>CM077643.1:188400104-189835104 GCA_039707465.1 Rhabdophis nuchalis | reverse complement strand
CCTGAAAGACCTAACCACTATCATCTAGGGAGCCAGTAAAACAAGAAGAGAGTAAAATGAAATAGATTTTCTTCTGAAATAAAGATTCAGGGTAGAAAGCTTAAAAGATTTCTTCTACGGGTAGTCCACAATTTACAACCACAACTGAGCCCAAACTTTCCGTTGCTAAATGAAAATTTTGTTAAATGAGTTTTGCTCCATTTTCTCGCCACAGTTGTTAAGTGAACCAATGCAGTTCTCAATTGTTAAGTGAATCTGGTTTCCCCATTGACTTTGCTTTTCAGAAAGTCTCAAAAGGTGATCTCATGTCTCTGGGGCACTGCAACCTTCATATGGTTGAGTGAATCAGTTGCCCAAGCATCTGAATTTTGATCACTTGGCCATGAAGGTGCTGCAATGGTTGTAAGTGTGAAAACTGGTCATAAGTCATTTTTTTCACTGCCATTGCAACTTCGAACAGACACTAAATGAACTGTTGTAAGCCTAGGACTACCTGTACTCGGTCCCTAAACTGTTGAAATGCTGAAGCCTGCTTTAATCCAGTGACTTTATGCTCTGACTTACAAGAGTTTAAGTGCAGTAATGGACTTCTCCATCATTCCTAACTACAGATAGCCTTGACTTACAGTACTTCATTTAGTGACTGTTCAAAGTTACAACAGCACTGAAAATAGTAACTTTTGACCATTTTTCACACTTACAACCCTTGCACCATCCCAGTGGTCCCGTGCTTTACATTCAGATACTTGACAACTGACTCACATTGGTGGAAGTGTTCAGGAGTCATTTTGAGACCTTCTGACAAGCAAAGTCAATGGGGAAGCCAGATTCACTTAACAACCAGGTTAGTTATTTAACAACTGCAATGATTCACTTAACAAATATGGCAAAAATGTCATCAAATGGGACAAATTCACTTAACAAATTTCTCACTTAAGAACATTTATTTGGGACTCAATTGTGGTTGTATGTTGAGGACCACCTGTATATGTAATTGAGACCAATGTATGACTCAGTCAGAGACAGTTAGCTTGTGGCATATGAACTAAGGACATAAATTTGTCAAACCAGTTAACTGTTCTATCGTTTGCATCTCACTTGTACCATTTAACTGCAATATGTGATGCCTGTATTTATTTATTTTTATCTTTCTTTCTTTCTTTCTTTCTTTCTTTCTTTCTTTCTTTCTTTCTTTCTTTCTTTCTTTCTTTCTTTCTTTCTTTTGTTTAAGGGATTTTGGTTATTTTGGTAAAATATTTTCAGAATATTAACTACCAGTATCTCTTTTTGGACTTGTGGCAAGAAAAGTCATAAAAATGGGAGAATGGGAAGAAAACAAATTTCTTACTTAACAACATAAATTTTGGGGTCAGTTGTGGTCCTAAGCTGAGGATTACCTGCATGGGCTGAGACTGATGGGAGTTGGGAGTCCAGCAATCTAATACTACAGGTGCCACATCCAGGCTGTGCCTTTCATAATCTGTGTCATTGTACTTGTTTACAACGAAATTGGTTTTAACCTCAGTGGTGCAAAATTCTAACAGAAACGAAAGAGAGAGAGAAAAGAAAAAAGAAAAAAAAACTAGCACGTGCATGGAGTGATTGTGGTTGTATTTAAAAGTCTCACAGCCCAAGGATAGAAACTATCTTTAAACCTGTTTCATCTCCCTATCCTCTCCTCAGCCAACCTCCAAGCCTCTTTCTACAGTACTTTAACCAGGCAACGCCTTGCCTCTTTCCCCCATCCAGAGGCAGCTACCGTTTTCTTCCCCACCCCTGCTTCCCTCGGCAGTTGGGCACGGGGGCGGGGCGGGGGAGGCCACGCCTTATCCTCCACGGCGTCTTCAAAGGACAACGAGAAGCGACAGGCGCCCGCGTGCCGCATTCCTTCCTCCTCCCCTCCCTCCCTCCTGCGCCCGAGGGTTAGGCACGCGGCGCAACCCACCTGTGAGGTAGTCCCGAAGGTGCTTTCCCGCCCCCGCCCCCCCCCTCAAGAGACAACTAACCGGGCTTCCTTTGAAGACGTTTCGCTTCTACCCTCAAAACGACGCTCTAGGGCAGTGTTTCTCAACCTTGGTGACTAAGTCCTGTGGGACCTCTCCCCCAGCCAGCATAGCTAGGAGTTGAAGTTCACAGGACTTAAAATCGCCAAAGTTGAGAAACACTGCTCTAGAGCACTGCGCACCAGAACAACTAGACACGAGTGTCCCCCCCCCAGTACTATCACTCTGCTTAACAACTAATTCCCACAACACTGTCAAATTATCTACTAAGACTGTATTCTCTTCCTTCCTAGTATCTCTCTCCCCCCACTTATGACTATAACTATGCTGCTTGTATCTTTACCATTTATATTGTTTATTTGTTTCCTAGTACGATTTGATAGCTTATTAGCAACCTTGACTACCACTAAGTGTTGTGTCTTTTTATTCTTGATGAATGTATTTCATTCTCCTTACGTACACAGAGCATATGCCCCAAAGACAAATTCCTTAGGGGTCCAATGACACTTGGCCAATAAAAAACAAAGAATTCTATTCTCCTCCCAAGAAGCTTCTTCAGCTCAAGAAGAAGCTGAAGAAGCTTCTGGGAGGAGAAGCGAAACGCCTTCCAAGGAAAATACCGTAGTTGCCTCTTGGAAGAAGGAAAAGAAAAGAAAAAAGAGCACCTTCTGGATGACTTGAAGAACCTCTGTAGTAGATATGTACCTGTGAGGTAATTCGTCCACTTGTACAGGACGCCTTCCATCGTTCAGAAGAGCCGCCGCGCCTGGCGCACCATCCTGCTCGCCCGCCTCCTCCTTC
This sequence comes from Rhabdophis nuchalis, assembly GCA_039707465.1. Classification (NCBI taxonomy): domain Eukaryota; kingdom Metazoa; phylum Chordata; class Lepidosauria; order Squamata; family Natricidae; genus Rhabdophis; species Rhabdophis nuchalis. Next base: position 189,832,300 of record CM077643.1, on the reverse strand, counting down.
GAGAGCGGAGGCGGCGGCAAGGCCAGCCCTCCTGGCGCCCCGCAGCCTTCCAAGGCACCGCCGGCGTCGGTGACAGCAGAGCAGCAGCGGGAGGAGGCGGAATCCGCGATGGGCATGGAGGGCTGAGAAGAGGCTTAGCTCAAAAGGCAGCCGCCGCCTCCTCCACCGCCGCCGCCGCCTTTGGCTGCTGTGAGAGACGCGGCTGCCCAGGCGGGTTTGAAGTCACTCATTGCCCGTCTCTGAGGAAACAAAACAATGAACGACGTCTCTTCCCCGGGGCTCGGCTCGCCTGCCTCCTCGGTCGGTCGGTCCGCCGCGGCTCGCTTGCCTTCGCCTTCCCCTTTCCCTCCCCCTTTCCCGGGCCTTTGGTGCGTTTGGGGCCATCGACCCTGACGTCTCATTTACTTCCTGGATGCAGGGAGAAGAGGTTGCCGGTAGAGGGAGAAACACAGACCCAACGCGCAAGCTCGCATCGTTGCGGAACTCCGGAGACTATCGTCGCCTTCCGTTTCCAGCTCTTCCTCTCCGGGAACGAGGATGGGAGACTCCGTACAACACCAAAAAGCTTCTCATCCAAGACGGTGCGCTTCTCATTCGAGAAGCTTCTTCAGCTCTGAAGCAGCTTCTTGGATGAGAAGCGGAACGCCATCCAAGAGAAACCAGAAAGCCCAGTTGCCGCTTGAGAAAGCACCTTTGGGACGTGTGTCCTGGAGGGAAACGAAAAGCGATTGTTCCCCCTTCCCTTGCCTATGGAGAACAGGGCTATGGTAAAGTGACTAAATATGAACATCTTTTATTTTTATTGCATCATTGGGCAATAAAACGTGTCTGCTCATCTTGGTAGAAATGAAGCTATTCAAAAAAATATTGGTGGGGGGGAGAGAGAGAAGGCTAAGAGGCAGCTCTCCCAAAATATGGGGAGAATATTTCCCGCCTCCGGGGGGGGGGGGAGAAATCGCACCCACGAGACAGCGAGAGACGCCAACCCTGCTCATCCTCTCCATGTCTAATAACCGCCCTCCCTCGCTTTAAATGAACGAGAAAACGCAGCAAGAAACGCAGAATCAACGCCGCAAACAACGCACGCTTTCTCTAGCCTAGAAAAAAGGGACGGGGAAGGGGGCAAAGAAACAGGCGCAAGCCACACCTACGCCTTTTACGCATCTGCCGGAACAGGGCAGAATAGCGAAGCGGGAGCCTTGCGTAGACGGAGCATCCTCGGCCACGCCCCTCTCGGCTCCCGTGACGTCGAACAATGCTACTATAGTGCCACGCAGCCAGAGGACCAGTTTTGCAACTATGGCTTTCCGCGCGGGACTCTGCTTTCTCCTGCAGGCGTTTGCTCTCCTCCTTCCGTCCTACGGGCAGAAGGCAGAGGGTCCCCCTGCAGAAGATGTCCAGATAGAAATCTTGCACGTCCCCGAAGTCTGCGAGCCCAAGAGCAGAAAGGGCGATCTACTCAATGCCCATTACGACGGTTTCCTAAGTAATAAGACCAAGTTTTACTGCAGGTAAGTTTGTGGCGGTGCATTCGCTTTTGAACTCTCATCTCTCTCACCTCACTTTAGATAAAATGCCTGATCTTCTGGCAGTGCCACAGTTTGATTACTCACAGTTTGGTTACTCTACTGTGCACTCCAAGGCAGTTGTAGTAATATTTACTTCAACTACTTTCCAAGAGTTTATGCCCCAAGTACTGCAGCCTCATATGGTAACAGATCCTTTCTTAATCAATGGAAGATGCAGATGTTGTCAGCATACTTTGATTTAAAAAAATCTGTATTGCTCTGTATCCATATCTTTTATATCACCTAACAATCTCCCCTAAATATAATTATATTAATTATGAATTAATTATATTATCAAGGTTGACTCAGCCATCCATCCTTCCGAGATGGGTAAAATGAGGACCCAGATTGTTGGGGGCAATACGCTGACTCTGTAAACCGCTTAGAGAGGGCTGTAAAGCACTGTAAAGCGGTATATAAGTCTTAAGTGCTATTGCTATATTACCTATTAGAAACATCTGTAAATAAATGTACAAGCCCAAGGAGCACTACAAACTTGATGGAGTTGTGTGCTATATACACCAAAAGATTGTATTCAGGTACAAATGTCCCTGCCACCAACTCTCTTGATTTAATGCATTGATTCAGTGCTATATTGCTCAATCTTTAGATCAGGAATAGTTTGATATTCAACTAGCATCCCTGGCAGATGCTTGCCCTTGATTACAAAAAGCAGAAACGGGAAATATACTATATAGCTCCCTAACAACTGCCTTCTGCTTTTGATGCACTTTCAGCAAGCGAGTGAAGTTACTGGTGGATTCTTCCTAAGGTATCTTATTCTCTGGACAACTCTTCATGAGACCTCAGTAGTACCAAGTGATCTCTGCCATTAACAGAGATTTAAGGTGGTTTTTAATAATTAAGGCCCTATCTGTAGTCATCGCTAGGCCAAGGTTACATTAAGTGTAAATAGTAACAGAATTATTAGTATATAAGTGAAACAGGAAAACTTTTTGCATTCTTTGGGCCCACATACAAAAAGTATAAATGCTGATGTTATGCTAATTCCTTAAAGTATACCGTTTCTTTTCTTTGCAGTCGCACACAAAATGATGGCCACCCAAAATGGTTTGTCCTTGGTGTTGGCCAAGTCATTAAAGGCTTAGATATTGCAATGATGAATATGTGTCCTGGAGAGAAACGAAAAGTGATTATTCCTCCTTCACTTGGCTATGGAGAAAAAGGCTATGGTAAAATATGACTAAATATGAATATCTTTTCTTTTTATTGCACAATTTGGCATCCATACTAAAGTGGATTATTGAGATGCCAGAGCATATCACAACTACTTTTCTTCTTTTTTTTTATCAGCAATTTTTTTCTGTAAATGTTACTTATCCATCAGCAATTATGGAGTGATAGTGACACTGAGGAATTGCTGCTTCCTCAGGTTCTTTCCATTGTCATACATATATATGTATCAGTGGTGGGCTGCAGGCGGTATGCCCCAGTACGGGCATATCGGAGTCTGCCCAAAGCACAGGATACCATTCTGGTACAGTGCTCTGGAGGGCCCACCCGCCCACCCGAGCTCCTTACGCATGCACGCATGCACACGGGGCATACAACGCCTGCGCGACACTCCGTTGAGCAGCTGGAGCATCGCAGAGGCTCGCAGAGGCGCTAAGATGCATGCAGATGCTGTACAGGTTGGAACGGGATCTGGAACCCACCACTGATATGTATGTATATATGTGTGTGTGTATATGCATGTATGTATGTATGTATGTATGTATGTATATACACACATATCTAATGTTGTTATATATATTATTTAGTAATATTTTTATTGGTTGCAAGATGTAAAATGTACAAGCTCTAGAGTGCAATATATTTACACAGAATGAGCCAAAGGACCTGGCAGCCTAAAATATAGCAAGGTGAGAAAGATAGAAAGATATTTGTCGTTAGGGCACATTTTCTTCTAAATTTAATGAAACTAGAGGCGGGAGGCCCCTGAGATTCAGACTCTCTTAAAGCCAGTAATAACTTGATTTCCATAGCCATGTCACTTCATCGTGATCCATGAGCACTGTTGGAGACTAATGCTGATTCTTTTTTCAGGCAGCAAATGAAGAAACTCTTTTTTCTCCCATCCTACAACCTGCTTGTTCTCTATCAGAGCATCCTTATGCATGCTGGGCAAAGATGACGTAGTTAAGAATGTCAAGAATGCATGTGACTTTTTGCTTCTTTCCAGGGTATTCCTGTGGTATGTATTGCTCTTGGACTTGCTAGTGACTGAATTCTTTTATTAGGTCTTGCTACTAAATCTTCAATTGGAAGGGAGGGAAAATATAAGTAGTTTATATGGCTGCTGCATGTGGTTTAAAAAATGACAAGATAATGATCACTGAAATACCCGTTTTATAAAATTATCCTCCCCACCCTCAACTAGTATATAGGAGAGTACATATGCATAACTCTAAAGGTTCGATTCAAGTATCTCAAGTACTTGTTGCTTTAGTAAATGCTGGTGTTCTTTTTTCATAATTGTCCAACCTGATGTATTGAGGGTAAGGTTCAGATTTGTACAGTGCTCAATGGGCAGCAGTGTAGCTGTGACAGACCTAAATGGCACGCATAATTTAAGCATCTATGCCAGTGGTGTCCAAACTTTTTTCAAAGAGGGCCAGATTGGATGAAGTGAACATGGTGGAGGGCCGAACATTTTTCCGAACATTCTTTGAACCATTACAATTAAATGCAAATAAATTATTTTATGCCAAGTTAATTGCAAATGACATTTCATAACATTAAGATCAACTGACAGTTGAGTTTTCACAATGTATTGAAAATAAATTTTAAAAAAACTTACCTACCTCTTTCTCTCTTTCTCTCTTTCTTCCTCTCTCTCCATTTATCTCGCTCTTTCTCTCTTTCTTTCTCTCTCTCTCTTTTTCTCTTTCTTTCTGTCTCTCTTTCTTTCTCTCTCTCTATCTCTTTCTTCCTCTCTCTCTCTATCCATTTCTCTCTCTCTCTTTCTCTCTCTCTCTCTTTTTCTCTTTCTTTCTGTCTCCCTTTCTCTCTCACTCTCTCTCTCTTTCTCTTTCTTCCTCCCTCTCTCTCCATTTCTCTCTCTTTCTCTCTTTCTTTCTCTCTCTCTCTTTCTCTTTCTTTCTGTCTCTCTTTCTCTCTCTCTTTCGCTCTTTCTTTCTTTCCCTTTTTCTCTCTTTCTCTTCCTTTCTCTCTCTCTTTTTCTCTTTCTTTCTTTCTTTCTCTCTTTCTCTTTCTCTCTTTCTCTCTCTCTCTCTTTCTCTCTTTCTTTCTCTCCCTCTTTCTCTCTCTTCCTTTCTCTCTCTCTTTCTCTTTCTTTCTTTCTTTCTTTCTCTCTTTCTCTTTCTCTCTTTCTCTCTGTCACTCTGTGTGTGTGTGTGCCTGTCTGTCTGTCTCTCACTCACTTAATCAGTCTCTATCTGTCTCTCCCTCCCTCTCTCTGTCTCTCCCTGTCTCTGTGTGTGTCACTCTCTCTGATTCTCTCCCTCCCTCCCTCTCTCTGTATGTCTGTCTCTCCCTCTTTCCCCGTCTGTCTCCGATTCAATCCCTCCCTGTGTCATTCTCTATCTGTGTCTCTCTCCGTCTCTCTCCCTCCCTCTCTTTCTCTCTGTCTCTGTCTGTCTCTCTGTCTTTCCCTCCCTCCCCTTCTGTCTCTCTCTGTGTCTGTCAGTCACTCCCTCTCTCCCCTCTCCTCCCCTCCCCCACCCCGGGAAGTAGCAGAAGGGCCGGTATGCCGGAGGTTACGGACGCCTCCTCCCGCAGCGGGCGAGGGAGCAGGCGGGGTGAGCACCCAAGGCTACCGTCATCTTAAGCACCACCGAGCCCCAGAACGTGCAGCTCCCGCCGCACAAGGTCGCCCGGCAGGCGCGTCAGGCAGGGAAGCCGGTCGCGGCTCCATCGCGGCTCCCTCCGGCAGGCACCACGGCTTACGTTCTGAGGCCGCGCGTCCGGCTTCCCTGCCTGACGCCCCTGCCGGGCGACCTTGTGCCGTGGTGCCCGCCGGAGGGAGCCGCGATGGAGCCGCGACCGGCTTCCCTACCTGACGCGCCTGCCGGGCGACCTGCCGGACGACCTTGTGCGAGCACCCAAGGCTACCGTCATCTTAAGCACCACCGAGGCTGTCGCCCAGCAGGTCGCCCGGCAGGGGCGTCAGGCAGGGAAACCGGTCGCGTCTGCATCGTGGCTCCCTCCGGCAGGCACCAAGCGCACGTTCTGGGGCCGCGCGTCCACCTCCCTCCAAGCCACACAGCCCCAGAGACAGAGGGAGGAAGGGAGGGCCACATTTACATAGAGCAGGGAGGGCTGTTGGAGGGCCGTATTAAACCGACCCCCGGGCCGCAAATGGCCCCCGGGCCGGACTTTGGACATGCCTGATCTATGCATTCAGTCTTTAGTGAGATTGTCACAAGATGTGGCTATTTCTAAATACACACAACATTTTTGCCAATCTACATCTTCTATATAAATAAAAATGTAACTATGAGTTTGTTCAAAACCGCTAATCTCAGAAACTACTGCACTGATCGCCACCAAATTTTCACACAACGTTCCTTACAAGTGCAGCACCAATAATACGTACAGATTGTGTGGATGGCACACCAGTGCCAGGTACACACCACACAAATGTAAAACTGCAGCTCTTCTGTGTGTTCCACTCACTCGCCCCCTTCCCCTTCGCAGCCCCACCCACCCGGCTGCTTTTCAGCTCATGTCACTTACATGAGCGGTGGAGCGGTCTGTGTCATATCTGTGACGGTCACCGCCTCAGCAGCCCCCCTCTCCTCCCCCAACTCCCCCACAAGGCCGCTGCCGAGTCAGCAGCCAATCTCGCCACCCCCGCCAACTCCCCCCCCATAAAGCCACTCCCGAGTTAGCGGCCTCTCCTCCACCACTGCCCACACTCCACCAACTCCCCCCAAGGCCGCTGCCGAGTCAGTGGCCTCTCTCTACTTTCTCTTTAGTTAGGTAGGTAGGTAGGGGGATAGAGAGGGAGAAATACACTAGGTAGGTAGGTAGGTAGGTAGAGAAAGGGAGAGAGGGAGAAATATGGTAGGTAGGTTGAGGGTTATACGGTTGTTGTGTGTACACAGGTTGGTTGGCCATTTAACCAGACTGGGCCACAGCAACGCGTGGCCAGGTACAGCTAGTTTATACATATAGGGGATTGTGTTAGTCTCCGCCTGTTTATCCACAGTGAATTCTTCATATGACTTTTTACTTCAAAATTGTTTGTGATGAAGAACGTATTTTAATTTTTAGTTTTCAGAGCAACATGTAGAGGCTCCACAATAAATTTTCGGATTAAGGAATGTCAACTCTAGTCCCTGTGACCCAACTCTTACTCAGTTGCATAAGCAACGCTGGCCCTGCTACAACCAGTGTTTCCTAGCCCTAGAAAAGGAAGCCATTTTGAATGTAGTCACTTTGAATGAGTTCCCCCTACGAAGAAGAGGACTGGTTCCTTCCTCTAATGACTAATTGCATGTGCATGGCTTATGAAGCACTTTTCCAGACTAATTCTGAAAACTCACTCATTCAATAATAGCACCTGTCTTCAGTGTTATTTCTGAGAACCTACTAAATCTTACATATCCCATTTCTTTTCTGAGGTCCTTTTGTGTTCCTTGAAATGTTAATGTTTTCTTGCTGAAGCCTCTCTCCCATATTCTTAAAAGTCCACTTATTAATAAGAACAGACGGATGAAGTTAGGTTTTGATCCGCAGTGCTATTTGGCTCAGGCGCAGACCTCATGTCATACTCAAAGCAGTGAGAGCACTATCAAGTATCCAATCCATTCATTTATTGTCCTCCATTGGCACAGCAAAAGGCTTCAGGATAAAGAGTATACTGGGCCATGTTCCATTTACATTGTCTGACGATGGAGGACTGACTCCAACCAAGTGGTTCCACAAAGCACTTCCCTTACCACATTGTTAAAAAGCTTTAGATATATGGTGGTCTGTGGTTAAAATGATCAGAGATCAGAATGTGCATTTCCTATAACTTTCCTGTTACATTCTTAGACCCAGCAAAGATCCCACCCAATGCAACACTGATCTTCGAAATTGAACTGTATGCAGTAAGTAAAGGGCCACGGAGTGTTGAAACATTCTCTCAAATAGACCTGGATAGTGACAAAAAGCTTTCAAAGGAAGAGGTATGAAGAATAATATTCTAAGTCACTTCATTAAAGCATTTCGTTTGTTTTACAGAATCAATTTATGAAGTATTGTGGAATGAATGTATGAACCACTCTCTTTCTATAATCACTTTTTAATTTTTTAATTTTTTTCATTGTTCAAGGGATGTCTGGATCATCACTAATTCAATTAGTTTATTCACTTTTGATGTCTGTTCTGATAAATAGAGTAGAAAATGCTAATTCTCGTCAGTCCTCCAAGGTTGCTTGAATTCAGTGTTACTTTAAAGCTGGGTAGGCAAGTTGTTACTCTGGATACCAGTTCCGAACCTTCATTATTAGTCATGATGACTAGAATTGATCAAATCAGAGTTCAACAATTTATCGACATATTGTCCATCTCTTTCTTAAACTCCCTGTCTGGGATTCAGGTTCATCTTCAATACTGGGAACAGAGAAGTAAGCTGTTTGCTTCTTGAATTGTGCCCCCCCCCCCCCAGTGTTGCTTTCAGATGAGGAGACCTATAACCTACTCCTAGCAGAAAGACAATGTGGGAAGACAGTGAGCATAGGAACAATGAGTATACAGGTAACTCTCTGATTTATGACTGGTCACTTAATGACCATCTGAAATTAATAATGGCCAGAATAGATGTAAATATCGTAAAACATGCCATCCTCTCTCTTGCAGTCACTTGAACAAATATCAGCTAACTTTTACAACTTGTTACACAGTCCCACAATCTCCTGATTGCCACACTTTTTGCAGATTTCAGTCAAATATACCCATTCACTTAACAACTGAGGCGTTTTTCTTGATGACCATGGATTCACTTAATGACTCTGCAAACTGTTGTAAAATTGGCTCCGTCTCAATGACTATAATGACTTATCCAATCCCAATTCCAGTAATAATTCAAGGACTACCTACCTAGTCGCATTTATGGTAGAATGCAAGGAATTCTCTTTCTGTCCCTGTCTTGTTCAACTTTGCCAGAAAATGCAATCAGACCATTGAATCCCTCTCTCATAGTTAGTTTACTTGAGACTCTTTTTGTTTTCCTAGTAGAAGATTCTGTTTCGCTTCCTCTTTAACAGTGACATTTCTTGGATTTATCCCTCATGCAAAACAAGCAGTTTGGAAAAATCACCCTCCTTGATTGTAAATTGCTGGTGGTTTGTACTAATGATGGCTGCCAGCAAAATGAATCCCTCTGGAAGAATAGATAATTACCAGAATCAACCTCTTGCTATAACCCTGCTGTGTTTCCTAAAAATATTTTCTGGAGAATTAAAGATGGAAGTGTGAAGTCAGCAAGTAAAAATTTTGTTTTTTAAGTTACAATCTGTTTTGTGGCCAAAGAAGGAAACTTCATATATTTTAGGATGTTATAATGCTTGACTTTTATGTAGTATTTTGATTTTCAGTAGTTGATTGTCAAGTGTATTGGAGTTCATATACAAGGGTCTTATTTATATGATGACTATTTTGCTATTTAAAGCAACTCTGGGTGGCTTACAATAAAATAAAAATAGCAATATAAAAGCAATTATAAATATAAGAGCTTGTTGTTTTTAATTCCTTTAGATAAATCATTATTTGAAGAAAGAATTTGAAAGAGATGGCGAAAAACGGGATTCTTCTGTTCAAAATGATGTTTTGGTAGATATATTTAAAAAGAATGACCATGATGGTGATGGCTTCATATCTGCCAAAGAATACAATATCTACCAGCATGATGAACTATAAAAATGTATTATTCAAATGTCTACTTGTTGCTTTATGGACTGTGGTATTCTTGCAGTTTTCATGGGCCATGGAGTTCGGCAGCCATCACAACTAGATGACTTGGCTGTACTCACTCTATTTCCTAAACAACTCTTGGTAGATGTAGTCAAAGGAATTTAAAGGCGTGGGCTTGGATTTGGTGAATCAAATACATATGCACAAAAGTATAATGAAGCAACTCCATTGGTTGAGCTGGGATTTATTCACAAGGAAACATAACCACATTTTAAAGTATTTTTTGTGTTACATACCAGTTTATGTACATTCACTGTGGTAATTTTTATACTTTTGTATTGAGATTAAAATTGGTTTCGATTATGGTCCTATAAACTGCAGCAAAAATAAAAACTGAAAATGGGATACAATTGGTATGCTTCCTCAATTAAAGAGAAGACTCAAGTATGCAAGAATTTCTAGCAGGTAAATATTTGGGGCTAACATTCCTCAATCTCAAATATTTCCAAGTCTAATCATCTCCTGTGACATTTTTAGATGTTACAAAAATCTAAAATTTTAACTCAAAAGTGTACATATCTTCATTATGTAGATCAAAGGAAATCCAAGAAAACAAATTTTGGAAAGCAGTTTTATTAAATTATTCCAGCTGATATTTATTTTTATAACTAGAAAACTCTTTTTAAAACATAGATGCAAATAAGAGACTTTGTGGTTCTGTTTTTTACATGTTTGCAGTCAAAATTCACAGAGCTTGATGGCACAATCAAACCTAGTCCAGATACAGAATTGGACCCAGAATAATAATAGTTAAATTTAATAGTTAAATTTATTAACCGCTCCCTCTCCCCACAGGGACTCGGGGCGGTGCACAGGGAGGATAAAAACAATAAATATACAAAATACATACGAATTTAAAAACAGATTAAATTAATTCCTGTGCTAAAATCCCATTAACTAAAAATCCCTACCCCCCAAAAAACCCTAAAGACAGAGGAGTAGTTATCCCAGGCCGGCAAGGCAGAAAAAGTGTGTTTTCAATTTAAGACGGAAGGAGCGGAGATCCGTGGTGGTCCTAATATCGGGGGGGAGGTCGTTCCAGAGGGCTGGGCCCGCCACAGAGAGAGCCCTTCCCCTGGGCGTCGCCCGCTGACAAAGTCCAGTGGACGGCACCCGGAGAAGTCCCTCTCTGTGGGAGCGAATCGGTCGTGAGGATGTATGAGGCAGGATCCGATCCCGCAAGTAGCTAGGTCCCGAGCCATGGAGCGCTTTAAAGATGATAATTAATACCTTGAAGCGCACCCGGAAGACGACAGGCAGCCAGTGCAGCTCGCGCAAGAGCGGTGTTACATGGGTGTACCTTGTGGTACCCATAATTGCTCGCGCGGCTGCATTCTGGACCAGCTGAAGTCTCCGGGTGCACCTCAAGGGAAGCCCCATGTAGAGAGAGTTACAATAGTCCAGTCGGGATGTCACGAGGGCATGAGTGACTGTGCGAAGGGCGTCCCGATCCAATAGGGGGCGCAATTGGCGTACCAGGCGAACCTGGTAAAACGCCCTCCTGGCCACGGCTGTCACCTGATCTTCCATTGACAGCCGGGTATCCAGGAGGACACCCAAATTGCGCGCCCCATCCACAGGGGCAAGATGTTCGCCCCCTATGGCCAGCGATGGAATGAGCTGGTTGAATCGGGCAGCCGGAAACCACAGCCACTCGGTCTTGGTCGGGTTTAGCTTGAGTCCGTTAGCTTGAATAAGTTAGTTGCATTTAAATTCCACTGAAATCAAGATGAAAAGATAGCTGTAACTTAGCTAGTTCCATTGTTTTCGCAGGGAACAAAGTACAATTAACTCTGGAGCCAGCCCTTAAACAATTATCAGAAATCTACTTCATTCTTTTGTGCCAGAGATCAAAACAAGGCACGGCATGAAGTCTCACAAACTTTTGTCCATTAAAAGAACATTCAAGGCAACCATAAACTGTTTCCCTTCTGGAACTCCCCATACCACATAAAGAACAACGACCTTTAGGAATGTGGTTATTAAGCAAATTCACTCGTACATGGGCTCCTTCTCGGAAATAGTTTGTTGAAATGTCAGTCATGCTTGCTGTTTTTTCATAATAATCAGCAAAAAGGTCATCTAAATAATTATCTGAGTGGACAATGATATCCATCACCCTTTTATCTGTAAGAAAATAGACATACACAAAGAAAAAAGATTACTAAATTCAAGTGGCACATTATATGGGTTACGCAGTAAAATAGTTATAAATCACACTTCAATTTAGAAACTACATTAGTCATTATGTAATCTGTCATAGTATTATTCCACATTTGCTATTAATAGAATAATTTTAGCTGCTTAATATGCCATTATGACATTTCACTGAAACATAATCAGTAATTTTTACTTTCTTTTTTCTCTATCTCATAAACACATACATGGGAACAAAAATATACATATATGTCACTTAAACATTGATTTTAGTTACTAGGAATTCTTAGAATTTGTGCATCAAGAGAGAGTGAAGGAGGGTTCATTCTGTTCTATTAATATTTAACATAAACTACGATTCCTATAGATATAGGGTAACAAACTTGCCACCCCTTTACAGAATGGGAAATATGAAGAGAAGAGTGGTATAATATTGAACCTTCACATCTTCAAAGCAGCTAACTGCACTCTCACCAATATTTTAACTGGGGATTTTATACATTTTCTCCTTCCTCGTTAGGTCAGGGATTGAGTATATGTAAAATTTCTTTAAAATTTCTTCAATTATCCTTTTAATCTAGATCAGAGAACTGATTGCTGGAATTTGGGAATATCTGGATTACAGTACATTCGACTTTAAATACCATAATATAGCTTTTAACATTTTGTTGCTGAACATTGAAAGGTGTCTCCCTAATATAGAATTTAAGTAAAATCAATTATGTTAATTAAAATATATGCACTATGCTTTTTTTGAAATTCAATTATTTTAGTTGGTCCCATAACGGTCTTCCTGTTATTGTTCTGATTTTTAAAAAAACAACTCTTCTCGCTGTTATTTAAGGCTGATAATAACCTTTTTAAATTAATCAAAGAAATGTAAATAAATATTAAACGTCATACTTCGATGAAACAGGTTTTTCCTTAATTTAGTTAGTGAAAATGATCTTGATGGTTCTTTTTCAAATCCTCCTTTTGATTCTGGAGTAACACAAAGTTCTGGGAGAAAAAGGTATTTGAAATAGTGTTACTCAAATGCAGCAAAAATTGAGACTAAAGACATTTCATTTGTTTTATAACCAAGATATTACACATAAGGTAAAAATGTTAAATTGTTAGGAAATGATACAATATCTATAATGGACATTTGGACTTGGAAGCAAATTTCTTTACTAAACCAAGGGGTTTAAACTTACCTGATAATGAATAAAAATCTATATCCTTTTGAATACAGTGCAGATATTGTGTCCCATCCTTTCTTTTCATCCCACTTGATCTTTTCATTTTAAACCAGGTATTTCTCAACTTTGGCAGCTTGTATGGACTTCAATTCCCATAATTCCTCAACCAGCATAGTGGCTGAGAAACCCACATGTCCACACATGTTCAAGCTACCACTGTGGACAAATAATGTTCTAAGCCAGGGGTCTGCAAAGTTGGCTCTTTTAAGACGGGCTATGCTGGCTGGGGGATTCTGGGAGTTGAAGTCCACCCGTCTTAAAAGAGCCAACTTTGCAGACCCCTGTTCTAAGCAATGCAACAGTTCTCTCCCTAGATTCCAGACGAAGCTACTGGAGTGAAAAACATGGACTGAAGATAAAACAATGGCAATCATTTTTTTAAAATAATTGTTTTAGGTAGCTTTGAATCAAAAGAGAGAAATAGAGATAGTACAATTGAATCCAGCATGCAGATTTCTCCCCCTCACCAATGTACAGGAAATAGTTTTGCTGTTTGTGACACCATGTGTTTTTTTCCCCGTTTAGACTGCTCAATACTTGAATTTGTCTGAGTAGCCTACAAGGAAAATAAAAATGTATTTTTTTAGCTTCTAATATTATGGTAAAAACAATAGATAAAGTATCCCAGGGGAAACCAGGTGCAAGAGTAAAAGAAAAAAAGACAATGTAGAGAATTGAATGAATGACAGCCACAAAAGAAAACTATACAAAAATATCTTAAGCATCAGATTTTACAGGTATTTCAATTTGAACATTCCTGCTTGATAACATGATTTCCTATTGCTACTTGCCAGCACAACTAAGTAGTGGCTGCAACGTAATCTCCCTTGCTCATCCCGCCGACACTGCACTTATCTGCTTTTTATGGTAGCTTGGGAAGGGAGCAGAATATGCAGAAGGAACATCGAATCCAATCCCTCATTGTTGATAGATGGTAGTAACTGGAGACGTGATGTTTTTCAGCCAGACTACAGATTCTGTTAGTAGTGCAACCCTGATATATTATATCAGAGCACTACTTAATACCCCATTAGTTAAGTAATTATTAGATAACTATTGAACTGTGCTGCAACAGGTAAGTAGCAAACATGGAGTTTTCATATGAATATTACATGAATGTGTTGCTCAACCTGGACTCAAACTGTTCAGAACAGTAGCACTTCTTTTAGGTTAATTAATTTATGTGTTGTTTTATTTTTATCAGTTTCACTGGCTGTAAGATGTCTAGCCCAGAGACCTTTTACTACTAGACATTGTTACAGTCTTATCATGCTTCTAATAAAATGAAAGTGGCATTTTTTTAGAATGAAACAATGTTACTAGCTGTCTGTTTTGCAATTCATTCCCTATTGCTGTTTCCCCAACAGCTTTCTTGCTATGCCAAACTCCAGTTAAACGGGGGAGGGGGGGGAGGGGGGGATGATGAACATAAGGGATAGAAAGTTTTACTTTCCCTCACCTATGTACCCTTTTTATATAAAAGTCAATTCTTTATTTCATAAAAGCAAGAAACTTAGTTGCCTCCGGCTAAACTGAAATTATTGAAAAATGCTTCTGCATGTCATATTGCAGCTAAATAAGATTATCAGGTTGTGTTTTATATTTACATTGTGAGATGAAGAATGGGTGTAAAACAGAATATTCAACTTTAGTCTCTGAAACAGAATAACCTGGATCATACTAGCGATCAAGAGTGCAAATATTACTTACCAAAATTACCATCCAGACGAACGTAAAGCTCATATATGCTAAATGCAATTGTTGTATGTGCAGGAAAGACAATTGCTTTGTCACAACCTTTGTAATTATGTTCATCGATAATATGAAACTAATTGGAAAGGAAACATACATACTGCATTAATATATCTCTCAAAATGTCAGTATCTGAATAACATATACTGCAATATAAATTCTAGAAAGCAAAGTATATTTTCCACTAAAACTTTTTTTTTCAAGCGAAACAGAATCATCCTTGTCATCATCACCTAAAATGCTAATGAACCAAGGACAAATGGCAAATAATCCAATGAATTTAGCATGATTAAAATGTCTGAAGCACAAATCAGATAAATCGGATCTGCTCTTTGTACTCGGATTGAACCCTAGTAATCCCTGGGCTCAATTTCAATTGCAAATTTCTGGCACATTCATGGGCACAACTCAAAGAAGTACTTGCTTACGGAATAGGTCAGAAAGAGAAGTGACAAAGACTGTTCTTGAAGGCAAGGGAATCCCATGCATGCATCAAAATCTCCTTCTTCAAAGCATATAAATGAATTTCAATGATTCATTTAACTGGATAAATTTGCCTTGATTTCAGAGTCTGCAGATCTTTGACCTAAGTGGATTAACAGGCAAGCAAGACATTTTTTTTGTGTATATAGATCAGAGGTGGAATCCAGGTGGACTCCTGGAATTCCTGTGCCATCATGGCTCTCTCAGCAATTCTGCGAAGTCCCCAAAAGAGCCATAATTCCCCAACCCTAATACAGATTGACTAGAGATCAACTATACACTTTTGGGTAAACAGCAATGTTTCAGCATTCCTTATTTCTACTACAAAAACAATTAAATAAGAGTTATTTTGGCTGGAGTTCTTTTCCTGTAAATTTTATTTAAATGATTATTATCATGTAGATGATGACTTTTTAATAAATCAATACGGAATGATGCATACTTAAAGCAGGGATGCCTTTGGGAAGATGTCAAAAAAAGTGAAGATGTTAGGTCCAACCATGTGATCAAAGCTCGGGCCATTTTCACCTGCCTGCAACAGGGGTCACACATGTAAAAAAGGGATGGGACTTAAATCACATGATTGGGATCATCATCTTGATTCTTTTGATTCTCTTTGTGGACGCCTATTTAAAGCCAGAGGCAAAGTATTCAATATACGCAATTGATTTTGATATGCATGCTCACTTACTCTCATTGTGTCACCTCTCATACCAGCATGGACAGAGAGAGAACACTGTCGAGTGGTTCGAATACTCTCCATTACCACACAGAGAACCGTTCTACTATTCTCTCGTGACTGACGAACAAGGCAGTGTTCAAAATCCACTTTTCTAAAATAACAAAGAAATAATTCTCAGAGTCCTGCATTGTTCCTTTTATGATGTCTCAAGTCTCATTTATTGGATTTGGATAATATTCATGGTTCTCAAAACTCATGCATAGAGTGCAGGGGTGAGCTGCTATGGGTTTGCACGGGTTCGGAAGGACTTCAGGAAAGCCTCCAGAGAGCAAAAAATGGACTTACCGGGCCCACCGTAAGTTGGAAAATGGGATGTTTCCGGCCTCCAGATGGCCTCTGGGAGGGGGGCGTTTTCACTCTCCCCAGGCTCCAAGAAAGTTGTGTGTGTACGCGCAGGGCAGCAGGGTGGGGTGTCACACATGCACGCATAGGGGGCATGGCATGGAGGGGTTAAATTATGCGGGTGGGCACCTGAGTGCGTGCAACATCGCGCAAGCGCGTGCTTTTGGGACCCGAGGCAAAAAAGGTTCGGCATCACTGCCCTATACCATTTCAAACACTGATTAATTGTTCTAACTGTCAGGAAATTTCTCTCAGTTCTAAGTTGCTTCTCTTCTTTATCAGTTTTCACCTATTGCTTCTTGTTCTACCCTCAGGTGCCTTGGATAATAGTTTGACTCCCTCTTCTTTGTGGCAACCCCTGAGATACTGGAACACTGCTATTATGTCTCCTCTAGGCCTTCTTTTCATTAAACTAGACATACCCAGTTCCTGCAACCGTTCTTCATATGTTTTAGTCCCCAGTCCCCAATCATCTTTGTTGCTCTTCTCTGCACTCTATCTAGTGTCTCCACATCTTTTCTACATTGTGGCGACCAAAACTGAATGCAGTATTCCAAGTGTGGCCTTAACAAGGCATTATAAAGTAGTATTAACACTTCACGTGATCTTGATTCTATCCCTCTATTTATGTAGCCTAGAACTATGTTGGCTTTTTTGGCAGCTGCTGCACACTGCTGGCTCATATTTAAATGGTTGCCCACTAGGACTCCAAGATCCCTCTCACAGTTACTACTATTGAGCAAGGTACCACCTATATTGTATCTGTGAATTTTGTTTTTCTTGCCTAAATGTTTTCACCATTGAATTTCATTTTATTAGATAGTGCCAAATGTTCAAGTTTGTCAAGATCCTTCTGTATCTTAAGCCTATCTTCTGGAGTGTTGGCTATTCCTGCCAGCTTGGTGTCATCTGCAAATTAGATGAG
The DNA here is from genome assembly GCA_039707465.1 of Rhabdophis nuchalis. Lineage (NCBI taxonomy): Eukaryota > Metazoa > Chordata > Lepidosauria > Squamata > Natricidae > Rhabdophis > Rhabdophis nuchalis. The sequence continues at coordinate 189,815,146 of CM077643.1, read as the reverse complement.
TTCCCCATTTATTCCCTCATCCAAATCATTGATGAAGATGTTGAAGAGTACTGGGCCTAAAACAGAGCCTTGGGGTACTCCGTTGCATACTTCCCTCCATGTAGATGTAGTTCCATTGAGGACTACACGTTGAGTGCAGTTGGTCAGCCAGTTACGAATCCATCTGGTGGTGATGCTGTCTAACCCACTTTCTTCTACTTTATCTAGTAGTAGGTTATGGTCTACCTTACCAAATGCCTTACTGAAGTCCAAGTAAACTATATTGACAGCATTCTTCTGGTCCACTAATTTTGTCATTTTGTTAAAGAATGCAATAAGATTAGTCTGGCATGATCTGTTTTTGACAAACCCATGTTGGCTTTTGGCTATTACTTTGTTTTCCTCTAGGTGTTCGCTAATTCATTGCTTGATTATCTTTTACATAATTTTTCCTGGTATTGAGGTCAGGCTGATAGGTCTGTAGTTTCCTGGATCTGTTTTTTCCCCCTTTTTTGAAGATGGGAACCACATCAGCTCTTTTCCAGTCCTCTGACAGTTCCCCGGTGCTCCAGGATCTTTGAAAGATATAGTTCAGTGGTTCTGAGATCTCATCTGCCAGTTCCTTCAGAACCCTGGGGTGTAATCCATCCGGTCCTGGTGATTTGAACTTGTCCATGGCAGACAGATGCTCACTTACCATTTTCTTCCCTATTTCAACTTGTGTTCCTAATCTGATTTTTGTGGTGCTGTTCCAGAAGGCCAGAAACAAGCCCGTTTCCAGCCTCCAGAGGGCTTCCGGAGCCCGGGGGATGGGAGGTAGTTTTCGACTTCCCAGAGCCTGGGGAAGGCGAAAATGCCCCCTCCCTCTGTGGTGCAGGTGGTCACCTAGACCAAGCCCACCATGGCCATGGCCGCCCAGTAACCAGGCAGAGAACCTTTGCTGAAATTTTTGAAACCCAGCCCTAGTGGAGTGTAGGCATAAAATAAGCAAAACCATCAAGGTATTTAAAAAAAATCATACCAACCTACTAGTTAATTCTCTGAGCAATGTCGGTACCTCAACTTCATGCTTAGTTACAATACCGAAAGAAGCCTTCACTGCAAGGGAATCCGACCCAGCAGTACTGACCCCAGAAGAGTTCATGATGTGATTTCCTTGCTTGCCATTAAGGGCTACATCAGATTTGTCTTCATAATTTAGTAATTGGTATGATGAAATACCTAAGGAGAAAGATGGTGTATTGGTGTCTTAAAAAACATAATACTTATCTATATTAAGAGATGATAGACTTAGTGAACAAATAAAACCAATCTTGGAATGTTCAGATGAACTCCAGATTATATTATCCTAGAAAGGATTTCCTTGGTTGTTTTTTTTCCCTGAAGTAGAGGTTATACACACACACTCTCTCTCTCTCATTTTCTTTTCAGGGCATATAATTTGCAATGGTGTGCAAAATATTATGTGATTTATTATGACACAAAGGTTTTTCACTGTTATCAGCCCAAGTTTACCTGATACGCCAGTTGCGACCCTTTCTAGATCGTGACGCCCTACGCACGATCACTCAAGCCCTTGTCATCTCCCGCCTGGACTACTGTAACGCTCTCTACATGGGGCTCCCCTTGAGGTGCACCCTGAGGCTCCAGCTAGTCCAGAATGCGGCCACGCGGGGGATTTTGGGAGTTTCTAGATACTTCTATGTGACACCCCTCCTGCGCGAGCTGCACTGGCTCCCTGTGGCCTTCCGGGTGCGCTTCAAGGTGCTAGTAACCATCTTTAAAGCGCTCGATGGCACAGGACCTGGTTACTTGCGGGACCATCTCCTACCACACACCTCCCTTCGACCTGTCCACTCCCACAGGATGGGCCTCCTCAGGGTGCCATCAGCTAGCCAATGCTGGCTGGTGGCGCCCAGGGGAAGAGCCTTCTCTGTGGTGGGCCCCGCCCTCTGGAATGACCTTCCCCCCAACCTCCGTACAATCACGGACCTGCGCCTCTTTTGCCGGACACTAAAAACTCACCTATTTCAGATGGCCGGCCTGGCATAATTTTAAGATGGTTTTAGTAGGGTATTAAATTTATTTTAGCACAGGCCTGTATATTTAATCTATTTTAATTATTTTGTATTGTATTTATTGAATGCTGTTTTATTGTTCGGGGAGATAGGGTGGTTTATAAATCTAATAAATAAATAAATAAATAAATAAATAAATAAATAAATAAATAAATAAATAAATAAATAAATAAATAAATAAATAAATAAATAAATAAATAAATAAATAAATAAATAAATAAATAAATAAATAAATAAACAAACAAATAAATAAATAAAAACATTCCTTCTCTATAGAATCAAATAAGATTTCGTGATGTGACAAGTTAAAATGTGTGTACATAAATCACAAAATGAGTACAGAGATAAAAGATTTTGGATTCCATCCAGACTCGGCCAAGATATACTTCCTTTTTGCTTTAACTGCAATGGCATCGAGCCATAACTAATTTCGGGTGTGCCCTATGGATTACTAAACACTCTCTACAAGATTGTTGTGAGTATGTGTGATCTGAGGTCAACCTTAGGTTTTGTCAGTATTTTAGACTTGGGCTAAACTACCTAGAGAGATACTTTGTGAACCCCTTTCCAAATCCATTGCCTGAAAGGTCACAGGCCTGATGTCTGATCATGCAAATACATGCACTGCTAACATTTCTGTTATGACAGCTACGGATGGGCCTTGAAGTAGCCATACTGAGCCTTTGAGAAGATGTGGCCCTAGGACTCTGTGCTTGCTTCACATAGCTGTGTTCTGAATACCTTCTGCTTCTATAATAAATGTTATCAGCAGGATGTCGCTGTAAAGATATGAAAAATGCATTTCGGGCAAACTAAAAGCATTTCCCTATCGTTTATTTTAAGACCAAATTATAATTTTGAAAAGCTTAGGCAGCTACAGTAACATAAAAGAAGAAATGGTGTTGCAGGGAAATAGCACTATAATACAGCCGAATTAAGTTATGTAAGAAAAGAAATGTCACATTTCATTGTAGTTATAATAAAATGTATGAACGTGTGTAATTAAACATTAATGGTGCAGTATTAAGGATATCTGTTACAAAGTAAATCCTATCAAATTCAGTTAGGCAATATGTCTAAACAAACATACTAGAGTTCACATTGCAATCAGGTATTATATATTTAGCCTACTACAGAGAACAGGTCACACAAAATGAATAAATGCTTTAATAACATAAAACAAATTCTTAAAATGTATTCCTCAGCTTTCCAATCCTGTAATGAATGCACTAGCAAAAAAACCCTTTTTAATAAAGTCTTAATATCAAGATATTTTAATTCTTTTTCTCTTTTTCTCTTCTCATACTTGGCCAATAAAGAATTCTATTCTATTCTATTAACAGCTTTGAAGGACTTTACAGGACTTACCTGCAGAAATTTCTTTCTCTCCTTGAAGAATGTCTTTAAGGCTGAATGGTGTTGATGTAAATTTTGACCTTTTAGAAAGAAAGCAGTTTTTCTTTTTGATAACAAGACTAAGAGGTTGATATTTATCAGCTTCACTGAGGCTACGGACAGGAACTAATCGACCTCCGTCACCAACCTGCTTCACAAAACTTTTAGTAGCAGCAGCAAACATATTATACATAGACATTTAAAATAAACTCTTGCAATTGCCAAACCATATTAAAAAGTTAATTGGTACAGTGGGAAAACCTCACTGTCCTAAAATTGATTATACCTAACTGAAAGAGAAGCATTGGCATTATTCTAATCATCCTTTTTCTTTTCAAACTCCTTTTCATTGTCCAGGTAGAGTCAAAATAATTAATAATAAATTAACAAAGTAAACTGATAGGACACAGTTAGAACAATGCTCTACTGTAATATCATTCTTGCTTCCACATCACTTTCACACAACATAGAAAATCTGCTATTTGTAACTGCATTTAATTTTTAAAACGATTGTTACTCTAACATATATCATGAATGGGATTTTTTTCCTCTGGTCTCTGTGTTGTTTTCTACTGTGACAGTAATTCAACCCAAATTTGCTTTGGTGGGGATTTTCAGTTTTAAGGTGCATAATTTTGAGATCTCTGTATATCACAGTTCAACTGAGGCATCTCATGATTAGAATTTTTATGGAACTCTGGACATTTTCTGTCTGTACCTCACACAATTTTTCCCATCTGTTCTTCAATGTTTCCTTCTTTCAAATTTAAATATAACAGATGCACACAGAACTGACCAGTTTCCAAAATTATATTTTGTTTTATTTTGCTTTGAAGACATTTGGCTTCTCATCCAAGAAGCTTCTTTTGCTCTGACTGGATGGTGGGGAATGGAAGGATTTATATTCCTTGCAAAAGGCTGGTGCTTTTTATTCTTTCAGAGAGTAGTTGAGGCCACTTTGAGGTTTATCTGTGTCCTCAGGATAATCTGAGTAGTGCAAATGTGAGTGAAACCTTCTTGGCTGCAGGATGTTTGCTGCCCTGTGTCCCTTCACTGTTGAAGACAGGCATAGGTTGTTGTGTTGTCTGCATCTCAAACTGAAGCGCAAATGGTTCCCATAGACTGCAGTTTTTCTGGAAATCCATTCATGTTCCCGCACAAGAGTGTTCATCCCAAATTGCATAGCTAAAAGTCTGTGGAGACTCTCAGTCATCCAGGTCATGGTTGTACCAAAGATGCTTTGTCAGAAGGCAACTGGATTTCCCTGTTTTTTTCTTTTAAGATGGATGACTGAGACTTGCCATAGACAGTTTCCATGTTGTTATTCAACATTTAAATAATGAAATATTTATTTAAATAATGAAATAATGAAACATCAGTCATAAGTCACATTTTTCAATGCTGTTGTAACCAGTCACTAAATGAATTGTTATACCTCGAGGACTACTATTCTGAACAATGCTATACCTTTGCTTGTAGTAAGTTTTTCCCAAATGCCATCACTCTGCTAAACAAATAATTCCCTCACTACTGCCAAACCATTCACTAAGGCTGCATTACTATTAGTCTTCTCATCGTTCCTATCACCCATTTCCTCCTACTTATTAATTAATTTATTAAATTTCTATACCGCCCTTCTCCCTTCCGGGACTCAGGGCGGTGTACAGGCAGCAATAAAATCAGTGATATAAGATATAAAAAATACATGAAATATATATTTAAAAATATATTAAACGCCTGTTCTAAATGTCTGCAGGACTGTAATTTTCAATCAATCAATCAATCAAATGTTTATTTGTATACCGCTCCCTCTCCCCGAAGGGACTCGGGGCGGTGCACAGGGAATATAAAACATAAAAACATACAACAATATAAATATCTAAAATCAAATTAAATTACAATAACCCTGTGCTAAAACCTAAAGACCTAAAACACTAAACCCCCTAAAAACCCAATTAAAAATTTAAATATACAGACTGGAGTTAGGAAAGATAGATTAGGCCAGGCCAGCCTGTTGGAAGAAATACGTTTTGAGCTTTCGGCGGAAGGAGCGGAGGTCCGGAATTTTGTTGCTTGTATCCTTACAATTTATATTGATATTGTTTCCTGATTGCTTATTTGTACTCTATGACTATCATTAAGTGTTGTACCTTATGATTCTTGACCAATGTATCTTGTCTTTTTATGTACGGTGTGTACAATCACTTGTGTGTCCAATCACACTTGGCCAATAGAGAATTCTATTCTATTCTATTCTATTCCTCTCATCCTCAACATAACAGCACAGAGTTGTTATATATAGGCTTTTCCCAGTATGGCTGGAGTTAAGTATGGCATCCAACGTTCAATATTAATGAGTTACAGTATCAAAAAACGAAACATTTTTTTAATTAACAGGGGGGGGGGGCTGGAGCGCACTGACATTCGAGTTTCACGGGAAACGGCATTTTTCCCCCTCGTGATTTCAAAACGGAAACAAAACCAAACGGCTTCATTTTTCACTTGACAAGCGTTTGCCACGAGCCTTTTTTCTTTCTTTGCACGAGCAACTCGGCGTCAGCCATGACATCGGAATAACAAGGTGCATGGCGGTACTGCAACGCAACCGCTGCTTTTCCGGAGGCAAAAGGCCCAACGGAAACGCCTTCCAAAACCGCGCTGAACGGGGCCAAAATCCTGCCCCATGCAGGCCAAGCGAGAAAGTGACTTTGACAAACGAGGCCTATTCACCCGCAGTTTGGAAGGTGTCAATCAAAACCGAGCGTGGAAAGAGAGCCTTGAACGAAAAGCCCGCTTTGCTTCGGGCTCCTCCTTATGTGACTCACCGGAACCACGTGGGTTCCATTAAGTGAGGCCGGGGGGAAAGGAAGGCGCTCCGGGCAGTGGTGGTGGTGGTAGTGGGGGGAAGAGATGGAGGCGCTGGCTGGAGGTAGCGTGGCTGCGTCTCTTCCATGCGCGCCCTTGACGCCGGAGGAATTATCCGGACAGCGGAATTCGCCGAGAGCAAAGCCGAAACTCTCCAGGTTAGGCGGGGCGGGTGGGAGCGCCGCCATAAGCAGAGCGGGAGGAAAAAAAGAAAATACACGCCCGGGAATCAGCGCCGCGAGGAGGGAAGGGGGTTGCGGGCGCCATGGAGCTTCTTGGGGTGGGTGTTGTGGGGGGGCCTTTTGTGGCTGGCAGCCTCCCCGGGCCCGGAGCCACAGATGCCGAGCGGCTTGCTTGCAATGACGTAACGCCCCCCCCCCCAATAGACGTATCCTTCCGAGGTCGATAAAACGAGGATCCAGATTGTTTGGGGGGGAAATAGACTGGTTTAGAAAGGAGTGGGAAGCGGTATATAAGTCTTAATTATTATTGCTATATCCACCCACCCACCCCCCGAGGATGACGACTTGACTCGGGCAAAATAGGAGAGTAGAAATGGAAAAAAAAAAAAAATCCGGCGCAATTTGGAGGCAGAAAAGGAGGGCTTCTTTGTCGAAGGTCCCCGGTGTGAATTGAATTGAATCGACTCAGAATAGAGTTGGAAGGGACCTTGGCGGTCTTCTAGTCTATTTCAGGCAATTTCATTTCCTTGGAAGCTTGCTTAACCGTTGAGCAGCTCTACTTGGAGTCCGATTTGTGATTTCATGCAGACCTCCCACGCTGTTTTCGTGGCAACAGGAGGGAAATGGCTTGCTCTTGACCCTTTTGGGGGGATAGTTTTGCAGCTCGCTCTTGCCCGAGCTGCATTGGCTGCCTGTCGTCTTTCGGGTGCGCTTCAAGTTATCATCTTTAAAGCGCTCCATGGCACGGGACCTAGCTATCTGCGGGATCGGATTCTGCCCCATACATCCCTGCGGCCGATCCGCTCCCACAGAGAGGGACTTCTCCGGGTGCCGTCCACTAGGCAATGCCAGCGGGCGACGCCCAGGGGAAGGGCCTTCTCTGTGGCGGGCCCGACCCTCTGGAACGACCTTCCCCCCCCCCGAAATTAGAACAACCACGGACCTCCGCTCCTTCCGTCAAAAATTGAAAACACACTTTTTCTGCTTGGCTGGCCTAGGTTAGTCTTCCATTTTAACTGGTTTTTTTAGGGGGTATAGTTTAGTTTTAGTATAGAGGGTTTTTAGCACAGGGATAATTCGTTTAATTCTTATTTTAACTATTTATGTATTTTGTATTTGCTTTTTAATCTCCCTGTGCACCGCTCCGAGTCCCTTTGGGGAGAGGAGACGGTTTATAAATAAAATTATTATTATTATTATTTCCAGGTCGCGTTTAGGCCCTTGAAATTTTCTGGTGGCTTCTGGTCTGAGAGACCAACTAAACCTTAATCTTGTCTAGTTTTTCGAAATTAACTAAGGTTAGCTGGGTAGTGTTAAGCTAGATGAAAGGGTAATGAATTCAACTGAAATGCTTTTGTTAAAACTTGGTCGGGGGGGGGGGGTGTCAATAGAATAGAATGGGGCAGGAGGAGAAGGAAGGAAAGAGAGAATAGGGGGGGTGGAAGAGAAGAGAAAGTCGTAGAAAATAGAATATTTGGCCAAGTGTGATTAGACACACAAGGAATTTGTGTCTGGTGCAAAAGCTCTTGCCTGACATGCAAAGCAACAGAGTAGTAAGAATCATAATAGTATCAATAAGAGGGAGTAATAAAGAAGCTAAGAAGGATACTAATACAATATGGCTACTTAAATACATATTTAGATATGACGGTATTGTGAGAATTGTCCCTGTGTCTAGTTGTATTTGCATCCAATGCCCTGCAGCTGCCTCCTAAGGGGAGGAGTTGTCCAGGATGTGAGGGGGCTGTAGATACACACAGCCCTCCTTCTGACCTGAACCATATACATGTCTTCTATGTAAGGCAGGCTGGTTTCAGCTGGTTTTTCTGCAGTCCTAACTATTTGCTAGAATCTGTACCTGTCCTGTTTGGTTGCTGTACCAAATTAGACAGTTACAGAAGTAAAAATGACAGACTCAATAATTCCGATGTAGAACTGTATTAATAGCTCCTGGGGCAGCCTGAACTTCCTGAGTTGATGCAGGAAGAACATTCTTTGTTGTACCTTTTTAAAAAAATGATGGTTCTAATGTTAGGTGACAATTTCAAATTGGAGAGATTTGGAACATTATGGAACACAAAAACTTGATGCTACTGCTGATGCTGTACTGCCTGCCTAATACAGTAAAAGGTGGTAGAATTGAAAGGCTCCTAAAATCTGCTCTCATTTCTACAGCTTGAAGCATGTTAAGCTTCAGATTGTTCCAGCTGAAACACAGGGCCAGTTGTTCAACTAACCATCTATATGCAGATTAATTGCTGTCTCAAATAAAACCAATGACTGTTGTATCAGCTGCAAATTTTAGTTGAGGGTGAAAATCCTCTTTGCATGTGAAACTTTCTTTTTATTCTCTGGGGAATAGCTAATGGATATCTTCATGCAAGGTACATGCAGTTTCCTTGCACAGTATTTTTCCATGGCTAAATGCATTTTTCTCCTGAATTATCCAAATGTTTTTAAGATGTCAGAGCATCTTTTCATATACAGCATCAGTTCTCAACCTGTGAGTCGGGGCCCATTTGGGGGTTGAACAACCCTTTCACAGGGGTCGCCTAAGAACATTAGAAAACACATATTTTCGAAAAAATACTGAAAACCTAAAATAATTTTATGGTTGGGAGGGTCACTACAACACGAGGAACTGAATTAAAGGGCTGTGGCATTAGGAAGGTTGAGACCCACTGATATACAGGCTTAAGTGCCTCAACTGAACAGATGCAAGGTTGAGACCCATGAAACTGCCATTTTGTTTATGACTAAATCATTAAAAAATACTTTAAATATTTACTCATAAACTGTGAAAAAAACAAAGTTGTTGTGGAAACAAAAGTGTACTTTGTCATACTTCACTTACAACCATTAGAAACAATTTAATATGTTTGTTTTTTAGAAAAATAAATAAATAGGGATGAAAAGCTAAATAAACAATGGTTGAAGGAAAACGGTGGCTGTTTCTTAGGGAAAAAGTTCCCACAGAGAGGGCCTCCTCAGGGTGCCGTCGGCCGGACAATGCCGACTGGTGACACCCAGGGGAAGAGCCTTCTCTGTGGCAGGCCCAGCCCTTTGGAACGACTTACCCCCTGAACTTCGCACCATCTCCGACCTCCGCCTCTTCCGCAAGTGTTTAAAGACACATTTGTTCCATCTAGCCGGCCTAGCGTAACCTCCATAACTGACTTTTAGATAGTTTTAAATTTGGGGATTTTTAATTTGGTTTTAGCGCAGGATTTCATTGAATAAGTTTTTTTAATTTTTATATGGTTTTGTATGTATTTTTAATATTCCTGTGCGCCGCCCTGAGTCCGTTTGGAGAAGGGCGGGGTATAAATTGAATAAATGAAATGTCCTTTCCCTGTACCTGTGGAATTGTTTTGTGCAACTTACTAGAGAAGTACCACCACTGGATTTGAAATTTACTTTTAAATAACCATGCACAGAATTTAATTCATGAGTAAGCATTGCTGGTGTGTCTGTGTATTAAAAAGTTGTTGTTTAAAATTAAAAATTAATAGAATTCAAAGCAATTCAATTTTTTTTAAAAAAGTCTAGGAAATACGATTTCTATTTCTGATGGATCTTGCATAATTTCCAGCATTGATAACAGAAGGTCATCTATTATATAGTGTAGACTATATAATGTGCCTTGCACATTGCAGGTCTCTGAAAAATAATGGGTGTTTCAAAAAATGTGATAAATTGTATTTGTACATTACAGCTAATTTGCACTTTCTTTTCTCATACTTCTGGGACCATATCCAAATGCAGCTGATATTTACTAAGCTAAATGACAAATAAGATGACATTCCTTCCTATTTTTCCAATGTACACATTTGTATGAACAAAAAGTGTTATCACAGAAACATATTTATATTTTCTGGGTTCTAATCACTAAATAACATGAATGAAAAATAGAGCAAGATATTTTCAAAAGAAAAATTAGTAATTTCTTAAACATTTTCCATTTTCTTACATATTCATAATCATTTGTTGAACAGCTTGGAGGAAATTATTGCAGCCAAACCAAACAAAACACCGATTCAGCTGTTGCTTGAATATGGCACAAAAGCTCACCTTAATCCTGAATATGAATTTGAAAAAGCTGAGGGAGAAGTACACATGCCCGTTTTCACATATAAAGTCACCATAGGTGACATCGCTGCAACAGGTTTGTGAACATGTTGTAATGTATTAAAATGCATTTCTTTGATTCATTGCATGTAGTATTTGTTTCTTTGAAAAAGAATGAAGTGTTTCTTCTGTTTAGTATATTGCCCTCCACATAACTTGTGGCTCCCAGTGAGTCCGAAATAACAGATGCTACTGAATTTTAGCCATGGAATTTGTCAGAGTTTGTTGCAAAAATTAAATCCAGAAGCACACATAGATAACTGATGCAGCAAGATTCATTAGCTTTTTATATACATAAGAATATATGAATAAATGTACAATACCATCAGGTGCTTCTTCCAAGTAAACACAAGGCAGGAGAGTTTCAGGCAAACACAAGCAGTTAGTTTCATTTTAGCAAACAAGCCCAGACAGACTGCTAGTTTTACTTCTCAGAGCAGCAAACTACTTTCTTACGTTTCTGTTTCAATTCTCTGCACAGACTCAGATCTGTTTAAACTCCCATTGGCTGACTTAGTTGCTATGCCCATTCATTGGCTGACCTTGTTCCCATGTCTCTCCCAGTCATGAATATTCTAACAGAATTGCCCTTGCTGGCTGGAATTAGTAAAAGTTGTGCTTTAGCAAAATTTAAAGAGCCACATGTTGTGCAGCCATGAAAGCAAATAGAATAGTTCAGGATTAGGGTATCAAAATGGGTGGAGGTGAAAATGCTTCAATGTTTGTACAGTGTTTATATTGTATCATTTTTGTTGAAAAAAAATAAGGTTGCCATTCTCTTTGTTCTTAAGCAGATAACATTTATATGGAAAAAACCAGGGTAGACAATAAATGTTTAAATTTAGAGATAATGTTGGAGATAGGAATTGGACAGAGAAAATATGTCAATATGGTGAAAAGAACGGGTCTCACAACATGGATATCTTTCCAAGGCTATATTCCTTCCCGCTCCCACCCCAAAAAAACCTGTGTGAAAGGCAGTCATTTTAAAATGTAACAGTTTGATTTAGAGCAGCATTTATTTCTCAGACCTTGGCAGTTTGAAGACGAGTGGACTTCAACTACCAGAATTCCCTAGCCAGTCATGGCTGGCTGAGGAATTCTGGGAATTGAAGTCCACACATCTTCAAGTTGCCGCAGTTGAGACACTGGTTTAAAGGATGAATCCTGACTTTATTGAAGGTTTATCTCATCACCACTATCTTCTAGGGAGCAGCTAATGCTGTGGAATAGAGGGGTATTCTGCCCTCCCCTGCATTTATTTCCTTCTATTTTTTCTTCTTAGTTCAAACATTCCTCATTGCTTTCCCCTTTCCATTCTGTTCCCTTTAATTCAATTTCAGAGCCCAAAGGGTCAAGTTTTGTCCTGATATCCTCTTGTCCTTCCTAGCTTAATCACTTTTGATGTCACCTTAGGGCTGATAAAACAGTATATTGATACAAATTCTGTTTTTTCCCCTGAACCTTATTATATACTACATTTATATATTATAAATGTAACTGGCTATTTTGTTCCCCTGGAAAAATCAAATTGGCCATGTCTAATGTGATCAGCATAGCGAATTTACATTTTAATATTTTGAAAAATGAATTTAATTCAGTGCATGATGATTGCTGACTATAAGCCTCTCTATTTTTCTTTCCTAAGACAAAATACTAACTGCAAATTATTGTTTGAAATTCAGATGTTGAGATCTTTATTGTTACTCTGCTTTGAACAGAGAAATATTTTAATGTTTCTATTGCTTCAGGGGAGGGTTCCAGCAAAAAGATTGCAAAACACAGAGCTGCTGAAGCTGCACTGAATATTTTGAAAAGCAGTCCAAATTTCTGGTGAGTTTGACGTTGAGCATTGTGAGGCTGTACTGTTGAGTTAGCCAGTTCACCTGAGTTAAAAGTGGGAATTGTCTCTTTGATCCCTGTTTCACCCTCTCTATCCTGCTCACTGGGTCCCTGATCTTCATATGATTTATCAGGATATTCTCACATTTTTATAAATGGTACTAGATATTGCTGAATAGGGGAGACTGGACAGTGTCATTTACTTTGAAAAAATATTGGAAGAAAAAACATAGCATCTCACCTATCCCTGTTAGGAGTGAGATGATCCACTGAAATCTTTTCTGGCATTTTAGATCTCGTCAGAATTTTTAAATCATATTTACGACTCTTTATCTTTTGAAAAGTTGATGAATTTTCATGAAAATATGGTTAGGAACGAATAGGTGGGAATTATGTAATCAACATGCAGTTTATTTTCATAATTAGTGTTGTCTGAGCCCAGTAGATAGCTATTACACTTTATCAAATATGCTTAGAAGAAGATATCAGAGAATGAAAAAGAAAGAAAAAGGCATCAGAAAGTTAAAGGTAATATTAAAGAGAATAGACTTATGACTCCAACATTGCTTACTTCAGATCTACTGATCACATTATGAAAAGATGGGGGTGGGTGGGGGTGGAATAACAATTCCTGTGAAAAATCCAGTGCATTTGGCATTGTAATATGTGTATAATACTACCAGAAATAATTTATAAAGTGTAAATTTTAAGTTTACTATGTTCATTTTAGTATTTCTATGCCAGACCATATAATCCCTGAACCTGTCAATCAAGCACATAATCAGACCAATCCGATTGGATCGTTGCAAGTGAGTTATGATGACCTTACCGCTAATTTGTTATGTATTTATATATTTGCTTTTAAGAAATTCAAGGAAGAACACCCCCCCTTTTTTTTCCCCCTTCTTCTGATGGCAGACTAATGCAGGTAGTGAGGAACAAGTTGTGTGAATGAGGAAAGAGACTGTTCTCATCACCCTCAGGAAAAGAAAGCAACTATAAAGTGAAGTTGGTGATAATAAAATAGGCAAAGAGGGGGGAAAATGAAACTACTGATACAGGTAGTCCTTGGTCTACGACCCCAATTGAGGCCAGTAAAGATGGTTGTTAAGTGAGTCACACCCAATTTGACCATGGCTGTTAAGCGAATCACTGCAGTCGTTAAGCAAAATCAGTTTCCCCCATGGATTTTGCTTGTCAGAAGCCAGCTGGGAAGGTTGTAAATGATTTTGACATGCTGCAACCATCATAAATACATTTCATTTTAATGTATGCCTATTAGTGTACATCTAAAGTGACACAATAAAGTTTTTATTCTATTCTGTTCTATTCCGGTTGCCAAGGACCCAAATTTTGATGATGTTCACAGGGATGCTGTGATGGTCATAAGTGCAAGGATCAGTTGTCAGGCATCTTTTTTCAGTGCCATTGTAACTTTGAATGGTTACTAAGCAAATGGTTGTAAGTTGAGGACAAAGCTTTTCTACCAAAAATGAAAACAAATAAGCTTTCTCTTTAAAGGATGATATAAAGACCTTTTCTTTGTCAATGGGTTTTCTGTAGAAACATTAGAATGGAGATGGAAGGGACCTTGGAGGTCTTATAATCTAATCCCCTGCTCAAGCAGGAGACCCTATACTATTTCAGCTAAATGGTTGTCCAGTATTTTCTTTAAAAACCTCTAGTGATGAAACACCTACAATTTCTCAAGGCAAGCTGTTCCACTGGTTAATTGTCCTCACTGTTAGGAAATTTCTCCTTAATTCCAGGTTGCTTCTCTCCTTGATTAGTTTTTATCCATTGTTTCTTGTCCTGCCTTTTGGTGCTTTGGAAAATAAGTTGACACCCTCTTTTTTGTGCCAGCCCTTCAAATGCTGGAATGCTGCTCTAATGTCACCCCTAGTCCTTTTCTCTAGGCTCGCCATACCTAATTTCTGCAACCATTCTTCATGTTTTAATCCCCAGGCATTTAATCATTTTAGTTGCTCTTCCTTGCACTTTTTCCAAATTCTGAACATCATCTTTGTAATGTGGTGACCAAAACTGGATGCAGTATTCCAGGTGTGGTCTTATTAAGGATTTATAAAGAGGAATTAATACTTCACGTGATTTTGATTCTATGCCTCAGTTTATACAACTAAGGATTGTATTAGCTTTTTTGGATGCTGCCATACACTGCTGGCTCATGTTAAAGTGATTGTTCAGTAAAACTCCAAGGTCCCTCTCATGGTTACTGTTTCTGAGCCAGGTTTCGCCTAATCTGTATTTGTGCCTTGGGTTTTTCCCATCTAGTTGTAAAACTTTGCTATTATCCATGATTGATTTACATGTAAAAGTCCTCCACATTTTTCTTTAATTCACATTAACAGTGTTGATGGAAAACTTACAAATAGCTTGTGTGCCTACACCATCCTCCTGTTTCCTTTGTAACTGCAGTATTGATAAAGACCATTTTATCCCAGATTTTAGATGCATTTTTGAGCCAGGCACTGTATTTGATTGAAATTTTGATTTAACGGGCTGTGTAAAGCGAAGGAGTTTGTTAAATACAAATGCCCCTCTTTCTCTCCCTTTTTGCAAATTGAATACAGGCTCTTCATGATATCCCTCTTAGGCCATGGAACCTCTTAATAATAAATAAATACTTGGAATTCCACTACTTGGAATTCCTCATCTATCACCAGTGATAGAAAACTGGCTGTATTTGAGTGGGCATTTTTTGCCCTTACTCTCTCACAGAACCCCAAGAAGATCTTGTGAAAGTGTAGAATTTACCCTATGCGGTCTCATCCTTGGTCTTGCGAACTGTTGAGGGAACCTTTTGGCTGCAATTGCTTTGTTACTAAAGAAGCATTGATTGAGGCAAGAGCCAAAGCAGGAGAAATTGCCACTGCTGCAGCATATAACCACTGGTCTGCCTAGCTGATATAGCATCTTCTGTTCTTCCGTCTTTTGGGAAGACCATCACATGCCCACCAAATCTTTCCAGCCCCTTTTTCTCAATTCAGTCCTGTCCAATCTTCCTAATGCATTGTCTCCCTCCCTCTTCCATCAATTCACACACAAAACCTGTGCAAATGACATCAAATTTTCTTAGCACCTTTCTCTTCTCACCTGGAACTCTGACATGCTTCTGTGCTTGCTTCATGTGTAAGTCTTAGGAAAAATTGTGCCCCGTCTAGACCAGCAGGCTACAACCTTTTGGGCAACAGGGACCGATTCCATGGAGCGTTTTTCTGTGGACTGGAGGGCACATAGTTTCGTGTGCTGCCTGCATCCTACAGATGGGGCTGAGTTTATTTGTGTGACACATTTCTGGCATGCCGTGGCCCGGTGCCGGTCCACGGACTGGAGGTTGGAGAACCCTGGTGTAAGCTGCTTCCCCAAATAACTGAGAACTCCACTATTTTAACCATTATGTTCAAAGTCAGTTAAACTGAGGTCTATTGAACAGAGTATTACTGTAATGTTGTGGTTTGTTTCCTGTGCTGGAGAGGAAACCTCTGAAGTGCCAGGGGTATTTTTTAAAGCTGGATCCAAAGCAGGGGTAATCAATCTTTTTATACCTACCGCCCACTTTTGTATCTATCCACTTTTGTAATTTTAGTAGTAAAATTTTCTAATCGCCCACCGGTTCCACAGTAATAGTGATTTATAAAATAGGGAAGTCAAATGAATTTAAAAAAGGAAAGTGCTTCAGCATCGGACAAAACCCCTACTGCCCACCATGAAAGCTGGAATGCCCATTAGTGGGCGGTAGGGACCAGGTTGACTACCACTGATCTAAAACATTTTCTTTGTGCTTTTTTCCCCACTCAAGGAACTGGCTATGAGGAAAGGTTGGAGATTACCCGAATATTCACTGGCCCAGGAGACTGGGCCACCTCATAAGAGAGAGTTTGCAATGACTTGCAGAATTGAGACATTTGTAGAAACAGGTACATAATTCTTTTTCAAAATGACTCTATTAAAAATGATGAAGAATTGATTGTTCCTATTGTTTCAAACTTCCTCGTATTTATATAATTTTGTTTGATAAATGGCCTTGTCAGATATTTCACTTGGAAGCCTGGTTATAAAGGTTTTGTATTAAATGTACTTTGGACACATAGCTGCACATACAGGCAGGGAGAAATAGTGATTATTATTATTTTATTATTATTATTACTTAGTGTACAAAAGGTTATGCATCTCCTTCTCTTCTTCCAGCAATCAAATCAGATAGGCAAGGTGCCTATATCTTATTTCTATATATCCCACCAGAAACGATCAGGAATATACCAAAGTTCTGCTTGATCACCACTGCTCTCAAACAGATACTGGAGCTTATCACCATTTTGGTGAGAGGTTATCCACAGCAGCTTTGCATTCTGTCATTAATTTGCCTTGCTATTTGTTTTATATTGTGCAGCATATTATTGTTCTGTTTTTCAGTTGGTCTGTTTCTAAGTCCATTAAAGCTGAGTAGAAATTAGGATTAGATATGTTTTATCTATGCATTTGTGCAATTCATCTGTGCAGTTTATTTCAAAACAGGAAAACAGGTTATCCTTGTAACTTTTTTTTTTATGGTTGAATGGATGCAGTCAACTAAATCTATATTTTATCAGTTGCATTTGCTGCTCCTTTTCCTGTAGAGTCTTTACCTTCAAATTGCAACCAAGTGGTCAGCCTGTTATTATAAGGCAGCTTCAAATGAAGCCTCCGCCAAGTTAGCAAGCCTGGTTCAAACAAAGCCAGCAAGCATCTCTCTCTTCCTTACATACTTCCATACTATTCTGCATTCTCATCCATACAATGATTTGATGAATCACTACTGACAGTAGCTGGAAGGGATATGAGAGGACAAGAATTCGTGGTTGATGCCTAAAGTTAATAAGCGCAGAACAAAATAGATACAAAGAGAATTTCAAATTTGCGGCTACAGAAAGGGATGTACATGCCTCATGTACACGTAATCCCATCTGACTCTGGAATGTAATTGTGTAATGTAATCCAAAATTGTTCTTTTGTTTATTTCAATAATTTTACCTTTTTTTCATTATCTAGGTATGGGAACGTCTAAAAAATTAGCAAAGCGAAATGCTGCTGAGAAATTACTTGAAAAGTTCCATAATTTTTGTCAGGATAATATCACAATTTCTTTAGTAAGTAATTCATTAAATTTAATGGAAAGTATCTGCTTCACTACTGAACCTTATTAATCTCTTCTTCATTTCTAATAATAATCATCTTCTGTCCCCATTTCTCTATTCCTAATATGTAAAGGATGACATTTTTATACGAAGTAGTTTGGGAATAACTTCTCTTGGCGTCTTTATAATTTATTTTTCCCCCCAAGTTTTTTCCCCCAAGTGTTTATTACACTAGTATTGATGATGATGATGATAATAATAATAATAATAATAATAATAATAATGCTGCCAGCAACCGGTATCACCCATCCGAGCCACTGAATGATATTTGTAATACATTTTTAAATGTTCAGTTGACTTTCATGTTTAATGAATAAAAGTTTATAATAATAATAGCACACCATAGGCATTGACAAATTTGCCATAGTCAATTGCAGAAGGCAGCTTTCTTTGGAACAGCTTCCATCCTGTGATGATATCTATAACACTGTCAAACATACAGATTTGCCTATCCCAGGTCCTTGGTAAGGACTCGATATGTAGACAAAAATACCAAACTCAGTCTGAATACTAATAATAATAATAATGTTTACTTAACCATTTTAACATGCCTCCCTTAGAGTGGTGGGATATGACTGGGAGCACCAGGTACTGTTCCGGTACGGTACTCTGGAGGGCCCACCCCCCGCGCTTCTTACCTGTATTTGAGCCGATTGGGGCTTTCATGCACACGCAGAGCATATGGCGCCTGCACGACGCTCCAGGAGTAGCTGGAGCGTCGCGGGTGTGTATGTGGTGGATGCGCAGCCCCGTTGCATCGTACCGGTTGCACTGTGATCTGGAACCCTCCACTGCTCCCTTATATCATTGATCTTTTCATTATTTTTCCCTGTTTCTAATTCCTGTTTTTGTCAGCTAGCCATTGATAAAATAAGTCCCAGGTCAAAAAGTATTCCGTTTCTTTCTTTTCCTTAATCGTTTTAGCCTATCCATTTCTGCTCATTCTAATATTTTGCTAATCACATTTTCATCTGTTGGGATCTCTTCACTTTTCCATTGTTTAATTTATTTCTGAGTAAGCAAGCATTGAGTTGAACCCTGCAATTCCCTCCAAAAGCTAGGATTATTTGTAAATCAAGAGGTACAGTTCTATTCAGATGAAGCCTTCCTCCTGGCCCTTGGTTGGGAGGCTGAGGGCTGCAATACCAGTCGTACGCAATGCTAGGACATAAAAAGAGGTATGGGCAGAACAATGCATCAGATTAAAAACAAGTAATATAGCAGTTTCCCCATGCATTGAATAAACACATTTCTTACGTTTATTACAATGACAATTTGGTGGCAATGTTTGGAGAGGATTGGAGGGATACAATCAAGTCTTTGGAGTTATAGTCATTGGAACTTTATTACAAACACTTGTGGGTCCTACAGTTTCCATTCTCTGGCAAGCCCTTTCTTGATTTGGCTTCGCTATCCAAGAACTTTTTTATATGGGTGAATAGATGCAGTCAACAAAGTCTTTATATCCCTCCAATAATTACTTAGGCAGCCAAATGACTACTCTGTATTAGCACTGAAGTCTCCTGGCTAATATAACATTGACATACACTAAATGAATGAATACTAATTGCACTTGCAGCTCCTTTTCATCTTCTCAACAGAGATGAGATTTTTTAATATAAATATCTAACAAACCTCACATATCCATTTGTGGTATCCATGGTGAACTGCATTACTATTTGCTATACATTACAGCAGGGGTCTCCAACCTTTGCAACTTTAAGTCTGAAGGACTTCAGCTCCCAGAATTCTCCAGCCAACAAAGCTGGCTGGAGAAGTCTGGGAGCTGAAGTCCTTCAGACTTAGTTGGAGACCCCTGCATTACAGTACATATTATTTTAACAGCCACAGAAGGTTTGATAATCTGCAGTTCTTCTGCACATGATCAGAGGTTCAAGAATGCTGGTCCTCTCTTGTATTTATCTACCTTCTGGAAGCACTGGAGAAAGCAATGTTTTCTCTTCAGGTGCTAGAAAAAATGAAAAATAGGTCTTCACCACTACCACCTAGTTCAGGGGTCTGCAAGTTGGCTCTTTTAAGACTGGGGGCCTTCAACTTCCAGAATTCCCCAGCCAGCATTATCCCAGGAAAGGCAGAGTAAAAAAGTTTAAATCAAGGGTGGAACTGCCTCTTTAAAAGGGTGGAACTGCCTCTTTAAAAGGATGGAACTGCTTCTTTAAAAACACGTAGGCATTTTTCTTAAAAGTTAGACTATTTAATTAGATTTGTGTCCTATTTTCACTTTATCCCTTATCTCAGGATTAGAACTGCCAAACAGCAGAATATTAACCAATTAGCCAAACTGTCTCATTCAGGAAACAGACCATGAAAAAAGGCTATTAACTGTCCTAATGGGGATAAGCATGATTACATTTTAATATAAATCCAGTGTGAACTGGTTCATTGCAAGGAACCTTTAACCTATCATTACTACCGAATCCATGTACAATCTTTCCCAGGCTTAGCATCTTTTAAGTGGCCTGCCAGGGTCCTTATTACTGAAAGATAACAGTCTGCAGCCAGGATAAAAGATCAATTGGATATTAATTTACATAAATAGTACAATTGCTCTCTGTTCATAAATTACTTCAATTTAAATGACTAACAGTATTCGGAAGTCTCTGGAGACTGCAAGTCATGCATTTCTCTTCTTGGCCTCAACATGGACACAATAAAAGGATTGGCGCATGAATGAAAATGATAATTACCATATTCAGTAATAGCTTTGCCTAAATTCTGTTAGCTAAATCAGGGGTCCCCAACCTTTTTGGCACCAGGGACCGGTTTCATGTTAAAAAAATTCCGCGGACCGGTGGCCATGGCTCGGCTGGCATAGAGGGGGAGGGGGAACAGGCGGCGCTTGCGGGTGAGTCGGCTCACTCGCTCGGGCCCCCAACGGTGTGAGCGGCCGCGCCTGCGCTCTCCTGCCCCCAGTGTGCGCTCTGCCCAGGGGGCTGCTCCCTCCTCCTCCGCTCCGGCCCTTTCTAAGAGTTGTGCTGCTCACTGCGGCCCGGTTTCTATTAAGCCACGGACCGGCACCGGTCTGCGGCCCGGGGGTTGGGGACCCCTGCTCTAAATAAAGTAGCCTTGATATTTGATTTAATTTTATTTAAAGCCAAGTTCCAAAACACAACACTTGAAATATCTGTGCAGTTTTTTAGGAAAATCCACCAAACCTATCAGAGTTTTTACTTAATCACCAAACTGGCTAGGTGATTAAGTGTTGCTGCTACAACTAACTTTCTTTGCCCTGAGACAGCCATTCTCTTTCCTTCAATCTGCCATCAGCTGGAACTGATGAGTAGTCCCATAGTACCATGAGAAAACTGTAAGAACTGTTTGAATTGGCATCTTCTTAGAATCATAGTTTTGAATTTAGTTCAGAAGGAACACAACCAGGAATATGAATACAGTAGCACTTTCCACCACTCATTAAAGCCGCACGTCTGTCTCCAGGATCACATGCAGCCTAATGATCCTAGAACATAATTTGGCTGCTTTAAAGATTTACAGACAGATGCTGCCATTGTGTTTTCTAATTAAAACAATGTATTGCATCATAGGTTCTCATTCCAAGGTTTTAAAAAAATATTGATTACATGACTAAATACCAAGCAATATTAAAATGTGCAGCAAAATCTAAACACTCTTCATTTGTTTCAGGGAAAAGAACAAATGCATAATTTGGGATGCACCTGGGATAGCTTAAGGAACTCTTCTGGCGAAAAAATTACTATGTTGAAGATAAGCTCCCTCAGTATTCCCAATACAGACTATATTCAGCTCCTGGGAGAAATAGCAGAGGAGCAAGTTTTTAATATAAAATATTTGAACATAGGTAAGACTTGGTGAACTATGTAGCATGCATTCCTTCCCTTTATATTTCTTCTTCCAACACCGCTAGGGCAGAAAAAGTAGTTTCAGATGTTGCGTACTCGGAAATTAATTTTCAAAATTTGATCTGAATACTTGTTCAAGTATGCCACAAGGAGATAATTGGTTTCTATATTTTGGCTACGTTTTTTAAGGCTCAGATAATGTTCTGTAGCTAGTTTGAAAAACATTACATTAGTTAATGTAATGTCCAAGAGAGTCATCATAATATTAATGTTCCAGAGGATCATCATAAGAAAGGAGTATAGATAATAATGGAGTCTGTCATTGCTAGCACAGGATAAAAAGGAATGGTTCAGAAACCCAATCCACAACTGAGATTGAACCTCCATCCTCACAAAAAGAATAGTATCTACATCCATCTTCAGAATAAGACCACATCTCTAATGACTTGGTGATCTGTTCAGAGCATTTCAGAAGGCGAATTTGCCCGTTTTTTGTTTTGATAAAAAATAATGATTTTCTACTTATCACCATTTGTGTATGTAATTTCAGAGGAGTTGAGTGTGAATGGACAATTCCAGAGCCTCGTAGAACTTTCAACAAATCCAATCATAGTTTGCCATGGGACTGGAATCTCCTGGAGCAACGCCCACAACGATTCGGCCCACAATGCGTTACAGTATATAAAAATCATGGCTGGAAGGAAATAACCTTCAAATGGGAAAAAGAATGAACATGGGTATATTTATATCTGTCTCTGTCTTAAAATTGAACAATTTCCAAATCATTGAGACTTTTTTTTTAAAGTCACACCACAACCTCTGCATTCATAATTGTACATTGTAAAATGTAAAATGTAACTTAAACCTATTGTGATATTTTTGTTTATTTTGGAAAGCTAGAATCAGGAAAACCAAAAGCCGTAAGCAGGGGATGAGACACAGCCTGTAGCTCTGCAGCGTTTGATGAATCGCAATCCTCAGTACCAAAATAGGCATTAGTCTATGAGCAGCTGTTTCCCAAAAGCAGCCTCAAATCCATTGCCTCCTTTCTCAAATAGTTTTGTACAGGAATGGGGAAGACTGGCTTGAGGCAAACCTGCAGAAGAGTGTAGTGTGTGTTGAGGGAAGGAGTTTGTTTCTTAAGAATGCCATGCATTGGGGGCAGGAAGTCCAGCTCATTTTTCTCCCTTATTTATTTCTTACAGTGTTGCTGTGTTTCTCCGAAAATAAGACAATGTCTAATTTTCTTTTGACCCCCAAATTAAGCGCTTGGCCTTATTTTCGGAGGTCTTATTATTTTTGAGGTGCAGGAGGTGGCAAGTGTGATCACCTCATGGCTGCTGCTGTGTTGCAATATTTTTGGGATGGCTTTTGGGGGTGGGATGGGGGTGGAAGGCTTATTTTAGCGCATGTGCTCAGAAGTGCTTATTGTCTGCGGAGGTCTTATTTTCAGGGAAACAGGGTAATATTTTGCCTTGTCAAAATGACTAGATATTTCAGTGAAACTACAAAAAACGCAAACCATAACTTCATAGTTTAAAAATTGAAAATCCAACTCTGAATAAATCAACTCATTTCTTAAAAAATCAGATTGACATCCATATCCATAAAGCAACCCAGCATGCAAATAATTCAGTCCCTCCAAGCCCAGTGAAACAAAACATCTCCAGGGTTTGCCTGAAGTCGTGTTGTTGTGATCCTGTAGACTCCATTAGAAGACAAGTCACCAAGCAAGGCCTGCATCCATTATCATTCCCCAGTGCCCCATAACAGGCAGATGGGGACACCAACTGGCCTGTGGTCACTTCAGTCAGTTGACCTTTCTATTAGGCCAAACCACCACCTGTACAGCCAAATTCAAACATCCAGCACTCCTCCAATTTGACTCTAGAAAATACACTCCCATACAATCAGGGGAAGGGAAACTTCCCTATTCTTTGATTTGTATATGATGATGAACTCCCGGAAGCATTAAGTAGGCAAGCTCTTTATGACAGGTCATAGTCAGAGGCAAGACTATAGATTAGCAGAGATGACCTTGGAGGGGAAAATATGACCATTAGTAGAAAGTGAGGTCAATCCAGAAAAATAAAGTGTGAAGAGACTGATGACTTTTGACAGTCTTTGTTATGAAGGAGGGGAAGGGAAACACTGTCAGGCTTCCAAGTTATTGTTATCCCAGTACAGTCTATTACAGCAACCGCTTTAGTATTTCTTGTGGCTTTCCTGAACTGGCCTATCTTGAAGGGCCAACATAAAGAGTTGTAGCTTTTCTCTTCCCAGGCTGCAGTTTCTTCAAGCAGCTGATGTATGCCCCTTTCACTGGAGCTGTGAAGCAGTAATGCCAAATAAGCCCCTTACTGAAGTTATTAAGACTCCCATCGGTTCTGTCTGCGTGGTAGCAGATAGGTTATAATGTGTTATAATGACAAAGGAGGTGATGATAATAATAATGTGCATCAACTGGAATTAAGACATCACGTTTGTCACATTGATAGTGTCTTCCCATTCCCAGCATTCCCTCTTCCAGCCCTTCCCTCAATTCACATGTTCTGCCTTCCACTTTCTATACTTTTTTTTCTTTTGTACCTGTCAGTTAGTGTTCCACAAATTGAGTTTCCCCAGCTTTCCCAATTCTCTGCTTTTCCATTCTGTTTGATGCACAAATACTTGTCCTACAATCACATCTCTATTCCTCAACTCCTCAGGACTGCCAGGATGAAAAACACTCATACCAAAAAACCTTAAGATCCCTCCAAAATGCCAAATATAAATCACTAGCTTGCAAAAATTGCCCAGCAGTGGTAATATTTACCAAACTATCATGTTGAGCATCATTCATCTATTCACTCATACACTTCATTATATGCAGCATCAAGGCATCAGTTTTGCCTTACAGCAAATACCTGGGCTAATGTACACTAGCCTAAACCACACAGAGTTTTTATGACTAAGGGTGGACCTGAATCCAAGTCTCCAGTCCAGATTTAACATCCTAACCACTGTATTATTGTCTTGGATGTCAATTGAGCTTTAAATGTGTCCACTGAAATAAGTGATTTTAAAGATTTGCAGTGATGGAGAATGGACATGCCTCCTATTATACAGTTAGAGTAGTACACTACATTACAAACACATTACACTGAGAAAAGAGCAATTGTAAATTATGACTTAGATATATTCTATTGGATGTTATGAAAAATTACCAACTTTTTTTAAATAATTGCATATTTCAGTAGCCAGGAGCATGGTTTCTGATCTCTGCAGACATAACTCCCTCGGACTTATGTAGGCTGGCATTTCTTTTAAAGATTTCATGTCTCATGAACTACAAAACACTTGAACCTTTGTAGCAGAAGGCTGAATTTTAGTCTCTCCGTGAAAATGCTTACAGCTGGGACCTCAAAAACTTGTTTTTCTAATATCTAAAGCTTCAAAGAAATGAATATTATAATTGTACATAATAGCCATTATACATTTACTTTTTTGTGTTTAAATTTCTTCTCAATTGTGGCCTTTTAAAACATTGAAGATTAATTTCACAGAAATGATAAAATTTGTTATCACTGTTCTTTTTTCATTAGATGTGTCATTCTTTAATAAATCGTTTTAAACAATATAACTTGTTTTTAATGTTTGAGAAAAATACTCTTTATTTCCTAAATATCTTCAATTAGTGCAAGTAGAACCATAATTTACATTAAATGTGCCTTGTTCAATACTAGGTATGAATGCAGTCTGTAAGCAGCTGTAATTTTTTTATTTGTTCAGATTTTCAAAGTATTAATTGGTAGAATTCAATGCAATCAATGGCAGCATAATACAGTAGGTCTCACTGAGTTTGTAAGTCACAAATATGTGCCATATCAATCATGCTGAACGTAAATGAATACTTTCTAGTGTGAAAGAAATAGGTGCCCATAAGATCAAAAAAACATTGATCTGCTCACACAATAAACATGGGCAATTCAATACCATTTTTAAGGAAATGAGGATGATTTTAAGTGTCATTCTTAAATTTCTTACAATTATAGCCAATGCAACAAACATTTACCCAGCAAATACAAATAATGGAAATGTACCATTGCTGCCAGTGATAAGAGAAAAGTTGTGTTCCACTTTTATTTATTCTATTTATTCCATAAATAGAATTATGTAAGACTACAAACATTATTTTGTTTGCAGCAGCATAGAAATACTGTATGTCTTAAAACGTGAATATCTATAATCCTCTGTAACATACAATGTGATCTGAGGTTCATCTAAGTCCTAAGAACGGATAAAAATGGTTCTGGCTAAACAACTCCCAAAGCTGTGTCATGTTTTTTAGGACATTTATTTAACCAGGACTGATGTAAGGTTTCTTCCAATCACATTGTAAGATATGGTGCTACAAGATTATAGATGGCTATAAAGTGATCACAAATTCACTTAGCAAGACAAATGTGTTTGCTGTTCTTTAAAGTGTCTGAAGCAATCTGAACAGCCAATAGTATTTCATTCCCAATCATTGAATACTATCATGTACTGTTCCACAATGAAATGGCATAGTCTTTAGAAAAAGTACAGCTAGTCAGGCAGCTTTTTAATATCAAATGTTCCTTCTAATGCGGTAACTGGTTAACATAAGCTATTTCATCTTTGAAAATTGGCCATATTTTTAATCAACTGCCTAGTTGAATTCTTTGCAGCATCCTACTAGGTTAAATAAACATAGGTTCTAAAATCCCAGCTGTGTTATTTCCTTTGATCAAGTTAAAGCGAGCCAAGAAACTTAATTTGCCTTGTGTGAAAATTCTATAAACCACTGGTTATCCACATGCTTCAGCATACATTTATATATTTCAAAGATTGTCCCCAGCTTCCAAAGAACTGGATACTGTATGTTCCCAAACACATTTAATATAAATATACATTTTACAATAGCAGAAAGAAACATGGCAATTTTTTTGATGCTATACTAATATACATGCTGTCTTTTGCGCAGTTAAAAACAAATTAATGATAATCCTCTAATTTTTTAAATCTACAATGCTGTAAGAATGTACAAAATATTGTTCTTGTGGCTTCCATTCTTACATTACATTATTTGGCTCTGAAGAGGTACAACTTTTGTGTGGAACACATCTAGAACAAACATATTCAGCAATACCCAAGTATATTTCTGAGGAATTAGCAAACAGTCTGGTCTATTAGAAACAATGGTCTTTTTATTCAATGGCATTTTTTATAAAGGTATACATGAGTTTTCATATTCAAGGCTGAGGATAAAGACCACAGAGTTTTGCAAAATGATCCTGTGCAAGTATCACAATGTTCAATCTTCGTTTTTAGCTTTAACATTGGGTAGTGGGATAAAGACAATATTGAGTTTGGGTTGCTGAAAATAGGATTCAAATCTCTGTTCACTCAGTTCATTGCAGAAGTTTGGAATCACTGCAATCTTTACAATGCAAGATTGCAGTCAAATTGCAACACTTAAAAAAAATATTTCCGAAACATCAAAGTGCCTTAAAAGTGCTGTGTGTTTATGGAGGCCAGTTTTCTGATAAATGGTACATTCCTCTGCATGACATTTATCTGAAGAGGCACACTTCTGATTAGTTGATAGTATATCATGGTGAGTCAAAGAAGGAAGTGGCAAAAAATATTATAGTTTGTCTTAGGAAATACTTCTGAAAATGAATAGTGGGGTTGTTGATACTTCAGTCCCTAAGCATTCTTCCTAATGCCAATCACTTTAAATTAGGCTACAGAAGACAAGAGAGCAAAGCCATGGTTTTATAGCACTAGGGTGGTGTAATTAAGATCTAATTCCACTGCCTTCAAGGTTTGCAACATTTCTAATTGAGATTTACTGCTGTTGGTTCCAACTGGAGTCTCACCACAATTCACCACGTCCAACTTGCTGTAGAACAACTCATCACAACTAACTCATTGCAGGAGAAGAGTTACATTAATACCAAAGAAATGGTAGAATAGAATAATTAAAGAATGAAAAAGGAGGGACGGAATGAAATGTCAATGACAAAAAATAACTTTTATATTTCTTTCAAATAATTGAATAGTTAAACTGTCCCACAGTGAGCTGTCCTGTGGCGAGTTGGCCGTGATGAGTTGTCCCACAGCAAATTGGCTGCAAGTTGGCTGTGGCAGGGTTGTCCTTTCACTCTAGATGTGCCAGACCACAGTATTCTTCTCTTGTACCAACAATATGCAGCCTGGATGGCTCTAGCTGGAGACAATTTGAGAGAGACTGATAATCTACTGGATTAGGCTTTTTATCTTTAAGAGGAAAAAAGCAATTGATAAATTGTTTCAGAATACTGTTTCTTATTTGAATACATATAATTTCAAAAAATATATGTAGCTCAATATTGTCTTTTAAAAATCCTGATAAATAAGGTAAGTCACAAAAAGAACTTTACAATATATATTATTTTATAGTGGAGCAATTCTTTTGTTAATTTGGATTGACACTCTGGGGCATGGACACAAGTCACGTTCTGTTGAAATAAATAGGAAAACACTCATAATACGTTGCTTGCATTAAAATTATTACATATTACAGAATTCCCGGTTACAAAATTGGCACCATTCCATTCTCAGAAACACAGAGATGGCTGAGAGAAATTTTGCTGAAATCTAATAGGGTTGACTTGGTAGACAGAATGTGGTTATTGTTCACTCTAATTATATGTAGCCTTAGCCCAGAACCAAAATTCCTTTGGGCAACTACAATAATTATTTATGAGCTGTGAAATACTTGGGAAGCCTACAAAACTTCATTTGATTTGATCGACTTCACCTGTGTCTGTCCAAATCCTGATTTTTTTCCCCCCTACTCAACTCCCATTTTGGAATTGTTATTTCTAAAGAGAGAAAAGCAGAGAAGTAACAATAGTTAATAATGATAGTTCTGTGATAATTATTCAAGTATGTTTTGAGCCAATGTGTCCAAGTCTACATTCAGCCAATGCCGAGACTGCATGCTAAGACTCAGCAGTGCATAGCAGAGATAGGGATGGGACCGATTCCTGTTATACAACTGGGGCCTCTTGGTCTGCTTCTAGACTCTAAAAAGCCTTGTTCTTATCTGTTCCCAATCTACAGAATTCCCCAAAATTGCCATTATAATATAGATACTTTCAGAGGAATCACTGATTGGGATGGCCAGGAGGGGAAATTGAGAGGAGAGAAGGCCTGCAAAAAGCAAAGCGTATAAGATAAGTCAGAATGGGCACTTGATTGTGACATAGCTTGATGCAGAAACTTCCAATGAATAAGGAGCATTTTAAATATGGAAGCATATCACATAAATTAGATGTTCTTGAGATTTTCCTGAAGCTTGTTTGAAAGAGAAGGTCAGGTTAAAGAAGAGCTCCATTTTTCAATCTGGAAATTTAATGGAAAGAAAAATTTCCATCACATGAGTTCAATCCTTTGCAGAAATTCACATTCATCTTAATTCTATAATTTTCATTTTTAAATGCATATTTTATCTGATTTAAATGAACTCTGGCTAGCAGGGTTTTTTTCCTTTTGGGAAGTATTTCTTTTTAAGTTTTTTTTCATGAAAAATTTACCTATTACCCCAAACTATCATATTTTATAGGTTTAGATGAAATAAAATATGTCTGCAGATGTGTGATGAATGAATGAATTAGTTTGGCAAGTTTGCTCACACTGTTACCATGAATTTATGGTAGGATTATACTGTCAATTATAGCTAAATATGATATACTTGCTTCAGATTTAATTTAGAACCTTATGAAAGCATACCTTAAAATAAATGCTACAGTGAAATGATTTCAAGAATATCCAGATTTTTAAGAACATAGTTCAAACTAGAGATCTGGATGTGTTTCTTTCTCCCCAAAAGTGGTTTACTCTTAAATCTCTCAGTGTCCTGCGTTGAAAACTAAGAGAACTGCTAAAGCAATCTTGCAAGACAATTTGCAAGATTTACAAGCCAGTCTCTAGATTAGAGTTCTGTCTTGCATAGAATAATATGAATGTGCTTGGAACAAACCTGGGTTTTGTTGCATTTGTGGTATCTCTGGGTCAAAATGGGCCCAAACTTCCTAGTCTTCCTTTCATCATTAGCAGGGAATGTTTCACATCTAAAACTGATAACCTAATTTACATTTTAGCTATCTTACTAAAAAGTGTAGTGTGAAACTTTTGCTTGACCAAACCCATCATGGGCAGTAAAGATGAGTACTGGGGACACAATGGTTAGAATGCAGTACTGCAGGCTACTTCTGCTGACTTCCGATTATCAGCAGGTTGGCAGTTCGATTTTCACTCGCTCAAGGTTGACTCAGCCTTCCATCCTTCCAAGGTCAATAAGATGAGGACCCAGATTGTTGGGGGCAATAGGCTGACTCTGTAAACTGCTTAGAGAGGTCTGTAAAGCACTATGAAGTACTATGTAAGTCTGACTGCTATTGCTATGAACCCAATTAGTTTTCTTTATGGCATATGAAAGAGAGCAAACGGTAAAGAACATTAATTAACAAATGAAATAAAAAAATAATTTTATGTCTCTGAAAGGTGAAGGATGTAATAACTAAATAAGGTCTAAATAAGTATTTTCACTCTATGACAAACTTCTCCCCTCCCCCCTGCCCCCCCTCAAAGTGAGAGGAAATGTCTGTGCATCTTATAGAGCTAATATTACGGCAGGGAGAGAGGGATTGGTCCAGTGCGCCTTATAGTTTGAAAAATACTGTAGTTTGATCTTAGAGAATGGAATTGATAAAAACATGTATGGAAGTGAAAATGTTTAATTATGAAGGAAAGAACTACAATGTTAATTAGAAATTGGTGTTATCTAGTTTGTTGAAGATTCATATAAATATAGGAATGCATAAACTGATGAGAATTGCATCAGGAATGAGTTTTGAGATAAAATGTGCAATATTCTGAAAAATTCAATCTGGGGGGAGGAGAATACTGTTAAAAGATATCAGTGAACAGAAAGAAGACAAGAGTACAGAAAAAATGAGTAGGCCACATGGAAATGAATAAAAAGCATACTGATAAGTAAGTGTAAGTCTCTTATTCTTCACACATTAAAGTAGTGTTCACTTGATTTTTTTTAAATAAAAAACTGAATTATTGAAGGTACAAAAGTGATATAAAGTTCAGAAGTTAAATGCCAAATCATTAACAGTAGTCTCAAAAATGGATCAGGAAAAAAATAGACATGGAAGACATGAAAAAACTGGAATAATTATAGTTAGACAAAATGTACAGATAAAAGTGAAAACAAATAAATCTCTCAATAATCTAAAAAGAGAGTAGACTTGAGGAAAAAAGAATGTGTAAGCTAACTTAAAACAGTGAGAAAAATTATTTTACAAATGCCACTGAAGTTTATGGACATATACTAAAGGAAAGTACTATAGTATTAAAAATGAATGAAGTCAAAAGTCTGTGAATGAGCAATGCACAGGCAAGATAATCATGATGAGGAAAAAGTTGCAAAAATGCAGTCATAGACAGCAGGAAGCTGTTTAAATAAATACAGGAAAGAAAATGCAGGACAATTATGATGGAAACAAGTAATTGTTTAATAACTCTAGACATATCTGCAGAATGAATTAGGACTGCTAGGCAGTAATCTCTAGAGAACGAATGAAGAGCGAACTATAAAACCAACATATGAAGGAAAAGTAAATGGATTCAAATGAAATGGATAATGAAGTGGTTGAATGAGCTAATGAAACCCTCAAGAACTTATGGGTTAGAAGATTCAGAACCAAAGGCAACCTCTGAAGTGGAGTACCAATGTGTTTGAAGCAAAAATGGTTTGCAAGGATAGAAAAGTACAGTGTTTAGTGAATTTTATGGGTGTAAATGTAGCTGTCTCCTCGTGGTTTGCTTACTAATGCTTATTCCTTTTTCACATTTTGCATTCACTGAAAGGAAATGGCTTGGACATATAGATGAATTACAATTGTCCCAAAGGAGAACAGCTGTAGTCACGTAGATTTAAATCAACCTGTTGCACAAACACAAGTAAGCATTTGCAGTTTAGCCACTTAGTTTAATGGCTGGGTTCATAGAACAGGCTCAGGCGGTTAGCTAAATGGACTTATTATTTAGTGTGTACAATATAGAGACCCATTTTGGTCCGGTGGGTTAAGGCACCAAGCTAGAAAGCAGGAGACTGTAAGTTCTAGTCCTGCCTTAGCCATAAAGCCAGCTGGGTGACCTTCAGCCAATTACTCTCTCTCAGGTCAGTCCACCTCACAGGGTTGTTTGTGGGGAAGAATAGGAGGAGAAAGGTATGTGGGATATTTTCACTGCCTTGAGTTATTTGTAAAAATAATAAAGATGGGATAGAAGTAAATAAAAAATAAATAAATGTTATAAACTAACCACAGGGCCTGCCTTCAAATAACATGCTAGTCAAGCTTAAAACTAATCAATGTTATTTTTGGGGGGGAGCATGTTATGTCAAAGTTAGCCTGATTTATAACTGACCCTTGTTAAGCGTCTGGTCTCGACATTTTCCTAAATCATAATATTTGTTAATATTTATAATTTTTAATTAATAATTCTGGCTTTGAAGAGACAGTAACACATTCCTGGAGGTTACTGAAGACTGAATGTAAAATATGGAATGGGAAGGCATTCTTTCTTCCTATTTTTACCAATATGGACTAAAGTATACTAAGTATACTAAGGACTAAAGTATACTAAGGATTACTAGGTTAACAAAATCCCCAATGTGACAGTGGCATGCTGACAGCTCCTGTTGTATAAGGCCCATGTAAGAGTCCATGCATATGTTATCCTGTGCATTCTAATTCTTCTTCAATTTGAATGAAATGTACATATCAGCAAACAAAACATTCTCCTTCTGTACTTCAGAGGCTCGTACTAGAGTACCGTGCATATTTTAAGCCTTGGTCAAATACAAGTGATCCCAAGTTACAACTTAAATTTAGAGCAAAATCACAGCCAGATAATAAATGTCTAGCTAATATGGTGCATCCCAGCTGGATGTAACTTCAGGAAGTTAAGGCCCTATTTTTAAACAGGCTGTCCCTTATACAGGTGTGCTTATTGAGGAGAAATGGACATGGGGGAAATCAGATGAGTAATACATAGAATGCATAAACAAATACATTTAGTTTGCTTTCGGGAAATCAGAGCCACCTCTGTGCCTTTACAGAAAAGCAATAAAATGCACTCAGTAAAATACAGTTATGTGCCATGAATATACAGAAATGTTATTTTTGAATTATATACAAGAAAACCTTTTCTATTGCCAGTGTCCAAGGTATTAATAAATTAAATCACTGGACATAAATGATAGACAAGTTTCTATTAAAAAGCATTAAGATTTTTACCTTATATATTGATTTTAGCAAAGCATGGTAACCAACTAGACTTAATTTTGAGGGCAACATCATCCAGGCTCTTTCCACAAATACATCACAATGTGCTACATAATAGCCATTTAGGTCATTTCTTCATCCAAAAATATAATTGCTTTATGAAAAAGCAATAAAATATAATTTTGCATAAAAATGATATTAGCAAGATTCAACTGAGAAAGTAGTGCATGTATCACATTACTTCTCCCAACAATTTCCAAAGTGGTGAGAACAAAAATATATAATGTACATAAGAAAGCATGAATACATAGGTTATTGGGATCATTATACCCCTGCAGGATGCTTTTCTAATTTAAAAGATGTGCTTAGCATTCATGCACAGTTTTAAGAAATTTTAATTCTAAAAAGGGTTATGAAAATGAGACAGAAGGAAGTGTGAGAAGTCATGAAAAGAGATGGTATATTTATCACAGCATTAGGCATTGAGAATATGAACTTAGATTAATTTCTCAAGATCATTACAAAATTAGTCAGTTTCCATTTAACCTGCCTATATAGAACCACGGCCTGCAAAGATAAAACATTTCTAGATCATCCTTTTGCTTTACAATTACAGTTGATTTTCCATTAATTATACACTTTATCTCTTATTTAAAATACGAACCAAAATCCCGGTGGTTTTTAAAAATCTGCCCTTGAGAAATGACAAATAAATACATATTTTAAAATAACAACATACAACTTGACATTGTTTTTAAGGCATGAAAAATGGCATATGAATGGGAAGAGCTTCTAGAAAAGCATTATGTTGTTTTTGATATAGCCAGTCCAAGCACAACACATCAAAAAAAAAACCCAACCTGACTCTAGAAATGAACAAGTGTTCTAATGTGAATCAAGATTCAATAACTACATGTGTAGGCATTCTAGAACTTAGTTATAACAAGATTTGTTTTATTGTTGAACTCTTCGTGTCTATTTAAAGCACCAGATACTCTACAAAGCATCTTTGGCCAAATCAGTACATGCTTCTTTTATGCTGCACTTCAAGTATCTCAATAAATAAAGGGGCTGTGGGCATTTTCCTCCCTTCTTTTCAATTTAATGATACACAGAAATGTTCAAAGTCTGGGCTAATGCACTTTTGGAAGTCTATTATAAATTGAATGTAAAAGCAAAGGAAGGTTTCCTGCAGACCCACAAATCACCATCAGCTATAAGAAACATGTTGTGCATAGTGGTTTCTTTCTTTGTTTTTCTATTTTAAAAGAGTTATATGCTGCTAGATCTACATTCTCAGTTTACCAGAGTTTGAGTGTTTCTATTTTACTAAAGCCAGGATCTTTTCGGAGTTCCCAATAGGTGTCATTAGAAACCCATGCTTCTCTCTGATTGGCTTCAATAACTTTTCTGCAAAATTAAAAGAGTTATTGGTTAACATAAATTCAAAAAATATGCTTTAAGAGAATAGAAACATACTTCAATTTAATTTACTTGTTGAGGAAATCTTCTGAAAAATGAAATTGCAATAAAATAATCCATTTTATTTAATCATAAATCAACAACCAACAAATAAAAGAAGAAAATCACAATTAATTAGGATTAAAAAAAAGAAAGAAAGAATTGTTCTAAAATATCTAAAAAGGATTAGAAGAGATATTATGGTGTACTGTACAAACTGTAGAATGGTACTTAGCTGTGGTCAAAGATGTCAAATCACACTGACCTAATAATAACAAGATAAAACAAGTCAGAACTAATAGGATATTTAGTAAAGAATGGAGATAATAATTCTTGGTGTGTGTCTGGGTATCATGTTCCAGCATTTCAATTCTCTCTCCACCATGTAGGCACATCTCTGTTCAAAAGGGATCTTTCAGCATGTCCCTTCAGTAATCACTATTGTGCAGGCACTAAATTTAGCCAAGAATGAATTTAAATTTTGAAATCACTATGCAAGTAAGGTATTTGGCTGATGGAAGAAGATATGTGAAGTGGCTCAAGAAGTTGTTTCTAGATAGAACTGATAAATCAGCCTACAACTCTAAATCAATGGCCCATTGTTTGAGATCAGCTAATGTACAATCATTTTAAGTATGCCGGCTTTACTGTGAAGCACGCATTTGGCACACAATGAGCTACTTGAAAAAGAATCAAAAACTTGGTTTGAAATCTTTCAAGACGAAGGAATGCCCTTTGAGGGCCCAACTAAACTCCAAAACGTTGCTGCCCTTGGATGTTAACTGAAGAGATTTTAACCGCTGTTGATTTATACGGAGATCCTTTTGAGAAATAGAAAAAGTATAAAGCCAAAGCGGATTTCTGTGTATTTAGGATAACATAATTGGTGTGAAATTGATGGTTGCCTGTAGCATGGAAAATAATCCCCAGATATTTAAGACCTACTCTGTTAAATAATTATTTTGCTGCCAGACATGTGTGCCTTAGCAAAAACCATGACCTTGATTTTGGAGTAATTAATTTCTAGCTGTTCTTCTTAACAGTGCCCATCAAGTATATAAAGTGCCTATTTCAGGACAATCTATGTCTGAGCTCTTGTTTTCTTGCAGATGTTTCATTATCCAAACTCGGTAACTTCCTTAGACAATCTGTGTCTAAGGAAAAAGTCCAGCAGCATCTGCATATAAAAGAAATGTGTCTATTTCCCAATTTTGGCAGATCAAGAGATGGGCTATTCAATGTGTCTATAGGAGAATTAATGAGTGGCTTTCTTTGAAGCCTGTCTGCTCATCAACCAATATATTCTCAGTTACAATCCAATCCAGGAGCTTGTTGTTACAAGTGCTACCATATAATTTACAGATTGGCAATTGGGCCAATAACCTCTATTTTTCTTTTTTGTAGATTGAAGTCACCAAAGGTAGGCAACAATCATCAGAGACCTTAGCATATTTATCAATATAGGTAAATAGGAAAGCCAAAATGGGTACCCAACAACCTAAACTGTTTTGAATGTCTTCCACTAAAATGAACTCATATGCTGGAGCTTTATTCAATTTCAGATGTTTTATAATCTCAGGTTTATAATTTCAGAGCAGGGGTGGGATTGAAAATTTTTAGCAACTGTTTCTCTGCTTGGTTGCTAGGTGGGCATGGCCTACTCGGCATACTGCACCACGGTGGAGGGGGGGGGGCTTTCCTTGAGCGTCTGGGAGGGCAAAAACGGCATCCCTGGGCTCCGGAAGCCCTCCGGAAGCCGGAAACAGGCCCGTTTCTGGACTTCCGAGAAGGCCTTTTTTTGCCCTATCAGAGTCTCCACGCAGGCCCTGCACTTACCTGGCATGATGAACAGGCCACGTGGAGACTCCTGGGAGGGGCCAGCCAATCCTTCCAACTACCAGTTTGGTGAACCAGATTTAAAATTAGCATCCGGTTTGCCCAAACCGGTCCGAACAGGCTAAATCCCACCCCTGTCTCAGAGCCTCACAGGAAGGTGGGGAGAATCTTACACTCAACTAATTCAGTTTCTTCAGCATCTGGTATTTCTCCATCTGGTATTAATAGGAATTCGCACTCTTCTAACCAGCCCTGATTTGATAACAAATGCCATCCAGCCAAGAACAATGAATTTCCTGATTTAAAGAATATAAAAATGATCCTCTTTCTTATTGAACCCAGGATGAGTTGCTGCTCTGCTGCTCTTCAAGAGGAAATACAAACATTATATAATTATATGCCTATAATAACAGGCATATATATAGGCAAAGAAGAAATAGGCTTTAAGAGAGTCTTGGAATCAACTCTCATTATAAGACTTCAGCTCTATCTGGAAATGCATAATTCTTTAATCTGCTTCCTCTAATTTACAAATTTTGTCTTTTATACCTGCTTCAGTCTGGGGACACCACTTCATATTGTTGTATACACAGAAGGAATTACTCCATCCGAAGAGGGATTAGACTATAAATAAAATAATTATTTGGCAGAGAAGGAGAAAAGAGATTGAATTTTACTCTTAGGTACTTGGCAGATTTTCCCCCCTAAGTTTACAAGGTTACATAAAAGAGCGGAACTGCACATACACTTAATTGCTTGGACAGTTCTCTTTATCTAGCGAGGGGAAATTTTATGAAAGATAGCGCATGCATAAAACACCAATCTGAAGATCAAACATTAATGTTAGATCTCTGAATTTCAAAAATAATAACTACATATTACAAATAAAACTGATTTCTCATTATCTAAGTCAGGATTCACCAAAATCATGATCTTTGATTCAAATTTATCAGAGGAATAAGACTCTTAAGCTACAACCAACCTATGTTTTGACACATTGCTGAAAATAATTTAATTGTACAATAAGAAACATGCAGATGTTACATAATGCAAGACAATTTCTAATGCTAAAAACATTATTAGTATTTTTGTTAATATTGTTACATCATTATATATACCAACCCCATTCTGTTTGTACAAGAATCACACAGAGAGAGAGAGTACTTACTTAAAAAATTTGGGTATATGTTCCATATTGTTTTCCTCTAAATAACGTCTCCGGCATCTCTGGAGTTCTTCAATTCTTTGTTTTTCTGATGCTGCTACTTCTAAATTTCCATCTTCCAAATGCCTATAGTTAAGAATTAGATCTTTCAGTACATACATACCAACCTTTAAAAAAATGTAACTACAAAATTCAGAAATCTCAAAGTTCAAGAAACACCTGTCAGACCTGGAAGCCATCTTTTACATTTGGACCTTCAGACCTGCCACATTTTCTACTGTGGGAAAATGGGAAGGGCAATTATATAGAGTGTGGGTGATATGTAGCCATAATAACATTCTTTTCTCAGAGTCAAGGCCACTTTGCCCTGCAACTGCGATGAGGTGACTGGGAGGTATCTCCAGTTTTGGATGGTCCTGATTGGAATATGTGACAGACATGTGGGTACTGGGCAGGGACTTGAACTCTCATTTGGGTGGGGAAAATTTCGGGTTTTCCCAGATATTCCAATATGACAACTCTAATAAAATGCAACTTTGAGGAAACTCAAGCCTTGGAGTCTTCTTTCATTGGGGGTGTTACTTGGAACCCTGACAACACCTAAATCATGTTCTATATTATGCAGGTTAGATAAAATTGATAGCACTATCATTCAAGTAAATGTGTTTTTAATGAATCAGCATAAATATATATGATTAAATTCTATCATTTTGGACAGTCTGCCTCGCTTGTTTCTGCAATATGCAGTTGTATACCGTGTTTTCCCAAAAACAAGACAGGGTCTTATTTTCTTTTGACCCTCCAAATAAGAGGTTAGCTTTATTTTTGGGGAGGTTTTATTATTTTTCAGGTGCAGGAAGCAGCAAGTCCACCAGCCCCACCCTCTCCGTCCTACCACCTGCTGTTCTGCCACCTGGCCTTCGCCTGCCCTGCTTGCTGGCCGCAGAACAGCTGACTGTGCTGCTCTGGCCTTGCGGGGGGGGGGGCTCTTCCTGGCAGAACACACACACAAACACACACACACAACTCCCCCCTCCCCCAACTTGCTTTCCAGCTCCATTCTCCGCTCCACATGCAGGATAAGAAAATACGATGTGCCTATGGTAAAAAAACACCACAAAATACCTTCCAAGTTCTCAAAAAAAAAAAAAAAAAGATATCGCAAAATTGGATATAGTCACACAAAGTACTTTTCTTGTCCTGGACATGGCAGTGGAGAATGGAACAGGAAAGCAGGTTAGTGGAGGGATGTGGCTGCCTTGGGAGGGTGGGTAGGGATCTCTCTCTCACCCACACACCATCCTTTCCTTGGGAGCTCGGCACAGACGCAGAGAAGGCTTGGGATTGAGCATTTGGGGGATGTGCGTCTGTGCCGAGATCCCAAGGAAAGAACGATTGCCAGGAAAATGGGGGTGGGTGGGGGATTTTGCCCCTTATACTGTTCTCAGTTTGTGCTGACCTTCAGGGGGAGAGGCAGGAATATCCCCCTCCACATTTTCAAGCCATATGCAAAATGGTCCCATTTCAAGGCTTCAATGTGAATATTCAAGTGAGTAGTGACCTCCTGTAGGCATTAAGCTTGGGACATCAGAAGAAGCCCTGCGAGGAGACACTGCTGCCGAAGTGCAGGAAATCCCCCACCCCCCACATGCAGATCGTCCTTTCAAAGAGGGGTTTCACCAGGACGAAGAGGTGGCTGAAGGTGGCGTTTGTGTCTCCTTCATCCTGGTGAAACTCCTCTTTGAAAGGACCTGCAGGTGGGGGGGGGGGGTTTCCTGCACTTCAGCAGCAGCGTCTCCTCACAGGACGTCTTTCGATGTCCCAGGTGTATTGATTTCCATGCTTTCTTTTCCTGTTCTGTGGACGGAATTGCAAGCTGTGACTGTCACTATTAGGTAAGGAGGGCATGAGGCACTTGGTTGTGTTGCTTGGCCTCCGACTTCTTTTGCAGCTGCAATTGGCTGCAAAAGCGACTGGTGTTTGCTGGAGGCAGCGGCCTGAGCAGCACCCGCAAATCAGCTGTTTTATGAATGGAGCAGCCCAGCTGATTAAGGGGCCAAGAACGCCTGAGGTGACCAGGGGAGGGAAGGTTTGCCACCTGTTCTGGCTAAACCCACCCCTTCACTAAGGCTTATTTTCGGGGGAGGGTTTATATTTTTGCCCACTGCGAAAATCTGGCATGGCCTTAGTTTCAGGCATGTCATTTTTTCGTGGAGACACGGTATTAATGTAGATAGTATATTACAGAAAGTATTTATGAGGTGAGATGGAGAAGAAAATAGGAAGGTGATCCCTGTCTGCTGCACTTTTTATAAGGCCACATTAAAATAGTTTAAATACTTCTCAAATTGTCTGGAGCAAGCTTTCACTGAGCAGCAGGTGAATTTTTTAACATTAACGTCCCTTATAATATTTAATCAAAAGCAGCCGTAGCCATTTTTTAAAGTGTACTTCTTGCCTTTGATCTGGCCTGAATCGAGCATCTGTTTTTGGAAGAAGGTCTTTCAATGCAGGATCTAACTCATTCAGCTCAACAGCAAACCTTGTGAAGCCATAGTAATGCTCATAATTTGTTGGCATGGAACCTGTATTAAAAATTAAAATAAAGGTAGCGATTAACCACTGTGAATAAACACTTGATCTAGGTGATAAAAGAAAATGTTTGTACCTTGATCTTCATTAAAAACCCTATATGCAGCACTGCCAATTCTCAAAACTCTTTAAACAAATGGTCTTATGTGCAGACATTTTTCTACGTATTATTGAGATGATATGGAAGATGGTCCATTGCTCATGTTTTTTTTCAAAATATGCTCTGCTTGGCTAGGACCCCCATTTGCTTTCCCAAACTTTGTCCCACAAAATCCCTCTTACCCCAAAAGGCATGAAATGGTCTGACACAATCACTTCATGCTTCTCTGTGCAAGGAGAAAGAAATTCCTTTATGAAGAAAAATCATTCCGAAGGCTTCCAGAGAAGGTGGATACTTAAGGCTTCAATGGTCTTACAGACAATACTGAATGTTGGCCTTCTACATCACTGAGGCACAGCATGGGCATTCATATTATACCTTATGCACAAGAAGCAATGGATGGAAACCCAAGAAGCAATGGGTAGAAACTAATCAAGGAGAGAACCAACCTAGAACTAAGGAGAAATTTCCTGACAGTGAGAACAATTAACCAGCGGAATGGCTTGCCTCCAAAAGTTGTGGATACTCCAACACTGGAGGTTTTTAAGAAGAGACTGGACAACTATTTGCCTGAAATGATATTCTGTCTCCTCCTGGTTAGGGGATTGGACTGGAGGACCTCCAAGTTCCCTCCCAACTCTGTTATTTTATTTTTTATTTAACTTATATTTTTATATTACTGAATCAGGCTGAATCAAGGGCGTGTACAAGTAGATAAAACCAGAAGGTAACATTACGAAGCAAGGACAGTTTAAAGGCCTTAGGAAAATTGTCAGTTTTGGCAGTTTTCTGAAAAGATCCCTACAACGCCATCTTGTGAAAAACACTGCTTCAAGTCCCCACTCTCATACTTAATATATGAGTCTAAGTGAGATGGACGGTATATCAATGTAATAAATCAATATTTGGGAACTCTTAGCATCCTGGCTCGGGATGAGCACACAGGGTGAGCTAATTTTACAGAAAGGAAACAATTCTAAATAGTCTTTTGATGTGGCCTTCTGTTGCCTCCAACAACCTGGCAGCTGATAATTCAAATTCTCAATCAGTTCTCATATCACTTTTGTTAAATCACAAAACCATCATATAAATTATAGGAGAACTAGGAACTGCCTCGTAGACACCAATTTTGGAAAGTTAGAAAAACTTTGCTACCCCATAGCTACTAATTTTGGAAAGTCAGAAAAACACAAGATTTAGTTCAGAAGGTACAACCTGTATCCTTAATCAAAGAATCCCATTTTTTCCATCAATAGAAATACTGCATGAAATCCACTGTATTATTTCTACTTTCTCTTCCTATGTTCTTTATTTTTTTAACATTTTCCACAACATTTATCATTCCAATATGGGGAAAAAACTGGTTGCAATTTTGTCCTAACCAATAAATCCAATTGAGTAAGTGATGGTTTCCTTTTTCAAAGGAACTACTGCTTTTTTTCTGTTTAGCTTGAAGAATATCAAAAATGTGTATAATACTGAAAAATACATTCATTTTAATGGCAACAGTGGCATTAAACATGTGCCACCATGCTCAAAATATTACATCTCTTTATTCAAATATGTATTTAACAACTTATAGCATTTTTGCATTATTCCTGCTTGGTCTTAGAAGATATTATGGAGTTTGATTTAGATTTCATCATGGAAAGATAGAGTTATTAAAGGACAGCAATGACTTACACTTACAGTTTCTAACCTACAATTCATGTTCCAAGCTATCATATCTAGTATATTGAAATCCCTGCATCTATAGTACAAATTCTACTCCTTTCTTTATTAGTTGTTTAATTATATTTAAAATTACATAAATGTCATGTATTACCGGGCCTCCATATACATTTTGCTGAAGGTGCAATTCCACAATATAATCCTTCATGCCATTTTCCAAAAAGGCGATGCACCACTTTTCCTTCTTGGTCCATGACAACACCTTGAACTTCATTTACATTAGAATTCCAGTAATTCACCTAAAAACGTTAACCAAATAGTTGGGTTTTATTAAATGTAAAACAAATCAACTGCATCAAGCATATATCTGCCTTCAATCAACAGCAAGATGGCAACCCCCATTACTAAGAGCACTCAATAACTGCTCTAATTCTTCATATGTATTCCCATGAGAAAAAATATGTAATCTTTTTTATGACCCAACACACTATGTATGTGAATGCTCTGAGTTATGGCAGGCTTCTAATTTAAAGGTCTGCTTCCACAAGCTGCTCAAATTCTGCAGAAGATCATAAAAAAGGTAATTGCTGGGATAATGGAAAAGGCTGTGAAAGCAAGATTATTTTATATCCTACACCACAGTACTTTAGTCTTCTTGACAAGTAAAAGCATTTTGTAGGGCAGATTTCTTCCTTCTAAAACATTTGTCTCAAGCTCAAAAAAGAAAACAGCATTCTTGCTTCAGCCATAACTGGCTTTTCTAATTTTTCTTTTTTATAATTATCTGCATGTAACTATCGAGGCCCATGAACTCCAGTAAGGTTGGGATCTAATTAAAGAAATCTCAATTGATTAATTGTACCACTGGGCAGTAAATTAACAGGTTACATCTACATCAGGCCACACAGGAATGAAACTTTTAAAGGAAATGGCAGGTGTTTTAGATAATGTATATGCATCTCATAGCACCTTAAAATGAAGACAGAAAATCTTCACTCATTTCAATATTGCTTATACTGTCATCCACAGATCCATGGGGAAAGTCAGAAGTTCCCACTTATCCTAGAAAAAACATTTTGGGTGACAAAGAGAAAAAGGGGAAGGTTCTTCTAAAATTAGTTTGTGTCCTATTTTTACTACTATTTTGCTTAAAGATAGGTATTTATGGGGAAGGATTGAAGAATGAAAGTTAATATCAATAGTGAAAATTAAAATATTTCCAGTTAGA
This sequence comes from Rhabdophis nuchalis, assembly GCA_039707465.1. NCBI lineage: Eukaryota > Metazoa > Chordata > Lepidosauria > Squamata > Natricidae > Rhabdophis > Rhabdophis nuchalis. The sequence goes on along the minus strand of CM077643.1, from coordinate 189,772,236 downwards.
TCTTTCACTATCTTTCACTGAATTCATATAACCAGGAGCCACTTCTAGATTCACAGTAATATTTTCCAGAGTCACTGGGAGCCTGGAAGTATAAAGATTTAATAAACTGTTACTGCCATTATCACTAATGCATAGGACTTAAATAAAATCATGCAGAATAATGCAGAGGTGGATTGCTCCCGGTTCAGCCCGGTTCAGCCAAACCGGTAGTGGAATTCAGGCCTGGGTCGCAGAACTGGCAGTGACCCAGGCATGCCACACCCCCGAACCGTTTCCTCACCGCCACTGGGCCATTGCCATTTTGGTTTTAATGACTGTGCTTGCGCAGTTCACTGTAAATTGTTCTGCGCATACGCGAAGAGCAATTTACATTGAACAGTGCAAACACGCACAGCGAGCAGGTAGCGAATCGGTAGTCAAACCGGCAACAACCCACCCCTGAATGTGATTTTATATGCTGAAAGTTCTATTATACAGAATAGAATAGAATAGAATAGAATAGAACAGAGTTCTTTATTTGCCAAGTGTGATGGGACACACAAGGAATTTGTCTTTGGGGCATATGCTCTCAGTGTACGTAAAAAGGCAAGATACATGCATCAAGAATCATAAGAATTACTGTCAACCATAGAGTTCTACAAGGTATTTAGAGATTTGCATCAATAGACATGCATAAAAGCATGGATTGCATTAATTGTGGCACCAAATAAGAATATATAAGAATGCTGCCACTAAATTTATATGCTCTCTGGCAGCTAATTGAAAGGACTATTAATTATTCTCCCCACTGAAAAGGAAGCCTATCGAAGCAAGTGCTATTTCCAAATGCTCCTGTGAACAGGCCATTGTTCCTTCACTGTTCATGATGATCACAGTAAAACTACCTTGATAAATGTGAGCTTACAAATACAGACACTGCTTTTTGTATTTCTAATGGTTACTTCTCCATAATGCTCTATCCATCTCCTTCCACTCAGGATGTTGTGTATGCAAGTAGTGACTTTGTTCCAAACATAGCAATCACCATATCTAGAAAGAAAGGGAAGGGAAATATGTTTCAGAATTACCTTTTCTAAAGCCATGTGTAAATAAATCTCACTACATTTCCAATATTAAAAGCAACTCACAAAGAAGGAAAAGTGCACCTCTTCACTCATTTAAACATTTATATTCTACCTATTCTCCATCTACGTCCACAACAATTTTTTACAATCAATCTTTGCATCACCATAAAAAGCATAATAAAACAACATTAGTCGAACATGGCTCGAACATATCCATCAGCAATTATATCATACTGAATCCTAAGGCTACCAAAAAAAATCTAGGGAAACAACAAGACTTAGACACTGTAAACAACATGCCTGACAAATGTTTTCTGGAAAGTCATCTCAAAGTCCGGGATGGTAATGATAAGAATAACAGATTCAAAAAACATTTTAAATGATAATTTGGATTGTCAAATATTTTCCTGAAATCAGGCTTTGCAGGGTACTTCTGATAATGGAGGCACTTAACATCCACATAATAGAATATTTTTGAAAATAATTTTTACTCTTCCAGAGAAGACTATGCTTACATTCCCAAGACAGAATTAAGCACAAAAAATGATTAACATGAATGCATCCACTTGCAGCTTGCAGCTCTGCCACTCCAATTATGGTCTTGGATCATTCTGTTACTTTTACGCAATTCAAAAGATGCTTCTGGTAGAAACTAATGTAAACCACTGAGACAGATTACATTGAGACAAAGACAGCCAGTGCTGTAGGTGATTAAAGATCTGGACTGTAATTACAGAGATCCAGCTTCTAGCCCGTTGTAAGCTGCAGAAGCTCACAGAGTGATTTGAAGCCTCTTTCTCTCAACACAACCTATCACCCAGGGTTGTGGGGGGGAAAGGAAGGCAGGATAACTATTTAGTTCTTGAACAAAAGGCAAGATATAAATCTAATAAAGAAATTTAAAAATACATTAAAATTTCAGTTGTCTATAACTACATAGTGGGCTGCATACTGATGAGAAATCTGAGTCATTTTTTTCAGTTTATTCTTCTCTTTGCATTAGTTCTGCATGAAGCAAGCCGAATTATATGTTGGCATCAACTGATGAATTGCAACATGCTTCAGGATAAACATACTAAAGAATAGTAAGACCAAAAAAGTGCACTACTGTAGGTTTCCTCCACTTTCCCAACACACTTGTTTGTACAGGGGCATATTTCATTTTTCAATTGCTAAAATACCTTTTTAAACAAAATAACAAAGGAAAGTCTAAATGTTTTTACTGTTCTCAAAGCACCACCCATTCAAGCAATGACCATTTTCACCCTGGCTCAACCAAAATTCATTTCAATATTAATTGTTATTGCTAAGACACTGGGATCTGGCTCTTCAGGTACCCCAGCTTTCTTACTGCTGCCTAAAAATTTATCCTACTCCATTCTTCACATTTTCAGATTTTGTATCTGTTGTGTTATGCAATAACTTGCTATTTAATCTATATAAATATAAAAATGGCTCTGTGTGTGTGTGTGTGTGTGTGTGTGTGTGTGTGTTCCAGCATAACTCTGGAACACCTTGAGCAATTTCAACCAAACCTGGTACATAGATGACTTACTCTCTGGAAAAAATACTGTGGGGGTAAGGCACCCCTAATAGCCCTCGATGTGTGTGCTCTGTTAAGATAGAGCCTGTTCCGCCTAACGGCTTCTACTGTACCGCATAAAATGGTTTCTACTGTACAGAGCAGTGGAGTTGCCATGGTAACAGCTTCACAGTACTCCACAAGGGGGCTCCCTCTGGTAGGGGGGAAAATCCAACATTAGAAATTACGCTTGGTCCAGACATTTTCTGCCAATAAATAAATACCCGAGCAACGCTGGGTTATCAACTAGTAGTAAAAAAAAGGCACATAGACTAAAAGCACTTACTTAGGAAGTGTCACATTTAGAGTTCCAATTGGCAATATTTCCATCGATTTCCCCCAGAATTTGTTTTTCCATCTAATATCTAAATAGAAGAAATTTTTATAAAGAAGCAAAATGCTAAACACATTTATTCATTTATACACATACCATGTAAGTTAATACATCTTGTTCTAAACAGATCAATAGGCTAATCCAGAGATAGAAAACTGTTGATTTCTAATTTCTCAATGGGAAATATATAATAAAAAAATAAAAAATAACCATTGGCCTTTGCTAGTATTGTAACTGTTTAACTACATTTCAACAAGGGAATTGTATAACATTTAATTTTCTTTTTTAATTGAAATTTGATTCATCCACTTGTAACTCAAATATATACCTTGCCAAAACACAAAATTCTTTGATTCACAGTGACAGGCAGAAATGGGTGGGTGATGGCTAACCTGAAAAAAAAATTATATAGAAGTAATTGGACAACAAAATCTATACAAGATTATTATATTCATCACCCTTTGAAAAACAATCTACGCAACTATGCAAAGAACAATTAATGCAAAGCTGAATTCTGCCATGTTGAATGTTAGCTAATGTTGCAAAAACAAATATTGTTTTAAAACAAATCTAGGGATCTTCTCGACAGCACTTGATAAATCAAGATGAAATGTTTTAAACAACTCTCCTTCCTTCCAAAATTAAAGTCATAGGGCAATATTTAACTATCTTGATTACAGCAGATCATACCTGCTCTGAGAAAAATCGAAATCCCTTGTCTTCCCTGATACACTCGTAAGTCTCACCAAGTAGAGGGTTAAAAGGCTTGCTTCCTGCTCTGTAATAAGTGGAAGCATATCCTGAAGTTGCAAAGGCAGCAATAAGGACCTAAGTAGAACAAAACAGTATTTAAGAAAACAATTCTGAAAGAGACTGGCTTAATACTCTAATATTTGACACGCTTTTAAATGCAGGAAAGAAAAATATAAGAATGTTATATTTTGAAGACTTAAGGGGAAGATAGGATGGACACTAAATCTACTTTGTATATCTGTTTATATATAATGTAATATTGCACTTACAAAGACACAAAATTCTATGGAAAACCAAAAGAGGAAATGTCAAGGTGAGAATCTGCATCTAAAGAAAATACAGTGGCCATATTTATTTGTTGTGGGGAATTATAGCTTATTATGAGATGCAGAAGATGAGGCAAACCAGAAGGGAGAGAGTTGGACATTTTAACTTCAGGTTTTATGGAAACAATGCTGTTTATTCCTTCCGAGCAGGATCACAGTATAAACTATTTTATTGCTTTGAGAACAAACCAATTTCCCAATTTCAAGTTCTCTTCTCAGTTGCCTGGGAACCAGAAGCTCCAAATAAAAGTTCCAAACTGGACCCTTACTAGATTGTTTACATCTGAGGGTCTGATCTAACTGAACAGATCACAGAAAGAACTACAGATCATTTCAGGGAGAAAAATTTAGTTGTTGACTATAGTAAATTTTTCATTCATACATATTGTGCATATGGGAGGAATATCCTGCAGTAACACACCCCTTCTTGTATTTCCAGATCAGGAACATACCTCTTCCTAAGTTAATTTCTCCCACAATTTGATTGCTTCTATAAAAAAAAAGTTGCTAACAAAAATCTACAACTACTTTTGAAAAGGTAGTTTTGCAATAGGAAAAAAAAAACCCCGGAGTTGTAATTAAAAGAAAGAAAAGAATATTTCTTTACCTTTGAAGATACATCATAGTTAAAAGTCTTTATGGAGATTCAACTCACAATAATTTGGGTATATTCCCCAGACACAGAAAATGGAGCATTATTCATGTATATAAATAATAAATATAATGGAAACAGTTCTCCAGGACTTTTTCCTACGCAAACTATAATCATATTTTTATTTATATATCTTATTCATATAGCTGCCATTCTCAGTGAATGCAGTGTAAATATAGGTACTCAGGCAAGACTTTGCAATATAAAAATTCCCAGTACCTTCTTCCTGTCAGAATATATTTTATGTTTTTCACATAGAAAAGAGAAGGGTAGGTTATCTTAGAATTGTTAAGTATGTTAAAAAAGGTAAAAGTTTCCCTTGCACATATGTGCCAGTCGTTCCTGACTCTAGGGGGCGGTGCTCATCTCCATTTCTAAGCCGTAGAGCCAGCGCTGTCCTAAGACATCTCCATGGTCATGTGGCCAGCATGAGTAAACACCAAAGGCGCACGGAGCGCTGTTACCTTCCCACCAAAGGTGGTTCCTATTTTTCTACTTGCATTTTTACATGCTTTCAAACTGCTAGGTTGGCAGAAGTTGGGAGAAGTAACGGGAACTCACTCTGTTACGTGGTACTAGGGATTCGAACCATCAACCTTTCTGATCAGCAAGCTCAGCATCTTAACCACTGTTAAGTATGTTATAAAATACATTATTATAGGCAAGCAAAAGGTATTTTTGAATAAACTAGAGGCTCTCATTGTGCCACCATCACTCCTTTTAGAGAATGCAAAATACCAGAGGTCTAAGAGAGAAGGAACACATTATGGAACACCATGACATGTTCCATAATCAGGCCCATTACCATACGTTCATAGGGATCATCGATTTCAGCGGCTTTGTCCAAAAGTTCACTATATTCCAGTTCCTCACAAAGATGTTGCAAAGTATTCAAAGGCTCATTGAGCTCTACAGGCATTGATACTTTGGAAAGGTCCTTCCCAATATTATTTCTCAAAATGTTCCACAGATTAATATTACTAGTATCAGGGGAAGGTGTTGGAAGACATGTCCTTCGTCCATTTCTGAAAGCACCTCCTGTTAGCTCACCATTCATTACTAAAAGAGAAATAGAACAGAACGATCATGAAACCTATACAATGTGCTGATATACACATATATACATATAGTGCAGTGGTAGTCAACCTGGTCCCTATCGCCCACTAGTGGGCGTTCCAGCTTTCATGGTGGGCGGTAGGGGTTTTGTCCGATACTGAAGCACTTTCCTTTTTAAATTTAATTGACTTCCCTACTTTATAAATCACCATTACTGTGGAACCGGTGGGCGGTTAGAAAATTTTACTACTAAGAGAGATACAAAAGTAGGTGGTAGGTATTAAAAGATTGACTACCCCTGATATAGTGGGTGTATATTTGTTTGTGTGTGTGTGGCACGTATGTATGCATGTATATGGCATGATATTACATAAAACTATAGGTAGTTTTCACAGTTACTGATTCATTTAGTGGCTTTTCAAAGTTACAAGAGTGGTAAAAAAAACCATCTTAACATCCAGTTCTCACATTTATGACTTTAGTAGAATCTGTTAATTTTAACTCCCTGATTTAACCCTTACTAAGATGCCCTCAAAGCGAAAGAGAAAAGCTGAAGCAAAGGAAAACTGAAGTAAAATCATAAGCATGCCTGCAGTCCCGCCATTTTAATTTCATAGCTGCTTTGCTTCACAAGCAAGTCATAGAACGCAACTGCGGTAGGACTATCTGTACTTTGAATTTTAATTATCTTACATTTTATCTTACTGTCTTATATTAGTCTACAAGCAAGTTTGTAGGCTACAGTAGGGAATATCCTTATTTTGGACCACAATTTCTTTGCTTTTTTAAAGTGAACTAACCGTCATGGATTCACAAAATACATTGTGAGGTTAAGTACCAATTTTTTAAACCTGTTACAACAATTGACGCCATAGTCCTCCCTTGTATCTGAGACTATCACTACATCTGACTAAATCCTGAGTGCCTGGCAAAAACATAAAAAAAGACATTTAAAACCAATTTAAAAGAAACCTGATTAAGAATGATCCCAAATGTAGCTTTTATTATGGACAGAATTTTACAAGGCATCCAGGTGTCATTATTTTCTTTATAAAACCAGGCAATGCCTTACTGTGGCTTTACCTAGATTTTCCTTTGCTTTCTCATGTGTACATAACAAACTGTTACAGAAACAAGATTGGAATAAGCTGCTTACCTTGAAATATTCAAACAGCAAAATAAGTTGCGGCGGTACATATTTGCTTAATCTTTCATTTCTTGCCTTTTTACTACCTTAGTTTTTTTTCCTCCATAGCTTCCTCGACAGATGGAATTACAGAATTATATCTATGTGCTAATTCCCACTTTTGCTTTTCTATTCCCATTAATTTATTTTCCAAACAGGCTTTCCTTCCCTTTTAATTATTTTTAAAAGAAGGCAAACTTTTAAAAGGATCTTTGTTAATGTTGCTGTACTTTTGCATATAATTCAATTAACTACTCGCTGACAGATGAGTTGCAGAAAAAAAGAATGAAAAAAGAGGAGGGAAGATGGTTTATTTTTTTCCCCCAGGCCCATTTTTTAAATTTATATGTTTTGTATTATACAATACAATACAATAGCAGAGTTGGAAGGGACCTTGTAGGTCTTCTAGTCCAACCCCCTGCGTGGGCAGGAACCTTATACCATTTCAGACAAATGGCTATCTAACACCTTCTTAAAGACTTCCAGGGTTGGGGCATTCACAACTTCTGGAGGCAAGCTGTTCCAGAGGTTAATTGTTCTAACTGTCAGGAAATTTCTCCTCAGTTCTAAGTTGCTTCTCTCCTTGATTAGTTTCCACCCATTGCTTCTTGTCCTGCCCCCAGGTGCCTTGGAGAATAGTTTGGCTCCCTCTTCTTTGTGGCACCCTCTGAGATATCGGAACACTGCTATCATGTCTCCCCTGGTCCTTCTCTTCATCAAACTAGACATACCCAGCTCCTGCAGCCGTTCTTCATATGTTTTAGTCTCCAGTCCCCTAAAACATATGAAGAACGGCTTCTATAAAATAATTGGAAAAATAAAAATGTTTTGGTAATAGCTTAAATTTTTTTATATCTTTTCAAATAATGAATGCAATAGGAGATGTTTTTCACATATTGCTATTGTTTTATTTCCCCCAAATGTTTTTTTTTTTTGTAATTAGAATATTTTTTTCCAAATAGCAGAGTATTAAACTTCTTATAGACAGAGTACAGCTTTCAAATGTAAATACAACATACATTTCAGCCACTAACAGGCACTGTCAATTTCATCAAAAGGAAGAAGGATTTGGCACTTTACTTGAGAGCTTGTCTACTGCTGAATTTTTACCTACAGGTCAGGCCTGCTCTTGACTAGATCTCAAAGGATAGAATTCTGTTTTATTATCATGTTAATCATTTCTTCGGTCTTCTACTTTATTTTTTTCAGTGTGACAAAATTAAGATTATTAATTATTCCCTGGATTTCCAGGGAATGGCTGAACTGAAGATAGTTCTATAAAATGAAGAGCTGATAAAGAATGAAGAGCTGGTGAATAAACCAACTTTTCATAATTTCTCTCCAGACAAGGAGAGGATTTGAGATTGCCTATGTGTGCTCCAGACAGTTTCTCCTCATGAGACCACCTGAAGACAGTGGTTTCCAACTGTCAATCTGGGAGAGGAGGGTTTTTTATTCAAACTGTGGTTGGTATTTTCGAAAGGACACTTGGTTTGCTTTTCTAATCACTTTAGGAAACTGTTAAATTGTTAACTGCCTTTCATCTATTAGGAACATTTGGATTGACGTTTTACAGCACCAGGTTAATTTCCTTCAATGCTTAGAAAAATAGAGTGTTAAATATAACATTAATGACTTAAAAATCCTTTCTGAAATAAACAGTAAAAGGATAATTAAAACTTTGAATTTTTAAACATTTTTTATTAAAGTTTAAAAACACAAAGATAAAAAGGTAATACAAACTAAGAAAAATATAACAGTAAAAAAGTAAAATGCAAAAATATTAAATAGATATATATGCTTAGATATACACATATATCTTCCACATATAAATATTGAAAAACATTATATATATATATATATATATATATATATATATATATATATATATATACACACACACACACACACACACACACACACACACAAACACACACACACATACTTGTGTCACATATATACATATATTTGCATATTCGGGTTGTGTGTGTGTGTGTGTGTTAGCTTTATGAGCTGATCAATAAATAAATCAATTACATATATATATGTAATATATATGTAAGATCTATTTCGAGCTTTTTAGCTCTCATCAGCTAATAGCTGTCTCAGCTGATGCAATAAGAGAACCGGGCTGGCTGAATGGCTAAAGGCTGACATGCAATACAGCCCCAGTAAGGGTATGGCTAGCTGATGAGAGCTAAAAAGCTCAAAATAGATCTATACTAGTCTCCCTGATTTATTTATTGATCAGCTCATAAAACTATATATATATGAGAAAAAAATTGGCTGGTAGAGTTGAAACAATGAGATTTTATGAATTTATTTGTTGTGTTTTAAAAAATGAGCGATTAATATTGTTTATAACTGTAAAGAAGGGGAAAGTTGTTTTTTATTGCATTCTTATTTATTCTTTAATTATTAATTTTTTCTTTTCTGCACTTTCTATTTTTTTCTTTTTAGTCTTTCCTTTTTTAGTTTGTACTAGCTATACCCGGCCACGCGTTGCTGTGGCCCAGTCTGGTTAAATGGCCAACCAATCTGTGTGTAGATCTACACCTGCACACATACACCCAACCACCATATAAGCCCCAACCTACCTACCTACTGTATTTCTCTCTCTCTCTCTCTCTCTCTCTCTCTCTCTCTCTCTCTCTCTCTCTCTCTATCTATCTATCTATCTATCTATCTATCCCTCTACCTACCTACCTACTATATTTCTTTCTTTCTCCCTCTACCTACCTACCTACCTACTGTATTTTCCCCTCTCTATCCCTCTACCTACCTACCTACCTACCTACCTACTATATTTCTCCCTCTCTATCCCCCTATCTACATACCTGCCTACCTACTGTATTTCTCCCTCTCTGTCTATCCCTCTACCTACCTACCTACTGTACTTCTCTTTTTCCCTCTATCTACCTACCTACCTACTGTATTTCCCCCCCTCTATCCCTCTACCTACCTACCTACTGTATTTCCCCCCTCTATCCCTCTACCTACCTACCTACTGTATTTCTCCCTCTCTCTATACCTCTACCTACCTACCTACTGTATTTCTTTCTTTTTCCCTCTGTCTACCTACCTACCTACTGTATTTCCCCCCCTCTATCCCTCTACCTACCTACCTACCGTATTTCTCGCTATCTATACACCTACCTACCTACCGTATTTCTCCCTCTCTGTCTATCCCTCTACTTACCTACCTATTGTATTTCTTGCTTTCTCCCTCCACCTACCTACCTACTGTATTTCTCCCTCTCTATCTATCCCCCTATCCACCTACCTGCCTACCTACTGTATTTCTCCCTCTCTGTCTATCCCTCTACCTACCTATCTACTGTATTTCTCCCTATCTATCTATCCATCCCCCTACCTATGTACCTACCTACCTACCTACCTACTATATTTCTTCCTTTCTCCCTCTACCTACCTACCTACCTACCTACCTACCTACCTACCTACTGTCTCTTTCTTTCTTTCTTTCTTTCTTTCTTTCTTTCTTTCTTTTTCTTTCTTTCTTTGTATCTATCTATCTATCTATCTATCTATCTATCTATCTATCTATCTATCTATCTATCTATCTATCTATCTATCCATCCATCCATCCATCCATCTATCCACCTACCTACCTACGTACCTACATACCTACCTTATTTCTGCCTCTCTATCTATCCCTTGGGGGTCATCTAGTCCAACTCCCTGCTAGGCAGGAAGCCCTATACCCATGATGGCGAACCTATGGCACGGGTGCCACAGGTGGCACACGGAACCATTTCTTAGGCCACTCGAGGCATTGCCCTGTCAGCTTCAGTTTGTATGTGTGCCCTGGCCAGCTGATTTAGGCCTTCTTTCGAGGCCATTTTTTGTCCTCTGGAGGTGGGGGAAGGCTGTTTTCACCCTCCCCAGGCTCCTATAAACCCTCTGGAGCCTGGGGATGACGTAAAAAGCATGCCAAATGCAGGTGGTCATGTACATAGCATTATGGATGTGACACACCTGTGCACATCGCCCCTGCACTCCCCCTGCTATTGGCACGTGAGCCAAAAAAGGTTAGCCATCACTGCCCTATACCATTTCAGACTAATGGCTATCCAACATCTTCTTGAAGACTTCCAATGTTGGGGCATTCACAACTTCTGGAGGCAAGCTGTTTCATTGATTAATTGTTCTAACTGTCAGGAAATTTCTCCTCAGTTCTAAGTTGCTTCTCTCCTTGATTAGTTTCCACCCATTGCTTCTTGTCCTGCCCTCAGGTGCCTTGGAGAATAGCTTGACTCCCTCTTCTTTGTGGCAACCCCTGAGATATTGGAAGGCTGCTATCCTGTCTCCCCTAGTCCCTCTTTTATTAAACTGTATTTCTCCCTGTCTCTCTATTCCCCTATCTACTGTAATACAATAATACAATAGCAGAGTTGGAAGGGACCTTGGAGGTCATCTAGTCCACCTAGCTCAAGCAGGAGACCCTATGCCGTTTCAGACAAATGGTTTTCCAGTCTCTTCTCTCTTCAGTGTTGGGGCATCCATAACTTCTGGTGGCAAGATGTTCCACTGGTTAATAGTTCTCACTGCCAGGAAATTTGCCCTCAGTTCTAGGTTGCTTCTCTCCTTGATTAGTTTCCACCCATTGCTTCTTGTTCTGCCCTCAGGTGCCTTGGTGAATAGCTTGACTCCCTCTTCTTTGGGGAAACCCCTGAGATATTGGAAGGCTGCTATCATGTCTTCCCTAGTCCCTCTTTTATTAAACTGTATTTCTCCCTGTCTCTCTATTCCCCTATCTACCTACCTATTGTAATACAATAATACAATAGCAGAGTTGGAAGGGACCCTGGAGGTCATCTAGTCCAACCCCGCTGCTCAAGCAGGAGACCCTATGCCGTTTCAGACAAATGGTTTTCCAGTCTCTTCTCTCTTCAGTGTTGGGGCATCCATAACTTCTGGTGGCAAGATGTTCCACTGGTTAATAGTTCTCACTGCCAGGAAATTTGCCCTCAGTTCTAGGTTGCTTCTCTCCTTGATTAGTTTCCACCCATTGCTTCTTGTTCTGCCCTCAGGTGCCTTGGTGAATAGCTTGACTCCCTCTTCTTTGGGGAAACCCCTGAGATATTGGAAGGCTGCTATCATGTCTTCCCTAGTCCCTCTTTTATTAAACTGTATTTCTCCCTGTCTCTCTATTCCCCTATCTACTGTAATACAATAATACAATAGCAGAGTTGGAAGGGACCTTGGAGGTCATCTAGTCCAACCCCGCTGCTCAAGCAGGAGACCCTATGCCATTTCAGACAAATGGTTTTCCAGTCTCTTCTTAAAAACACATCCAGTGTTGGGGCATCCATAACTTCTGGTGGCAAGATGTTCCACTGGTTAATAGTTCTCACTGCCATGAAATTTGCCCTCAGTTCTAGGTTGCTTCTCTCCTTGATTAGTTTCCACCCATTGCTTCTTGTTCTGCCCTCAGGTGCCTTGGTGAATAGCTTGACTCCCTCTTCTTTGGGGCACCCTCTGAGATATTGGAAGGCTGCTATCATGTCTTCCCTAGTCCCTCTTTTATTAAACTGTATTTGCTGTCAGATGGGTGATTCTTTGTTACAGTTTGGTTCAGTCCGTATTAAACAGTTTAAAGCAGCTGCCTGCCTCCGTTTTTTTTTTACCTCAGAGAACAGTCCTGAGCAGAATTTCTCCCCCCCCCCCCCCCCTCTATGGGCCACTTGGGAGTTTGCTATCCTCTGTGCCTTTTTGGCCTCAAGAGGCCGCCGTATGAGGCCTTTTCCAACACTCACAGTTGAAAAGCAGTTTGATGGGCGTGGCTACAGGGATGTTAAATCACATTTCAGTGAGTACATTTTTTTGTGTGTAATTTGTACACAACACACGTGTGCTAGGCACAAAATGATTAGCTATTCTATTATCGGAAGTCCTTGGCTACGTTGTCTGAAAGTTTCGTTTAAATCGGCCCAGTAGTTTTTGAGATTAGTGGATTCGTACAAACTATTTTACATTTTTATTTATATAGATTAGTTTTTATTGTAGTAAATTGTAATCTTTAATAAAATTTCTATAAAAAACAACAATTAAGAGATCCTGGGTTCTTGGAATTCTATGGTTTATAGTTCCATTTGTAACAAAAGTTAAAAAGACCTTTATGTACATTCAATTAGCAAAGGGAAAGGAAAAGGAAAAGAGTCCCTGTTGATTTTACTCCACTACTCGTTGAATATAGAGGGGTGGCGCTCATCTCAGTTTCAAGGCCACAAGCCAGCACTGTCTGGAGATGTTTCCTCAGTCATGTGGCCAGCATGACATTGTGAAGCATTGTTTTCTCCCTATTGAAGTGATATCTATTTATCTACTCGCATTTGCATATTTTTGAACTGCTAAGTGAACAAGAGCTAGACAAAGATAGGTGCTCACCCCCGTCACACGATGCCAGGGTCTTGAATGCAAGCTGTCAGTATTCCAGCCAACAAGCATCTTAACAGCTAAGCCATCATGCCGCTCACTCAATTAGTAAATGTAGTAATTATTTAAATAAATTACATATTTAAATTTAATCAACATAGCAAGCATTACTGCATGAGTAAAGAACTTGCTCATGCCCAAAGCAGAGAATTTGCAATATATATTTCTTAGCTGAACTTAAATGAATAAACCAAGTTTATTCAAACATTGGAATACATTTTTCCAATATTTCTTGTCATAATTTTTCCAAAATAATTAGAAATAGCATTTTACTTCAAAATAACTTAAATCTAAAACTTTTGCATACCACTACTTGTAAGTAGAAGGGAAGGAGGATTAGCAACTTAGCAAATTTAGAAATAAGATTTATAATAAGGTTTGGGTTAGGCACAATGGGATGCAGAAAGAACAATGAGATGGGAAAAATTAGGGTTGAATATACTGGAAGATATATCAATTGGAAAATAGAAATAGAGTAACAAAGAGAGCAAGGATGGGAATTATACATACAAAACAATACAATATCCTGAAGTGACCAAAAGAAAGAGGATTAATATGAAGAGAGGTTGAAAGTATCTTGTGATGGCAAAGAGGATAGAATAAAGGGAGAAAAATGGATTAACAGAAAGCATATGTTAAAGCACATAGAATTAAAAAAAGAAAGAAAAGTAATTTTCTGCAACTAATCAAATAAATTAGAAGCAATTTGAAAGTAGCTCTCAGAGTGAAGACTCCTTGTTTGCCTCTTTATAAATTATATAAATTTCATTCTCTAAAAGTCAAGAAACCGCATACTTTGCCGAGAAATATTGTCTCCAACACTAGTGTTGTCCTCAGATATGTTGTCGCTCACATCACTTATATAAGATTCATCATCAGAAGCCTAATGAAGAAAACACTGGTTATTATTATTATTATACTGAAGAAATAAATGCTATTCCATAAATTCAAATTCCTTATAATCTTTTGCTTTTTTAAATCCATCCTGTTTGCCTGAAAGCATTCTGCCCATTCAATAAAACATTGATAGGTGCACATATCTGTGGTAAATCCCCCTCTTGGCAGCACAACAATGCAACAATTGCTAAAAGAAAAAGCAGCAGAGAGATTTGGAAAATTATAGCATTTCGCTGCGAACTTATAGTTATCCTCAGTTGTACAGGTCAGATACGGTAGTCCTTATTTTATTTAGTATTTCAGAGTGTTCAAATAATATGTACAGTATATTACCTTAAAAACATTTGCTATAACTTAACTGATATGATTGCCTTCATACGTGAATCACTGGCTGAGACATATATGTTTATGAAAAACATCAACAAAGCAGTTAATAGATGTGAATCATAGACAGGCTATGCCGTGCCCGTTTTTCTAATTAAAATGAAGCATCACGTTACATAAAGGTGTTATGAATATAAATTACGCTGCTAAGTAAAGATTGTTCTTCCTAACCTCATTTTCTGATGAGCTTGCAGATAGAAGCACTTCTTGGGCATCAAAAAATTCAGAGACAGATTCAGACATGGAGAGCCTGCTCTCATTAGAAACTTGTTGGGAAAGTGGGAGACTGACATGGATCTGTTCACCTGTCTATAAAAGAAAAGCATATAGATGAATTCTGCATATTGTATAGTATAGTGACAGCCTAAGAGTTTATACAAGCTATGACAAAAGAAAAATCACCCCAAGGCATGATGGATTGATGCACTGCTTCTTTTTTCACATTTCTTTCCCGCATAGTGAGAGAGAAAATAAAGTAGAGATGATCCTGTAAACCTACCTTATATCTAACAAATTGAGAATTTAATTGAAAAGGAGTCATATTTTCAAGATGCATTCAAAACTTTCTAGTGCTTGGAGAAAGAGATGCATTACTTTCCTCAGGATTAGTACAATTCTTAGTACGTTTACACTGCAGTTCCACATATATTGATCAGTGTTACCTCAAAATACAGGCTGGCTGGAATTCAATTCATACACAGCCAGCCATTCCCTCAAAGAGGGAATTCTATTCTTGCCCACTGTCATTCAACATTTTATAATCAATGACTATATTCAATTCTCAATAAGTTACGTTTCCTGGATTGAGTATGCTAATAACTTCTAATTCTTCAGGTCTCCAGTTTTGATTAGTTTTTTTACCACCCTGTTCTTAAATGTACTATTAGGAAAAGCAGTGCTCATACTATCTATTTACTATTTTAAGTCTTCTTTCGAGGCCATTTTTTGTCCTCTGGAGGTGAGGGAAGGCTGTTTTCACCCTCCCCAGGTCATCTAGTCCAACTCCCTGCTAGGCAGGAAGCCCTATACCCATGATGGCGAACCTATGGCACGGGTGCCACAGGTGGCACACGGAACCATTTCTTAGGCCACTCGAGGCATTGCCCTGTCAGCTTCAGTTTGTATGTGTGCCCTGGCCAGCTGATTTAGGCCTTCTTTCGAGGCCATTTTTTGTCCTCTGGAGGTGAGGGAAGGCTGTTTTCACCCTCCCCAGGCTCCTATAAACCCTCTGGAGCCTGGGGATGACGTAAAAAGCATGCCAAATGCAGGTGGTCATGTACATAGCATTATGGATGTGACACACCTGTGCACATCGCCCCTGCACTCCCCCTGCTATTGGCACGTGAGCCAAAAAAGGTTAGCCATCACTGCCCTATACCATTTCAGACTAATGGCTATCCAACATCTTCTTGAAGACTTCCAATGTTGGGGCATTCACAACTTCTGGAGGCAAGCTGTTTCACTGATTAATTGTTCTAACTGTCAGGAAATTTCTCCTCAGTTCTAAGTTGCTTCTCTCCTTGATTAGTTTCCACCCATTGCTTCTTGTCCTGCCCTCAGGTGCCTTGGAGAATAGCTTGACTCCCTCTTCTTTGTGGCAACCCCTGAGATATTGGAAGGCTGCTATCCTGTCTCCCCTAGTCCCTCTTTTATTAAACTGTATTTCTCCCTGTCTCTCTATTCCCCTATCTACTGTAATACAATAATACAATAGCAGAGTTGGAAGGGACCTTGGAGGTCATCTAGTCCAACCCCGCTGCTCAAGCAGGAGACCCTATGCCGTTTCAGACAAATGGTTTTCCAGTCTCTTCTCTCTTCAGTGTTGGGGCATCCATAACTTCTGGTGGCAAGATGTTCCACTGGTTAATAGTTCTCACTGCCAGGAAATTTGCCCTCAGTTCTAGGTTGCTTCTCTCCTTGATTAGTTTCCACCCATTGCTTCTTGTTCTGCCCTCAGGTGCATTGGTGAATAGCTTGACTCCCTCTTCTTTGGGGAAACCCCTGAGATATTGGAAGGCTGCTATCATGTCTTCCCTAGTCCCTCTTTTATTAAACTGTATTTCTCCCTGTCTCTCTATTCCCCTATCTACCTACCTATTGTAATACAATAATACAATAGCAGAGTTGGAAGGGACCTTGGAGGTCATCTAGTCCAACCCCGCTGCTCAAGCAGGAGACCCTATGCCGTTTCAGACAAATGGTTTTCCAGTCTCTTCTTAAAAACACATCCAGTGTTGGGGCATCCATAACTTCTGGTGGCAAGATGTTCCACTGGTTAATAGTTCTCACTGCCATGAAATTTGCCCTCAGTTCTAGGTTGCTTCTCTCCTTGATTAGTTTCCACCCATTGCTTCTTGTTCTGCCCTCAGGTGCCTTGGTGAATAGCTTGACTCCCTCTTCTTTGGGGCACCCTCTGAGATATTGGAAGGCTGCTATCATGTCTTCCCTAGTCCCTCTTTTATTAAACTGTATTTGCTGTCAGATGGGTGATTCTTTGTTACAGTTTGGTTCAGTTTTGATTAGTTTTTTTACCACCCTGTTCTTAAATGTACTATTAGGAAAAGCAGTGCTCATACTATCTATTTACTATTTTAAGTCTTCCATTTTTTTAGGGTAGGTCACATATACACTGTTTTATCTTCTCAATAGGTAATTTTAAGGTTCCCCTTGGAAAAATATATGCTCTGCCAGTCAGGCTTGCTTACTTTCCATTGCAAAGGATATTCCACTAAAATAACACTTCTCTATTTACAACATAGCTCAACACACATCATTAAGAAATCACTGCTACAGGATGGGAAGGCCTGAGTATAGGAAAAGCAATTCCTGCAATCCGAGAAAATGAGAAGTTATATATGCTGTCAGATGCAGAAAATTCTGTTTCAAAAGGGGCATAGCAACTTTAACAATGCCTAAATGCATTTGCCTCGATTCATACTCTGGAAGAATTCTAACTTCATGCAATAAAAGTAGCTTCGAATGAAAGAAGCAAGAAAGATATATTGCTCTGCAAGAAAAACGTTTGATTGAATTGAAAGGTTAACCAACAAAGTGCATGGTAATGTAATTAAAACTTGGCATAAAATTTAAGTGACAGAGGAAGAGAGATACCATAACTTTCAAGAAAAGGACTTTGAAAGGAAAATATATAATGAAATAGAGACCTTGGTGAAACCACTAAGCACTATCTTCTCATGTATCTCTTAAAACTAAATGAAGTTTTACATTTTCTACCCTGGAAGGTCTCCTGCTCAAAAGGAAAACAGAAAAGAAAGATCAACCTGTCAACTGAAACAGGTATTGTTGCAATGCTTATTGGTTTGCCCTCCATCTTTTAAAATCCAAAGCATAAGATTGATAATGCCAAATGATCAGAAACAGAAAAGAAGCAGACAATTCTGCTTGGATGGATGGAGTAGTGGGCTTACTCCAAGGATCTATACTGATAATGACTAATGTTTTTTTAACACATTTTAAACTCATTTTTAAATATCTGGAGTTGGACAAGTCAAATAGGTTAATTGACCATATGGACTGACCAGGGTGGCCAACAAATGGCAGAGAAGAGCTCTAAATAAATTTCTATAAACTGGGTAAAAGGCTATAAAATGGCAAATGTGGTTCAAGAAATGTTAAATATAAAATAATACGCACCAATGCCAAAAAGTTTAAGTTCACAACACACTGATGGCTACTGAATACACTGAACTGTCAATGATAAACCAGCAATATCGTGGGATCATAATGGGAACCAGAAATAAACATATTAAGATTTTTAGTTTTGGGAAAATAAAGTAGTGGATATGAATAAATTATGCATGATACAATGAAAGTAGATAGAAAATATATAATATTTCTCTCTCATAGGACAGAAAATCAGAAGCAGATTTAGAAAAAACAAATGAAAGTCTGTCTTCACACATTATTTAAATGTATAGAATTAGCCATCCTAAAATCAATAACCGATCAACTAATTAGATGTCATTTAGTTGATATTAACTCTTAACCACCATATGCATAAACATTCTCCAGGATAAGCTTATAGCTTAATTATAATTTATATTAACAGGGTTCCCACAGTAACTTGGCAACAGGCTGTTGTACTATATAGGTTTTTTCATATAAACTGGCATGGCTCTTAAGTATTTACATTTCAGCTGCATGTTCAAATACTGACTGAATGAGGTTGTCAAACATTCTACTCAGCAATTTAAAATATGGTTTTTTTCCAAAAGGAATTTCCCACTAATTACAGCTTATTACTATCATGAATGCAATTAGAAAATTATAATCTAAAATGAGTTTGTCCCACTGCTTGGCAACTTTGCCAACCATAATCATTTAATCATTAATGGTTATTAGGAGAATTTAACTGTGGTAAGTCCATTAGAGCAATGCCAAAGTCTTACCTCATCAGGACTAGGGATAATATTTACACTGACAACCTGATCACAAAGAACAGACTCTGAGTGTATTCTGTTCAAGCGACTCCTTAGTTCAGCATTCTGGTTGAGAGCCTTAAAATAATAAAATTGAATATTTAAGTTCAATTGCACAAGAATGGTTAAAAAAAATAGAGGCAAGCTATCTTCATATCCTATATCCTGGCCAAAGTATAGTGTTATCATATAATGCATTGGGAAGGATTCATTTTCAAAATTAACATCTTTGTTGATCATAAATGCTACTCCCCAAAGATTCCTTTACTTATTATGCATTAATTGCAACTACAGTATAGTGATATTTTCCACCAAGATTTTATTACTGGTGTTATTGACGGGGACTGCCCTCTGCCCTTTCCATTGCGTCACCCCGATTTGACCTGGGGAATTCGACTTTGGTTTTTAAAAACATTGTCAAGATCAAGCCCCTATGTAAAAGCTTGAAAAATGACCCTAAAACTGAAGACAAAGGCTAGATGGATATTTCACAAAAGGACTTCATCGTTCTTTGGATTAGCCTTAGCATAGGTGCATTCTTCCCTTGGCTGACTATTGGAGAGATTGTTAGGAATGAGAAAGGCTCTGTAATTCATTTGGCAATTCGCAGATATTTTTTTAAAGAGAATTTCTGTCCAGGAGCTTCCAGAGGACCTAGGAGGAATGAGGCCTGAGAGACAGGTTTACTTCCACAATACTTCTACAAACCATGGAACAGTTTGTCTTCAGAAGTTGTGGGAGCTTCATCCTTGGAAGCTTTCAAGAAGAGACTGGACTGCCATTTGTCAGAAATGATGTAGGGTCTCATGCTAAATGACCTCCAAGGTCCCTTCCAACCCTGTTAATCTGTTAAAAAATTCCCTGCTAGAAATCCATAGTCCCTCACTCTTTAGATAAGGCTGAGACCAGGATAAAATATGGAAGATGCACATGCACCTTTTAAATAAAGCACAGCTTGGTAAAAATGGTTCTCAAATCTTTCCCTGTGGAATATTTTCTTATTCAGAATAATTTCCATACTGCTTTTACATTAAAAAAAAACTCAACAGATTTCTGTATCTGTTTCCTCTCTGAGGAAAGGAGTAGGCCATTATTAGAAAAACAGCCTATGGAGAAGAGGCTATGGAGCCTACCAACTGTTTAGAAATAGTGCCTGAAACTGTTTTACATCTCAATATATTTGGCTATAAAGGCTGAAACCCAACACAAATATCTTACCCAGAATTAGACTTACACCGAATTGGCCCGCACACCTTATAATGCAGATACTGACTTACTTCCTTGTTTCATTAGTTTATGAAAGAAAAACTAATTCGAAATCCCTTCCACTAAATTCTGTCATCTGATGGGATATTGGAGGCATCCCTTCTCTATAGCTGCCCTTGCCTTTTGGAATAGCTTCCCGATTGAGATTTGAGAAAACCCAACCATTTTATTCGTCTGGAAGGCCATGAAGACCTGCCTCTTCCTCCAAACATTGGACTAGGGTGGGAGTTTAGCCTGGAGATTGAGAGCTGATTGGTCAGACCCTGCTGGGAAGGCTTGCCCTGTTTTTATTAGTTGTTGTAAGTTACCTAGGTTCTCAATGTGAGAGAAGCAGCCCATATGAGTTCAATAAATAAATAAGCAAGCATGCATGCATAGTTTCCAATGGAAAGTGATCTGAATATATTTACTTGCTTCAGTAAGCAAAACATGCACTTAATAGAAATGATACTTATAATAATGACTTCAATGTATCAATACTTATTACTGATATTATCAGTCATAATCTCCCTCTCTATCTCCCTCCCTCCCTCTCTTTCTCTCCCACTCTCCCAAGTCAATCTTGACTCCTGGCAACTGCCTGAACAAGGGCTTGCAGTCTTCTTGGCAAGATTTAAGAATGGTTTGCCATTGCTATCTTTCTAGGGCTGAGGGTAAGGGGCTGGATAAAGTTCATCCAGTTGGCTCGGTGCCTGAGGCAGGACTAGAATTCAGTCCCCTCATTTCTAGCTTGGTGCCTTAACTAAGACACTAGATTGGTTGTCATACTAATATTATCTCATACTATTGATATATATTTGTAAGAATGAAAATACTTTCCAAATAATCATTAGCTTTTATACAATGGGATATTAAAAACAACAACAATAAACTCATCCCTTGAGCTGCCTTGTTTACCCTCAATTAGAAAATACACATTTTGATATTAACAGTTTAATGTTTAGTTAAGTAAGCTAGACAATTTATGAAGCTGAATTCTATTCAGCAGCAGAATATGATTCACCGGATCATATCGCAATGAGGGGAAAATTAAGCGAGACCATGCACATTTTGGTTATCAAAGAAAGAGAGGAAAAGATTAGTAAAGAAAAATATGTTTTCATTTGCTAACCCTGATTCTTTTCTATTTTTAGAAGTGTTTATGTTCTTTTACAGAAAGAAACTCATAATAAGAAATGAAAACTAAATGATCAGAGAACCATAAGATGCCAGACTGGAAAATCGTATGCCATGTTACTATGATTTTATCTTTAAACCATAATAAAATCATTACACAATAATAAAAATGCTAATTGAGTCACTTAGATGATACTGTGACCAGAGGCAAAAGAATAATATTCTACTAGATATGGATTATTTTCTTCACTTCTTCTTTGCCTATTTTCCTCCCTATAGAAATTGTTATACTAGGAAAGGAGATATTCTAGAATACTGAGTTTCAAGATATCCTATAAGTGCTATTCAATAAACATTATAAATAATTTCCTCCTCCTTGGGAAGGAAAAAGAGTAACAGAACAGAAGAGGTTATGACCCAAACCTGTATTATCTAATTATTACCTCATGAAAAAAAATGAATAAGGCAAGATGATTGCACAACAAAAACCCTATTTGGAAATATTTTAGAAATTAAAGCATGACATCAAGAAGAAAATAGTAACATTAAACCAAAGTTGAAATAAAAACTATAGCCATTAACCAACTTAATATCAATATTAACTTAATTGTGAATTTATATTTGGGTGTTATATAGATGCTAAGGCAAAACTGAAGAGATATCAATGGGTTTGTATATACCCTACTTCCATGCAATTTATATTTATATTGTACTGTATTTATTACATTACACTACATTACATTACTTTATTGCAAGTGCAGATTTTATTTAAACAGACTAATCAAAAGGAGAGAAGACAGGAAGTTTACACCTAAGTATTTGTGGATTCTTCAATGGTACCTTATCTCTGAAATACTCTCACTTCTTTTTTGCCTATTATCTCTGAAATAACCTTCTCAAAAAATGCTTGGCAGATACCTTCAGTATAGTTCCAAGACCAGGTCTCTTACTCTCCCAGGCAGATAAACACATTTTTGTGAATAATTAACAACTTTTATAGCTGCTATTATTACTGTGATTTAATGCCGATTAATTGTCCATCCTATAGCAGTTCATGAGTTCTTATTTTGGTTATTGTTTTTTAAAAATATTGGTCTTTTTTAAGCTACATTTTACTTCATTCAAAGTTAAGTGGAATGAAACAGCAATACATAGAATAGTGTGATATATTATGATCTAAATTATAAAAGGAAGCAAAGTCATGTTAGGCAATCATACACAAATCACTGCTTTCCATAAAGATATCCATTTCAGCTGATATCTAAATAGGCAGATATCAGATTAATCAAGGCAGGGGTAGGCAACATTAAAGCCAACATTTAAAACATTAAAGCTCAATCTCAAGCCCCCTCTCTTGTTTTGCAACTAAAATATGTCAGATTCCCACTGAAAATTGGTAGCATATTTTTTCAGATGAAATTGTTGTAAACCTTAGGATATAATTTGGGGGTAGTATAGGTTTCTTTTTCTTCTCCATTAAAAAGAATTTGGAAACTCTTGGACATGATGTGTCATATTAGTTTACTTAGCCCCACACCCTCCCAGCCTAAAAGATTTAAGGGATACATAGGAAACACAGTCTACCACATTAACACCTCCTTAGCTCCTTTTACAACTTATATACATGTAAGAAAAAAGGAGATAAAAGAAATGCTTGAAGTGGAAATCTAGGGAGCAGAAAAACAAAATTAAAAATCAGTATAAAGTATAATGTTAATATCAGTATGTTTTCCAGCAGAAGCAATATTAAATTGATTTATCTTATACACTAGATTGAAAACACTATGAAGGAAAATAAATCACAAGCATTTATTATGTAACATGGAAACAAAAAATTATGGAAATAATTTCTCGTACTACTTTGTATTCTATTATCTATTAGAAAGTTGCTACGTGTCATGTGTTATTAGAAAACACACACACACACACACACAAATTATAGCTATTTCCAAAGTCAGCATTTATTTTCCTATAACCTTACCTGAGAAAGTGATTGTCGGAGACGTAGCATCTGTGCGTTGTGTCCTGCAAAATCATGTTCTGTTACCATCTGTTTCAGTTTTTCCTTTTCTATTGCTATACTGTTAAATGCAGACTTCAAAAGAGAATGCACTGAAGAAGAAACAAGAATATCTTTGAAAAAGACTGTATTGTTTTTGTATGCAATTATTAAATGTAAACATAATAATATTAAATTTAATAATATTAAATCTAAACATTTAATAACCTTTAATAAAAAGGACTAGGGGTGACATGATAGCAGTGTTCTAATATCTCAGGGGCTGCCACAAAGAAGAGGGAGTCAAACTATTCTCCAAAGCACCTGAGGGCAGGACAAGAAGCAATGGATGGAAACTAATCAGGGAGAGAATCAACTTAGAACTATGGAGAAATTTCCTGACAGTTAGAACCAGTGTTCCTACCAGTTTGGACTGGTTCAGCTGAATTGGTAGAGGTTTGGCAGCCTGGGTCGCTGCCTGCCATGCCCTCAAACTGTTTTTCCCTGTGGCACTGTAGGCGCTGCCATCTTGTTTTTTGCTTCTGCGCATGCGCAGAAGCATTTTATAGTACTGTGCTTGTGCGCGCAGTACGCATCAAGCACGTGCACACACACTGCATGACCACGAGCGAACCAGCAGTAGTGGCTGCCGGAACTCACTCCTTGTTAAGACAATTAATCAGTGGACCAACTTGCCTCCAGAAGTTGTGGTTGCTCTAACACTGGACGTTTTAAGAAGATAACCATTTGTCTGAAGTGGTGTAGGGTTTCCTGCCTAAGCAGTGGGTTGGACTAGAAGACCTCCAAGGTCCCTTCCAACTATGCATGCAGAAAAGCACTGTACACTATACAGGTAGTCCTTGGAAAATGCTGTACAGGTACTCCTTGACTTCATTTAGTCATCGTTCAAAGTTACAATGGCACTGAAAAAAGTGATTTATGACCATTTTTCACACTTTCGACCATTGTAGCATCCCCAGAGTCATGTGATCAAAATTCAAACACCTGGCAACTGATTCATATTTATAATGGTTGCCATGTCCCAGGGTCATGTGATCTGCTTTTGTGACCTTCTGAAAAGCAAACACAATGGGGAAGCCAGATTCACTTAACAACTGTTGAAAGAAAAGTCATAAAATGGAGCGAAGCTCCATTAACAAATATTTCACTTAGCAACAAAGAAGTTGGGCTCAACTGTAGTCGTAACTCGAGGACTATGGTATACAAAATACCTCTTTAGAATACTTTCACAACTATGTCCCCAAAACTGAAAAGCGTTGACAGCCTCTCCAATATACACAGCATGAAATAGTTATTTTATATTTTGCTCTTAAAAATGTTTCAGCACACTGCTCTCTCTCGCAGCTCCTAATGATAGATTATTTTGCTTTTGACTTTTACTACAATGACAGTCTCCATAGAACAAAGCCTTCTTTTTAACGTTTAAATTAATACTGCTGAAAGCACTGCCACAGACTTGAGGAGTTTCAAGAAAACTAGCTGCTGATCTGATGAAAAACACACAAATGATAACACAACTTTTATGTGAGTGTAGCTTTCTACAAGGGAATCTATTTTGAATGTTAGCTATAAGGATTCTTTGAAACCAATTGAGGAAGAAAAAGTCTCTTAGACATCTGATTCCACCTGTTCACATCTTCACAGATGAAATGGCCAAACCAGCAGCAGCGTCCCGTGGGATACGCACACACTTACCTTTCTGAGCCATGAGGCAAAACTCTTCCTGAAGTTTTATGTAGTCTGTGGAGCTTTCCAAAGGATCCGATACATGAGTGGGTGGGGTCTGAAATTCGATGTCTGCACAAAGGTTAGGATTAGATGAATGCAGTCGAACAGGAGACATTGTAGTACTGAAAGGAACCTAAATTGAAAATCAACAGATACACCACAATGACTCCATGAAAGACCAGAAAAACTTTATAACACCTAAATCATTTCTTACTTTATTTTATTTATTTTATTTTATTTTTCACATTTATAACCCGCTCCCATCTCACCACAAAGGGACTTTAGGGTTTATTATTATAAATATTTAGAAAGAGGTTTTTTTTTAATTGCCTTCCCATTTGAGCAGGGGTCCCCAACCTTTTTTGCACCAGGGACCAGTTTCATTTTAAAGAAAATTCCACGGACCAGCTGGCATAGAGGGGGAGCGGGGGGAGGGGGAACAGGTGGCGCATGCGCACACAGGGGGGGGTGAGTCAGCTCACTCGCCCCTCTAGGGCCCCCAACGGTGCACGCGCTCTGCCCAGGGGGCTGCTCCCTCCTCCTCCTCTCCAGCCTTGCGGCCTGGTTCCTATCAAGTCACGGACCAGCACCGGTCCGGGATTGGGGACATAAACACAATTACTGGTAGTAGCATCCCTCCATCTCTAAAAGATGCACAGTTTTTGGCTGGAGTATTAATGTATTGGGCGAATGAGCCTATCTTAGTTATTGCTATTTTTATCACTCATTTTTGTTCTTCGTTAACTGAAATAATGTTCTTTTTATCTCCATACACATGCACTATTACCATGAAAATGTTCCTTTAACAATGGCTACCATCTTAGCAAGTGATTGAAGATGATTGAAAACTATATCAAGTTATTTTTTAAAAATAGCATTATGGTGCTAGTCCTGTTTGGAAATTCATTTTTTAGTTTTGGACATATGGTAGGACTGTATATGGACTGTATTTAAACAGTATTTTTCTATTATCTTAATAGTATTAATATTACAATAGTGTCAACAGTAATAGCATTATCTTAAAACATAAAACATGCTTTTAGATTACTTAATGTTTAAAAAACAAAGACAGCACCCTTTTACAAACATCACACTGAACATATACTAGATTGTGAGATTCACATAATAGAGTGCTCCACGTTTCAGAACCACATCTCATAAAAAAATATGGACAAGCAGCATTTATGCAAGTGGTTATAGTGTGTGAACTTCCTACAAAATGTGAGTAAGCAAATCATGGAATTCCATCAAAAATCCTCACCTGGAAGCGGTCCAGCACTTTTGTTTATTTTGCAGCGAGTGCCAAAGTTAGGCTCCTTTCTCTCAAATCAATGCTGATGCTTTTTGAACATTAATTGAAAAATACTTATGCTACACAAGGAATAGATACAGTTTTCAATACACACAGAGAGCCAACACTTATAATGTGCAAAAGCAAGAGTCTTCTAAAGACAAGAAAGTGCAACAAATCATATATTGGAGGGGAAGGAATAAAATAATGGATTTTAATCAATACCTGCCGGAATTATTCTGAAAAAGCAGATAAGTGAATGGTGGCATTTTAGATATATATTATAATGCAGTTAATGGTTTCAGTAGGCTTAAATAGCTCAGTAAATTAAAAAAGAAGAAATTTTCCCAAAGAAGAGTTAAGATTAATATTGAACGAGTACATCTCCAAATCACATACTATTTAGCTACACTGTTTTGGTGTCTAAATCGGTATAATTTGAAAATATATTGTAGTATTTTTATTTACACTAGCTTTCCCCCAAATTCATGCTAATAAAATGTTCTTGAATTCAATCCTCTATAACGTTGTGCATGATGGTTTTCAACAATATCTGGAGGGCACGATCCCAAACTATCCTACATAATGTTTAGAAGTAAGATTCTTTGAATATCTCAAAAGGTCCAGTGTCGTATGGCATCTCACTTTTTATTATTTTCTAAAATATCTTTGCTGTACATATATTAAATGTACATTGAATGTGTATAATTTTAATACAACACATATGTTCAATTTTGAAATATATCTGTAAAACCTATCCTAAATATGTATGCAGTCTGACCTATTCATAAAAACAAACACACTACAATAATATACAAGCTATTCCATAGTATCAACATGCACTATGTAAGTAAAGTTAGATATGTAATTAATTTTATTTTAATATTTACTCCAATTCAAATTGTTCATGTAATTTAAGGACCAATACTAGTAAAAATATTACAGAATACAGCTGTGCACACTTTGAATATGATACCAATGGGATTTTGATCTCACACACGTGCAGCCTCTCTCTGCTGATCATTTAAGGCAGGGGTCTTTGCAACTTTAAGTCTGAAGGACTTCAGCTCCCAGAATTTTGACCCCTGATTTAAGGTACCTCATTTAAGTATTTTAAGTATCATAAGCCTGAAAAGGGGTGCAGCTGTTTAAGAACTGCAAAAACTTTAATGTGTGGATTCCTTAATTCATTCACAAGACATGCTAACTGCTCCTTCCTAAGAGCTTTCAAAGCTTGCCCTGCCAATCACAAAAAAATAAATAAATAAAAATTACAGTCTTTTGAAATAATCTGAACAGCAGCACCATAAAAAGTCATATCACTCCATACTTCAATAAGATTATTTCATTTTCCATACTATTTGAAATGGGCCTAAAATAAAATTGTTACCAAGTTTTCAAAACCTGGATTTAAATTCTTATTTAGCTGAACTATAATTATAACTAGAACTAGAACTGTTGCATCTCTTTCTTCTAGGTATCTAGTTATTCTAACTGAAAGGTTAAATTCCATTTAAGCTATCATCTGGAATATCATTTAAATATTTAAGCCCCAGTCCAGCTGAAACTAGAAAAAAAGAGGAATTTGCAATGTTATTGTCACATGCACATAATGGATAATATTCAACTAAACATATACTACTGCAACACTACTTTCCCAATCTTTTCCCTTGGAGAGAATACAGAAAAGGGTATGACACTAACAAAGAAATCTAGATACTTCCTGAGGTATTAGCACTGAACTGTAAATCTTTCCAGGGGAGTAACAAACTAGGACAGTGATGGCACCAAGTGCCCAAAGTGGAATGTGTACGCATGTGCATTTATGTGCGTGTGCACCGGAGATCAGTTGGCCGGGGTGCATGTGCGCACTTTGCCCCATTTTACAACCTTAAGTTAATAAAATGGATGTTAAGCAAATCTGGCTTCCTCATTTGTTTGGCTCATCAGAAGACTGCAAATGGTGGTAACATGACCCCAGGACTCTGCAGCTATCATAAATACATGCCAGTTGCCAAGGGTCCAAATTTTGATCGAATGGCCATGAGGATGTGCAGCGGTCATAAGTGTGAAAAACAGTCATAAGCCATTTTTCTCAGTACCACTG
The DNA here is from genome assembly GCA_039707465.1 of Rhabdophis nuchalis. Classification (NCBI taxonomy): domain Eukaryota; kingdom Metazoa; phylum Chordata; class Lepidosauria; order Squamata; family Natricidae; genus Rhabdophis; species Rhabdophis nuchalis. Next base: position 189,743,579 of record CM077643.1, on the reverse strand, counting down.
TAACAGTCACTAAACAAATAGTTGTAAGTCTAGGACTACCTACAATTTCTGATGTATTTGGTCTGTCCAGCTGCAAGCACAATTCCAATTCTAATTCTTATTTTTTATGTTGAGAAGGATTTGGTTGTATCAGTTAATTTCCTATCAAATAAGCCTGCCTGAACAAGAAGTCTAGTGACATGTACAATAAAGAGATAGTTCCTCAATAATGACTTTCTTAAATGTGTCAAATTTAAAATGTCCTACATATGGAAAGTTAAGGAGGAAGGAACACTTTTAAATTTTTGTTGGCATCAAACCTGATCACTGCAGTAACTTACTTCATTATCTGATTTTTAATTTTATTAATATTAATTGTTATTTTAAATCATCATATCTTTTGGTAAACATACATTGCTCTTGTCATTTGTAATATTCTACTGAATTCTTTCAATTATCTAGCATTCTGTATTACAGTGCTCATAATGAAATAAATATATTTTATATATTAATATGCTAACTAGCCACACAGTCACTTGTTACTTTAAATATCAGAAAATCTCATTATAGAAGTCTCAGGCATTCTCATTATTCTCATTTTTTGGCAATTCAGATTCATGAACTGTCTGTCCCTTGGTAGTTGTGGGAATCAAGGGAGGCAAATGTAAATAATTAAATAACTTCTCTTTGAGTTATTGAATTATGTGTGCACTCTTTTACTTCCCTTATTCAAATTAACTCAACTTTATTTCATTGATTAATTAATTGGTTTGCCTTCTATTAGATGTCTTAGTTCTTTAAAAAGAAAAATAATAAAATATTAACAGTAGATAGTAATATGACTTTTTGAGAAAGGAGCAGAAATGAAACTTATCTAAAAATGTAATATAACATAATATAAAGGAATTCCTTAATGCGGCTAGTACATAAATATTTTTTTCCATTAAAAGAATCAGTATGGCTTAAGCCAGTGGTGGGCAAACTCATTAGTCAACAGAGCCAAATACCAACAATACAACGATTAAAATTTCTTTTGAGAGCCAAAAGAAGGTGTGGCTAGTTTTGGGGGAGGGGCTCGGTGGTCATGTGACCAGATGGGCATGGCCAACTTGGAAAATGTGGTGAAACTCACTTAATGACATTCTTGCTTAGCAACCAAAATTTTGGGCTCAATTGTGGTCATGTCCTCTTTCTTTTTCTTTCCTTCCTTCTTTCCTTCCTTCCTTCCATCTTTCTTTCATCTCTCCCACTTTTTTCTTTTTTTTCTTTCTTTCATCTCTCCCACTTTCTTTTTCTTTCTTTCTCTTTCTCTTTTTCTTTCTGTCTCTCTCTGTGTCTGTCTGTCTGTCTCTCTCTCTGTGGCTCTTTGTCTCTCTTTCCCTCCCTCCCTCCCTGTCTTTCTCTGTCATTCTCTCTCTGTGTCTGTCTCTCTATATCTGTCTCTCTGTATTTCTCTGTCTCTCTCTCCTTCCTCCCCATGTCACTCTGTTTGTGTATTTGTCTGTCTATCTTTCTCTCACTCATTCTCTGTGTGTCTGTCACTCTTCCCTCCCTCTCTGTCACTCTGTGTCTATTTATCTCTCATTCATTCTCTGTGTGTGTGTCTCCTCCCTTCCTCTCTGTCACTCTGTGTGTGTTTGTGTCTGTCTGTCTCTCACTCACTCACTTAATCACTCACTCTGTCTCTCTCCCTCCCTCCCTCCCCGTCTCTCTCTGCATCTGTCAGTTTCTCTCTGATTCCCTCCCTCCCTCCCTCCCTCCATCTCTCTGTGCCTGTCTTGTCTTCCGGCCTCGGCCCCACTCCGTGGAAAACGTAGGCACACACGTGTGCCACGTAATTAAAGCCCGGAGAAGGACCACAGCCCCTCTCCCAACTGGTCCTTCCTTGCTCGGAGGGCTTCGGAGAGAAGCTTCTGCAGAAGCCCGGGCGAGTGAGAAGAAGTTCCCTGCTGTTACGAACTCTCCAAGGCTGTAATAATTGCGCGTGCGCACAGCCCATACAATTATTACAGCCTCGGAGAGTTTGTAACGGCGGGAACTTCTTCTCACTCGCCCGGGCTTCTGTAGAAGCTTCCCTCCGAAGTCCTCCGAGCAAGGAAGGACCAGTTGGGAGAGGGGCTGTGGTCCTGCTCTGGGCTTTAATTACATGGCGTGCCCGTGTGCCTACGTTTTCCACGGAGTGGGGCCGAGGCCGGAAGACAAGGAATGTAATGTGGTGCAGCGGTGGCGGAAGAGCCACACTCAAGGGGCCAAAGAGTCGCTTGTGGCTCGTGAGCCACGGTTTGCCGACCACTGGCTTAAGCAACTGAACTGAGAACTAATGCTACTCAGATTTCACTGAGTTCACTCCACAATGAGCCGTGTTAGTGTATGTGTGTGTATGTGTGTGTGTAAATACAACATATATAGGCATTTGGTAGTTTTATTATCACTCCATTTTAGGTCATTTGGATTTTTTGGAGGGGGCATTATTTATATATAAAAAAGAGAAAACAAAACAAGCAAACACATTTTGGGGATACACACACACGCGCGCACACACACTGTATCTCTTCAGGGGGAAAGTGAGCAAGATCATAATAATTCTGATACTAAAACCCTTTCTCAGTAAGCATCCACATTTTAAATATATATTTGTGTGCATGTTTGTGTGTGTGTAGTTTTCTAGTTATACATACTATATAAATTTAATTAATGTTTATGAAACTCAATTGCCTGGCTATGTATTTCCCTTTTGAGTGTTGTTTTGGTGGTATTTAAAATCACTATCCAAGAGGAAGAATAATTTTTAAAAGGAAAAAAATAATAATTTACAAGCTATATAAAATTAAATTAAAATTTCAAGGTAAATGAATGCTTCATATCAAATGTCAGATATAATTTTCACACCATTAATAGGATCAAATCAATAATCAATAATTAATTGAAATGGCCAACATATCATGTTATAATGAACATTTCCATCAAGTCTTAAACTTCTATCATCAATGAAAAATTCAAGCAGAAACAAATGTATTAAAGCTTCAAGTTAAGAGAAACCCAAATTCTGGATGTGCTACCAGTCTATATATAAAATCATTATTTATAAATGTTTCCAATTTGAATTAAATTCTATGTTTGACTCGCTTTTCAGGTATGAAACCTCTCTTTTTTCCCCAACTTAACTTTGCCAATCTTCTGGAGAGGAAAATACATGTGGCAATTAGGTATTTTTTAAGCCTTTCTTTCTGTATAGGTCACAAAATTTACTAACAGAAAAGGAGCACATAGTCTGGGGTCACAAAGCCTAGGGGCCCCCCGCCAAAATCTGGAGAACAGTTCCTCCACTTGTTGCTCCTCATTACAACTTTTGCAGATGTCACGGAAAAATACTAAACGCATGAGGATGGAGCATTTTCATTATACTTAATTTAGTCTACATTCAATTTAAACCAACATTTTTCTTTCCTTCACTCCAGCCATTGGTCAGTTTGACCCCTGTGTTGGAGGGTGCTTCCTAAAATGCTATTCAAAGGCATATTAGGTGGGTCCCCAACTAAAAAAATCAGACACATCCCTCCCATAGGGGGCCATGCATAAAAAGACTTAATTTCTGTCATGGGAGAAGTGAATGAGAAGGAAGGAGCCAGACTCCTTTTCACCAATATAATAGCCACAGTACTAGCAACTATTCTTGACAATTTATGTATGTAATGTTTTATATACTGCTCATAATGAACAACACCATGGTTATAAAACATAAAAGAATTTAGCTCAGAAAATAGAAATACAACCACTTATGTGACAAATGGCTATATAAACAATACAATTTACGGTCCAGTCAAACTGAAGGCTTTTTGCTAGAACCACACTTTATCTCTCCAGAGTCAACAGGATCTAAAGTCCATGAAGTTTGGCTAGATTTTTTGTAGGGTCCTTTAAAACACCTCTGTAAATTCCTATAAATCAGAGCTTTATGAGCCCATTTGTATTTGTATATAAATATAAATGTTTGTATTCCGCCACCATCCCCCCTTATGTGACAGCTCTAGTTTTCCAACCTTGCCCTCTAAACTTCCCCAAAGGGACCAGCCTCTGAAGGGCTCCAAGCTCTCCATATGGTAAGTGCATGTTCCAGGTATACAGTTTCTCATCTTTAAAACTGGAGGTGCCTTGACTGAGGCGTCCACTCACTGTTGTAGCCACTGCTGCTGCTAGTCTCTGCCGGCGCCGTGCAGTACCGAATTGGCCCTTCAGCGCAGTCCCTTCCTGACAGGTAACATGAAAAGAATAGGGAAGCAAAAAGAAGGAAGAAGAATGATGGAAGGTAAGAAGGAGACAGATGATCAAAGAAAGGAAAGGTTGATTTTTAATGGAATTTTCTTCCTAAAAATGCCAAATTCCATAACTCTCTGAACCTAAACAGAGACTGTCTATCTTATCCTACATCTACTGTATGTGTGAGGAAAGGAAAGTTATTTCCTTCCCTCAGGTAAGGTAATTAAACTAAATGAAATTGCATTGCTTGTTGTCTGGCTAATTAAGGAAGTAGGTAAACAAATAATCACACATCTAGATATAATTCAATATTGCCACTCTATGAGGAATCATCAGAGTTTATCATAGGCCATAGTAGTAAAGAATATTTTGGTAGAGAAGAGCGTCATATGCAATAGAAATTCAAAATTCTCAAAACCATCTAACTGTAGTCAACTATGATTTACTATATGTCTAATCACTTATCATGAAAATAATTAAAAAAAACAGGTATGGGATGAAAAGACATCAAAAAACTAAGAATGTGACATTCAGATGATTTACTTTGTATTTCTAATACAGTCACCTGGAATGCTGCTTTATGCTTTACAGGTTAGCAGGATGGCTACAAGAAAGGGGTCAAAAGAGCTAAGATAGCGGCCACTGCCATGCAATTCAGGCACTGAATTGTATCATAAGGAGTTTGAGTGTATGATTGTGGCGGCCATCAAGACTTTTTGACCTCTCTGCAGACTTCCTGCAAACTAGGTAGACAAAGGAAGCTTATATTTTAAGTTTTTTTCTAAACTGGCTATTTTCTACAATCAACTGTCTGTACATTTTTGCATTATTAATCTATTTGTTCATTTCCTTTCAAAACTATTCTTCATTCCCCATCCCCAACTAACACCAAACATTAAATAACTATCTCTATGTTTCATCTACCAAAGGAGTGATGACCATCTTTCAATCTTCCATCTAAGATTTGCTGTAAAATTCAGTGCTACAATCCTACCGGTTTAACAACCAGTTCGCTGAGCTCGTGCTTCATCTTAAGCCCTGGCTGTCAGCTTTTCCAGTTGACCAGCTCAGAGTCTTTAAACCAGAGGTCTCATTCTCGCAGCCCGCAGGCCAATTGCAGCCGGCAGGACGGTATCTTGTGACCCCCACCGTGATATGAAAGTATAATATTAGTATTAATATTAGTATTAATATTAATATAAGGAATCACCCAGCCTCTGCCTCCAGCAGCCCCCAGGTAAATTGAGTTTGAGACCCCTGCTTTAAGCACTAAGCCAATGCACCCACAGTCAATAAATTATTATTATTAAATCAGAACAGTCTTGCAAAATTAACATACTACAAACGTATTTATTTTTAAGCGCATGGCTTATCATACATGGACTAGCAATATATGTTAACATTTCATCTAAATTAGCAAAACCCAATAAAATATAAATGTTAAAAAGATCTATGTTCTAATGCCAATGTCTAGGTAATGTAACCATTGAAGCGCAGCATCGTTTATATTTTAAAAAATCAGATACTGGGCTGATTTATGTCCTCAGCTTACAGGCAGTCAATGATGTGATCTATAGTTTGACAAGGGACCCCTTAGTCACAGTAAGGGGAGGATACTGTGCCCTATTTATACAGAGCATCCATCTACATTATAAATAGAAACAGTGAAATCAGGGAAACAGTGAACAATGAAATTGGCTTTCAGACCAATCTCATTAATTCCATATATATAAAAAATATCAATTTACATAAAAATACAAAGCTACGTTTTACAACGCTTCAATATTTATTTCTTTTTTGTTGTTTAATGTTGGTGACTTGACAGAAAAACAATCATTCAGACTGTTGACTGTATTCCACATAATTTCAAAAATATTACATGAATTCCGAGATGTACAAATCCTATAAGCCTCTGAATTATACCTTTTATGTGGGAAAATTAAGATAAAGAGGCCACAAAGCAATCTAAACATAATTTTTGAAAGCATAAAATAATTTTAGAAAAATCCCTTTGAAATTCCTGCTATAAAAACAACAGCTCCATCACTGAGGTCCTGCACTTAGTTAAGAAAAACCAAAGACACAGCTACAGAATAGGTAATAGCAACAGCAATAGCACTTAGACTTTACAGTCCTCTCTAAGGAATTTACGGAGTCAGCATATTGCCCCCAACAATCTGGATCCTCATTTTACCAACCTTAGAAGGATGGAGGGCTGAGTCAACCTTGAGCTGGTGAGAATCAAACTGCCAAACTGCTGGAGCCGGCAGTCAGCCTGCAATACTGCATTCTAACCACAACATCACCACAAGTATCTGCCCCAATAGTAGTAACTGTTGAGAAGGATCTGGGACTGGGTGACCTAGCAAACCATTACGTAAGTATATGCCAGCAGTGTGCTACAGCTGCCAAAAAAGTCAAATGCGGTCCTATCAACATAGGAACAATATCAAGATAATGAGAAATAAAACCATCTAAATTTAGTATTCCTTACACAAGACATTAACTGAGATATATAACAAAGCCACTGCTATATAAACACTTCATGGAAAACATACCACAAACACAAACATTGTTTGAAGAAAGTGTTACATCCTCTATATCAGGCGTTCCCAAACTTGGCAACTTGAAGACTTGTGGACTTCAACTCCCAGAATTCTCCAGCCAGAGCTGGCTGGAGAATTCTGGGAGTTGAAGTCCACAAGTCTTCAAGTTGCCAAGTTTGGGAACCCCTGCTCTATATGTTTAAAAAACCCTCTTCTTCAATGAATTTTACTTATTACCAAAACAAAATTCAAGTAAAAAATGAAATATTGTATATGCAGTATTAGTTTCCCTTCTTATCTGATTAACTGTACAACAATTAACACTACCTTGCAAATAGTCAGATGTTAGAAAGTAGCTTCTTCCAATTGATTTTGGGGAAAGACATAGCAGGTTGTCTAGAGGCCAAAACTAATTCCAGCTTGAAGGCACATATTTTGAACAGAATCTTTTATTGCAAAGCTCCAATGTGTAGTGTGGCTCAGGGTAACAACACGTTATCTCCTACTTCTAACTTCAAAAATAATACAGTGGAAATCATGATTCCTTCTTTTTTCCAGGAAGAAAAAAAAATCAATTTGTCCTGTACACTTATAAGCAATTGTCATTATACCTATATTATTTCTCTAAGCAGAAACCATTTATTTTCATAGTCTCTTCATAAAAGTAATGTCATTTTTTAAAAAAAGTGAAGATATCCCACTTCACTCATAAAAGAAATGTTTATAAAGTTGTTAGTGAATCCTTCCATAAATAATAGATTCCATTTTTCCATATTGCCATTTTTGCTATCAGGGTAGTATCAACAAAATAGCATAGGCTGTTGATGTTTTTCCTCCAATTTTAAAATCATGTGATACTTCAAACTAGCCACCCTTATTATATAGTCAGCATACAGATTGAATAAATAAGGGGAAAGTGCAGTCTTGACTTATTCCTTTGCTAAGCTTGGGACAGTCTATTTCACCATGTTCTTTCTGCAGTATGGCTTATGTGTTTATGGTTATAAATTATGGTTTATATTTCATGGAATATAAGTAATAATCTTCTTTGGTTTGAACTCCAGTTGTCTATTCCCACTGTTTCTGGAAAATCAGTTAATGAGTCTCATGAAAATCTTCCCAATGACTGGAAAAAGTCCTAAGTCTCAGTGGTTTTTGCATTTGCAACTACAGTGGTACCTCGATTCACGAACTTAATTCGTGAACTGACTCTGGTCGCGAACCGAATTGGTCGCGGACCGAGGCACAGTTTCCCATAGGGTTTAATGTAAATCCGGTTAATCCGTTCTGATCTTTTTTTTTTGGTTTTAATTCTTGAACTGACTCTGGTCGCGAACCAAATTGGTCGTGACCCGATGCACAGTTTCCCATAGGGTTTAATGTAAATCTGGTTAATCCGTTCTGATCTTTCTTTTGGTTTTAATTCTTGAACTGACTCTGGTCGCGAACCAAATTGGTTGTGACCCGAGGCGGAGTTTGTGAACCGAGGCGGAGTTTGTGAACAGAAGCGGAGTTCGTGAACCGGACCATATTTTTATGAACTTTTCTGTTCGTGAACCGAAGCGGAGTTTGTGAACCGGAGCATATTTTTTATGAACTTTTCTGTTCGTGAACCGAGTTGTTCGTGAACAGAGGCGTTCGTGAACCGAGGTACCACTGTATTGCCATTTTCCAAAGTAGCAATTTTAATCATTCATTTACATGCAGTGGAAACCTCCCGTGACTGCCAAATAATGGGAAATAGTGAATTTAGTCATTGAATTTAATTACCTCAACCAACTTTGAATACCGTATTTTTCGGAGTATAAGACGCAAATCTCCCCCCAAATGGCCCGTTTTTCAGGAAAATGGGCCCGGGTTTTTTTTCAAATAAAAGGCATGGATAGCCTTGGGGGTGCTTCCAGAGTGCTCCGGGGGGGGGGGGGGGCAAGGAAAAAACGACCCATTGTTTTTTTTTAAGGGGCTGTTTTTTGGTCAAACAAATTGCATAGATTGCCTAATGGAAGCTTATAGAGTGCTGCTGGGGGCTGGGGGGGGGCAAAAATGCCCTGTTTTTTTGCTCATTTATGCCCTCCCCAGCCCCCAGGAGCTCTCTGGAAGCCTCCATAAGGGTATGTACGTGGCCATTTTGGGTTTCAGGAGGCAAAAAATGCTGTATTTGATATATAAGATGCACCCAGATTTTCAGCCTCTTTTTAGAGGAAAAAAGGTGCGTCTTATACTTCGAAAAATACAGTACCTTGACTCTAATTCCATTCACTCCAGCCATTTTACCATTTTTCAATAGATTTAATGCTGTTTTTATTTCATTAAATCCAGCATTCAAGATCTGATTTTGTGGTGCTTCGATGAGCAGTGGACCTACTGGTATCCTGAAAAATCTCATGTATGTATGGTTGCTAGAAAAAAATTATCTCCATCTTTTGAGTGTTCATTTGAAGACTCTATATATATCCCATCTCTCTCATATCCATATGTATGTATGTATGTATGTTTGTTTGTTTTCGTAGATTTTCACGGGTGTAGGTATACTGGTCCTGTTGTATTCAGGTCTTTTCCCGTGTAAGATTGAGATTGTCTTGGCAATGTTTCGGCGAGGTCTCACTCACCATCTACAGGCAGGCGTCTGTGGCTTTGGAGCTGCCGTCTTTCTATAAATCTTGGTGGGGGTGGGGGTGGAGTGCTGGCTTTGTTGCTGTGAGTGGGCTGATTGACTATGTAGTTGTATCATGATTGGTAGATTGGTGCTGATTGGTGCTATCTGTGTGTTCGTCGTTCTTTGGTATTGTAACCGCCTGGGTGGTGGGTGGGGCTCGTCTGTTGGCCAGTGCTGGTTTCCAGATGTCTGGTAGGTGGGAGGTATTGTCACGTTTGTTCATGTTGTGGGGGTGTTTCTCTATTTCGATGGCTTCCCTAATTATTCTCTTGTTGAGCTGTTCCGTTTTGGAGATTAATTTGGTTTCTTCAAAATGAATTTCATGTCCTATAGCTTTAAAGTGCCAGTAGAAGGATGAAGTTGTAAGTTGTTTCCTTACTGCATTCTTATGTTCTGCGATGTGTGCATTTATTCTCCTATTAGTTTGTCCTATGTAAGTTGCAGGGCAGATTTTGCATGGTATTTCGTAGATTCCTTGGTTTTCTAGCTGGATCTGGTCTTTGGGGTTTCTTAGGATGTTGGCTATTTTTTGGTCAGTGTTGAAGGCTGTCTTGATATTGTGCTTGTGGAGAATTTTGCTGATTTTATCTGTGATGCCTTTGATGTAAGGGAGGAGGGTGATGCCGTTGTCTGTTCTGTGTCTCGGTTCTTGGGAGGGTGTCTCCTTTTGGATTAGGTTGGTAATTGTTTTTCTTTGGAATCCATTGGGGATTAATACGTTTGTGAGTGTGTGTAATTCAGTTTTCAGGTGGTTTTTGTCAGCTAGGCGTTTGGTTCTGGATAGGAGGGTCTTGGCTGCAGAGTTGATCTGTGCATGGTGGTGATGGGATTGTGCGTGTAGGTAGTGGTTGGTGTGTTTTTTTTTCTGGTAGATGGTGTGTCCCAGGAAGCGATTGGGTTTTTTGTAGATTTGAGTGAGGGGTCCTTGCCTACCGTCTTGAAAGAGGCGGTAGTAAAGCCCCTCCTCAAGAAGCCGTCCCTGGATCCAGCATTATTAGAGAACTTTCGTCCTGTCTCCAACCTTCACTTTTTAGCGAAGGTTGTTGAGAGTGTGGTGGCCCAACAGTTTCCGCGACACCTAGAGGAAATTGATTATCTAGACCCGCGCCAGTCCGGCTTCCGACCCGGTCACAGCACCGAGACGGCATTGGTCGCGTTGGTTGATGATCTCTGGAGGGCGTGGGATAGAGGTTATTCCTCTATCCTAGTCCTATTAGACCTCTCAGCGGCTTTTGATACCATCGACCATGGTATCCTATTGCACCGATTGGGGGGGTTGGGGCTGGGAGGCACCGTTTTGCGGTGGTTCTCGTCCTACCTCTCTGGTCGGTCGCAATATGTGTTGGCAGGGGGGCAGAGGTCGGCCTCGAGGCCTCTCGTTTGCGGGGTCCCTCAGGGGTCGGTCCTCTCGCCCCTCCTATTCAACATATATATGAAGCCGCTGGGTGAGATCATCCGTGGTTTTGGGGTGGGACATCATCTGTACGCTGATGATACTCAGTTGTACATATCCACCCCAGACCACCCCAACGATGCCGTTGAGGTGATGTCCCGGTGTTTGGAAGCCGTACGGATCTGGATGGGCAGTAAGAAACTCAAACTCAACCCGTCCAAGACCGAGTGGCTGAGGATTTTAATAGAATGAATATTAAAGGTATGCAGATCTATGAAAAATCTTTTGGGACTTCTAAAGCTAGAGGAGTTGCGATATTGATATCAAATAGGGTATACTTTGAGAAAAAACAAGTAATTAGAGATGAAGAAGGAAGATATTTAATAATTATAGGGAATATTAATGAGCAAAAAGTGACATTGGTTAACTTATATCTACCGAATGAAAAACAAAAGGGATTTCTTGATAAAATTACTAAGATTTTGGAAATAGAAAGTGTAGGGAAAGTAATTGTGGCGGGGGATTTTAATTTAATTAGGGATAGAATTGATAGTAATAATCCTACCCGCTTTAGACAAACAAATAAAGGGGAAATTTTAAACAAAGGGATGCTTCGAAATAGTGTAGTTGATGTTTGGAGGGAGTTGAAAGGTTCTGAAAGGGTGTATACCTTTTGTTCTAAGGTATATAATACTTATTCAAGAATTGATTATATTTTTGTTTCTAAAGATTTGTTGAATAATGTAGATAAAGTAGATGTGGGAATTTTTAAGGATTCTGACCATGCAGAAGTTACGATGGAAATAGATTTTAACTTTGAGAAAAAGGAAAGAGGTTGGAGATATGATGAAAAATTGTATAAAAAGGAAGAGGATAAAATATGGATATTCAAAAAATGGGAAGAAAGTTGGGGATTGAATGATAATGGAGAGGTCAAATTTAAAATTGTTTGGGATACGATGAAAGCAATATTTAGGGGAGAAAGTATTAAATTGTCAAGTAGAAAATATAAGGAATATAAAACTAAAATAGAACAGGATACAAGACAAATTAAGATATTGGAGAACCAATTCTCACTTACGAAAGATAAAAAATGTTTGGAGGAATTGAACTTATTAAAAACTAAATTGATAGAAGAAGATATCGAATTAGTTAAAAAAAATTTAAGGTATTTAAATAGGGACTTTTTTGAATTTAGTAATAAAAATTCTAGGTTATTGGCAAAGATGGCGAAAAATAAAACTCAAAAGAGAGAAATTGGTTCTCTGATAGATGAAAAAGGTATAAGGTGCTATAAGAGATTGGAGAAATGTGAAATAGCTAGGAATTTTTTTCAAAAATTATATTTAAAGAAACCAATCGATTTAGAAAAATTGAAGAATCATCTTGGAAAATATGCTATAAAAATAGATCCAACATATAAAGACTTGATGGAAAAAGATATAACACAGGAGGAGATCAACGAAATAATACAAGAGTTAAAACTAGGGAAGACCCCAGGAGAAGATGGATTACCTGAGGAATTTTATAAAGAATTTAAAGAACTAATAACACCAAGACTGCAAAAACTATTTAATGGAATTTTACATGGTGGAGAAGTCCCGATGTCATGGAATAAGACAGTAATATCTATAATTCCTAAACCTGATAAAGATCTTGAGAGGATCGAGTCCTACCGACCCATTTCTTTAATCAACCAGGATGCAAAAATATTTACAGCTATTATAAGTAATAGATTAAATAGTTTTATAGATAAATATATAAGTTATAATCAAGTAGGTTTTGTTAAAGGTAGATATATGAGTGATATAATTAGAAGAGTATTGAACATTATAGATGTTGCTGAAAATAATGGTGATGAAATAGGTATAATATCGTTAGATATTTTTAAAGCCTTTGATTCTATACAATGGGATACTATTAAGGTAATTATTGAGGCATTAGGCTTTGGTAATAAATTTATACATGTTATTTCAAAATTGTATCAAAAAAGTAGTGCAAAGGTAAAGGTGAATGGAACAATGACGGGAGAGATTAAATTGGAAGCAGGTACGAGACAGGGATGTCCCTTGTCCCCAACATTATTCTTGTTAGTTATGGAGGTTTTGATTAAATTGATAGAAGAAGATGAAGGATTGGAAGGGTACAAGGGATATAAGATAAATTTGTATGCGGATGATACCTTGATTATTTTGAAAGATATAGAGAAAGATTTAAAGAGGATAAATAAACATTTGATAGAATTTGAAGAAATGACAGGTTTAAAGGTAAATTGGTCAAAATCTGAACTACTAATGAATAAAGATGGTAAGGAGTGGGAAAATATGCAAGAACAATTTGGGATAAGAGTTAAGAATACATTGAAATATTTGGGGATAACACTTTCACTCAAAGTTAGAGAATTGAAAAAAATTAATTATGAGGTGATGTTGAAGGAAGTAGAGAGAAAGATAGATAAGTATAAAGAGATAAAGCTGTCTTGGTTTGGTAGAATTGCAATGTGTAAAATGATGTTGTTACCAAAGTTCAATTTTTTGTTTGAGATGCTACCACTAAATTTGATAGAGAAAGATATAGAAGAATATCAGAAGAAATTGGATAAATTCTGTAATGGTGGGAAAAAACCAAGAATAATGAAGAAAATGTGGTATCAAAATCAAAAAGAGGGTGGATTGGGAATTTCCAATCTACTTAATTATTATCGGGCGTATAATATTCGAACCGTGATAAAAATACTTAAAGGTGGAGATGGTCATTGGGGCGATCTGGAGCTAAAAGATATTAAGAGATTTGGGTCTATATGGTTTCTAGATAGAGCAAAAACAAAGGCAATTAATAGTTATTGGTTAAAGGGGCTGAGCAAAATTTGGAATAAATTTGTTAAAAAATTGATCCCGGATATAGCTTTCTTGGGGAAGACAACTGAAAGTTGGCCGATTAAAACTAATATAAGTCGGGATAAAGTAATTGAGGAGGAAAATATAGGAAATATAGTAAATTGGTTAAGAGCTCTAGGAATTGAGAGTAGGAAAAAAAAAGTAATCCAAAGATTGGAGTTGAATTGGTTCGAAAAAATACAGGTAGAAAAATGGACTATGAAAGTAAAGGGAATATGTAAAATAGATAGAAGTAAAACTAAATTTGAAAGTTTAGTATCTCAAATTATTAAAGATGAAATTGGGTTAAAAGGACTCGTTAGTAAGATATATAAGATTATAAATTTTGATGGAAATCCACAAATGGTAATGAAAAGGAACTGGGAGGAAGACCTTAAGATTAAAATATTGGATTTGGATTGGAATGAGAACTGGAAGAGTCGAATCATGAGGACTTTGTCTATAAGGATTAAAGAGCATAATTTTAAGGTTGTTTGGAAATGGTATTGGACCCCATTAAGATTATCATTGATAGATAAAAAAATGAGCGATAAATGTTGGAGATGTAATATGGAAGTGGGAACTTATGAACATATGTGGTATAAATGTGTGAAAATTAAAAAGTTTTGGCAGCAATTAGAAAAAATTATGGGTGAAATGATGAAAAGAATAATAATATTGAGATCAGAAAATATATTGTTATTGATAATTAATGAACCTGAGTTAACAAAACATGAGAAAGAATTGATTAGAATTATGATTATAATGGGTAGGATTGTAATAGCAAGATATTGGAAAATAGAGGTAAATATTAAAATAGAAGAATGGTTCTGTGAAATGTGGAAATTAGCCTTAAATGATAAAATGACGTGTGATATTAAATTCAGAGAGGGGGTTTATAAAAAAGATATCTTTTGGAAGACTTGGAAGCCATTTGTGGACTATGCACTTGGAACTTTGGATGCCTTGACGCCTGTACCTAGAGAACGTGGATTTTGGAGATCTTAAAGATAACAGAAGACACTTGAAACCAACTCTTCCTTTTGTTTTGTATAGCACTGGGTGAAATATTGTAAAATATTTAAAAAAAAATATATATATATATATATATATAAAAAATAAAATAAAAAAAAAAAGAAAGAAACTCAAGCTCAACCCGTCCAAGACTGAGTGGCTGTGGTTTCCGGCACCCCGGTTCAGCCAGATTACTCCAACTCTGGCCGTTGGGGGCAAAACACCGGCCCCCGTGGAGAGGGCGCACAATTTGGGTGTCCTCCTGGATTCCCGGCTGTCCATGGAAGACCATGTGGCGGCCGTGGCCAGGGGGGCGTTTCATCAGGTTCGCTTGATGCGCCAATTGCGCCCCTTACTGGACCGGGCTGCCCTTCGCACAGTCACTCAGGCCCTCGTGACATCCCGACTTGACTACTGTAATGCTCTCTACACGGGGCTTCCTTGAGGTGCACTCGAAAGCTACAGTTAGTGCAGAATGCAGCCGCGCGGGTGATTACGGGAGCTCCTAGATGCTCCCATATAACACCAATCCTGCGCGAGCTGCACTGGCTTCCTGTGGTCTTTCGGGTGCGCTTCAAGGTTTTGACGACCATCTTCAAAGCGCTCCATGGCTCGGGACCTAGTTACATGCGAGACCGTCTCCTGCCCCATACATCCCTCAGACCGATACACTCCCACAGAGAGGGCCTTCTCAGGGTGCCGTCGGCCGGACAATGCCGGCCGGCGACACCCAGGGGAAGGGCCTTCTCTGTGGCGGGCCCTGCCCTGTGGAACGACCTACCCCCTGAACTTCGTACCATCACTGACCTCCGCCTCTTCCGCCAGTGTTTGAAAACACATTTATTTCACCAAGCCGGCCTTTCATAGCCTCCACTGTGGACTAGTATAGATAGTTTTAAAAAGGGGGGTTTTAATTGGTTTTAGCGCAGGATTCCATATTTAATAGATTTTTAAATTTTGTATTTTGGTATTTTTGTATTGTTGTATATTGTTTTAACTTTCCTGTGCGCCGCCCTGGGTCCATTCGGAGAAGGGCGGGATATAAATTGAATAAATATAAATATTAGGACATCCAGAAAGGGAAGTTGGTTATTAGCTTCTATTTCCATAGTGAATTGTTTTTTAGGGTGTAGACTGTTGAAGTGTGTGAGGATGTTGTCCAGTTTTTCTTTTCCATGTGACCAAATTACAAAGGTATCATCTACATATCTAAGCCAGAGTTTGGGTTTGGGTTCAGATTTGTTTAAGGTGTTGGTTTCAAAATGTTCCATGTGTAAGTTTGCAATGACAGGTGAGAGAGGTGATCCCATGGGTGCTCCTTCTATCTGTTTGTATCTTTGTCCATTATGGATGAAGTATGTGTTGGTTAGGCAGTGGTTGGTCAGATCCAGGATGTGCTTAGGGGAGTTGTATTTGTTCTGGATAGCTATCAAGGCTTCTTTTATAGGCACTTGGGTAAAGAGGGATATGACATCAAAACTCATGAGTAGATCGCTGGGTTGTAGGTTTTGTTTCTTTATTGTTTCTATGAAGTGGAGTGAGTTTTGTACGTGTGAGGGGATGGATTCTGTGTAGGATTGTAATTCTTTTGCAAAGGAATTTGGCAAGATTCTGTAGAGGTGAGCCTATGGAGCTGACTATAGGTCTGAGTGGTGTTCCTTCTTTGTGTATCTTGGGGAGGCCATAGAGTTTGGGGCATCTGGAAGATTTCTCTCTGGAGATGATTCTGTGCTGGATCTCTTCACTGATAGGAAAGGCTTTTATTTTGGATTTGGTGGTTTTTTCCAAGTAGGTGGTGGGGTCTGTGTTTAGAGGTTTGTAAGCGGGGTCTTGGAGTAGGCTGGATAGTTTGGCTTGGTAGTCAGTCTTGGTAGTTTCCACCCCTCTCCCTAAATTAAGGCTTCTAGAAAAACAAAACTTTGGGCATCTATACAAGGATATTTTCTGATACAATACCACTTTTGAGTATATAAACCTTGCATACTGCTGCTGTGTGTAACTGCTCTGCAAGTATGGGGATTAAATGTGATTTCCCAAAATATGTTCACACACAAAATAGACACATACTGTATATTCAACATGTAACTGATCATAGCATCTTGATAACAAGGAATCATATGGCTTCTGCACAATCTATTTAGGGTCCCTTTCTTTCTTTTTCTTTTTTCATTTAATAAGCTGTTATGCTTAGAGGAGAAACGATATGGCTACCAGATCAAGGCTGTAAAAGCCAAAGAACCACTAGATCAGGGGTGTCAAAGTCATGGCCTGTGGCCATGGATGCTATTTGGAACCCTGACACCAGGTTCGTCACATGCTGGCCACGTCCACTCCCAGTTTAGCGAAGGGAAAAAAGTCATGATACGTCATGTAACGGTGACATGATAAAGTGAGTTTGACACCCCTGCATGAGATAGAAATAATTTTTTATAGTTATCTGCTACTTTTCAGCGGTCCTCTGGATTTCTGCAATGAGGTCTGGCAGTTCTAAGAAAGGACAAATAATTGCAAAAATAATTTGAGCAGCAGATCTTACTTTTCAATTTTTAAAAAACTATCAACATTTAAATATCTAGTAATTCAAATTCAAGTTAATTTTATGTTTTATTATTTTTAACAAATACTTAACCAAACCATAGTTAAAACAGTGAACTCAGTACCTGAAGCTGTATTTTAGCATCTTTGCTCACACTTTTTGTTCTCCATCTTCTGGTGACACGCTTGTCTTTCTTATCTACACTGTTAGCCTATGTTATAAAATAATTAAAGTAGTAAAGCATTGGGTTAAAGCTGACAAAGCTGACATGGACAAGACTGCAAAAGTTAGTAACAAACACTGAGCATTAGCTGACTGCCAAACATAAGCAAAGTACTAATCTAAAACATTATGGTACAGATAAAGCAAACATGCCATTAAAGACAGTTTCAAAAATAAAAATTGTAGGACAATTCTTCAATCATTTACGATAAAGTATTCTTTCTAAAATTCACTAACTAGGATCATTCAGTTTCCCTTTTCAGAACAGTTCTTAACACAAAGAACAAAAGGGCAACTGAACATTAAATTTAGAACAAAATATGCAATTTAGGCTTCAAAGTTATTTCAGTTAACGCTCATTAGAGAACCTGACTATAATAATGAATAATTCTGAACCACCTTGTGTCATACTAGAAGTTCATATACTGACAATGATATGGCTGTTACAAGAGAATGTTCATAGAAAATATTTCAAATGCAAAATAGATAGCATAAGCGAGCATTATTTTAATAATTTTTAGAAACAATTTTATTTACCTGCATATCTGTGAAGCTAGGTGCTGACTGAGTTCTCTGAAGTATTTCTAAGTTCTGAAGGATTTTACTGAGTTTTACAAGATTTGATTGACAATGTGCAAGATCTGACAAAAAAAACCAGATTTAGGACAACAAAAACTTACTTTGATGAAGATTTTATTTGCTAGAGGTACACAAGAGAACTTACTGAAATGATGACATCTGAAAGCCCCATTCCCCATTAGCATTCCATAAAGGAAACAAGATAATTACACAGTAAAAATCCATAACGTTCATGACGTATTATGCTAATATATTTTGGGCTCCCTTCTCTATTCCACACAGCTGTAAAATTTCTTCCTGCATGCCCCTTCTCAGAATTAACTTCACAGACTGGTGGATATCATGATGGCAAATTATTCCATTTGCAGAACAGAACAATTTATGTGCTAGTGGGAAGACCCATTGAAAAAGCTCCTGGAAACACTCAAAGAATTTTGGGAAGGTTTTTATTCTTTGATTCTTCTATCTTCTTAAACTGTGTTTCAAGGCAAATAATGGGAACATTCTAAAATTCATTTTGGGTTATCTTTAATCCCTACAGTTATTATTTCTGAGTTAAATGATAACTATTTTTAAAAAATTAAAGGATATACTGAAGTAGAAAGTATAAAATATGTTATTATTACCTATAATAAATAGAAACTACAGAATGTTCAGCTCTGTATTACAGAGACATATATTACATAGGAAATACTTGCTAAGTAGAAGTTGAGAACTTTTAACTATAAAATATACTAACATTAGGAAAGACTTTTGATTAGTCCTGAAAATGTGGGTGGTTTTTGGAAAAGTGAAAAGGGGGCTTAATTTTAAGTATAGCCAAGGGAGAATTCCTATATTTTTTGCTATATAAGAGTAGAGTATAGGGTCGGGTAGGGTAGGGTAGGGTAGGGTAGAATAGAATAGAATAGAATACTTTATTGGCCAAGTATGATTGGACACACAACAAATAACATACAATAAGTACATTTCCATCATAGCTTCAAGCTATGTTCTGCATGTAGCTCTAGCAATAGCAGTGAAGATAAAGGAAGGAGGTGCTGACCTTCTGCACACTTGTCCATCTCCTCCGATTCTTGCAACCAAGCAACTACTTTACTTTGGCCAGTAGTACATGTTTCAGGTAGACTGCTACTGCACGGGATAGACGGTTGCCAGGGGAAATTATTCTGTGAGACCTAAAGAAAGACATAGCCACATATATGCATATAACTGTGAGAATTCTGGGAGAAAAACTGCCTGTGATAAAAATAAAGTGATAATTGTTATTCTCTTATTTGAAACTTGAAGCATGTATGTGTCTGACACTCGTTTAAATTAAACTTAATAACAAGTATTTCAGTAAATGTGCTACATAAAGACCTCAACTTATGACCACAATTCAGCCCAAAATTTAAGTTGCCGAGGAATTTGTTAAGTGAGTTTTGCTCCACTTTGCAACTTTTGTTAAGTGAATCCACTAGAGTTGTCAAATTAGTAATACTGTTGTTAAGTGAATCTGGTTTTTCTATTGACTTCGCTTGTCAGAAGCTTGCAAAAGATGATCACATGACCCGGGACACTGCAACCATCATAAATGTGAGTCAGTTGTCAAGCATCGGAATGTAAATCTCATGACCATGGGAAATGATCACTAAGTGAACTGTTGTTAAGTCAAGGACTGCATGTACAGAGTAGATTCCTTTGTTGAGTGTGTTCTTTTTGATGTTAGTTTTACTCATGTATAATGGCATCCATTTTCATTTGTATCCACAATGAAGAAAAATGAGTGGATAGTAATGTTGTATATTACAAAACAACTATATACGAACTGAAGGAGGGTATTGTTCCTGACCAAAAAAGATCATACCTTAGTTTCCAGCACTGTGGCATTAGTAGCTGGTGAAGATTCAGTGGTGGAAGTTGAAGGGAATATGTGGAAACTGGCATCCCGTGGAGATCGCACAATCTCATTCTGACGATATAATCTATGATGGCGCAACTTGGACACCCAAGCATCAAATGAATCCTGGGATTTTACCTAATTAAATAACCAGTGTGAGTGAGGAATCTAATAATAGTATTTGATCTTCCTTTTACAGCAAAACTTGAAAATACAAATTAGTAGAAATACTCCTTACTTTTAAATGATAGATATGCTCCTCGGTGTCAAGATCTATCCTACGTGCTTTCTTTTTAATTGACATAACTGATAATCCCACATCTATGCTGCCATGAACCTTCCCTTTCTGAGTCTAGAAAAAGAAAAGAAAAGTAAACTTATGCACATTAAGAAATAAAAGGCAAAATTGGTAAGTTATTACTCTTTAGAATGGACAGACAGATGAATAGCTTTCTGGGATATAATGCAAGGGTACATAAAATAGCAAATATTAGAAAAAGTTGGTAAGACATTATCACACACTGCTTATCAGGACAGGATTATGTAAGAAGCGCACTGCTTTTTTTCATACATACGTAACAACATTTCATAGGCTGAGTAAATAAAAGATGTGGAATAATTATGTATAAAACTATTTTAAGAACAAAACCAACCAAATGACAGATGTTTAAATATGAGAAGCCTGCAGCTACGATTGAGATAATCCACATATATGTACAGGCAAAAATTACACATCTAATTTAAGTGACATTTCTATGACAGCTACTTTCATTGCTAAATAAATAAATTGAAATTAACACTGGCTTTTACTATGTAATAGTAAAAGCTATGATGATAAAAAATAGCTAATATAACTCTGGCAATATATATCATTCATATGTAAATACTATATCTGTAAAGATCAATTTATACTGATAAAAAATAATAGAGAGTTTCTGCCCTCATGAAAATTTGTACCTGTATAAATTCCAAAATAGGTCCAAAGGCACAAGCTATATAAATAACCTTCTATTTGTCATTTATTATACATATTTCAGAAATAACTGAAAATAATCTTATCTAAATAGTTAACTCTTCCTCTGAACATAATATCAATATCAACATGTTGTGAACCAATTTTCCCTTCACACAATTATATACAAAAAGAACATTAATTATAACTAAGATCACTTTTGTGTTTTATGAGCATTTTGTGCTGAAACTATTGTCTTATAAAATAAGTAACAAAATGTACTTAATTCTAACATTCTGTATATAGTATGTTACTGTATATATATATATATATTATACTTCATATATCTATGAAGTTCTAAAAATGCAACAAAAACTAAATTAATCTACAATATTGTAGGCCTTGTTTGTTTTATATTGCTGTTTATTTAAGTTGCTAGATTATGAAGTTTCAACAATAATTATTTATTATTTTAATGCTTTTCTAGGCTAGAATTTTTTCAATGTATATAATTACTGGCTTGTATTATTATGGTAAAAATAATTGTTTTATTATGGTCTACAATCACTTTATAATTAAAATAAAACAAAATCTCTAACCACTACTTATTAGTATGGTAAACCTTGATTTACCAATCTTCATTAAAAATTGGTTCATGAAAGGAATGGAGAAAATTCATTTACTATTTAATGTATCCCCTTTGCCATTTAATGGACATTCAGATCTAACAATCATCCCTTCCCCTCTATTCTGTGAAATTGAGGCTTTGATGTATTTTGTAGTCCACTGAGCAGCAAATGGCACGTAGAGAGTTTCCAAGGCACTTGACCTACGAGGACACAGGTGCTGCATAATAGGTACACTGATGATATCAATCAAATAATATTGCAAAAGGCAGAACCGTCGTTCTTGCCGTCCTTGCCGCTTCATCTCCATGCCTCCTCACTCCATGCCTCCTCACCCCATTCCATCTCGTCTTTCGTCGTCCTCGCTGCCTTGCTTGACATGTTTTTGTGTCGGGTGTGGCACCATCACCCACACCATCATACCCCTCCCTGTGCTGAAGGTAGGAAGACTATGAACTTTCATCAATAAAGAATTTATTGACTCAGCCTATAGCTTACCAGCTCAGTGCCCTGCAGGTTTTGCTGGAGCTAACATGGCCTACTAGTAATACCTTGATCATGGCCCCCAATGACAATATATACCAAGGCGGTGCCTTCTCTTGGACAACTTCTCTCGCACAGACTATCTCAAATGTCTTTATTGTACTCAGCAGCTGACCTCCACGCCCTGCGAGAGTCCCCTCTCTCACAGGTCTGGCCCTCAGCGTTAACGAGGGCCCACCTCGATGATGGATTTATTAATCAAGAGAGGTGGTCGAAACGGAACCTAAGGGGATTTTTATTTAAATTTTTAGTTCGGGTTTTAAGGGGTTCCAGGGAGAGGGGAGGGCAATCCAAAACTAGGGTGGTGGGTGAGGGTGACAACCCACTGGGGAATTTTCCCAGGCCGGCTGACGGGCTTGGCGGGGAGGGCGTAAGTCCTGGAACTGGGGAGGGGGGGAGGGTCTGTTTAACAGAGGGAAATTCCATCAAGACTGTGTATGGGAGGGGTAGGTATGGCGGGAGCAGAGGGCCATATCACATTAGGGGAGGGCGCACCCGCTGCTTGCAAGCGGTGGCGCGCTCCGGCCCTCATAGCTCCTCTTGCAACCTAGGGGGTTCTGGATCTCAGGGCCTGGGCCTTCGGCTGATGTTGTGCAACGCCAGGTCCATGATTAATAAAGCCCCCCTCATTTATGATCTGGTTTTGGAGGGGGAGGCGGACCTGGCGAGTATTACGGAAACCTGGTTGGGCCAAGAGGGGGGAGTGCCCCTTGTTGAAATGTGCCCGCCAGGTTACCGTGCATTTCACCAGCCGAGAGCCCAGGGTCGGGGTGGGGGGGTAGCGGTTATCATAAAGGAGGGCCTGGACCCGAGGGAGACCACTGTGCCGCAGACTGCCGGTTGTGAGTCCCTATGTGTGAAGTGGAGTCATGGGAGGCAGCAGGGCATGCTGATTGTGTACCTGCCTCCCTGCTATGTATCAGCAACCGTACCCGAGCTTCTCAATGTGATAGCCGAGATGGCGATTGAGACCCCCAGGCTGTTAGTCATGGGGGACTTCAATCTGCCATCGATAGGCGAAGCATCTGAGACGGCTCGTGAGTTCATGGCCTCCATGACGGCCATGGACCTGACCCAGTTAGTTCGTGACCCCACCCACACCGGAGGACACACACTGGACTTAGTTTTTGCCTCCGGCCAGTGGTTCAGTGATCTTGGTGTAGGGGAAATAGTCATTGAGCCCCTGTCATCGTCAGATCACTCTCTCCTCCGGCTGGCCTGTCCAACCGCTACACCTCACCGCGGGAAGGCGGAACTGGAAGTGACAAGATGGTTCCGCCCCAGGCGCCTGATGGACCCTGAGAGGTTCCAGACAGAGCTTGGGCCAATACCTGAGACCATGACCCGCGACTCGACTGAGGACCTAGTGGCCGCCTGGAACAGTGCGACCACGGGGGCCCTGGACCGGGTCGTGCCTTTGCGGCCTCTCACCCAATGCTGATCTACCTTGGCTCCTTGGTTCTCCGAGGAGCTGAGGGTGATGAAGCGTCGGAAGAGATGCCTAGAGGGTGTTTGGAGGACCACCCGCTCCGAATCTGACCGGACACTGGTAAAGTCCCATTTAAGGACCTACCTAGTGGCGATAAAAGCGGTGAAACCGAACTATTTCTCCGCTCTTATCGCGTCTGCAAATAACTGACCTGCCGCCTTGTTTAGGGTGTCCCGCTCCCTCCTTCATCAGAGGGCGCGGGATGCTCCCTTGCAGGGACTTCTTATTCGTATTTATACCCCGCCCTTCTCCAAAAAGGACCCAGGGCGGCGCACAGGAAATTAAAACATACAAATATAGACAAAATATAAAATTTTAAAAACTATTAAATTTCCCCTGTGCTAAAATCAATTTAAAATCTCCAAATTTAAAACTGTCTAATAATAGTCCCAACGGAGGTTACGCTAGGCCGGCTTGATGGAAAAGGTATGTCTTTAGACATTGGCGGAAGAGGCGGAGGTCAGAGATAGTTCGTAATTCCAGGGATTGCAGAAGAATTTGGGTGTTACCGGCATGATAAAATCGATCAGATCCAGGACGGGTTAGCCTCCGATTGGACTAGTCCAGACGGGTCGATGGAGGCAGGTCTTGAGTCTACTATCTGGGAAGAGTTCGATCCTGTGACTCCCGAGGACATGGACAGGATACTGGGGCAGCTGAACACCACCACATGTTTACTGGACCCGTGTCCCTCCTGGTTGGTACTGGCCTCCCGGGAGGTTACATGAGGCTGGCTCCAGGGAATTGTCAACGCTTCTTTGAGTGAGGGGTTTTTGCCGGCCGCCTTGAAAGAGGCGGTGGTGAGGCCCCTCCTCAAGAAGCCCTCCCTGGACCCGGCTGTTTTGGCTAACTACCGTCCTGTCTCCAACCTTCGCTTTCTTGCGAAGGTTGTTGAGAGTGTGGTGGCATGACAGCTCCCTCAGCACCTGGAGGAAACTGTCTATCTGGACTCGTGCCAGTCTGGCTTCTGGCCTGGGTACAGCACGGAAACGGCATTGGTCGCGTTGGTTGATGATCTCTGGAGGGCTCGGGATTGGAGGTTGCTGCTCTATCCTAGTCCTGTTAGATCTCTCAGCGGCTTTCGATACCATCGACCATGGTATCCTGTTGTGCCGGTTAGAGGGGACTGGGGGACACCGTTTTATGGTGGTTCTCTTCCTACCTCTCCGACCGGTCGCAATTTGTGTTGGCAGGAGGGCAGAGGGCGATGCCGAGGTGCCTCACTTGTGGGGTGCCACAGAGGTCGTTCCTCTCGCCTCTCCTGTTCAACATCTATATGAAGCCGCTGGGTGAGATCATCCGTGGTTTCGGGGTGGAGTTTCATCAGTACGCAGGTGACACCCAGCTGTACATCTCCACCCCGGACCACCCCAACGATGCCGCGGAAGTAATGTCCCGGTGCCTGGAGGCCGTGCGAGTCTGGATGTGGAGGAACAGGCTTCGACTCAACCTGTCCAAGACCGAATGGCTGTGGTTTCCGGCGTCACGACATAGCCGGTTGGTTCCATCTCTGGCTATCGGGGGCGAGTCATTAGCCCCCGCACAGAGGGCCCGCAACTTGGGCGTCCTCCTGGATACTCAGCTGTCTTTAGACGATCATATGACAGCCGTGGCCAGGGGGGCTTTTTATCAGGTTCGCCCGATACACCAGTTGCGCCCTTTCTGGATCGTGACGCTCTACATACGGTCACTCAAGCCCTCGTCATCTTCCTGGACTATTGCAATGCCTGGACTATTGCAATGCTCTCTACATGGGGCTCCCCTTGAGGTGCACCCGGAGGCTCCAGCTAGTTCAGAATGCGGCCACGCGGGGGATTTGGGGAGCCTCTAGATGCTCCCATGTAACACCTCTCCTGCACGAGCTGCACTGGCTGCCTGTGGCTTTCTGGGTGCGCTTCAAGGTGTTAGTAACAACCTTTAAAGCGCTCCATGGCAATGGACCTGGGTATTTGCAAGACCGCCTCCTACCAAATACCTCCCTCCGACCAGTCCGCTCCCACAGAGAGGGCCTCCTCAGGGTGCCATCAGCCAGTCAATGTCGGCTGGCAACCCCTAGGGGGAGAGCCTTCTCTGTGGCAGCTCCTGCCCTCTGAAATGACCTACCCCCTGACTTACGCACAACCACAGGCCTGCGTCTTTTCCACCGAGCCTTGAAAACCCATCTATTTCGTGCGGCCGGCCTGGCGTAGTTTTTAATTTGCTTTTTATTAGGGGTTTTATAGGGTATTTTAGAGCAGGCTTTGTGTTTAATCGATTTTTAATCTATGTATTGTATTGGATGTTTTATTGTTGTTTTATTACTGCCTGTTCACCGCCCTGAATCCCATAAGGGAGATAGGGCGGTATACAAATTTGAATAAAACCTAAACCTAAACCAAAGTAAAGTTTAAAAGTAGTAATGTTAAGGCAAGAAGCTGGTGTGCTTTCGGTTTTAAATCGTAATATTTTAACAGCCAGAGGGTGGGATTTTCTGGCTTATTATAAACAGGAGTTTGCCCTGTCAATCTTAGTTGGGGTGTTCCTTGATGTAGGGAGAAACCACAGGAAAGAGATTTCATCTCTAGGTGATGAAATAACTGCTGGAAAACAATCAAGCTCCGAGACACTAAAAATCCAGCAGGTTAAAAATTATCTAACTGCCACAAATAAAATCTGGCAAATTATAAAACTGAAAAATCCAGAATGTTTGAGATAAAAGGAGGAGAATAGGGGGGGGGGGGGGGGGGGGAAGCAAAACTGAATGGCAGGATTTATACCTTTTCTCTGCAGTACAGAAATGTCTGCATCCCTACTGGAACTAAGTATCCTAATAATATCTAATGCTCATTTTTTTTTTGAAAGCCCCAGGGTTACTTACATCAATTGGTGACTTT
Organism: Rhabdophis nuchalis; assembly: GCA_039707465.1. NCBI lineage: Eukaryota > Metazoa > Chordata > Lepidosauria > Squamata > Natricidae > Rhabdophis > Rhabdophis nuchalis. Next base: position 189,717,156 of record CM077643.1, on the reverse strand, counting down.
GAATATTTCAACATTCCATTGTCCAGAACAAAAAAGCGCTGTAGACAAAAAAAATATATAGGAGATCATAATGCAATGGAGACTATATAAAGCTATTAATGAAGACATAAGCACACTGCATGCAGCAATAAACATCATTACAAGAAATGAAGGGCCAAGATAGGGACAGATTTTCCTAGCTATTTGATTGGTCTATATCAGCTTGATGGAACATGGTCAATCAATCAATCCTAAAGCTAAATCATTAGATTCATGAATTGAGCTATGGTATATGGCAATACAACTTTTTTTGTTATAAATATGGGTTAAAACAGGACCTATGTACTCCTCTTGAATAAGGACCCTGATGTCCCCAGAGCAGAGAAAGGAAGGATCTATCGCCCTTCAAACTAGCCTAGACAGGAAGCACAAAACAATGCTAATGCTACCTTTACTGTAAGGTTATAGAAATAAAATCTTGCAAGCCTGAAAGCACTTCTCTCATCGTTTTCCTTGTAGAAAACTATGGAGGGTGCCTTCTGAGATGCTTCCTATACTATTTTTCCTCCTCTGGAATGAGATACTTTGGTTCTGACAGTTACCCAGTCTGCGGCTCTTTCTCTTGCTTCCCAAGGTCATTCCAATAGACCATGACAGAATCAGACTGACACAAGCAGCACTGCAGCATTTGATGCAAACCCTGCCTCTCTCTATGTGCATTGTGATGTAACAAGGGTATCTCAAAAAAAAAAAGAGAGAGAGCAGAGATTCAGATGCAATATTGCTTTCATCATTCTGACAGATGCAGCAAGATTCTGCGGCTTGAACCAATAAGGGGCCTGTCTGAATTTCTGAAAGTGTCTGTTTTATTTGACAGAATTGAATGAAGGCATGCGTGGGGCAATTTCAATAATCCTACTGAATTACTGTGTCCAAAAGCTTGACTAGAATTGGGTTTCTGAAGGCTAGGATCTTACGCAAGTTTATTTGGCAGAATCCTTTAAATGTTTTCCTGCAAGTCTTTGCATCGGGATCAGAATTAAAAGACACAAAGGCCTCATAAGTCAAATTGATACACTTTTTATAAGAACCATTCCTGTCAAATGCTTCTCCAATCTCAGAGAAACTCTTACTTTCTAAAACACCTACAATTTACCCAGTTTCATACATCATACTCAAGGATTTCTGTATCCTCACTTCATTCAATAATTGATTGAGATGGAGTCTGAACAATTACTTTTTTACAATAATCAAACCATCATTCAATGAGATATTATTGAGTTTTAAGAATAGTTAAGAACTAATACAAACTAAAAGAGAACAATAAAGAAAAAAAGAAAAAGTTAAAAATACAAAAAAAGTAAGAAGGTAAAGAAAAAAAGGAAAATAGAAAAAACAAAATATTAAGGTATAAAGAAGTGACTTCCAATTGTTTTCTCAGCAGGTGTAAATTATATTTTAACTTCTCTCTCTCTCTAAGATTAAACCATTACTCTCTTCTTTCTATAGTCTACCTATCCTTTCTAATCATGCAAATCATAAATCCACAAGTCTACACTAAATGTAGATACTGTTTTTTCCCCCTCCAATCAAATAAGTATAAGTATAATCTTTATTGTCATTGTACTTAAATACAACGAAATTGGTTAAATATGTCAATTTAACAACTGAATTTGGTAGTTTCTATTCCATACCAGAAATATATTTTCCTCTGAATCACATATACTGTATCTTCGTAAGTGAGTACAATTTATATTTCAGTCCATTTTATCTCTCGCTTTTCCTGTCTGTGTGTATATCTATAATTGAGTAATACATATATATGCTGACGCAGTTAAATTTCTGCAAAGGGCATATGATCACATGATAACTGATTGTTTCTAAACCTACGAGGAACTGAGGAAGGTTTAATCATGTTCCCTTGAATGCTGATAGAATTCAATATATTACATGAGTGCAAAACAAAGAAAGAAGTCTGTGAAAGCCTCCTTCAGATTCTGCCATCCAATTCAAGGTCAGGGACTTAAGAGGTAGGCATGGTTCCACAACTGCTAGTCAGTGTCTGACAAGAGTTCAATTTGCTACAGTTCATGATTAATTTTGTGTAATAATTGAAAATAACGGCACTTAGTATGTTTTACACATATTTTACCTTGTGCCAGCCTTTTAAAGGCCATTTCCTTTTCTTCAGCATGAATCCTTCATGTTTGTCGGGCTTCTGGACATTAGTCTGGCCAATTTTCAAGCCTTCTATAATTTCCCAGCTGTCTGGCTCCTGAGGAAAGGGGGGAGAAGAGGAGGGAACAGAACCAAACAGATCAAAATTTCAGTTTGCCTATTATTCAAGCTGTTTTGGCAACCCAGTGTACATTTACATAAAATCTATCCCACTGAATTCAAGAAGACTGCCTTTAGGTAGCAAATAAATAAGAAACTGGATATTATATAAACCACACAGAAAACAAGAACATTCCAGAAGTATATGCTAAGGGAATTACTGAGGGAATTCTAAGGTTAAACTATATACCCCTAGGAGGTACCAGTTTTGGCAGCATCTCATTCCATTCATAATTAATCGCGACTAAAACAGCCTTAATTCTATTTGGGCTTAGTTCTTTTCCAAAAAATGTTTGGCAGAAATCTGGTTTGTGTATACTTATCTAAAGTTGTAGCAAGCAAAGATGTTGTCCATTTGCAAATGATGTACCTAGCATTACTACAGGGTACATCAAGGCACAATAATTCTAGGAATAATATTTTAAATTATAACCATATTCTGTGATTAGAAACAATTGACAAGGGCTGATTTGTAGCATTCTGCCTAGCAATACTATAAAAATCTTGCTACTCATCGTGTTCAATCCCTTAAATTTTTATAATAGAACGGAGACTTGTAAACAGCACTTCTATGCGGGGTACCTCAGGGGTCGGTCCTCTCACCCCTCCTGTTTAACATCTATATGAAGCCGCTGGGTGAGATCAACCGTGGCTTTGGGGTAGAATACCATCAGTACGCTGATGACACTCAGCTGTACATTTCTACCCCTGGCCACCCCAACGATGCCGTGGAAGTGCTGTCTCGGTGTCTGGATGCCGTACGGGTCTGGATGGGGAGGAACAAACTCAGACTCAACCCGTCCAAGACCGAGTGGCTGTGGTTTCCGGCATCTCGATATAGCCAGTTAACTCCATCGCTGGCTATTGGGGGTGAGTCATTGGCCCCCACGGAAAGGGCTCGCAACTTGGCCATCCTCCTGGATTCGCGGCTGTCCTTGGATGACCATGTGACAGCCGTGGCCAGGGGGGCTTTCTATCAGGTTCATCTGATACACCAGTTGCGCCCCTTTCTAGATCGGGATGCCCTACGCACGGTCACTCAAGCCCTCGTTATTTCCCGCCTGGACTACTGTAACGCCCTCTACATGGGGCTCCCCTTGAGGTGCACCCGGAGACTCCAGCTAGTGCAGAATGCGGCCGCGCGGGGGATTTTGGGAGTCTCTCGTTACTCCCATGTAACACCTCTCCTGCGTGAGCTGCACTGGTTGCCTGTGGTCTTCCGGGTGCGCTTCAAGGTGTTAGTCACCATCTTTAAAGCGCTCAATGGCACGGGTCCTGGTTACTTGAGAGACCGCCTCCTACTGCATACCTCCCTTCGACCTGTCCGCTCCCACAGAGTGGGCCTCCTCAGGGTGCCGTCAGCCGGTCAATGCCGGCTGGCGACTCCCAGGGGAAGAGCCTTCTCTGTGGCGGGTCCGGCACTCTGGAACGACCTGCCCCCCGATATCCATACCATCATGGACCTACGCCTCTTCCGTCGGATGTTAAAAGCACATTTCTTTCATCTAGCCGGCCTGACATAGACTAAGGGTATAATTTTAAATTTTGATATTTATTGGTTTTAATTTTTATATTATCCAAATTTTAGCACAGATTTAATAATTTAATTGTCTTTTATATTTTGTATGTATTGTTGGGTTTTTATCTTTCTGTGCACCGCCCTGAGTCCCTTTTAGGGAAAATAGGGCAGTATATAAATCGAATAAAATAAATAAATAATAAATAAATTACTGATGTAGTACAGGGATACATTAAAGGATTGTGTTATGCTGAATTCAGTCTTCAGTAAAAGGTTTTTCATTATATACTTTGCAGTATTTATGTGCAAAAATATTCTCAAAATCTCATGCAGAGTCAACTCACAATCACAATTGTGCCCAAAATTTCTGTTGTTAAGCGAGGCATTTGTTAAGTAAGTTTTGCCTCATTTTACAATCTTTCTTGCCACATTTGTTAAGTAAATCACTGCAGTTGTTAAATTAGTAACACAATTGTTAAGTGAATCTGCTTTCCCATTGACTATGATCATGTGAACCCAGGACACTGCAATTGTCATAAATATGAGTCAGTTGCCAAATGTCGGCATTTTGATCACATGACCATGGGGATGCTGCAAGGTCGTAAGTATGAAAAACTGTCATAAGTCACTTTTTTCAGCACCACTGTAACTTCCAAGCAACTGAAGCAATCAATTAACTTGCCAAAGATCTCAGCTGGAAAGGATGAAGCTAGAAAGCCCTCAAAGCAGACTTTAATGCAAGCGCTTCAGTACTTTGAGGAATGGCACTTGGTTTGTTGTTGCAATCAAATGATTTGCATAGCCTTATTGAACACCTGCAATTATTAAATACATTCTGCAACCATCTACTTATGCAGGGACCAAGACTCTACTTACTTTAGATACAGCGATTGGCTCATTCTCTAACAACTGTTTCCCAATAATCAAATCTGCGCTTCCAACAGAAGCATTTCGCTCTAACACATGGCCACTCTGAAGCAAAAAGAAAAGACTGAAGTAAAATTTTGTTATTCAAAATACTTAGTGCTCACATATAAGTAAGAACCTTTGAGGGAATGGAAACAAAAACAAAATATACATTTATTCTAATAAACAAAATAGACAAAGTATTTTCAAATTTAGTACTGAATGTTATTTCAGTCAGTATCTTAACATTCAACAGTCTTTTTCTGCCAACTTAAGATATTATAAATTAAGTTTTTTCCCTAAAATTTCCAACATTACATTGACTTAATATAAAATGGCTTATGTCCACAGCTGTCTTGCCTAAAGTACAATAGGAGATTAGGCACATACTCTTCTGATATAAAGTGAACATGTGTGAGATAAGAATGGATTCATGTGCAGGAATATTATAATTGGGCTGCAAAAATTCAGACCAGCACTAACAGGGCAGCCAAGATGTACAGAAAAATATGATTCTTTCCCATATCTAGTAGTTATCTGGATTTTTTCTCCCTCATGTGGGATTAGGGATAACCCTAATTATGACGGCAGATGCCACCCATAGAAGAGTAGGTCCATTAGACTTCACAGATGGATACTTTAGGAAAAAACTTGATGAAATTCTGAACTCATTCACTGTATACACTATAACAATGTGAAAATTAATTAGGTAAAAGTAAGTCAAACTCTCTCTCTCTCTCTCTCTCTCTGCTTGGAAGATAAACATGAGTTTGATCCTGCCGTGAGTTGAGTTGAATTAAATCTGTCAAGCACAGTACTATAAAGCAGAATAAATTTATTCTTGATTTATGTGTTTGAAAGTACAAAGACTTGAATATCTGTCTTGCAATGTTCTTTTGAAAGTGCGTTCTTATAAGGTGACTCACTTGTTCTTTATCAAAACATAATTTACAGAAAATTAAAAGAGCAGAATATTGAAAGAATCTTCATTGGGTGCTTGATATTTGCATAAGGAAATCATCCTCAGTTAAAACCTCTTGAGGAAATAATTACACAAATACACAATTTGTCAAAAGAAATTTACAGAAAGTTGGTGGTTATCTAGGGGAAGGTTGACAGCAGTCTACTGGGGGCACTTTAATTTGGATTTTTGCACTGAGAATAAATTGGGCTCAATGGATTATTTGCTCTCTTCTACCTGTACAACTCTAGAATTATACCGGTTAATCAGCTTCTGCCTATTGGATGGCAGCACTGGGCATAGTCCAACTGGCTTATTCTTGATCCCGGAATATTTGTCAATATGCTATGATATATATTCTTTGGAATCTTACTTTAAGACAATAATGCTCTCCCTCTCCCTAATCTTGGATTTGCTGGTCTCGTCTGGGTAGTATAAAATGAAACTATGGCCAAGAACACTTTCACTAGCTGTATAGTACAATGACAGCAAATGACATCGAAAGATTGTACCGGTCCATAACTTTCAGATCAGATTACAGTAATGTGCTCTACTTTATGATGTTCATCCATCATGTTCGAAGAGGCCCTTGACATCTAACAGGCTGTGAACTGTACACAATGTGTCCACAGGTGGCTGGAAAAGCCTATATGGGCATGAAAGTTTCTGCTCTACTTTATACATAGTTTAGGAATTGCAGAGTCAAAATGCAGCAACCAGTATGGAGTCTGGGGCTAATAAAAGAGAATTTTACATCTTTTTCTAAGCAGTTGAACTTTTTACTTGTATTTTTGGAGAGAAATAAGTACTGGTTATCAGTACTTTAAAGCTTTAATCACTTACGCCCAGCCCCCATCTTTTCTTATTGGCTTTAAATAATACTTTTATTTTATATTATATATTATTTTAATGTAGTTAAGTGATTTTACATTTTATTCCAACTACCTCAGCCATTTAATAAGAATAATAGAGAGACAACATCAAGAGCAACATGAAACAACTGAATAGCAAGTGCGACTAATGTTTTATGGGGGGGGCAGAAATTTTTCTAATGACAGAATTTAAAATGATCAAATTAAGTTCAAGAAATAAAAGACTAATTAATACATGATGAATGATTACTGGAATACAATACTATCAATTCTGCATCTTTCTAATGCATTCCTTTCTTAAACTGGAGATAATTAACAGGGACTAATTTTAACATAACCTGGGGATAATAAAACAATTTGTAATCGCTTGTTTGTGAATCATGGATCTCACTTGGAATTGCCACTGCTCTTATGTAAAAACAAAAACTGTTTTTTTTATGTGGGTAATGACACTATTTCAAGACTACGCAAAAGAATGATTAGTAATGCCTTAGATCACATTTTTATAATTATTTTAAACAGTAATATTGCATATAGAATAGATTTATCTTTCATCTAAAACATATGTTTAGATTTGGAATTAATAGTTAATGCCCAATTCCAAATTATGTCTGTAAATTCTGTCTCAAGTCACAAAGATATATTCTACAAAGAATGATATAACCATTTATGATCTCTTCCTTATAGACAAGCTAACAGCTCTCAAGGCAGCTATGACAGGAAAATTTCCTCAGAATAGCAATGGGTCCCTTGTGGGAGAGGCATTCTTGGGAAGTAAAATGTCAGGCATTACGGACCAATATTTCACTTTGATACATTGCTAGCCATTACCACCAGTATTGCAAAAGAAAAAAGCAAAAGCAAAGGATTGACCCTACCAGTACTGTTTGACCATAAGGAATCAGGGAATGTCAGCAGAGCATCTGAAGGAGGGTTGAAAATAACTCAATATTGTCAGAGGTGGAAGGAAAAAAATAAACTAACAATAGGACTGAACATGTTTCAACAGGGTAGGTGGAAGAATCAGAGAGACTGAAGCTTCGGGGATAAGGTCCCAAGATAGCAGTAGAAGGGATTAAGCAGACTGTATAATAATCCAACACGAGTGGATACACTACAATAATGTTAGATAAAATGCTACTAGAAAAGAACTAGAGAATTCACAAAGGATTTTGCTATTATTAATTGCAGCTATCTTTACTGAAACATAATTTTATCCACTGACTCACTTTTTTCTTTAAAAGGCGAAGTAAATAAAGAACATCCCAACTAACTTGCAGGATTTCTACATCCATAACTAAAAGAACATTCTTTCACTTACCTGCCTAGTGTCCCATTGGGAATATGATGAAGAGGAGTCAGCTTTATGTGATGGGGTGGAGGTTCTGTGAGCAGGAGAAATCCCTTTCTCTTCAGAACTCATCACTGCGGCTAAATTCTACGGGCCTTCTTTCACAGATCTAACACCACATTCCGTTCAGTTTTCCTTGGAAAGAGGAAGCCAAGTGATTTTCAGCATTTCTCCCAGAGTCTCTTCTTTACATGGGCAGCTCAAATTAATATAAAAGGCATCCAAACCAAATCTTGAAGGAGAAAGGAAAAGAGAGAGTAATCGTATGCTCTGTATTTGTGAATTAGCATGAATTAAAATGTTATACAAAAACAGGTCTCTTAGATTCCATCTATCAGCCCTATGAAAAACATTTAATCTCAGTAAATAAATGGCAGTTTTTAGTCTTCAGAATAATTATGGTACTATTTTTTTCAACAGCAGAATTCCTCCTTAAATGATATTGATTACTCTATTCTGATGATTTCCCAAGTGACATATCATATAGTACCTTGCAAATGAATTGTTAAAATCTGTTTTCTCCGCTCTATCCCATTTGAGTTTTATTTCTTTGGAAACACATATATTGTAAATGTATAACAAGTATCATTCATAGAACAGGTTAGAAGCCAAATAGTTACAGTAATCAGAACATATTTATTTTCTTCATAAGTGAACATTCAGTGTTACCAACAAACAGCCATTTGCAGCATGTTCTCAATAACTTTGGAAAAAAATAGACATAACTGCCTGTGAGAGGTATATGTATAGGTATATGTATATGCATATGTTTCGCCTTTATTATTTTTATTATCATCCAAGATGCCTTCCTCCTCCAATTTTCCACACATAAATAAGCCTGTGAGGTGGACGGGCCCAAAATCACCTAACTGGCTTTCATGCCTTAGGAAGGGCTTGAACTCACGGTCTCCCAATTTCTAGCCTGGTGGTGCCTTAACCACTAGACCAAACTGACTCCCAGTGACAAAATATGTATGCTATGGACCATTTTCATCTTTAAATGGTATACTATTCAATATCTATCAGGGAAATACTAAGTATAACTACTTTTTTCTTATATTAGCTTCATTGTTTAAAACAGACATGTACAAATGTTTTTGATCCACACTTTCCTAAAAAAAAAGTAAAGTTAAATAGTATGTGTGCTAATTTGAGAAAGATCAAAGCATTCTGCAGTTTCAACTAAGTCAACCATGATTTGCTTTATTTTCACCTCCTCCTATTATCTCATAGTTTCAAAGTAATGTATAAAAGAAAAAAAATAGAGTTAGTAACTTCACAAATTGCTATTAAAGAAATGAACAGGGATATTTTAGCTGATATCAGTTTTAAGTCACCTCAAATCCCAAAAGAGTTAATATTCTGGAAGTATTTTATACAAAAAAAAAAACCCTAAGCAAATGAAAAAAAATATTCTAAATATATATATGAAGAATATATAGTAAAATAAATACAGGCATCATCCATTGCTGTTAAATGCTGCAAATCAGATGTTAACTGTTCTGACATATACCACAAACTATCTCTGATTATGTCATATATTTGTCCGTTACATAGTTTAAAATTACTGTCAATATTAGCAAACCTTTTAAGAAGAAACAAAAAAACGTTTTGCCCAGCTTTCTATCAATAACTGTATTCCTATTTTATTTCAGAGTTATCCTAAGTTAAAGCTCTAGACATCAAAATAAAAAAATAAAAAAATTCCAAAGTATCTGGAATCGTATTTCTTCTATAGCTCATCTTACCACTAAGTTTTGTACTCCTCCCCATTTTATTCACAATTATAACTTTGGAATAACCTGTATTTTCAGGCTGCGAAGGATAAACATAAGGCTATCCTTTGCAGCCTGATATGTCAAATATGTCAAATAAATAAACCAGTAGGCTTATTTTAAACCATTAGCTACGCACTTCAAAACCGATAAAAAATAGTAAGTTAATAGTAATAGGATGCAAAATAATAATAATTAAAAAAAACCAAGAGTTTAAATATTATATGAAACAAACTCTTCATGAAACTTTGATTTGAACCATGACTGGAATGTCAGTTGTAAAAGACAAAATAGTGGGTAAACGAAGAAAGAATATGAAAGTCAGGCTTATTAAAAATTTTTGACATTACATCTGAATGTCATCATGCAGCACTGAAATCTGCAGGTGTTGTATTGTTGAGTTTAATAGTATATGAAAGTGATCCCAATTACTGGAAGCAGTTCTTCCTTATTATCACAATCATGACTGAATCAACATTAAAATTACTGATGAACATTTAACGTGGCAGATAAAACTGAAACAGCATTAGCCTATAAATTTTATTATCTTTTAAAACTAGTGTCCTTCAGTGGATTTTATTTTTATAAACAAAATCAGTTTTTTTTTAAAAAAGATGGCTGAGTCAAGCATTAGTCATCAGAGGTTATGGCTTCAGTTTTAATAAACAGCACAACATACCCAAAGGACTACAAGAACAATTCTATTTGTACTTTTCAAGGCCACTTTCAGATTTGTTTTTAATACTACGTTAACTCTGTCACATATTCCAGTGTTAATTCCCAAACTACCCTGCATTAGTTTCACTCCATAAATGAGAGTAAATGGAATATTTTGAGAATATAGTGCTAAATTTAGCAGTGAGTTTGGCTCATAGTTGTGGAAAAATCAACAGAACCAAAATTGGTTTTCCCAAACACTGATTTATTTTCAGCAATGTTTTTTAAGCTGTTGGGAAAACAAAATTCAGTGTCATGCAAATTTTTTAAAATCAAAACAGGGACTAGTGGAAGAGGGGACTTAGACTTAACTTAGACTTAAATCTAAAAGGACAATTTCTATGATAATAGAAATTGACTTGTACAGATAGACCTCAATTTATAACCATATGTTCAGAGACCATCCAAAGTTATAGTAGTGTTGTTACACTTGTTGCAGTATCACCCACAGACACATGATCAAAATTTGAGTGCTTGGCAGGCTCTCTGAATTTATGTCCAGAGGGGCGCTTCAACTCCCTCCAGCCTATCTCTCTTCTCCATCTATGCCCTTTTAGCTCTACATTGCCCTGTGTTCTGCTGCCTAAGCCGACCTTTACTGTATTCTTGCCCCCACTGCTGACAATGCATGCCCGGGTCTGGTTACTGGGCCAGGCTGGTGTTGGCATAGTGCTACGAAAAAGAAAAAACAGTCCCAGAGCCACAGAATACCAAAACTCTCCTTTGTGCCACCCTCCTAGGCCAGGCTAGGGCTGGACCTCACTTGCAAAGAAAAAAGAAAAGAAAAAAGCAATTTTTGACATGAAATGACAAAAATATCCTTCACACCATACTCATCTCAAACGTCTAACAGAGTTTATTATATTAATTGAGTTGAGTTGACTATTAGAGTAGAGCAGTGGTGCGTTTCAAATTTTTTTAGAATCTCTTCTGTAGGTGTGGCCTGCTTTGTGGGAGTGGCTTGCTGGGCATGTGACCGGGGGAGTGGCTTGCCGGGCATGTGACCAAGTGGGAGTGGCTTGCCAGCCATGTGACTGGGTGGGCATGGCCAACTTGTAAAATGGGGTGAAACTCACTTAACGCTCTTGCTTAGCAACCAAAATGTTGGCTCAGAAACTCTGGCATTTGAAGCATGCAAGTCTTAAAGCTGTGAAGTTACAAGACCCTTACACCCCTAACCCTTTAGAAAGAAAAACCTCCAGGGGTGTTCATACTTGACAGCTTTAAGACTTGTGGACTTCAACTCCCAGAATTCCTCCTCTCGCTCTTCATCTTGATGATGTACGGACAGGTGGGGGGAGGGAGATGGAACCGTTCTAAACGGCACTGTAGATTTGTGGAACCTCTTCTATAGAAGAGCTTAGAATTGGCAGGAACCCACCACTGGAGTAGAGGAAGAACAGATTAGTAAATTTTCCTTAACGCCCATGGCTGAGAGTGAAGGTTACACCCACACATAATCTTGCTGTTTAATACTGAATTAATCTCCAGTAAATAATACTGAATCTGTATTCATAAGTATATAATGAATTAGTAACACAATGCATAGCTTTTCAAAGAAAGGTTGTATACATTACTAATACAGGTAGTCCTCAACTTACAACCACAATTGATCCTAAATTTTATGTTGCTAAGTGAGACATGTGTTAAGTGAATTTTGTCCCATTTTACCACCTTTCTTGCCACAGGTGTGAAGTGAATCATTGTAGTTGATAAATTAGTAACACGAATGTTAAGTAAATCTGATTTCCCCCAGGACACTGCAACTGTCATAAATGAGTCAGTTGCCAAGTATCTGAATTTTGATCACGTGACCATGGGAATGCTGCAAGGGTTGTAAGTGTGAAAAATGGTCATAATTCACTTTTTTCAGTGTCATTGTAATTTTGAATGGTTACTAAATGAAGTGTGGCAAGTCAAGGACTATCTGTATTATTTGTTAGTATGGGGCTACCCAACAATTAGATAAAAGCATCCTATTCTAGATTGCTGCTTGCTTGAACACACAAATAAAAGCTACATCATTAAACGTCACTTTTAGAATGCCTATTTATTTTAGCGTCAACCACAAAGGAAACAAGGCTCAGTGGCCAAGACGTTGAGCTTGTCGATCAGAAAGGTTCGGCGGTTCGAATCACTAGTGCTGCGTAACAGAGTGATCTCCCGTTACTTGTAACAGCTTCTGCCAACCTAGCAGATTGAAAGCATGTAAAAAAATGCAAGTAGAAAAATAGGAACCACCTTTAGTGGGAAGGCAACAGCGCTCCGTGCGCCTTTGGAGTTTAGTCTTGCAGGCCACATGACCAGAGAGACATCTTCAGACAGTGCTGGCTCTTTGGCTTTGGAATGGAGATGAGCACCACCCCCTAGAGTCGGGAACAATTAGTACATATGCGCGAGGGGACCTTTACCTTTACAGATCAAACAGGTCTTTAATTTTTTTTAAAAAAATTCATCTGTATTGTATGGTGTGGTATGTCTTGTCTGACACTAGCTTTCTGGAAGTCTGTGGCATGCATCATAATTTAAGTTTCCAAACAGAGATGATACTTTAATTATAGACCACACATCTTTTCAGTGCAAAACATTCCTTTCCTAATATAAGCTTTTTAACAGCATGCCAACAGTTTCTCGCTCTCTTCCAGATTTGTGCCAGAGAAAACTCTAGTGGGTACACACAAGTATTTTTGAAGGAAAAACCTTTGACTGCTTTAACACTATCTCAAAGTGTTAAGAAAATACCATTTTAAGTATCATAGGAAGGGCCTAGAGATGAAACAGTTGTAATTTACAGCACTATAAAATCTAAAAGGACAATTTCTATGATAATTACAACAGCCAATTCACCAATAGAAATGGATGCACTCTGAGTCTTGCCCTTTTAAGAAATCGAGACCTATTTTGTATTTCTAATTAGATTTCTCCTAGAATATTATGATGTAATTGTCAGTGCAACTCAAGATGCAAAGTTTACAAACCTTATACAGCCTATGAAAATATGCAGAGACTAAGCAGATTGATTGATTGATTGGATTTATATCCCACACAAGCTCAATTTTACCTCCCACAATAGAAACACTGTACAATAGAGATGAGATTGTGTGGGTGTGTGTGGGTGTGTCAGTGTCTACTATTTTTTCAGCAGTGAAAGAAAAACTTAGATGTCCCCAATTCCAGACTTTAATACAATACTGGACCACCTAGCTCTCTAAAACAAACATATAATGAATGAATACAGGAGAAAACCCAAATGGACAGCAGAATGAAGAGCACTGCATGTTGTGTAGTAAAGCAAAATTTTATTTCATCATTATGATTTCTGATTTTCTACAAACTATCTGCACCAGCTATAGCAGGGGTCCCCAACCCCCGGTGCCGGTCCGCAGCCTGATAGGAACCAAACCGCAGGGCTGGAGAGGAGGAGGAGGGAGCAGCCCCCTGGGCAGAGGATGGCCGAGCGTGCCTCCACCAGCTCCTTCCGACTGCCACCGCGGCGCACTTTCTGGGGCTTCCCGGAGGGGCCAGCATGTCAGCTGAGGAGGTAACGGCTGCCTCATCCCACAGCGAGCGAGCGGGCAGAGGACCCGAGCCTGCGGCTACCATAAGCACCGCCGAGGCCATCTGGGCGCCGCACGCCCACCTCCCTTCCAGCCCCGTGTGGCGCCCGGACGGTTTCGGCAGTGCTTAAGGTAGCCGCAGGCTCGAGTCCTCCGCCCGCCCGCTCGCTGTGGGATGAGGCAGCTGTTACCTCCTCAGCTGACATGCCGGCCCCTCCGGGAAGCCCCGGAAAGTGTGCCACGGTTGCCGTCGGAAGGAGCTGGTGGAGTTGCGCTCGGCCATCCTCTGCCCAGGGGGCTGCTCCTTCCTCCTCCTCTCCAGCCCTGCGGCACCGGTCCGCGGACCGGGGGTTGGGGACCCCTGCCCTAGAGGGCCAAGTGAGCCAACTCCCCCCCCCCCGCGTGCGCATGTGCCGCCTGTTCCCCCTCCCCCCCTCCTCTAGGCCAGCCGGTCCGCAGAATTTTCTTTAAGATGAAACCGGTCCCTGGTGCAAAAAAGGTTGGGGACCCCTGAGCTATAGGATACAGGCATGGAAAAGCTATTTTGCAGCTGAATTTTCATATGAAATTACAAATAGGCAGGGAGATGGGACTCTGCACTTCCATAAAAATTAAATAGTTGGCATAATTAATAATAGCGCCATCCAAGTTCATTATAAGCTTATAGAATTTACCATGGTTTATTTCAGGAGTAATCAGAACACAATAATAAGTGTGTGTGTGTGTGTGCATGTGTGTGTATGTAACAACTAGATGGCAACCAAAGAAATACAAGTAGTTCTCATCTAACAACCATTCATTTAGTGACCATTCAAAGTTACAACAGTCCTGAATGGACTTACAAAGGGTCCCCCAACCTAAACCAGTTGTAGCATCCCCATAGTCATGTGATCATAATTTGAGCCCTCCTGCACTTCCAACTCTCACCAGGCAATTTCTCCCCCATCTATGCCCTGCACTTCACAGCCCTTTTCACCGTAACAGACCTTTGTTATCTTTTTTTTTTATATTGAAAAAGTTTTATTGGTTTTACATTTTTCTATAGGGTAGGGTAAGGGATACAAAAAATTTTTTGAGAGCATTCACGTCAGAGTCGTCGGCCCTTCCGAGACCTCAAAATACACAATAAAAAGATAACAAAAAAAAAAAAGCATTTTTCATAACACTACAAGGTAAAAGCAAGTACATATACCTAAATTCTCAATTCCATGCTGTCAGACATTTACAAAAAATCCAGATACAGATATTATGCAAAATTGTTCAGAAAAATCAAGGCAAAGTTATTTTTTCGATCTAAGTCTCTTGGCTATTGTATCTTCTTTTTCTCCTCCCTGGCCCCGAGCGGGCGGGGCCGTGGCCCCCTCCGTCCCCCCTGGATCTTTCCCCAGGGCAGAGGAATATTTTTTAAGAAAGGCTTCCGCCTCAGCAACTGTTTTAATCCTCACTCTTCCTCCTTCCCAGAACACCAGCATCCCTTCGGGTGTCACCCACTTGAACCAAATCCCATGATCAAATAAAATTTTAGACAAGAAGGAAAATTTCCTCCTTGCTTCTCGAATCTTTCTAGGAATCTGCTTCAAGATAGTGACCGTTTTTTGTTGGTAAATTAAAGGGTTCTCTCTCTGCGCCCTCAGGATTTCCTCTCTGGTTGACCTTCTAACAAATTTCACATGTATCTCTCTAGGCACTTCATTTATCCTGGCATATGCTGAGTTAATTCTATAGGCTAGGTCAATGTCCCCCCTGATCTCATCTTTAGGTTTTTGTAAATAGTCTGCTAAAATTGTGCTCATAAGATCAGGGAGGCATTCACCAGATTCCTCAAGAACGTTCTGAAATCTCAAAAAATATGTCATTCTTTCCATATCAATCCTAGACACATGCCCATCTGTTTCCCCAACCTCTTTAGTAACATTTTTAATATCTCCCTTAACCCCCACCAACCCCCCTTCCAATTCTTCAGTCTTCTGTGTGTTTTCCAGCACCTGCTTCCTTGTGTCCAATAGCTCCTTCTTGAAATTGATGTTTTCAGCCCTCCTTTGTTATCTTCTTGACCCACTGCTTACCAAGCATACCCAACCCAGCCCCTTCACAAGTTTCTCCCTTCCCCAGCTCACACGTGACAGTTTCCTCACAAGAACAGGGGAAGCTGACCCCACACGATCAGCAGATATTTCATGAAAGGCCAGGTCAGACATGTGTTATAAGCAGCTGGAACAAGAAGATGGCAAAAGTCAGCCGGGGTGGCAGTGTTCTTGGAGTGCAGGGTAGTGAGGGTGACTGCAGCTGGGATTGGGCTGGGGCAGCTTCGCAAGGTGGTCAGCTTCACCCCAAGGTGGTCAGAAGGGAGGGGGGAATAAGTCATTGGGAGAAGTTGAAAGGGAGACAGTGTCCTAGCTGGGACGAACCAAAGCTTGGGCTGGGAGGGATCAAGACTCAAATGGCTAGGATTGGGGAGAGTCCTTGGCTAACAACTGGTGGAATTCAGTTAATGACAGCAATGAGGAGTCACTAAGCGGTGTGGTCAAATGACATCCCACTTTACAACTGCATTGTTTAATGACAGAAATCCCAATTACTATCACAATTCGAGGGCTACCGGTGCAGAAAACTAGTTAAGTCTTTCTGACTTTGCAGCCAAGGAATGGTGTGTCTTATGATAACTAATGTAAGGCACAGCCATTCAGACGGATGTAATGCAGTGGGACATACCTGATTCCCATAAGAGATTCCCATAAAAGACCTGCATGCTCTTAACAATTCCTCAGGACAGCCTACTCGATGAATGCTACTATGTACTTTATTCTCAAGATCTCACCCTTTCTCTCTGCACAGATTTGATCAGGAGGTGGAAAGTGACAAACCTCTTGCCTCCACATTCCTTTTTGTAGCTTAATGGGAGCAGAGACACCATATGACATTATAATCAGTTCAGAATAAGTGGCCTGAATCAGTAAGAATGTGCATCTTTATTATGCATATCAAGGTTAAGGACATGAACAAGAGTTGAAAATCAAAGAGCAAGGGAAAAAAAGAGCAACTGATATGTTCAGTTTTTTTATCTCCACAGCTGCTGTCTAAGCCAGAAATACACATATACAGATAAAAGCAGAATAAATGGATAACAAAAAACCCCAGAGTTTAGAATATTTTTCATAAAATACAAAAAAATGTACATCAAGCTTCCACGAATTCTTATATTGCTCTATATATCCTAGATCTCCAATTCCAGATCCATGGGAAGTGGATCCTTGATTTCTTGGCTTTGAACCAAACATGCTCCACTCTTCCCAAGGGAGGGAAGGAATAATAATAATAAAATAATGGAATGGTCTCCCTCTCTTTTCACTCTTGATCTATTGATCAGAGTTTGAATTTATCAGGCTTCAATGCGCTCTGCTCAGTAGCTCAGGGTTTCCCCCCCCAGACAAGTATGTTCTTTATCTTACACTTCTTTACTTTTTAAAATGTAAGATGCCTAGAATCATTTAGAGTTGGGTAGCCTCTAAATTCAATAAAATACAGGTAATCCTCATTTAGCAACTGCCTTCTTTAGCAACCATTCTCAGTTACAACACTGATGAAAAATTCCTATGAACATTCCTTCCATTTACAACTTTATCAGGTCTGTAAAGCAAACGAAAGCTGAAGTAATAATAACATAAGCAAGCTTGCGATTTCACCTCAAGATTACTTCATTTAATGGCTGAGTTAGTTGCTGGTCCCCACCATTAAATGAGGACTACCTGTAAATAATGACAGACAACTTGGTCCTACCTTTTCTAGATGATCTAGATCAGGGATCTGCAAAGTCGGCTCTTTTAAGACTGGTGGACTTCAACTCCTAGAATTCCCCAGCCAGCACCAGTCTTAAAAGAGCCGACTTTGCAGACCCCTGATCTAGATCACTTGTAATTGTTTTTTCTGACACAGTCGCCTGCTTTTAACCCTTTGAATCCTTGCTTTGTGCTATGCAACCTAATCTTGCAGGTATGACTTCATTCAGATTGTGACTGAACTTTTGGCAGCTTTTGTTCTGCACATCTTTTGACCTTTAGAGTACACATTTAGCTTGCCACAAACTGCCTTTTATAGCAACTATAATGGTAAACTGGACAGCCTATTTCACATTATCAATATTTGATAATATTATAATGAATATTTATTCCAATCTCAGAAAAAATAACTCAGAATTCAGCATCAGGAGTTAAATGGCCCACTACATTCAGTGATGTAGGCAACGCCACACAACTTTTAAAAAAGTAAATCCAAATTGTGGCAAAGGAATAGGTGTCCTATCCTGTCCTATTCTAATGGTTGCAACTAAATGTAGAAATCATTGTAGCATTCTAGATAGAATTTTTAATGTAAAATAAATGAATTCCAGTAAGTGCCCCAGTGATAAAATAGTATTTTAGCTGTATCATGTAAGCAGAATCTCCAAACATGAATTCAAATACAAAATTAAAATACAAGCCACCAGAAATATTACTGTGACAATAAGGTTTTCAAATAACAAATTATAATTCTATGGATCAAATAGTATCAGTATAAAACTTTGAATCAGGAACTCCTTAATGAATGCTTCTCCAAAGGAACTAACAACATTTTCTGGAGGAATTTGCAGTATTAGACAGGATTGGGTTATTGTGATGTCCAATTGGCCTCAAGACAGAGTTAAACTGAAGCCACGCCTCTGTGTTCCTTGCTTCTGGTTCCCAGTTTCAACTCTGTCTGGCCTAAGAAGGACGTGTTGCTTTTAGTTCCAGAACTTTGCAAACTCAATCCAACTCCATCCTGCAAATAATTCCTACCAGCCTTCTTCCATCTGTCTCCTACCGCCCCCTAGAAGTCTCCCCTTGGTGTGGCTTGCTCCCGGCTGCTGGTAAGGGTGTTGATTATTTGATTTGGGCTGCAGAGACGGGACACCCCCCGGTGGCTATTTTCGGCTGCGTGTTCCAGCGAAGCACATGGGCTGAATCAGAGGCTGCTCCGGTAACTCTCTTTAATTTAGGGTGTCCTGGGGGGCATTCCCTTTTCCAGTGGCGGCAGCGGCAAGGCTCTGCAAGCCCAGGGCGAAGCCAGGAGACCCGGAGTGGCATGGGAAGCCAGCAATCACGCGCCATGCCACATGGTGCCACCAGCAGCAGCACGGCTTGTAAAGGGGCCGGAAAGGTCTACCGGCAGCTGCATTCATCGCACGGAGGCTGTGAGTGACCAGGGGACTCTGTTTTTTTGTGGCTGGTGGGGCGCACTGAGCTGCAGGAGGCCCGACCCAGACCCATGGGAGAGGGGGAAGAAAGGATTGATCCCTCCCCATTGTCCCCTTGGGAGGGGCCTTCCAGTGGGACTCGGGAAAGACCCACTGCCTCTGCAAGGCTGTGCAAGGCAGCTGGTGGAAAGCCCTCCAAGGCCTTGCAAAAGGATGAAGAGAGGAGGCACAGGGCCCTAGAAAAGTAAGTGTCCAGGGCTGAACAGAAGGGTAAGCCTTGTTCTCCCCTGAGATCTAGATTGCCCATCAGATCGAGGCCTGGAACTCCCCTTAGGGAAGATTCCCCTTATTATTCTAGGGGATACGCAGGGGATATTTCCTCTTCCCCCCTCTCCACAAAGAACATGGCCCCTATCTGAGGGATCTGTTCCAATGCAGGGGGGCCAGGGCGGATAGCCCTATCAGGCCATCGTTAGCACCACAACCTGATGACTGTGTCCAGGCTGAGGAAGAGGATTCCTTCATTAGGGACATGGAGCAGCTCCCTGCTAGTATTCAGAGGTTTATCTCTTCTGCAATCTCACACGGAATTGCTCCTGGATTACAAAAGGGGCATGCAAACCCTACTAATGTGGCAAAGGCCACTGGGGGGAGGAGTGCCACTCAGGTCAGGCCTCGGCCCTCTCCTTCAGTGGGGAATCGCCCTATTTCACCTTCTCTAGTTAGCGAGGGTTCCTTGGCTGGGGATCAGGTTCAGAGAGAGGTAGATATGTCTGATGATGAAGATCCATCGAAGCCAGGGGCTCCAGCTTTCTCAGGCTTGTTTCCCCCTGATTTGTTCAAATTCCTGCTGCGCAAGGCTAGGGCCACAGTTCAGCTAGGCCAGGGACTTTTCCTAACCCCAGTAGCAGCGATAAGAGATTCTTTAACATGGAGCCTAGTTTCTCTGAGGCATTGCAGGTGCCCACAGTTGATCCTCCAGTGGTGGCCTTGGCCTCCACATCCACGGTGGTGTCCGGCGATGTGGTTGACTACTTGAAAACTGATGACAAAAAGGCAGAACTGACTCTTCACAAAATATTCCAGTCTTCAGTGTAGGCCATCAAGGCTGCTGCATCAGCTTCATTCTTCAGCCACACGGCCATCCTTTGGCTCCAACAGATGCAGGAGCAGATTCCACCAGAGGAGATGCGTACCCATCAGGATCTCAACAAGCTGGTGGCTGTTTCTCAATTCTCTGCTGACGCCATTCTGCATGCCATGAAGTATGCTTCCCGGGCAATGGCGTCCTTGGTGACTTCCAGATGCCTCCTGTGGCTGAGAGGGTGGCAGGCTGAACAAAAGGCGAAGTGGCACCTGGCTTCATCACCTTACGCGGGGGGCTCCCTGTTCGGTGCCCCATTGGACCCAATTCTAATTGAGGATAAAAATAAGGTCATGCCCACGCCCGCAAAGAAGGCAGACCAGAAGTCCACACACTACTTTCGCAAGCAGCCCTATTGTCAGTCAGATCAAGAAGTTCAACAAAGCAGGTATTTTTCCAGATCGCATAGGCACTACACAAGGGATAGGTCTAGGTTCCAGCCCCAGGGGAAGAGGTCCTTTCAGGGGGGAGGTGTCCATCCCTACCGCTGGGGCAGATAGGTCAATGGTTACCCCATAGGTGGCAGGCTAATCCTGTTTGCCGACACCTGAGCCAAGCTTATCACAGATGTTTGGGTTCTGAACACCATCAGGTTTGGATTGCGGCTGGAGTTCCTTTCCATCCCTCCGAACCATTTTTGGACGTTCTCAGTCGCCAAGAGTAGAGATAAATGCAATATCATGAAGCAGGCGATCCAACACCTATTAGATATCAGGGCGGTGGAACTGGTCCCACCAGACCAAATGAGATCGAGTTTCTATTCCAATCTCTTCGTCGTCCCGAAAAGTTCGGGGGAATGGAGGGTGATTCTGGATCTTAAACTTCTTAATTTCCTTCTAGTCTATAGGAGATTTAAGATGGCATCCCTAAAATCCATCTTAGCGGGAATCAGACCTAATGACTTCATGGCTTCCATCGACTTAACGGAAGCCTAGCTCCATATTCCCGGGCCATCGTAAGTACCTTAGATTCTCCTACCTAGGTAGGCATTACCAGTACAGGGCCCTTATGTTTGGCCTGGCTTCCGCGCCTAGGACTTTTATCAAGGTCCTGGCTGCAGTGGCAGCTTACCTCCATGAGCGCTCCGTCATGATCCAATGTTATCTTGATGACATCTTGGTCCAGCCGGCTTCATTTGACTGTGCAAGGGAGGACATTTCGTTAGTAGTATCCACACTCCAACAGTTCGGGTTCTCAGTGAACTTAGACAAGAGTTCTCTGATCCCCAGCATTAGGATTCTCCACCTGGGAACACTTATAGATTCCAGATCGGGGAAGGTGTTCCTGTCTCATGACTGCAAAGTTAGTTTGGTAGAGTTATTTAGGCATGTTAGACACCAGTGTTTTGTTCATGTAGTTGTGCTCTCCAGCTTGCTGGGGAAATTCATTTCTTGAATAGATGTAGTACCTTGGGCTCGGCTGCACGCAAGACCACTTCTGATGGCGCCTACTACCGCATCAGAGGTCTAATTCCAGCAACTCCGAGTCACAGGTCCCGGTGACACCACAAGTGCAGCTGTTGTTGAGGTGGTGGCTCTCCCTGGCACTGCACAAAGGCTGCAAATTCAGGGAGCCGGAGCGCCTCATCTTGACTATGGATGCCAGCTTATATGGGTGGGGGGCTCTCCTGGAGTCCCGGATGGCGCAAGGCCGCTGGTCTTGGATGGACCTCCAGCACAATATAAATTGGCTGGAACTGCGTGCAATTCACTTGGCGCTGCAGCACTTCAAGCACCTGATTCGAGAACGGGACATTTTGATACTCACCAACAATGTGGTGGTGAAGGCCCACGTCAACCGGCAAGGCGGCACGCATTCCAGGACTCTTCGTACAGAGGCGATGGTGCTTGGTGCCTGGGCAGAGACATCTTCCATCACTCAGGGCGGAGCACATCAAAAGAGTGAGCAACCATCAAGCCGACTGGCTCAGCCGAGCCACAGTCGATCATGGGGAGTGGAGCATCCTTCTGGAGCTGTTCCAGACCATCTGTTCCAGGTTCGACCGGCTTGTGGTGAACTTGTTTGCAACATCGCAGAACGCTTAGGTGGAATGGTTCTTCTCTCAGGGACGATGCTCTTCGGACTCCATGGTTGGAGGGCCTGCTCTACGCTTTCCCTCCCCCTTCTCCCTGGAGTAGTTCAGCAGGTCATATCAGAGAGGGCGGAACTCATCCTAGTGGCACCTTATTGGCCACACAGGGCGTGGTTTGTGGACCTCATGTGTCTGACAGTATCCCATCCGTGGAGGATCCCCAGGAAGGAGGTAGACCTCAGGCAGGGGAACCTGGTACATCCCGAACCAGGGTGGCTGCAACTAACCATGTGGAGATTGAGCGGGAACGTCTGAGAGACGCCCAGCTTTCCCAGCAAGTGATTTCCACCATTGAGGCCTCACACAAGGACTCCATTACCAGAATTTATGACTCCACCTGGCAGACCTTTGCGGAGTGGTGCCGGGCCTCGGGAGAGGATTCCCGTGAGGCCTCGGTACCACGTGTCTTGGAGATCCTCCAAGACAGGTTGGATAAGGGTTTCTCACATGGAACCCTTATGAGACAGGTAGCAGCTCTCTCCACGATCATTCGGGGAGAAGGACTCCTCCCATTTTTCCAACTTCCGTTAGTTAAATGGTTCCTTAGGGGCATGGGGAATCTCTGCCTCCCGGTCGTCCACAGAGTCCCAACTGGGAGCCTCAATACGGTCCTTAAGGCCATGATCTGGGCTCCGCTCGAACCACTGAGATCGGTTGACCTTAAATTTGTGACCCTTAAGGTTGTGTTTCTCGTGGCAGTCACCTTGGCCCACCACATTTCCAAACTAGGGGCGTTGTCCTCCAGGTTGGATCTTTGCACATTCCATAATAATCGGGTCATTTTGCGATTGGATCCAATGTTTCTCCCCAAAATAAATTCCATCTTCCACAGGTCTGAGGAGGTGGTTCTGCCGGATTTCTGCCCAGAACCATCACACAATTGGAAACGCCTTTGGCACTGGCTGGATGTCAGGCAGGTATTGCGCATCTACCTGCGACGCATGGAGAACCTCAGGAAATTAGAGGCACTTTTCATTTCTTTTTACCCGTCTTCTCTGGGAAAAATAGTGTCCTCCTCAGCCATAGGGAGGTGGATAAAATTGGCTATTGCACTGGCCTATGAGGCTCAGCATCTGCTGGTCCCCCGGGGTATTACCGCCCATTCCACACGGAGCACGGCTACCTCTGCAGCCTGGGCTATACAGACGCCCATTGCAGAGATTTGTAGGGCCGCCACATGGGCATCCCCCTCCCCATTCATTAGGCACTACAGATTAGATGCCTATGCATCGGCTGATGGGCGTAGGGTATTACAACAAGTGGTAGTGCTTGAGCAATCCAGGACCAATAGTGTCCTCCCTGAGGGACGGTAACTTGGGTATGTCCCAATCCTGTCTAATACTGCAAATTCCTCCAGAAAACGACAGTTGGTCTTACCTGAACTATTATTTTGGGAGGTTTGCAGTGTTCAACAGGTTCCCGCCCTTGTATTGGTCCAGGGGTGGAGAGTTCAGGGGAAGGGGGTGGCGTTTCCTTATGTCTTGTTTTCAGGTGTTGTTAATTGGACCTGATTCTTTGAAACTGGGAACCAGAAGCAAGGAACACAGAGGCGTGACTTCAGTTTAACTCTGTCTCGAGGTCAAATGGACATCACAATAACCCAATCCTGTTGAATACTGCAAACCTCCCAAAATAACAGTTCAGGTAAGACCAACTGTCATTTTCAATACTGCAACACGTAATTCTTGTCAGTGAGATAGGCAAGAATGAGTCAGAATAAGGAAAAAATTGTGTAAGATATTGGTTTGTTTCCAGTTCTTTTACTCTATCTGCAAGGAGGCAGTGACTCACGAATACACTTAGTTTGCATACAGAATGACAAAGCATCCAAAACATGGCTAAAAGATCCTGGCTCAGAAAGCCATTTTCCATTACAGTAACAGAAACAGCAAGACAAAAAAATTCTCTGCATATATTTTTTTGAAGTCTAATGATACTCATAATGCAACATCTGCAATCATATTTTGGAATAGAGACATGAACCCAAATCACTTAATTGAAAACATTAAATGGACCATAGCAAAACTAAGTGAACTGGAAGAGGGAATAAAGAAAGAAAATTACTATTGTTGTTTGCCGCACAGTTAACTAGATGTTCAGACTGGATTTGGCATTTTTGTCCATCTATTGAGTCCTTCACAAGGACCTGGGATAGGCAAATGTGGAAATTTGTTGGGTGTTAGGTATTGTCGCAGGATAAAACTGCCTTTTGCAATTGATTGATGGTGAATTTACCAATGTTGATGGTGTTCAAGTGATGCTCCAATTGTTTTGGGATTGCGTCCAAGGCACTTTATTACTATTGGTACTATCTTTGCTTTTTTATTTTTTGGCCAGATTCATTCTATCTCTATTTGCAGGTCTTTGCATTTTATTATCTTCTCCAGTTCCTTCTCTTCTACTCAACCATCTCCAGGTATTGTCACGTCCAGACTTTTTTGTCTTTCTCATTGACAACTGTTTGGGGTGTTATGGCAGGTGCTAGTCTGTTTGAATACTAAAATCCTAGAGCATTTCAGCTTCTACATTTTCTATTATTCTATTATGGACACATGAGTTCTTCCTTGCAGGCAAACAGTATTTCTTAAAGATCTTTCAATGCACCATTGTTGCTACTTTGTCATGCTGTTGTTTGTAGTCAGCCTGTGAGATCTTTTGGCAGCAGCGAACCAGATGGTCCACTGCTTCTTCAGTTTCTTTGTAGAGACGACATTTACTATCTGTTGCTTTCTTCTCAATACTGACTTTGTATGTGTTTGTTCTTAAGACTTGGTCTTGTGCAGCCAGAATTAGCTCCTCTGCCTCTTTTTTCAACTTTTCTGCTCTTAGCCACTGCCAAGTTTTCTTATTCTCTGGTTTCCCTGCTGTTTTTTATTTAATGTACTGGCCATGTAATGCTTTGGCTTCCCATGCCTCCTTTTTGTTCTTCATTTGGTGCTTTTTATAGGCCAGTTTGGTCTCTACAGTACTCAGTAGGCCTTCCTTGGTATACTACCTTCAGTGCATCTTATTCACTATCCTTCAGATATCCTTCCAATGCCCTTTTTCTTGTTCAACCATCTGATGTACCTGCGATATTCCATGCCCACCCATTTTCCTTGCTAAATAATCTGTCAATGTTGCTGCATGGATGAAGGGTATGATTCAATGTCATTATTTTTCTGGTCTTTTTATCCGGGCCTTTCGTTCTGCTTTAATCCAGTCCACTATTCCAGCTGTGTATCCAATGATTGTGATTGATTGCCTTGATTATATTTCTTCAATGGAATTTGGACTTTTAGATCTTCTTCATTCTCTTCATTTCTAACTTTTTTCTTGACTTCAGTATGCTTAATGTTGTCAGCTTGAAGGATGCCCAGGTATTTATAGTGATCAACTTCATCCAGCCTCTTGATGTTATTTCTATAGGATATTTTGATTTCCTCAGTTTTCACTATTTTTCACCTGTTGATGGTGAGGGTGGCACATTTTTCCAATCCAAACACCATTGCAATTTTTGTCTGTGTATACAGACAGGGTTGAACAGTGATTCTATTTCAGATGGTGTTTTCCATACAGCTTCAGGTCATCCATATAAAGAAGGTGGGATAGCCTGGCAGTTTTTTTTAAAATGTTTCATAGCCATGGTCTGAGTTATTCAGAACTATTGAAAGAGGAATCAGTGCAATGTTGAACAGTAGCCAAGTTTCCTTGGAAAATTCCTCTCAATATTAACCTCTCCCATTCTATCACCATTGACCAGCAACTGTGTCTTCCATTGTGCCACCAATCTTTGCACAAAGCTTTTGGTGTTTCTAGTGTCGCTGTTATTTCTAGGCACTTGGTTATCCAATCATGTAGCAGGGAGTCAAATGCCTTCTTGTAATCAATCAATGTTACATACAAGTTGGTCTTCTTTCTCTTGAAGTTTTCCAAAATCATCCTGTCAGTTAGGAGCTGATTGCTCTGCTGTTGGGGCAGTTTAGCATGTTTTCAACTAGATGCTGTTGGACTGGATCAGCTACAACATAACAATCATATAAGCAATTAGACTTTCCACAGGTACAGCAGCAAATCTTTACTCTCTAGGCCAGTGTTTCTCAACCTTGGCAACTTGTAAAAGTGTGGACTTCAACTTCCAGAATTCCCCAGCCTGACTAGCTGGCCGGGGAATCCTGGGAATTGACGTCCAGACATCTTAACATTGCCAAGGTTGAGAAATACTGCTTATCCAGAATATTCACTGACCTGAGACAGACAAGTCTAGAAAAAAAGAAGCAACATATCTGTGATGGCGAACCTATGACACGTGTGACACAGGTGGTACACAGAGCCATATCAGTAGGCATGCAAGCTCAGCTCTAGCATGCATTGTGTGTGCCGGCCAGCTGATGTTAGAGCCTTCTGGGCCCACCAGCAGTTGGGAAATAGGCTATTTTCAACCTCCAGTGGACCTCCAGGGGGATGGGGAAGGCCGTTTTCGCCCTCTCCAGGCTCCTAGAGACTGTGGAGCGAGAAAAACTGGTCCACTGTGCCATCATGTGCCAAAATCAGGGGGAGTGCAGGGGGGTCGTGTGCGCATGTGCGGGGGCAGGCACATAGAATTATGGATGTGGGCAGATGCATGCACAACCCCCCCGCGCTCCACCGGCTTTTGGCACGTGACGGCGAAAAGGTTAGCCATCATTACAATATATGCATGGGATCTATCTACTGCAAAAATCAAAGCTGTGGGTCTATGCTCCAGGATTTAAAAGCTAGCTCTCTTTGTTCTACATTTCTAAGTCTAGGGACTTTGCTGGCCCAAGAGATACCTGAGTCCATCTTGATGGAGATAGGAGCGGTATATAAATTGAAATAAAAATAAATAAATAAATAAATCTAAGTAGACATAGCAGCTTTCTCTCGTGGTGGAAATATTAATTCCTGAACCATTAGTTTAATTCATTACAGTAAGCATTACACAATCATGCAAACAACCCATATTCCTCTTAAGTATTAGCAACAAACTGTACCTTAATACTAAAGGTAGACAGGAAAGAAAACATGACTGATCAGCACAAGTAAACTCGGGCATTAACTTCAGTGAGACTGTCAACTTTATAGACTACTGCAGCCTTAAGAGTTTCATAAAGCAGCTCACAAATAGAATATTTATGCTTAGCCATTAAAACACCTTTCTACATTTTAGCTTATAATATATCCATATGAATCAACTAGGACCAATGAGGATGATGTGAGATAAAGCACACTTATCTGGATTTTATCTGTTTGCTTCACTGCTTAAAGTGAATCTTGCACTCTGTTCCCACAGTGATAAATACACCACTGAAAGCTAGCATGCCTTGCATTGAACAAATGCTTGACTATCAAGCATCCAGTCAGAAGTACAGAGGCGCTTCTGGATTGAAAGGATTAGCCATTGTTCATTCTGACGGGCAGAATAACGTTCACCATCATTTCAGTCAGAAGATTCCCAACCCCTCCCAATCCATTCAATTCAGTCCTAGGGCATTTTGCATAATGGGCATGTATTCTACCACTCACTTCAAAGTTCTTCTGCCCAACAAGAATGAAATTTGCACACTAGGTTAAAAATTGCTACATCAGTGGATTTAAAATGCTGGGATATTTTGAACAATTTCTAAACAAATCTAAAATTAAAGGCCTCTTTTATATAACTAGAAATCTGCAAAGTTGCCTTGGGAAATTTCAGCTATTGGGCAAACTTCAGATAAAACATTTTCCTAGGGCTCCCCAGATTTAACTGTCCACCAAATGTCTTCAGTTTTGGCCGACTGCCTCCCATATCACAATCACAAGTGAAAAAATATGTATGAGAGAAATTCCTCCTTTTTTTTGCTCATACATTCCTTAAGTTAGTTTAAACCTGGAATGGAAGTAATAATCAAGTATACAAAGTCTATATCTTTGAACAGACATATTAACACTAGGAATGCCTTCAGTAGCCTTTTAGAATTGTGAATTGCATAGACCAGTTTGCATGTTTTAAATTCCCTTTCCCCCCCCCCTCCCCTAAATATTCATAATTAAATTGTATAATATTACATGAATGGACGAGCCTTCTTTTTCTGTTTATTGTGCACTTGTGTTACAATACAGTACCTTGAAGAGTAATGTAATTGAAATAATTTAATTCAATTTCCTCCTGCCTTTATTTTTTTTTATGTAGTCTGGCTGCCTTTTGCAACTCTGTCCGACATGCTGTTGAAATGCTGCTACTGTTCTATGAAAGTTAAATACGATAGCAAAGAGATAATTTTCAACTCTTTATATTTATTCTGAAGGAACTTAAAAGCAACCAATACAGTCAAATGTGTGTACTTTTTTCACCTCTATAATTGCAAAGATATAATTTTAATTCATGTTGCTGGCTATCTAGCAAAAATTGCACCATCCTGTACATCACTGGATCTTAGAAATGGTTCAGAAGCAAACACTCTGATTTTCGTGACAAGAAAAAGCCTTTCTAGCACTCAAAACAACGAGAATGCTTTTGTAATGGCTTTCAGAGCCAATGTGTTCTGCATTGACTGATTTCTTGCTACATATTACAAGGATGATTGCAGTCTTATGAATTACCAACAATCTGCAACTCATTCTGGGAAATTATTTGGCCACACAATTGATTTAACATAAAAGGATGGCAGAAATATAGAGATATAATAATAATAATAATAGTTAAATTTATTAACCGCTCCCTCTCCCCACAGGGACTCGGGGCGGTGCACAGGGAGAATAAAAACAATAAATATACAAAATACATACGAATTTAAAAACAAATTAAATTAATTCCTGTGCTAAAATCCCATTAACTAAAAATCCCCACTCCCCAAAAAAACCCTAAAAACAGAGGAGTAGTTATCCCAGGCCGGCAAGGCAGAAAAAGTGAGTTTTCAATTTAAGACGGAAGGAGCGGAGATCCGTGGTGGTCCTAATATCGGGGGGGAGGTCGTTCCAGAGGGCTGGGCCCGCCACAGAGAGAGCCCTTCCCCTGGGTGTCGCCCGCTGACAAAGTCTAGTGGACGGCACCCGGAGAAGTCCCTCTCTGTGGGAGCGAATCAGTCGTGAGGATGTATGAGGCAGGATCCGATCCCGCAAGTAGCTAGGTCCCGAGCCATGGAGCGCTTTAAAGATGATAATTAATACCTTGAAGCGCACCCGGAAGACGACAGGCAGCCAGTGCAGCTCGCGCAAGAGCGGTGTTACATGGGTGTACCTTGTGGTACCCATAATTGCTCGCGCGGCTGCATTCTGGACCAGCTGAAGTCTCCGGGTGCACCTCAAGGGAAGCCCCATGTAGAGAGAGTTGCAATAGTCCAGTCGGGATGTCACGAGGGCATGAGTGACTGTGCGAAGGGCGTCCCGATCCAATAGGGGGCGCAATTGGCGTACCAGGCGAACCTGGTAAAACGCCCTCCTGGCCACGGCTGTCACCTGATCTTCCATTGACAGCCGGGTATCCAGGAGGACACCCAAATTGCGCGCCCCATCCACAGGGGCAAGATGTTCGCCCCCTATGGCCAGCGATGGAGTGAGCTGGTTGAATCGGGCAGCCGGAAACCACAGCCACTCGGTCTTGGTCGGGTTTAGCCTGAGTCCGTTACTTCCCATCCAGATCCGCACGGCTTCCAGGCACTGGCACATCACCGCTACGGCATCGTTGGGGTGGTCTGGGGTAGATATATACAGCTGGGTGTCGTCAGCGTATAGATGGTACTCTACCCCAAAACCACGGATGATCTCACCCAGCGGCTTCATGTATGTGTTAAACAGGAGGGGCGAGAGGACCGACCCCTGAGGCACCCCACATATAAGGGGTCTCGCGGTCGACCTCTGCCCCCCTGCCAACACAAATTGCGATCGGCCAGAGAGGTAGGAGGAGAACCACCGCAGAACGGTGCCTCCCACCCCCAACCCCCCCAGCCGATGCAATAGGATACCATGGTCGATGGTATCGAAAGCCGCCGAGAGGTCTAATAGGACCAGGATGGAGGAACAACCCCCATCTCTGGCCCTTGCCAAATCCAACACCTTTTAGCTACATGTATAGTTACATCTTCATTAACAGAAGTCAATCACTTATTTAAAATACCAGTGGTTTTTTTAAATCAGAAAACAAATGTAAATATTAGAATAGCCAATATAGTTTTAAGCAAATGCAAGAAAAAGTATTATTCTTTATTTACTTAGCATATCCCAAATACATGTAATCCTGGACATGAGGCTGCTTCAATTCAAACAATGGTAATTTTTTTCTCTTGCCACATTAACTGAAAGGCAAATTAGTACTTAGCACATCTTCATAGAATTGTAAGTATGATCTCTTAAATTGAGCATTATATACAGGAACTATTTAGCCAAGACCAGTGATGGCTAACCTTTTTGTTGTTGCTTGCCAAAAATGCAAGGGCACATGCACAATAGCACGTGTGCGCTGCACCCATAATGCAAAGTGTGCCCCCATATGCACATGCAAACACAACCCCCCCCTTCTCCCTCACACGTGCTGCACTGCATACCTCGGAAATTATCCATTTCTGGCTTCAAGAGGGCCTTTGGGGGGGAGGCCGTTTTCACCCTTCCCAGGCTTCAGGAAAGCCTCTTTTATTTTATATACCGCGTCCTCTCCCCTAGGGGACTCGGAGAGCCTCTTGAGCCTGGGGAGGGTGAAAAACAGGCCCAATGAGCCTACCAGAAGTTCAAACCTCAAAGCCCTCCAGAAGGCTGAAAATCAGCTGACGACTCGTGTACCGATAGATATAGCGCCACGTGCCACCATCATGAGCCTAGACTATTAGAGCAAGCTCATACTCTTGATAGGTCCAAATTCAGTGCATTACATTTGTGCATTTTTATTTATTTTAAAAAGATTGCAAGTATCACTCACTTGCCTGTTGGAAGAATGGAAGAAAATTGGAAGAACTAAAATATGTACCCAATGGAGTGTCAGGAAAACAAGATGACAAGCGGAGACAAAAAAGAGCATAAATATAATATTGAGAAGCTGCTGGGCCAATTTATTGAGCTACCTAAAACCACAGCGTATCTGAAAAACACTGCATTATAACAAGCATGAATGTTAATCAAGGGACAAAAATGTATCAAGTTATATTTAGTTCCAATCTATTCTACTCATTGATTCTCCCACTAAATGTAATTAAATATTTTTAACTGAAAGTTCAATGGATAATTTCTTACATTCAGATATTATTAATTTTACTGAGACTTATTTTCAAGTAATTTTACTCTTTCCTTTCTTGTTTGCTACATTTGCCAGTCCTCCAGAGAACTTTTAACAATTAAATCGAAAGCAGTGTAAACAATTCTGACATAACTGAAGATAAAATGTGTGACTTCTGAAGATGTTTGCTATTTTACTTGGCTGTACCTTTGACACTTAATTGAAAATACTATGTTGCTCCAGCAACCATTCCTATTTATTCTGGGATCCTAGGCAAACAAGATTTCCATTCTAAGCTTGATGAAGGTCATTATGGCAATTGTGATGCTTAAGCATAGGTTATTATTACAACATGCCAAGCAACCACTCTTAAGATTTCCATTGTGGCACAAAATCCTTATTTGCTACAAATAGAATAATTCTGTGGGGAATGGTTTCTAATGTAGTTGTGATGTCTAAATTGATTGCTCTAACTGCATAGGAGATCTTGCCAAATCCAACACCTTTTAGCTACATGTATAGTTACATCTTCATTAACAGAAGTCAATCACTTATTTAAAATACCAGTGGTTTTTTTAAATCAGAAAACAAATGTAAATATTAGAATAGCCAATAGAGTTAAAAGACTGCTCCTGAGAGTCTAGATAAGAGGCTTCTTCTACTTAAGCATAAAAAGAAACACCTGTGGCAAAGGCAAGAGAGAAGTGGCTATACTAAATGAGGTCACTGTTAGGCTGGATTTGGACACAGCAAAGGTACAAAAGAAATTTGCATCAAGCCCTATGAACATGTGTTCTGACAGCATCAACCAGGACAATTAACTTCCAAGGGATTTTATAGCATCCACTTGGTAATACGGAATAGCAATAGCATAGGCACCTACCATCCCATCATGCAGGATCAAAGAAATTGTATCTGATCAATTATTCACCGAATTGGTTTTTGCCTCCAGGAGCAGTTGTAAATCAACTACTTAAAGTTCCATAAAGTCCATAAAGAAAAGAAAAGACTGTCGATATGTTTAACTCACTCAGATTGAAAAAAACATAAAGATGAGTAGGGGATTCACATTTTGAACACCATCATCTGGATGTATGAAGGTTACACCAAATGTAACCATTATACTGCTGATAATTTGGCCACATGCTAAAGGAGGTCAAGGTGAGTTAAGAAAGTATTTCTCTTTGTACCACAGAGAAATAGAAAGATTATTTTTCAGTCTAAGCACAAAAAAGGCAAGACAGGAAGCAATACTGCCATGTTTAATGACCCTGTTCTTGCATCTGAGAGATAAGGTCAACCTACCCAAGAATTTATCTCCTTTTATCTCTGTGGTTTCCTTTGAAAGAAACACTGACACTTTTAAGACAGATGTTCAGGGCTCCACTCAGAACAAGTACATCCCTAATGCACGAAATTATATGTTTATGATTTGAAATGAGTGAATATTAGAAATGTTGCATAAAGTAGGCATCCTCTACAGGACTATTAATTTTGGAGTCTAAAATTATGCAATTGCAGTACTGGACGCCAGCTAGCAACCTGTATCTGGATTCTGTATGGTTCTGTTCAGCCAAACTAGCTTAAAACCTAAAAGAACCATTCCAAAATGTAGAAAATACATTTTACTCAAGGGCTGGTAAAATCTGATGCTAGAATGCAATGTGAAAAAAGATCTCATGTAAGCAAGAGCTAGAAAGGACTTGACCAACTTTACTCATTATGCTGTATTAGGGGGTAGGTTACATAGTATTGGGGGATACCCCTGCAGCCTCTGAAGCTTCCCTCAGCATCAACCAAGGAGGGAGAGAGGGTATCAAGTGGTAGGTCTGCATGATCAACTTCCCTACTACTATTTTTACATGTGATAAGGAGGGTAAATAGGAAAGGCATTTGTCTGCTGGACATGAGTTACAGAAAAAGCATTTTTTGCTCTTAAGGCTTGCCCTTCCATTTTCTTTCAGCCTCTGGGAGATAAAAGATTCAGCCTTTTTTCATCTTCTGAGAAATTGGTCTATCTGTACATACCATATGGGTATTAAGCCTTCAGGTTAAGCTTTAAATATTCAAAAAAGAAAAAAAGAAACAATGTGCCACTGTAAATTAATATTTTGCAAAATAGTAGCATGATACTGTGACATAGGAATCACACAATGATTTATTCCATTCCTTAAAAGTGGTTTCTTGATTTAATATTCCTCTCTTAAGAGAAGCAAATCAGGTATACTGGTTTCACACCTCCCCAAAATAATAAGAAATATTTCCAAACTCTTTACTTGCCCTTACATGCTAAAGCAGCGAATATTAAATAATTATAAGCAGACATCATCATTAACTAGAATTTTGGATTCATTCACAATATTTGAAATATAGTGAACAAATAGAAATCTTCTTTGCACCCGGAAAATTGTACCTCTGTATCTGAAGTTGGTACCCACTTTTTCTTCTCCAGTATTTCCTGCTGTACAAAATCTGTTTACTTCCCATCGACCTGCCTTGTCATCTGAATTGATATTTCTGTACACAGTACTGTGAAAATACCGTGAAACTCATTTAACAGACTAATCAGATTGAGGGGGTTCATTATTCACCAGTATCATCTCAAAGTACCACATCATGACAAGTTATATAATTTGTGTAATGAAATCATTATGTAAATTATATAAATGACATCATTACACAAATGATGTAAATCACTGCAGAAATCTCTGTCACATGAAATGTTTATTGTAACAAGGTCTATTAAATCAAGGTTTCATTGTGCTAAAAGGAAAAAACCTGATGCCTACGGCTATGAACGGTACAGATGAAAATAAGTAGTTTAGGAATTATGTTCCCCAGGGTAGATTCCCCCCCTCCCCCCATTATTATTGAATTTCCCATTGAGAAATACTTGGTAAAGTGCCTTTGGAAAAAGGCAGTTTTCAAACACTTGAAAATTCCTGATAAAGCTGAAAATATGACACTACTATGTGACCACAAACACGTTAAGCTGCCAGAGTGCCACAGAATCAAAAATAAATTATGCTTTGTTAGATCAGGTTTCTATCAACACTAAGATACCAGCAGTTAAATGTGTTACGTGAACAAAAAATCCATATAAGCCTTTTAGTGTAAACGTAACCTCTTCCCTCTGCCATAGGGGAACACCCTTTTTTACCTATCTAGAAAAGATTGCTGTTTTTGAAAAATTTAAGAAGGGTAAATACTATTCAAAACTAATACAAGAATCCTCACTTTCTTCCAGGATCATTTACTGATAGATCATTTACAACCATTCTTCTATTATTCAAATATTTTATTTATGTCCAGCTTTGATATTCTTTTCTTTCAAACTGTTAAATGCTGAAAAATATCCTCTTCTAGACCTAATATTTAAAAAGCATGTATTTTCCTTCACCTGTTACAAATAGGATACACCCAAGCATTTAAGATGTAATAGCTTAAATAATACACTTATTTTCAAGTGAATATGTTTTGCAAAGTGTAGAATTTAATGCAGATTCAAGCAAGAGAACTCACATATTCTCACTGCGTAGAACCATATAGAGTATAATATTTCAATATTTGAAAGGAAAATACATTGAGGTATTATGTAATTATGAAGTCTGCACATGAGGCTAGATTGAATTCAACAGTGAAAACCAAAGTGGTCTGTGAAGAACTCTAAACATTATTCCTTAACACTGGGAGAATATATTATAGAGATTTTATTATGTACCATGCTTGCTTCTAATAAAATGCTTAGCCCAATCCCTCACAAGATATTCTAATCCACATGTATTTTTATTTTAACAGCAGAATACAACATTCTAATACCTCATGGTGATTTGTAAATCAGAACAATTCTTGCATTAACGCAGGATCAATTGCCTCAACAAAACCAGCTCCCTTTCAATCATGTACACCTAAAATTAAAACATAGTACAACTTTTATTTATTAGCATAAATTAGATGGCGAATTTTGTATTCCAAAAAATTAGTTTGACAAATTTTCTTCTGGTCATATAGATTGCAGTGGGAACAGAAGCTCTGGAACATGAGAGATTAGTCTAGGATACTGCTGATATGTTATAGGGTAGAGAAAATATATCAGGGAAGTGAAAGGGGGCCATATATTCCATCTGAAAAAACTGAAATTACATTTACAACAATAGTTGTTCACATCTGCAAAGCTTTGAGCAAGGACACATAAAGTACCCAAATATCTCAGGGATATAAATGCCTAATAATTGATTTTATTTATGTCTCACCTGTATTGTTTTTATAAACAATTCAAGGTGGTGAACATACCATATTTTTCGGAGTATAAGACGCACCTTTTTTCCTCTAAAAAGAGGCTGAAAATCTGGGTGTGGCTTATTCATCGAATACAGCATTTTTTGCCTCCTGAAACCCCGCCCCTTCACCAAAATGGCCACGCACATACCCTTATGGAGGCTTCCAGAGAGCTCCTGTTTTTTTCCAAATAAAAGGCAAGAATAGCCTTGGGAGGGCTTGCAGAGTGCTCCGGGGGGGGGGCAAAATGCGGAACAACGGCCCGTTTTTTTGGTCAAAAAATAGCATGCATAGCCTTATGGAGGCTTATAGAGTGCTGCTGGGGGCTGTGGGGGGGCAAACACGCAGTGTTTTTTGCTCATTTCTGCCCTCCCCAGCCCCCAGCAGCACTCTATAAGCCTCCATAAGGCTATGCATGCTATTTTTGACCAAAAAAACGGGCCGTTGTTCCGCATTTTTGGGCCCCCCCAGGAGCACTCTGCAAGCCCCCCCAAGGCTATTCTTGCCTTTTATTTGGAAAAAAACAAGCCCATTTTTGCGAAAAATGGGCCGTTTGGGGGAGGTTTGCACAGTGCAAAAAGGGTTTTTTTCCCCCTTTCGGAAAGCTCTTTGGCTAGAGTGATTGATGAGAATTACATTGGTCAAGTACTGTGCCTGCAGAAACAAGGATTTGCTCCAAAGGTGGTCAGTGATTTCCTTCTCCAGTACATGGGTAAATACACCTGGAAACATCTACCTACCTACCTTCCATCTCTCTCTCTCTCCCTACCTACCTACTGTATTTCTCTCTCTCTCCCCTCTACTTACCTATGTATCTACTCTCTTCCCCCCATCTACTGTATTTCTCTCTATTTTTCTCTCTCTATCCCTCTACCTACTTATCTATCTACACACACTCTCTCTCCCTACTTACCTACCTACTGTATTTCTCTCTCTCTATCCCTTTATCTATCTACCTACCTAACTACACACTCTGTCTCCCTACCTACCTACTTACTGTATTTCTCTCTCTCTCTCTCCCCCTCTACCTACTTACCTACCTACTCTTTGTCTCCCTTCCTACCTACTGTATTTCTCTCTCTTTCTCTCCCTCTCTCTCCCTCTATCTACCTACCTACTTTAAAAAAAAATTGCCTCTTCAAAACCTGGGTGTGTCTTATACTCCGGTGCATCTTACACTCCGAAAAATACGGTACATAATATTTCTTCATCCTCCTATTTTCCCCACAATTATAACCCTATGAGGTGAGTGGGGCTGACAGTGAGTGATTGGTCCAAAGTCACCCAGCTGGCTTCCATATCCAAGAAGGGACTAGAACTCATAGTCTCCCAATTTCTAGCCTGATGCCTTACCCACTAGACCAAACTGGTTCTGTATAGTTACTATATACTTGCTTTTAGCCTGGTAATAGAAGTTACTGGACCTTGGAAGCCATTGCCTCTTTCTACTCTTCTGCATTTTAGTTGGAAATAAAATGTTTCCTGAGGGATTGTCTGACATTACATGACAACATTAACTATCTAGCAAATGTCTGTCAAAAATTTATCACATGCAAGAGGCAGTGAAAAAAGGTTCATGAAAAAAGTTCAACACGGTTAACAACTGATAGTACAGAAGTGAAAACTCAACAGTAAATCTCTTTACTTTGTCCTACTATGTGCAACTAAGATGACATTTTACTCCAGAAAATCTTGGGGTGTGTGTGTGTGTGAAATGTGTACTAGCTTCATAAAGCTACATGTATTCAATATGCAAATAGAGAAAAGAAATCTAATCATTAGTGGAAGAAGGACCTAATATCATGTAAGATTTCAGCCCAGCAGACACTTTTTAAAATGAATTATATCTAATAATGAAATTTGGAGGGAAATAATCCTCAATTCCTAAATAAAATCATTTTAATATCAAAATGAATCATACATTAGTACTTAGTTAATATTTGATCGATTATATTATTCTATCAAATGAAATAATAAAAAATTATAATTTTCCACTTTTAGGCCCTCAAGGTCTATGTCTTCAATTAATACTGGCAGAATTTTTAATACGTATCAGAAATCCCACCTCTTTATATGGAAGCAGAAAAACTCAAAATGTCTGCTTTTTATCTAGCACAGGCCAAAAACATGCTACCAATGGGACTCCTGAAAGCCCACCCCAGCACAAGCTATTCCATTTGTCAGCTCCAGGAACAGCTGCAGCACTTCACCCCAGCTGAAATGCCTATAGGCATGGTTCTGACTCAGGCTATCCTCTACTTCAATAGGTTCTAAAATTCCCATAGAACAGAGAAGATATTCATGTTGTGTGTACATAAACAGATCTCCCTCGGAATCTCCTGCCACAAATGAAATCCTGATATTAAAACAGATTAAGACTAGTCAGATGACCTTTTGACTAATTTTTGTGCACAGCATAAACTGTGTTTATTGTGTTATATATCAACAGATTATATGCAAATGTTTCCTATTTCCAGTTTAAAACTGTGGAAATAATAAATGAAGAACTCCCATCAAAGCATGTCTGTAAGCATGATCCCTACAGCAGGGATAGTGTGATAAGCGATGTTGGTTTGCTATGTAAGCTTGTATATTGAAACTGGCTGAGAATGCTTACAGAACTGTTTGCTCCATCACTTACCATTCTATAATATTTTTACTTATGGGAAATTATACATTCTTATTTTAATTAGGCTTTTCTGCAAAGCTTCTTTACCATTTTCTTCTTGAAGAAAAGAAGCATCCTTCACAATTTTTTTCATAGCCAATGAGGAAGACATTTAAGGGTTAATTTTGAGGAATACAGTTATCTGCCCCAAATTAACTGTAATAATTACGTATTTCAGAACCTGCTGTATGCAGTCATTTTCCCCGCTAGAATTGGGGATCAGTAGCTGTTCCTGCACTTTGCAGATACCCAAACACTTTTGGGGGTCTGGCCTGTTTCCTACATTAAAGCTTACGTAGCTGTTAATATGTAGATACTGTAGGTTACCATAACAGAATAACCCATTCACCCAAAAATTCTCCACCCATTTCTTCTTACATACTACATACAAGGGTTGTCCATTTGTCATGAACAACAGACTACAGTAATTACAGAAATGCAGAAAAAGTGTGCTTTTGATCTGTTTCTTTAAAACTCGGGAATCCATATTCTTTCCATTATCTGCTCTGCTAAGTAGCACTTGGGAAGTCTACAAAGCCAAAGCCTCATTGCTCATCACGCATACCTGCAATGCCACAGATCATGATTCTACTATAAGAGCATAAGGTGCTTGCTGCCTCAGTCTACTTGACATTGACTAGAACTGGCATTTTAGTGTTTTAGGCAGACAGTTTTCTAGCTCAATCCAGAGATGCCAGGGATGAAGTTGAGATCATCAGTATGCAAAGCAATGAATAACACAATTGTACAGGTTCACAACCAGGCACCGGAAGCAGTGGCACATGGGATAGGAATTGAAAATCTTTAGGCATGATGATGTTCTAATCAGCAGAAGCAGGATAGAGAGGGACCAGGAAAGATCTATTTTCTCTAGTATTATACAGTCACCCTTCCAAAGTTGCTTTTTCTTTTACCTGACTTAATTATTTTGTTCCTAATTATTCTGTACCCTTCACTACTTTACAGTCGTTTTTATTGCATTCTCAATAGTAAACAATTCTGTTGTTATTTTCATAAAAAGCAATAAATTGCATTAATTAAGTAGAAAGCTATCATGTGTTCTCTAAACTTCTAAGTAAACTAGTTTATGATTTTTTTAAAATCATCTAATCTAAATTCAGTTAGTCTCAGAGTTCTGAACATAATAAATATTGGGCAAAAAAAGCTTCCAAAATTTTACTGCAACATTAAAGCTAGAAATCTAATCTTCAAAGTTTTTCTTCTGCATTGTGCACAAACTGGACTTGGGCTGCTCTGTCTCTCAGCCCAAAAAAGATTGTTGTAGAGAAAAATGGAGAGAGGAAGCACTATACATGCATCTTCAGCTCCTGAAGGAAGTTGTAATGAGCCATTATGTCACACCTGATTCCTGCTGAATGTAGGAATGAGTCCATGCAATTTTCTTGGCAAGATTTTCAGAAGTGGTTTTCTTTGTACCTAAAGCTCACAGCCCCCCAGTAGCTTTAACCATTATTATGTACCAACTGGCACACCTAAAAGGAAAAGTAGAACTCAATTCAAATCTATAAATATGTACATTCAGTCACATTTTGGCCTTTCCATTAAGAAACTCACAACTCTAATAGTGTGTGTACGTTTGTGTGTGTTGATTTCAGTTCAAGTGTAAGAAATTGTACATGTATCTCTTAAATGCAAACAATAATATAAAATGTTATTCTGACAACTTAAATTGTTCTTACCTTCAGTTTGGTATTTTTCTTTTTCTTTTAATTTGTTTAATGAGTTATGTTTTTAATGTCTTTTTAATCACATTCTCATTCTAGTAACATATTTTAAAAACATTCATACAAAATTAAATTTTAACTGGCATACATTCTGCAAGTGGGTCAACACACTTTCAACTGGTTTAGAAAAGATCTAATCTACTTATTTTAAATTATAATTCTTACACCAGCATATAATTTAAA
The DNA here is from genome assembly GCA_039707465.1 of Rhabdophis nuchalis. Taxonomy (NCBI): domain Eukaryota; kingdom Metazoa; phylum Chordata; class Lepidosauria; order Squamata; family Natricidae; genus Rhabdophis; species Rhabdophis nuchalis. Next base: position 189,676,676 of record CM077643.1, on the reverse strand, counting down.
CACATTAGTAATTATAATTATACATGTGAATAAATATTAACAGCTAACATTGGAAATAATGCTCAGAAGTAAAACATTTTAATCAAACAAATATATCTATAACTTTTAAAATGCCATTCCATCACAAAGACCATTAAAATGCAATTAGGCAGCAACATTTTCACTTCCCTGCAATCTCAGCACTAAAACTCTGTGGGCAGGATCATAGTGTGCATTTTTCTTCTAAACTCCTGAGGTAGATTGGAGCATTTGCTCTATTATGGAAGAGAGTCATGCTACAACAACCTAAAAATGTTATAGATGAATGGATACAGAGAAGCTGTGGTAGCAGTATTTTCATTTCCATTGTCCTGCTCAGCAAATAGTTTGATTTTCTTTCCTGCACAGAACCACAATGTACATTTAAATTTCTTACTTGCGTCAATTTATCCTGAAATAAAATTATTCAACAACTTCATTTTAATCTGCTCCCTTCCCTGTTCCAATTCAGTTTCTGAAAGTCAAGGATATTATCACTTAGTGAAATAACATTGAAATCAGCCTCTTTTGGAAATATGAGCAAATATATAGCCTATGTACATATGTTGCACAACTATTTCAAACCAAGCAGAAGAGAAACCTGCTACTAAGAACAGCTTTATCTTTTAGCTAGTGGCATCCTGTTGCTAACCACTTAAGAGAATAATAGCTTTATCAGTCTTGTAATTTACATAGTAGATTTTCACTAGAGTTCTGCTACTGTAGTTTTTAATGAATTTAGCAGTTTTAGCACCTTTAACTTACTGCCAGTATTTTTTAAATATGTGGCAAGTAAGTTATAAAGTATTTCAATTATTTTCAGACTCCATTCAAGAACCACTGTAAATATAATCTTCCAAGGTGGCTCAGGCACCTTATCTTATAGATGACAGATTGCTAAATGAAAGCTACAGTGCAGGTTGTTGTACGACCTTGGAAATGTGTTTTACTATAAAAAGTACAACACAGATATTCTTCCTACCTTACCATATTGCTATAACCTGATAGACATATTTAATATTACCCTACAGCATCTTACCAGTCACACTGGTAAAACATTTTTAAGCCATGTGAAATATTAATGTTTTGCGTAAGTTTGAGCAAATGAAAAGTAAAATAAATTTCTCTCATTAATTGAAATCTAAGAAAGTATGTCTGCTGTTATCAAAACTTGGGATTCCTATTCTCCAACGCACAGGAACAATTCATTTGTCACATATTTCAAAATGATACTGTAGGTAATGGGGAAACCTCCTGATTCCATCCCCACCCCCACCCCCCAATCACACAAAAAGATCTTTCCAAGCACTTTCATTCCATTTCATTTCAGCACCACTGAGTTATATAACAACATGCCCTGATGTCAGTTCCAAGTTTTTAAGCTTCATTTATAGGTTTATCATAGCACAGCCCTTGAAGCATGCAGGGTTTTTTCCCCTCCTCGTTATGCAAGGAAAAGTACCCTTCCCAGGCAGGCCCAGCTTCTCTGATGACATCGTTAATGCAGAGCAGCTCCTGCTATGCAGGGGACGGAGCCCTGCCTGCAAAACCCGGGGAGGATGAAAAATAAAATAAAACTCTTTGCCCCCGTATTATTTATGCATTTGCAGCATGAGAGAATTAAGGACACATATTATCCGATGATTGTTTTTGTTTTTTTAAAGTAGACTATGTTTTAAAATGCAGCGTTATTTTCTATTGGCACCCAGGAGCATGCAAGTCCTGTAGGAGAAGGGAACTACAAACCCGCACTTTCCAGTGGGCTCCGAGACCCGCGTGCCCGCACAAACCACCCTTTCCCACCGCAGTCAACAGCGTGCGCCCAAGAATGCAGACCCTCCTGACTCTGATGGGTGTGGACAGGAGCTAACCTTAACAGCTGCTACCCTGCCTAACCCAACGGGAACCGGAGCCCCGCAGTTGTCTCGCCGGCCTGTGCGCAGTTCTGCTCCCCCCCCCCCCCCCAACCCTCGCCTCGTCCGCACACGGCCATTGTCACAAAGTCTGCAAACGGCCTCTAGACCCGGCTCGGTGTTGCTTTGCGGCGATACGACGCTCCCGTTATCCGCAGCCAAGGCGTCCCCCCTCCAGCTGCTGCAGCCCCTCTGACAGGGGGACTGGATGTGGGGCGAGCCGCGGCGTCCTCCCCTTGGTGGTTTCAATACTAACCCCACCTTCCTCTTAGCAGGGTTAGATAAACCAAGGGAAAGGAGTCTCGCCGTCCCCGCCATCCGCCCAGCCTGCCCGGTATTCCCCGCGCAAAGCCCCTGGAAAGAGAGCGGCGGCGGCGGCGGCGACAGGGGAGAGAAAACCCACCTGAGTTTTTAAGTGAGCTCGGGGCGCGCCGCAGGAGGAAAATGCGCACGCGGGAGAGGTGTGTGGAGGGAGGAAAGTGGCGGCGGGCTGCTCGGAAGGGAAGGCGGCAGCGGTGGTGGCGTCGCCCGCTTTCTTTTCGCGAAGCACACCCGAGTCCCGCGAAAAGGCGGCGCGCGGCGGCTCCTCAAGGCAGCTTTCCTGGGCCCTTTTCTCCTCCTCCTCCTCCCTTCCGTGGCTGTGCAGTCTCGCCCTCCCTCAACGCCTCGCGGGCACTCCCGCCCACCCGTCTTGCTCGGTGAAGGCCGGCCGGGCTGTGACAAGACCTGGAAACGTAGAGCCAGCCTGCTCGCCCGTCTGCCTGCCTGCCTGCCTGCCGGAGTCGGATTCAATGCTAAGTCATCCTCCCTCCCCTAGCCGAGCGGGAGCAAGCGAGCGAGGCCCCTTTCCCCTCCTCCTTTTCAGCGGGTCTTGGCAAAGGGATGGCGACGCGCGTGGGTGTGCTCAGAAATGCCAGGAAAGGACACCGAGCTTCCTAGCTCTCGTTAAAAGGATACCGGAGTAGCGGCTCTTTATCAAACAGTGCGCCGTCCTTAGGAGAAATGACCCATGTTTTCGTTTCTCGATTTCAACCAATCATAGAAATAATCCCGCTGGCTTTAGAATACGGCGTTTGGGTGCACTTAGGCATCTGACCAGCTACTCCTACCTACGTTGAGTTGGGAAATAGAGGTGTAGTATATACAGCCTGTGTTGCAGAGCAGCGGAAAGACAGATAGAGGAGTGTGTACAGGTGATCTGAAGTAAAACTGAATGAGTAACACTTATTCATTTTAAGTATTTGCATATGCTGCCTTTCAAAACCGTTTCCCTCAAGATGAGGAGGATAAAATAATTTAACACGTCGGGTTCTAATAGAAAAAATGTGAAATGCAATAGGTGATATGATTTCCAAAGACACACAGATACACACACACAACTAGGATGGAATGGAACAACTTGTCGTGGCCAACTTGGTACAGCCAACTCAACACAGCCAACTCACTGCGGGACAATTTAACAATACTATTTAATTATGTAAACTAAATAAAAATTATTTTAATGTTTGCCGTTTACATTTCATTCTATCCCTCCTTTTGCATCCTTTAATGATTCTATTCCACCATTTTTTTGATATTAGGGTAACTCTTGTTCCAGAGCAAGTTGTCCTGTGTCAAGATGACCGTGGCACATCCTGCAGTGAGTTGCCATGGCAAATTGGCTGTGAAAAGTTAGCCATGGTGACTTGGTCATGGCGAGTTGACGAATTGTCACAGACCCCAACTAGAAGGTCATAGGAAGGCTACTGAAAATTTTTAACTCTTGTAGTCTGGGCTGAAGAAATGAACCAGCCTGAAGAGGTGTTGTGAGCTTCTGTAAACTTAAACCTAGATCTCCTAGATGCCAGTTCAACGTATTGGATTTGCACAATAACAGCTGTTTAATCCAGTTACTAGAGTAGATTGAACACTAGATTTAACCATGGAAACTGAAACAAATAAATACCCAGACTGGCCATAAGTTACCACTTTCTGCTATTGCACAAGGGTTATTAGATACTCTTGTTGTGCAAGGTGACATTGGTAGAAATAACTCAAATTTTGTATGAACAAGAAATGATTGACTTCTGACATCTGGTTCTGTGGGCGTGGCTATATGGGAGGGGGTCATGTGACTGAGTGGCCATGGCCAACTTTACGTCACTCATGCCCATGCCCACTCAGTCATATGACCAAGCCACCTTCACAGAAAAAGGTAGGGAAAAAAATAAATTTCTACCTATTTTCTGCCCAGGCCTGGCATAATCTGTCAAAGGCCTCGTCCTGCATGCCGTCCTACCCTCCTTTCACCAGTGGCACATGTCATCCTGTTTCCCCTCCTTCAGTGGCCCCAGCCCTAGCCCCACTTCCTCCCCCACCACCGCTTTCTTTCTTCAGGCTGCTTAACTTCCTCCCACGGCAGCCGGTCCAGACTCTGGAAGGCAAGGTGATCTCCGGTAGTTTTTGGTGGGTGGGCGGAGTGAGCAGGCGGGCAAGGTGAGTGAGCGAACAAACATCAAGCGAATGGGCAGGCAGGGCGAGTGAGTGTCGAGCAACTGGGCGGGCAGGGCAAACGAGCAGGCAGATGGGGCAAGCGAATGGAAATTGGATGATCGGTTCAGGGGCGTGGCCAGCCAGCGATCACTACCGGCTCAGTGACCCAGGCCAAATTTCCACTACTGGTTTACGCAAACCGGTGCAAACTGGCTAAATACCACCTCTGACCAACATACAATCATATTTATTTTAATATCTCTAGTTTTCCATATTAGGGTGATGGAGGAAACAAGGAAGCAAGACACAAGTAGCTAGAGACTTGGAAGCAATCCATAGCACTCTTGAAATAATTTTGATTTCTCATGTCCTCAATAGCATACTATGGTACGTATATGATACAGTGCCTTTCACGATTGCAAAACCACCAAATGGATTATTGTTTGGATCAGGGATTTTTCCAAGGGCTCCACAATAATTATTTATTAGATTTATATCCCACCTTTGTTTTGTCCAGTGCAAGGCAATGAATTTTACAGGTTTCCATAGGAGACTTAGCTAACAAAAAGTTAATTTCAATGCAGTTGTTGTCCATTAGTGCCTCTTGATCAAGAGTTCTGGGATTTTTCCTATTTAACAGGTTCCATGGTCTGAAACAGTTTAAAAACCCATGGTTTGGCTGAGATAGGGTGAGAATTCTAGGTATTGAATCCAGCAAATTTGAAAAGCAGATGCTTTCCTAACTTTATAGAAAAGTAATAAATTGCAGAAATAATCAACTCTATTCAGTAAGAACATCTTGCAACTCAGTCCAAATAATATACTATTCCACATTGTGTAGAATTAGAGGACAGAAGAAGAGAGCAGAAATGATGAATAATGTCTTTATCTTCTGTAAAAGGCCAGATGACTCAAGCAAGTTATCCATCCACAAGAGAAAGGAGAAACAGTCCTTTAATAAAAGGATAGCTTGCCAGGAAATAGTCCACTTGCTATATCAAACATGTTCTTAATGTTGAGGAATGGCCTTCAGCTCTACTTGACAGCTATAAAAACAGTAATCTTCACTATAAGATTCTTACAGTGCAAACACACTGATCAGAAATGTTACCAACTTTTTCAGCGATTCTGGAAGGATCTCTACTGTACTCTAAAACTGATTTACTACGACTGCGAGAGTCCCCGCTCTCGCAGGTTTGGCCCTCCGCTTTAACGAGGGCCCGCCTTGATGAAGGATTTATTAATCTGAAGAGGTGGGCGAAGCGCGGCCTGAGGGGGTTTTTAGCATGTAAATTATTGTCAATTTTAGGGGGTACCAGGGAGGGGGGAGGGTACAAACAGTTAGATAGAGAGGGCCAGGCCAGCAGACGACGGAGGGAAACGGAAGGATCCGTGAGGGGGGGGGGAAACACGAGTCGTCCCGATGGAGGGCACTTCCATTCAGACGTTCGTGGGGAGAGGCAGGTCCGAGGGGAGGCAAGTTCCATCCTCCCGGTTGGGGGCACGTGGCCGTTGGTTACAAACAGTCAGGTGTCCCAACCCCCGCAGGCTAGGTGGTCAGGGAATACAGAGCCAGGGCCTGAGGCTGATGTTCTGTAATGCCAGGGCCGTTGTCAACAAAGCCCCCCTCATTCATGACCTCGTGTCAGAGGGGGAGCCGGACCTGGCAGGAATAGCGGAGACCTGGTTGGGCCACTAGGGTGGACTCCCCCTCGTTGAAATGTGCCCACCAGGTTACCGCGCTTTTCATCAGCCTCGGGCCCTAGGCAGGGGTGGTGGGGTAGCGGTTATCATAAAGGAAGGTCTTGAGCTGAGAGAGACCACTGTGCCACAGACCACCGGTTGTGAGTCCCTCTGTGTGAAGTGGGGCCTAGGGAGGCAGTTGGGCGTGCTGGTTATATACCTGGCTCCCTGCTATGTAGCAGCAGCCCTGCCCGAGCTCCTGGAGGTGATCGCTACGGTGGCAGTGGAGACCCCCAGACTTTTAGTCATGGGGGACTTTAATCTGCCATCGGTGGGTGAATCATCCGAGGTAGCTCGGGAGTTCATGGCTTCCATGACGGCCATGGACCTGACCCAATTAATTCAAGGCCCCACCCACGAGGGTGGACATACACCGGATCTCATCTTTGTCTCTGGCCAGTGGAAAAGTGATCTGATTATAGGGGATATAGTCATCACGCCCTTGTCATGGTCAGACCACTCACTTCTCCGGCTCGACTTTCCAACCGCTACCCCCCTCCACGGGGAGGCGGAACCTGAGTCACCAATTTGGTTCCGCCCCAGGCGCCTGATGGACCCTGATGGGTTCCAGGCGGCGCTTGGGCCATTTCCTGTACCCCTGACCCGCGCCCCGATGGAGGACCTCGTGGCCGCATGGAATACTGCGACCGCGGGAGCCTTGGATCGGGTCGCGCCCTTGCGGCCTCTCTTGCGGCAGCGAGCCACCCTGGCTCCTTGGTTTACCGAGGAGCTGAGGGTGATGAAACGCCACAAGAGATGCCTAGAGAGAAGATGGAGGACTACCCGATCTGAATCTGACCGGACACAGGTAAGAGCCCATTTACGGACTTACATTGTGGCGCTGAGAGTGGCCAAACGTCATCATTGTGCCACTCTCATAGCATCCGCAGATAACCGCCCTGCCGCCCTGTTTAGGGTGACCCGCTCCCTCCTTCAACAGAGGGTGCGGGAAGCCCCGTTACAGGGTAGAGCAGAGGAATTTGTGATTTATCTGCAGGAGAAAATCGCTCAGATACAGAACGAGTTAGCCCCCATTGATGGCCCAGTGGGTGGCCACGAGGCGGATCTTGTTTGGGAGGAGTTTGACTCCGTTACTTCCGAGGATATGGATAGGTTACGTGGGCGACTGCGAGCCACCACATGTTTATTGGACTCGTGCCCCTCCTGGCTTGTACTGGCATCCTGGGAGGTGACACGAGGCTGGCTCGAAGAGGTTGTCAACGCTTCCTTAAGTGAGGGTTCCTTGCCTTAAAGAGGCCATGGTGAGGCCCCTCCTGAAGAAGCCCTCTTTGGATCCAGCTTTATTAACCAACTATCGTCCCGTCTCCAACCTTCCCTTTTTGGCGAAGGTTGTTGAGAGTGTGGTGGCACAACAGTTTCCCCGTCACCTGGAGGAAGTTGATTATCTAGACCCGTGCCAGTCCGGCTTTCGGCCCGGGCACAGCACCGAGACGGCATTGGTCACGTTGGTAGATGATCTCTGGAGGGCCAGAGATGGGGGCTGTTCCTCCATCCTGGTCCTATTAGACCTCTCGGCGGCTTTTGATACCATCGACCACGGTATCCTATTGCACCGGCTGGGGGGGGGGAGGCACCGTTTTGCGGTGGTTCTCCTCCTACCTCTCTGGCCGGTCGCAATTTGTGTTGACAGGGGAGCAGAGGTCGACCTCGAGACCCCTCACATGTGGGGTGCCTCAGGGGTCGGTCCTCTCGCCTCTCCTGTTCAACACATATATGAAGCCGCTGGGTGAGATCATCCGTGGTTTTGGGGTAGAGTATCATCTCTACGCTGATGATACTCAGCTGTATATATCTACCCCAAACCACCCCAACGATGCCGTAGCGGTGATGTGCCAGTGCCTGGAAGCCGTGCGGATCTGGATGGGAAGTAACGGACTCAGGCTCAACCCGACCAAGACCGAGTGGCTGTGGTTTCCGGCTGCCCGGTTCAACCAGCTGACTCCATCGCTGGCCATAGGGGGCGAACATCTTGCCCCTGTGGATGGGGCGCGCAATTTGGGTGTCCTCCTGGATACCCGGCTGTCCATGGAAGATCAGGTGACAGCCGTGGCCAGGAGGGCGTTTTACCAGGTTCGCCTGGTACGCCAGTTGCGCCCCCTTTTGGACCGGGATGCCCTTCGCACAGTCACTCATGCTCTCGTGACATCCCGACTGGACTATTGTAACTCTCTCTACATGGGGCTCCCCTTGAGGTGCACCCGGAGACTGCAGTTGGTCCAGAATGCAGCCGCGCGAGCAATAATGGGAACCGCAAGGTTCACCCATGTAACACCGCTCTTGCGCGAGCTGCATTGGCTACCTGTCGTCTTTCGGGTGCGCTTCAAGGTGCTAGTTATCATCTTTAAAGCGCTCCATGGCTCGGGACCTAGCTATCTGCGGGATCGGATCCTGCCCCATACTTCCTCACGGCCGATTCGCTCCCACAGAGAGGGACTTCTCCGGGTGCCGCGCACTAGACTTTGTCAGCGGGCGGCGCCCAGGGGAAGGGCTCTCTCTGTGGCGGGCCCTGCCCTCTGGAACGACCTCCCCCCCGATATTAGAACAACCACGGACCTCCGTTCCTTCCGTCTGAAATTGAAAACGCACTTTTTCTGCTTGGCCGGCCTAGGGTAGCCTCTCTACTATAGTATTATAGGGTTATAGGATTTTAGTGAATTGGTATTGGGGAATTTTAGCGCAGGGTTTACTGTTTTTATTTAATTGTTTGTATTTTCATGTGTATTTATTGTTTTAACTTCCCTGTGCACTGCTCCGAGTCCCCTCGGGGAGAGGGAGCGGTCTAGAAATTAAATTATTATTATTATTATTATTATAAATGCTGGAATATTCGATATTTCAGTATTTGGGAATGAAATTTTATTGAACAATTCTGAACACATTCTGTGGGCTCATCCACCAGCCACTGTGGTTTGTTTTTTTCCCCATCATTGAGAGAGAAGGAAAATAGATCAATATAAAGCAGTCTACTTTTCTATGCCTTGAGAATGAGACTGGTCAGTACTGCTACTCAGGGGTCGGTTCTGGATTCTTTTACTGCTGGCTCGCTCAGGGACACATGAAAAAATGGCTTCTGCGCATGCGCAGAAGCAAAAAACAGGATGGTGCCTATGGCGCTGCTGAAACAATCGGTTCAGAGGCATGAGTTACTAACTATTAGGAACCCACCTCTGCTGCTACTCCAATTAAATGTAAAATACCATAGGACACTGATTGGTGGGTTCCTTGTAAGCCCTTTGTCTGCCAGCCTATCTTGCCACCAGTCATTCCCATGAATGCAAAAATGTTCTTCCAACGTTTCTAATGTTGCAAGTTTACTTCATTGAGAATTATTTTATATTTAACAATGAAGAAACAAGGAAATTGTCCAATCAATTTCTTGATTCACATCCCTGACAGTTGTGTTTTTGAGTCCAGAAAAAGCAGTTATCCAAAAGTTGAACAAAACTGTTATGTATTGACAGTTATTCAAATCCCCCGGCAACAGCCAGTCGCGTCTGATTGGCCAAGACGCGACTGGCTGTGGCCGAGAGCGGGAGACGCGCCGATTGGTTCCCTATCTGACAGCTCTGAACAAAAGAGCTGTCAGAGAGAGAACGCGCGCTTTTTGGGTTTTACTTACTGTTCGTTGCCGTCTTGTGCCGATCTGTTGTGTTCCAATAAAGCCGTTGGATTTAACCGGGTCTGGACTCCCTCTTTCTCCGCAAATATAACACTGGCGACGAGGGCTGGGGCCCGGCTTTAATCCTCCTACATAGCGGCTCTTCTCCCTACAGGACCGAAGAGACACACCGTCATTCCGACGACTATTCCCTCAGCCGCCGAGCGCCTGAAATGGCCACCTTGCCGCCTTTCGACCCCTTCGACGCAGCGACTGAATCCTGGGACGCATTCCTCGCCCGTTTTGACTGTTTCCTGCTCGCGGGCACCCACGGGGAAATCACCCCGGATAAACGCCTCGGACTGTTCCTAGGATGCGGCGGGCGCACCGTCTTTGCGGTGGCACGGAACATCGCCGCTCCGGCCGCGGTCCAAGACGTGCCTTGGGACACCTTACGTGCCCGCCTCAGGGCCCACTTCGCCCCGGCCCCCTCCAAGATTACGCGCCGGTTTGCCTTCCGCCAATGCCGGCAGCAGCCCACCCAGTCCGCGGCCGACTTTTTACAGACTCTTCGCGCCTCAGCCATGCTTTGTGACTTCGCCGCCCCATTTCTGGACGAGTCGTTAGTTGAGCAGTTCGTCTGCGGCCTTAAAGATATCAAGCTGAGGCGCAGACTTCTGGCCCGCTCGGATGTCACCTTAGAGCAGGCCGTGGAAGAAGCCAGGGCCGCGGAGTTGGCGGACGCCACCACCTCTGAGTTCTCCTCGGGGCATCCCTTCCCTAGGGCCTGCCTGATTGACGAGCTTGCCCCCCTCGACCCGCTGGATGACTGCCAGGACTACGGCCAGGTGGCTCGCGTGCAGGCTTCCCACCGCGGCCGCGCCAGAGCTCAGCCTTCCCGCCCACCCTCATCTCTCTGCATCGGGTGTGGGGGGGGCCATGCTAGGGCCGATTGCCCGTTTCGGGCTACCATCTGCCGCAGATGCAACAGGAAGGGCCACATCGCCCGGGCCTGCCGCACCAGCCTGCCCACTCTGCCCTCACCATCGGAGACCCGCTCAATGGCCGCCCAGGCTGCACCGTCCTCCACTATGACCAGCGCCGCCAGCCTCGCCGTCCACGTTCCGGGGCCGACTGCTTCGCGCTGACTGAGATCCGGGACTCCGTTCCTCTAACCCCGGATGACCGTAGGCGACTTTCTACCTCCTGGCTCCTCGAGGGGCGCGCGCTGGCCATGGAGGTTGACTCGGGATCATCCCGGTCCCTCATCTCTTGGCCTCAGCTTAAGGTCCTCTGCCCCGCCATCAAGCCCGAGCACCTGTCCCGACCCCAGACGTTGCTCCGGGACTACCAGGGCAACCCCATTTCTGTGATGGGTCAGCACAGTGTCCGCGTCCAGTACGGACGTTTCTCCGGCCTCCTACCCATTCTGGTGGTCGAGCGCCCCCTCACAGCGCTCATAGGCCTTGACTGGTTTCCCGCCCTAGGCATCTCGGTCCAGCGGGTGCACCAGGTGCCTACCACCTCCCCCGTGGAGGCCGTGCTTGCTGATTTCCCAGATGTTTTCGACGGTGCCCTGGGCTCCTACAAGGGCACCCCTGTCTCCTTAAATCTCGACCCCCAGGTCGCCCCAATTCGGCTCAAGGCCCGCAGGCTGCCGTTCGCACTGAAGCCGCGTGTTGACGCGGAGCTTGATCGTCTTGTGGCGCAGGGCGTTTTGGAACCCGTTGACCAGGCAAAATGGGAGACCCCAATCGTGGTCCCCATCAAGCCCGACGGGTCCATACGCATCTGCGCCGACTATAAGTCGACGATCAACCGCGGGCTTCAGGCGAACCCATATCCAGTTCCGGTGGTGCAACACCTGCTCCACTCTCTGGAGAATTATTTTATATTTAACAATGAAGAAACAAGGAAATTGTCCAATCAATTTCTTGATTCACATCCCTGACAGTTGTGTTTTTGAGTCCAGAAAAAGCAGTTATCCAAAAGTTGAACAAAACCTATTAACGAGATCCAGAAAATTTGTTTAAGAGGTGTTCCAGGATTGTTGAAAAAGCTGGTGACATTTCTGATCAGACTGTTTCCACTAACAGTTATAGATTGTTTTCTGTACAGAATGGTCACACACTAAATATAACTCCTGTACATTGTAAAAGTAATTTTATTCAGTGGCATTTGTCAAGGAAGATCTTTCTCAGTTGTCAGTTGTAGCACATACTGTATATTGTATTCAGAAGAAGCTTAACCCCGTTGGGACTATTTTAGATAGTTTTAAATTGAGGATTTTAATTTGGATTTTAGCATAGGATTATAATTTAATATGTTTTTAAATTCTGTATTTATTGTTTTTGTATGTTTTTTAAGTTCCTGTGCGCCGCCCTGGGTCCTTTGTGGAGAAGGGCGGGATATAAATGTGATTTAAAAAAAAAAAAAGCACTAGGACAAGAAGCAATGGATAAATACTAGTTAAGGAGAGGGCCAACTTAGAACTAAGGAGAAATTTCCTGACAGAACTTTTAATCAGGGGAATAATTTGCCTCCAGAGATTGTGGGTGCTTCAACACTGGAGGTTTTAAAGAAGAGATTGGACAACCATTTGTCTGAAATGGTGTAGGGTTTCCTGCTTAAGCAAAGGGTTAGACTAGAAAACTTCCAAGGTCATGTCCAACTCTGTCGTTGTGTTATTCACTAATCAGGGATGGGCTGCTGGGGGTTCACATGATCCTCTACCTAGGATTCTGCCCAGTGAACCCCGAAATGCCACCCCTGGCTGGCCACACCCACCCTGCCTACCTCATCCCTCCCCTCCCAGGAGTCTCGATGTGGCCCATTTATCATGCCAAGTAAATGCAGGGCCCACGTGGAGACTTAGAAAGGGGGAAAACGGGCCTACTGGAGGTTCCGGAAGTCCAGAAATGGGCCTGTTTCCGGCCTCCGGAGCCAAGGGAAAGCCAGGAAAGCCTCCGGAGCCTGGGGAAGGTAAAAAAAACACTCCCTCCTCACTGTGGGGCAGGAGGCTGGTTATGTCACACCCACCTTGAGTAATGGGGCAGTGAACCCATTGCTGCAATTTTTGAAGCCCACCCCTGATAATATACATTGGAAAAAATAGTCCAGCATTCAGTCTTGTATGAAATTAATTATCCCCTCTCTACCACCATAACAAGCTGCACAAATAAAATGTTTGGTATTTCTCCTAATCACAGCTGAAAGAACCTTGGAAGATAAGAGTCCACTGACCAGGGATGATCCCACAATTGCCAGCCAGATGGAGCCTAGTTCATTGTTTCTCCTCTGTGGGCCATAAACAGTACCTATGGGATCTTCTGTTGCAATAGCAGGGTTAATACTACTTTCACTCCAGAAAGTGATGCTTATACTATCCAAAGAATCATTTACCTGGCAATTTCTTGCACTACTGGCTTAGTATCTTGCCACACACAAAACTAAAAGAATAGAAAGCAAATACAGAGGAGGAAGAGGAGGAAGAGGAAGTAATCTTACAATTAGTAAGTGAGTCATGCCATTCAGCATATAGTTAATTCAGCAGAGATGGGAAGAAATGATGCGGCACCAATTGAAGCATACACTCCAAACTACGCATTGAAGCCTTCTGCATTTATACATGGTTGTCAGTGAGTATTGATCTGACTCATTCCACATTTGTGGTGATATCCTATGAGGAAATTTAGTATTTTCACAGATTTGTGTTCTGTCATCCTCCCACCTAGATGTGTGAAGATGCAGATGGAGTCATTTTCCAGATAATAGGTAGTTAAAAGCAAATCCTGTTTTACCCTGACACAATACTTAGTTTGTTTTTCTTAAACTGCTTAGAACTGTTGCATTTAAGTTCTCCTATAATTATTTCTTTCTCGTTATACACCAGAGTTAAACTGGCAATAGTATTTAGACATCAAAAATCATTGGCTAAATTTAGAACACAACTATTAGATGAATCTGTAAACTGTCTGTGAAAACATAGGATGTTGCCTGGCAAAGTAAAACAAAACAAAACCAGACCCTAAACAGCATGCCTTGAATGCCATTTATATGACAACCCAGGTTTTTTTAGGATTAACTTGAGAACCAAAGCAGTTAAATGTAACAAGGGTCATTAATACCATAGAGATTGAACAGATGCAGATCAAATATAAAAATAAGATATGTAGTCTTCCCATTCTAAAAATTGAGCATGGCAAAGGTTAATATATTGCTTTCTTTAGAATGGAATGGAATGGAATGGAATAGAATAGAATAGAATAGAATAGAATTCTTGATTGGCCAAGTATGATTGGACACACAAGGAATTTGTCTTTGGTGCATATGCTCTCAGTGTACATAAAGAAAAATAAAATAGAATACATTCATTAAGAATCATAAGATACAACACTTAGAGATAGTCATAGGTTACTAATAAGCAATCATATTGTTTTGTTTGTTTCCTAGTATAATTTAACTGTTAAAGATACAAGCAACATGATTATAGTCATAAGTGGAAAAAGATAGGTACTAGGAAAGAGATAGGTACTAGGAAGGAAGAGAAGAATAATAGTAATACAGTCTTAGTAGATAATTTGACAGTGTTGTGGGGATTAGTTGACTGCAGATGAGAGTCACCACCAGTCTTGTCCACATGAACCAATCATTTTGACATAATTGCAAAAGATCACACAAATGTAAACATAGTTCCATTATTATTATTCAAGATAAACTTTAATCTCCATTAGGTTCATTAGATGACACAGTTATACAAGATATAGCAAGGAACTGAGAGCTTATTGTGCAATGTAGCTGTGGAACAGATGAGAAGAGTTTAAGGTGAAGATACTAAATCGTAATTCATAACTTATTCAAGGTACACTTTCAAGCAAGGATGAAAGGAAATAGAACAGAAAACAATACTGTATGAAGCAGCATACTGCAAAGCAAATTCAAAACGCATCTAGTGTACCTCTGGAATCTTTTAAAATCCTAAAAATATAAAGTTGTTTTTTAAAACAATGACATATTTGCAACTAAATAAGGGAGGCAATCAATAGCACATGTCTACACAATATAAATGTATTGTTTGTGTTGGGCTTATTATGTTTGGTAAAGCTGCTAATACTGATTTGTTGAATTAATCTGTACTCAAGGAAACTGAAAACGATTAGGTAAGTTTGTTTAAATGAATGAGCAGAACAGAATAGCAAAGACTTTGGAAGATATCCAGGCCTAAAAAAGGCAAGGGCAATACTATAATGTAAGCTGATTCAAGGAATATTTGTCCAGACAATATAGGAAAGAATGAAAGAATCAGAGGGGGGAAAACAATAACTAGACAAGAAAGCAGACTCAAAGTTTTAGTGCCATGCAAGGGTGAAATTAATATATTGAAATAATCAACTAATTGATTGGGAATGCAGTAAATATTGTAAGCAGACATGAGTACTGTTTAAAACATTGCTTAACAATCTTCAGATTACCCCATACACCTTTGTTCTCCTTGTTTGATAAAATGTTAGAGTGGATGTATTTAATTTGCCAATATTAAAACATTACTATTGACTAAAAGTTATTCTTCAGATATTCAAGGATGATCTTCTCCACACAGGAATTAACTCCTTGCTCTGAGGTACTTTGCAGTGCACTCCTCCTAAAAGTAGGAGTGGACCCAATGGCTACTACATGGACTCTCTAATATCTGCTTCTGAAAATGTTACTAAAATTTAAAATGTGTTACCTATCCAAATGTATTGCTCTAAGTTTACACTTGAAGAAGCCATACACATTTTTTTAAAGGGAAACTTATGTCCCTTATATTACTATACCCATGTATTTACAACATATATTACCAATAACTCATATTTTTTCTCAATGGTTCATAAGTTAGATCAAGAGTAGACAATTATTTTGAATTGGTAGCAAATACTGTATTTTAAGGTTTCTGGATGGTGTTTCTCATTATTAGCATAAAGGAGGAAACTACATTTTCAATCTGCCACTGACAAGAACGAATCATTAGTGAAAACAGATTACTTCAGGAAACTACCTGTAGAAAATTCACTCTTAAGATTAATATAGTTTTGAAGTTTTGTATTAATTCTGGGATAATTGCATAGATTTCCTGAAATATTTTTCAGAGAAGAGTTTTGGATTCATTGAAAAAAGAATACTTTGCCTATTATTCTTTTTTCTCTCCTGACAAAAAATTTGAAAGCTCAAGTAAAATATAGACATTTTTCAAGTCATCTAACTATATCTAGGAAGGAGACAAAAATTCATTAGAAGATAAGATTTCTAAGGGGATATAATTTTTTCCCCAAACATTGAATCACAGTTTAAAATTCCCTTACAGATTATGTATGCTTTCTAATGACTGGTTTAGATCTATTACAATGCCAATATATAAAAGAAGAAACAAGGTAAATCTGACTAATATTCACTCAATTAACTTTCTTAGTATAATTAGTGGCTTTCTAGACAAGTCCATGGGAGTTTAATCAAATGGATGCAGCAGGAGAATGTCCAGTTGGAAGAGCAAATAGGGTTAGGAAGAGATGGTCAATGTTCAACCAAGGTATTCATCTGCCTTGTTTAGTGGGAAAGTACTACAATAGCCCTTGGGGCATCTGTCATCATATCTTTACTGGTTTATATAAATTGCAATGCAATCTACATGAGGCTACTCTTGAAAAGTATCCCAAAGCTTCAGCTATTACAAAATGCAGCCACATAGGCAATTTTGAGCACCCGAAGAACAGTGTGTGTAACACTGCATGAGCCGCACTGGGTGATCAGATTACTTCCGGATCCAGTTCAAGGTGGTGTTTATGATCTATAAAGCCCTACAAGACACAGTATCAGGTTACCTACAGAACCATCTTCACTTGTTTTATATATACTTCTCTGCTGCTTTTTCAACGATTGGATGTTGAGATCTAACCATGCCTATTTGAAAGCTCACATTAATATTTTTTATATTGAAAAAGTTTTATTGAGTTTACATTTTTTGTGGGGTAGGGTAAGGGATACATAGAAATTTTGAGAGTGGTCACGTCAAAGTCGTCGGCTCCTCCGGTACCTCAAGTTACATTATAAAAAAGAAAAGAAACATTTCACATAACACTACAAGCTGGAAGCAAGTACATATTCCTAAATTTTTCAGTTATATACTGTCAGTCAATTACAAAAATCCAGATTACAAATATCATACAATATTACTCAAAAAAAAAACCAGGGCAAAGTTATTTCTTAGATCTAAGTCTCTTGGCAATTGTATCTTCCATCTTCTCCCCCGGGCCCCCAGCGGGCGGGGCCATGGCCCCCCCTGCCCCCCTGGATCTTCTCCCAGGACAGAGGAATGTTTTTTAAGAAAGGCTTCCGCCTCAGCAACTGTTTTAATCTTCACTCTACCTCCTTCCCAGAACACCAGCATCCCTTCGGGTATGACTCACTTGAACCAGATCCCACGATCAAACAATGTTTTAGACAAGAAGGAAAATTTCCTTCTGGCTTCTCTAATCTTTCTTGGAATCTGTTTCAAGATGGTAACCTCCTTTTGTTGGTAAATCATAGGACTCCCTCTTTGCGCCTTCAAGATTTCCTCTCTGGTTGACCTTCTAACAAATTTTACATGTATCTCTCTGGGTACTTCATTCATCCTGGCATATGCAGAATTTATTCTGTAGACTAGGTCAATGTCCCCTCTGATCTCATCTTTAGGTTTATGTAAATAGTCTGCAATAATTGTACTCATAAGATCAGGGAGACATTCACCCTCCATCTCAGAAACATTCTGAAATCTCAAAAAGTATGTCATCCTTTCCATATCTATCCTAGTCACATGCCCATCTATTTCCACAACCTCATTAGAAACATTTTAAATCTCTCCCTTAGCCCCCTCCAGCCCCCCTTTCAATTCTTCATTCTTCTGTGTATTCTCAAGCACTTGTTTTCGAGTGTCCAGTAATTCCTGTTTAAAATTGACATTTTCTGCCCTCTGGGCCTTAATTTCTAATACCAAATTTTGTATAACAGATTCAAGGGCAGTCATTCTTTGTTCAAGGCTTGCCAACGTTGCTTCTTGTGCCATGTTTAGCTATTAAAATCCGTGCCAGTAAAATGGCGTTTTTAGGGTGGAGCTGGTGAGGCAAATCAGGAGTCCAAAGTTCTCAAAGTTGTAGAGCTGCAGAATTCAGAAACCAGTAGAGAAACACTTTTCCAACTCCATAGGTATAATAACGAAGGCAATCCAGAAAGGAAAACACAAATCCAAAAGAAAAAAATTCTTCATCAATAATTAGAGGAAGTCCAAATCACAAAGAGACACTGGTAATTTTCCATAGGTCATAGTCAGTCGGGGACAAAGAGAAGCCATTTTCCGCCCAAACTCAGAGCCCGAGGGAGAAAGTGGTTAAAAAGCAAAAAAGAAACTGTTTCAGCCAGACCTAGAGACATAATTGCAGACAAGCCTCAAAGTACTTTCCCTTGTTAGAGACCATCTGGATTCAAAGTTTCCGATTCCTCACAACGAGGCATTTCCGAGTGCCGCTTTTAGTCCAAGGGGGTTTTTTGGGAAACAAACACCCCCCTCCTGTCCCTTTCAGCCCGGCTGACAGTACAAAAAAAAAAAGGTTTTAATAGCTCACTCTCCGCTCGCAGCCGAGGTCCCGAAAAGCCTCCCGACTCTTCCGATCTTCTCTCTCCATAGCATTAAATGGTGCCGCCAACCTTTGGCGAAGGAAAAGCCCCCCGCAGCATGTCCTCTTCCGCCTAAGCCGAGGATCGGGGTCGCTTCCCCCACTGCCGTGAGGGGGGGCTTCCCCGTCGAGCCGGCTTTACGGGAGAAACCCCAAACAAGGGGCTTCTCGCCCCCGCGGGGGGGCAGGAAAAGAGACAAAGCGGCGAGCGAACCCTAAGTTCGCCCGTCGCCGCCGTCGCCGGAACCGGAAGTCCGAAAGCTCACATTAATATTAATACACCGTCATTTGTGGATTACAGTCTATTTAAATACAATATTTGAATGTCCACTTACAAGGACAGAAAAAGAAAGGCCAAGAGTTTACTAGAAATTAGATTTTATAGTGCAGTGGCTGGCTATGCTATCTGCCTAGCATTCAATATTCTCACCAGTGAGAAATGAAATCTCCTACAGTGGCAGAGCTGAAAGAAGAGTGAAAGGTAGGAGGTCATAAATCTCTTTACAGAAGATCTCTAGATCTATACTAGCCTTGCCTTCCTGTCTCAGTGCAGCTAATTAATGCTGCAATTCCATATCCCCCAGGAAGCTGTTTTGATGTAGTATCCTCCCCCTTATGAAATAAATAAGGCTGAGAACTTTATAGCCATTCGAGGTGGGAGGGGGGGAGTTGATAGAAATGAAATGAATTTTATAGTGCCATCTTCTGGTTCTATAGAATCAGATGTGATTAGGAAAATCCACACACATATGCATACGCGCACCCAGCCCCCTTTGGGAATCAGGTTTTGTATGTACAGTAACTATTGCATACAACTTGTCATTGCAATAAAGATGTATTTCAGCTGGCCACCCCCTGAGATGAATGTATCCGGTGAAAGCATTAATGGAACTACTTAGACTGATTCATTCAAAGAAGCTAAGTTTCTCATTTGAAGGAAACATTGTTTTAATGGACATTTCCCCCCCCCCAAGAAGTGTCAATAATTGGCATTATCTCATACTTTGCCAAGTAGAAAGAATTAACAAGGTTGCTTGTTTCATAATTTATTTAACTGCTTCCAAAAGAAGAGACTATATGTCGCTCAGGATTGAATTGTGTAGTCTGTGATACCTCCTGTGCTTGGTTGATTATTTGCCGACATTTCATTACCCAACCAAGAAAAGTTATTGCTAGGGAGGGTGGGGTTTATATATAGCAGTTTGCCCTTCTAATGTTGATGGGCATGTGGTTTTTCTCATTGAGAGTTCCTTGATTAGGGTATTGCTTTTGCTTGGTTGTTGGTCTGTTGTTAACCCCTGCTTATCTAGGTGTTGCCTGCTGGAGTGGATGCCCTGGCCCAGGTCAAACACAGACCTAAACATGCAAAAAGATTGGGATTTTTTTTCTCCTTTTACTAATTGAGGCTTGCAAACACACACACTATACAAGGGATCTACACAAGGGATTTCATTCTATGTTTGTGAATGCTAAAATTTCTAGACACTGCATTATGGTCTGTGCTATGAGCCTGAAGAGTAATGATCCCATGGGTTTTTCTCTGATTTGTTGGTATATTTGTCCATAAAACTGAATGTAGGTAGTGAGGCAGAGGATATGAGGTCCACGATTCTGGATATTGTGATCTTAGTGTTTCGCTAGGTCAAATGTGTTGTGTCGTACTGCCATCTTGAACCCTTTTGCTAGTTCTGAATTTATAGACGTGAAGAGTGCTATAACATTGAATGAAACCATAATTTCATCTTCTTCTACTTTTGGGTCTCAGAATTTCTAGAGACATTGTTGTGGGGGGTCGATAGAATATTTGTTCTCCTCTATGAGCTGTCCAAGCTTTTTCATAAGTTATTTGGCACATTGGGTTCCCTAATTATGATACAATTAGATGAAGACATATGTTTGGCTTGTGTATTTTTAAGCATTTATAAAAGTGGGGGAGAATGAGTCCACTGCTTTTTACCTGTTACCGTTATTCTTTTTTGATTTGCCCTTTCTTGATTAGGTCATCAAGGGTTCTCTTGATGATGTCTAGTTTCTGTATTGGGTTGCTTACTGGAATTTATGTTTTTTTATCCTCCAGTAATTATGACATAGAACTGAGGCACAGGTGGACAAGGAGATAGCTGAAGTTCTCTGCTGTATACTTGATGTGAGGAAACAAAAACTCATGATGATGAATGATCTCCAATTATAGTCATCCTCCCTGGAACCGAAGCTGGAATATTACAGCCAATCATGTAGCATATATAGCAGTCATTGTGTGCCAAAAGTATGCACATGCATACGTGACACTGCACCCATGTGCCCGTACCCATGATGCAATGTGTACACAACCCCCTGAACACTCCTGCCCCTGTGCATGTGTGAATAACCCCCCTGCATGTGCTTCCCCACACATGCATGTGTGACACCCCCCTGTGTATGTACTTCATGCTCCCTCACCCATTTTTTGCTTCTGGGTTGGTGCAGGAAGCTTTCCAGGCCCAAAATGGGGTGCGTGGAGGCCTCACATCCCACCCCCCGTTTTGGGCCTACAAAGCCTTCTGCACCCACCTGGAAGCACAAACGGGGTGTGGGGCACCGCACAAGGCCCCAAAATGCAATGCGAGTGCCCCCCGTGCATGCATCCTGCCCCTCCACACATGTACATGCATTCCCCCGCATGTACCCCACCCTCCGTGCATGCACGGCAGAGACCTGAAGACCATCTGGCTGGTGGGAGGCGCACGTGAATGCAGAGCTGGGCTGGGCTGATGGCTAGCCTGCCTGCAGAGAGGGCTCAGCGTGCCACCTGTGTGCCACCTGTTTGCCATCACAGATGTTTAGGATATGGAAGCCATGGGGCATGCCTGAAAAATCAATTTGGAAGCTTCTCAATGGGTTCTAAAAGTTAAGTAAATATTGTAGTGGATTTACCAGTACATTAAAATCCAAGAATTATAATTTAGAAATTAACATGTAGTATTTGCCCATTGCTATATTGTACATTATTTCCTTGTTTTTATTTATTTTTTTTACTTATAAATGTTATTAAGTCTTCACTAAGAAAGTAAAATGATATTTGCTAATGAACTTTGTCTCATGGCTTTTTTCTCTGTACAGGCATTGACTAGAACATAAATCTGGTAAAAATATTATATCCAATTCCACCCTAAAAGCATGTGGCATCATGACTCTGATCTTCAATAATCATTTTATGTCGGGACTGAGGTGTATTCTTAAGACTTAATTTGACAGCTTAGCCAGACGCAAGAACAGATGTTTCTTTCATAATGCATTTTACTCAAGAATTTGCCCATATTCCTTGTTTTATTAATCCAACTAAGGAAAGCTTGTCATATCTTTTTGGGGGGGGCACATTAAAAGGGAAAAGTCCTCAAGCAATTTTGTTTAGAATAGCTAGGAACGAATTAAATACAAATTCTTCTTGTAGTGATGCTGCCAGAAGTCAGTCAATCAGTCTTTCCTTCCTTCCCCTTTCCCTAATAATGACAGAAAGAAAGTAATGTATGTATGGGATAGAGTCAGTACCATTGCTGGTTCTGGTAAAAAGACTACACGGATTTAAAAAATAAAAATCAAATCAAATCAAAATCAAAAACATGTGACCCATCAAGATGCAATTATCTCTTTAGCACCAAAGTGCATAGCTAAGGTTTTCTGCATCTCTCTGATGCCATCTAGTGGTCGCCTCAACTGGTGCAGTTACTGGTCTTTTAAACACATGCGTTCCATCGTTCTTCATCCTATATAGACCCCAACAATTCAGATGTAGGTACGGTACGTATTTCCGCTATTAGCAGTCAAAGAATGCAGCATCCTCTTGCTCTGAGTCACATTATTGTTACATCAGTGTCGGGAAGTTCGTTATTCGCTGTACACAGCCTCACCGGCGAAGTTGCGGATTCAGACGATGAGTTGCGACGATAAACGGTCTTCAGAGTTACGGGATTCACGGAAAAGGAGAGGAGGTTCCTGGATGTTTCATTTCGGAGTCATTCTCTCTCCAATGCACGAAAGGCAACTGTGGGGCGAGAAGAGAGTTATCAAAAAGCTCCGAGGGAACATGGTTCATCCTCTGGTTTCACCGCTTCTGGATAGCAACCGCCGTCATCTGCATCGCCATCTTACCAAGATCATACAGATTTACTAGCATCATTTATTCCGCGCTCCCTACGATCCGAACAAACTCAGGCGGAGTATTATTATTATTATTTTACCTGGTCTGGGGAAATCCGCACGATGAGCTTCCGTGTTTCTCTACCGCCAGTTAGTGGTCAGGCGAATTTTTGCAGCCCAGCAATTTTTGCAGTCCTGCACGGATGGGGAAAATTAAACCAGGCTCCTTCGCCTGATTCTCGACTCTTGCCTGTGATGAAGCAGTCAATCACAAAACGGATTTATTAGTTTCATGGGATTTCCAGGTTTCTTTTTTTTTGAGGGGGGGTGGGCTCGGACCACTGTTGCAGCTGTTGTGGGAAACAGCAAATACTCTTTTCGCAAAGGAAAACCTTTTGTGCTTGAACGTAAAAATATTCTCCAGGATTACACACTTTTGTGGCAGGAAGAATAGAATATTTACTACTGTTGTTTTGTTTAGTGGCCATTATGTACACTGAGAGTATATGCACCAAAGACAAATTCCTTGTGTGTCCAATCACACTTGGCTAATAAACAATCCTTCCTTCCTTCCTTCCTTCCTTCCTTCCTTCCTTCCTTCCTTCCTTCCTTCCTTCCTTCCTAATCTATCTATCTATCTATCTATCTATCTATCTATCTATCTATCTATCTATCTATCTATCTATCTATCTATCTATCTATCTATCTATCTATCTATCTATCTATCTATCTATCTATCTATCTATCTATCTATCTATCTATCTATCTATCTATCTATCTATCTATCTATCTATCATCCAACTTCAGTGGACCATTCTTCGGTCCGATATGCAGCTAATACGTGAGGGAGGAAAAAGATAGGAAAAAGAAGCTGAGGAAAGAGCTGACAACGGCGATGCTCTACCGGCTATCGAAGGCGCAAAAGTTCTTTTCCCATCCCCCAAAAGAGATGCCGAGGCAGCGCGTCGGTTCTTGCAATCGATAGATCGTTCTGTGGGCTAAAACGGCCCAATCGGCAGTCGACAAGCCGCAGCAGGCTTGCCTCCGATTGGTCGATGCTACTGTGACGCAATTGGCTTGCTCTCCCTGGGCGGCTGGTAATGCGTGCGGAAAGTGTGGTCTCGGCCCGTTCGATTTGACGCGATTTGGCGGGAGGGTTCGGCCTTGAGCCAGGAGGAAAAACCAAGCTAGCGTAGAAAGTGACTTGATCCTGCTCTGACTTAAAGGAGGAGGTAGGCAGGACGGAGAGACCGCTGTTCCAGAGCGGGAAAAGGTTTCCTGCCAGTATCTTACTGCTTTTGCGAAGTGCTTCGCTCTCAGTATTTCGTTATTATCGAAGAGTGGGTGCTGCCTCTTTCTCCCTCCGCTGACGGGGACCGATGACAAAGCCGCACATACAGAAGGGGCCGTTGTTCTCTTTCGTTTCTTTTTAATTGAACTAAAAGGTGTTCCAATACTTTTTTTTTAGTTTTCCACTTTTCTTGTTTGAAGCCCAAATCATCATCACACCCTTATGAATACACCAAATGCACCTTAATTTTGAATAATATGTACAGGTTTTTCACCTCAGGTGAAACTAATTCCTCAGAGAGGAATCCTGAAGCACTTTCATTTTTAAAATGTAATTGACTTCCCTGCTTTATAAATCACCATTACTGTGGAACCGGTGGGCAGTTAGAAAATTTTACTACTAACAGATACAAAAGTGGGAGGTAGGTATAAAAATGGTATAGAGAATAATCCCTATGCAAGTAATTAGGGGGGAAACGCCATGATTTTACATGAAGATACTGTACTTGACAACCGGTTCATCTTTATGACAGTTGCAGTGTCCTGGGGTCATGTGATCATATTTTCCGATCGTCTGGTGAGCAGTCAACGGGGAAGCCAGATTTAGTTAACAATCGTGTGACTAACAATTGTAGTGATTTGCTTAACAAATGTGGCAAGAAAATCATAAAACAGGACAAAACTTGCTTAACAATTTCTCACTTAGCAACATAAATTCTGGGCTTTATTGTCGTCATAAATTGAGGATTACCTTTACATCTATTTTATATTAATGTTCTGTAGTTTTATGTATACTGTTGTATTTTGCTAGTAATCTTTCACAATTTATTGAAACCTACTTCCATCTAAGGGAAAAACCAGGTCTTTGTGTATCCTGTGCATTTTTCAATAGATTCCTCTGTGTGCGTTACGAAATGACACATTATTTTTATGGTGCAATGAGGTTTGTAGTGGTGTATATAAAAATCAGAAGGACCTCTGCAGAGTACACCATACATTATTTTAACCCAAGCTTTTTCTATGGAAAGTAACAAGTTTCTGACATGTACCCTCTTTCTTTTCCCCCCTCTCTGTTAAAATGCTTCAAATACACTTTTTCAAGATATTCCTTATCTTGATTATTTTTCAGTCCTTTACAGCTTTATATATATTTTTTATTATCATGATGTTGACTGTGCCCTAGAGCCTTAAGTATGGTCAAAATGCCAAATGTAAAAATAATAAAATAGTAGAAGCTTTATTTTTAACTTTTTAAATTATTTTCTTCAATTTTTTTTTCTCACAACTAAATATTGAATAGCTAGTTTGAGCACAACTTCTCAGTTGTGAAAAAAAAATCTAGGTATTTTCCTATGCAACCAATTACAAAATTAAAAGAGGACCATTCCTTAATTATAACTGTGATGTTTGTTCAGGAGACTATGGAAAGGAACTATGTGAAAGTTTTCTAAGAACCCACTGTTGCAGAATTTTGAAAGGAAGATAGGGCTTAACCTACACACAAGCCAAGTTATTCTTTATAATAGGACTTAGCCATTTAAAGAGTTCTTCAAAATCCTTTCCCAATTTGCCCAGAAGAGTCTTTAAATCGTTCTATAACTTCATATTCCTCAAACCTTTTTTTAAAATATGCTACACTGGTCACTTTCCTGTCCTCTAAAATAGATAATGGTTTTAGGGATGGATTACAATGTTTTGTTAAAAGATTAGATGAACAGGGCTTGGGTTTAGCAATAAAATTGTTTTGGTCAAGGCACATCTTCTCTGGCCATGATATTTATCTCAGACACATAATATATACTCTTCTTAACCCCAGTACCTATCATATGTTTTCTGCAGTAAGCACAATCATTTTGCAATTTCCTTTCCCCATAAAGTCTATCAAGTTCTCTAGAGATCATCCATGTGTTGCATGTATTTAAAGATATTTTTAATGTGGGTAAGACGCTTCTTGAAATCTATTTCCCCATGTTTTAACTACCATTTCCTTCCTACAAGTTTCAGTTCTTTTGTATTGCCCGTGTTGGGGCAATATCTTTGTTTTCTGAGGTAAATTTTGAGTCTAGCTTGACACTTGTTAACTTCACAGACACAACCATATAGCTTTCTTGGCATGATTCAGAAGTACGGTAGCTCACCATTGTGTTTGTCTGTATTTTTATCTTTTACTTTCCATTCTAACCTACAGCCCTTGAATTTCTTGGAAGTCTCCCATTGAATCAGGCTCAACCCTGCTTAGTTTGTGACTTGAATCCTCACATATATAATGGGCTCAATCCTAAACACTTTTGTTTTTTAGCTAAAATCATGTAGCAGAAACTTAACTGCAAATTAATTCAGAAACTTAATTGTAA
Organism: Rhabdophis nuchalis; assembly: GCA_039707465.1. Classification (NCBI taxonomy): domain Eukaryota; kingdom Metazoa; phylum Chordata; class Lepidosauria; order Squamata; family Natricidae; genus Rhabdophis; species Rhabdophis nuchalis. Next base: position 189,650,464 of record CM077643.1, on the reverse strand, counting down.
AATAATTTTCCAGGAGAATAGGTGTAAAGTTAAAATGTGTAAATACCGTAGTAGGAATAGGAAAAACTCTAAATAGTTCTTCTTCTATTTTACATTCAGACTGTGAAATTGCAAAAAAGCCCTTGAATTTATTATGAATTTATATGTAGCGTGTACCAGTATTACTACATTTATTCTTGCAGTTAGTCAATAGCTTGCAGCCACTTCAATAATAAATATACACAGTTAGATTTTTTTTATATCTTGTTTGTCCCAATCTTTCTGCATATTAATTTGAAGAACTAGGATTTCTTTGGAATACATACTCTTCAAGAAATATCTTCGAATTACTTGTTGAATAATCTATATTTCACTTCATATTTATTTCCACATTACCTTTGTAATGTTGTTGGCATTTCTCAGTTCAAGCTTTATTTTGTTGATTGAAAGAGTAGATATTCATTTAATTTACCTCAACTTAAATATTATTAAAATGTAAAAAATGATATTCTACTATTTTAACAATTGTAACTTTATGAAAGCCATACAGATAGTCCTCATCTTGCAACTATTTATTTAACGAGTGTTCAAAGTTACAGTGACTAATGGCCATTTTTCACACTTATGACCATTGCAGCATTACCTATGATCATATGATCAAAATTCAGATGCTTGGCAACTGGCATGTATTTTTGACAGTTGCACTATCTCAGGGTCACCTTTTGTGACTTTCTGATAAGAAAGGTCCAAATTCATGTTACTAACTTAAGAACTGCAGTGATTCATTTAACAGCTGTGGCAGAAAAGGTCATAAAATGGGGAGGGGGGAAAATTCATTTAACTGTCTCGCTTAGCAACAGTAACTTTGGGCTCAATTGTGGTTGTATGTCAAGGACTACTTGTATTTCAAATGTAATCTTTCCTCAAGGAATCTTTCTTTATAGTAGTATCTCACTGTATCACTGTTATGGGCTTTGTATCCTGGGGAAGTCCCCCAGGATTTTTCTCCATTATCAAGCTCTGGATACCAAGTAAAATGCTTCTACACACAGGCTATTAGGGTATAAAAACCTGCCAATGGTTTTTATCACCTTGTGCTTAGGATTTTCAGTTTGGTTTTTTTTCAAAAAGAGAAGCAATATACAATTAATGCTACAATAATAATGTATTATTTTAATCATACATCACATTGCTTTGGCAACAGCAAAAATGATGAGTAATTTTTATTTTTTATTTTTTTTATTGAAAAAGTTTTATTCACACAGATTTTCCCCCTTTTTACCCCCCCCCCCGACATATAATATAAATCACATACAAATACTATACCCCCGCTCACCCCATCTTAAAATGAGTTTCTCATTCAGATATTATACCCCCTCGCCTCCCAGCAAACACAATATAAGTTTCTCTTAGTATCTCAATATCCCATTAACACCATCTTCTAAGTTAATTAAAGATATAAAAAACATAATATAAATTTCTCTTTTTAAAAAAAACCCTATCCCATTATTCCCCTCTCTAAATTAATCATACATATATATTACCCCGCCCTCCACCCTAACCCTCCCCCACCTCCCATTCAAACCCACCCTCCTGACTTCCGCTATACACCACTCTAATAATTCCAAGCATCCCAAATATTATTTACTCTATTCACCTATCAATCAAAGCATTCTTACCTAAAAGCTACATAGTACTTCCTAATCTGATATATATTCTGTATATAATCAATCCATTAGAAACCTTATAACAAACTCAACATAAACACCCCCTTTTAGTTGAACATTAAAATACATAGAAAATAATTCTTAAGATCTAAATACCATGTCATATAACCTAACATTATAAAACTTAAACCATATATCCTAGCTTAAGTTTACATCCTTCCTAATTCAAAAGGTTTACTATTTTTCCCCTCTCCATTTGCTTATTTGCCCACTTAACAACACAAAAAAATGTAAAGATTACTCTAATATTTGAAAAAAGCAAAGTTACTTCTCTCTTCACAAAGGAAACCGAAATGGTATAGGAAAATTTCAGATCCTATAACAGGAAGGATACAGTAAATTGCAAGAAAATTTCAAAGTTCGACCCAAGTTTTTTCCCAGAACACTAACATAATATTAATCCTTTCCGCGTCAATGTTCATAAGTCCAACTCTTCAGGTCTCCTTCCATTCCATCCATAGCTGTTTGTAATACCAGTTTAAGCAGCTGCCCCCATAAATAACAAAAAAAAAAAACCTTTACATAGGTAACCCCCGAGTGACTTTTCATCAGGATTATAAAGTTCCAAGATCGTGATAGGGTAACAACCAGATCCACTGCAAATGCTCCGGTTCCAGTTTTCAACCCTGAAAAAGTTTCCACATCCAAGAGAACCAGCATTGCAGAGATCTGTATATTTTTATCTAGATTGATTAATTGCTTCGTCCTTTAATCCTTTTGTCTTTCTTAACTCGCCAAGATTGAGACTTCCTCTGCTTCTGCGGTTTCTGAATTTGTCTGGTGCTAGACCTGGCTTCACATTGCTCATCTGATTTACGTATTGGCATTCCAACAGATCCCCCTATAGCAGTCTTCGACATTTCCTCCAGAGTAGGGCTTAAAAAAAGCCCAGGGGAATCCAACTGAGTATGTTCTTCCATCTCTTTTCCAAATTGTTTCTGCTCCATCTCAATATCTTGCTCTGAACCATCCAGATCTACTAGTGTTGGTATAGATATACGTGGGGGCGTTGCACTTTTCTTCAGTATTTCATAATAAAAATCTCTTGCCTTGTCTATAGTATTCAAACAATACCGCGCCCCTTCATATCTGAATATAACACCCATTGGAGCATCCCACCTGTACTGTATCCCTCTTTTCTTCAGCTCCTCCACCAAAAAACCAAAATCCCTTCTGAGCTTCAGGATAGTTGATGGAAGTTCCTTAAAGACACCAATCCGTTTTCCAGCTATGTGGAGACAGGAGTGAAAAGACTTCTGCAGAATATCATTTCTGAGGTTTCTCTCAGTAAAATATATCACAACATCTCTCGGTAGTTGCCTTTGTAATGCTATACGTGAATTTGCTCTGTAAATTTTATCAATCTTAGCATAAATTTCACCAGGATCCATTTTTACTAATATAGCCAAAGCATCAGCAGAAACTTTTCTTAAGTCTTCTCTAGGATTTTCTGATAAGCCCCTCAGTCTAATGGCGTTTTCCATTAACAAAAATTGTAACATAATAACCTCTTTGTCCAATTTGTGCATATTCCCCTCCATTTCCACCAATTTCAAATTGATGAGTAATTTAAAACCACTGTATAACTAAATAATGGTTCACATATGGGGGGAAAACCTAGTATTTGGATATTTCAAAGAAAAAACTTCTGAAACCCTGGAAAATAGCACCTTGTTGGTTTTGAAAATTATGAACTATTTATATCAACAATCTGACAGTAGGGCATCTTCCTATATTCAGAATCAAGTGCTGTTGTCTGCAGAAGGCCTTGACATACAAATGGCCACTTAACAACATTCAAAGTTATAACAGACCCAAAATAAGGTACGTAAAACCTGGATTCAAAGTTCTGGCAACTGTTTCCTCCCTTGTAACCACATGACTGCATTTTGGGCACTCTGCACAAGCCCACTTTTACAATCATTTCCAGCATCCTATAGTCATGTGATTGATTTACAATGTTTTGTGCTGGAAATTGGCATTTTTGGTTTCTGGCAAAAACAGTCCATTTTGGACAATTTCGGACAGTTGTAGAATTGCCTAACAACTATGGTGATTTGCTTAACAACTGCTGCAAAAATACCATAAATTAGGTCAGTCACATGATGACCCATTTAATTACCAGCATAATTTCTGACTGTAATTCTAGCAAATCAAAGGGAGTCTGTGTCTTTGAAAAGTATTGTTAAAACTTCAGCCTATATGGAATAATTTGACCCAATGTACATTTTATTTGGAAATAAGTCTCATGAATCTTTCTTTTGAATAACCTGAGTAGGATCCAACTGCTTGGTTTTAATTTTGCACAATGATTTTAGAAATTTGTTGTACCATAATATTAGAACTTGTTTCATTGGTGGTTTATACTGTGTTTCCCTGAAAATAAGACAGGGTCTTATTTTCTTTTGACCCCTGAAATAAGTGCTTGGCCCTATTTTCGGGGAGGTCTTATTATTTTTGAGGTGCAGAAGACGGCAAGCGTGGTCACCTGATGGCTGCTGCTATGCTGCAATATTTTCAGGGAGGGCTTATTTTTGGGAGAGGGCTTATATTAGTGCATATGCTCAAAATCCCAATTGGGCTTATTATCCAGGGAGGTCTTATTTTCAGGGAAACAGGGTACCATAAATGTAGGTTTGGGAGAATAGATACATTAAAATAATGGTTTAAAACATGTCAGATTTTCATTGCTATACATTTCCCCCCTACAGATTACCATGGGTGATTTTGAAAAGGGTAAAAAGATGTTTGTTCAGAAATGTTCACAATGCCACACGGTTGAAAAAGGTGGGAAGCACAAGACAGGCCCTAATCTCTGGGGACTCTTTGGTCGGAAAACAGGGCAATCTGCAGGATTTTCTTATACAGATGCAAACAAGAATAAAGGTAAATTATAAAGCTTAATAGGCATAACGGTGGGAGCAATTGGATGGAAATTGCTTTATAAAACAGTTGGGTCAATATTAAGTTATTTTGAAATACTACCTCTAAATTAATTGGCTCCAGAGTCAGGGAAATAAAAATGTCAATTATTGATTACTCCCCATCTTAAAATAGAGTTGTTGGATATCTTCCAAAAACAACTTTCTAATAACTATATATAATGCTAGAGGAAGATTTTGCTGCACTTTTAATTTTGGCAAACTATACTCAAACATTCTTGGTTAATGTGTCAGTAGTAAGAAACGCTGGAGTTTTTAGTCACCAGTATCTGAGAGTTATAGATTCTTCATTTCTGTGGAGGTGCATACTCTGTTTCTTTAGGGAGAATCTATGATTTATGTTTGATGTTTGAGATATTATTAGATTAATAGTTCATTCTATTTTTGGTGTGCTGTGCATCTACTTAGGCCAATGCTATAAAAATTTGTGTCAGAACTGTGCCTTGCTTTCAGTCCTATGTAGCAAAGATCCAACGGTGGAGCTTGACAATTTGTAGTTGGGGTAGTTTGAGCTGGCGAGGAGCCTATGTCAGTGCAGATTTTTGTTTATTGCAAATGTTACTTAAAGGGAAAATATGTCATATTAAGCTGCAATTCTGGAGCCATCAGGGAAGAAATCTTCACCAAACATAAAAGGGCCTGCTATGTTTCAGTCATGGTGCTTGAGTTTTAAGCTTTCTATATTCAGAGACTAGATACTGGTTCCTTTTTATATGGAACTGGTTTTGAAGACTATTCAGAGTGGTGCAAAATGCACCTGGTTATTACTTATAAAGCCCTTTATAACTTTAGGGACCATCTTAATTTGGAGCCATTTGCAGAATCCTTGTTTAATATTGGGTGGTCAAGAAAGCAAGTGGTAGGTACTTAGTCCTCAATATTATGCCACCCCCTTCCCCCCAGGACATGATCCATTGGGACAACTTGCTCCCTACCTGAAGTTAGAATTGTTCCTTCCCTTTTCAATATTTAGGCTGGCTGTTTTTCCTTATCCTGGAGCTTTGGGTACAGAGTCTACCAAGACTTGGCTCTTCCCCTACACATTAGACTGGGATGAGGTTGAGCAGGGAGACTGTCTGGTGCCTGGGGTCTGTTTTTGGTTTTATGGATTTTTGTGAGCCTCTTAAAATCATTAAATGAGATAAGCGGTCATAAAAGTATTTTAAAGGAATGAAAAGTCTGCAATTTAAGAGTAGCAATTCATTGGTTGTCTGATCGTTAATGTTGATGTTACTGTTGGTATATTTCATAATGTTACAAAGATATGACATTTTACATACTGAATATTTTTGGACTATTACTATTTTTATTATGCTGTGAACTGCCTTGAGTCTTGGATGGAGGCAGCATATATAGATTATATAAATAAAATTAAAATGTTGGATTGTAATGAAAATAAAACCTATTACAATTGTTTTACAGTGTAGTGTCTTGTTATTCTTCCACTATTGTACAGCAATATAGAACTGCAGGTGAAACTCCAAAAATTAGAATATTGTGCAAAAGTTCATTTATTTCAGTAATGCAACTTAAAAGGTGAAACTAATATATGAGATAGACTCATTCCATGCAAAGCAAGATAGTTCAAGCCGTGATTTGTCATAATTGTGATGATTATGGCTTACAACTCATGAAAACCCCAAATCCACAATCTCAGAAAATTAGAATATTGTGAAAAAGTGCAATATTCTAGGCTCAAAGTGTCCCACTCTAATCAGCTAATTAAGCTATACACCTGCAAGGGGTTCCTGAGTCTTTAAATGGTCCCTCAGTCTGGTTCAGTAGGAATCACAATCATGGGAAAGACTGCTGACCGTCTGACAGTTGTGCAGAAAACCATCATTGACACCCTCAAAAGGTAAATGTAAAAGAAGTTGGATATTCCCAAAGTGCTCTATCAAAGCACATTAATAGAAAGTTATGTGGAAGGGAAAAGTTTGGAAGAAAAAGGTGCACAAGCAGCAGGGATGACTGCAGCCTGGAGAGGATTGTCAGGAAAAGGCCATTCAAAAGTGTTGGGGACTTTCACAAGGAGTGGACTGAGGCTGGAGACAGTGCATCAAGAGCCACAGAGGGATCAGGACATGGGCTTCAAATGTCATATTCCTCTTGTCAAGCCACGCCTGAACAACAAACAACATCAGAAGCATCTTACCTGAGCTAAAGAAAAACAGATCTGGTCTGTTGCTCAGTGGTCCGAAGTCCTCTTTTCTGATGAGAGCAACTTTTGCATCTCATTTGGAAACCAAGGATCCAGAGAATGGAGGAAGAATGGAGAGGCACACACTGCAAGATGTTTGAAGTCCAGTGTGAAGTTTCCACAGTCTGTGTTGATTTGGGGAGCCATGTCATCTGCTGGTGTTGGTTCACTGTCCTTCATTACGTCAACACAGCTGTCTACCAGGAGATTTTGGAGCACTTCATGCTTCCTTCCGCAGATGAGCTTTATGGGAATGCTGACTTCATTTTCCAGCAGGACTTGGCACCTGCCCCCACTGCCAAAAGCACCAAAACCTGGTTCAATGACCATGGGATTACTGTGCTTGATTGGCCAGCAAAATCACCTGACCTGAACCCCATAGAGAATCTATGGGGCCTTGCCAAGAGAAAGATGAGAGACATGAGTCTGAACAATGCAGAAGAGCTGAAGGCCGCTATTGAAGCATCCTGGTCTCCCATAACACCTCAGCAGTGCCACAGGCTGATAGTTTCCATGCCACGCCACATTGAGGCAAAAGGGGCCCAAACCAAGTACTGAGTACATATGCATGCTTATACTTTTCAGAGGTCTGATATTGTTCTATGTACAATCCTTGTTTTATTGATCGCATGTAATATTCTAATTTTCTGAGAATGTGGATTTGGGGTTTTCATGAGCTGTAAGCCATAATCATCACAATTATGACAAATCACGGCTTGAACTATTTTGCTTTGCATGTAATGAGTCTTGTGTATTAGTTTCACCTTTTAAGTTGCATTACTGAAATAAATGAACTTTTGCACGATATTCTAATTTTTCGAGTTTCACCTGTATATCATTATTCACTATATATACAGCATATGTTAATATATGCACCATTACCTCAAGCATTTTCATTGAGTGTGTGTGTGTGTGTGTGTGTGTGTGTATCCCATGAAATTGCTCAGGGTAATGCTTTATTTTCATATACCATATCCCTACAGGAAACCCAGCTAATTACTTTAATGACTGAACAGGAATTTGAACTGGGTTTCTGATCTCTCCTAACTACAATACTTTTTTTCTTTTTCTGCTGTAATGGCTTGCAATCTGACAAATCAGATTGCTGGAATTCCGCTGCTGTCATTTCTGGTTATTTAGTTTTTTCTAACAGAAGGTGGCTAGAGTCTTTACACATCAGTACTGTATCTATCTATTTCAGTTTTGTACTGACACATCTTTACTTTGGGCACAGCCCATGGCAGTTGGCTTTTCTTTTTCTTTTTTCATCTACCTACTTTCAGCTGTTGAAGAAGGCAGATATTGTTAATTGCTCCCACTTAAGTTTGCTTGTCCAGAGAAACTTCCTTGAATTGCACAAGATTATTCACATGTTTTGCTGAGCAGGAAGCACTCCTTTCTCTTTTTTTATCTTTGAGTTCTAATTCCAAGGACATATTTACTTGAAAAATTTACTTGGACATAAATTCAAATTAAATAATGCTAAATATGGATAAGAGGGGAAGTTAATATAGATTTGATTTAGAAAGGGTTGGTTTGTATCCAGTTTTATCTGCTTCTGACAGAATGGTATCGACAAGCACAATATGCTTTTCCTTCATTTTATATCATATTATAGACTGTCATACTTAATTCTCTCAATTTATTCTATGAATGTCTTTACTTACTTATGAGCACGTTATAAATATACTAGTATTTGGGGGCATATACAGGATTTCAGTGAAGTGGCATCTAAGGGGAACTCTATTGCATGGGGGAGTTCTAGCTGTATAATACTGAATACAGCATTAAATATATATCCCATATATTCAGGGGAGGAAGTAATACAATAGTGGTGAAAAAGCTACTTCTTTCCAGATATTGCTAACCACAGATTCCAACATTTCTGACCATTGACCCTTCTGGCTCAGGCTATTGGATATTTGTAATCTTGCCTTATAAAAATAAATAATAACTTTCAGGTCAAACAACAAGGCTTTAACAATCACTTGAATATTAGAAACAATGGTATACAGAGATGATTGAAGAGACATTTCCTCTGGCAGTAGCTTTATATTCCCTATTATTAAAAAGAATCTTTATGTTCCTTCCATACCTGAAACAGTTAGTCGGAGGGAGGATAAGGGAAGGGGAGGAATGAAGGAAAAGGTGGCTGCAGCTAGATTGCAGAATACTTTACTCCTTAGGATTCATTTAGCTGCCCATCTTTTAATATTTATTCATTAGTAAAACATTTCTGATTTTTTTTCAACCCTTTGTTCAGTTATTTTTGTACACGTTAACATGATTTTATCTCTTTTTTCAATTTAAACATGTTTATTAGTTTATAACACAGCACACAAAGAAAATACAAAAGTAAATAGTAGGGAAATTAGGAAGGGAAAAGGGAAGAAAAGAGTGTGAGAAAGCAAGGGGGGGGGGGAGAAAAAAAGGCATTGACTCCCAACTCCCTTTGGTGCAGTAGAATAAGGCATTAAATATCAAACCTCAAGTTTTTACTTTTACATATTAGTATAAACTAGCCATTTCTATAGCAACAAATCTATCTAATCGGTAAAACCCAAAATTAAAGTTTCATTTTCTTCCACCTCAAGCACAAAGTCCAGAAGCAGTTTCCAAGTAGAAATAAAAGTATTTGTATTTTTTTCTTTGATCAAGACAGTCAATTTAGCGATCTCTGCAAAGTCCATCCATTTTTGTAGCCATTCATCCATAATGGGGATTGAGGTGACCTTCCATTCTGTGCATAAAGTAGTTTTGCTGCTGTCAATATATATAACGTCAAAGTTCTGAATTTTTTTCCCAGGTCTTTTTTCTTAAACCCAAAAGAAAAGTGTCAGGGTTTTTTTTAAATATTCACTTTAAGAATTTTCTGTATTAAGATATGAATCCTACTCCAATATTTCTTTGCTTTATCACACATCTATCCTTACATTTTCAACATTCACTTAAAATACCTTTATACATTCTTGACAAATTATCTGGAGTTAAATACCAATGATACATTATCTTCTAGAAATTTTCTTTTAACCTTTATTCCACATATTCGCCCATTGTTCAAGAATTATCTGATATACAAAATTCCTTGCCTACTGAAACATATGTTTTATTTGTTCAGTTTCCAGATTTAAATTCAAAAACATTTTATAGACTTTAGCAATATGTTCATCACAATCACACAATAAGATTTCCAATTCATTTTTAACAATGTTAAACCAATAACTCTTTTTGTCAAATGTAAATCTTTCTTTCAATTGTAAATATGTAAACCAATGGCAGACATGACCTTCTTATGCTAGCTGCTCTTTAGATTTGAGGGTAGGGTTACCCAAGATAAAAGATATTATTTCACCATAAGTCCACCCGTTTGGCCTCATCACCATTTCTTTACTTAAAAAAGCTTCCTGTGGGGAAACCTAAAGAGGCACCTTTGTGAAAAATCTTGTTTTATATTTGTTTCAAATTTTCAAAATAGCATGTCTGACAAAATATATCAGAAAAATTCCCTGAAAAAATTAGAAAATAATATTTCTTAGGTTTATTGCATTATCCCAGGCAAACTACGAAGGCGGACACCAGATAAATATTCACTTCTGTCACATATAGTATCAATTTTGCAATGACATCAAATTTTGTAAGAATAAATTACAAAAATAATTAAATCTATTACAATCCAACTCTGGTTAAAAAAAAGTAATTTGAGTCCCTAATCAATATTTTAATAGAACATTGCCTGGGAAATCTGGAAATTGTAGTCCCAATATAATTGAAGGGTGACAAGTAGGAAAAAAACTATATTTTGTGTGTTGTCTTTTAAAACAAATATGATCCAATTTAATGAGAAAAGTGAAAGGTTTGACACAAAATAAATAAAATTTGTTTGGTTGTCAATCTTAACAATTTACTCTATGTTTTGTTAACTATTACTATTTAATCCTGATTATTTTATTGTGGAATATTAATTGTGTAATAATATATATAATCATTTGATTATATTAGAAAGATAATGCCATATGGTTTTGATATCAAAATCAGAAACCTAGTTCTAGATGCTGAAGTGTTTACTTAAATAATACGGCTAAAATATTTAGGAATCAAATATTTTTAGTTTAGGAATCAACATTAACCAGTTGATAACTAAAATGTGCTTCAAAAGCTAAATAGAGTACCAGATATGTACCAAATGTTAAATGAGATCTTACAATAATCAAAACTGGAATTTGCTTGACAATCTTTTTTTAGCTTTGGAAAATAGTTCTTTTGCAGATACTTTGACTTAAAACCTGTAACTGGTTGGTTACTATTATGATATTAATATGAAATAGATATTGCATAATTATGTATATTTTTCAGGTATTGTCTGGAATGAAAATACACTGATGGAATATTTAGAGGATCCAAAGAAATATATTCCTGGAACAAAAATGGTCTTTGCTGGCATTAAAAATAAAAATGAAAGAGCAGATCTCATTGCATATTTGAAAAAGGCAACTTCTTCATGAAATATTGTAGTTTCTGAATACCAAAATATTCCTTCTGGTGTTTTATTATTGTTCTGGCAGGGGTTTATTAGTTATTGTCTTAAAGAAAATAAAATTATTTCTTTAAAAATTAAGGGAAAATAGTGTATTTTCTTTTTACACACTCATACCCCGGTAATAGTTGTTCCTTTTATTTACTTACTAGCTACCATAGAACTGTAATACAATTCTCATCACAAGTCAAAATCTCTTACAGAAATTAAGCAAGTTTTATCTCCTCAGAAGATATAAGTATGTCTGCAGAATTTGTATCTTGTAGAGCTAAAAATAGTTTTCATATTTTCAAATACTGAATAATAGAGACTTAAAATACCTCAAATGCTTCTTGCATATCTTTTGTCCTGTTTCAACTTTTATTTGGCAGACTGAGGACATTTCCACACAGCTTTCAGTTTTATCTTCCTAAGCTCTCAAAAGTATTTTTGTTCCACCCTATAACTCCTCTCAGCCATTTTAATTTGAGGTGTTCCCCCAAAAGATGAGCAACATTATTTACACAATTGCCCAACATGAAAAAGTATGTGGCAGGGATAAGCTGCTAGATGTTTAGAAACAGCGCTATGAAAGCTTAGCCGGAGTAGACAATGATTGCAAACTTTGTAAAGCACCAGATTGTCTATTCCCAGAAAAGAACTGGGTCTACCACATTTACGTATCATAAAGTGCATGGTTTGGGCTCATGACAAGCTTATAGGATGCAGCTCCTTGAATCAGTTCAAGAGCACCTGAGCATGTGTGTTGATGTGTTTCAAATTCTTACTCCTTCTATTTGCTGGTTGATGGGCAATTCAATTGCAAATATAACCATAGTACACTGATGAGGAATACCATATTTTTCAGAGTATAAGACACACCTTTTTCCCTCTAAAAAGAGGCTGAAAATCTGGGTGCGTCTTATACACCGAATACAGTATTTTTTTGCCTCCTCAAGTAATAATATAATAATAATATATATTTAATTTCTAGACCGCTCCCTCTCCCCAAGGGGACTCGGAGCGGTGCACAGGGAAATTAAGACAATAAATATATACAAAACAGTTAAAAACAGATTAAACATAAGACCCTGCGCTAAAATTCCCCAAAACCAATCACTAAAACCCTAAACCCTATAATACTGTAATAAGAGGCTACCCTAGGCCGGCCAAGCAGAAAAAGTGCGTCTTCAATTTCAGACGGAAGGAACGGAGGTCCGTGGTAGTTCTAGTCCTGCCCCCTTTACCAAAATGGCCGTGCAGAGCCTTATGAAGGGTTTCAGAGAGCACCTGGGGGCTGGGGAGGGCAGAAATGAGCAAATATTTGGCCATTTTTTGCTCAATTTTGTCCCCCCCATCCCTCAGGAACACCCTATAAGCCTTCATAAGGCTATGCATGCATTTTGTTTGACAAAAAACTGGCCCATTTTTGAAAGCAACAGGCCATTTTTTGCTCATTTTTGGTCCCCCCCACCTCAGGAGCACTCTGCAAGCTCCCTCAAGGCTATTCATGCCTTCTTTTCTTTTTTTGAGAAAAAACGGGCCCATTTTGGGGAGGTTTGTAGAGTGCAAAAACTTTTTTTTCCTTTCGGAAAGCTGTTTGGTTAGAGGGATTGATGAGAATTGCATTGATCAAGTGCTGTGCCATCAGAAACAAAGTTTTAGGTGCTACAGGTTGTCAGTGATTTCCTTCTCCAGCCCATGGATAAATACACTTGGCAACATCTACCTACCTACCTAACTACTCTTTCTCTCTCCCTCCCTCCCTACTGTATTTCATTCTCTCTCTCCCTCTGTCTACCTATATACCTACCTACTGTATTTCTCCCTCTCTCTCTCTATCCCTCTACCTACCTACCTACCTACTGTATTTCTCTCTCTATCCCTCTACCTACCTATCCGCCTCCTGCTGAGAGGTGACTCAGGCAACCTGCAGTGGAATGCAAGGGAGCAGCTGGGGCAAGGAATATGTTTGTTGTGTAGGGGGCGGTTCCCGGCTCTGGCCACCGCTGAGTGGAAGCGGGCAGTTTGTTGAAACAGGGCAGCCGAAAGAAACAGTTGCCCGGACTCCACGGCTTCATGCCACTGCAAAAGACGAACAGTCATGAGGTGATTCCCCTGTTGCCCTTGGCAACACGCCGCCTCAAGGCCCTTCACACTTTCAGTCATTAGGAATGTGCATGACGTAGCAGCTGGGTGGGAGGAGCTACAGGGAGGTGAAAAACCTCACAAGTGGATACATTTTACGTTTGGTTACTGTGCACATGACACGTGTGTCAGGCACACAAAAGGTACGTATGATTGATTCGGAAGTCCTTGGAACATTATGTGAAAATTTGGTATCAATCGGTCCAGTAGTTTCTGAGATTAGCGGCTTTGCACAAACTATTTTGCATTTTTATTTATATAGATAGTATGCATAGTTGTTCCTATTATAAATTTTTCAGATTGAGACAAAAAATAAAGGAATTAGAAGTTTAGTAATGATAGACAACTTGGCTTAGATAAATCTCTACAGAAGTTACTTTTTTGGAGTGATTGTGTGTGATTTAATTACTGTATTTTTCGGAGTATAAGACGCACCTTTTTTCCTCTAAAAAGAGGCTGAAAATCTGGGTGCGTTTTATACATCCAATACAGCATTTTTTGCCTCCTGAAACCCCACCCCCTTCACCGAAATGGCTGTGCCTAGCTTTATGGAGGCTTCCAGAGAGCTCCTGGGAGCTGGGGAACACAGAAATTAGCCTAAATCGGGCCGTTTTTTGCCCCCCCAGCCCCCAGCAGCACTCTATAAACTTCGATAGGGCTATGCATGCAATTTATTTGACACAAAATAGCCTGTTTTCACGATAAATGGGCCGTTTTTTTGCTCACCATTCTCCCAGGAGCACTCTGCAAGCCCCCCCCCCCCCCCCAAGGCTAGTCATGCTTTTTACTTGAAGAAAAACAGCCTTATTTTCGCGGAGAAACAAGCAGTTTTGGGGAGGTTTGTAGTGCAAAAACACTTTTAGAAAGCTCTTTCGGAAGTCTTTTTAACTGTTTCTGTGCCAGGAGAAACAAAGTCTTAAGGTTTGTCAGCTAATTCCTTCTCCAGGACATGGATAAATACACCTGGAAACATCAACCTACTTACCTACACTCTCTACCTACCTACCTACCTACTGTATTTCTCTATTTGTCTCTCTATCCTACCTACCTACCTACCTACACACTCCCTACCTACCTACTGTATTTCTCTCTCTCCTACCTACCTACCCACGCACAATTTCTCTCTCCCTACCTACTGTATTTCTCTTATTTGTCTATTTCTCTCTCTCTCCCTTTATCTACCTACCCTCTCTTTCCTTACCTATCGTATTTCTCTCTCTATTCTCTCTCTATATATATTCCTTTACCTACCTACCTACCTACCTACCTACACACACACTCTCCCTACCTACCTACTGTATTTCTCTCTATTTCTCTCTATCCCTCTACCTACCTATCTACACACACACTCTCCCTACATACCTACTGTATTTCTCTCTCTCCCCCTTTACCTACCTACCCACATACACACACACTCCCTACCTACCTACTGTATTTCTCTTTCTATTTCTCTCTCTATCCTTCTACCTACCTACCTACCTACCTACCTACACACACACTCTCTCCCTACCTACCTACCTACTGTATTTCTGTTTCTTTCTCTCCCTCTCTATCCCTCTATCTACCTACCTACTTTTTTTTGTAATTTGCCTCTTCAAAACCTTGGTGTGTCTTATACTCCAAAAAATAAGGTAATGGAACAGAGAAGAGAAAATAAAAAAAAAGATACCTATTACTTTCTCTTAATGTTTAATCATTAAGCTTTTTAAAATTCTTAAACAGTTGTTAAAGTTCTCCAAAAATGTTCAGTCTTGAATAATACATTTTGCTGCTACAAGTAAAAAGTCAATCAGTTCTTATTTTTAAATGAAGCATTGGATCATATTAACAGGTGCAAAAGGTTTAGAGACCCTTTGTTTTGAAATAATACTGATGTAACCAAAAAATCTAAACCAATTTCATTAAAAGTTCTGTAGCGGAAGGTTACTAACTTATTGCATGTTCCCTAGATATTGTAAAGAGTCCCTTTTGTGTATAGTCCCTCCAACAATTTGAAGACTGATTCTGTAGGGCAGGGGTCCCCAACCTTTTTTGCACCAGGGACCAGTTTCATTTTAAAGAAAATTCTGCGGACCAGCTGGCCTAGAGGAGGAGGGGTGGGAACAGGCGGCGCATGCGCACATGGAGGGGGGGAGTCGGCTCACTTGGCCCTCTAGGGCCTCCAACGGCATGAAAGGCTGCGACTGCGCATGTGCATGCGGGGGAGGGAGTCGGCTCACTTGGCCCTCTAGGGCAGTGGTGGGCAAACTTATTAGTCAATAGAGCCAAATATCAACAGTACCACTACTGAAATTTCTTTTGAGAGCCAAAAGGTGTGGCCTGTTTTGTGGGAGTGGCTCAGTGGTCATGTGACCCGGTGGGCATGGCCAACTTGGAAAATGTGGTGTAACTCACTTAACGGTCTTGCTTAGCAACCAAAATTTTGGGCTCAATTGTGGTCATAAGTTCTTTCTTTCTTTCTTTCTTTCTTTCTTTCTTTCTTCTTTCTTTCTTTCTTTCTTTTTTTCTTTCTTCCATTTCTGGCTGGTCTTTGGTCTTCTGAAGATGGTAAAAATGGATTTATGGGCACTCGTTATATATAAAGGCAGCCCATGACTCTTTGGGATGCTAGTTTGAATCCAGGAAATGACTCAGAGGATGTGATTCCTTTGAAATGACCACTGGGAGAAAAATAGATCTTTAACCTGGTTAACCAAACAGGTAGCTTGAGGTGGAAAGGATGAAGGAAATAGGAAAATAGATTTCTTCCATTCCTTTCCTTTCCTTCCTTCCATTGTCTCCCTTCCCCTTCATCCCTTCTTTCCTTCGCTCCCTCCTGCCCTCCATCCCTCTTTCTTTTTCTCTTTCTTTCCTTTCCTTCTTTCCTTCACCCCTCCCTTCCTCCTCCCTCCCTTCTTTCCTTCACTCCCTCCCTCCCACCCTCCATTCATCTTTTTCTATTTTTCTTTTTCTCTTTGTCTGTTTTTCTTTTTGTCTCTCTCTATCTCTCTCTCCTCCCTCCACCCATCTCTGTCACTCTGTGTGTGTGTGTGCATGTGTGTCTGATTCCCTCTCTCCCTCCCTCTCTCTATTTCTGTCTCTCTAAGTCTGTCTCTCTGTATGTCTGTCGTTCTCTCCCTCCCGCCCCCCCCCCAGGAAGCAGCAGAAGGGCCGGCATGTTGGCTGAGGAGGTTACGGCTGCCTCATCCTGCAGCGAGCAAGCGAGCGGGCAGGCGGGGGGAGGACCCGAGCCTGCGGCTACCTTAAGCGCTGCCGAGGCCGTCCGGGCGCCACACGGGGCTGGAAGGGAGGTGGGCATGCGGCACCCGGATGGCCTCGGCGGCGCTTAAGGTAGCCGCAGCTTGGGTCCTCCCCCCGCCCGCCCGCTCGCTGCGGGATGAGGCAGCCGTAACCTCAGCCAACATGCTGGACCCTCCGGGTAGCCCCGGAAAGTGCGCCGCGGTGGCCGTCGGAAGGAGCTGGTGGAGGCGCGCTCGGCCATCCTGCCCGATGCGCCTGCAGGGCGACCTCGGACGGCGGGAGCTGCACGTCGCAGGGCTTGGGGGCAGCAGCAACTGCCTATGAAACAGACAGAGTCTGCCCATGGCTGGGTGGAGGAAGAATCGCACTCGAGGGGCCAATGAGCCGCTTGTGGCTCGCAAGCCACGGTTTGCCGACTACTGCTCTAGGGCCTCCAATGGCGCGAATGGCCACGCCTGCGCTCTCCCGCATCCGGTGCGCGCTCTGCCCAGGGGGCTGCTCCCTCCTCCTCCTCTCCGGCCCTGCGGCCCAGTTTCTATCAAGCTGCGGACCGGTACCGGTCCGCGGACCAGGGGTTGGGGACCTCTGCTGTAGGGTACATGCTAATTAAGGAGGGATTAAAAGCTACCTGTGTAAATTCTTCAGTTGCAACTCTTGGATAGTGACAAAAAGACAAAAAGCCTGATTACCATAAAAATTGTCACTTTGGTCCATCTATAACATTGTTTAAATCAATATTCTAAAAACTGTTTCAGCCAAGTGAGCATCCCCATCTAGATTTGCAATAGTAGCATATAGATCTTAGACATTACAGTATTCCTTTTGAAAATGCCAAATAATTTTATATTAAGTTCTCAATTAAGTTGCAGAATCCTAACTTTTTTTTAATCCAGAAAAGTATTAAGTGATGCCAAAAAACAAAGACAACCTGTGCTGTGTCCAATCTTCCCTTTATTACACTGGCTGGTGTCACTATAAAGACATCTATATGAATATAAATGTAAAATAGTTTTTGCAAAGCCACTAATCTCAGAAAGTACTGAACCAATCAACACCACATTTTCACACAATGTTCCCAAGGACCTCTGATGCAATCATACGTACATTTTGTGTGGCTGGCACACGTGTGTCATGTGCAAGCAGCACAAATGTAAAAGGTACACACTTCTCAGGTTTTCACCACCCTGTAGCTCCTCCCATCCGGCTGCTTCTTATGATGCGTCATGCACACACCCCTCACATTTCCAACAGTCGTTTCCTCAGCAACCAAATAAGCTTCCAATGTTCCCACACTGCATGGAGGCCTACTAGGCCCAAAACTAGGCATGGGGGGTTACACACTCCCAGGTGGCCCATTTTTGGTCCCAGGAAGCTGTATGGTAGGTAGGTAGGCATAGGGATAGAGAGAGAGGGGGGGGGGAAATACAGTAGGTAGGTAGATAGGTAGAGGGATAGAGAGAGAGGGAAAATACGGTAGGTAGGTAGGTAGGTAGGGAGATAAAGAGGGAGAAATACAGTAGGTAGGTATGTAGGTAGGTAGAAGGATAAAGAAAGTGGGAAAATACAGTAGGTAGGTAGGTAGAGGGATAGAGAGAGATAGGGAAAATACAGTATGTAGGTAGGTAGGCAGGTAGGTAGAGGGATAAAGAGAGGGAAAAATACAGTAGGTGGTAGGTAGGTAGAGGAATAAAGAGAGGGGAAAATACAGTAGGTAGGTAGGTAGAGGGATAGAGAGAGATAGGGAATATACAGTAGGTAGAGGGATAGAGAGAGAGAGAGAGAGAGAAATACCGTATGTAGGTAGGTAGGTAGAGGGATAGAGAGAGAGAGGGAAAAATACAGTAGGTAGGTAGGTAGTGGGAGAGGGGGAAAATACAGTAGGTAGGTAGGTTGGGGGTTATACAGTGGTTGGGTGTACGTGTTTGTGTGTGCAGGTGTACATCTACACACAGATTGGTTGGCCATTTAACCAGACTGGGCCACAGCAACATGTGGCTGGGTACAGCTAGTTTATCCTATAAAAAGATACTAATTCTTAAATAATTTTAATCGGGTTAATCCATATTGATGTTTCCCTCAAAAACATGAATGTTGTGATGCTAGAGGGGAAATGTATCAATGTAAAATAATCCCCATTTGAAAAATTGCCTTGGAAAAGGCATTATTAAATTTTGTTTAGTGTAGGCTGAAAAAGTACCACGTATCATTTAAAACAGGCATGTCCAAAGTCCGGCCCGGGGGCCATTTGCGGCCCGGGGGTCGGTTTAATATGGCCCTCCAACAGCCCTCCCTGCTCTGTGTAAATGTGGCCCTCCCTTCCTCCCTCTGTCTCTGGGGCTGTGTGGCTGGGAGGGAGGTGGACGCGCGGCCCCAGAACGTGCGCTTGGTGCCTGCCAGAGGGAGCCGCGATGGAGACGTAACCGGCTTCCCTGCCTGACGCCCCTGGCGGGCGACCTGCCGGGCGACAGCCTCGGTGGTGCTTAAGATGATGGTAGCCTTGGGTGCTCGCACAAGGTCGCCCAGCAGGTCGCCCAGCAGGGGCGTCAGGCAGGGAAGCCGGTCGCGTCTCCATCACAGTTCCCTCCGGCGGGCACCACGGCTTACGTTCTGGGGCCGCGCGTTCACCTCCCTCCCAGCCACGTAGCCCCAGAACGTGCAGCTCCCGCCGCACAAGGTTGCCCGGCAGGGGCGTCAGGCAGGGAAGCCGGACGCGCAGCCTCAGAACGTAAGCCGTGGTGCCTGCCGGAGGGAGCCGCGATGGAGACGCGACCGGCTTCCCTGCCTGATGCCCCTGCCAGGCGACAGCCTCGGTGGTGCTTAAGATGATTAGAGCCTTGGGTGCTCACCCCACCTGCTCCCTCGCCCGCTGCGGGAAGAGGCGTCCGTAACCTCCGGCATACCGGCCCTTCTACTGCTTCCCGGGGTGGGGGAGGGGAGGAGAGGGGAGAGAGGGAGTGACTGACAGAAACAGAGAGAGACAGAAGGGGAGGGAGGGAAAGACAGAGAGACAGACAGAGACAGAGAGAAAGAGAGGGAGGGAGAGAGACACAGATAGAGAATGACACAGGGAGAGATTGAATCGGAGACAGATGGGGAAAGAGGGAGAGACAGACATACAGAGAGAGGGAGGGAGGGAGAGAATCAGAGAGAGTGACACACACAGAGACAGGGAGAGACAGAGAGAGGGAGGGAGAGACAGATAGAGACTGATTAAGTGAGTGAGAGACAGACAGACACACACACACAGAGTGACAGCGAGAAAGAGAGAAAGAAAGAGAGAAAGAAAGAAAGAGACAGAAAGAGAGACAGAAAGAAAGAGAAAAAGAGAGAGAGAAAGGAAGAGAAAGAGAGAGAAAGGGAAAGAAAGAAAGAGCGAAAGAGAGAGAGAGAGAGAGAGAGAAAGAAAGAGAGAGAAATGGAGAGAGAGAGAGAGGAAGAAAGAGAGAGAAAGAGAGAGAGAGAAAGGGAGACAGAAAGAAAGAGAAAAAGAGAGAGAAAGAAAGAGAGAGAGAAATGGAGAGAGGAAGAAAGAGAGAGAGAGAGAAAGAAAGAGAGACAGAAAGAAAGAGAAAAAGTGAGAGAGAGAAAGAAAGAGAGAAAGAGAGAGAGAAATGGAGAGAGAGAGGAAGAAAGAGAGAAAGAGGTAGGTAAGTTTTTTTAAAATTTATTTTCAATACATTGTGAAAACTCAACTGTCAGTTGATCTTAATGTTATGAATTGAAAAGTATGTCATTTGCAATTAACTTGGCATAAAATAATTTATTTGCATTTAATTGTAATGGTTCAAAGAATGTTTGGAAAAATGTTCGGCCCTCCACCATGTTCACTTCATCCAATCTGGCCCTCTTTGAAAAAAGTTTGGACACCACTGATTTAAAAGATGTCAGGCAGTGATTCAATGCTTAGGCAGCTTTCTAATGTAAATGGAATCAGATGGTTTGTGTTGCTTGGTAATAGCTTTTAAAATTTGGAACCTCCCTGTCTCTGTTTTTGTGGTCAATATAAAATCTGTCTATTGATTCTTAGAAATAAAATAAGCTTCCAAGCTTTTTAATATAGTAATGTGATGTTTTGTCTGGAAATTTTAATGGATGGGATTGAAATAAGAAATTAGGACTTGAAAGAACCAACAAGTTGCTATCCAATTTAAAGTATTCAAATGATTGGTCTGATTTTTCCTTTTCCCCCCAGGTTGCATTAAAATTTATTTTGTTTATTAAATTTGTTTGATGCCCATCTTGCCACCTTGGGCAACTTATGTTTGTTTGCTGCCCATCTTACTATCCTGGGCAACTTACTTTAAATGTAAATGTAAAATTATTACCAAACACTTTTTAAATATTCTTAGTAATGTTGAACCATGGGTATTTTTAAGGATTTGAGTGAAATTACTGTATGATTCTTAAAGCATTAGATACCACTTTCTGAGTTGCAAGGGGAGTACAGAAGTACATCAATTTATTTATTTTTTTGAAAATTCAGTGAGCAGCCTAATACCTGTGCAAGCCAGTTTCTTCTTAATATGTTTGGCTGAAGAGCTAGGATTCAACAATGTAAATACCATGTCACCTGCAAATAAGATTAGTAAATATCAATTCCCAAATTTAATCTCTTGAATTTGATTATTAGCCTGCCATGCAATTGTTAAGACTTCTAAAGCCAAATTAAATAAAGAGGTTATGGGTACCTCCTCATTTAATTCCTCTCAAATTTACAGTCATAATTGCTGAAGCTCATCTGTGTGTCTGTGTTAATGTAGAATTAACCATGTTAAGAAAATAGGGTCCAAATTTAAATTCCTTTAACACCTGCTTTAAAAGTAAGTCCCCCTCCTGAGAATTCAACACCTTCAATATATCCAGTGAATATTTAACTGAAAGAGTCATATTTACTTCCCTAAAATGTGTGATATTTAATCTTCTCTTAATATGTATAAATATATATCTTTTTGGAATAAGATCAGTTTGATCTAAAAGAACAATCCAAACTTAAATAATCGTATTTACAATAGATTTGCATATTAAATTTGGCAGTATTTTTTGCATATGATTTATAATCCACACTGAAGTGAAATCAGTCTATAAGAAGTTAGTTCCTGTGGTTCTTTTCCCAACTGGCATTCGTTGGCAATGGTGGCACCAGCAGTACTGGTGCTGAAGTAAAGGCCCAGGGCTTCAGGAGTATCAGCCAGCTGCCACTACCCCCAGAACTACTTCAGTTCCAGTACTGCCACTATTGCTAAGGATTGCTGCCCTGCAAATAGCCAGTATAGCCTCACCTACTCCTGCTACCCTGTACTATGCAGGCCCTAGCAACTCCAGCTTGCCTCTGCCATCATCTTCCTCCTCCTGCTGACAAGGAGCATCCGATCCGGCTCTATGCTAGGTGGCTGCACCAGGCCACGAGCACCTCTCTCCAAATTGCACATTGCCTTCTCAGCTTACAATAAGGCCACACCTGCTCCTCTCCAAATTGAAAGATAAGTAGATAGGGGAGTGCTCAGTGATGTTGCAAGTAGAGATGTGTGGCGTCTGCCTTTAAAATGACACAAGCAGTTCAGCTTTATTTTTTTTAAACTTCTCAGGTTAGAGAAAAACTGGTTAAATTAAGTAAAAACATCACACAGGATAACACCACTAAATATAAATAATTTCTCCCTCCTCCAAAAAGGTTGTAAGTGCAGGCAGCCTGCCAATGGCCAAACTTTTGATCATGTGACCATAGGGTCATTGCAATGGCAATGGTAGGGTGCAGGCATAAGTATAGGTGGGCTTCCAATTATAACACAACTGAGCCCCAAACCTATGTTGCTAAGTGAAACATTTGTTAATTGAGTTTGCCCCATTTCATGCCTTTTATTGCCACAGTTAAGTGAATCTTTGCATTTGTGAAGTCAGTAACATGATTGTTAACTGAATTAGGATTCCGCATTGACTTTGCTAATCAGGTCGCAAAAGGGGACGATATGACCCAGGACACTGCAGCTGTCATAAATATAAACCACTTGCCAAGCATCTGAGTTTATTTCAGACCATAGGGATGCTGCAACGGTTGTGTGAAAAATGGTCAGTTGCTTTTTTCAGTGCCGTGGTAACTTTGAATGGTCACTAAATGAACTGTTGTAAGTCAAGGACTACTTGGACTATTTGTTCAGGGCTGCCGCAAGTTTGAACAGTCGCTGAGTGAATGGTCATTAACTGAGGGATCCATTTATGTTTTAACCTTCACATTTGGTTGTTTTTTTTAATTGTTGTGACCTGCACAGGGTTACTTCAGTGAGATGGGCTACTATACAAATTTGAATATATCAAACAATGTAATATCTATATATCTATTTGGTCTGAGAGTTTAAGAAAATGAAGAGATCTGTGTATGTCATTCTAAATATGGCACACTATGTTTGAAAAATCTGCTTTAGGACCATTATTCAATTTCAATTAAATCATCAGAAAAAAAGAAAAATTCTCCATTAATTCCATCAAGCAAATTTGATTAGGAACATTCTTAATGCCAATCACAAAACTTTTCTCTGTTCTGTATAGTAAGGCGCCAGGAAGTTAATGCAATTTTTCACAATATTGATTATCTCATATTGTTTTCCCTGGGCTTTCATTTGTTAGTTGGAGACTTTGTCTTGGATCTGCTTAAGGGTGTTATTAGTCTCTGTAGTTGTTGTTTGAAGAAAAGAGACAGACTCAGGATTTTCTGCAACATAAAATTATAAATTGTCTGGAAGATCTTCTGCTTTTGAAAGAACAGATGGGATGACACAGCTGGAGCTGGAATAGAAAATGTATTGGCTTTAGTTGACATAATAAGAGCAAAGCAATCAGCTATGGTGAAATATTACAATATAAACATCCTTAATTTACCAGATTGATGAAATATTGCAGGCAGTACAGAATTAAATGTAGTTTAAGGAGAAAATAATCAGAAGAGGAGAGACATGAGTTCACATCACTATCTCCAACCAAAAGTCCTACATTTGTGGAAGTGTACAGTGGGTGTTTTACCAAGATATACATGACAGACTATCTTATTTCTGAAGTCTGACAAAGGATTGCAGAAGGAAGGGGAATACAAGGCACTTTACAGGTCACCCAGTAATACCTACAAATTTACTTTACTCAGAGGTGGGTTTTTTTGGTGAAATCAATGAAACAAGTGACTATCCTGATAAAATAGTCCTGTTTGTCCAGTTCTTTTCTAATTCCAAATATTTGGAGTATGGATGATGATCAGTATTCCTTTTTCCTAATGTTCATTTATACAATAGATTATGAGCCTGCCAGTTCTATATTGAATTAGATACATCTAAGTCTATTTAAATTAACTAATTTGAGCATGCCTATTTCCGGTCTGCACAAAAGCCTTTCTATGATAAAGCATAGATTCCTGCGGTAGCCATACGGACATGTTTTGCAGCAAAGAGAGAGGCAAAAACATTATGATAAATGAATTTTGAGACAAGAGATCATAAAAGACTTCCAAAGATCATGCATTGCAGGTCATTTCTTTAATTCCTAAATACACTGTAAAAGGAAAAAGTTGTATTGAACTTAGTGGGATTTTTTTTTCTTTAGTAAAACCACATTCAGTAACTAGGTGTTCTTGAAATCCACTGTCCAACAAGCATACCATAATCAGAGAGAATGACAAATTAAAAGTCCAATATGTTAACAAAGCATTAGGCGAGGGAAAGCTGGAAAAGACTTATTGTAATCCAAACTTTAGATAAGCGGTTCACATAATGGCTTATGCAACTAACCTGCTTTAAGGATAAGAGACAATCACATCCTAGTTCCAAAATAAATCTGTTTGTGGGTGCCTCAGATTCTTAAAAAGGATCCAGAGCAGGAGCAACAATAACTTTGGTTTTCCTGAGCATATTATCAATAAATTGCCTTTTATCACTTGTACCACAAACATGTCTTGGCCACCGTTTTTTTCTGTTGTATCCTCAGGACCTTCTCTTTAGCTGATCCCCAACACATAACTAAGGCACCTTTAGCTGCGCATAACTGCTTTCTGCCTTATTCTAAAACCATCTAGGGCATACAAAATCTATTAAGCGTTGTCATCCACTGCCCTGGAGGGAAATCACGTGAGAGTGATTGGGAACAGAGAGACTAGAGACCTGATCAGAATCAGCAACGCAGAAAGGGTGGGGGGATAGTCAGTTACATACCAAAGTAGTTTTTCTGTCTATTCCAAAGATGACTGGAGAGCACTTGAACAACTATTGATGGGAAAAATGATCCCGGTGAGAAAGGAATTGGATGAAGTGGGCCTACTCTTGTAAAAGGGCTCTTGCCACTTTGTGGCATTCAAAATTTACCAGCAGGGCCTGTTTGGAATTTCTTTCCACATGGAGCAGGCTTAAAAAGGAACCCCGATTGTGCCAGCAACCTTCTGGAGGCTTTGCAGCTCCTGCTATGCGACTTCCCCAGGAAAAGCGAACAGCTGGAGAGAGGGTTACTTTGCAAGCCCATCATCTTGCAGTGAGCAAGTGAGGTAGCCAAGCAAGCAAAATGGAAATGATTCTTAGCAATATAAATAGGGGAGACATATAGCTCCGGGTGAAATCTGATTGCAGTGAAATCTCAAATATTGCAGTGCTGAGAAGCCGGTGTTTATTTTGTGCTCCTTTCTTGCATTTGTTTTGTTTGATTCAGCTATATAATCTGGGACAGATATTTAGGTCACAGTTTTTGAAGTGACCATTCTTTTGTTCATTTCAATTACTGTTACTGACCAAGTTTGTATGCTGCGCCTCCATTAAGGATCAACTCAGCTTCATCAAGTTCCATATGTCCGTCTTTGATCTCTTGAACTCTTTTTGGATCTGTCCTCAAGTTTATCATTTTAAAAATCTGGAGCTCAATCTGCTTTGTGAACCTATTTCTTTGGTCACGTAAGGAATCTAATTCCACAATCATTGGTTAAAAATTCTGAGAAAGGAACTCTGCACACACATACTATTTGCTTAATATAACAACCTGTTCCTTGGATTGAGCTTTAGCACAAAAACATTTCCCCGGTGAGCTTGCTTCAGGCTTATTTTCTTTCCCTTCCAAGCATGTTGAGTTCTTAAGATATTTCAACTAAAGGCTTGCTTTGTACTGGGCACCCTTGGAGAAGGCCTGACATCTCATTCATGAATATTTGAAATGGCTTTCATTCATGTCCTTGCTTCCTCACATGCTGAGATCCATAACTTCAATTTAGCTATGAAATGTGCTCCTCCACGTGCGGCTAAGAATAGCTCCACGTCAGTCCATCTCAATGGAAGCTGCCCAGATTTTTGTCTCGCTGCAGGAGGAGGCACGGAAACTGCATGTTTGCAGTTCCTCCAGCAGACCTTAGCCACTCGCACATTTCTGTGGAAAGGCAACCATGTGCTTAGCCATTTGGGGGAGCACCCGGTTGTACAAGCCAGCCAGCTGTCCCTGACTCTGGGTTTTTGTCATTTATCCGTAGGTATTTGTGAGAACTGAAGAGAAAGCCACCGCCTCCAAGATCTTGCCACCGCCTTCTATTTTAGGGGGGAAGGAGGCAGCGATATTTATCAGCAAGACATTTTATGCAGGAGACATTCATTCTAACAAGTAGTAATAATAAATCATATAAAAAAGAATTTATCACATAAACCAGGATCAGAAAGCCCTGCTTGCCTTCTTGAATGGAATCCCATTTTCATTGAGTGGGGTTGTTTTTGAGATGTCCTCCCAAGGGTTCCTGCTGTAAAAGGATCCATTTTTTTATGAATGTAAAGCCTGCACTGAAGGATGGAGTCACAGAGAGTTACAGGAAAGTAAGGAGACAGCAACAAACTACAGCTGTTAAATCACAGCTTGCCAAAGCTTCTGCTTTCCTTGAAACGTCCTACAAAAAGGGAATTTTAAATATTAATGGAAATGTAAGAGGGCAGAGTGGGGGGGGGGGAGTTGTCCTATTTGGGACCATTCCATTAAAAACAGGAAGGCCAAAGTTTTCAAAATTGTATCTGTGTTTTCCTGAAAATAAGACAGGATATAATTTTCTTTTGACACTCCCCCCCCCCCACGGCCTTATTTTCGGGGGTCTTATTTTTGAAGTGCAGGAGGCAGGAGCGTGGTCACCCCATGGCTGCTGCTGTGTTGCAATATTTTTGGGGAGGACTTATTTTAGCGCATTGGGCTCTTATTTTCAGGGAAACAAGGTATTTAAAATAGGTGTGTCGGGAGGTTTAAAAGGTCTGACGAAATCCCTCAGCTTTCGCTCCCCACTAATAAACTTACGCCCAGACAGAACAACTCGCACCCTCAAACATAAGCGCGCGCGCCGTACTTACAAACCACATACGCGCGCGCACACACATATCCTTACCACTTCTCCCACATATTCTGTCACCCGCATTCAAAATATTTCGTCTCTTCCCCCCCCCCCCGCCCGCCCCCCACAACTCCATCTTCTGCCCAGCGGCATCTATCGTCGAGCTCCATCGTCTTCATGGAAGACTTGAAATACGCCGAGAGCTGTTCTGCGAGCCATTACCGCGCTAGTGCAATCCCTGTTTCGGCTTTATTGAGACGATTGGGGTGGGGGTGGGGGGCAGCGATCGATGTCCGCCTCTCCCCTTTTGACGCCTTCATTCATTCTGCTGTACGAATTCCAGCGCAAAAAAACCCGCCTCCAGGCAGAAGAGAAGGCGCTGCCTCTTTAGCCGCCGGCTTCTGCTTTGTATCTCTTCCCCTCCCTCCCTCTCTCCCTCGCTCGGCCCGTGCGCCCTCCCCTCCCCGCCCTCGTTTCTTCAATGCTCGGCTCTTGCCGGGTTACGCAGCCGCCGTCGCCGGCAGGAGCAGTATAGTAGAGCGAGGAAGGCTTTTGACGGCCGTCCCCGGAGAATCCGCGGCAGCGGAGGGACGGCAAGAAAGTCCGCAAAAAACACCCGGACGCGGGAAACAAACGGGGTCTGTGCGTGTGCGCGAGAGCTTGCGCTTGGGTGGAATATGGACTTGCCGATGTAAAATCGGGAAAGAAAGAGAAGAGCTTGCAGGGAGCAGGGAAGAGGCAGCTGGCTAGCCAAATGAACAGGAAATGGGGCGAAAAAGCAGAGCATTGGCCAGCAAGGTGTAGACCTCAACGCTGAGTTTCTCCATTCGGCGGTGCGCCCCGGATGGCTTCGGATGTACGGTGCGAGGAGAGGTCCATGCCTTGTTTTAACCAGCTTGGGTGCCTTCCTCGGGACGTGGGAATTAGTAGCTTAGACTTCCCACCGCTTTTTCTGATCAACGGAGGCTGCGGCATGAGGCATAAGTAGCGCCGAAAGTTCCCCGAGGCAAGGAAAGGCGAGGCTACCCGGGATCATGGCAAACCCCGCCGGCTTGGACTCCGCCGCGGTGGAAGGTTTCTTAGACAGACACCCGGAGCTGGTGGAGAAGTGGCTGAAGAGGAGAACCGCCCTCCTTAGTAGTAAAGGAGCTCCCGCGGGAGCGCCTGACTTCGGCGACGGCGGGGCGGCAAAGCAGCCCAGCAGCCGCCACCACCACAACGGCCTCTCGCCGAGGAGCGGCTCCTCGTCCACAGCTTCTGCCGGCCCGGAGCCCACAGCCGGCGGGCTGTTGCAGCACCGAGGCTCCCAGAAAGAGCTGAGGAAAAGTTTCGCGCGCTCCAAGGCGATTCACGTCAACCTGACTTACGACGAGCACCTCCACGCCCGGGCTCAGGAGCCGCTGAGCAGCGCCAGGAGAAGGGCGCTGCTGAGGAAAGCCAGCTCCCTGCCGCCCACCACGGCGCACCTGCTCAGCGCCCTGCTCGAGTCCCGGGTCAACCTGCCCCAGTACCCGCCCACCGCTTTGGACTACAAGCGCTACCTGAAGCAGCACAACGAGCGGCAGTTCTTTCTGGAACTCGTCAAGGACATTTCCAACGACTTGGACCTCAGCACCCTCAGCTACAAGATCCTCATCTTCGTCTGCCTTATGGTGGACGCCGAGAGGGGCTCCCTTTTCCTGGTGGAAGGCGGCGGCGGGGGGAAGAAGAGCTTGGTCTCCAAGGTCTTCGACGTGCATTGCGGCGCCCCCGTCCTGCCTTGCTACAGCACGGAGAACTCCAACGAGATGCAGCTGCTCTGGGGCAAAGGCACCGTCGGTTATGTGGCCGAGCACGGCGAGACCGTCAACATGCCCGACGTTTACCAGGTACGGCTGACGTTCAGCAGCTCTCTTGGCGACTCGATAACCCTAGTAGAATAACTTTGTAAAACTAAGGTCTCCGGTTTAGACGGTTTAAAAAAAAACACCCAACAACACCAAAACAAAATCCTGCTCAAATTCATACTGTAGTGATCCAGAACACAGCGTGGGAAGAAATCTGTTTAGATGAAAGCATACTATCTTGCAGAAATGCAGGAGGTCTCCCCCTGGTGCCGGTTATCTAGGGAGCTGTTACACATGTTTTGTGGCGAGTTGGGGGGCGAAGTATTTATGTTTAAATATACCTTCATGTATAAATACAACGTGCTGTCAGAAAAGGGTGTTTGCAGTCAGAGTAGCGAAAGAGTGAGTGGCATGTATGTGTGTGTGATTAAAGGATTCAGATGAGTGAGAGATAGATAACAATTTTGTGTAATAATTTATGGCCAAAGGATCTTGTGTGGATTAAACTGAAGAGGCAAGATAAACCGTGCATATTTTTTCCTCAATGGCCAACTAGAGGTGGAAGCAGAACACAAGTAGGCCAGTTGACTCTTCAGCAATTAGTATTGAGAAGTTTATTCTTGCTTTGACTGCTCAACCTAAAGGGTTTCTTGATTAGCCTTGCCATCCCTCAAATAAGTAAATGCACTTCTGATCACTGTTGAAGTCCAGCTGGACTTATCTATTACCCTAGATAATAGTAATTTTGGACCCATGAAGGTGCCTATCAGTGTATCCAAAAGCAAACCACAGATGACAACATGCATGTAATAACCATTATGCAAAAATAAAAGGCTCAATTTGTCCTTCTTATTGCATTCATTTGTATTTATTCCAACTGTGGGGATGGGATAGTTTGGCCGGTACATAGTATTTAAAGGGAACATCATGGATTTATGTGAAAACATTTTGGTTTTGTTAGTTTTACTTTTAATATTGCTATGTATCGTTCCATAAATAATTTGGAAAATATGCATTGGAAAATAGGGAATTGTAAATAGAGATGCCTATGTCCATAGGCATCTGGAGGAAGTAAAGACAAAAAATCCATTGCAACTTAAGCTGTACCACATCATGTGCAAATACGGAAGTTCATATCCTATTGTCATAATGCACAAGTAGTGTTCTCACATCCACATGATCAACAGCATCAAGAGAGATATCTATGCCCCTTGACTGCAACTTTTTAAAGCAGCTATCTCTATTCCCAGGATCACATGCTGCTCTCTGCAGCTAACATATTCCGGGAAAAGATCTGACTGCTTTAAAGCGGTACAGATAAATTCACATTCCCCTTTTGAAATGTAATCCAAAACATTGCACAGAACTAATTTTTAGCCTTTGGTCTAATACGCCTTAACATGGTATTTGCTTTTTTAAACTGCTTTGTACATTATGTAGATGTTTTCATTGACCCTGTTAATTCTTATCAAATTCATTGCCAGAATTTAATAATCATCCTTGTTATTTGTACAGACAAATCCATTTGTAGAAAAAAACAGGTTTCCTTTATGTGTTTGACACAGAGACTGATTAATAAAGACATCATTGGGTGGAAGTGACCAGGTTAGTAAATAGCACAGTGCTACTAAATACAAGAAGCTGACTAGCAGGGGGAAAAGACAGTCTTGTAAATAGATATTATTGTACTATACATCTAGAATTAATTGGCAATAAATTAAATCTGATCAGTGAAAATACTTTTTATGTAGAACAGACAAGATTACAATAAATGTAGATTGCCTTTTCTGTAAATCATTATTTTTTTATTTTATTTAATTTTAAATCATCATCCAGACCATGTTTAATTTTGGCTTCTTATTGTTTAGTAACCTATATTAAGTCATTTTCACTCCCAAATATAGTTTGTTTTCATAAATGCAGATAGTGTACATTTGATAGATTGATTATGTGCTATTATGTTGTTTCCAATTCTTAGCAATCACATAGCTACATTTTCTTCATCATGATCTGTTCTTAACCTGTTCTTTCAGGTCTTCCAATGGTGCACTCATCACCATTTTAACTGAGCCCATCCACCTTGCTGCTGGTAATCCTCTTCTCTTGCTTTCTCTTTCTCCCAATAAAAGAGTCTTCTCTAGGGAGCTAGGTCTTGGCACAATGTGCCAAAACTAGAATAATTTGAGCCTAGTCATTTAATCCTCAAGTGACAACTCTATTTGTTCGATGGTCTATTTGCTTTCTTGGTTGTACTTGTAAATTTAGACTTAGTTAGAAGGCTGACTAGTCTGTGAAAGTACTTGTATGGAGCTAGTTATTCCTATTCTATATACAATTGTAATAGATAAAATTGTGGGAAGCAATATGAAATTTAAGCACATCGATTTACTGACTGATAGTCTCACTGTGAATGTAAGAGCTCCTGCTTTAAGAGACAGAAGGAACAGATGGATTACAAAATACTTGTGATTAAGATCTGGGGCAAGTTACAATATTTATTAAATCTGTTCTGCCATATGTTCATCTTTTATAAGGTCTATCATTAGGTCTTGGCTTTTCATTTAAAAGAGTAAGTCACTGATTTAACCCAACCCTATAAAACACTTTATGTGTCATTCTGGTTTTAGAACCATATTAAGACTTATTTGTCTCCCAATTATTCACCTGCTTTTAACATAAAGAGCTATGGACTTAGATCTTAGTCAGAGATTCACTAGCTGTATATGATAATTTATCAAAACAGCTTTCTTCTTCTGCAAGCTGAGTGCTTGATCAGTTTTACAGCTTTTTTCTTCTTGCTTAAAAGTAAACCTGTGGATTTACTTCTATGCCTATTGTATGCAACAAGTTGCATTATGTTTATTAAAAAGTGTTTGGTTTGACTAAAGAGGACAAATATTGCTAGGCAAAGCAAATATGAGCTTCTCTATCATAAAACAATATGGAATTATTTTACACCAGGGAAAGGATTTGTGCTCAAAAAATTTCCACTGAAAATAGCTGGGTTCCAATGATAACATGTTTATTACAATGGAAAAAGAAATAACACATTTGGATCTTCATTGTGGACTGTTTCTATCCAAACATCAGTGCACTCATTTCATACATGTTACACTATGTCTCCATTGTGATTACTGTAATACTTCCTTGCAGGTAGCCAGATAGTGCCTGGATTGCAAAAATCTATCCCAACTTACTGTCCTTTCAGTGCATTGAACTAGGACTCTAGATGCAACAGTGGGAGTTGTTGCCCAACACCTATGGAGGACTGAATTATTAGTGATGTTAAGTTTCTACCATGGGGCACTTATGATGACACAATTAAGTACAATAGCTAAAAAATAGAAAACAACTTAATAGGCAAATACCAAAATACTTTACTTAGATCACAGAAGTCTATTGCAAATGTATAGGATGCGTATACCTGGTCCAGTCATAATGGTAAAAAGGAATAGGTATGATCAGGAAATGAAACCACATCTCATTTTTTACAAAATAAATTTAACTATTTAAGAACCATTTTGTTTTGAGAAGAAAAAAGATGGGAAAAGAAATTACCATAGGCATCTGTTCCTAATTAATATTAAATCAAAGTAATAAAACACCTTGTGAAATCATCCCACAAGTTTCATTCACCCTTATACATTATAGGGCCGTGATGGCGAACCTATGACATGCATGCCACAGGTGGCACATGGAGCCATTTGTCAGGTTAGCTGGCCAGCGCGCATGCGCGTGCTGGCCAGCTGAATTTACCCTTTTTTGAAGCCATTTTTCACCTTCCCCAGGCTCCAGAGGCTTTATAGGAGCCTGGGGAGAGCGAAAAGAGACTCCCCGCCCCCCCGGAGGCTTCATGAGCTTCCCTGAAGTCTCTGAGCACTCAAAATGACGCTTTGACGAAACCGGAAGTGACATCCGATTTGCTTTGAGCGTCATTTTGAGTGGTCCGGAGGCTTCAGCGACCTTCAGGAGGCTTCCCTGAAGCCTCTGAGCACTCAAAATGATTCTCCGATGAAATTGGAAGTGACGTCCGATTTGCTTGGTTGGGGCGTTGTTTTGAGCGATCCGGAGGCTTCAGGGAAGCCTTCTGAAGGTCTCTGAAGCCTCTGGACCACTCAAAACAACTCTCCAAGCAAATCGGACGTCACTTCCGGTTTGGTCGGAGCATCATTTTGAGTGCTCTAAGGCTTCAGGGAAGCCTCCTGAAGGTCGCTGAAGCCTCCGGAGGGCCTCTGGGAGTGCGGAGGAGGCTGTTTTCGCCTGTGAAAAGAGCATGCAGAAAATGGGAGGTCGCGCCTGTAGTGCGTGCATGTGCATGGGTGTGTGTGTGTGTGTCACGCATTGCATTATTGGTGCGACACAACCATGCACGACCACCCCCCCCCGTGTTCCCCCCCACTTATGGCACACGAGCCAAAAAAGGTTCGCCATCGCTGTTATAGGGTAATTGTCAGGTTCTCAACATGCAGCATTTCCACTGTGATCCATATTTGTCACTTGCCCCATTTCTTCTGCGGTGTTCTATGGACATGACGTCGTAGAAAATATTGTCTATTGTTCCAGAGTACAGGAAATAAAATAATAGATTTAAATTACAGGAAAGTAGATTTTTAATGCTGGGGCATAATAGCCAAACATTTGGAGCAGTTAATAAGGAGAGAGCAGGAAATGAAACAATTATCTGGAGAGGTGGTGGGTTCCACTTTACTGGGTATAGTCAGATGGAGTTATTTCTACACTCAGATAGGCAGTTGGTATGATAGTCTTAATGGACCTTTTCAAACTGTTTCATTCCATGAATTTAGTTTTCATTTTAACTCCCATTTTTCCTACTATTACTTCTGTAGAACTACCATAACCAGGCTGCAAAATCTAGATAACTAGAAATGATAGCAAATAGTTCATTTTTTAAATACCTCTTTGATGTCATAGCCACCCACAGATTTGAAGATAAAAAGGATAATTCTAACATTTTTTTCCCAGAAAAAATTGAACCAGTTAAATGATAGAATAGTTGTGTAGTGCTGCTTCAACGTATTAAGAATTCTTTGTCTGGAAGGATAGGTGACAGTTGTGTTTTGGACGGCGTTTACACATATTCTTGTGTGCCAGTGATACCGGTAAGAATAAGAATTAACCCTTTATCTTACAGATCCATGATGGTGAACCTATGGCACATGTGCCAGAGGTGGCATGCAGAGCCCTCTCTACTGTCACATGCACCGTTGCCCCAGGTCAGATCTCTGTGGCGTTTCTTTTGTGAGCTTCTGTTTCCCTGCAAATGATGAAACAGAAGCTCATGGGGAAAAAAGATCTTACCTCTTGCCACGCTGCTGGTGTTGGTATGCCCCACCTCCCACCAGCCAGCTGGTCTTTGGGTCTCTGCTGCGCATGTCCATGCATGTCTATGCATGTGAATGTTCATGCACGTGCAAATACCTTTCAGTTTGGGCATGTGCGTGTGCGCAGGTTGGGCATTCGGTGTCTAAAAGGTTCACCATCACTGTTATAGATTGTTACTACCCAGCTGACACTCTCAATATACTCAGGGATAAATGAAATATTAAATAATCACAGATTTTAAGAAATCTGAGTGGTTAGAGAAAGGAAGTATTTTTTGTTTTGTTTATTGAGTGTTCTTTTTAATATTGTTAGGGATCTAACCCTATTGCCTTTATTTTATAGTAATTTTATAGAATTTGACACTTTCCTATTGAACATCTACATGAAACTTCATCCAGTGACTTGGGTTTAGATATCATCAATATGATACATCTTAACCCCTGGTCATCCAAGTGATACTGTCAGTGTTTCATCTCAGTATCTGGAGACTATGAGGAACTAGATAGAGAGGAATAGGCTCAGTCATAAATCTGATGAAACTGAGTAGCAATTTTACAGATTTTTCATCTAATTCTGGATGTGGCCATACTCCCTAATCAAAAATGGTCCCAGCTTGAGTAGCTAAAAGTCATAGTTCGGCTTCGACTCAACCCATCCAAGACCAAGTGGCTGTGGCTTCCGGCGTCACGGTATAGCCAGTTGACGCCATCTCTGACTATTGGGGGCGAGTCATTGGCCCCCACAGAGAGGGCTCGCAACTTGGGTGCCCTCCTGGACTCTCGGCTGTCTTTAGAAGAGCACATGACGGCCGTGGCCAGGGGGGCCTTCTATCAGGTTCGCCTGATACGCCAGTTGCGCCCCTTTCTGGATCGTGACGCCTTACGCACTGTCACTCAAGCTCTCGTCACCTCCCGCCTGGACTACTGTAACACTCTCTACATGAGGCTTCCCATGAGATGCACCCGGAGGCTCCAGTTAGTTCAGAATACGGCCGCGCGGGGGATTTTGGGAGCACCTGGACGCTCCCATGTGACACTTCTCCTGTGTGAGCTGCACTGGCTGCCTGTGGCTTTCCAGGTGCTCTTCAAGATACTGGTGACCACTTTTAAAGCGCTCCATGGCAAGGGTCCTGGTTATCTGCAAGACCGCCTCCTGCTGCCAAATACCTCCCACCGACCAGTCCGCTCCCACAGAGTGGGCCTCCTTAGGGTGCTGTCGGCCAGACAATGTCGGCTGGCGACCCCCAGGCGGAGAGCCTTCTCTGTGGCAGCTCCTGCCCTCTGGAATGACCTCCCCCCTGAATTACACACAATCACAGACCTACATCTCTTCTGTCGGGCCCTGAAGACACATCTATTTCGTGCAGCCGGCCTGTCATAGTCTTTTAATTGGGGTTTTAGTATTGGGTTTTATAACAATAGGCCAAATGATTTAATATTTATTAATTTGCTATTTTAACTTTTGTATTTCCTCGTTTATTATGGCTGTTCACCGCCCTGAGTCCTGAGAGGGAGAAGGGCGGTATGTAAGATAGATAGATAGATAGATAGATAGATAGATAGATAGATAGATAGATAGATAGATAGATAGATAGATAGATAGATAGATAGATAGATAGATAGATAGATAGATAGATAAATAAAATAGTTAGGAGGGCCTTTGCACAAATCCTTCTTGTGTGTCAATTATATCTGTTCCTGA
Organism: Rhabdophis nuchalis; assembly: GCA_039707465.1. Lineage (NCBI taxonomy): Eukaryota > Metazoa > Chordata > Lepidosauria > Squamata > Natricidae > Rhabdophis > Rhabdophis nuchalis. Next base: position 189,614,530 of record CM077643.1, on the reverse strand, counting down.
ATCTGGAGGCCTTGTTCATGGTCATCCACACTTCAGTGAACCCTTGCTTGAATTAGTGTAACATGCTCCACATGAGACTGCACTTACAACTCTGAATCTATGGCTAGTCCAGGATACAGCAGCATGTGTAGTTTTGAGTGTGCCTCGGTATATTCATACCAGGGGTGGGTTCTGGCTTCTGTTACTGCTGGTTTGCTCAGGGACCTGCTTCAAGCGTGTGCGTGTGCAGTAACAAAAAACAAGATCGCTACCGATAGAACCGGTAGAACTCGGGGGCCTGGCCAGCTGAGTTAGTACCTACTCGGCCAAGCCGGAAGGAACCCACCTCTGATCCACATAGCACCACTACTTCATGAACTGCATTGGCAAACATTTTGCCTTCTTTAGGCAAAATCTACCTTGTTTTTTCCTTGTGTTCTTTGAACATCTATTTTTTATTTTTAAATAGAAGCCAGCATTGTATATAACTCTCCTTGGGACCTAAATTTATCCTCTATATTCCATGTAGAATGTTATGCACAATGCTTTATCTGAGGGTCATTCTTATTTCCCCACCACTGCATTACATTTTTTCTTACTCAATTTTTCATATATTCTTGACAGGATTTGCCATCACAGTGATAGATAATGTGAGTCTCAAGGCTCTGTGAAGCACATGGTATCTCAGCCTAATATTGTATGAAGTGCCAAAAAGGACAAAAGAAAGAAGGCTAGAATGAACACACAAAGATTCAAAATCAAGACAGTAGAAACTATTACATCAGAACACACCTTTGTTCAGTCTTTCTCAACTCTTTTATCCTGGAGGAAACCTTAAAATATAGTATTCCGTTCTCAAGAAAGCCCTGCATTAAAAAACATCTCTACAGCTACCGTAGCATTGCACAATGTATTAAGTTTTAAAAAACAGTGTTTAAAAAGCAATGTTTTTTTACAAACTCTCACAGAATCCCTAGTGAACCAGTGAAAGGCTGCCTTTTCACCTTTGTGTAATGCGGTTCTACTCTTTGATTAATTATTTAAAAAATTTATTCTTGATGCCCTTGCTTATTGTAGCAACTTTCATTTGATCTAATGTACTCCTGGAAAAGCCAATATTTTCTCTGTGCCTTGCCAGTTGACAAAAAATAAAGCTTTTTCTTTGATTATCTAAAAACAACATTCATATGTGAGATACATATGAATGTTGTTTTTAGATATTCACAGAAAAAGCTTTATTTTTTGTCAACTGGCAATTTTTGGTATGCCACAATTTTATATTCTAACCCCTTTCAGTTATATTAGAATTGACAGCTATCTAAACAAGAGGAAATATTGTGTACAAAAAATGAAGAGGCTTAGAAGGACTCTAGTATTGAACAAACACAAATGAGCAACAGATGTTGCCAAACAGATCATTGTTAATCTCATAATATTAAAAATTAATACAATTATTATTTTTTAAAATATGATTTAGTGCTGAACATAGCTAATTGCTTATCCATGAAGTGAATATATAATCAAAATAACAGATAGATATGAAGAAAATGATGTTCAGAAGAATAATGACATGGAAAATAACGTTCAAATGTTTTGGAAGAACAAACATTTCAGCATTGCTGATACCTAAAGACATATTTGGGGGGACGGGACCCAAATCCTGTCTTCTGCCCTAGTTATTTAAACTTAAACTTTAAATATATTTCATAATGTAAATATGTTTTTGGATGCTTAGTTTAGAATAGTAGAATATATTCTCTTATATTGGTAGGTTAATAAATATCAATGTTGAATATTTAGTACTACATAGAAAAATGGAGAGGATTGGAAACATTTTCACATTTTTAAACCATCTGCTTTTCATCCTCAAATCCTGATGAGTTTGGCACTGAAATTACACTTGTTTCGGTTAGATTTGGATTGTATTTCTGAAGGCATATGAAATTATCTCAGTGACAAGTGAAATAATTTATACAAAATATCCATAGCAAAAGGATGTCTGTACATATTTTACAACTTTAAATGATAGAAAGAAGTTCACTTGTAGTATCAATATAAATATCAATTGATTCCAGATCATAAAAATGATTATTAATAAAGAAAAAACTCCTTGGAAACTTTTCGATTCTGATCTCAGTCTCATAACAAGCTGCATAAAACTCCTTGTTCTATGTTTGGTGTTTCTTTAGGTGCGTGACTTACTATCTATACCCAGGCTGAATCAGTGGTTCTTAAACTGTGTGACCCAATTAATATTCTCCTGGTCTCAAATTATCTCATCATGACCACAAAAAACCCAGACTCTTGTTATTTCACACAAGCTTCTTGATGGCAGCAGTTCCAAAATGGATTCTTGACGCACTAACAAGCAATTATAAGTTACCCTGTTACTTCCACAATATGCCCAAATTACACCCCTGGGAGGAAATACTTCCCAGTTTAAGGACCACTAACCTAAATTGTTGGTTTAGCAAGACATTTTATACATAGTATAGGTAAGAATATGCATGTCTGTAGAATTATAAAATGGATTGGACTACACACCATGCACAATGAGTAATTGTATTTAAAGTAATTATAAACCTACTCACCTTCTTTTTGCTAGAAAACATGCTTTACAATAGAGGGCAAAGAATGTAAAACAGTTTTTGTGTCATTGGTCCATTTCTTCCACGTGTCATTTCTCCTGTCCAGTCATAGAATTTCAGAGAGTGGAGTTTGAATAACTTATTAAATCTGGGTCATAATTTTTCGGACACAAGTCTGTGGATGTACATACCTCTGTTGTTGCTTTTGATTGCCAGTAAGCATAAGTAGATTCAGTTTGGCCTTGATGCCTGCTTGTTGCTGATACTTATGAAAGGCAATATTGTTCAGTCAATAGTAAAGCTGGATTATGTTTTCTATTATTAGTTTTGTCATATGCAGCCATGAAATTAATATTGGGTTACTATTTTTTATCACTAGTTGTAGCTCCTCCTCTCTATTTAAAAAATCATTGCAAAGGTTGTTACTAACATGGATGTTTCATAATAGCTCACCTTATTCCTAGTTGCATCCTTCTAATTATATCTTGACACAGGCAGTGGGTACCTGTAAAATCTTAATGAAGGACAAAGCCTTTGAAATACAGTGATTCTGAAGCAGATTTACACTTTTTAGATTTGTTTTCTCCAATCAATTGGTCATTGAAATTATGAGGATTGATCCAACATTTCTTTAAGAGTTTCAGATTGGGGAAGGTTATTTAAAAGATGTTCTTTGTTCAACAGAGCATTAGCTGAGGTTTCATCTACTGTTTTTAAATTATATTTGTGTCAGGTAGAACCTAAACCAGAATGGCTTTAATTTCAGCAACAAACTGAAAAACAAACAGCAATTTGTAGGAAATGGCTTTTAAAAAGTAGGGACAGAAAAAAACATCTTTTGTAAATGTTTATCCACTGTGGATAAAACATTCTTTTCCACACCAAGCAGCATGACTATTAAAGGGTTATGAAATAAATGCCCTATTTAGATAGTATCAAGGTAAGCCAGGTCAAGAAAAGTGTAGCACAGGACACATTAATTCTCCAATTTATTGAAATAGACATAAAAACACATAAACATGAAAGCCTGACAGCATTTTTCCTTCCTTTCCTCTTATTCCAAAGAAAGTCAAGTCTGTTTTCCTGAACTAAGCTCATGTTTTATTAATGGTGGCCATATATTTTCTTCAAAGCCAACTTTGTTTCACAATATTTCTTCAAACAGAATATAACAACCTCAGTACTTTAAAAATGTTATTTAAAGAAGCATTAAAAACAGCATTTGCACTTGTAGTTCATAATCATGTCTTCCTTCTGATGCAAGTGCTAAAATCCTTCCTCGTGGTTATAGTTGAAAGCAGCTTGGAGATTGTAAATTAAACAGTGCATTAACAAGGCTCCCATCCATAACATTCTTCCAACACCCAGCTGTATGTTTTCTCCTGGATTCCAACTTTTATGAGGGACCTTTAAGAGCTTGAGATTTCAGTACAGGATGCATCTGCTGTTATTTTAAGATATGCACATAGGGGGCTCTAAGTGTCCCTTGGCTAGGATAATTATGTTAAGTGGAGATATGGGAGATACTTGCATTTAGTGGCCCTTGATTTTGGAATATCATTCTCTGAAAGGACAGGCTAAGACCTCATTCATCCTGAGACTTTTGACTCTAGCCGAACATTTACTTTTTTTCTTATGTTCAAAGTGTAGCATTTTGAACATAAGCATTTTATGAACCATGGTGGTGCAGTGGTTAGAGTGCAGTATTGCCAGCTGCCTGCAATTTGGCAGTTCAAATCTCACCAGGCTCAAGGGTGACTCAGCCTTTCATCCTTCCGAGGTGGGTAAAATGAGGACCCAGATTGTTGGGGGAAATATACTGACTCTGTAAACCGCTTAGAGAGGGCTGTAAAAGCACTGTGAAGCGGTATATAAGTCGATATTGCTATTGCTATTGGAGCCTGATCATGCTTGATTAAAAGCAACAATCAGCAAGAATCCCTAATGCAAAGGCACGCAAGTGATAAAACTTGTGTGTTTTTGCATTAGGGATTCTTGCTGATTTAATTTAATTTGAATAATTTAATTTAATTTATATCCTACCTTTATAATGTTTATAAAAAAAACTCAAGATGGCAAACACACACATTTTTATATTGAAAAAGTTTTATTGGTTTTACATTTTTTCTGTAGGATAGGGTAAGGGATACAAAGAAATTTTGAAAGCATTCACGTCGAGGTCGTCGGCTCTTCCGGGACCTCAAAATACATTAATAACAATAAAAAGAAAAACATTTTTCATCAAACTACAAAGTGAAAGCGTGTACATATATCTAAATTCTCAATTCAATACTGTCAGTCCTTTACAAAAAATCCAAATACAAATATTATGCAAAATTGTTCAAAAAGAAAAGTCAAGGCAAAGTTATTTTTTTGATCTAAGTCTCTTGGCAATTGAATCTTCTTTTTCTCCTTCCAGGCCCCCAGTAGGCGGGGCCATGGCCCCCTCCGTCCCCCCTGGATCTTCCCCCAGGATAGAGGAATGTTTTTTAAGAAAGGCTTCCGCCTCAGCAACTGTTTTAATCCTCACTCTTCCTCCTTCCCAGAACACCAGCATCCCTTCGGGTGTCACCCACTTGAACCAAATCCCATGATCAAATAAAATTTTAGACAAGAAGGAAAATTTCCTCCTTGCTTCTCGAATCTTTCTAGGGATCTGCTTCAAGATAGCAACCTCTTTTTGTTGGTAGATTAATGGACTACCTCTCTGCACTTTCAGGATTTCCTCTCTGGTTGACCTTCTAACAAATTTCACATGTATCTCTCTAGGCACTTCATTTATCCTGGCATATGCTGAGTTAATTCTGTAGGCTAGGTCAATGTCCCCCCTGATCTCATCCTTAGATTTTTGTAAATAGTCTGCTAAAATTGTGCTCATAAGATCAGGGAGGCATTCACCAGATTCCTCAAGAACATTCTGAAATCTCAAAAAATATGTCATTCTTTCCATATCAATCCTAGACACATGCCCATTTGTTTCCCCAACCTCTTTAGTAACATTTTTAATCTCTCCCTTAACCCCCGCCAACCCCCCTTCCAATTCTTCAGTCTTCTGTGTGTTTTCCAGCACTTGCTTCCGTGTGTCCAATAGCTCCTTCTTGAAATTGATGTTTTCTGCCCTCTGGGCTTGAATCTCTTGTACCAAAGTTTGTATAACAGTTTCAAGAGAAGCCATCCGTTGTTCTAAACTTGTCAGTGCTGTTTCTTGAGCCATGATTAACTGTTAAAATCAATGCCACCAAAATGGCGTTTTCAGTGTGGGGTTGGTGAGACTAACCGGGAGCCAAAAGTTCTGATCAAGGTTGTAACGTTGTAAAATTCAGGAACCAAGAGAGAGACAGTTTTCCAACTCAATAGATGTAATAGCGAAGGTACTCCAGAAAGGAAATCACAAATCCAAAAGAAAAAATTTCTTCATTAAAAACCAGAGATAGTCCAAATTGCAAAGAGACACTGGAAATTTTCCATAAACAAAATAGTCAATCAGGAACAAAGAGAGGCCATTTTCCACCGCCCAGCTCAGAGCCCGCAGGAGAGAGTAGTGAGAGAAATTGTATCAGCCAGACCTAGAAACATTGTTGCAAGCAAGCCGCAATCCACTTTCCCTTAACGCAAACAGTCAGGATTGAAAATTTCCGCTCCTCGCCGCGAGGAACCATTTCCAAGTGCCGCTTAGATCCGAGGGTTTTTTTTAAAAAACAAACACCCCCCTCCCAGTCCTTTCAACCCGGCTGACAGTAGAAAAAAAACAAGTTTTTGAACACTCACTCTCCCCTTGCAGCTGAAGCCTCGGGAAGCCTTCCGACATCGACGTTTAGCCCTCTACATAGATGTGAATGGCGCCGTCATCCTTAGGCGAATGGAGAACCCCCCGCAGCATGTTCTCCTTCACCTAGGCCGCGGCAAAAGGGTCGCTTCCCCCACCGCCGTGAGGGGGGGCGTCCCTGCCGAGCCGGCCCTACGGGAGACCCCCAAAAAAGGGGCGTCTCGCCCCCGTGGGGGGGCAGAAAAAGCAACAAAACAGCGAGCGAGCGCTAGGCTCGCCCGTCGCCGCTGGAGCCGGAACCGGAAGTCGCAAACACACACATTTAATTTGGGTTTGTTATAACTGTACAGCGTATAGGCAATTTACATCCCATTTATTTTCTCTCTTAAATCAGAAAAAGATCATATTTGGGCTTATACTATATTTCAAACCGGCTTTGTTTCATGCAATCCAATCTGAAATTATTTTATAACATTAAATGGTCCAGACAATGGTAATTTAAGAAAGAGGGAAAGGAGAAAATAAGAATTTTTTTGTTGTTGTACTTAATATAGAAACCAAGGCTTGGTCTCTTTCATAGGAACTTCCCCAGTTATGTTAATTTAATCGTTTAGGTTACTTCCCTTTCTCTTTGGAGATGTTACAAAAGGTCCACTGGTTGGTTCAAACAAAATAAGAGCCTGTCTCTCATTCTCTTTTTTAGTGTTCTAGAAGTACATTTTATAATCAGTGGGAAACACACCTGTATATGTACTGTAGTCAGACTTGCATACCATAAGGTAGCCTGTTGTTACTATCAGGAAAGCAAAACACATTTAAGTGATTATTGGTTGGAATCACAATACTTTTGCATTAAGTAAAGAAAATGCTATATGAGTATTAATTTCCACATTAATGCTGTATATAATAGCTCCTATGCAATGGATTGATATATATTTTTGCCCCATTTTTCTGCAAGCATCACTAAAACCTGAATGCATGCTTACGTAAAACGCAATCCTCATCATTTGTGTATTGATTTTGTCATTTTGACTGGTGAAATGGCAAATTCCCTGCCTTTATGCAGTTTGGCTTAGTAGTTGTAAGTCATTTGAATGCCAAATACTGGGAAATGTACCACTTCTGCATTTTTAGAGGCATACTATAATTTGAAGAAATAAATTTTCCTTAAGAGTAAAATGAAAGGCAATGTTTGCATCTCCCTTTTTTACTTGAATGCTACATTTCATACTAGCAATTGAGTTTTATTTTTTGGGGGGGAATCCTTTACTATCTTCAGAATGAAAATATTTCTTGCACACTGATATAATCAAAGTGCAGTAGAAGTATAGCATTTTTATTGACTTAAAAGGAAAGAAAACTTTAGAAATCTCAATCCACACTCTTCTCAGAATTCATTGAAACATCTCCATAGTACTAACTAGATATATTGCCAGGACTTTAAAATGACATAACATTTTTGGAAGGTATCATAAAAGGAACAGTGGGAGAAATTTAAGTAAGTAAGATGTTACAACCTAGTATTCTTCATTCCTATGTTTGAAATTTCTTATGAGAAAATAAAACATTTATGATGACAATCATTCAAATAAGCTAGTATCAAAATCAACAGTAGGAAAATATTTTCTCTCTCTCTCTATAAACGACCATATTTTAAATCAAGTCTCAAAGAACACAAAAAGATAATATAACTTAATCTGTGACCTATGTTCATCTATCTTAATAATGCAATTTGAAGTTTAGTATTGCCAATCTACCTCGTTTGCATCTTGTAGAATCTTACACTTTCAGTCTTTTACTTAATCATGTAAAATTAATTATACCATATGTCTCTGCTATTAGTTTATTATCAATACTTATTGGAATGATTTGCAATAAGTGAAATTTTGGCGATATATGTATTTTTTCACTATTACAATTCCTCCTAACAAAGATCATTTTAACGTTTTCAACCTTTTCTGCCATATTTTTTTCAGATCTCATATCTTTTGAAAAAATATTTATATATTTTTGCTAAATTCTAGCATACATCCTTTTTTGTAATAATATTAAATCATTTGCTTGCTGTAAATACTGTTTTTCATATTCATATAAATTTCATGTCATTTGAGTCATATTTCTATTCATCCATCCAGTGGTTAAGAGTCAACATCAATTTGATGGTACGTAATTAGTCTTGTTAACCAGACATCTTGATGATGAACTACACTGCTGTAGATATTTCAAAGTCAGATCAACAGAATTTGGCATGGATAATTGCAAGGACATCATATGCAAATAATTTATGCATTTGATTTCATGATTTAATTCCTGAAATTTTATTTTCCTGCTTATCTTCTTTCATGCTTATCTTCTTTCTTTATCTTCTATAATCAATAAAATGAATGAAAGAAGAAAGACTTATTTTACACCCACCATTATTTTACATTTTTATGCACACACACATACACTTATGTACAAATATAAATTAAATAGTTTAGAGTTTCCTGTCATGTAAAAGAAAGTACTTGAATTGTTAAAACTAATTCATTAATTAACAGCGTAATCAAAACCTCTTGAAAAGTCTTGTATTAACTGCAGAAAAACAGTAAGGTGCTCCTGGAGATTTATTCAATTTCAGTCTGTTCTGCTAATTCTTGGTAATTGGTTTATTAAGAATTTCCTTTTGTTGATCTATACATTTTGTGAACTGTCTTGTGTTTAAATATTTTTCATTTTATTCTGGTTTTGGTGTCTGTTTGGTGTACAATAATAGAATAATATTTATTTCATCTATATAAATAAAAATGTAAAATAGTTTGTACGAATCCACTAATCTCACAAACTACTGGACCGATTTACCTCAATTTTTCACACAATGTTCACAAGGACTTCCAATAATAGAATACCAACTCATTTTGTGCCTAGCACACGTATGTCATGTGCAAGGTACACAAATGTAAAATGTACCCACTGATCATGTTTTCACCTCCCTGTAGCCCCACCCATCAGACTGCTTTTCAACTGTCAGTGTTGGAAGAGGCCTCATATGAAGGCCTCTTAGGGCCAAAAAGGCATTGGATAGCAAACTCCCAGGTGGCCCATAGAGAGAGAGTGAGGGGGGGAGAAATACGGTTTAATAAAAGAGGGACTAGGGGAGACATGATAGCAGCCTTCCAATATCTCAGGAGTTGCCACAAAGAAAAGGGAGTCAAGCTATTCTCCAAGGCACCTGAGGGCAGAACAAGAAGCAATGGGTGGAAACTAATCAAGGAGAGAAGCAACTTAGAACTGATGAGAAATTTCCTGGCAGTTAGAACAATTAACCAGTGGAACAGAAGTTGCCTCCAGAAGTTGTGAATGCCCCAACACTGCAAGTCTTTATGAAGATGTTGGATAGCCATTTGTCTGAAATGGTAGCAGTGATGGCTAACCTTTTTTGGCTCACGTGCCAAAAGCAGGGGGAGTTCAGGGGCGATGTGCACAGGTGTGCCACATCCATAATGCTATGTGCATGACCCCCTGCATTTGGCATGCTTTTTATGTCCTCCCCAGGCTCCAGAGGCTTTATAGGAGCCTGGGGAGGGTGAAAACAGCCTTCCCCCACCTCCAGAGGGCAAAAAATGGCCTCAAAAGAAGGCCTAAATCAGCTGGCCAGGGCACACATACACACTGAAGCTGACAGGGTAATGCCTTGCATGCCCTAAGAAATGGTTCTGTGTGCCACCTGTGGCACCTGTGCCATAGGTTCGCCATCATGGGTATAGGGCTTCCTGCCTAGGCAGGGAGTTGGACTAGATGACCTCCAAAGTCCCTTCCAACTCTGCTATTGTATTATTGTATTACATAGGTAGATAGAGGGATAGATAGAGAGGGAGAAATACGGTAGGTAGGTGGGTGGGTAGGTAGGTAGGTAGAGGGAGAAAGGAAGAAATATAGTAGGTAGGTAGGTATGTAGGTAGGTATGTAGGTAGGTAGGTAGGTAGGGGGATAGATAGATAGGGAGAAATACAGTAGGTAGGTAGGTGAGGGATAGATAGAGAGGGAGAAATACGGTAGGTAGGTAGGTAGGTAGGTAGGTAGGTAGGTAGAGGGAGAAAGGAAGAAATATAGTAGGTAGGTAGGTAGGTGGATAGATAGAGAGGGAGAAATACAGTAGGTAGGTAGGTAGGTAGATAGAGGGAGAAAGGAAGAAATGCAGTAGGTAGGTAAGTAGAGGGATAGACAGAGGGAGAAATACGGTAGGTAGGTAGGTAGGTAGGTAGGTAGGTGTATAGATAGGGAGAAATACAGTAGGTAGGTAGGTAGAAGAATAGAGAGAGAGAGGGAGAAATACAGTAGGTAGGTAGGTAGGTAGGTAGGTAGAGGGATAGAGAGGCGGAAATATAGTAGGTAGGTAGATAGAGGGAGGAAGGAAGAAATACATTAGGTAGGTAGGTAGGTAGGTAGAGGGATAGATAGAGAGGGAGAAATACAGTAGGTAGGTAGTTTGGGGTTTATATGGTGGTTGTGTGTATGTGCGCAGGTGTAGATCTACACACAGATTGGTTGGCCATTTAACCAGACTGGGCCACAGCAACGCGTGGCCGGGTATAGCTAGTAATTAATAAATTGATTTATGTCCTCCATTGTTAAAACATCTGTTGTCATCTCACATAATGTTTTTAATTTGTCTGCTTTTCCCAGTTGATAAGCTAACAGTTTATCTAGTCATCTTTTTCATGGTACTTCTGTTCAACAAAATTCATCTTACAGCTGCCATTTATATCTATTAAATCCAACTGGTAAAAAAAATCACTTTGATCCTTTGTGCTAAATCTAAAAGTGGATTCTAGTTATGTCTTATTTCTACAGCAGTTGTTTTGGTTCATTCACCTATATATCCTTATGATTTTATACAGCTTTATATTTGAAGCTAAGGAAATAAAAACCTTCTCATAAATGATTTCTTAGAATTCGTCAAAAGTTAAACTAGTTTGGAAAAAGCTCTTTGGTTTATGTTGATGTTTTAGTTTAATATCTTCTTGCTGTAATGATAAACCATTCAGTTTGCACCTTTTCCAGGCAAAGGATTCCTCTGTGTAAACTGACAATTATTGGATTATGATCTGCTAAGTGAACTGTGCAGTTTTTACATTTATTAGGTTAGTAAGCAATGAGCAAGAGAGCCAATGCAAGTCTATTCTTGGATAAGTTTTACGAGCAAGAAAATCATAAGTAAATTTCTTTTTGAGAGGATATTGGCATCTAATGTGCATTTGAGAGGCAGAATAGCAAAATATCATTGGAGATTTTTGGGGGAATGTTGGCCAAAGTCCTTTTAAAGTATCTACATTTATTGAAATATAAAGAAAATATTCGGTTAGTATTTGTGGGGATCAGACTTCTTCCCATGCAAACTCAAGAAGAAAGTGGAAAAAAAACCCCGTAAGATTTTATTTATGATAATTTAAAGCATAAATTGAAAATTGTTATTTTCCCATGTTTGGCCTAAATATGTTTTTTTCCCTTGAATTTGTTTTTCCTAGTGTCCATGGTAAATTTCTCACACATATGAGTATTCCATTTTTTCATCCACCTAACGCCACACCGATTTTTAATAGAAGTTGTATACATTGTAATAAATTAATAATTTTAATACAAATCTTTTCAAGATATATAATTTATACATTATCAATAAAAGAGAATATTAGTAGCTCAGAGTTGAAATGAGTGATCTCAGAGCTTGTTTGTTTTCTTGCAGATGTTTCATTACCCAAACTAGACAACATAATCAGTGTTAGTGCTAGTAACATCACTAGCATTGATCATGTTATCTAGTTTGCATACTGAAACGTCTGCAAGAAAACAACAAGCTCAGAGAGTACCAAGGACCCCTCAATTTATACATTACCGCTTATTACTTTTAGAAAACCCATTCCTTTCAAATGGACCACTCAGTCCATTGGTATTAGTTGAAAATGTTTATATAATTTATTATGCCAATTATCACTGGGAAAAAAAACTGCTGCTTGATCCAATTGGTCTTTAATTGTTTTGAATCTTTTAAAAAATCTATAATTGCTAATGACTTCAACTGAATATATAAAATCTTTACTACTATCCATAAAACTTGGAGACATATGGCTTAACTATACTTGATCTTTCTTTCTCAAAGAGATGTCATGGAAATCTCAAATCTCTTAAGGATGCAGCATTCTTCCACAAAATCTAGAACAGTGCTGTTAAATTCAATTTCATTGAGGGACGCATCAGGGTTGTGTTTGACCATGGGGTGGGGGTGAGCGTAGCCAGGGGACATGGTCAGCTTAACGTCACTCGTGTTGGGGGCGCCAGTGGCGACCCGAGTCTTCTGCTAGCGAAAACGGGCTCCCAATCTCCATTTTTGGGTGCAACTGCCTCCTGCAACCCTCTGCCAGCAAAAATGGAGGTTGGCAGGGCCTTGTGCAGCATTCTTGAGCTCTGTTTTAGCTGGTAGAAGCACTGCAGGCCAGTCTTTCACTGTTTCCAGAGTGGCCCCGTGGGCCAGATCAGAGCACCCCACAGGCCAGATCCGGCCCATGAGCCTTGAGTTTGACACCCCTCATCTAGAAGGATCTTGTTTGTCCAAATGCATCTCAATATGGGTCAGGAATAGTGTGCTGGGATACAAGGGAGTGTACAAGAACTACAGCATGAGGAGTTCGGATGCATTAAGTTGCAAGGGGATGTGTAAGAAGCACACTGCCAGTCAGAGAGTGTACATCAGGGGTTGTGGGGTGTGTGGCAATGCAGCATGGGTTTAGGAGGGTGTGCAGGAATGCAGCATTGGTTGAGAAGAGTCTATGAGGGTCAGGAAAGGTCTGCAGGGAGTGCATGATGGGCACTGTGGATTGGGGAGGTGCATGGGGATACAGAGTGCATAGGGAAGGGGTATATAGTTGATGCCTCATGGGCTGGGGAGTGTGCACAAAGATAAGTGAGGATGCAATGGAGATATAGCAAAGTTTTAAATAGAGTGTGAAGGGATGCATGAGTGGTAGATAATGAATGTATTAAACGATAACCAAATGAATCACGATTCATAATTAATTCTATTTATATCTATCTAACACTTATTCACCTTGAGGTAAGAGGAAATAAGTTAGAATCAGACTAAATTTGTAAATGCTAATAAACTGTTAGCAGTTGTCAATGTTTGCACTTTTATGGTTTCATCTTGCATCAGAAGAAAATTGTACCAGTCATGAGCTGTGGTCCTCCTTGCTGATCCCTATCATGTTTCTATTGCCTCTGTAAGACAACTTCAACTGTAAATTCTATTTGCCGTTCTTCAAGATTTTGTTTTCTTTCCAGAGTATGTAGGCGTTACTGTACACTTCCAAGTAGAAATTTGATGCATTCTTTTCTGCATTATAGATAATAGAAATGCATTAGTATGAATGATAAAAACTCATTCATTGCTGATTCACATATTATTAAGCTTCTGCTTTCTATTTCTGCCCCATGTTGAAATGCTTTCAGATGTGCAACTTTTAATCTTTATCATCATTGCTCTTTTTCTGTGAGATGCAGCCAGAATAGCAGCTAATGTTCTACTGTAACTGAGATGTTGCACTTTTTTCATATGTACATCTCACTCTAATCTGTCCACCTTAGTATCACATGAGTAAATGTAGATAGTTTGAAGCCTTCTGTATGTTTTGGAGTCCAGCTGCTATCAACCTCTAGCCGTCATAGCCAGGGGCTAGGAATTACAGGAAGCATAGTCAAACCATCTGGAAGAGGATGCTTTTAATACATTCACAGACCTCCTTAGACACACAACTTAGACTATTATAAAACCCTAGAGTTTACAATACTATAATATTAAATGCAATTTATTGGTTTTAATTAGTTTTAATTAATATATTAATTATGTTTAATTGATATGATTAATTTTTCAGCAGCATATTATTTTGAAACTTGATAGAACTTTTCTCTGCTGTCTAACTTAATAGCTTTCTTTCTCACATGTCACCCAATTGTTTCACAGGTTGTGTCTTTCTGCCCTTTCTCGGGTAGAGATTTTGATAATAGATAAGTTTACTAATGTGTCTTGCACAGCAGAGTGAGCTGCCCTTTTCAATGGACTCCCCTCTTGCTCTCTGCTTCCCCACCCAACCATATTTTCTTCTCCTATCACTCTATCGTTGTTTTATTTTTAATTGTTTATTCTATTGTTCCATTACTCTACTACTGTTAGGTTTACACTTCTTTTCATTTCTCCAGTTTTACTGCTGCAAGCTGCAGCAGTAAGAGTAGCCCCTTAGGCAGCAAATAAATTTAACACATAAATAAAATAAAAATCATGTTGGATTTGTATATGTCTGGTGATTTCATTCAATCTTTATATCTCCATTAGCACAGGTAGAAGTATTTTGTTCCTGGAAGTAGTAGAGAATAGTAGACTAAGAGAAATTATAAGGAGTGAGGACTTTTTTCACTTGCTATATAGCCCAGAGGCGTTTTGAAAGCTCCAGCGAATGAGATTCTATTTAAGTGTGGCAGGTCTCCACATATTTGTAGCAATCCAACATTCACATTTTTTTATTTTGCATTGTGAGTTGTTTCTCAGCATATGTTATTCAGATAGAAATGGATAGGAAACATAACCTGGCTTTCTAAAACAAGATATTCTCCGAATGTGTTGAACTAAATATTCTTGAATTCCTTTCGCCATGCTGGTCGCCAAATCTGGAAGTATCATCCAACATATGCTGGAATTGCCAGGCTCAAAAAGGCAAAAATAACTCTAGTAATTGCAATGCGTTCTGCCATGAATTGGGTTTCGAGTAAGGTAAATGCTTAAGAATACATGTATATAAGCTATATTTCTAGATATAAACGAGAATAAGAGAAAGTTATTGTGTGAAATGTATATGTACCAAAAATCAAAAGCTGAAAAGTCAATGGTTAAGATTAAAAGAAACAGGGAAAATGCAAAAAGATTATAACAGAATTTTTAAAAATATTCTAAAAGTAAATGAAAAGGGTTAAACGAGTCTTCCGCTGACTGAATGGGATTAAAAATAAAATGATTAAATTATTTGGGACGAAACTGAAGTCAGGTAATGCTGGAAGAAATAGTTCAGTAATTTTTACGGCAGTGGTAATATTAGATATAGGTCAGAAAGCCATGGTGAAATACAGTTTTACACTAAAGTCTTCTTTTTTCTCTTATGCATGGCTCCTAGCTCACTAGGCAAACACTGCATTCCTTTTGACGTCAATTCCCCATTGTGTGCCTGCATGCTCTCTTCTAACACTTTCTTCTGTAATGAATGTAAATACAGACATCAATTCTCTGCTTGCTAATTATCCCAGCACTAGGATGAGCATTCCAAAGGATGAGGGAGTGGAGGAACAAGGGCTATATAAATAGAGATTTTCCCCTTTTCTCTGCTTCCTCTGGAGCTAGGTTCTGGAAACCTTCTTCACTGTTAGAGGTCATATCCCCCCCACCCCTCACTGTAAAGGAATGAAAACTTGAAGTAAACATGTAAAAACACAGTCACTTTATTGACCACTTCACTTAGTGACTGATTTGCCTGTCCCAATTTTGGCCACTAAATGAGGACTACTGGTATGTGGATATTGCATTTCCACATGGTGTTCAGAAGAATATTTTTATCGTTCCCTTGTACAAAGGAAAAATTACAAGAGTGAAAGCAAAAATTATTAGAAGATTAGTGTCAGCGTTCCAAATATCATCCAAAATTAAATCAGAGTCCAAGGCAAAGTATTCCTCAAAGTTCCAATTTATTAAGAGGGACATGTTGGCACACCTGTGAAAACCCGAATCTGAAAGCTTCCCGGGTTTTCCCTCCCAGTTGAAAGTTCATGATCTTGCCCCCATACCCACAAGTCCATCATATGGTCCAATCTTCCACCCATCCAGTTCTGTTCAGGCTCAGAGGTGTAGAGAACAAAAAGATGACACTGTTTTCCAGAAAGGAATTTTATTTTGACAACAATACATTCTACTCCTTACTATTCCCCCTCCCAATTCCCCACTAATGAAACAGCATAGTAGAAAAGAATATTAGTGTGGCGGGCCAAAGATCCAGAAAGGAATATGACTGCAGGCCTGACAATTAGTTTGTTATGTGTGCCTAGGAAAATGTTCTCAGACTTCTGATTTAAAGGATATCAAACATAGTAGAAAGCAAAATTTGAGAAGTGCATGTTGGGTGGAAAGGTTCGCTTGTCAGCAGATTATGGAGAAATATAAGAATGGGAGAAAATTTACTGCACTTTTGTTAATTTAGAGAAAGTATATGCTAGGCTCCAGTTGTAGGATATTTTGCCTGAATATAGAATTGAAGTTGAGTTACTGAATGTGACAAGAGTAATATATAGTGGAAATAAAATATGTGTAAGAATAAATGCATTGTTTAATGAATGTTCAACATTGAGCTGGGAATAAGGCTAGGATATGTAATGGTTCCTTGGTTGTTTAATGTATTTATGTATGAATAGAAAATAATACTTATGCAATTGTTGGAAGAAATGTCGATCTGGGTTCAGTTCTAAATGGGAAGAAAGACACTGGAAACATGGAGACTGCTTGGAAAGATGGTTTAATGGTGAACAGGACCACATGGTTTGAGATCTTGGGCAAAAAGAGCACATGGATGAGAGAGAGAGAGATTTATACCCTCTGTTGGACTTTGAACTTGCTTCCTGTTCTTGTGGCAAGAAATGTATCCTGATTGGTTGTCAGACTCCCATGGGGCTATGCAGGGGTAACCTTTTTAGGTTGTCTTGACTCCCAAGCTTGGTTGAATCTTGCTGGGTGATGCAATCTTCTCAGGTGTCATGTAGTGAGGTGGGTAGAGAGTTATCCTATTATGTCCTAAGGGTGAAGGTCTTTTGTGTTGTAGATAAGCTGGCCAAGCCTTTCTGGGGCTATTAGCAAAGGTGGGGGCTGCTTTCCAGGAGCATGTGTCTCCTTTTCTCATCCATCATATTCTGGCTTTTTAATATTTCCTAGAATATTTAATTCTTCTAGGAGAGGGGTGGGTGCCAGCTTCCTACACGCTCCAGTGTGTAATTTTAGAGAGATAATGGGGAATTTCATTTGAATCTAGACCAGTGGTAGTCAAACCTGGTCCCTACCACCCACTAGTGGGCATTCCAGCTTTCATGGTGGGTGGTAGGTGTTTTGTCTGATACTGAAGCACTTTCCTTTTTTAATTTAATTGACTTCCCTATTTTATAAATCACCCTTACTGTGGAACCGGTGGACGGTCAGAAAATTTTATTACTAACAGAGATACAAAAGTGGGCGGTAGATATAAAAAGATTGACTACTCCTGATCTAGACTATGCCTAGATAGAGCAGGAAACATTAAAACCACTAGATACATCTTACTATATTGATTGCTTTATGATGATACTCATGGTTAAGTCCACATTTAAACAAATTACTTAGTCATTCTGATCAGTTTTACTCACTTTTAGGCTCAGGTGGTTTGTTTGTTTGTTTTTAATGTAACCAAATTATGTCATGGAGTATGTTAGATATGCAACACTTTAGTTAACATGCTTAATTTAATTAATTAATATTATTTTAGATTTGTAATGTGTTTAATGGACTGGGCATTGACTTGGGCATGGACTCTGTCCATCTGTCCATCCATTCTTATGATAGTGTTAGAAATGTATTGGGCAGAGACATGAATGTGTGTACAAACCATGCTATGTTATTGAATGAAAATAAAATGATTTACAACAGATTGTATGATGCAACTAGAATATGGATCTGGAAATGAATGTATTGAGGACTGAGATAATTATGCTTGACAAGGAAAATGAAGTGAATGATTGCAAATTATATATAAACAGCAAAAAAATAGAGCAAATAGATGAATCTATGTGTCTACGTAGACCAATCAGAATTTTGAGCAGTGTAAATGTTAATAGAAATACAGTATAATACATAATATGTGGTCTTTTATGAAGAATGAATATTTCTTGAAAGAAAATAATGTTATATATAGGAATGTGCTCTTGCCCATTCTTTATTATATAAAGTTGAGTATGTCAGGATAAAAAATAATAAATTGAATGCAGTCAGAATGGGGTACTTAAGAATTTGTACAGTATAACAAGAGATAAGTTCAGAATGAATGGGAAATGAATGTGCACTGAATTAAAAAAACATGTTAGTGATATGAAGGAAACATAGCTAGTCTTCAGCGGAGACTTCAGCTAGTCCAGAACGCAGCCGCGCGAGCAATTATGGGAATCGCTAGGTTTACCCATGTAACACCGCTCTTGCGCGAGCTGCACTGGCTACCTGTCGTCTTCCGGGTGCGCTTCAAGGTGTTAATTATCATCTTTAAAGCGCTCCATGGCTCGGGACCTAGCTATCTGCAGGATCGGATCCTGCCTCATACATCCTCACGGCCGATTCGCTCCCACAGAGAGGGACTTCTCCGGGTGCCGTCCACTAGACATTGTCAGCGGGCGACACCCAGGGGAAGGGCTATCTCTGTGGCGGGCCCGGCCCTCTGGAACGACCTTCCCCCCGATATCAGGACGACCACGGACCTCCGCTCCTTCCGTCTTAAATTAAAAACTCACTTTTTCTGTCTGGCCGGCCTAGGATAAGTCTCTCTGTCTTTGGGGTTTTTATTGGGAAATTAGTACTGTTTAGTTTTAATGGGGAAATTTTAGCGCAGGTTATGTTTAATTTGTTTTTAGAATTGTTTGTATGTATTTATTGTTTTTATTCTACCTGTGCACTGCCCCGAGTCCCTGTGGGGAGAGGGTGCAGTTTTATAAATATTAAATATTATTATTATTAAATATTATATTGTGGTAGTTTGGCCATAGGAAAGAATGCATTGGGACCAGGATTGCTATCACTTGTCAGTTTTCTGAAAGATGCCCTAATTGATTCATGAGCTTTGAGCCAAGTTTAAAATAAAATCCCAGTCATTTATTAGGAGCACCATTTTGGCAATGCCGTATTGCAGTCAGACGTAAGCCTCATTTGAATTATAGCTGAACTTTACCCCTGTCCTTTCCCCACTCCTCAGTCTGTGTCATAAATCACATTCCCCAATGCAGTGCACCCCTCCCAAGCTTGCTGTAGCAATTTGAGTTCCGACTCTTGTCAAAGGTATGCATGGAATGCGTTCCCCACCCTTTCCTCACCATGGCAACTTTTTGAGTTGACATAACTAAGTAATATAGTTGTAAAGCACAACGTCACATTATAGCATCACTTAGTGACAACAATCGGGCAGTTTTTAATTGACATCATAGCCCCAAGATTTATAGGTCATTAAGCTGGAAGAGATGGGAGGCCCAGGTAAGGAACGTGGTGTAGGGCAGGGGTCCCCAACCCCCGGTCCGCGGACCGGTGCCGGTCCGCGGCTTCATAAGAACCGGGCCGCAGAGAGGAGGAGGAGGGAGCAGCCCCCTGGGCAGAGGATGGCCAAGAGCGCCTCCAACAGCTCCTTCCGACGGCCACCGCGGCGCACTTTCCGGGACTTCCCAGAGGGGCCAGCATGTCAGTGAAGAGGTTATGGCTGCCTCATCCCGGGCGGGCGGGCGGAGGACCCGAGCTGCGGCTACCTTAAGCACCATCCGGGCGTGCACGCCCACCTCTCTTCCAGCCGCGTGTGGCGCCCGGATGGCCTCGGCGACACTTAAGGTAGCAGCAGCTCGGGTCCTCCATCCGCTCGAGGGAGGGAAGGAAGGAAGGAAAGGGATGGAGGGTAGGAGGGAGGGAAAGAAGGAAGGAAAGAAAGAAAGGGATGGAGGGTAGGAGGGAGGGAAGGAAAGAAGGAAGGAAGGAAAGGGATGGAGGGTAGGAGGGAAGGAAGGAAGGAAGGAAGGAAGGAAGGAAGGAAGGAAAGGGATGGAGGGTAGGAGGGAGGGAAGGAAGGAAGGTAGGAAGTGGGAGGGAGGCAATGGAAGGAAGGAAGGAAGGAAAGGATAGGAAATAATCTATTTTCCTATTTCCTTCCACCTCAAGCTACCTTTTTGGTTAACCAGGTTAAAGATCTATTTTTCTCCCAGTGGTCATTTCAAAGGAATCACATCCTCTGAGTCATTTCCTCGATTCAAACCAGCATCCCAAAGAGTCATGGGCTGCCTTTATATATAACGAGTGCCCATAAATCCATTTTTACCATCTTCAGAAGACCAAAGACCAGCCAGAAATGGAAGAAAGAAAGAAAGAAAGAAAGAAAGAAAGAAAGAAAGAAAGAAAGAAAGAAAGAACTTATGACCATAATTGAGCCCAAAAGTTTGGTTGCTAAGCATTAAGTGAGTTTCATCACATTTTCCAAGTTGCCCACGCCCACCGGGTCACATGACAACTGAGCCACTCCCATAAAACAGGCCACACCTTTTGGCTCTCAAAAGAAATTTCAGTAGTGGTACTGTTGATATTTGGCTCTATTGACTAATAGGTTTGCCCACCACTGCCCTAGAGGGCCAAGTGAGCCGACTCCCCCCCCCCCCCCCCGCGTGCGCTTGCGCCGCCTGTTCCCCTTCCCCTCCTCCTCCTCCGCAGAATTTTCTTTAAAATGAAACCGGTCCCTGGTGCAAAAAAGGTTGGGGACCCCTGGTGTAGGGGGTTCTGGAGGTCAAAAAGGGGTGGTGGATCTGGGAGGTCAGTACTGGCCTAATGGGAGGATTGGATGGCTGACATAAGCTGACCATGGGTGGAATAGGCATATGGACAGGGGTGTATTGTGGCCTGGAGAAAAAGCAGGAATGACTTACTGGAACTTCTCTATTGAGTTTGCTTATTGAAGCTTCCTTATTGAGTTTGCTTTTAGGAAGCCAGCAGAGAAGGTTGCAAATGGTGATTATTTGACTGTAGCTTTCTGCAAACTTGTAATTAGGTGCTGGGCACCTGAGCACACATATCACGATTGTGTGACTGCATGGTTGCTATGATTGCGGAAAATTCAAGGACCAATCATAAAAACAGCACCACAAATATCAGATTAGGAACACAAGTTGAAATAGGGAAGAAAATGGTAAGTGAGCACCTGTCTGCCCTGGACGAGTTCAAATCACCAGGACCGGATGGATTACACCCCAGGGTCCTGAAGGAACTGGCAGACGAGATCTCAGAACCACTGAACTATATCTTTCAGAGATCCTGGAGCACCGGGGAACTGCCAGAAGACTGGAAAAGAGCAGATGTGGTTCCCATCTTCAAAAAAGGGAAAAAAACAGATCCAGGAAACTATAGACCCATCAGCCTGACCTCAATACCAGGAAAGATTCTGGAAAAGATAATTAAACAACAAATAAGTGAACACCTAGAAGCAAACAAAGTAATAGCCAAAAGCCAACATGGGTTTGTCAAAAACAGATCATGCCAGACTAAACTTATTGCATTCTTCAACAAAGTGACAAAATCAGTGGACCAGAGGAATGCTGTTGATATAATTTACCTGGACTTCAGTAAGGCATTTGATAAAGTAGACCATAACCTACTATTAGATAAAGTAGAAAATTGTGTGTTAGACAGCAGCACCACCAAATGGATTTGCAACTGGCTGACCAACTGCACTCAACGTGTAGTCCTCAATGGAACTGCATCTACATGGAAGGAAGTATGCAGTGGAGTCCCCCAAGGCTCTGTTTTAGGCCCAATACTCTTTAACATCTTCATCAACGATTTGGATGAGGGGATAAATGGGGAACTCATCAAATTCGCAGACGACACCAAGCTGGCAGGAATAGCCAACACTCCAGAAGATAGGCTTAAGATACAGAAGGATCTAGACAAACTTGAACATTGGGCACTGTCTAATAAAATGAAATTCAATTGTGAAAAAAGTAAGGTCCTACATATAGGCAAGAAAAACCAAATGCACAAGTACAGTATAGGTGGTACCTTGCTCAATAGTAGCAACTGTGAGAGGGATCTTGGAATCCTAGTGGACAACCATTTAAATATGAGCCAGCAGTGTGCAGCAGCTGCCAAAAAAGCCAACACAGTTCTAGGCTGCATCAACAGAGGGATAGAATCTAGATCACGTGAAGTGTTAATGCCACTGTATAGTGCCTTGGTAAGGCCACACTTGGAATACTGCATACAGTTTTGGTCGCCACGATGTAGAAAAGACGTGGAGACTCTGGAAAGAGTGCAGAGAAGAGCAACCAAGATGATTAGAGGACTGGAGACTAAGACATATGAAGAACGGCTGCAGGAGCTGGGTATGTCTAGTTTGATGAAGAGAAGGACCAGGGGAGACATGATAGCAGTGTTCCGATATCTCAGAGGGTGCCACAAAGAAGAGGGAGTCAAACTTTTCTCCAAGGCACCTGGGGGCAGGACAAGAAGCAATGGGTGGAAACTAACCAAGGAGAGAAGCAACTTAGAATTAAGGAGAAATTTCCTGACAGTAAGAACAATTAACCTCTGGAACAGCTTGCCTCCAGCAGTTGTGAATGCCCCTGGAAGTCTTTAAAAAGATGTTAGACAGCCATTTGTCTGAAATGGTATAAGGTTCCTGCCCATGCAGGGGGTTGGACTAGAAGACCTACAAGGTCCCTTCCAACTCTGCTATTGTATTGTATTGTATTGTATATGTCCATTTTTTTTAGCACCATCGTAACTTTGATCAGCCACTGAATGAATGGGCATAAGCCAAGAGCTACTTATACATAAACAAAGGTAATGGTTGAGAGAAATGAGAAGGCTGAGAAAGTTATAGTTGAAAAGACTTGACAAGGGAAATGGAAAATTAATTAACAGAAAGGAATATGCGAATTGATACAGACATGGTAACAAGAATGGTTTGCTTCAGAAAGGAATAAAGATGTGTAGTAAGTGGTGATTTAGCTATATTTCTTATTCTTTTTCATCTCATTCCTCTAATTTTTTTGACTTACTTGTTCTTACAGTATTTCCATTCTGTGCTTTTTGTAATATTTCTTACCTCAAAATAGAATACCAGTGATAAGAATAGTATGCATATATGTAATCCCAACCTTTTAGGATAATAATAAATTAAAGTTTCTGAAAGTACATATGGATAACCCCATCAAGTTGTGGTTTCTTCAGTGACTCCAGATTAAACAAACACATTTACCATTTATCAGATGAAATATTTCCCAGGATTGTTTGAGGATAAAAATAAATGTAGTATACATTATTTAGAAGGAAATAAGTATACGAATTAAATAAGAAATAATAAACCCACATTCATTTGAAACCATTTTCTTTGTTTTTCAGGAGGCTTTTATTAAATCCTTCAGATGCCTCATGCTTAACTTAATTTCTTTTATGATAAATTACTTTCTTCTATGTTGTTTTTAATGCGCTAAACCAATCCTGATTTCATAACTGTATTATTAATCAAAATATGAATATAAGTTCCATTGTTTCTCTTCTATATGAGATGGCATATTTAATACAATTAAGATAAGTTAATTAAAGTGCTGCCATCCTTTGAAAATTAAGGGACAGACTGTTACAGGCCTAAGAAGTAATGTCTTTGAAACCATGGAAAGTAAATGAGGGGTCTATAATTGTCCTTGGAACAGTTTTGTCGCATTTTTAAATATTGTATTTATTACTTAATGGAGACTATTTTTCTCCTCTACAAAATGATGCATTTTGTTTATAATTATTTTTTTAAAAGTTATCAACATGCATAATCAGCATGATTCATTATTGTCATTATTAATGGGCCTGTAAATTTTTTATGGAATGAGTTACCAACAATATCAAAAGATAAGTAATTAATTGAACAATTAATTGAACCTCTAGCTAGCTAACTACAAAATAGCAATTAAATAAAATACTTTTAGTTCCTAATTTATTCATTAAACTTAATATAAGCATTTATTCTCTTAAAACTATTTTTTAAATTACTACCCGTTCTGTGGGTGTGGCTTGATGGGCGTGGCACAGGAAGGATACAGCAAAATCTCCATTCCCTCCCCACACTGGGGCCAGCCAGAGGTGGTATTTCTTGGTTCTCCATACTACTCAAAATTTCCGCTACTGGTTCTCCAGAACCTGCTGAATTTCACCCCTGGATTTAAGGCTTCATAGCTAATACTGAAAACGTAGTATAAATTATTTTAAAATTGCTTTGTTTTCAGCTTTTCTCATGGTGAAGCTTCAATGCTTCACCCTGTGAAATAAGCAATAAACTTTTTCAAATAGATAAAAACACCTTATGGTTTACTCATTCGGGCAAAGAACATGCAGTGCAATCTTACCTACACTGCCAAGCTATGACTAAACAGATTTCCCACAATTATTTCTCTAATACAAAGTCTTAAGTTTAGGAAATAGTTGTATGGTTAGGTAGAACTGACTCTTATGTTGTGGTTTCTAATCCAAAATTACTCATCCTTTAAAAGATCCTCATCGTCTGCTTGAGCAAATTTTTGGTACTGGATTTGCTATCATTGCGGAGTTAAGCTCCTGAGATCAATATGCAGATATGTTTTTATGATGCCTGCTTTGGCTGGTCAATCTCATGTGAAGCATGGATTGAAAACTTGTCAAATGTTCTATAGATGTTTTCACCCAAGTTCAATGCAAAATGGGCAGCTTCTCTCTCCTCTGATTCTATACTGATTCGTGATTTTGTAGAATCTTGATAATATAGTAATTAAATTTTGTTGCCAAAAAATGGGAGATTAAGAAATAGCCCAAGTGATATGTCTTTGAAACTATAAATGTTTCCAAGGCAACCCAAAATTGACAACCCAGAATTGATATGAAAAAGCAGTGTACTGGATTTCCTTGAAATGGCTAGCAAGTATGCTGTTTTAGAGTTAGATTTGCTCCTAAACAGTAAGGCAAGTACTATGATAAGGCTACATTAAATACAACCAAATTCCAATCAGAATTTTTGCATACTTTGTCAAATTTGGATAATAATTTAAATGATTCACATTCTTTAGAGCTGGTTATGGAATCCTTAGGCCCTGCTGAAATGAAGCAAAAAAATAAGACACTTGGCTATCCTAAGTCCAGTCTTATATATCTGATGCTCATTCCTCAAGTTGGACAAGTTGAAAAACACTGGTTCAGTGTTTTTCAGTCTCAAATTTCAGCTTAACCGTTAACTTAGGCCTTGACAGCATCACAGTATTTGTGTCAATATATGAATAAACATTTCAGTACCTCCCCTTGATAGGAACAGACATGCTTTTCTTGGTCTACGTTTACAAAAGGTGTCCTCAGAAAAGGAAATTTAGATCAAGCATCTTTAGAACTATGACATTTGTGGAATCCGGTGGCTCAGTGGCTAAGATGCTGAGCTTATTTTATTTGTTTGTTTGTTTGTGAACATGTGAACATGTACAAGGTAACAGGTATTAGTATAGACATGGATATTATAGCATGAGATTTATTTTAGCATGAGATGATGTAGATAAGTATAACGTGGCCATGAACACATAAAATGTGTACATATCAATGGGGACAGTAGGACAGGAATGGTAGGCATGCTGGTGTGCTTGTCAATCAGAAAGATTGGCAGTTCAGTGGTTCGAATCCCTAGTGCCGCATAATGGAGTGAGCTCCTGTTACTTGTCCCAGCTTCTGCCAACCTAGCAATTCGAAAGCATGTAAAAATGTAAGAACCACTTTGGTGGGAAGATAATAGCATTCCGTGCGCCTTCGGCGTTTAGCCATGCCAGCCACATGGCCACCGAGACGTCTTTGGACAGTGCAGGCTTTGAAACGGAGATGTGCACTGCTCCCTAGAGTTGGGAACGACTAGTACATATGTGCAAGGGGAACCTTTACCTTTACCATTTGAAGGAAATGGTTCTTTTAGTTTTAAAAAACAGCACTATACTAGATAGAAATCTCTGCAGGTAGTGTACCATACAGGTTTGAATATTTCGTACAATTTTTGTGGCTTGCTAAATCATGCTCCTGGATGCTGAGAAATTCCTTCTCAGCTGCAGCTTGATTATTTTGTCTCCTCTCAGCAGAATAAACAAAACAAGTTCTTTCCAAATGGAGAAAAACATGTTACCAAATGGAGAATTGCTAATGCTACTAAGCAAAAGATATTATGCAGCTATTCCAACATGTTCTCCTTAATGGATTTCAATCATAAGGGGAAAAAAGGATGAAATAAGTAGTGGAAAAACACAAGAGGATTAAAAATGGAAAGCATCATTTGGAGCATTGCATTAAATTCCATTAATGAGTCAGTGGGTCTGCACATAAAAGCCTTGTCTAGAAGCACTCTTTCTTACAGGAACTATTAAGAACATTTCTTCAATTACAAAAGAGTGATTGGTAGACGTGCTGAAAGGTTTGCTGGTAAAAAATCTTTCACTGGTTTTTTTAAGCATAGCAGGTAGTCCTTGTTTACTGATCATAACTGATCAGTAACTTGTTTGTTAAGTACAATAGTCACTAAGTGAAATTGCAACTGTGTTTATGGTCTTCCTTCTACTTCCCTTTGCTTTAGAGTCCTGCGAAGGTTGTAAATGCAAGGAGTGATTTTTTCATCACTGTTGTAACTGGTCACTGTGCAAGGCAATTGCTAAGTAAGGACTACCTATATTCAGAATATTTCAGTAGACGATAGTATGTTCTACAACAATAAAGGAATATATAGATAATAAGGTAAATATAGTTATTAGGAGCACTGTCAGGCTTCTGTTATTCAGTTAGTAAAAAGGCTGCCAAGATTTCCAAAGGACACAAAGGATTTATTGTAATGTCATTATGAAAGACTTCCATTGAATTCTGTTGTCTATCAAATGCAAGTTCTACTATCTAGATGCATAAAAATAGGTGTGTGTTTGTATGTGTATGTGTTCCAGCATATCTCTGGAGCACCTTGAGAAATTTCAACCAAACTTGGTGACCTACTCTCTGGAAAAAAATACCGTGGGGGTAAGATATCCCTAACACCCCTTGGAGTATGTGTTCTGCTAAGATACAGCCTGTTGTGCCTTAAAATGGCTTCTACTGTACTACCCGTAAAATGGCTTCTACAGTGGAGTTGCTATGGTAACGGCTTCACAGTACACCACAAAGGGACTCCTTCTGGTAAGGGGGAAAATCCAACATTAGAAATTACATTTAATCCGGACATTTTCCTCCTATAAATAAATACAGTACCTAGACAACGCTGGGTTATCAGCTAGTAGAAAATAAAGCTTCCTCCCTTTTTTCTACTCATGCAGTGTAACAAACTAGAATCCATTCATTTGGGGACAAGTGATGCAAACAGTTTTTTTTACTAGTCTGTTTCAGTAACAGAAACTGTTTGCTTGTGCCTATGTGAAAATTGGGTTTTATAGCTGATCATTATTTGGGGGTGGGGGACGACCTTGAATCTGATCTTGCATGTGCACAATAACTCTCTACTGTTTGTTAAATCCGTTCGTTTCCCCCCCTCAGTCTTCTATATGTGCCTAGAAAAAAAGATGTGGCTGCTTTAAGTCCTTGACTCAAAAGCTATTCATCCAAGCATTCATGTCTTCTTTTTTAGATTTGCACAGAAACCTGGGGAAAAAAACAGGCTTCTTTAGTGATGCCTTACATAATTAGCCAATATAGAGTGAAAACCACAGGGATTTCTGAAAGTTATCCTTATTGACTGTTAGGGCTAGAAACATAATCTTGAAAACAGTAAATTTCCAGCTTTATTTATAATGAGTCAGTTAAGATAGAATCTCTTTGTTACACATTTTCCTATATCTATATCATATTTCTCTGTTGTCTCTTCTAACATAATCTGAATTCAACCTTCCCATAGTCTCTCACAAGGAAATAACATTTACTTAAAACCATGTTGCATTTTTGTATAGGTTACCTGTAGCACAACATTGCTATTTATTTGTGTACTAGCTGATAAGCCGGCATTGTCTGGGTATTTATTTATGGGGGGGTGGGGGGGGATGTCCAGACCAAATGTAATTTCTAATGTTCGATTTTCGCCATTACCAGAGGGAGCCCCCTGGTGGAGTACTGTGAAGCTCTTTACCATGGCAACTCCACTCTGCTGTACAGTAGAAGTCATTTTAAGCCACAACAGACTATATCTTAACAGAACACCCCCCCCCACCCCGAGGGGTGTTAGGGGTGTCTTATCCCCACAGTATTTTTTTTCCAAAGAGTAAGTCATCTGTGTACCAAGTTTGGTTGAAATTGCTTGAGGCGTTCCAGAGTTATTGTGGAACACACACACACACACACACACACACACAGAGAGAGAGAGAGAGAGAGAGAGAGAGAGAGAGAGAGAGAGAGAGAGAGGGAGGGAGGGAGAGAGAGGTGTGTGTGTGTGTGCAAATCTTACATGGGAAAAGATCCGAAACAATTAAGTTGACAATCATTCCTCTTTTTTCCCTCTTGGGAGACAGTTCGTTTAATCTATTTTATTCTAACTAAGTTA
This sequence comes from Rhabdophis nuchalis, assembly GCA_039707465.1. Taxonomy (NCBI): domain Eukaryota; kingdom Metazoa; phylum Chordata; class Lepidosauria; order Squamata; family Natricidae; genus Rhabdophis; species Rhabdophis nuchalis. The sequence goes on along the minus strand of CM077643.1, from coordinate 189,585,824 downwards.
TGGACCAAGTATGTTTCTAAATATTCTTTCTAAACTTGTATTTTAAAGTTCAAATTCAAGAAAACAGATGGGAAGTTCCAGTTATATAAAAGCACTGAAAATGAGTTTAGGGAACAATAAGTGGAACGGAAACTTCGTGTGCATGCATGTTTGCATGTCCCCCTGTGTCCTCCCCCTCCCTGTGTATGCGCAGCAGAGAACCCAAAACCAGCTGGTCGGCAGGAGACGCAGTGGAGCTAAGCTGTGGCGACAGCTTGCATGCCTGCAGAGAGGGCTCTTTGTGCCACACGTGCCATAGGTTCGCCATCATGTGGCTATTACATGTCTATAGAGATTCTGTCATCCAGGTCATTGTTGTCTCAAATGTGCTGTTTCAAAAGGCAACTGAACTTCAGTTCGTGAACTGAAGAAGCTTCTTGGATGAGGAAAAACAAAGTCTAGTTGCCTTTTGAAAAAGCACCTTTGAGATGGGCTATGTAATTGAGAAACCATAGTTGATGCATAATATTGCATTGAGTTTGCATGGTAGTCGCAGGTCCCTTTTCATTTGTTTTTGAGGCCTGTTTTGATCTATAATGTTTAAATGGGACCTTAGACGAACACCTTTTGCCTCCTAACTACTTCTCTTTAAGGTTACTTGCACTTGTCCTTCAATCTGTAATTTGGAAAGTAACTACAATGGACAGGTATTTATTGTTTATAGAAGCTTTTTGAGAAAGGTCAACCTCATACCTGCTCCTTTCAGTTCTAGACCAAGATACATATTAAATGCCATATTAATTAACTTATTAATTTTTAATGACACTAATTGGTTGTTTTTCATTTTTAGAGACCTGTTTTAGCTCTCTTTCGTTATTGACTTTAATGCTAGCACTTCCTTTTATATTGGAGTCAATTATCTTTTATTGTTTTATTTTGTATTCTGTGTGTGTCTTGAAGAATTCTGTTTTATAAAATGACACCATTATGAACAAATGCATTCTAAATGATTGCATTCACTCTAGTTATTTTCTTTGGAAGTTATTTTTCCATTTTTTGCTGGCTACTTTTACATCAGCCATGCTCATAACAGTTTATCAGTTATAATTTCCTCCATTTGGTTAGTTTCTTTTTAATTTCACATCCATTATTTCTATTGTATGGGTCTTTTTAGTAGTGGGTCTGCCACACCCAAATGGGACAACCAGTGATTATTCAGAAGTTCTTGCTTTTTTCTATATTTGCTGGCAGCACTGTTTTTAATCTCCCCTTAATCAGAATTGTAATAGCTAGATTTTAAGGAAAGGTTTAGCCATCTGTAGAAGAAATGGTAAACAAAAGATCGAGATTAGACCTCTGGGAAAGATTAATTTAAAGGGCTGCTTTAATTCAAACAAATGTAAACCCTAATCCCAACTCAAGCTCTCAAGGGTCACACCCAGATTTAGGGAATAAATCACCGATTGCCAGACACTTAGCCCTTAATTCACTCCTCATCTAGTTTTAGCAAAAAACTCCCAGACAAGAATCAACAAGATTAGAAATGTTATTGCATGCAATAATGGAACTTCAAATCAGTGGTGATTTTTTTTACTACCAGTTCTGTAGATGTGGCTTGGTGGGCATGGTATAGTGTGGTAGGCGTGGTGTGACTGTGGTGGGCATAGTGTGACTGTGGATGGTTTGGTGGGCGTGGCAGGGGAAGGATACTGCAAAATCTCCTTTCCCACCCCACTCTGGGGCCAACCAGAGGTGGCATTGCCGGTTCTCCTTATTACTCAAAATTTCCGCTACTGGTTCTCCAGAACCTGCTAGATTTCACCCCTACTTCAAATACATCAGTTGATTGTCCACTGAACTGCATAGAGCTTCAAAACTGATATAGCTTTAGGGTTGAATTCTTCTTCTTTTCTTCTGAATTAACAGATTCCTAGCAGGATGTTGAAAAGTAATTGTATTATGCTTATGAAATGGTTGTCTTCGCCCTAGAATTATTTGGTCCTGCCTTACCAGTTTCAATCCTGTTGATATCTAATTTCTCACTGCATGTAAACATCTCTGTGATTTAGACATAGTCCTTGGAGTATGACCATTCATTCAGCAACCATTCAAAGATATGATGGCACTGAATGAAGAGACTTATGACCTGTGCTTAAAGTTACAATCGATGTAGGAAACCTGTGGTCATATGACCAAAATTCATGCACTTGGCAGCTGAGTGATTGATTGTAAGTCAAGGACTACTGGTACCTGTAATCTTCTCATATTCTCAAGTGAGGAAAAGATGATGGAAGGTATGACAGTAAACAAATGGGATGGCAACTTTATAGCCATTCATCTCATTTAAAGTGTTTAAAGAATAGCAGTTATTGTTATATCTGTCAGTTATCTTAGATATTATAATTGGTTTCCAGAAGTGGGTGGAACAAAATTGTATAGTGAGCATAGATATCAGTGTGTGGATAATAGATTGGAATGGGGAGTCTAAAGAAACTGGTTAAAATATTATTTTAAAAGGTCTGTTAAATTCAGGTCCATTAAAATAGCCAAGAATGAAGGAAAAAGCAGAAAAATTACTCCCACTGTACATGCCAAGAAAAAGAAGCAAATAGAACATAAATCAACATGCAAAAATTATCTAGTAGATAGATAGATAGATAGATAGATAGATAGATAGATAGATAGATAGATAGATTTTTGTATGTTGATTTAAGTTGTACACATCAAACCTGCCTGCCTGCCTGCCTGCCTGCCTGCCTGCCTGCCTACTTACCTACCGACCGACCGACCGACCGACCGACCGACTGATATCTATTTATCTTCTAGCTAACCTAGAAGATTATTATATTTCAGTAGTGTGTACATGAGATTAACCCATGCCAGATTGTGCTGAATCTTAAGAAATTCCTGACAAAAGTGATTAGAATATATTGAATGTAGGGAAGAACATTTCAAAAGAATATGTTTTAATTTTAATATTTTCCTTCTCCATTTTGCTAGGATCACCGCTTTAATGACAAGATTGACAAATTGACAGGATACAAGACCAAGTCATTGCTCTCCATGCCTATAAGAAACAGCGAGGGTGAAATCATTGGAGTTGCACAAGTGATAAATAAAACTCCTGGAGGTATTCCTTTTACTGAGGATGATGAAAAAGTAAGATTTTCTGCCCTTTTCATTTGATAATATGAAAAAAGATATGTAGTTCTTCTCTCAAATGTGTATGCAAAGATGTATCTATTTATGTATAGTAAAGTGTTATTTTTCTATAGGCTATTAATAAGCATTGCATTATTTAATTTGAATTTTTCTGGAAACCTGGTCATTCTTGGGGTAGGATGGCTGGTTTAACCACTTCAGTTTTGGGGTTTATGTATTTTCTTACTGTTATGGATTGGTTTTCTGGTTAGTCTTATCTTTTTTCCTTGATTTTTATTTTATTTCCTTGTAAACTACCCTATTGTGTAGCCTTAAAATTGGGATATTAAATTAGAATTAAATTCGTTATACACATAGATCAGGTATGAATGATTATTGTTAGATAGGGTGAATGGATGAGGCAGGTTCAGCCTTGCAGCAACAACAGCTCTTTATTAATACAGACCAACCATATACAAATCAGCAATGCTCCGTCTGACAGCAGCCCTTTTATAGGGAGCTGTCAGACCTTCAACCAATCAGATTGAATCTCTGTTCCCGCCGGAAGAGAGGACCTTGGTGTAAATAATTATAACTCTTTCTGATATTTAACACCCCTCCTCTCTTAGATGGGTTCAACCGACTTGCGACATAGTCAAATAGGTAGGCAGACTTTCTAGTGACTCGCCCTGATCTGCGCAGTTTAGTTGTTGGATGTTCTTCAGTCAGGTCGGATGGACCTGTTGTCTCTGCGGCTCTGCCTGTTGGAAGCTCCTGGAACTTCTCACTGGGCGCGGCTGGGGTTCTGGAGCCAGTTCGCTCAGAGCTCACTGCAGCCCAGCAACTTCAGCAGATGAGTATCCCAGTACCTTTGGGCTTGAGCAGTCTGTGGAAGGAGTAAATTCGTGCTCCTTTTGGGTAGGGCTAACTCGTATAGGAGTTACCTCTGGTTGCCTAAGAGTGGAGTTGGAGAGGCGACCACAGAGTTGGTCAATGTGCTGTCTCCAATTTCTACCGTTTTCGAACTCTAATAGATAAGAGCGAGGTCCGGTGATGCCTATTACTGTGGCAGGAATCCAAAGAGTTACTTTTTCTTTTTCCATTATCCCAAATGATAAACCAGAGTAAGAGAAGTTTTCAGTCATCATAGTTTCAGTGGGAACTGGTTATACTACTTAAGTTAATTAAGATGTTCATTAAGAAATTAAGATGTTCATTAAGAAATTATATTCCTATCCTATCCTTTCCTATCCAAGCAAAATATACCATTAAAAACTGAAATATCTCCACATTTACATTTTTGATTCATTGTATATGTGCACCCATTTTCATTTCTCTTTTTTTTAATAACAGCATTTCCTGGATCAAATGTTGGATATATCCAGGACAGATAGCTTGGAGCCCTTGAAGTTCACTGATCTAGATGCACCTGAGCATACCTCTAAAATTCCACTGAAAATTGCTCCTGAATTGTGAATTTAATTATTTTAAATGTATTGTAAAAAGGAATTACTTAATATGTGGCTGCTGTTGTCACTGCTATCTCCACCCAGAAAATGGTTTTTTCTATATCACTATTCTATTTCTTTGCCCCCTTAAAATGAAAGCTTAATTTGGAACAAACCAGTGAAATTTTGATACACTAATTTCTTTGCACAAGTTTCATTTTCTCTTTAGAGCATTTAAGACATAGCGCTGGGTCAGATCATCTGTGGTTTTGGGGTAGAGTACCATCTATACGCTGATGACACCCAGCTGTATATATCTACCCCAGACCACCCCAACGATGCCGTAGCGGTGATGTGCCAGTGCCTGGAAGCCGTGCGGATCTGGATGGGAAGTAACGGACTCAAGCTAAACCCGACCAAGACCGAGTGGCTGTGGTTTCCGGCGGCCCGGTTCAACCAGCTTACTCCATCGCTGGCCATAGGGGGCGAACATCTTGCCCCTGTGGATGGGGCGCGCAATTTGGGTGTCCTCCTGGATACCCGGCTGTCAATGGAAGATCAGGTGACAGCCGTGGCCAGGAGGGCGTTTTACCAGGTTCGCCTGGTACGCCAATTGCGCCCCCTATTGGATCGGGACGCCCTTCGCACAGTCACTCATGCCCTCGTGACGTCCCGACTGGACTATTGCAACTCTCTCTACATGGGGCTTCCCTTGAGGTGCACCCGGAGACTTCAGCTAGTCCAGAATGCAGCCGCGCGAGCAATTATGGGTACCACAAGGTATACCCATGTAACACCGCTCTTGCGCGAGCTGCACTGGCTGCCTGTCGTCTTCCGGGTGCGCTTCAAGGTATTAATTATCATCTTTAAAGCGCTCCATGGCTCGGGACCTAGCTATTTGCGGGATCGGATCCTGCCTCATACATCCTCACGACCGATTCGCTCCCACAGAGAGGAACTTCTCCGGGTGCCGTCCACTAGACTTTGTCAGCGGGCGACACCCAGGGGAAGGGCTCTCTCTGTGGCAGGCCCAGCCCTCTGGAACGACCTCCCCCCCGATATTAGGACCACCACGGACCTCCGCTCCTTCCGTCTTAAATTGAAAACACACTTTTTCTGCCTTGCCGGCTTGGGATAGCTACTCCTCTGTCTTTAGGGTTTATTGGGGATCTCTAGTTAGATAGTTTTAACGGGTATTTTAGCACAGGTCACTTAATTTAATGTATTTTTAATGACATATGTATATAGTTATTGTTCTTATTCCTCCTGTGCACCGCCCCGAGTCCCTGTGGGGAGAGGGTGCGGTTTATAAGAAATAAATTATTATTATTATTATTATTATTATTATTATTATTATTACTTATTGTTGTGGTAAGAGCATTACAATCATAAACATTTTTAAAATTAAAAATATACAGTTTAACAGCAAAAATTATGCATTTAGGTCTTACAAGAAACTCCTTAATGACAAATATTTAGCAGTGTCGGATGAAGAGTTATTTAATGTTATTATGTTCTGAGCTAGCATCTGAAAAATGAGAGGATATCGATTTTCCATTTTTAGCATGCCGCAATAATTTGTAGTATAATTATAACAATCTCAGATTGTAATGCAATCAGGTGTCCTCACTTTATTATTACCCATAATCTCTTGGCCCAAACTTTCAGTAATACTGGTGGATGAAATCATTAAGAATATTTTTTTTCAAATTGCATCATGGTATTTTCAAGAGCTTCAGGGAATAAATAAAAATTGAGTATGGTTCTTTTTATAGCTTCCTATCACTGTGGAGGACCAGTCCAGCAGGGGAAATCATGCTGATGCATAAAAGAAAAGCTGCAGTGGCAATGTGGGGATACCTTTAAAGTAATGTGTTTGCAATGATGTGCCTTAAAAGTGGAATTAATCAATTTGTGAAAAACTAATGGACTTATTAAGTGTAAACTTCACACATTTTTACAACAGTGCTTTCCTGGGTTATAAAATTGGAGAATTGTTTGCTCTCTGTATGTGAACTGGCTCTTTATCAACATAATGGAAAGATCGATTAATATTATTTCATGTGGTTACGGTTTAATGCATTTTTAAAAACTAAGTTTTTATGTATGAGTTTTGTCTATTTTTCCCTTCTGCTTATTTTTATTTTGTTTTGGATTTCCTATCTTTTAGAACAGAGGTCGGAGAGGAGGAGGAGGGAGGAGGGGGCAGTCCCCTGGGCAGAGCGCACGCCGGATGTGGGAGAGCGCAGGTGCACTATTCGCGCCGTTGGAGGCCCTAGAGCAATGGTTGGCAAACCCTCTGGCCCCTTGAATGTGGCTCTTCAGTCTCACTGATTCCCTCCCTCCCTCCCTCCGTCTCTCTCTCTCTCTCTCTGTGCCTCTCTCTGTCTGACTGTCACTGTCTCTGTCCACAAAATACTGCGTGGAGGAGCACGGGCTCTGTGGTGACGGCGAGGCCATCCACGGGGGGGGTGTCCCCTTCACGTTCCTTGTCTCCCTGGATGCTGTCCGGAACCATCAGCAGCCGCGCAGAGACTTGATGCTTTTCCACGCCATGGAAAAGATAGGCACACACATGCCCCGCCCAATTACAGTCTCGGAGACTTCATAATGGTGAGAACTTGGGCTGTAATTCCGCGGGACGTGCACGCACCTATCTTTTCCACGGTGAGAAAAGCGGCGAGTTTCTGCATGGCCGCTGATCACTCCAGACGCCATCCGGGGAGACGAGGAATGTGAAGGGGACTCCCCCCCCCTGCAGATGGCCTCACTGTCACCACAGAGCCCGCACTCCTCCACGCAGTATTTTGTGGACACAGACAGTGACAGACAGACAGAGAGAGGCAAAGAGCGAGAGAGAGACGGAGGAAGGGAGGGAATCAGAGTCTGACAGACAGAGAGAGAGAGAGAGAGAGACAGAGGGGAAGGAGGGAGGGAGAAACAGAGAGAGACAGGGAGGGAGGGAATTGGAGACTGACAGACACACAGAAACGGAGAGGGAGGGAGGGAAGGAGAGACAGACACAGAGAGAGAGAGAGAGTGAGTGAGTGAGTGAGTGCGAGACAGACAGACACACAGACAGAGAGGAAGGGAGCAGAGAGACAGAGATAGGGAGGGAGGGAGACAGAGAAAGGGAGGCACAGAGAGAGAGAGACAGACAGACACACAGAGAGAATGACAGAGACAGACAGGAAGGGAGGGGAGAGACACAGATAAGAGGGGGGAGGAGAGAGAGATACAGAGAGGCAGACACAGAGAGAGAATGACAGAGAGAGACAGAGAGGAAGGGAGGGGAGAGAGGCACAGAGATAGAGAGGGAGGGAGGAGAGAGAGACAGAGAGATACAGAGAGACAGACACAGAGAGAGAATGACAGAAAGAGCCACAGAGAGATAGAGACAGACAGACAGACTCAGAAAGAGAGACAGAGAGAAACAGAAAGAGAAAGAGAAGGAAGGGAAGAAAGAAAAGAAAGAAAAAGAAAGTGGGAGAGAGATGAAAGAGAACTTATGGCCACAATTGAGCCCAAAATTTTGGTTGCTAAGCAAGACCGTTGTTAAGTGAGTTTTGCCACATTTCCCAAGTTGGCCACACCCGCCCGGTCACATGACCGCTGAGCCACTCCCACAAAATAGGCCACACCTTCTGGCTGCCTGTCCCCCCCCCCCCCCCCCCGCTCCTCCTCTATGCCAGCCGGTCCGCAGAATTTTCTTTAAAATGAAACCGGTCCCTGGTGCAAAAAAGGTTGGGGACCCCTGTTTTAGAAGACCGTGTGTGTGTGTGTGCACGCGCGCGGGGACACACACACACACACACATTTCCCAGCTTATAAACTAAAACTGACTTGTTTCCTTACAAACCATATCAAAAGGATTTAGGACTTCAACTGGTGACACACACACACACCCTTCCGCCCCCCCCCCCAGCCTCTCAAATGTCCATGAGTCACTTCTCAAAGTTAGATGGACAGTATATAAATTAAATTAATTAAATAAATAAAATATATCCTATTTGATTAATTTATGCTATCCTCCTGACATAGGTGTGATGAATCTTTATTCTTGTCCTGATGTTATCACAAGGTTCCATTCATTTTAAGGGTAGGAATACTAGGATGTTGGCTTATTACATTTAGGAACTCTCCTTTCTGTCATCCAAGTTAAATCATTGTTACCTTTGCCACACATCTGCAAATGCCTCATCTGAGATTTCCAGGCCTTGGAGCTCATAAAATTTTTTGTTTCCACTTTTCACATATTTTTAAACCATCAAGGAACAAAAATAAAAGATTACACCAAAGAACAATGTATTTTAGAATTCAGTTATATTTCCCATTTATTGCTAGATTAGTCATAATTAGAGCTATAACCATTAATGAATATATTTATAAGTATAAATATATAAATAAAAATATATATAAAAATTTTAGAACCAATAAATTATGAGCCACCTCTATATGAATTTAATATTAGAATTTTATTGGTGATTTTTTTCAGGAAGTAAAATTGACCATAGTTTAATGTGCCAACTATCAAATGATAAATTATCTGTGAATTCCCTCTTATTGCTAGAGCTTTTTATTGTCTCCCTTAAAGATACATGATAATCACAATTCTGCCACACATACTTCTTTTTGTTTAATTATTCTGAGTAATTCAAATATTTTTTTTCATAAAGGAACAACTTCACAAGTTTACTGCACAGTTGTTCCTTTCTGATTACAACTTCTCCAATGTTTTGGTATATGATTATGAGCTGTTTGTATTATTCTAATTGAAGTTAAATGCCAAAAATGTATTTATCTTCCACTGCATCTTTTGTACAGTATGGACACTGATAGAAAATAACTTCATTTTTTGTATTCGTTTTCCTAAATCAATATGACAAAATTTGTTTAAAACTCCTGCAGGGGTCACCTAATTCTATATTCCAATAATTGACATTGTTCTTTTTAGGTTGGGAACAATAATTGGTTAATCATTTGTGAAAGGTAGCCTAACACCAAGATGCTGATTATTTTATATCCTTCCTATTAGAAAGAAATTAAGATGGAGTCATTTGAGCAAAGACAGATGGCGACCTATTTGTAATTCAATCTCTGCTGTGTAGTGCCTTCTTATTATAGAAGCTACTAACTCTGCCAATTGACTCCAAGCCTTCAGTTGTGTTGACTGATCTTGGTTATAGAATTCTTAATATACCATTAAAAATATTGGGAGAGATACCTCATATCAGTGCTACATGTTTATTTTTCCCAAACCAAAACAGATTTTGCAAACATTCTGTTTGTGTTATCTATTTTTATAAACATTTTGAGGAAAATTGACTTGTGGATTCTACTTTTTTTTTGTGCTTGAGCCATATCCACTGTCTTCTTGGATCAAAGGGTCCCAAGCTCTTAGAAAATGAGTTTCTGACATCATTTTAGAAACTCCCCATCTTTCTTATTTCTGGGTACACAGATAGCCCTTATTTAGTGAACACAGAGTTGGGACTAACAACTCTGTCACTAAGTGATGTTAAATGAAATACCATATGCCATGCAAAACTTAGCATGTCAGGTCCACTCCTGTCATTAAGAGAATCATCCACAGACATCACATGATTGCAATTTGAGATTTATGCTGACTTCTCTATTGACTTTGCCTTTCAGAAGCCAGCTGTGAAACTTTCAAATGGTGATCACGTGACAGTCGTGACATTGCAGCCATCATAAATGCATGCCAGCTGCAAAGTGCCAAAATGGCAATCAAGTGATTGTCAGTATACTATGCTGGTTAAAAGTTCAAGGGCTGGTTCTAAAGCAACTTTTTCAAGGCTGCTATACGTTTGAATAATCACTAAACAGGGCAGTAACCAAGACTTACCTGTGTTTCCGTAAACTTTTTCCATTAACTCTTAAATGTTTCAATTGAAATTCTTTTTTGTGTGTGTTAATATTTAATCTAGGACTTCTGGAAAAATAGGCCAACTAAAACAAACTATTTTCTTTACTTTCCCCCCAAATTCTAAAATGGGTTTTCAATTGTAAATTATATAACACATTATACAACTAAAATGTCAATAATGAATAAATGAGATGTATTTGTCCAAATGGAATATCTTTTTTTTAAAATCTGAAATGTGTACTGGTACAATCTCTAACTGGACTGATTCAAATATATTTATGGAACCCAAATATAATTTTGCCTACCCTAATAACACACAGTTTGATAGAAATGTTCTGTCTAACCTGTGGTTAACTTGTGATAGATTAAATTATCAGCCCAAAAATCTTGTTAGGTAGTGTTCAGAAAGCAGTCTTGTTGTGCGGTGTATCCAGTTAAATGAGTATTTTCTCTAATTCTCAATTTTTTTCTTCTCTTCGTCTCTTGAACATTAGTCAAGTTCAGTCTAATGTAATGTCTGTAATATCTTTTTGTACTTTTCCAGTATCAAGGATATTCCATTGTAAGTTTTACTTGAGTAGATGATTCTTTTAGCTGTTTATTGACTTGTTCCAATGTACCTCCCATATTTCCTTGGATTGTATTACCTACTTCATTCCATACTACCTTCAGTTCTTGTTTTAGTTGCTCAAAACATTGATTGAACAGTAGTCAATTTTCTCCTGCTTTGTGGAGCTATATCTTCCTCTTCCATTTCTTATTCGTTGATAAACTGGGGTGTGACTTCAGCCTTTTGGGGAATTACCTTTCTTAAACATATTTTATTAGTAATCTTGCCATTGATGTCATTTTTGTGTGTGCATGTGGCTCCGAGTCATTTATTCCTGGCAACTACCTGGACTACCTGCTGTTTTCTTGGCAAGGTTTCCAGAGGTGGCTTGTCATTACTCGCTTCCGAGGGATGAGAAGGAATGACGGCCACGGTCGACCAGCTGGCTTTGTGCATAAGGGAGGACTAGAACTCATTGTCTCTCAGTTTGTATCCTGACGCCTTAGCCACTGTACCAAAATGGCTCCCTAACAGTCAAATACAGAAACATAACTTATCAAAAGGTCTGGAAGAGATCAATTTGTTCAATGCACCATCTTTATTGATGGCTAGCCACACACCCGTGTCCCCCTTCTTTTATAAGTGATTATTTTATATTCTTACAGATTAAAAAACTCTTCTTGAGATAATTCTTGAATAACTGAAATGTTTTGAATTCATTAAATTTAACAAAAACGTAATAACAGTTTAAGAAGCAACTGTGTCAGCCATCTACAATACAATAGCAGTAGCACTTACATTTAATATATTGTTCCACAGTGCTTCACAGCACTCTCTGAGCGGTTTACAATGTCAGCATATTATCCCCAACAGTCTGGGTCCTCTTTTTACTGACCTCAGAAAGATGGAAGGCTGCGTTGAACCAGTCAGTATTGAACTCTTGGCAGTGGGCAGAATTAGCCTACAATGCTCCATTCTAACCACTGTGCCACCAAGGCTCCTATGCATAGTTATGTATACAGTTTTGGTCGTCACGATGTAGAAAAGACGTGGAGACTCTGGAAAGAGTGCAGAGAAGAGCAACCAAGATGATTAGGGGACTGGAGGCTAAAACATATGAGGAACGGTTGCAGGAACTGGGTATGTCTAGTTTAATGAAAAGAAGGCCTAGAGGAGACATAATAGCAGTGTTCCAGTATCTCAGGGGTTGCCACAAAGAAGAGGGAGTCAAATTATTCTCCAAGGCACCTGAGGGCAGAACAAGAAGCAATGGGTGGAAACTAATCAAGGAGAGAAGCAACTTAGAACTGAGGAGAAATTTCCTGACAGTTAGGACAATTAGTCAGTGGAACAGCTTGCCTCCAGAAGTTGTGAATGCCCCAACCCTGGAAGTCTTTAAGAAGATATTAGATAGCCATTTGTGTGAAATGGTATAGGGTTTCCTGCCTAGGCAGGGGGTTGGACTAGAAGACCTCTAAGTCCCTTCCAACTCTGCTGTTGTATTATATTGTATTGTATAGTAAAATATATTTGGCATATCACATAAAGTCTAGAGCTTTATTCTGCTCCATCACCACAGCTCATGGATACAGTTCATCACAAATACTTTGAAGAGTAATGTATTCAAAATAAGACATTATTGTAATAGTTACAAAATATGTAAGAATAATTTATCTCTGGCAGCCAGTGGGGGACATGAAAAAACAAGCTATTAGAAAGCAAATGAGAGTTTGTATTATTTTGTTTGTATTATTTGTGTTTAAAAAAAAAATGACAGAAACTTGAAACTGGGATCAATATTCAAAAAAACGTAGTTGTTTGGAGACCTTGGTTAAAGAAGGAAAATGACAAATGAGTATGATTTAATGGAAAGTATGTGGCTGCTTGTAAAATTATGTGGTGGGGTTTCTCTGTCCCTTAGTGAACTGAGCAGGATTAAGGTAACATAATACTGCTTTGATATTGGTTTATCACTAGCACATATCAAATAGAGTGAGGAAGATTAAACTTTTGTTGTAATGATGACAATGCATTTCTTGCCACGGTGGTACAATGGTTAGAGTGCAGTACTGCAGACTACTTCTGCTGATCAATGGTTGCCTGCAGTTTGGCAGATCAAATCTCACCAGGCTCCAAGTTGACTCAGCTTTCTAGTCTTCGGTAAAATTGAGGACCCAGATTGTTGGAGGCAATAGGCTGTCTCTGTAAACTGCTTAGAGGGGGCTGCAAAGCACTATGAAGTGGTATAGGACCTGCCCTGGGTCCTTTTTAGGAGAAGGTGCGGGGTATAAATTTGATAAATAATATAAGTCTAAGTGCTATTGCTATTGTACATCTGGTTTCAGACTGACATTTAAGGAATTCCATTGCAGTGTTAATATGTCTATATTAACCAGAATATTTTAATTCTAGTTATAGCAATCAGTTCTATTTTATCTGATCTAGCATGTATTAAGAAGACCCCCCCAAAATGGGATGAATTCTAGAATATTGTCCTTAAATGTTCTTTATTGGCAATTAACTTTGAAGACTACATTTCTATTGCATGAAGTGTATTTCTTGTTGACAAATTAGCATAATTGGCCTGTTTTGCTGATACTTTAATTTTAACAACCTTTTTTTAAGTGGCCTTTATAAACTATTCCATTTCTCCTTGACTGTCAGGCTTGCAATGGATAAATAGGAAAAAAATAAGACCTGATACATTAGCGTTGCACTGCAATTTAGTCAACTAGAATAAAACTATTGTCTAGCTAGTTTGCCAATTTATGAAGTTCACTCCATGCTTGGCATAAAAATGAAAGCCAATTAAGCTCCCTGTGATATTTTCTTCCCATGCAGCCATTTCTTGGCATTATGTTTATTACTGCAGTCATAATAATTTTAATGCTTTAACGTGTTTGGGGAATATCAAAAATAAGTGTGTGCCATTGTTTACAGTCACATATGCTAATTAAAAATAGCAATATATTGCATAGTTTACAATTATAAAAGATACTTCTCTGAAACAGTCTGTGTCTCTCAGTTCTATTGATACATTCAGAAGATTGTTAAATATAATTGGAATAAGGTTTTATAATAGAAATATAATAGAAATGCCTTACCATATTACCAATTCTATTTCAAACCTTATTTCTGTTTGAATTGGCTTTATCATCGAAGCAAGTAGTAATATATATTAGTGTACCCTAACATATGTCAATTGTTTTGAATCCATATTATAAATCACCATATTATAAAAAAGATGTTGAGACTCTGGAATGTGTGAAGAAAAGAGCAACAAAGTTGATTAGGGAATTAGAGGCTAAAACATGAAGAATGGTTGCAGGAATTGGGTATGTCTAGTCTAGTGAAAGAAGAACTAAGGGTGACATGATAGCAGTATTCCAATATTTGAGGGGCTGCCACAGAGAAGAGGGATCAACTTATTTTCCAAGTATCAGAAGGCAAGTCAAGAAACAATGGATGGATGGAAACTAATCAAGGAGAGAAGCAACCAAAAGCTAAGGAGAAATTTCCTAACAGTGAGAACAATTAACCAGTGGAATGGCTTACTTTCAGAAATTGTGGGTGCTCTGTCACTGGAGGCTTTTAAGAAGAGATTGGACAGCCATTTGCATGTAATAATATAGGCTCTCCATCTTGAGCAGAATGTTGGACTAGAAGTCCCTTCCAACTCAGTTATTCTGTTATTTGCCTCTTATGTATTCAGTGTTTTTGAAGTTTGGGAAAAATCAAGCAGTTAACTTCTTACTCCAATAATAGAACAATGCAAAAAATTTTCTACATTAGTGAAATATAACATGCTTGCTAGGAAGAATGCTGAATTGTTTGTTGTTATGTAAGCCAGAGGCCCTTGGCCTTTTGGGCATCAGGGACCCGTTCCGTAGAGAGAGTTTTTTCTGTGGACCAGAGGGTACGTGGTTTTGCGTCCTGCCTGCATCCTGTGGATGGGGCTTTGCTTGTTTGCGTGACCTGGTTTCTGGCATGCCACGCACTGGTGGCAGTCCACAGACAGGGGGTTGGAGACCTCTGATGTAAACTATTTATTTATCGTACACTTCACAAAAGAGTTTCCACACGACCCATCCTTACAGCTTACATCCTTACATCCAATATAAGAAGTTGATGTATGCTGGATAATTGAGAAAATCAAAGAATACCAAAAGAAGTAGGTGTTTCATTGATTGCAGAAAAGCATTTGTGTCAGGCTTGCCAAACTGTGGAATGTACCTAGAAAAACATCTTGTTGCCTTCATGCAAAACCTATATACAAATCAGGAGGCCCCAGTGCAGGTAGAACATGGATAAACAAAGCAGCTCCAAGGCCATGTATTCTTACCTTATTTATTCAATCTACATGCTGAATACATATTAAGGGAAATAGATTGAAAGAAGACGAGTTCAAATCACCAGGACCGGATGGATTACACCCCAGGGTTCTGAAGGAACTGGCAGATGAGATCTCAGAACCACTGAACTATATCTTTCAGAGATCCTGGAGCACCAGGGAACTGCCAGAGGACTGGAAAAGAGCTGATGTGGTTGCCATCTTCAAAAAAGGGGGGGAAAACAGATCCAGGAAACTACAGACCTAATCAGCTTGACTTAAATACCAGGAAAGATTCTGGAAAAGATAATCAAGAAATGAATTAGCGAACACCTAGAAATAAACAAAGTAATAGCCAAAAGCCAACATAGGTTTGTCAAAAACAGATCATGCCAGACTAATTTTATTGCATTCTTTGACAAAGTTACAAAATTAGTGGACCAGAGGAATGCCGTTGATATAGTCTACTTGGACTTCAGTAAGGCATTTGATAAGGTAGACCATAACGTACTACTAAATAAAGTAGAAGAATGTGGGTTAAACAGCATCACCACCAGATGGATTCATAACTGGCTGACCAACCGCACTCAACATGTAGTCCTCAATGGCAGTTTCATGACAGTTAGAACAATTAGTCAGCAGAACAGCTTCCCTCCAGAAGTTGTGAATGCTCCAACACTGGAAGTTTTTAAGATGTTGGATAGCCATTTGTCTGAAATGGTATAAGGTTCCTACCTAGGCGGGAGGTTGGACTAGAAGACCTCCAAGGTCCCTTCCAACTCTGATATTGTATATTGTATATTTTAAGATGAGATTTAAAATTGGAGAAAGAAACATAAATAGCAGTGCTATGCTGATGACAGAGTTGCAGGCTGGAATTGGGCACTGTCTAAACCAGGGGTAGTCAACCTTTTTATACCTAACACCCACTTTTGTTGTCTCTATTAGTAGTAAAATTTTCTAACCGCCCACCGGTTCCACAGAAATGGTGATTTATAAAGTAGGGAAGTCAATTAAATTAAAAAAAGGAAAGTGCTTCAGTATCGGCTAAAACCCTTACTGCCCACCATGAAAGCTGGAACGCCCACTAGTGGGCGGTAGGGACCAGGTTGACTACCACTGGTCTAAACTGAATGAATTAAATTTAATCAGGCTTAGACCTGACATTTATTTATGTATTTGTCTGTTTGTTTGTTTGTTTATTCAGTCATTCAGTCAATTTATATAGCTACCGATCTAACAGATAAGTGACATTAAGGATACTGAAGAAAGGAGTAAAAAATATGCTGCAAATTCAGAATATACCTACAAAATCAGAAAATGCAAATGATAGTACACAATCAGTGTAATCTAGTTTGGATGAGATTTTAATATATGGGAAGATAATGTTCTATTAACCAACTATTAATTGATTGTCCAATAAATGTTAGAAATAATATTGTATGTGTACTTTTGGATACTTTAAAAGTTATTAAAGGTGATGCTGGTCCCTTTAGTTATGTGCTGTATATTATTTAAGCACAAGAGATCTGTGCAGCATTTTTGTTACCTATTGCCATTGAGAAAGAAAGTAGCAATTGTTACACCTCACTCTAATAATCAGATTCTACATTTCTGTGGCTCGGCAGTGAAATATTGCTTCATCATTATAGCTACAAAAGACTGCCCTTTCTAGTCTTATTACAACTTTCATCATTGTGCTGCTTGTGCAAACGGCTGGCTCATTTTTCTTTCCCAGTTACTGTTACTGCCAAGCAAAATTAATTGCAAAATTGGATAAGTAAACCTAGTTGAATAATTTGCTCTGCAAGCTTTGCCACTTCAGTTTTGTGTGCGCAAAAACTGAACTGATATCAACGACCTAAATGTGCCAGTGGACGAGAATGAACTGGATGCACTGAAATGTTCCCAGTTAGATAATGAAACGTCTTGCCTGAAAATAACCAAGTTCATAGAGCACTGAGGATCCCACAGATATAATTGTGCTTTCTAGTCTCAGGCCTGCATGACATACAATATGAAGCTGCCTTTTTTGCTCCTTAAACAGAGATATTCTGCTTAAAAGTTAGAAGTGAAACAGGTTCCTCATAAACAACATTTCTTGACCATCCTTGTTGGCCTGTCAACTTTGAAGCGATGCCCCATTGCATTATTCCTAATTTGAAGGAAGCAATTTTAATTGACTAGTGGGAACCAGGTAGACAGGTTTTAATAATTTGATTAGGTATGCAGAATAGTGGCCTTTATTAGAGATGCTGAACTTGAAATATGAATTTTCTTAACTTCCCAAGTCTGTGCTCCATGATTGATAATAATAATAATAATAATAATAATAATAATAATAATAATAATAATAATAATAATAATAATAATAATAATAATAATAATAATAATAATAATATTTAATATTTATAAAACCACACCCTCTCCCCGCAGGGACTCGGGGCGGTGCACAGGTAGAATATAGATATATGACATAGAGTGGGGATGTCAAACTTGATTTCATTGAAGGCTGGATCAGGGTTGTGTTTGACTGTAGGTGGGTGTGGCCAGAGTGGGTGTGGCCAGCTCAACATTACTCATGTCGGGGTCGACTGTGGTGGCAAGGGTATGGTTGCACCCTTCTCTGAGAATTCAAAAGGAGGGAGATGATTATTTAATAAAATTTGACTAATTGATAAGTAATTAATTGATAAGTAAATCTAAGTAGAATTGATGAAAGTGTTCAGTTTATTATCCAGTCAACAGATCTCTCAATTAAACTACTTGTGTATAATTTTAAAATAAAGGTAAAAGTTCCCCTCGCACATATGTAACTCTAGGAGGCAGTGCTCATCTCTGTTTCAAAGCCGAAGAGCCAGTGCTATCCAAAGATGTCTCCGTGGTCATGTGGCTGGCATGACTAAACACCGAAGGCGCACGGAATGCTGTTATCTTCCCGCCAAAGGTGGTTCCTATTTTTCTACTTGCATTTTCCCATGCTTTCGAACTGCTAGGTTGGCAGAAGCTGGGACAAGTAATGGGAGCTCACTCTGTTCTGCAGTGCTAAGGATTTGAACGGCCAAACTGCCAACCTTTCTGATAGACAAGCTCAGCGTCTTAGCCACTGAGCCACCATGTCCCGCAATTTTAAAAATACAAATTGAAAAACTAGAAGACAGAGTCTCTATAAAACATTATCTTTGTTAATAATTTGTAGAAGTTTGATTTTTAAATTTAAGCCTGGTTTTATTGTTTTCAACTTAACTTTTTAAAATTATGTTTCAAAAACACTGAAATAATATGGATTACATAATTATAATGACATAATATATGGTATTTGCACAAATTAACATCTTGGTTATTTCCAATAATCTAAGGATTTTGGTCCAATTTTTATTAGCACTTTGTGCCCTACAGTTCTCCCTGACAATCCCAGCAGGAAAAGAGGAAATAGGCCTAGCCTGTTCACACTGCCATCAAGTGGATGAAAGCCATCATAACTCAAACTTTTTCACTACTCAAATTACAGTAATGTCACATATAATTTCAGCAGCATGAAATTGAAAAGTCCAGTTTTCCTTTGTTTTCAGTAAATTAAAATAAAATGTTACACATATACAGAATAGATCCATGTAAAAGTTAAGCTGATTTCTTCCATTAATTATTCAATTTGTAACTCAACAGCTTTTTTAGTAGCAGCGAGTTGTTTCGATTTCATCAGCATTTATTAGACATAATGCAGCAGTTGATGTAAAAAAATTGTATACAACCTGGAGACTTAAAATTCCTTGTAAATTTTAGGGTTGGAATATATCACCACATTTTATTCTGAATGGATCGCTTTACTCTTTCCACACTATCTTTCTTTTAATTCTGTACCAGTTGACAAATTATAGCTCATTTATTTATTTTTCTTTAAGCTACACATTTTTCCCCATTACCTTATATAAGAAGATATAACGGAGTCATATATGATAGCAGCTCCCTTTTGACAGAAGTTATTCAAAAGAGGTGTTTCATAAAATATGTAAACAAATCAATGAACTAAATGTTTTCTATTGAGAGTTAAAACAGCTGTGTCTGTTGCAAAGCCCTGCAAGATATCCTTTGTGTATGTTTCCATGTTTCCACCAGACTGCCCATAAAGCAAAGAAACTGAACGTACACATATATGCAGAGCTATGGGTGGCTTGCAGTTTAATGTCCCTGCAGAACATCATCCACGGTGGTTATAACATTGACCTCCAACTTGATTCTCTTCAGAAAGTCCCTGAAATCATTGGTTTTGTCAGTAGGCCTGCGGTGATATGGAGCCCGTCCTGTGGTTTGTTTGATCCTTGTTGCCAGGGGGATGGGGGAGAAATGGAGAAAATCTTAACAAAGGCAGAAAGCAGCCCCAACAGCCTCCAGCAGATGCCTGAAGTCTTTAGAGGTGGAGATTTCTGTACCCGTTAAGAAATCTGGGCCAATCTATTCACAAACAAAAAACACCCTCAGCTCCAGTTGATGGGATTAAGAAGGACAGGGCCTTTAGGACATAATAGGATTAACCGACCACCAATCAAATAATAAAAGCACACAAAGCAAACCACAAAATACTGTAAACTGTATAAAAATCCTTGTACTCATCAAGCTAATTTGTCAGTTGTCCCAGAACTGCATGCTGTGGTTGGTTCTGCTCATCAATAAACAGGGTGCTTCTTTCAAATCAGCCTCCATTTTATTTCCAGGGCATTTCTCCCGGTTTGGAATTAGACTTGATTTTCTTCCTACACAAATAAGTAAAATAAATCAATTTTGTGAAAGATATTGCATTTCAACACATCCAAGGGAGGTATTTTGTTCTTCCTGGTGCATGTACTATGTACTTTCTTCGCATGCATTGCACTGCCTTGAAAATTAATGTGTGAAATAAGTCCTGTACACAGCCCTCTATTTTTGTAAATGCTTGTTTTTTTAATGTTTGAAAACAAAAACATATATAAATACAACGGAAATGAACACTATGCACTTTTCTGATTGCAAAATAATTGCAGTAATAAATTTGGAAGCATTTGCACTTTCCATCAATTATATAGTGCTCTAAAGAAGTCATTTCTCTTTCTGTATTAGAAAGAGCCATGGTGGCGCAGTGGTTAGAGTCCAGTACTGTAGGCTAATTCTGCTGACTGCTGGTTACCTGCAGTTTATAATAATAATAATAATAATAATAATAAATAATAAATTTTATTTGTTACCCGCGCTCTCTCCCCAGGGGACTCGAGGCGGGGCACAGGAAAATTAAAAAAACAGTAAACACAACAGAATACATAATTTAAAATCACAATTAAACAACAAATCCTGCGCTAAAAACATCTATAAAAAACTAAAAAACTGTCCCTAAAACCCCTAAGCACTAAAACCTAAAAACCCCAGGACAAGGAGGCTATCCCAAGCCGGCCAGACGGAAAAAGTAGGTTTTCAATTTAAGACGGAAGGAGCGGAGGTCCGTGGTCGTCCTAATATCGGGGGGAAGGTCGTTCCAGAGGGCCGGGCCCGCCACAGAGAGAGCCCTTCCCCTGGGTGTCGCCCGCTGACATAGTCTAGTGGACGGCACCCGGAGAAGCCCCGCTCTGTGGGAGCGAATCGGCCGTGAGGATGTATGGGGCAGGATCCGATCCTGCAGATAGCTAGGTCCCGAGCCATGGAGCGCTTTAAAGATGATAATTAACACCTTGAAGCGCACCCGGAAGACGACAGGTAGCCAGTGCAGCTCGCGCAAGAGCGGTGTTACATGGGTAGACCTAGCGGTCCCCATAATTGCTCGCGCGGCTGCATTCTGGACTAGCTGAAGCCTCCGGGTGCACCTCAAGGGCAGCCCCATGTAGAGAGAGTTACAATAGTCCAGTCGGGATGTCACGAGAGCATGAGTGACTGTGCAAAGGGCGTCCCGATCCAATAGGGGGCGCAATTGGCGAACCAGGCGAACCTGGTAAAACGCCCTCCTGGCCACGGCTGTCACTTGATCTTCCATGGACAGCCGGGCATCCAGGAGGACACCCAAATTGCGCGCCCCATCCACAGGGGCAAGATGTTCGCCCCCTATGGCCAGCGATGGAGTGAGCTGGTTGAATCGGGCAGCCGGAAACCACAGCCACTCGGTCTTGGTCGGGTTGAGCCTGAGTCCGTTACTTCCCATCCAGATCCGTACAGCTTCCAGGCACTGGCACATCACCGCTACGGCATCGTTGGGGTGGTTTGGTGTAGAAATGTACAGCTGTGTATCATCAGCGTACAGATGGTACTCTACCCCAAAACCACGGATGATCTCACCCAGCGGCTTCATGTATGTGTTGAACAGGAGGGGCGAGAGGACCGACCCCTGAGGCACCCCACATGCGAGGGGTCTCGCGGTCGATCTCTGCCCCCCTGCCAACACAAATTGCGATCGGCCAGAGAGGTAGGAGGAGAACCACCGTAAAACGGTGCCTCCCACCCCCAACCCCCCCAGCCGATGCAATAGGATACCATGGTCGATGGTATCGAAAGCCGCCGAGAGGTCTAATAGGACCAGGATGGAGGAACAACCCCCATCTCTGGCCCTCCAGAGATCATCGACCAACGCGACCAATGCCGTCTCGGTGCTATGCCCGGGCCGAAAGCCGGACTGGCGCGGATCTAGATAATCAACTTCCTCCAGGTGCCGGGGGAACTGTTGTGCCACCACACTCTCGACAACCTTCGCCAGAAAGGGAAGGTTGGAGACAGGACGGTAGTTGTTCAAAAGAGCTGGATCCAAAGAGGGCTTCTTAAGGAGGGGCCTCACCATCGCTTCTTTTAGGGAAGCAGGCAAGGCACCCTCACTCAAGGATGCGTTGACAACCTCTTGGAGCCAGCCTCGTGTCACCTCCCAGGATGCCAGTACAAGCCAGGAGGGACACGGGTCCAATAAACATGTGGTGGCTCGCAGTCGCCCACGTAGCCTGTCCATATCCTCGGAAGTAACGGAGTCAAACTCCTCCCAAACAAGATCTCTCTCGTGGCATCCCACTGGGCCATGAATGGGGGCTAGCTCGTTCTGTATCTGAGCGATTTTCTCCTGCAGAAAAGTCACAAATTCCTCTGCTCGACCCTGTAACGGGGCTTCCCGCACCCTCTGTTGAAGGAGGGAGCGGGTCACCCTAAACAGGGCGGCAGGGCGGTTTTCTGCGGATGCTATGAGAGTGGCACAATGATGACGTTTGGCCACTCTCAGCGCCACAATGTAAGTCCGTAAATGGGCTCTTACCTGTGTCCGGTCAGATTCAGTTCGAGTATACCTCCATCTTCTCTCTAGGCATCTCTTGCGGCGTTTCATCACCCTCAGCTCCTCGGAAAACCAAGGAGCCAGGGTGTTTCGCCGCCGCAAGAGAGGCCGCAAGGGCGCGACCCGATCCAAGGCTCCCGTGGCCGCAGTATTCCATGCGGCCACGAGGTCCTCCATCGGGGCGCGGGCCAGGGGTACAGGAAGTGGCCCAAGCGCCGTCTGGAACCCATCCGGGTCCATCAGGCGCCTGGGGCGGAACCAGATTGGTGACTCAGGTTCCGCCTCCCCGCGGAGGGGAGCAGCGGTCGGAAAGTCGAGCCGGAGAAGTGAGTGGTCTGTCCATGACAAGGGTGTGATGACTATATCCCCTATACCCAGATCACTCTTCCATTGGCCTGAGACAAAGATGAGATCCGGTGTATGTCCACCCTCGTGAGTGGGGCCTTGAATTAGTTGGGTCAGGTCCATGGCCGTCATGGAAGCCATGAACTCCCGAGCTGCCTCGGATGATTCGCCCACCGATGGCAGATTAAAGTCCCCCATGACTAAAAGTCTGGGGGTCTCAACTGCCACCGTAGCGATCACCTCGAGGAGCTCGGGCAGGGCTGCTGCTACATAGCGGGGAGCCAGGTATACAACCAGCAAGCCCAACTGCCTCCCTAGGCCCCACTTCACGCAGAGGGACTCACAACCGGTGGTCTGTGGCACAACGGTCTCTCTCGGCTCAAGACCTTCCTTTACAATGACCGCTACCCCACCGCCCCTACCTAGGGCCCGGGGCTGATGAAACGCGCGGTAACCTGGTGGGCACATTTCAACGAGGGGGAGTCCACCCTCGTGGCCCAACCAGGTCTCCGCAATTCCCACCAGGTCCGGCTCCCCCTCTGACACAAGGTCATGAACGAGGGGGGCTTTGTTGACAACGGACCAGGCGTTGCAGAACATCAGCCGCAGGCCCTGGCTCTGTACTCCCTGGCCACCTAGCCTGCGGGGGTTGAGGCACTTGACCGTTTGTAGCCAACGGCTTCGTGCCCCCAACCGGGAGGATAACACTTGTCTCCCCTCGGACCTGCCTCTCCCCACGACCTTCTGGATGGGAATGCCCTCTATCGGAACGACTAGAATCTCCCCCCTCCTAACGGAACCCTCCGCTTCCCTCCGTCGCCCGCTGGCCTGGCTCCCTCTTCCCTCCCCTGCCTCTACCTGTCTATACCCTCCCCCCTCCCTGGTACCCCCTAAAATAGACATTAACTTACAAGCTAAAAAACCCCTAAGACTACGCTTCTTCCACCTTTGGCAGTTTGATCAACCAGCTCAAGGTTGACTCAGCCTTCCATCCTTCCGCGGTCGGTAAAATGAGGGCCCAGATTGTTGGAGACAATATGCTGACTCTGTAAATATTTTAGAGAGCGCTGTAAAGCATTGTGAAGTGGTATATTGTATAAGTACTATTGATATTGCTATTAGAATAAACATTTTATCACTGGGTATAGTCTTTGGGAGATTAGTTAGCAATTGTTTGACTGCTTTGGATGTTTAATGACCCATTTTTTTAACGTGAATTCAAGTAGATTTGACTGTTATTAATTTAATTTTAACATATCACATTTAACAGTCACAGTTACATACAAAAATATTATACAAAAATTATCAATAATGAATTGATTAAAATACAAAGAAAGTTTTAGTTCTATAAGTTTTATAACATGTAATAAAGTAGAAATAAAACCACAAACACATTTAATGTGTTAATTTGTTTAATAGTTTTCCTTTTAAACTCCAATAATACTAGTATTCCTTAACTCCCAACTGCAATTGGAATTGAACCTTTATCACTAAATAATTCATGTTTTAAAGCATGACCACATCGTTTAGCGATGGCAATCCCTGCAGTCTCAGTTGACATTGTTAATTGAATCTTGTGGTTGTTAAGCAAGGCATCCAAAATCAAAGTCAGTGGGGAAACTGGCAGGAAATTGCAAGTCCCAGGCTGATAGGCAGGCAAGTGGCTGCTTCTGAGTGTGGGAGGGAGCGGAAGGGTGCATGGGCAAAGTGTGGGTCAGGGAGGGCATAAGACGGTGTGTAACAGGCATGGACCGGGCCGAGAAGACTGTGCATGAAAGGTATGGGGGGCGTTGGGGAAGATGCAGGGGAACGTGCAAGAGGTATGGTGCAGGTTGTGGAAGGTGCATGGTAGGTGAAAGAGGCAGGAGTTGGGGAGGTTCCCCAGAGGTGCACAAGTGGCCAATGCAGCATGAGCACAGAAGGGCTGGTGGAGGGTACCTAAGTGAGGGAGACTTGCCGCAGTGATTTGCAACTTTACATGCTAACTTTTCCACTGACGTTCCAGGGAATTCAACAGAGAGGGTTGCAAACGGCGATTACATGATCATGGGACTCTGCAACTGGATGTAAGTGTAATGTGGTTGCTAAGCTCTCAAATTGCGATCACAGGACTGTACAGGTGCTAGGACAGATGGAACTTCAAGAACGAGTCATAATGACCATTTGCTCAATGTCATTGTAACAAATCTTTGCAGCTCAAGGACTACTTGTATTTTATCAGCTGTTACAAATGATACAGTGTAAGATGCTACTAATTTATTGACCCCCATAAAACAACTCTACAGCCCAATCCTGTGATAAATTATACTCTTATATATCTTCACGTCTACTGTCAAAATGGTAGCAATGGATTCAGCCACAAGGACATTGCATAGAAGTTGTGGCAAAGCTTTAGAAATTTGGCAAAGCTGCAGGTGTAAACTTACCCCTTTTATTAAAGAAGAAATTACAGATTGCCTTTGCATCATTAAAAGCAATTGGTATTATAAAGATCTAGTTTCCAGGAATAGAGAAAAATGAAAAATGGCCTTTTTGAGGCATGTTAGCCTAATCATTAATAAAAGTACAGTGTTGTCAGAATACAGTTGCAGTAGGATTCTACACTCAGACAGAAAATGGATTAAATAGAAGCGACAGAAGGGTTATGAATATGTAAGATAAAAACATTAGGAACAAGTGTACAACTCTATTGAACCTCTCTTCTAGCATTTAGGGTACATCAGAACCACATCTGACTTGAATCTTGCCATTTTGATACAGACAAGTAATTAAGTGCAGCAATCTTTTATCAAAAGAAAAGAAATTAAATGTTCTTTCACAATTTATCTCTAGAAATAGAATCAAAAATAAAATTCAAATGAATGAACATGAAATACAATTTTTTATGTGAAACTAGCATTTATTTCTTGGTTAAAGATTTAAGACAGTGATGTGGAATTGACTTTCCTGTTCAAGTCCCAGAGACATCAAATTTTCTGCTAAAGCAACTCACAAATCTGATAGGTTCCCAATTATTGATAGCAAATAAAAGACCTATAATTGAGAGAATAATTTTTCAGCCATTTTATAATTATGAGTTGCTGTCTGTCTTCTGGATGAAGTGCAAGAACTTATTTGCTTTAATATTGTGTGAATAATGCTGCCAAAAGAGTTGTCCATAAGGACACATTGACTTTTCAGGATCTTGAGCATAAAATGGCCAGACTTGGCTGTGTTCCTAGATTTTGGAAGAAAAATCAAAGATCTTATTTCAGAGTAGACTGCAAAATCCCAGGCTATGTGTTCATGCATTTTCAGTAATAATGGAAACAGTTGTGTAGGTCCATAGGAAATTCTAAAGAAATAAAAGTCCCAGACATTGCAAAGCGTAGTCCAATATATTGAACTAAAAGAATTACCAGAATATTTCTCAAGAAGCAAGCAAAACCTACCCCTTCCTTTTGGTAGAGTGGATAAAGGGTAAAGTTTGATAAAGGGACAATTTTGGATTGTTAAAAATGGGATATTGAACAATTCAAACATGAGAACAATCCAAAAATTCAATGCAACTTATTTCTTTAAGGATGCTAATTAGTAATGATCCCATTGATAATTGGCTATAGTGTCTGATATAGTGGAGTAAGGTATGGAGTCATCTCTGAAGACATGATGGATTTGTTCAGAGGTCAGAACTTGGACAGCACAGCATCTGTGGTGCTTCTTAGCACAAGTGGAACTCATCCAGCTGCTTTTTATATCTCAGCTATTCTGTAACTTTTAACAAATTCTTTAGCTTACAGGTAATATTTGAGCGATCTCATTGTTGCTGTTATGTTCTTGGCAGTCCAGAAGCTTTTCTGAATGTTCCCATTAATTCTATTTTTCTACAGAATTCCTTGGTTTGCAACTTTTTCAACCTTGGTCATGATTATTCTGCCTATTGCAAATTTTATCATTCCTTTTTACTTCAAAATGCTTACATTCAATTTTAGTTGAAATCAATGAATGTAGATCAATAAATATAATAAATACCGGTATATGTGTAGTTGCTAAGTGATACACATACACAGTTTAATATGTGGGTAAAACCAATATAAGTTTTTAAAGTAAAGAAAGGCATTTAGTGTATTTTCAGTTGGTAATATATTATAGATAATGAGGAATTTTCATAATGGAGTTATACTAGTATCAATTGCTTTTTGGCTTCATTAGTCATTTTCAGAGCAGGGCATCTGAATAGTATACACCTTTTTTCTTTGAGTTCTCCAACCACAGAGATAAAGCTACTATATATGTCTTTCAGAATAATAGAGTTGGAAGGGATCTTAGAGGTCTTCTAGTTCAACCTCCTGCTCAAGCAGGAGACCATATAACAATTCCAGACAAATAGCTGTACAATTACTTCTTAAAACCTCCAATGATGGAGGCAAGCTGGACAGTTCTAACAATCAGGAAATTTCTCCTTAGTTTTGATTTAGATCTCTCTTTGATAAGTTTCCATCCATTACTTCTTGCCCCGCCAGGTGCTTTGGAGAATAGGTTAACCCTCACCTCTCAGAGATTGGAAGATTGCCGTAATGTCCCCTCTAGTCCTTCTCTTCAGATGTACTCAATTCCCACAACTGTTCATCATACGCTTCAACTCCAGTCCTCTAATCATCTGTGTTGCTCTTCCCTGCATTCTTTTTACTAGAGCCTTTTTTGTATCATAGTGACCAGAACTGGATGTAGTATTCCGAGTGTGGTCTTACCAGTGCAGGATATAGTGATACTAATACTTCATGTTATCTTAATACTATCTCTTCTGTTGATGCAGACTGTATTGGCTTTTTTGGCAGCTGCAGCACACTGCTGGCTCATACTTAAATGATTGTCCACTAGGATTCCTAGATCCATCTCACAGCTATTGCTGTTGAGCTAGGTACCACCTATTCTATATCTGTGGATTTGATTATGCTTGCCTGCAGACTAGAGGTTCCAAGATTCTATGCTCCTGGGGGGGTAACTATTTCAGTTTATGTTCTTCAAGATTATAATGCATAATAATTACAAATAAATGCTGCTTTTTCATAAAGTCATCAAAATGTATTTAAATAAATGGGTTTTTTTAAAATCCAATTTATACCCCGCCCTTCTCATAAAAAAGGACCCAGGGCGGCGCACAGGCAATTTAAAACCAAAACATACATATAAATACCCATATTAAAAAACTATTAAATAATAATCCCGTGCTAAAACCAACTTATAAAATCTCTAATTAAAATTTACAATGTTAAAATTCAGTATCGGGGGTTATATTAGGCCGGCTTGTTGGAACAGAAGCGTTTTAAGGCGCTGGCGGAACAGGCGGAGGTCCGAGATGTTACGTAATTTGGGGGGCCATATGAAAAGGCAAGCTTTCTTTGTTGCGGCAAAGCATGCATCAAACAAACATGACTGTGAAGAATATACATATTTTTATTTTTGTTATTATTTACATTTATCATGTCGGCCCATTCCAAAAGTCTCTGAATGACTATAATATGCTGAATATCTGAGTTCCAAACAGCCTGCATATACAGATTCGTGTAGGTATTTCTGACTTAAATTGCAATTGGAAAGACAGCCTTAAAAATACAGATTATAAACGTTGTATTTGGTAGCTTCAGTACTGGCACCCTGTTATGCTTGTATAACAGTGTGTAACGTTTTGCAGGATGTAAGCTCATAACATTGCTCACAGTGCTGTACTCACAGAATGTTCATCCAGTCATTTGTTCTATTTTGTTGTTTTTCTTTCTCTGTGCATTTCATAAAATTACCCAGAAGAAAGGCAAATAGGCTGGTTAGAAATCATTGTAAATAAACTTCCATCTCTGCTTAGTTAGAAAGGAACAGAGGAAAGATATAGAAACATCGGCATTGCTTCACTGCTCCAAAATTCAGCAGTCAACTTTCTTTGTGTCAAGCTTTACATAAACTACTAGAAGTTGCTGCAAGCCATATGCCCTGCTGTTGCACCCTTCTCTGATATCTCTGTCTTATTTAATTAGATGGAATGTGTGATGGGCTATCATCCCATTCCTTGTTGTTATTCCCCTTCAGAGGTTGCCACTGTGCAGGGAGAGAAATTCAGAACAAAGGAGATTTAACTTTATGTTGTCAAGAAGCAAAGAAGGGACCAGACCGGGATTACTGAATGGCTTATAAAGGATGCAACCTTTGATCAGTGCTGCACATTACAGGCAGCTGAAACTCTTTTCTTCTTTTATGAACCAGGGTTTTATGTTTAGAAACACAAAACATTTGTGTTATTTTAAGTACTTTAAGTACTTTTAAAGGCAGGGAACATGTGTAATACAGAGTTTTTGTATAGTTTTAGACCCTAGAGATGAGCTATGGGTGAAATTAAACTGACAAATATAAATCCATGTTTTAAATTAGTGGCTATCTACCTTTGGGTTGGAAAATGGGCAAATTAGCTTTTAGAGTTACGTATATATTTTAAATTCAAGGCTATGTCTCTTGGAAAACCTCTGTTTCTCTACCTCCCTCATAGAATTTTGTCATCTAGATTTGTAAACTTTATTCATTGATCCAGGAAGCACAGCATGCTATGTGTGGGATACTTGGAGCTCAAACCATTCATACAGTTTCATTTTTCCACTGAAGTACACATAGCAGAGATTCAAATAAATAAAGCTAATAATACAAAGTCAGGCTGTATTAATCTAAACTAAAAGGGGATTATGAAGAGTTCTTGAATTCAGAATAAAGTATGTACCATTCTAAGAAGGAAGGTTTTTCCCCCCTAACTCTTAATCTCCTTTTCTAATGTAGAGGTGGGCATTCCACAAATATGATACACAGTAGATTCTACCCCCTCCTTTACACCATGAAAATGGAACTTATTTGTTAAGAACTCAGTTTATGACTTTTCTTGTCACAGTTGTTAAGTGAATCACTGCAATTGTTAAGTTAGTAACATGATTGTTAAATGAAGCTGGCTTCCGCATTGAGTTTGCTTGTCAGAAGGTCACAAAAGACGATCACATGACCCTGGGTTGCTGCAATCATCATGAATATGAGTCAGTTGCCAAGTATCTGAATTTTGATCACATGACCATGGGGATGCTGCAGTGGTCGTAAATGTGAAAAACAGTCATGTCACTTTTTTCAGTGCCGTTACAACTTGGACCTATCACTAGATGATCTGTTGAGGATTACTTCTATTGTAAGATATATATGAAGCGTAATGATAGCCTCTTTTAGTGGAATATAGAAAAATGTGAGAGGAAAGTTCTAATAAACAAAACTGTAATCGTTCACAAGTAGTCCTTGACTTATAACAGTTCATTTAGTGACCATTCGAAGTTACAACAGCACTGAAAAAATAGACCTATGACCGTTTTTCACACCTATGACCTTTGCAGCATCTCCATGGTCATATGATCAAAATTCAGATGACGGTTTTAATGTCCTGGGATTGCGTGATCCCCTTTTGCTACCTTCGGACGAGCAAATTCAACGGGGAAGCCAGATTCACTTAACAATTGTGTTAACTAACTTAGCAGCTACAGTAAATCACTTAACAACTTTTGGTAACCTGTGGTTAAAACAAAGTCATAAAACAGGACAAAATTCACTTAACAAATGTCTCACCAACAGAAATTTTGGGCTCAATTGTGGTTGTAAATTGAGGACTACCTATATTCAATCAAGTTTGTGTTTGGTTGGAAACATTCCCATCCTACTATTGCTAGTTATTTTATCAGCTTCTCTGATAAGCTAGGAATGGACAGTTTGTCTTTCCAGGAAAACCATCAGCCTACACTTGCAGCAGGTATATGGAATTGGAATTAAAAAAAAACATGGTGCATTCCTGGGGGAGCAACTCTTATGCCTTCATATTCCTCAGATCAATTACAAGCAAAAGCATGCTCTCTCTCTCCCTCCCTCCCTCCTTTCCTTCCCTCCCCCCCTTCTCTGCCAAATCTTGTTTGCACTCCCTTTTTCCTTGTTCGGTGCTAATGTGATTGAAACTTTCAGTCTTTCCTATCATACATTAACAACGCCCACATACAAATCCTGGAGAAGCAATAACTTAGAAGCACATAAAAAGAAGCTAAGAAAGATTTATGTTCTCAAACTCCAGTGGCATTAGTAGCAGATTTAAAAATAGACCTTGGAAAAATATTCATTACAAGACTTGTTTCAAAAAGACTTTAAAAGTAATTTAGTGGTTATGATTCAAAAACATGGGGAATAAAAGTTGTGCCAGATAATGTTTAAGTAGTACAGCTGTGCATCAGTTTAGATAGTAAAATATTGGACCTTGATGCAATATATTTCTCGGGCATGGAGCAAACTTGCACTTGCGTCACCGATGTAATGAGATTGCCACACACATTATAAAAATCCCTCTGATGCCTGGAGCTCTCTGATTCAACACACTGTCCTCAGTAAGAGAAACATAGTTCTTCCAATCATTTCATTCATACATAAAAAAGGCATCTTGTATTTGTCTATGGAGATTCTCAAGTCATCCAAGTCATAGTTGTAGAAACTGAAGAAGCTTCTTGGATGAGAAGGGAAACATCTTCAAAGAAAAACTAGATAGTCCAGTTGCATCTTGTATTTGTTGATCAGCTTCCTCTTCTTGCCCTTAACAGTAGTATGGTCCCCTTCCATACTAATGTAAAACATTTCAAAATGCCTTGAGGCAAACCTATGTACAAACCAATATTGTAAACTGCTTGCTGATTTTTATACATAAGGCATCCTGTCAGCTACTCTGGGTTCAGAACCAGTGTTACAACTCTGGTCCTTTAACCAGTGTTAGCAAATAAATGCAGAATAGTGTAATTCACCGGACAGTAAAGAGAGATATGTTGCTGTAACCACAAACTCTAAAACAGTGATAGTAAGAAAATAAATAGTCTTTGTAGCAACTAAAATGCTTCTTCCGACCAGTTATTCTAACTTCCAAAACAATCCTTCACCAAACATAGATATCTTACAGTGATGCAAAACAAATACTCCTCCTTCTTCACAGCTTCATCTCCTCAGCACAGGGAATCGAAAAGGGAATGAGCTGTGATTCTAAGCTTGCTTTATGGTAGAGCTGATAAGTACAGCCAATCAGAATTGAAGACAGTTCTTAAAGCTACATAACTCCTTAAGAACATAGGCTCATATATATTGTCAACCCAATATAAGGCTGCATATCCTAACACAGTGGTGGGCAAACTCATTAGTCAACAGAGCCAAATACCAACAATACAATGATTAAAATTTCTTTTGAGAGCCAAAAGAAGGTGTGGCTAGTTTTGGGGGAGTGGCTCGGTGGTCATGTGACCAGGTAGGCGTGGCCAACTTGGAAAATGTGGTGAAACTCACTTAACGACATTCTTGCTTAGCAACCAAAATGTTGGGCTCAATTGTGGTCATGTCCTCTTTCTTTTTCCTTCCTTCCTTCCTTCCTTCCTTCCTTCCTTCCTTCCTTCCTTCCTTCCATCTTTCTTTCTTTCATCTCTCCCACTTTTTTCTTTTCTTTCTTTCTTTCATCTCTCCCACTTTCTTTTTCTTTCTTTCTCTTTCTCTTTTGCTTTCTGTCTCTCTCTGTGTCTGTCTGTCTCTCTCTGTGTGGCTCTTTGTCTCTCTCCCTCCCTCCCTCCCTGTCTTTCTCTCTCTGTGTCTGTCTCTCTCTCTCTCTCTCTCTCTCTCTCTGTATTTCTGTCTCTGTCTCCTTCCTCCCCCATCTCTCACTCTGTTTGTGTATTTGTGTCTGTCTATCTTTCTCTCACTCATTCTCTGTGTGTCTGTCACTCTTCCCTCCCTTCCTCTCTGTCACTCTGTGTGTGTCTGTTTATCTCTCATTCATTCTCTGTGTCTCTCTCTCCTCCCTTCCTCTCTGTCACTCTGTGTGTGTGTGTGTGTCTGTCTGTCTCTCACTGACTCACTTAATCACTCACTCTCTCTGTGTGTGTCTCTCTCTCCCTCCCTCCCCCTCTCTGTCTCTCTCTGCGTCTGTCAGTTTCTCTCTGATTCCCTCCCTCCCTCCCTCCCTCTCTCTCTCTCTCTCTCTCTGTGCCTGTCTCATCTTCCGGCCTCGGCCCCACTCCGTGGAAAACGTAGGCACACCACCCATACAATTATTACAGCCTCGGAGAGTTCTTAACGGCGGGAACTTCTTCTCACTCGCCCAGGCTTCTGCAGAAGCTTCCCTCCAAAGCCCTCCAAGCAAGGAAGGACCAGTTGGGAGAGGGGCTGTGGTCCTGCTCCGGGCTTTAATTATGTGGCACACACGTGTGCCTACGTTTTCCACGGAGGGGGGCTGAGGCCGGAAGACAAGGAATGTAATGTGGTGCAGCGGTGGCAGAAGAGCCACACTCAAGGGGCCAAAGAGCTGCTTGTGGCTCACGAGCCGCGGTTTGCCGACCACTGTCCTAACACATTCCCAGAGAATTACTGAGAGTTTCTTAAACATACTGATTCAAACCAGGCATTCTTGCAAAATGACTCTTTAGGTCAGTGATGGTGAACCTTTTAGACGCCGAGTGCCCAAACTGCATGCCTGTGCATGCCCAAACTGAAATGTGTGAATGTAAACATGTGCAAATGTGTGCATCTGTGCACGCATGCATGCACCAACATCTGCACATGTGCAGCAGAGACCTGAAGACCAGCTGGCCGATGGGAGGTGGGGCATCCCAACACCAGCAACGCAGCAAGATATTTTTATTTCATGAGCTTCTGTTTCCTCATTTACAGGGAAAAAGAAAGAAACGCTACCGAGATCTGATCTGGGGTGACGGTATGCATGCCAGCAGAGAGGGCTCAGTGTGCCACCTCTGACACACGTGCCATAGTTTCACCATCACGGCTTTAGGTGGTTCTGCCTTAGGGATTGTGATCTCTTGCCTCCTAAGGTTTTCCTGAATATCTTCCTGTACCTTAAAATCTCTGCCAGGAGAGATTGAGTTAAGATAGAGATTTGAATGAAGAACACAAGCTAGCATAACACGGTAGCTAAGATGATATGAACCAAGATTTCTGATGAGATAGACATTAAAAAAAAAAGATTAACATGTTGCTTCTTATCTAGGATTAGTGGACTTGCGTTTAAAACTCAAAACTGAAGGTTAAACAGTTACCTTGGTGGTTTGAGAGTCAAAACAGGGATCTACCTCCCTAGAGAAATATGTTTGTTGTATGTTAATTTGATCAGAGGTCTTGATTATAAACATTGCCAGTAACACCCGGCATAGATGCCATAGAGTAATTCAATTTGGTTGAATGTTCACATCTAACCACATTGCAATTGATTTTCAGGCTCTGGATTGTGGTTTTAGGTGATTAGTGGAAGTGTATTAGTGTATACTTATTTTTAGGAAGATATTATATAACAGAACAGGCATGAAAATGCAAGTTTGGACAAGTATGAATTAGTTATAGAGATAACATATTTATGAAGGAAAATTAGCTTTCTGCTAGCATTCTTCTGAACCCTTTTATTGCTTTGTCGCAAACACCGCAGAAAAGACGATTGCTGAATGTGTAAAAAAGGAAGGCAGATTGGTCTTTCAAGTTTCTTCTGCTTCCAGGCTTAGGTTTGACAAATATTTGAAAGGGAGGGGGCATTACATTCCTTGAATGTAGTATTGTTTACTGATAAGTTTAAGGATAGACTTAATATTCCTTCCCCCCCCCCCTTTAAAATATTTCTAAATCTCCTAAAGGTTAAATAGAAGAGGATGCAATAATTATAGCCCCCAGCAATATATAAGGGTTGTCATTGGTACGAATAGAAAATCCTTAGAAAATGTATTTCAGCATGTGATATATATTTTACGGTATGTGAATCTTTTATAAAACTAGTGATGCCTTTTTCCATTATTCAAAACTCTCTTCACTGTCAATATGAGGGTGTAGTCTCTGAAATGGTAAATTCTAACGGCTTTATGATAGTTTTAGAAAGTCACATGCTACTAATCTTTGTAGATAAATCAAATTCTCAATGAACATCTATTCTTCAATATGTAAATAGACTTTTTGTATCCCCATACTTTGTCTTATAGTAAGCTATGCTTCTAAGATTCCCATATTTGCTTCTGAACTATACTTGCATACACTAATTCTTTACTGAATTATTTTTAGGAAATCATATAAAGAAAACTATTTGAAGTTACCTAACAAACATCAACAATTTCTGTACATTAACTTATACGTATTGTAAACTATTTTCAGCAAACCTAAATGGGGATAAATGAAATAATATATTTTAAAACTAGAAACCTGTGCTTAGATTCTTGATATTACTGTATAGTAACTTCAGTTCAAACCATTGGAATTATTTGATTAAAATTGAGCTACTGGTCCTGTAGTGAAAACTTTGATTTAAATAAATCTATCCTATTAGTAGTTGATGCGTTGCAATTTGAGATCTTGAGTTAAATACAACTTTTTGTTGTACTTACTATAAATATTCCAAATACTGTAATAGATGCAGTATACAAATTATGTCATTTTGTTTGTCTCTCTCTCTCATGTTTTAGGCATCATCAGATAAATTTGGGCAACCAAACTTAAAAAACTTGAATCATAGAAAGAACTGCGGAAAAGTAACATAAAAATATTGTTTATAATTTTTTCCCTTTGGGGAAAACATTTGCTGTAAAATATTTGGTGACAGCTAAAATAAAAAGATGACATTCTAGATGTAACATTTTCATTTTTAACACCTTCATTTGCTTTCCTGATCATGTTCTAAAATAAAAGTCATACAAATGAAAAATATCAAGTATTTAACTACAGTTTGAAAGTTTTTGTTCCAGATTAAATGATGAAGACTAGAGACACTAATATTAGATCTATCTCTACCATTTCATTTGGAAATGATTCTAAGCAATTTGCATGCAATAGTTATATAAATTAAAAGATACAAATTTAAGATGGAGAACAAGAATGATTGTTGAATTACTTTTTAGGTTTTTTGAGCATTATAAATGAAGGATAGCAAATAGCTAACCTTTACAACACAGTACAGAGCTATTCTTCTTTCATTAGTCACAAAATTGGAAGCCATCCTTTTCATGGGAAAGAGTAAAATCTCCTTCAAGTCAAGCTTGAATCTTTAGTATTCGCTAGAGGTCTCCTGTCCAAGCATTAAGTAGACCCAGTACTGCTTAGTTTCTGAGCCCAGATAAAGTTGGGCAAGTTCTGTTAAGAGTTGTGGTGGTGCATTGGTTAAAGTGCAGAATTGCAGGTTAATTCTGCTGATTGTCAGCTGTTCAATCCTGACTGGCTCAAGGTTCACTCAGCTTTTCATCCTTCTGAGGTTGGTAAAATAAGGACCCAGATTCAAATGAACTTCTAGGTGCTTTTGTATAATGTACAAACCATCTCAGGGAGCTTTCAAAAAATATTTTTCTATCGTTCCCTAGAAATTTTTAAATTTGATTTTAAGTATTATTCCTTTTCTTTAGAATAGAATATCTTTAGTATGCCTCTTGGGTTTTTTGCTGAGCAAGTTCTATTTTGCTCTGCTTTGCTGATGTTTACTAAACAAAAATTCCACCCTGATCTGGTTTGCACTCAGAATGAGGTTTTCTTTTAACTTTTAAAAAACTCAATATGTGAGAAAGCTGGCCAAGGGGCCTTTTCTTGGATCAATTACTTTCTGAGGTGTTGTTTAGGAGCACAGTGGCCCAATATCTTATTTAAAGAAGGTATAATGGTCACATAGCCAGATATTTAGACTGGATTCAGCCTTTTTTTAGTCTTTCCCATCGACCTGGTGGTACAGGCAGACGTTGTTTAATAATAAAGGTATTGTTGCACGGTATAAGCTGTTCCAAGTAAAGCTGCCTTTTGCAACTGACTGATAGTGATTTTATCAATGCTAATGATGTTCAAGTGGTGCTCAAAATGTTTTAAGGCTGCATCCAATGCACCTGTGGGTACTATTTTTGCCTATTTGCAGATCTTCGTATTTTGTGATTTTTCTCTAGGTTCCCCCCCCCCCTTTTATTCTGCTATATCCAAGTATTGCAAAGTTATTATCCAAATATTTTTGTCTTTCTTATCAACAGTAGTTAAATATCTGGGGTGTTATATGGCAAGTGCTCACTGTTTGAATTCTAAAGTCCCAGAACCCATTGGCTTTTTCATTCTTCATTAGCATGTCTATTTTATGATTCCATCAGTTTTTGCTTGTAGGCACATGGTTGGAGGCAAGTGGTATTTATTGCAAATTTTCTAATGTGTCATTGTTGCTACTTTGTGGTGCTGTTGTCTGAAATCAGTCTGTGCAATCTTCTTGCACCGGCTAACTAGATGTTCCACTGTTTCTTCAGCTTCTCTACAGAGATAGGATTTGCTATCTGTCGCTGTCCTCTCAATCCTGGCTTTATATGCATTTGTTTTTAAGTTAGCCAGTCTGTCTCTTTCTTCAAGTTTCTTGCTCTTAGCCATTGCTAGGTCTTGTTGTTATTTTCTTTACCTATTGGGCTCCCCCCACCTTTTTTTTTCTCGGTAAACAATTTTTATTGGTTTTACAGTATTTGTGGGAAAAGGGTTGTAGGGTTAAGATAACATTTTAGAGGCTTCCATGCCGGAGGTGGTGGTCCTCCCAAAACTTCATACAAATACAATATTTTTTAAAGAAAACAAAGGGCAAGTATACATATATGTTACATTGTATAATTCGTACATTCAATCATGTTTTTCATCGCCATCTAATACAACTATCACAGTAAAATTTCAAATAAAATCATTTTTGAGATCTGAGTCTTTTTGCTATTGATGCTTCTTCTCCCTTCCCATCGATGGGCGGAGCCACGGCCCCCCTTGTTCCCTCTTCTTCGTCTCCTAGGAGTGAGGAATGCTTTTGAAGAAAGGCCTCCGCCTCTCTTAATGTTTTAAGTCTAATTCTGCCTCCTTCCCAAAAGACCAACATTCCTTCTGGCAGCAGCCATTTGAACCAAACTTCTTTTTTATATAATTTTTTGGATAAGAAGGAATATTTCCTTCTTATGTCTCTAATTTTTTCTGGAATTTGTTTCAGAATAGCAACTTCTTTTTCCTGATATTTCAGAGGTCCTCCCCGCTGGGCCCTCAATATCTCATCCCTTGTGGACCTCCTTAAAAATTTAATATGGACTTCCCTTGGTACATCATTTATTCTAGCGTACGCTGAGTTAATTCTATAAACCAGGTCCATATCCCACCAGAGTTGTTCTTTATTCCTTTTAATATAATCTGCTAAAATTGTACTCATAAGATCTTTAAGATCTTCTCCTTCAATCTCTGGTACGTTCTGGAACCTGAGAAAAAAAGACATTCTTTCAAGTTCAATCTTGGTCATATGACCTCCCAATTCTGCGCTTTCCTTCCGAATTTCCTTTACCTCTTCCCTCATCTCAGCTGACCCCCTCTCCAACGCCTCATTTTTTTGTTTATTATCCATTGT
The DNA here is from genome assembly GCA_039707465.1 of Rhabdophis nuchalis. Taxonomy (NCBI): domain Eukaryota; kingdom Metazoa; phylum Chordata; class Lepidosauria; order Squamata; family Natricidae; genus Rhabdophis; species Rhabdophis nuchalis. Next base: position 189,547,447 of record CM077643.1, on the reverse strand, counting down.
ATTTCTTTATGTCTTCAACAGCTCTAGTTTTAAATTTGCCAAATCATTTCGGATTTCATGTACATTTTTCATAATGTCCTGAAGCATCTCCTTTGTTGTCAATTCCTGAGTGCTCTAGCCAGTCCCTTCTTTTTGTAACAATGCGGTGATCTTTGTCTGCAGCATAACTGGGCTGGAGCAGGCTGATGATGGAGCAGAAGAGGACTTTGCAATAGGTGTTTTTTTAGAAGCCATTGTTCCGATTATAAGTTCCAATTTGTAAAAAAAGGAAAAAAATGGCGTCAGAAAAGCAAGCAGCCGATGAAGTCCGAGGTGTCGGGACAACCTGAATAAAAGTTCAATCCGGGTATCACATAAAGCCAAGAAAGCCAAGGAAACCAAAAAGAAGAAATTGTATTATCAAAATCAATCTGGATGTCCACGTATTGGGAGAGATACCAAAGGTTTCCCTTTGGTAGTTTAAGATCTTGCAATTCCAAACGCCGAAGGAAAAGTTCATAGACAAAGAGAAAGTTTCCGACAGGGAACAAAGAGGAGCCATCTTCCCCGCCTCTCACAGGAAGGAGAGTGAAAGTTTCATTTTCCTGTTGCAAAAAGCTTTGATACAATGTTGCAACTGCGATAATGTAGATACAATTTTTAAAAACTGTTGCTATTTCAGGTGGCAGACTAGTTCTCTCATTCTCCCCATTCCTGGGGAGAACTTTTTCAGATGCCGCTTTATTCCGAGGGGGGGTCAAAACAGATTGACTCCCCCCTCCATTCTCCGTTTAAAGTTGATTGAAGGTAAAACTCACGGTATTCGCTTGTCCCTCAATTGTAGACCTGAAGATTAGGAAATATCCTCCATCCCCGGCACTCCAGCCAGCTTCCAAATCCTTCCATTAATTCCGGAGTCCATCGGCGAAAGGGCAAAGCCCCCCCTTTCTGCCTCCCGGCTTCTGGGGCAAGGCTGGAAATATGCCCCACCGGCCGCCGCCTGGTTGGGGGGTCTCCAACAAAACCCGCTGTGCCCCCCCGGGGGGCCCCCACCAGGACAGCAAGCAGCGGACATGTATCAAACACGTCTGTCACCCACGAAAACCGGAAGTCGAGTCCCCACTCCTTTTTTTTTAATGTACTAACCATATAATACTTTGCCTTGCCATGCCTCTTTTCTATTGTTCATTTGGTTTTTCTTATAAACCAGTTTAATCTCTTAAGCCAGCTATGGCAAACCTTTTTAGGTAAGAGGGGGGAGCGCAGGGGGGTTGTGCGCCGGCGTGCTGCACTCATAATGCAATGTGCCCCCCCAGTGTGCATGCATGCATGATAGGTGCTCCCCCCCATTTTTTACATGCTTTTTTCGCCCTCCCCAGGCTCCAGAGGCTTTATAGGAGCCTCGGGAGGGTGAAAAATGGCTTTAAAAATGGCTGAACCAGCTGGCCAGCGTGTACATGCATGCTGGCCAGCTGACGACAGGGCAACACCTTGCGTGCCCTGCCGAATGGCTGCGCGTGCCACCTGTGACACGTGTGCCATAGGTTCGTCATCACTATCTTAAGCCTTCCTGTGTACTAGTGCATCATTGTCCTTCAGATTTTATTCCAATGCCCTTTTTTCTTCTTCATCTGTCTGGTGTACTTACAAAATTGCATTCCCTCTTATTCTTGGTAAGTAGATTCTGTCAGTGTCACTGCATCGGATGAAGGGCATGGTTCATTGTGATTATTTTTCTGGTCTTCCTATCCAGAGCTGCTAATTCAGTTTGAGTCAAGTCACTATGCCAGCTGCATATATCATTCCTGTGCCTCACTGAGGGTTATTGTCATTATCATAATATTTTAACTTGCCTTTTAATTACAATAAAGGAATAAATCGTACCTGTATTTCTTCCTCCTCCTATTTCCCCTACAACAATAATCTTTGAGGTGAGTTGGCTGAGAGAATGATTGGCTAAAGTCACCCAGCCATTTTTTAATGTCTAAGGTGGGAGAGAGCTCACTGTCTTTCTAGTTTCTAGGCCAGCACCTCAACCATTACACAAACTGGGTTTCTTGCCAGAGTCCCCACCCAAATTGTGTAGGATCTAGGAGGCAGCCATAGTTCTAGCCTAAGATTATGCATTTTAGGAGGAAGATTCTTACCATGACAATCTTGTCCCATAATTTTAAAAATCCCTTTAAAAATATGTGAGAGTTGCAAAATTGGGTACAGAAACAGCTGGGCCTGATTCTCCATCCAGTGAGACAGGGCAGGGTGGTGTTGGTGTTGTGTCTTCACATCCAGGATCTCTAATTTTCACTTTGCAAAGAGCTCTATAATAAGTTTGATATCAGACTCTAGCTCAGTGGTAGTCAACCTGGTCCTTACCTCCCACTAGTGGGCATTCCAGCTTTCATGGTGGGCGATAGGGGTTTTGTCCGATAGTGAGTGGTTAGAAATATTTACTACTAACAGAGATACAAAAGTGGGCAGTAGATATAAAAAGGTTGACTACCCCTGCTCTAGCTGATATTCTGATATATCTTTTGTGAAAATGATATTTCTGATACACATGTAATTTCACAAAGAACATTTAATGTCTTTCTCTGTGTGCTAGGTAATGGAAATGTACCTTCCCTTCTGTGGTATTGCCATATCCAATGCTCAATTGTTTGCTGCTTCCAGGAAGGAGTACGATAGAAGCAGAGTAAGTCAGAATAACATGAATAACTATCATTAATATTATTTCATATGCTATTTGTGTTATGATGTGATAAAAGAACAAGTGATGATTTGCATAACTATTTGCACAGTTACGGTATTCTATAGTTTCAGCAAAGCGAACATAATTGATATTATTCCTAATTTGAATTTATATTTTAAGACTGTCACATGTATTTTTATCCAGTGAAGTGGTTTGTACGGTTCTTTAAATTCAGTTGGGAAAAACTTGCTTTGAAACATACCAGAGCACAAATGTAGCATTCTGTTCAGCTTATTAAAGCAGCCACATTATTTTTCAAGACTAGGTGGTTGCCACAGAGAGATTTTTGCTATAACCACATGATCCTGAAAATAGACCTGGCTGCATCAGTAATGAGTTAGCATCTTTGTACACATTTTCCTGGGAATAAGCTATACTGAATTGTCGAATTTGCTTGCTTATACATATGAAGAACTCTATAGAATGTTGTTTCTTATTTTCTCCTGTGTGCTGCTCGGAGAGTCCAACAATGGGTTAATTCTCCCTAACTGCCCTCTGGACTGAATTGAGTTTCCTTTAAAAGCCACGCCTCTTCCTGTGTTGGCCAGAAATTTCAATTCAGTCTAAAGCCCAGTTGGACGCGTTCTGTTGGTGCTCCCAACAAACTTTTATAGATTTAGCTAATTGGACTCTCCAAACAGACCTTTCTTCATTACAGCGTTTTTAGCCTTACTAACTAGGCTAGGCTTCCTCATCTCAAGGAGGCATCCACTCCTGAGCCGGAAAGACGGAAGGCCTCCTGACTTCCAGGATGCAAGGTCATGGTTCCAGTGTCTGAGTTTTCCTCCGAACATGGTCAGCGCCAGGGGCCCGAACGGGCCCTGCAGTCACGAACAGCATTACCTTTGAGCTGCACGCCTTGGCGACCCTCGGAGGATGGCCAGGCCCCTCCAGTGACATCGGTGCAGTCCTCTACTCCCGCTTCAACACCGCCTTCGGACCTCCTGGTGGTTTTATGGCGGAGGGCAATAGGTCTGAGGAGGCCTGTCACAGGAACCTCCTATTCGCTGCATGGCAAATTTAGTTGGTCCTCTTAGCTCCCTTCAGGCCCAGGGAAACATCACGTGGCCCCGGCAGCCTGCCATTAGGTGCCTGTGGGCGATTCCACTTTAGGCAGTTGTCCAGCGAGACCAGGAGGGGTTTTCAGTCACCAGGCGATGCCACCCCACAGTCAGCCAGCTTCCTCCCATGCCTTGACATCTAACGTCGCCATGAGGCGGCTTCTTGCTCTGTCACTGGAACGCGCGCAGGTGATCCAAGCACAGCCTTGCTCCTGCCCCCCAAAGGGGGGTAATCTTTCGGTTCAGTTCTTGCCCGGTTCCAGTTGTGGACACAGTAGGAAGAAGCGCACCCCTTCTTTAACGGCCGCCATGTTTCTTACAGATTTTCAGTTGGCACACGGATCTTTGGATGCCAAGGGTTATCCATCAGCCTGGAAGGGGGCTTCGGCCTCCCGTTTCCAAGTTGGTCCGTTCAGGAGCTGTCATTCTTCTGATCTCTTCCAGGGTTACCTGTCGTCGGAGCGTGTATGCGGTCCATTCCACCTCGTGCAAGGGTGCGGTTACCCAGGACAGTTTCCATGGTCCTCCTGTCACAGCCCCTCGGCAAGATGTCTTCATGCCTCCCAATAGTGCCATAGGCACGGGTGTGCGGTTGCCACTCCCAGTGGTGCCTCTTGCCTTTAACGCGGCCAGGGACAGCAACTCGCATAGGCAGGCTCCAGTTCCAGTCGAAGCACTCCTCCCTGAAGGGTGCCAGCCCCAGGACTTACCTAGGGGCATAGCCTCCGCAGGCCAAAAATACGCCGTCATCGTTCAAACGTCGGCTACTCGGCAGGTGGCTCACCTGAGCATCCAGGTAGCACAGAAGTAGTGCTACCGGAGGACTCACACAGCATCAATCGGCTGAGTAGAAGGCGGCGCATCTAGCCTTCCTGCGCATGGCTCGGGGCTGCCACGCCCGGCGACTCACAGACTAGCTCTCAGCCATGATCGCTTCAATCACCGTGGGGGTGCTCGTCACACTTTGTCGAGGCCAGGCCCTAGGGAGGCGAAGCACCGTACCTCCATCCGGGCGGCACACATTTCTGAAGAGGACAACATCCGGGCGGTCTGGCTGAGCCAGACCGTCCACACCATCGGTGGGGCAACCACGTCCAGATCTGTTGTCACTGATCTCTCAGAGTTTCGGCCAGCCAGCGGTCGAACCGTTCCTGCCTCACAGCACGCACAGTTATCCGTGATACTCCACCAGGCACAGATATCAAGGGGAGGTGGGCACCAATGCCCTCCAATGTCATTGGCCTTCAGGTCCGCCTGTACGCCTTCTCGGCTGATACCCCGACTTATCCCTGCCTGTTACAGAAAGTTCTCCCAGTAGAGGCGGACGTGACCCTGGTGGCCCCATTTGGCCCAGGAGGTCATGGTCACAGAGCTGGGGAGCTTCTACACCGGCAAGCCATGGAAAATTCCTCTGAGGGGATGTTGATCGTTCAGAGGTCCTTTTCGTACCTGCAACCACAATCTTGTACCTCGCCGCTTGCCAGGTGAAGGTTGCTCCTAGGAAGGACTATGCGGTCCGCCGGGGCCGTACGCCCCACTCAGGCTTCTTGTAGGTCTTCGACCACCGGAATCTAGGAAGCGACCTGGTCAACCTTTGCCAGTTGGTGCGGCCCACGTCAGGTCGGCCGTTTTCTGCTTCCATTCCTGGGGTCCTGGGATCCCCTCAATTCTAGATCTCGCCAGGGCCTGGCGGCCTACACACTTCGCCGTCATGCGGCTGCTCTATCCATGGTCCTGGTCTTGGAATCTTCATTCCCCAGGGCACATCGCCCCTGGGTGAGACGCTTCCCGTAGGGGGCCGCTATCCTTGGCCTCCCAGTCATCCTCCGGTTTGCGACCTGAGATCTACGTATCGTTTTGGGCTCCAATGCTCACCTTCAAACCATTCGCACTTGCGACCTACACCGACTGACCTTCAGGTCTGGTTGTCAGTGGCCGTCACCTCGGTCACAGGTATTCGGAGCTGCCGACATCATTGGTTGGGGATGACGCTTGCGTGTTCCACATGGACATTGGGCTCTGCGACCCGACTCCACCTTCGTCCCGAGGGGCAACCCCTTGCCCCATCGCAGTCAGGAGGTCATTCCACCGATTCTGCCGGCGGCCTGGCCATTCCTGAGAGCGTCGGCAGCACGACCTCGCCGCCTGTAGCTCGCTCAGGATATAAGTGGGGCACACCGTGCCTCTCCGGCTAGCGGAGGCCCTGCTGGTCGCCCTCCGGCCTCACAGGATACGCCGAGGGGTCTCCTCGGCTGCCATTGACAGGCGGTTACGTTCAGCATTGCTTCAGCCTCCGAACATTGTGTTCAACGGGTGTCCTTGCAGTGCCAAGGGCCACCTGCCCGGGTATGCGGAAGCATCGGCGGTACGGCCTGCCCAATCGCACCTGACGAATCTTGTCGGGCAGCCACCGGGGTTTTCCCCTTGCAGTCTGTGCGCGACTGTATGCTGAACAGCCTTGTTTATTCAGAGCCGGCGTTCGCTTGCAGAGTTCTGCAGCAGGTTTCTTTTTACCGACGGAATCTATTAGCGACTCTCTTCCCGCCCAGGGAAGGTTTAGCTTGGGCACTTCCCATTGTTGGACTCAGCACACAGGAGAAGTGTCGTTGGCTTACCTGAACGATCTTCTCTGTGTGCTGCGAGGAGAGTCCAAACCCGCCCTGTTTGCGTTGTAGATTCCGCCTTCCTGTGGATATTCTTCTTCCTTTTACAGGCTTGACGCCAGCTACCATATGCAATTGGAATTGCGGCTACATGGGCACCAACCAGAACGCTTTGCAGGTCCACACCTTACATTGAAATTTCTGACCAACACAGGAAGAGGCGTGGCTTTTAAAGGAAACTCAATTCAGTCCAGAGGGCAGTTAGGCAGAATTAACCCATTGTTGGACTCTCCTCGCAGCACACAGAGAAGATCGTTCAGGTAAGCCAACGACACTTCTCATTCTTCTCCTTTCACCCAAATAATATATCTTCCTTATATTTTAATTGCTAGTATTTACAGAAATTCATTCTATTTATACCGTGCCAACACTTTTAAACTAATAACTTTTAAAAAAAATTTACAGTGCTTAACGTAAGAGAATATAGTACATACATACTCCCCTGCTCTTATGAAATTGATTGTAGCAGATACAAAATTTTTGATCTTTTTTTTTTTTTTGACATTTCAGTTTTCTTGATTTCCCTTGTCTCTTTACCAGATGGATGATATTGGGGAGCGCAGTGAGAAGCAAGGAGAATAAGGGGTGGGGGGAAGCCTTCTAAAGTAATTTTCCTCATCCATTGGCTTTGCTATGCCTCATTTGGATTCAGTCATAGTCATGTTCATTTAGTTTAATCTTTCATTTTTTTCTCCACTGCTACTTGCTTCTATTTTTTTGTTACCCAAAAAAAAAAAGGAAAGGAAAAAACAATCGCAATAGTAATGTTAGATGCATTACCCCAACTGCATTAATATATGCCCTGTCTTTAGGACTGGCACTGTGCAAACCCAATACTTATTTTTTCTGTTTACTTTAGGAGCTCAATACCTATATCTTAGAAGGCTGATTTCCTTTTGGAATACTAACATAACTTGAGCTTTCATTAGTTTGTGAAAATGATTCATACCACGATTCCAATAATGAGGGAACATAAAAAATAAATAAATAGCTAAAAAAAATCATCCCTAAATTTAAAGGAGAGGTAGCATTTTTCTTCTGCACATTTCTTTCACTTTGCCAAACTTGGATCCCTGTAGTTAATTTGTTCAAGAATATCACAATGCAGGAGATTTTGAAAGAAGGAAGCCTTGATTATTAGTCCTTATTTATACAGCTTTCATGAAAAGAAATACAAATTATTTTTACCCCCATTTGGGGGAGACTTCCTCACTCAAATTATTACTGTTATTCAAAGCAAACATTGGTAATTAGTATCCCTTCTGAAGTTAGTGTGTACTCCCCCCCCCAAATCCAGTCCAAGTAATAAGACTAATTGCTACAGGGTATATGATGATCATATATATTATGAATTGGGGGGAAATTGGCCTTGTATATTTTTCAATGTAAATCTATCCTAGAAATTTTAATATTAGCCCAAGTACCATTCTTTAAAAAGCTCTAAAGATGATTCTAAACAAAGGCTCTTTAGAAATGACTACCCATAGCAAGCCTCTATATACTCTGAAAAAAAACCCATAGTGTAACTTTTTGTGTTTTAAATACTGCTGAAATCTAGGAAGTAGTAAGGAACACTTGGAATGTAGTTCAGAAGTACCTGTTACACTTGAAGCTACATTTTCCCAGTGCAAGTAAGGAATCTTTACCTCTGTGTTTTTTCCTATCACTTTCTCAATGGTCAAATCTGGGAATTGGGAAGCGTATAAATTTCACACACATACACACACACACACACTATTAAATATCTCATGATTGTTTGGTGAGATGTTAAGATGGTATTAATTTTTAACATCGGATAGCAAATAATTGATTTTGATTTTATTTTGCTTAGAGCATGTTTGGCGGAGACACACACCCCAGTTTACACTTTAAGAAACACTGCCTTAAAGAAGTAAGAGAGCTAGGTCATATTCTGTGGAAACAGCTTTTAAAATAATAGTTACGTTGCTCTATCAACTAACACACATTTTTGTGACGTAGAGTTCACTGAACCTAAACTGACAACTGAGAATAATATTTTGCCTGTTTAAGTAGTGGTCTTTAAAACACAAGAGCTTATCTATATAAATAAAAATGTAAAATAGTTTGTACGAAGCCGCTAATCTCAAAAACTACTGCACCGATTTACACCAAATTTTGACACAATGTTCCCAAGGACTTCCGATAATAGAATACGTACTCATTTTGTGCCTAGCACACGTGTGTCATGTGCAAGGTACACAAATATAAAATGCACCCACTGATCAGGTTTTCACCTCCCTATAGCTCCTCCCATCAGGCTGCTTTTCAACTGTCATTTCATCAGCAACGTATGGAGGCCTAAAAGTGCCAAAACACAGAGAATAGAAAACTCCCAGGTGGCCCATAGAGAGAGAGCGGGAGAAATACAGTTTAATAAAAGAGGGACTAGGGGAGACATGATAGCAGCCTTCCAATATCTCAGGGATTGCCACAAAGAAGAGGGAGTCAAGCTATTCTCCAAAGCACCTGAGGGCAGAACAAGAAGCAATGGGTGGAAACTAATCAAGGAGAGAAGCAACTTAGAACTGAGGAGGAATTTCCTGACAGTTAGAACAATTAACCAGTGGAACAAGTTGTGAATGCCCCAACACCGCAAGTCTTTAAGAAGATGTTAGATAGCCATTTGTCTGAAATGGTATAGGGCTTCCTGCCTAGGCAGGGAGTTGGACTAGATGGCCTCCAAGGTCCCTTCCAACTTGGCTATTGCATTAATGTATTACAGTAGGTAGGTAGATAGGGGAATAAATAGAGAGGGAGAAACACAGTAGGTAGGTAGGTTGATAGGGTGATAGATAGAGAGGGAGAAATACGGTAGGTAGGTAGGTAGGTAGGTAGGTAGGTGAATAGATAGGGAGAAATACAGTAGGTAGGTAGATAGGTAGGTAGATAGAGGGAGAAAGGAAGAAATACAGTAGGTAGGTAGGTAGAGAGATAGAGAGGGAGAAATACAGTAGGTAGGTAGGTAGGTAGGTAGGTAGGTAGGTAGGTAGGTAGGTAGGGGAATAGATAGAGAGGGAGAAATACAGTAGGTAGGTAGATAGAGGAAGAAAGGAAGAAATACAGTAGGTAGGTAAATAGAGGGATAGACAGAGAGGGAGAAATACAGTAGGCAGGGGGATAGGCAGAGAGGGAGAAATACAGTAGGTAGGTAGGTAGAGGAATAGAGAGAGAGGGAGAAATACAGAAGTTAGGTAGGTAGAGGGATAGATAGAGAAATACAGTAGGTAGGTGGGTAGGTAGATAGAGGGAGAAAGGAAGAAATACAGTAAGTAGGTAGGTAGGTAGAGGGATAGATAGAGGGAGAAATACAGTATGTATGTAGGTAGAGGGATAGATAGAGAGGGAGATACAGTAGGTAGGTAGGTAGGTAGATAGATAGGGGGATAGATAGAGAGGGAGAAATACAGTAGGTAGGTAGGTAGAGGGAGAAAGGAAGAAATACAGTAGTTAGTTAAGTAGAGGGATAGACAGAGGGGGAGAAATATAGTAGGTAGGTAGGTGGATAGATAGGGAGAAATACAGTAGGTAGGTAGGTAGAGGAATAGAGAGAGAGGTAGAAATACAGTAGGTAGGTAGGTAGAGGGATAGATAGAGAGGGAGAAATACGGTAGGTAGGTAGGTTGGGGGTTATACGGTGGTTGTGTGTATGTGTGCAGGTGTAGATCTACACACAGATTCGTTGGCCATTTAACCAGACTGGGCCACAGCAATGCGTGGCCGGGTATAGCTAGTGTGATAATAAATCTACTAGGGATTAAAATGCACTTTTAAAATATCTAGTTTGCTAAAAGTTCATGCTCCTAATACCTTGAGTTTAATTTATTTCTTCTTCAGCCTAAAAGTTGTCCTGTGTGATCATAAAACCATAACTAAATGAACATGGCAGATAGTTATCCCTATGTTGACATTTTCCTATGCACTAGGAAGACATGAGGAAGGGTAGACTTTCATTTTCCTTGGAGATACCATTTTGAAAATTGTATATCTCCTATAATGAGATCACAGTTTTTTAGAAAGGAGCATCCAGAAATTTCCCTTGCCTGTCCTCTGGTGTGACATGTCTCACCTTTTTTGCAGCCTTCAGGCCCTCCATATGCATTAAGGGCAGAGCATGAATCCTAAAAGTTGATCCATCTGTCCAGTCAAATCTGTCCAGTTTTTCCCTTTCATATTGTGGTCGGCAGTTCTGGGCCCAATCCTACCCAAAGGATTTAAAAAAAAAAACAAGACAAGAAAATGTTCCTTTGCCACTCCTAGCACTTTTAGCATCTTTCTGTAAAAAATCTCGGCCGTTCTTCAGCTGGTGATTGCCCACTTCTGCCTTAATAAGTTCTGCTTCATAAGAGCAGAAATCGGCATCAATACACTGTTCTGTATTCACACTGGGTATTGTATCATGTTTGCATACTCCTTGTTTTCTACAGCATTCTTAACTGAAATAAATCCCATGTAAAATGGACGGTATTGGTTTGCCTGAAATCTATTCAGCTTCACTACCATAATTATCAAGGCTATAATTCCGTATGAGAAAAGATTCTTTTTTCTTTTCCTCATAATTACTTTGAAACATTCAGAAAAGCTATTCTGGGCTTTTTTCTCATTTTTTACTAATACTTTTCAAGATCTCTTAATATCTACTTTATCTCAAAAAATTGGTAGACTGCCACTGAGAATTAATCTGTTATGTTATAATTTGCCCTGTGAAACACAAATTAGATACTCAATCTGAAGAAAAGTAGCTGTGAGATTAATTAACGCTTTGTACCTCTACTTTGAAATTTCCATGAAAGAAAAAATAATGATCTCATGTTCAGCACAAGGTCACACAGGTTTGTATCAAACTTGTTTGATTATTCTTGGTGTGTGACTAGATGATTGTTTTTATTATTATTTTCTGGGGGTCATTATGATATGTCAATATCTTTGCTAGTTACAGAAAATTAATATTCCCTAGTCAGAAATAGTTTAAAAAATAGTTGAAATATATTCAAGTCTCTTACAGGGAAACTAAATTGAGAACATTCCACATGTACATGTCCTGGTACCTATGGAATGACTGTGGATCTAAGTTTAATTTAGAAGTAACCAGTATCCCAGAGTGTTAGTAACTGATACTTTTTACAGCTTTTTAAAAAAATATTATGCAATCATTTAATTTATTACAATTTGGAAACCAATTGTGATCGATTTCCATCCCATGTATGAAGGCCTTGCTGGAGGTGGTTAATGATCTCTTTGAAGAACAGACAGACTTGGAGAAAATAGTGAAGAAAATTATGCATCGAGCCCAGAATCTACTCAAGTGTGAGCGTTGCTTGGTATTGCTTCTTGACGACATTGAATCACCAGTAAGTAGATATTTCATGTTTTGAAAAGTGCATTTTATGTAAGTGTCATGATGTTTGTATTTATTTATTCAGCATGTATTTAACATTTGTACGGTACTAGGGTTTTGGTTGACTAAGCTGAAAACAGATAGCTAGTAAGGTGGAACAATAGTGAACAATTTGGATACTCAAAACACCAGATTTGGCTGAGAGAAAAGTCTGAGTGGAATGGGAGCGTAGATTCTTGCACTCAATTGTTCTTTATGCGGTAACATTCCCATTTCAGAGGAAAAAGGGAGATGGATTATTAAGAGCCAATGTGGCACAGTGGTTAGAATGCAATATTGCAGGCTACTTCTGCTGACTGCCGACTGCCTTCAATTTGGCAGTTCAAATATCACCAGGCACAAGGTTGACTCAGCCTTCCATCCTTCCAAGGTTGGTAAAACAAGGACTCCGATTGTTGGGGACAATATACTGACTCTATAAACCGCTTAGAGAAGGCTGTAAAGCACTATGAAGTGGTATATAAATCTGAGTGCTATTGCTATTAAGAAATATGAAATATAAACAAATAAATAAATAAATTCAGCAGAAGTAGAAATGGAATGAAGTGTTGCTCATTTTCTATTATACAGTCTTGGGGGTAATTTCACTTAACCCACCAAGTAACCATTTTTGTTCCCTCCACTCACTTTTAAAACGAGGAAGATGCTAAGTTCAACAGAGCATGACTGAACATTTGCAGCTCTTCTGTAGTATTAAACTAGAGAAAAAAATTAGCTTCTGATCATACACATGGTGGTATATTTGTTAAAACCTATGTTTTTTAAAATATTTTTGAAGGCATTGTAGCTTATTATTCAACCCATTAGATCAGTGATGGCTAATCTTTTTGTTGTCGGGTGCTGAAAGCATGCAAACCAACAAACATAATACAATGCATGTGCTCCTGCATGTCCCATGCATGCATGCACCCCATGTGCGCCCTGCCCCCACATATACACGTGCTACCCTGCACACATGCACCCTGGCCCCCTCACCCATTTTTGGCTTCCAGGTTGGTGCAGGAGGCCTTCCAGGCCCAAAACAGGATGCAGGGGGGGGGGGGGCACGAGGCCCCAAAATGCAATGTGAGTGCCCCCATGCATGTACCCTTTCCCTCCATGCATGCAAGTGTCCCGTCCCCCCCACTTGCACTTTGCCCCCGTGCATGTGCTGCAGACATCCGAAAACCACCTGGCCAGTGGTAGGCGCGCTTGCATGTGGGGTTGAGCTGGGCTGGAGTGACAACTGGGGTGCTAGCAGAGAGAGCTCTGTGTGTCACCTGTGGCACGTGTACCACAGGTTCGCCATCACAGCATTCGATCCTTGACTTTTGAATATATAATCCACTGAAATTAATGGACAGCCTTTGTTTTACTGAGCTTTTAGAAAGGGTCATATTTAGATTGACCATATATTCTGTATTATAAAGTATACTCCTTTATTTCAGAAAGCTGTCCTTTAGATTTTTTTTTTGCTCTTGAATTTTCCTTTGTTATAAATAATTTTGTTTTGATCCTTATGAACCTCTTTCAGATTTGCCCCTTTTTCAGGGTTGTCCTTTTATTTTTTCCAGCAAATATGGTCAGTGTAGTCATAGTTCAATGTCACAATGTACATTGCAGATTACAATTCCTGGCATATCTGAATAATTTTCTGATTGGTATCTTGAGAGCTATTTTAGATTAGTTTAAACAGTATTGAATTCGATGCACCGATAGTCTAACATTTGGGTTCTGACTCCAATTTATTTATATATTTGGTTCCACACTACACTAAACAATATAAAAACAATTTAATAGAAACCAAGAAAGAAGACCAAAACAGCAAACCCCCAAACATTCCACCAGTAACTAACACCCTTCAGATGGTAACCAGCCACTCTAGCCCAAGACGAGAAAAGCCAGGCCTTTATGGGCCTTTGGCAAGCCTATAGGGTGGAAGACATTCAGATTTGAGGGAATTTCATTCCACAAATGAAGGCAAATAGATGTGTCTCAGGATAATGTTGTAGGATCCAATCAGGGTCGGTGTACATTTTCTGGTGAGAGAGAAGTTCCCTGAAGATGAGTTCCAGCATGAGCCCAAAAGCTCAGAAGACTAAGCCTCTGGTCCGGTGACCAACCCAGATTGGATCCTACATTTTCATTCCAGGTAGCAGGCACTGTGACAGAGAAATTGTGTTTCTTGGGTCCTGATAGATGACCTTGTTTAATTGAAAGAACCCGAAATGCGCTAATATTGTCAGTTCAAATTGGCCATGCAGATACCATGGGACATAAGGTAGGTGGCCCCTCTAATAAATAGGCCCTATGCAATTTAAGGCTTTATAAGTTATAACCAGCACTTTGATTGCACCCAGAAGGAAACTGGCAACCAAAACAGCTTGCGAAGCAAGGGTGTCACATAGACATATTGAGACATGCCCATAACTGTGCTTCCTTAGCTTTTTAAAACTTCTGTGTGGTCTTCAAGGCGGCCCATGCAGCCCTAAATATTCAGTCAGTGCTCCAAACCATAAAATATTTCACTGTTCACATTATTTGGAGGTCCTCAAGTAACAAAAACATTACTTAAAAATAAATTGGTGATCTTGAAATCATACTTTGGAATATTCTATTCTATTCGTTACATTTTTATCCCACCTTTATTACTTTATAAGTAACTCAAGGTGGCAGATGTACATAATATTCCTAAGGAGGGTTTTGCTGAGAGAGAGTGATTGACTCACCCACCTGGCTTTTTTGCCAAAGGCAGAACTAGACTCATGGTCTCCTGTTTTCTAGGCCAGATTAATAATAATTTTACAGTATATAAAGATTCAGTTAATTCTTTATTATGTAGATAGGATTAAAAGAATGTGCTTTATGCTTTAAGTATAAATAGGGCACATATTTAATTTTTATAGAGTGAGTATGTACTTTTCTAATGTATAATACATTTTCAATGTATGACATTTACATGTGTTTTACCTTGACAGGAAGTAAAATTTACCAAGTCCTTTGAATTGATGTCTCCAAAGTGCATTGCTGATACAGAAAATAGGTTAGATTTTATTCTTTTATCATTAATCTTCTTTTTAGGAATAAACCTAGATTATAGGACAAAATTCTGTCTGTGAAAAGCTCTTTCAAGTTCACCTTCATTCTCGAAATCTAAATAAGAGGTCCTTTTATTTAATTAATTATTTGCACAATTTTACATTTGTTACACCCATCTGTTACACTTTCCTTTAATTTTTGTTCTACTGTTGTAAAAGTATTATATATTTTTATGCCCTTAAACTCAATATGTTGTAGAAGAGAAAATATTATTCTTCCTCAGATGGTATAATTGGTTGCATTTCTGTTATGTGGGAAATAGTTGCAAAACTGTGATATGATTACATGAAATGTTATTTAGCATAATTAGCAGGCTAAAAGATTTGATTAAGTCTCCTTCTGCCAAGGGCATTCCATATGGACTTCATCCAGTTTATTAACCACATCCACGTTACTTAGCTTCAACAAATTGAAGATGCTTTGGCTCTATTGATAGGTTGATTGATGTGATTATTGAAGAGTTATACAATCTTCTTCCTTCCAGCCAAGTTTCATGCATTTTTGGGTTATTTCTATTTTATTTTTTAGCAGTGAACATATTATTTAGCCATACAAACATTCTCATGATATTTTAAAACTTTGGGCTGTTTCTTTTCTCCTGCCATCCCACCCCTGCAGCTTAAATAGTGTATCTTAAAGGCAAGATGGGTACTAATTAAATAACCTCTTTAAAAAATAAAGGCAGGTTTTTAATACTTAAAATACTTTTAATACTCATTTGGCCATGTTATTATATAAGATTTCTTTATCTCATGCACAATATATTACAGGGAAAGCAGTGGGAAGAAATAAAGGTATGTTTAGCATAAAATAAAAGGTGCAGATCTAGAGGCTCATTGAAATTTGGAAATTTTTGATATTGTTGTAATATGATAATAATAATAATAATCGAATTTATTAACCGCTCCCTCTCCCCACAGGGACCCGGGGCGGTGCACAGGGAAAAATAAAACAATAAGAACAATAAATACAAAAGTACATAACTTAAAACACAATTAAACAATTTATCCCGTGCTAAAATTATTGACTAAAATCCCATTTAAAAATACATTTGAAATCTATAGACAGAGAGACTATCCAAGGCCGGCAAGTCGAAAAAGATGGGTCTTCAGTTTCATACGGAAGGAGCGGAGGTCCGTGGTCGTTCTGATATCGGGGGGAAGGTCGTTCCAGAGGGCCGGGCCCGCCACAGAGAGAGCCCTTCCCCTGGGCGTCGCCCGCTGACAAAGTCTAGCGGATGGCACCCGGAGAAGTCCCTCTCTGTGGGAGCGAATAGGCCGTGAGGATGTATGGGGCAGAAACCGATCCCGCAGATAGCTAGGTCCTGAGCCATGGAGCGCTTTAAAGATGATAACTAACACCTTGAAGCGCACCCGGAAGACAACAGGCAGCCAGTGCAGCTCGCGCAAGAGCAGTGTAACGTGGGTGAACCTAGTGGTCCCCATAATTGCTCGCGCGGCTGCATTCTGAACCAACTGAAGCCTCCGGGTGCACCTCAAGGGAAGCCCCATGTAGAGAGAGTTACAATAGTCCAGTCGGGATGTCACGAGGGCATGAGTGACTGTGCGAAGGGCGTCCCGATCCAATAGGGGGCGCAATTGGCGAACCAGGCGAACCTGGTAAAACGCCCTCCTGGCCACGGCTGTCACTTGCTCTTCCATAGACAGCCGGGTATCCAGGAGGACACCCAAATTGCGCGCCCCATCCACAGGGGCAAGATGTTCGCCCCCTATGGCCAGCGTTGGAGAAAGCTGGTTGAATCGGGCAGCCGGAAACCACAGCCACTCGGTCTTGGTCGGGTTGAGCCTGAGTCCGTTACTTCCCATCCAGATCCGCACGGCTTCCAGGCACTGGCACATCACCGCTACGGCATCGTTGGGGTGGTTTGGGGTAGATATGTACAGCTGAGTATCATCAGCGTACAGATGGTACTCTACCCCAAAACCATGGATGATCTCACCCAGCGGCTTCATGTATGCATTAAACAGGAGAGGTGAGAGGACCGACCCCTGAGGCACCCCGCATGTGAGGGGTCTCGGGGTCGACCTCTGCTCTCCTGCCAACACAAATTGCGATCGGCCAGAGAGGTAGGAGGAGAACCACCGTAAAACGGTGCCTCCCACCCCCAACCCCCCCAGCCGATGCAATAGGATACCATGGTCGATGGTATCGAAAGCCGCCGAGAGGTCTAATAGGACCAGGATGGAGGAACATCCCCCATCTCTGGCCCTCCAGAGATCATCTACCAACGCGACCAATGCCGTCTCGGTGCTATGCCCGGGCCGAAAGCCGGACTGGCGCGGATCTAGATACTCAATTTCCTCCAGGTGACGGGGAAACTGTTGTGCTTGACTTACATAATTCCCAAGAACTTTTAGCATGTACATTTGGTTCTAACTTTTACGTAGAAATAAAAGTCCAGAAATAAATTTGATATAGATACTGTTCTACAATTCGGCTGAAGCGGGCTGAACCGGGAGCAACCCTCGTCTGGTTGAACATGAAAAATTTGCCTTGACCATGTAATTTCCCCCCTAGTCACCCTTTATTCCATGTGGCTCTTTATGTTTTCCTTAGTTTTTCCCCCAACAGAGATGCCAGCTGAATTCTAGCTAGACCTATTAGGGATTCTGATGTCTTCTAAATTTGGTTATTGTAATCTTTTTTGTAGAGTTTGCATAAGAATCATTTGACATTGATGTTATTTCTACATTTCTTTAATAATATGCAGTCATCCTTGAGTGTGTTATGTAGAGCAATCAATCATGAAAATAAATTTTGGGGAAAAAACAAATTTGGAGTCCTCTTTTACAGGGTCTGTAAAATGGAACAACAGAACATAATATATTTTGTTCATAGTTATTCTTTCCTTTGTTTAGAGATTGTGAGGGAAAGAAGGAAGATTACAGGATAGAGAGAAGAGGTGCCTAGAGAAAACTGGAGATGCATCTTTTATGTTATTGTTGGGACTAGGTTTTGTTTTCAGTAATATTTTATTCAAGTATGGATTTCTGAGTTCTTTATTTGAAAAACAAAGGATACAGTTTAGTTTATGATCTTGAGTTTAGTGATGGGGCATTTAAAGGAAAAGCCAAATTCCATAAAGAAAGCATTTCAGATTCAGCAAGTCTAACAGGGAATTGACCTGGGTTTCATAGATGCTCAGTTTATTGTTGGATTTGCTACTTCTGGTCTGCAAGTCAAATCTTACTGCTGTGAAATACAGCTGTATGAAATTCTATGAAGGCTCGAAAAACAGGTCATGGCTTACTCTTGCCTGTAAATGTTGTACCTCTCTGCCATCCTACCTTTCAACATATGCTGCACTATTGTAAAAGTGTACTCAATCTTCACAAATCTCACTACTGCAGCATAATAAATATGGAGACAGATTCCTTTTATTAGTAAGTTCTAGAGTTATAACTGGTTTAAATAAAAATGAAGGATTGTACAAAGAATATTAGTTTTATCGGGGGGGGGGGAGAAAAAAAAAGACCCTTCATCAGTCAGTTCTGTGTTAATATTTTGTAATAAAACAACGAATATACAATATGAGAGTAGGAAAGAAAAGTAAACTAACATTAAAATAAATGTATGCGTGTTCCAACAACAATCCTTGCCCCTGTGGAACTATGAGATCAGTACTGTTTTTCAATGAGATAAATAAAAAGGTGATACCAAGACAGAATTTTTTTTAAAGAAATAAAGAATAAGGGGACGATTAGCTGGTTCCAAAAAATCCAATTATCAGGTTACAACATATTTGAGTCAGGACTAAGGACACCCCCTATGGCAGGGGTCTGCAAAGTCGGCTCTTTTAAGACTGGTGGACTTCAACTCCCAGAGTTCCCCAGCCAGCATAGCTGGCTGGGGAATTCTGGGAGTTGAAGTCCACCAGTCTTAAAAGAGCCGACTTTGCAGACCCCTGCCCTATGGCATTATATTTAGCCAAGGGTAAATAATAGCAAAAAGAAAAATAAAGGATTTGTTGTTGTTATTAGTTGAGAAATCCTGTCCGACCCATCGTGACCCCATGGACAATATTCCTCCAGGCCTTCCTGTCCATTAACATCCCCTGGAGTCCATTTAAGCTCATGCCTACTGCTTCAGTGACTCCATCCAGCCACCTCATTCTCTGTCGTCCCCTTCTTCTTTTGCCCTCAATCTTTCTCAGTATTAGGCTCTTCTCTAGTGAGTCCTTTCTTCGCAAAAACAAATTGTAAGTGCCTTCCCCCATCCAACAAAGGACAGATTGCTTTTGGAATGGACAGTTTCTTCCCTTGATGGTGACTAATCAACATTGCTGAGGAGATGTGTTTACCAAATACAAATGTTTCATGTAAATCATTCAAAGGTTTATTTCTAGCCTGGAAGAAATATGAGCTGCAAGATGGAATAAGTGGCAGGCAGAAAACAGATACCTCTGGACTCTAGAAAACTATGCTTTTAAGAGCAATAGAAGTGTGAGAGAGATGAAATCAATCTTAAAACATAACCAACATTTAAGAATTTTACTTGAAGCTTTCTTGAAATATGTGACTGATTCGAGGGAATGAGTTATAGAGGCAGAATATTGTATCTGCTCTCTCGCATTGCAATGGACAAGGACATACATTCAGTTTTGCAGCTACAAAGATTGTTGGATGAACAGGCACAAAAAAAGCCCAGGGACGTCATTGAAGCCTGGGAAACAGGCCCCTTCTCAGTCAATGGGAGTGCTGATTTACCACCACCTTATCAAGTACTTGGGAGACAAGGGCTTGGCAGCACAAGGAAACAACAGTCTTAATAAGCCAGCATCAACACATCAATCAACACCTAAAAAGCCACACACAACAGGCATCATATATATACCACACAGAATAGCCCAAACACACACTGTGCTAGAGAGAAGTTGCTGAGGAGGGTCTCTGGCATGAGTCTGAAAGTTTGGTCCTGGTGACCGACCTAAATTGAATCCTGCAACATTATCCTGGGACACATCTATTTGCCTTAATTCCTGTATTTGGAAACCCCATAGTTATTATTATTTGTTCACAATAATGTAAAGTCATAGCTGGTGTTTTTTTAGCTGGTTCTTTGGCCCTTATATGCAATGAGTTCTTTCCAACAGCTAAGTTGTTGTAATTATTATTATTTATTGATTAGCCAATAAGCCATATAGAAGAATAAGAATAAGACAATGTGCTACAAAATAGAGTAAAGGCCTAACTAAAGGAAAACGCAAGTCATTTTTCTGTGTCATGCTAACAATTTCCCTCAGTTGTGTGCAGATATAAATACTGAGAGCAAATAAATACAAGCTATCTGCCCATTTTTTATTAGCTAAATGCAGTTACGCTGCTCTGAAATTTTAAAGGTTACTTTGAAACAAGATGATGGTTTCTGTATATTAAAGTAGATCTTGAACCAATAGTGACTACATTCTTTCTTTCCTTGCTCTTTTTAACAGTTTCAGAGACAATTTGGAGAAACCATCAGCATCTTATTCAGACTGGCTAGTAAATAATAGCATTGCTGAACTTGTAGCTTCCACTGGCCTTCCAGTGAACAACAGTGATGCTTATCAAGATCCTCGCTTTGATGCAGAAGTAAGACATTTTTGACTTATCTAAGTATCCCATTCCATATTCTTTTGATATTCAAAATTTTGGAGAGCTTTTTAATAGCTAATCATATTTATCAAATGTAATGCTAGCCGAATGTAATGTACCTTTTATGATCTGATCACAGACCTGGAAGAAATTACAAGATTTATAGAAATATCCTCATGGTCAAGTCAAGATGGTGCCTATGACCACATGTTTGAAGCCACATCCCTTCTGCACATGTATTGAACTTCCACACATATCATATGGGATGGGGCTTCACTTTCATGGTCATGATTGCCTCTTGACACTTTGGCCTCCTTCCCATCCACAATACTTTTAGTTTGCCTTCTGAACGCATCTTTTCTCCATTTGATTTAGTCATTTTTTAGAATAAGCATTGGATCTTTGTATTGAAATAATTACCTGGTTAATTCAAACCAGTCTGTTAAAGTTTTGCTCCTTTACACAGTTTCTAAGCTTTCAGTACTTTCTGGAAATATCAGATCACAATTGACAGTAGATACTGCAAGTTCCAAAATTTCCTACACTGATGGCATTCTTAATCCCTTTACTTTATTAAAAGAGCTCTAAAATAGTTTAGTTTGAGTGTTTTTGTGGGTGGGAGCCTGATGCAGAATTAGGTGAGAATTTACAGCAGTTCAATCCATACAAAGCTAAGAGAGAAAAAGTGACATTTTTACAAAGTCTTCTGTTTATAGGAAGTCTGTCAAGAAATGTCTCTAAAAGCCTTCATAATAGATTTTTTTATTATATTTGAAATATAAATGCTCAGAACCATTTTACAGAGAAAACTGCTGGAGGTAATTAAATCAGCCGTTGAGAAACTGCCTAGGCAATATTTCCTGCCAACAGCATGCTGAAATAAAGCATATAATATTCTTACTGAATGTAGAGTTACAATTTCACATATGCTCTTTTGATTACTATGTAATGCAGCTGATTAATTTTTGTTTTACATTTCCTTAAAGAGTGCATTAATAAAAATGCTGTCAACTTATTTTGAGAAGGAATATTGTTTTTTATGAGGCAGAAGAAGCAATAATTAATTATTGATGGGATTTTTTTGCTATTTAATATTTAATCTCCAAAGTCAATTTTCAGGAAAAAATGATTATTGAAGACAAAACGTCTTTATTATTAAAATAACATCTCATTAAAATACAAGAAAGCTAAGAACTGGGATTTGCCATCAGATTTTGGTTCTGTTCCTTTCCTGCACTGCTTGAACTTGCAAATAAAATTATGTATTTTATTTCTGAAATGTCTTTACCATTTTGGAAACTTATTTATAATATCTGTTAGTAACGGGTCCACCAACTA
Source organism: Rhabdophis nuchalis (assembly GCA_039707465.1). Classification (NCBI taxonomy): domain Eukaryota; kingdom Metazoa; phylum Chordata; class Lepidosauria; order Squamata; family Natricidae; genus Rhabdophis; species Rhabdophis nuchalis. The sequence continues at coordinate 189,525,569 of CM077643.1, read as the reverse complement.
CTTCATTTACAATGCAGCAAAAACCACATGTTGAACTCCGTACACCATAAATTATTGCTTAAAATGATGAAAAGTAGCGAAGACTATTAAAATACAAAACAGATTAAAAATGGATCACTGAAGTTCAGGAAGAAAAGCTTTCCAGTGCAACTGAGACGTATTCAATTAAGATGCATAGATACATATCATTTTGCCTAGTGTTGCTGTAATTGTGTTATCATTTCAAATTAGCACTTTTTTCTGAATATTTAAGGGAATTATAATACAGGTAGTCCTCAACTTACGACCATTTATTTAGAAATTATTCACAGTTATGATGGTGCTGAAAAAAATGACTTACAGCTGATCCTCACACCTACATCTGTCGCAGCACCCTCGTTAAATTCGGCATTTGGAAACCAGCGTGTATTTAGGATGATGTAGTGTCCCAAGGCTACATGATCATCATTTGTGACCTTCCCAGGCAGCTCCCAACAAGCAAAGTCAATGGGGAAAGCAGGATTCACTTAATGAGTCCATAACTTGCTTAATGGCTGCAGCAAAAAGGTTGTAAATCAGCTGCAACTCTTCTAATAACCATCTCACCTAGTGATGGATGTTGCATTCCCAATTGTGGTCCTAAGTCTAGGGCTACCTGTAGACTTTTGGTTTAAGACTAAATCATATGTTATGGTAAGTGATGAAGGTTTTTTTTTTAATCTAGGTTGATCAGATGTCTGGCTTTCACATAAGATCCGTACTCTGTGTACCTATATGGAATAACAGTCACCAAATAATTGGTAAGATACTAAAAATACTTTTTAAACGTAAAATGTGTTAATGTGTTGATGTGATAGTTCACTATCAATTAATTACTGCAGTAGTTCTGTAATAATAAGTAACTGTTATTTTGTAGATTTGCAAATTAGATTTATATTGACATTGTCCATATCTATATAAAATGATATAAAAGATGTGAATACAAACAATAGAACTGGAACAAAACTTTACTGTTGGCTGTTTTAGTAATTAATGTATGAATTATTAATGGGAGTAATAAATTAAAATAAATAAAATTCTGCTTGGAAAAAAATAAAAGCCCATTTCTGAAGTTTCAAATACTGATCCAGCAAGTAAAATGAGGATTAGGAAGAAAAGCAGATTGGCAAGCAACAGATTGCTCTGCTTTCAAATTAATTATAATTTACTGTCTCATGGAATTTATTATGTTAAAAATGAGATACACAAAGAATATTTGTATAATAAGTTGACATGAAGCCTGACACTCAGAGCTAAATCTAATTCAGCCAGCATGGAAGGAGAAAAGCTACTATTTTGAGTTGTTTCATTTAGCTGAATTCAAGCTTTGATGAATATATTAGTAATCCAGTATCAGATGCTGTTGGTATAATAGCATTTATGATTTATAATGCAAGTAATAATGCTTGGTGGTTTTTGAACTTTGAGTTCTTGTTTTGTGGCATTTCTCCTTCATCAATTAATTTATGTATATGTTTATCATTGTAAATACATAGCATAAAATTAACTATGTTTGCTAATTCCTTGTAAAGGTGTTGCTCAGGTGCTAAATAGACTTGATGGAAAACCTTTTGATGATGCTGATCAGCGACTCTTTGAGGTAAGACATGTCAAATTGATGCAGTCTAATTATAATATTCAGTGCAGGGTGTGTGCACGCTTGTGTATGTGTGTGTGTGTTACGTTTGTGCTGCTAAATAAATAAAGGGAGGCTAGTATAGATCTATTTCAAGCTATTTAGCTCTCATCAACTAGCCATACCCTTATTGGGATTTGAACCAGGGCTGTATTACATATCAGGCAGTTGTATTAGCCACTGAGCCACAGGTTCTCTTCCTATATCAGCTGAGCCAGAGGAGTGTGTTATCTGATTTCAGTACAGGTAGTCCTCGACTTACAACTGAAATTGAAACCAAAATTTATGTTTTCTTAAGTGAGTTTTGCCCTATTTTACAACTTTTCTGGCCATATTTGTTAAGTGAATCACAGCAGTTGTTGAATTAGTAACACGGTTGTTGAGTGAATTGGGTTTCCCCATTGACTTTGTTTGTCAGAAGGTCGCAAAAGGTGATCACAGGACTCTGGGACACTGCAACCATCAAAAATGTGAGTCAATTGTCAAGCATCTGGATGTAAGTCATGTGACCATGGGGATGCTACAACATAAGTGAAAAAACGGTCATAAGTCACTTTCTTCAGTGATGCTGTAACTTTGAATGGTCACTAAATGAACTGTTCTAAGTTGAAGACCACCTGTATTCTAGCGGTGGCAGTTATCTTTAGAACCTGTGCTGCTGTAGTCTGCTTCAACATTCGTATGAGTGATAATCAGACAGTTAAATAGCAAAATTAAAGTGGAAGATTGAATTTGCCATTCTGAAAACACACCAAACGTTGCTCTTCCATTTTGGTTTAAAAATGAATAATTATGTTTGCATATGAAATACTTACAATGTAAAAATTCCATCACTATTTGCAATTGCACATAGTCTTGTTTTTTCTTGTGTCTGCTTTATAATATAAATATTGTGCCTTGTGTTATTGCTTTATAAGTCTTTATAGTTCCTCAAATTAAATTTTTTACTATAGAATTACATTTTAAGATTTATCTAATGTTCATTCACAGTTTTGATCTACTTTTTTAATTCTACTCTTTTCATTATTTCTGGTCCATTTCCTTTTCCTTCCAACTTTTCTCAAGTGCTCCCAAAAAAAAAGTGGCTCAGACATTGATTTACAGGAGCCAGCAGCGTGAAAAACAATTGTGCTCAGAACAAAACATGCCTCTTTGCAATGTTTATTTCAAGTACGGAATAAAAAGTACGGAATAAAAAATAAATAAATCTTTTTTATTTTTAAAAGCAGTCTTCTGGATGGTCTGTGAAGAGCCAGAATTTTGTTTTGCTTCTTCCACTTGGAATTGTTTCCCCTACTGCAATTTAAAATTCACTTTGAATTTTGCAGCTTGAGCCGATACATCGCTAGGGATTTGTCCTGGATGATGTGAGAGACTGAGCTTTGGTGTGAAGTAGTAGCCCTTAGGGGCACAGGGGAAACTGAGAAAGCCATTCTGGGTTTGACTGCTGTAGGTGAGAGATGCTCCAAAGAGTGAAACTAGGAGTAAGTACAAACAGTACTAATACAATTGCTTTCTTAAATTCAAGAATAGTATGCACTATGCATGCTCTTGCATGCTGGAGGTATAGAAACTTAAGTAAGTGAATGAATCTGATTGATTCCTGGTTTCTCCGCAAAATATACTACTTTCCCATTGCGTAGCTGGAAAAAAAATCCCAGCATTTTGCATCAATCTGATAGTGGAGCAAAGACACAGGGATAGGTTTAACCATTGTCCATGTATCTTAGCTTGATCATCAAGCCTGGTCCACAATCTTGTGTTCCGCCTAATTGAATATTGAGCATGGGGTGACTTCCATTGGATATTTTTAGTCTAGTGAAAGGAAGGACTAGGGGGGTGACATGATAGCAGTGTTCTTATATTTGAGGACCTAATGACTAAATGCCAAGGTGCATGGAAGACTGTTACCTTCCCACCACAGGTGGGTCCTATTTTTCTACTTGCATTTTTACCTCCTTTCGAACTGCTAGGTTGGCAGAAGCTGGGACAAGTAACGGGAGCTCACTCCCTTACGCGGCACTAGTGATTCAAACCGCCAAACTCTTGACCTTTCTGATCAACAAGCTCAGTGTCTTAGCCACTGAGCCACCGCGTCCCTTCATTATACACATATACTATGCCAATATACTGTATTGTAACAACCTGGGATCTTGCTAAAGACCCAATCCTTATGAAGGCCAAGACCAGAACTGGAAGCTATGATTTTGTATTGCACATGTACAGTACAGAATAATATACAAAACGCCAAATTTGGTCTGAACAGTTGGCTAACCGTGCAACAAACCATAATAAGAAAGGCAGATATATTTAGAAATGCTTACATCCTGTGATGATAACTTTAACATTATTCAACAATATCTGCCTATCTTAGGTCTTTGGGAAGGACTCAATGTGGATAAAAAAGACCAAATCCAGTCTAAACATATGGCTGACTATACAACCAACTTAGCTTGTAGGGCACCCAACCAGCTTGTAGGGCACCCAACACATATAAAAAGTATGGGGAAGCACTTGATGTATTTGGGACAATGTGCCAGGAAAGGGCACAGAAAGGGCAGGAAAGAGGAGCACATGGGAAGGGGAAGGGAGAGGGCAGGAATGATGGCCATGGGAGTAGGGAGAAGAAAGGCCCCCCTCAATGGCTTCCTGTCAGAAAAACACTTCTACGTCTATAAATACCCAGGCAAAGCTGGGTCATCAGCTAGTAAGTGGACAAAAAGACCAATTTAGTGATAAACTTATGGCTGACTGCAATCAACCATAATTTATAAAGCTTGTAGGGCACCTAACTCATATAAAAAGTCCACACTGGTTGGTTTCAGCTCAGTGTTGAATTTTGCTGAGGGCTTGCGCTCTGTTCATGTTCCTGTGCAATATTGATGCAGTCTATGATGTATTTTGCTATAAAAAGATGTTGCGGTGTACAGTTTTTGTTCCTTTGGCATTTGGAGCAAAAAGGTAGGGGGGTTACCCCCCCAATCAAGCATACATGCGTGACTCATTCTTGTTCTTTTTCTGAGCAGCTGAGATTTTAAAAGATAGACTTAAGCACCAATGTGCAGGAAAGCAATTTGATATTTTCCTTATAAGATTTCTTCCCTGCCCAGTGGTACTTGTTTTCTTTCTCTCTTTCTCTCTCTCTCTCTCTCTCTCTCTCTCTCTCTCTCTCTCTCTCTCTCTCTCTCTCTCTCTCTCTCTCTCTCTCTCTCTCTCTCCCTCTCCCTCTCCCTCCCTCTCTCTCCCCCTCTCCCTCTCTCTCTCCCTCTCTCCCTCTCTCTCTCTCTCTCTCTCTCTCTCTCTCTCTCTCTCTCTCTCATATTCCAGTATGGAGGAGCATATTTGTTTCTTCATTCATATATTTGCAAGCCAGCTATTGCAGGCTGCCAGGAAAGAAAACCACATCTTGAAACTGAAAAATAAGAATTGCGATGTTCGTTGCTGACTATCTGCAAGAAAACTCACAATAAATAGGGGAAAAGTCAGCACTTGCCCTGGACAAGAAACCCTGAAACTTGTATAGGAAATTTCAAATTTCTTTCACACTTTGGGGGAATTAAAAAAAATAAAGTTTGGCTAGCTGATCTTTATGCCAGTTGACAAGCCAATATCTGCATAAACTGCCTCTATATGTATTTGTATAGTGCTGAGAAGGAAGAACTTCACTGTTTTCAATGTTTCCTAGGACTGGAACACAATAGCATTTCAAGTGGGACTTTTTTGTTCTGAGCTCAATGTTTTCTTTTCTATTTCATGCACATCCTAGTAACCATAACGTTTCTTTATTCCATTTTAGTATTATTAAATTTTGAAATCACATTAAAGCTAGACTTTTCTTTTTAGGCTTTTGTTATATTTTGTGGCTTGGGCATCAATAATACTATAATGTACGACCAAGTGAAAAAGTCCTGGGCAAAGCAGTCTGTGGCTCTTGATGTAAGTATTATTGAAAAAATCAGGTATTTTTTTAAAAAGCTTTTTATGATTCGAAGGATGCCGTATATAATTGGAAAGGGGTCAGTAGGAAGACAACAATGCTGATACATATACAAGTACTGAATTGCTGTGCTGTGTAGCGACATAGCATAGAGAAAATGAAGAGGAAGAGCACACTGGAAAAAAATTAATATTGAAAACAGAAACAAAATAAAATAAATAAGTTATGTACACTGAACTTTGGCTTCCTCTCCATTAAACAAGTGAAGAAAACAATCTTTTTGTTTAAAAAAAGACAAGAAGCAGAAGGAAAAAAGACCCAGGTTTATACATTGTGCCATGTAAAATGTCTAAATCAATAGCTCATTATTTATCAACAGTTTTAGTCCTTCAAAGTGAGACCAATTTAGGGTTTTTTAAAATACTCTTTTAGACTGTTAGCTAATTTCTTAATTTGGTATGAGTAGTTTCCATACATTACTAAATCATTTAATTCAATTTCTAAAAACAGACTATTAGGGAACATTTTAAAGCCTTGTAAAACGTTTGGTGCCTCTTGGCAGCACCTCAGGTTTTCAGGGTACTTTTTCTAGGACAATTATGTTTCTGTGCAGTGCTGGTTGATACTACTGCCAGGATCAAAAATAATTTAAATGAGTCTGTTGTTTGTTGATTTGCCTTGCAAATGTGGCAGTGGTGGGTTTCAAATTTTTTAGAACCTACTCTGTAGGTGTGGCCTATTTTGTGGGCGTGCTTGGCAGTCATGTGACAGGGTGGGAGTGACCACCTTTTAAAATGTGGTGAAACTCATTTAACAACGCTCTTGCTTAGCAACCAAAATTTTAGACTCAATTGTGATGATAAATTCTTTCTTTCTTTCTTTCTTTCTTTCTTTCTTTCTTTCTTTCTTTCTTTCTTTCTTTCTTTCTTTCTTTCTTTCTTTCTTTCTTTCTTTCTTTCTTTCCTTTCCTTTCCTTTCCTTTCCTTTCCTTTTCTTTCCTTCCCGTTGGGTCACTGGCAGCAGCGGGCCAGATTTACTTCCAGGTACGCCAGTGGAATCCCCTCTCACCGGTTCTCTAAATTTCACCAACCGGCTCTCGCTAGTAGGTGCGAGCCTGCAGAAACCCACGACTGAAATGTGGCCTAAAACCTGAAGTAGCCGTAGTATGAGTAGCTGTAGTGAAAGTGTAGTGATCTAGAAGTAGAACCATGGGCATTCTAGTTTTCTTTAAAATTGGATTCAACACAGTAAGTAGTTTCATGGATACCATGTTTCTCTAAAAATAAGACAAGGTCTTATTTTCTTTTGAGCCCTGAAATAAGCACTTGGCCTTATTTTCGGGGAGGTCTTATTATTTTTGTGGTGCTGGAGGCCAGCGTGGTCACCTCATGGCTGCTGCTGTGTTGCAATATTTTCAGAGAGGGCTTATTATTTGGGGAGATCTTATTTGGGGGAAACAGGGTAATATATATTGCAGAGATACTAATGAACCATTATAATATTCACTTTGTTGATGGCCTAAGCCAGGGGTGTCAAACTGGATTTCTTCAAGGGCCAGATCAGCATTGTAGTTCTCCTCTGTGGGCCAGCCAGTCAGGGGGGAAGACAGAATGGACGCCTCCTGTAGCACCCTGCCAGCCAAAATGGGGCATGGGGTGTGTGCGCCCCCTCCATGTTCTGTTTTCAGCCTGGACAACCTCCTACATCACCCTGCCAGGCAAAATGCAGCCCCCCTGTGCCCCGTTTTGACTCCCAGAGGCATTGTGGGCCAGTCCTTTGCTATTTCCAGGCTGGCCCTGTGGGCCAGATTTAAGCACCCCGTAGACCGGATCTGGCCCATCGGCCTTGAGTTTGACATCTCTGGTTTAAGATGATTGTAACTTTTTAGGTTCTCACCTGTGACCATTTTTCTCCCCTCCCCCCAATTTGTTCTGGATCAGGTGCTGTCTTATCATGCAACATGTTCAAAGGCAGAACTTGACAAATTTAAGGTAACATATTTCACTTATTTTAGCAAAAAATTTAACAAAAATACATTTGAATCTGTAATAGAAATTAATTCTAATTTTTCAATGTTGACTGCTGATTCAATTCTTTGGTTACTATTTAGTTTCTTCAGTTGTTTTTGAAATGTTTGTGATCAAATGATTACCCTTGTCAGGATTTTCTGTATTTTATGTTTTTGGCTCAGCATTATTCCTCCCTCCATAAACACAACCTAACTTTCTCTCTTTGCTTTTTCACTTTTACTGGGATCACATCAGAGGTGGGTTGCTATTGGTTCGGCCCAGATTGAGCAAACTGGTAGTAGCGGCAGCAGGAGGCTCCGCCCACCCGCCTGGACGCTTCTGTGCATGTGTGGAGGAGCACGCCTGAACTGGTATTAAGAAAATTGGCAACCCACCACTGTATCACATATTGTCTTTAGCCCTGGTTGGTCATGGTATGCTCAATTACTGGGATTTGCTGAGTAAGTCACATCTGGCAGAGATCATTCAATAGAACGAATAAATTGTGGTTTACAAACCATAGGGACTGAATTGAGATTGTAAGGCAATTAGAGTACTTATATAAGCAGAAAGGTGAGGTATACATGTATTCAATAATAAAAAATAAACACCCTGCCACAAGCAAATTAAATCAAACAAACCAGAGTATAGCTTTGATGAGGAGTACTCTAAACATTTGATCTGAGGGTTGCAGTATTTTGAAATTAATATGACATCCAAAAGCTGTGCTTACATGCGATGTGTGAATTTCTTGATGTAGTACCTCCATTATAACATTTTATTTAGTGATAAATGCTATAATTAGTGGTGAGAACAACCGTAAGTATTGCTGTAATTTGGGGCAACATGATGGAAGGCTGCAGATTGGGAATTGGAAGCCGTATGTGGCCTGTGGATTATAGCTTGGTCATCCTAGTTTGATATAGTATAGGAATTTTATCTACTTGACCATTCATTATGGTGACTAATCATCGTATTTGTAATATCGATGGAAGTGCCAAATGTGTTCAGGGTACTATAGCAAAAAATATCTGCAAAACAAATGTTTGCAAAGGTCACGATCTCAGTGATACATTATAGAACAGGAATCTCCAACCTTGGCAAATTTAAGACTTGAGTTAAGATAGAGTTCTGGGAGTTGAAGTCCATAAGTCTTCAAGTTGCCAAGATTGGAGACCCCTGCTCTATAATGAGAAAATGGAGTTGGAAAGGAAACTTACTGGCTAGGAGACGATAGAAGGTAAATGAGATGAAAGACAATAACGAAGCCAGAAAACAAGACATAAAAAAAAATATCAAAATTTTCTTAAAGTGAAATAACTAGAAATCCAGAAAGAAAGTTCCATGCACAAGGAACAAGCTAATATGCAAGACAAGAAATAACAAGTTCAGGATTGTTGCCAATCCTTGTAGGCAATATCACTCTCTGCCCCATAGATACATGTGGTTTATGGTTAGGTGGTTGTTGAATATGGATATTGTACTTCAGATAACCAACGAACCAGATAGATAGAATTCTTTTAGTCTTTATTTGGTAGAGTGTGGTAATTCAAGCCATGTTTTAGATCATGAATTCTGGCTCTAGCATAAAGCACTGTTTTAAGTGATATCTGATACTAGACCAATATCTAGACCTGTGATGGCAAACCTATGGCATAGGTGGCACACAGAGCTCTCTCTGTGGGCACGTCAGCTGTTAACCCAGCCCATGCGTGCGTGCCTCCCACCGGCCAGCTGATTTTTGGGTCTCTGCTGTGAATGCATAGGAGTTAGGGCACATGTGGGAGATACACACACGTGTGTGTGTGGGGTGTGCCCCCCTGCGGCCTGTGTTTGGTCCCAGGAGGCTGCAGGGAGGCCTACTAGGCCCAAAATGGGGTGGGGGGGGTCACGTGCGCATGCTCAGGGGGAGCAGGGGGGTCATGCACACATTGCATTATGGGTGCTGGCACGCATGAGCATGTGCTGTTGCGCATGTGCGCACTTTCAGCACGCAACAACAAAAAGGTTAGCCATCACTGATCTAAACAACCTGTGTTATTTCCCTAAAAAGTAAGTGCTCTTTACGTTCTGAGAAAAATTCTGTTAGTTTTGTCTTAAATTTCAACCAAGTCCATTTCCAAAGAAAATATGTGAACAGTTCCGTTTCTTAAGTATTTACAGTTAAGTGAAAAAAATGCTTATCTAAATTGTGCAGCTGGGAATATGTGTATGTAACAAATTAATAATTCATGGATGATTTGCATTATTTATAGTTTGTATTCATTTTTGTAGGGCAAATAATACTCAGGAGAATCATATGATATAAAATACTGAACCACTTGTTTTATACATCTTTGGTTCAATATGTAATAATATATTTCTGGTTAGGTGCTTGTGACCTTTGCTAAGCCCAAACACAAAACAAAGCTATAATCAATAGGAGTTTTAATTAATCACAGCTTCAAAAGTCATTTTCAGTTGGTTGAAATAACATTCAACACAAATATGATGAAACATTTTTGGTATTGTTGTTCTGCATGTATGTACATTTCAGCAATTTGTTGTACAGCTCCAGAGATTTGCATCGGTAAAAAAAAATCCTCCCTTGATGCTACATTGTAGAAAGCAAACAAAAGATCTTAACATTATTTTTTTTAATATATATGTGTTTATTTAAAAATTACATGTTAGGTTCCAATTATTTTACATATTATTTTAAATGTCTAGTCTTTTAAAATGGAAATATTTGGGCAATTAACGAAAGCTAAAGATGGCCAGGCTATCAGAAATGCAAATAAAAGTAGCCTTTTAAATATTTCAGCAAATATAAATATATTACTAACTCCCATTAAACTTTTTAGTGTGAATACCCAGACCTCTTGTTATGCACAAGAGGGGGGGGGGTGTCACACAGATTTATTTAGTATTTACCGTACCACAATATTATGAAGTTTGAGCCTCTTGAATAAGGCATCCCTAATGTAACACATTGGTGTGATTTGTACAATGTATCACAATAATTTGAGCCTGGTTATTTTAGCCTTGAATGAGGACTCTGGATTGATTATTCTATAATACCTTTGTTTCCTTAGTTATCCACAGTATTCTCGGGGATTTTCTTTAACTTCAAAGTTCAAAAGCATCAACACTCCTCCTATCCTGCCTCCTCAAATCCAACTTGCACTTTGTTGAGTCCATCGTCTGTCCAATACTCTTAAGTTACAGGTAGACACAGCCTAGCACAGAGGTTGGCAACCTTAAACACTCAAAGAGCCACTAAGGTTCTAACCTGAAGCCCCCCGTTCAATTCTGAAGCTGACCGGAAGTCCAGTTCCCCCACCATAGAGTCTCCTTCTAGCTTTTTCCTCTACCTGTCCTAACCGAAATCCCTATCAATTGTGGAGCTGACCGGCGACAGGGAGCTGCAGCAGAGGGATGAAAGAACCACATGCAGCTCCAGAGCTGCAGGTTGCTGACCTCTGGCCTAGCATCTGAATATCTTTTTCTAGATCTTCATTGCTAATCTTCAGCATATTTTTGACTCCTGATTTCTTCAGTGTTGATTGTTGATCCTAAAAGGTGGGTTTCTTTATTACTGATTTATTTATTATCAATTGTTCATTTTTAAAGGCAGAAGCTATCCATCACCTCAGCATCTTCATTGTCAATTTTAAGCCTGGTTAATCTAAATTTAATTCAGTGAATTAAAAGTGTCCCCCCCCCCCCCCCTGCCCAGCTCCAGACAGTTTGCTGTAGAGTTGGGAGGCACCTCATTAGTTTGGTATTTCTTATATTCAATCTTAGTCCCATTTTTTTCCCACTGGAATCCTTGATTTTCATTATTAGAGTTTGTTGATTGTTTGCATGTTCAACTATCTTAGTAGTGTCATCAGCATTGCACCAGTTATTTATTTATTATTTTATTTATTATTTATTTTATTAAATTTATAGACCGCCCCCTCTCCCCCATGGGGACTCGGGGCGGTGCACAGGAAATTAAAAATCCAATAAATACAACAATATACGAAGTACAAAATATTAAAACCGAATTAAATTACCCCTGTGCTAAAATCAATATTAAAACCCCTAAAACCCTAACAATTACCCCTTAAAATTCTAATTAAACAATTTCTTTCTGCGGCTAGGTATATAAAAAATTAGGCAAGAAATATTGATATTTCTTCCTCCAGTTTTAAAGGTACATTTTCTTTCAGTCCAGCTTTTCTTAATATATACTCAATTTATAAGCTAAATAAAGAAATAGAGAAGATATGGTCTTCTCTTACTTCTTTGCTGACCTGGAGCCTGTCTGTTTCATCTTTTTCCACCCACAGTGTGATTTCCTGCCTCGTGTAAGAGTTTCTCATAAGGACAATGAGGTTATTCTGGATTTCCCATTAAAAAACCCACATTCCATAGCTTCACATGGTCAACCCAATCAACCCACATGGACAACCCAATCAAAAGCCTTTCTATAGTCAATGAAGCATATTCTGACTTATTTTTGATATTCTTTATTTCTGTCAATTATGCAGCATGAATCACAATAATGTTTATTTTTCTCTGGCCTTTCCTGATACCATCTTGAACATCTCCTTTTCCCTGTAGGGCACTAGTATATATATTGGATGAGCCTAGGTATTATTTTGCCAGCATATACGTTTTAGAATACAGTACTGTCAAGCTGTCTCCTTTCTTTAGTACTATTGTGCAGGCTGACCTTTTCCGATTTGTTATTGTTCTCTGCATTTGCTAACGTTGTTTGGTTAAAACCCTTATAGATTCTTTTTATGTTACTCGCCATATTACTGTGGGTATTCCAGCAGTTTCTGTAGTCTCGTACTTGGTAATGATGGAAGTGCCGATCTTACTTCTTCTAATCCTAGGGTACCTTGTAAAGTAGATAATATCTTCAAAAGCATCGTAAACATTGATATCTCTGTAGTATTTCAGTATATTCCTTCCATTTTATTTGATCTTATTTGGTTATTGTCTACAGGCAGCCTTTAGCCTATGAATTTATGATTGGAATCTTTTTCTGAGTTTGGAAATCTTTTAGAAGAGTTCCCTTGTTTTTTTTCATGTCTGTTTCCATACTTGATGTATTCAGAAATGTCATTGTAATACCACTTGTAGTCTCTTCTAACAGCTCTCTGAAATTCTTTTTCAAGTTCCTTTCTGAGATATTTATATGTCTTGGTGTTTTCTTCCTGGCAATATCCGTTGTTCTGACATGTGATTTTTTTTCTTTCTTTCTGCTTCTTGGTCTTTGGCAGTCTTTATTCACATTCATCCTTAACAATCACTTTGAAGTTCAGCACTTCAAAATACAATACAATACAATACAATACAATACAATACAATACAATACAATACAATACAAGAGTTGGAAGAGACCTTGGAGGTCTTCTAGTCCAACCCCCCCCCCCCGCCTAGTCAGGAAACTCTATACCAGTGATGGCGAACCTATGGCACGGGTGCCACAGGTGGCACCCAGAACCATTTCTTAGGGCACGCGAGGCGTTGCCCTATCAGCTCCAGCACGCATGTGTGCGCTGGCCAGCTGATTTACGCCTTCTTTTGAGGCTGTTTTTCACCCTTTGGAGGCTTCGGGGAAGCTCCCGAAGCCTCTGGAGGGGGGGAGGCTGTTTTCACCCTCCCCAGGCTCTTAATATTTGCATTTATTTGCATTTATTAACCGCTCCCTCTCCCCACAGGGACCCGGGGCGGTGCACAGGAGAAACTAAAAACAATATAAACAATCAATACAAAATATACAGTTTAAAACACCATTAAACTATGTTATCCCGTGCTAAAAAATTAAAACCCATTAAAATACATTTAAAAATCTATAGACAGAGAGACTATCCAAGGCCGGCCAGTCGAAAGAAATAGGTCTTTAGTTTCATACGGAAGGAGCGGAGGTCCGTGGTCGTTCTAATATCGGGGGGAAGGTCGTTCCAGAGGGCCGGGCCCGCCACAGAGAGAGCCCTTCCCCTGGGCGTCGCCCGCTGACAAAGTCTAGTGGACGGCACCCGGAGAAGTCCCTCTCTGTGGGAGCGAATCGGTCGTGAGGATGTATGGGGCAGGATCCGATCCCGCAGATAGCTAGGTCCCGAGCCATGGAGCGCCTTAAAGATGATAGTTAGCACCTTGAAGCGCACCCGGAAGACGACAGGCAGCCAGTGCAGCTCGCGCAGGAGTGGTGTAACGTGGGTAAACCTGGTGGTCCCCATAATTGCCCGCGCGGCTGCATTCTGAACTAACTGAAGCCTCCGGGTGCACCTCAAGGGAAGCCCCATGTAGAGAGAGTTACAATAGTCCAGTCGGGATGTCACGAGGGCATGAGTGACTGTGCGAAGGGCGTCCCGATCCAATAGGGGGCGCAATTGGCGAACCAGGCGAACCTGGTAAAACGCCCTCCTGGCCACGGCTGTCACTTGCTCTTCCATAGACAAGCCTCTGGAGCCTGGGGAGGGCGAAAAAAGCACACCAAAAGCAGGGGGTTGCGCACATAGTATTATGGGTGTGGCACGCCCACACACAACTCCCCTGCGTTCCCCCCGCTTTTGGCACGCGAGCCAAAAAAGGTTAGCCATCACTGCTCTATACCATCTCAGACAAATGGCTATCCAACATACTCCCAAAGACTTCCAGTGTTGGGGCACTCACAACTTCTGGAGGCAAGCTGTTCCACTGATCAATTGCTCTAACTGTCAGGAAATTTCTCCTGAGTTCTAAGTTGCTTCTCTCCTTGATTAGTTTCCACCCATTGCTTCTTGTTCTACCCTCAGGTGCCTTGGAGAATAGCTTGACTCCCTCTTCTTTGTGGCAACCCCTGAGATATTGGAACACTGCTATCATGTCTCCCCTAGTTCTTCTTTTCATTAAACTAGACATACCCAGTTCCTGCAACTGTTCTTCATATGTCTTAGTCTCCAGTCCCCTAATCTTCTTTGTTGCTCTTCTCTGCACTCTTTCTAGGGTCTCCACATCTTTTCTACATCATGGCGACCAAAACTGAATACATTATTCCAAGTGTGGCCTTACCAAGGCATTATAAAGTGGTATTAACATTTATTTATTTATTTATCAAATTTATACCCCGCACCTTCTCCTAAAAAGGACCCAGGGCGGCGCACAGGCAATATTAAAAAACCATACATAATTACAAAAATACATTATTAAAAACTATTAAATTATATCCTGTGCTAAAACACTTATAAAACCCTATAAATTAAAATTTATACGAATAAAAGTCAGAAACGGGGGGTTATTTCACTTGATCACTTAATTCTATCTTTCTGTTTATGAGGCCTAGAACTGTGTTGACTTTTTTTGGCAGCTACTGCACACTGCTGGCTCAAATTTAAATGGTTGTCCACTAGGACTCCAAGATCCCTCTCACAGTTACTACTATTGAGCAAGATACCACCTATACTGTACCTATGCATTTCATTTTTCTTGCCTAAATGTAGAACCTTACTCTTTTCACCATTGAATTTCATTTTATTAGATAGCGCCCAATGTTCAAGTCTGTCAAGATCCTTCTGTATCTTAAGCCTATCTTCTGGAGTGTTGGCTATTCCTGCCAGCTTGGTGTCATCTACAAATTTGTTGAGTTCCCCATTTATTCCCTTATCCAAATAATTGATGAAGATGTTGAAGAGTACTGGCCCTAAAACAGAGCCTTGGGGTACTCCATTGCATACTTCCCTCCATGTAGATGTAGTTCCATTGAGGACAACACGTTGAGTGCGGTTGGTCAGCAATCCATCTGGTGGTGATGCTGTCTAACCCACATTCTTCTAATTTATCTAGTAGTAAGTTATGGTCTACCTTATCAAATGCCTTACTGAAGTCCAAGTAAACTATATCGATGGCATTCCTCTGGTGCACTAAGATTAGTCTGGCATGATCTGTTTTTGACAAACCCAAATGATCTTTTATATATTGTAGGTATATGTTCAGCATCATAGTGTGGAAACCGATTAGCTTTGTTCTTCAGGTTTAGCCTGTTATAATACATTGCACAGTCATTTGTAATGGACTGTCCTTTATTGCTAGTCCATCTCTTAAGAAAAGCATAGTGCTGTCACCTAAAAGTTGAGAGAAAACTTATTAAATTTAGAATGATTGGAAAGAGCCTAAATTAGATGAGATCATTGCATTGTTCATAGCAGAAGGCAAAAATATTCTGCTTTTCTGTCACCTTTCATTTAGACCAGTGGTTCCCAACCTTTTTTTGGCCATGCCCCGCCTAAGCATCTGTAATATCCTGATGCCCCCCCCCCCCCCTTGGTGACATATAATTCTTACTTTTTCTCAAAAAGTGAACTCTACTCATGGGAAGGAAGCCTAAAAGGCCATTATCTTGGTTTAAACAAGGTTCAAATTGCTCCCATTAAAAATCAAATTGCTCCCGCATGGGGCTGGGCCCCACGTTGGGAACCACTGATTTAGACTGTCAGAATATATGACCATCATGGGTATATTATGAATTCTAATATGATTATTTCATAGTAAGAATATTAATAACATTAATTTAGCAAAAAAATATTAAGCCAATATTAAACATCACAAGAAGCACAGAGGATGCCTTGCTTTGCTTCTGTCACATTCTCCTTGTGGGTGACAGCTACTAAAATACTAGATCTACTTCAATGACCCTGCAGGGCTTCCTATTTTTTTTTTCTTTGAACTATTGCTTATTATTGATAGGGGCAGAAAAAAATAGTGTGATTTCATCACATCACACCACACGCTGATTTCTTGTAGTAGTAGATGGAGATAAGATGCGACTTTCCTTTTCTCTTACATCTCTTGGTTATCTGACGGCAAATAGAGAGATACAAATTCTGCTTCCAAATTTACTCATACTTGAAGGTAGCAGCCAGAGATGGTTTTGGATAAAGCTGTTCTCCTCAGGTCTTGAAAACAGGTAGACCTGCTTCATAATGAAGCACCACTTCATCAAATGATGAACTGTGTAGTGTCAGCAGAGTATGTTACTATTTGTATTAGAAAAGAGAGTGATGAAAAGATAAGAATGAAGAAAGAGCTTGTGTAATTTTCTGTCATAGAGGAATTATTTTTGCTCTGGAAGGAAGCAATCCGTCTAAAGATCAATATGGACAAATGGAGTCGTATTTTCTACCCTGGTCTTCTATTATATGAAAAGGCAGCAAGAGAATGAATTGGGATGAATGAATTCATACAGTGCTTGCATAGAGACAATCCTTAACTAAAATGCCATATATACAAGGCAACGCTTCTAGTCAATGCATCTTGTTCCAAGAGCATACATACTGTATATATGTATGTGCCACGATCATGCTAAATGTATTTCTCACACTCCTTCTGTCCCCTGCAATCGTTCCACTAATGCAGATGTACTTTTTATATGCGGGAGATCCAAATCATTTAACGCCCGTGGAAAAGAGTGAAATTGTTTTGATATTCATAAGATGTCATGCCATTATTCTGCCTGAAAAAAGAAGTCAAGAGCTAAAACAGTTTTCCTTTGTTGCAAATCCAGCCACTCAAACAATCCCATTAATGCCATGTCCTCCAACATAGTTCAAGTTTATATTGAGGTTTTGACTAGTTGCTGGGAGAAACAGCTCATCCTCGCCTCTTCTTTCCCAAATGAAAAGAAAACAAAACCATTGGCTAAGCAGTCAATCTTCATCCCTAACCAATTATTTTATACAGTGTTCATGTAGTCTACTCTGTAAAGTACAGTCAACAAAGAAATCAGTCACTCCACTTAGTCTTAGCAACAGAAATATTTCTTTGATGTTGAGCACCTTTCATGTTTGTATAAGGATATTGTATATTTGATACCCAGAGTCTGTTTTAAAAGTAGCAGCATTTGAATAGTTTCCTTGGCAGCCATAAATAATTTATTTGCTACTCTTTCTTCTTTTTCACTTTCCAGCTTTGCTATTTCCTTCTTATTGTTAGTTGCAAAGTCATGTCCGACCCATTGTGACCCCATGGACAATGTTCCTCCAGGCCTTCCTGGCCTCTACCATCCTCTGGAGTCCATTGAAGTTCACGCCCACTGCTTCGGTGACTCTATCCAGCCACCTCATTCTCTGTCGCCCCCTTCTTCTTTTGCCCTCAGTCTTTCCCAGCATTAGGCTCTTCTCCAGTGAGTCCTTCCTTCTCATTAGGTGGCCAAAGTATTTGAGTTGGTGGCCAAAGTATTTGAGTTGCTATTTCCTATAGAAATGCTAACCAGGCTTGACTCTGCTTGCCTCTTCAAGACCATCATTTAACTGCTGCCCCTTAGCAATTTCACTTTACCTACTGCAAATAGGGACACACTAACCTTCCATAATATTATGATAAGGAAGTAGAATGCTGCTTACGTGATCATGAAACAAATAGCCCTCCAGAGGTTATTGAACTACAGTTTCTGCATCCTTCATCAATCAGCAGGGTTCGCGGGGTTGCTGGGAGCTGTAGTTCTTCAACAACTGTAGAACCATGGATTTACCAAATGTGGATCAATCTTTACTTGCACCAACAGGAATATTTTAACTTAAACTCTAGTTATATGCAAGTGTGGGTTATGGATGTTCTGAGCTTGGAGAGGAAAGAATAAGATTTCCCTCAAGTGTGTATGAATAAGCATACCTTATCCTGATTGCAAAAATTTGCAAAACCTCTAGGTCAATGATGGCAAACCTTTTCGGCACTGAGTGCCAAAAAGGTTGTGTGGAAATGTCATGCATGCATGCGCGCTCCTCAGGGCCACACTCTGGAAAAGCTGAGCTTCCGGGTTCTAGTGTGCATGTGCGCCTGACGATCAGCTGACTGACACGCATGTGCAGTCTGGTTTTCGGTAGTGGCATGTGCATGAAGGGATTGCACTCCAGAAAAGCTGAACTTCTGGGTTCTGGCACGCATGCGCACCCAACAATTAGCTGGCCAGCATGCATGCGCACACCAGGTTTTGGTACTGCTGGACAGAACATCTGATCATTGCATGCGCATGTGCGCCACAAACCTGGAAGATGAACAGGCAAAACCACACATGCCAGATGACATGGTTTTGTGTGCCGCTTTGGGCACACATGCCATAGGTTCGCCATCACAGCTCTAGGTTGTCAACAGTGAGATGTCAATAAAGGAGAATGTTTTTAACTCAGGGTTGAAATGCACGGATGATGTTGCCTAGTTAGGATAATGAAACATCTGCAAGAAAACAATCAAGCACAGAGCACATCAAGGAGCCCTCACAATGAGATGTTTCTGTTTCTCTTTGTTACCATCTCATGGTCATCTAAACTTGCACTGCCCAGAAACATTTTAGTGAAGCAACAGATACATTAATCTGGATTTTGGACCGTTGTTTTTTTAATCAGACATTGAGTGAGTAGGAACTTTCTAATTTTCATATACTCAAAATGCAGTGGAGAGAGATCTGCTATTACTTAATGTTTCACATAGGCAAGCACTAACCAACGGATGGGTGTGCCTCCCTGGACTAAGCAGATGCAAAACTGGCCATTAATTGTAAATTAATATAAATAAAATTTTTAAAAAAGGCATGGACTAAGCAGTTGGAGAATTTTAAAATAAAGAAATTGCTTGGCGGAGAAGAGAAATGAATCCATTATACAAGCTTTCATTTGGAGGATTTTGCTTGATTTAAAAAAAAATATGTGTCAGCCTTTTCCAACTTTGCACTGTCTAGAATATTTGGAAATGTTATAATTTCCCATCACTTTGCAGAGAAGTAATTATGGAAATCAGGCAACATGTGAAGTGCAATGGATCAGAAATATATTTTGATCCCCCTGTTGAATTCAAAAAGAAAACCTACATGTACACTGTACCTACTCAGAAGTTGTTTTCATGCCACATTTGTATACTACTTTCTAAATTAACAATGATGCTTGTAAATAGAATTGTTTAATATATTGATTCAAACTATGTCATTTTGATAAACTAAATGGTGGGATATTAATATAAATGCTTTATTTCCCGCTGCTACTTTGATTTTTAAAATGAATTATTTATTTTAAATTATGTCTGGAACATTTTAAAATTCAAACACTTGTTTGGCCACTAGGTGTCATCCTTGCTCCATGTTAAGGAGTAGAGCAATAAGACTACATCCAGGATTGTCAGAAGCACAATATTCAAACAATTCAGTTTCCATGTAAATTGAGATCAGAATAATGTTTTCACATGTGCAGCGACTTAATGTTGGCAGGCGCAGCAGTCATTTTGTTTTTGCTTCAGTCCATTAAAAATGAGAGCTCCAAAGAAATGTTTTTGTTGATTCAATGGTAAATACAGAGTAGTAGTCATATCAAAGGTGCTTTCTTGAATCAACACACACCCTACATATTGTTAAAAGCAGGATGTCAGGCCTGCAGTTATATTCCTTTTAGGATCTTTGGCCTGCCACACTCTCTATTATTTTACTATGCTGTTTCATTGTGTAGTAATTGGGAGGGGGAATAGCAAGGGGTAGAATGTGTTGTTTTCAAAAGAAAAAATGTATTTCTAGAAGCTCAAGGTCATTCTTTGTCTCCGCACCTCCACACCTGACCAGAACCAGCGGGGTGGAGATGCCAGCATGGCAAAGGAAGATAGGACTATGTGATGGATTTATGGGTGTGGGGACAAGAAAGTGAACTTTCAACTGGGTGGGAAGGAAACTTTTAGATTCGGGATCCCACAGTTTGTGCCAACATGTCTGTCTTATTAAATTGGAACTTTAAGGATAGCTCTGCCTTGGACTCTGATTTAATTCTGCATGATATTTGGAATGCTTGATGTTTGATGAAGAGAAGGACCAGGGGAGACATGATAGCAGTGTTCCGATATCTCAGAGGGTGCCACAAAGAAGAGGGAGTCAAACTATTCTCCAAGGCACCTGAGGGCAGAACAAGAAGCAATGGGTGGAAACTAATCAAGGAGAGAAGCAACTTAGAACTAAGGAGAAATTTCCTGACAGTTAGAACAATTAACCTCTGGAACAGCTTGCCTCCAGAAGTTGTGAATGCCCCGACCCTGGAAGTCTTTAAGAAGATGTTAGATAGCCATTTGTCTGAAATGGTACAAGGTTCCTGCCCATGCAGGGGGTTGGACTAGAAGACCTACAAGGTCCCTTCCAATTCTGCTATTGTATTGTAACGCTGACACAGGAATAATGGCAAGGCCATATGTTCTCCTAGGCTCCCATATTATCAGAATTTGACCTTACACTCTCCCTCTTTTCCATCTCGTCCAAGGAGGGAGGGGCAGGAGAGAGGGGGGAGGAGGAGGACGAGAAGATATACATCATGGCAATCACATAGGTTGGCTTCCATGTTTACAGTGTCAACCTTTACGGAGTTAAATAGACATT
This sequence comes from Rhabdophis nuchalis, assembly GCA_039707465.1. NCBI lineage: Eukaryota > Metazoa > Chordata > Lepidosauria > Squamata > Natricidae > Rhabdophis > Rhabdophis nuchalis. The sequence continues at coordinate 189,504,615 of CM077643.1, read as the reverse complement.
TTGTAAAAGGCTTTCTCCTTTATGTTAAATTTCACCACAGTTCCTTTTTCAAGGCCATTAGCATTAGTACCTAAGGATTCAGTGAAGGTGTCTTTCAAGTGCTGTTAAGTCTTTCTTACTTCTTTTTTTCTGTTAAAAAATTTCTTATTTCTCCTATATAATCGTTATTTTGTTTCATCAACTAGGATCTGAGTGAGCTTCATGTGCTTTAAAGCAGGGATCCCCAACCTTTGCAACTTTAAGTCTGAAGGACTTCAGCTCCCAGAATTCTCCAGCCAGCTAAACTAAGCTGGCTGGAGAAGTCTGGGAGCTGAAGTCCTTCAGACTTAAAGTTGCAAAGGTTGGGGACCCCTGCTTTAAAGTACCATTTCTTCAAGGGCGTGGCAGGTAGCTTACACACTATAGAATCCACTTGTCAAGGTACTAAGGATTTAATAGCTGCCAGTTGATGAAAGTTTGTAAGCTGTAATGTGTAAACTGATGCAATGTTAGGCATGGCTGATGCAATGGGGCTGATTCATTGTAGCTATGGTATAACCCTTTAAAAAGCCTAATGGGAGGTCCACACAAGTCTATCTATGGGGGGAAATCCAGAAGGTTCTGATAGGTTCTGGAGAACTAGTAGAGGAAATTTTGAGTAGTTCCGAGAACCGGCAAATGTACATCTGGCTGGCCCCAGAGTGGAGTGGGAATGGGTATTTTGCAATATTCTCCCCCCAGGAGTGCGGAGGGAATGGGGATTATGCAGTATCCTTCTCCTGCCACACCCATCAAGCCATGCCCACCAAGCCACGTCCACAGTCATTAGAGGGTGTTTTTCTCTCTCTCATTGTGTATTTCATTTTGTCTCCTTGTGTCCGAGCTGAGTGGTAAGGGATTTTATTTACCATATTTATGTTTGTATATAAACCACTGTTAATTGTATAAAGACTCTGTGTGCTAATGCACTCTGTTATGCTCCTGGGTTTATCTCATAGTAATAATCACGCTGCAAAAACGCTTGACACCACTCTTATAGCACAGGCAGCTCGGTGAAGACCATATTTGACTGAAGTGAGCAGGAAGACTCATTTTTCTTGGCTCAAGTCATTCTCCCCCCCCCCTTTTTTTTTTGCAGTCAACTCTGTGGTTCAGGATAGCCCAGGTCTCTTACAGTTGACCAGAGTTTGCAACTTAGCAACTGTCTTATTTCACAAAGGAAGAGGATTGCTAAGTTGAGCAGATAAAGTTCCACCGAGGTTGAGGTGATAATGCAAAATTGATCAAGCTCAACTCAACTTGTTTATCTAATTCAAAAGTGCAAGCCTCAGTCCGATCTGTCAAACGGCAACACTAGAAGAAGAAAAATGACAATGAACTACCTTCCAGGGTAGGTCAATATACAGGTGCTGACAGAGCAGGCAGTAACTACGGTACTAATTCTCTCACTTGTCCCGGCTTTGCAACCAGAAACACTTAACTGTAATCAATGGCAGTTAAAGCAGCAGGCTTAGGTTGTAAATAGAGTCTGAGGTCATACACCTTAAAAAGGCTTCTACAAGCAAGCAATAACAAGCATGTTATCAGATGAAGGCAGCAAGGAAAACTTTCACCAGTGTCCCCGAAAGGAGATGGATTTCTAAAGCAGTTTGGTTTTGATGGCATCAAGAATTTCAATTTCAATTTTTCAATTTATTCAAATTTGTATACTGCCCTTTCTCCCTTGCGGGACTCAGGGCGGTGAACAGGCAATGATAAAAACAATAAAAACATCAATATAAATACCTATGCTAAAAATAAATTAAATTCTGCTTTAAAATGTACAATAAAACCCCAATAAAACCAGATTAAAAGCTACACCAGGCCGGCCGCACGAAAGGGATGGGTCTTCAGGGCTCGGCGGAACAGGCGTAGGTCCATAGTTGTGTGGAGGTCGGGGGGCAGGTCGTTCCAGAGGGCAGGAGCTGCCACAGAGAAGGCTCTCCCCCTGGGGGTCGCCAGCCGACATTGACTGGCTGACGGCACTCTGAGGAGGCCCTCTCTGTGGGAGCGCGGGGCATCCCAGAATCCCCCACGCGGCCACATTCTGAACTAGCTGGAGCCTCCGGGTGCACCTCAAGGGAAGCCCCATGTAGAGAGTGTTACAATAGTCCAGGCAGGAGATGACGAGGGCTTGAGTGACCATGCGTAAAGTGTCAGGGTCCAGAAAGGGGCGCAACTGGCGTATCAGGTGGACCTGATAAAAAGCCCCCCTGGCCACGGCTGTCACATGATCGTCTAAGGACAGCCGAGTATCAGGGAGAACGCCCAAGTTGTGGGCCCTCTCCACGGGGGCTAATGATATGCCCTGATAGCTAGGGATGGAACCAGCTGGCTATGCCGTGACGCTGGAAACCACAGCCACTCGGTCTTGGACGGGTTGAGTTGAAGCCTGTTCCTCTCCATCCAGACTCACACGGCCTCCAGGCACCGGGACATCACTTCCGCGGCATCGTTGGGGTGGTCCGGGGCAAGGATTGTTCATGGCAAGGATTCCACAAGGCTTCCATAAGAGACACTGCTCCAATAAATATCTTGCCAAGCATAGCTGCTTTCCAAACATCCGTTCTCTCTGTGTCTAGCTTCATGTGGCCCTCTTTACAATTTAACCACACTGGCTCTGCCTGATTCGCAGGATAGCCAGAGACTTCTCCGCAATCCTGCCTCACTGAGGCGTGAGGCGCGTCGCTGGGCCTGCCGCTCTTTTTGCGGTGGTCATTAGCATGACAGAAGTGGCAAGGTGGTTAGGGTTGGTTAGGGTTGCGGGAGCAGCTGTTAGGTAAGGGTGTGTGGGGTGCATGGGGTATGTTTCCCCCTTCCTCCTCCCCCCTTTGTTGAACCCCTTTGAACAATTATGCCTGTAGGTTGGGCAGCAAAGCTCTGTGTGACCCATATCAGAGGCAACATTGTCATAGATAGGGGGTCTAGAGCTGGGGGATAGACCTAAACCGTAGCACTGGTTCTGCTTGTAACAGAATTTGGTCATAATAAAGGAGACTATTTGTAGTTCAGGGTTGACATGATATGAATGCTTATTAAAATATGTAAATATATTTACATACTTATAAATATATATAAATATTTTAGTGCACAATATTCGGGCGGGAGGGAATACTGTATAAGTATAATACATGCAATTCCCTATGATATCCCTGTGAAAATGATTATATATCTTAATATATCTGGTGCACAAAGTAGGATATTTGTACATTAATACAAAATTGGTATGAATCTGGTTATAAAAGAGAAAGTGTTTATTGTTTAACAGGTAAATAATAAAATATAGAACTTAGCTAACCATCCAAATGATATTGCTAAGAGCAGGGGTGGTATACACTTCCTTCCTGGTTCACAAATGTGAGCGCATGCTTTTGGTGGAAAAAATGGCCTAAATGGGATGCCATAGAGCCGGGTGCGGGTGGGTGGAGCCACTCGCAATTTCCGCTACCGGTTCGGGCGACCCAGTCCAAACTGGTAGATCTACCACCTCTGGCTAGGAGTAGTAAATAAATCAGAAAAAATACAGCATGGTTACTTATATGTTGACCATTATTAGAGAATCAAGCTTTCTTTATCAGCCTTCAGCCGCAGAATAAACTGGAATTTAGTAGTAACTAAGAAGCTTACAGCTTATGAGTTCCTTTGAGTAAAAAAGAAAGTCAGGAACGTTTCTGGGGGGGAAATGATTTTTAAATCCATTCCATTCTGATCCATCCATTACTTGGATGCATTAATTAGCAATAGCATTTAGATTTTATTTTTGTTTGATCTACAAAATGTTGAAACTTTTGATGCATATTTGATAAAGGTAATACATAGCCATGTAAATAAGTAAGTATACCCCTGCTTTTTATTTTTTTTGGCAGGTGTTTCATTACCAAACCAAGTAACATCATCAGGGCACTGATGATATTACCTTGTTCGATAATGAAATGTCTGCAAGAAAACAACCAAGCTCAGAGAGCACCAAGGATTCTGCAATTCAACCCTGAGCTACAAATATTCTATCAGTACAGTTTGAACTACAGTTGTCTGGAATAAAAATGATGTGGTTGAATCAATGATGCTTCTCTGAGATTCTGCTACTGGCAGGTCCTTTGCTTTCTTACTTATGGGCAGATATTTTTTTACATTTTTTCGGCTGTGTGTGTGTGTGTTAATTAGTTACTGCCATTTTCAGTTTTTGTTTTGCTTTTTAATGGCGCATAATTATATTTTTATATATGTTTATAACATCCTCCACAAAATGAAGTAGAACAAGATAATGACCTCCATATATAAAAATCAATGCTTTTATTACTGTAATATAGTATTGTGGAGCCAGTTTTGCCTTCTGCAATCTAGCATCCTCTATATAGTTTGAATTATAGCTGAGCAGTGTGTCATATAACACCAGTATTAATGCAAATTGAAGAAAGGGTTATGGTGTGCTAGTTTTCATCTAATGCCCTGTAGGCGATGCTGTGACTTTTGGAATATTTGTTCCTGCTTCCCTTTCTGACTCCTATCTCTCTCAACAGCAAAGAGAATGTGGCCTTTCAAATCTCAGATTGTTGTGGTAAGATATTAAAATGTGCACTTGGACTTTGTTGGTTCGAGGCCTGGTTCATATGCACTATTATGTTTTAAATATGCAAAAAGGAAAAGGAAAATAAAAGCAGCTATGGATCCGGGAAGTTCATAAATATCATCTGTACATCTGAAGCTGTAGGAGAGTTGTCACTGTATTAATTGATGTATGACAAATACATGTAGTTTTCTTTGTCTGACTCACTTAATCCTGAGCTAAATACCAGAAAACGTAGTGTTGAAGTCTTTGATGAGTGTCAACATTGGAATCACACAACGGGTTAAGAAAGGAAAGAAAGGAAGGAAGACATTTTCCACTACAAGGACAAGGACTCTTCCTATGGAAGATTTTAAAAAGTATGCTTAATAATAATAATAATAATAATAATAATAATAATAATAATAATAATAATAATAACAACTTTGCATTTATTAACCGCTCCCTCTCCCCACAGGGACCCGGGGCGGTGCACAGGAGAAACTAAAAACAATATAAACAATCGATACAAAATATATACTTTAAAACACCATTAAACTATGTTATCCTGTGCTAAAAAATTAAGACCCATTAAGATACATTTAAAAATCTATAGACAGAGAGACTATCCAAGGCCGGCCAGTCGAAAGAAATGGGTCTTTAGTTTCATACGGAAGGAGCGGAGGTCCGTGGTCGTTCTAATATCGGGGGGAAGGTCGTTCCAGAGGGCTGGGCCCGCCACAGAGAGAGCCCTTCCCCTGGGCGTCGCCCGCTGACAAAGTCTAGTGGACGGCACCCGGAGAAGTCCCTCTCTGTGGGAGCGAATCGGCCGTGAGGATGTGTGAGGCAGGATCCGATCCCGCAGATAGCTAAACTGGGTATTTCCCCTGCTTCCATAATGGCAGCCATTATTGTTTACTCAGTGGACAAAACACTGAGCTTGTCGATTAGAAAGGTCAGCAGTTCGGTGGTTCAAATCCCTAGTGCTGCGTGAACTCCTGTTACTTGTCCCAGCTTCTGCTAACCTAGCAGTTCGAAAACATGTAAAAATGCAAGTATAAAAAATAGGAACCACCTTTGGTGGGAAGGTAACAACGTTCCATGCACCTTCATCGTCTAGTCATCTACACATGACCATGGAAACATCTTTGGACAGTGCTGGCTCTTCGGCTTTGAAACAGAGATGAGCACCGCCCTCTAGAGTCAGGAACGACTAGCACATATGTGTGAGGGGAACATTTACCTTTAATATAAAAATAAGATTATACACCAAAAAGTGAAAACAAAATATAAATAGAACTTTGTACAGGTAGTCCTCGATTTTCGACCACAATTCAGACCAGAATTTCTGCTGGTAAAGAAGACAATTAACTGAGTCATTCCAATTTTATGACCATTTTTGCAGTGATGAAATGCAATTTATTTTACTCCTGGTTATGTGGGCGTGGCTTGGTGGGCGTGGCAAGGGAAGGATACTGCAAAATCTCCATTCCCTCCCCACTCCTGGGGGAAGGATATTGCAAAATCTCCATTCACAACCCACTCCTGGGGCCAACCAGAAGTGGTATTTGCCGGTTCTCCGAACTACTCAAAATTTCCCCTACCGCTTCTCCAGAACATGTCAGAACCTACTGAATTTCACCCCTGCATTTTTGCCATAGTTGTTAAATGAATAAGCGTAGTTTATCATATGTTGTTAGGGGCTTTAAACTTCCTTAGGTCCAGGCTGTGAATTATTATTACTGGGTGTTATCTCTGTACAGAAATAAATTCTATGATTCACTCAGGGACGCTCAGGATATACAATATATGATGCCTTCCATGTACTCCAAGCAATCATTTTGCTAATCTATAATATTTAAGAGCTGGATTTTCAGATTAACAGTGGTTATAAGCAAGCATTTTAATAATATATTCAGCTATCTTTTATGATAACTCAATTATTATAATATTATAGAATATATATTATAATTGTATTATTTAAAAGCTATGGTTTTCTTATTATACTGCTCCTCAAAGCTAGGAGAACGATAGCAGCTGAGGCACACAGATAATATATCTCTATTATTCAAATAACTTTTGATTGCCTTACATGATTCTGGCATTTTTTTATTACTGTCATAAGTAAACAGTTACTTTATAAAAACGTTATCTCTTCGCTTTCAATTTAGTGCTTACTTTTTTATATTACTGGACTTCTGCTTAAATATATAGAGTGAAAAAACATAAATACCAACTTTGACTTGTTTTGCTCATTGATCTTTATGATCAATTTGCTATATATCATTATTATTTTTCCAGCTGAGATAGCCTTATAGCTTTTCTCATCTGCAGCATCAGGAATATTCATGCTTCTGGTTTTATTTTATACCTTTTCACTCTTCAGCAATTTGCACTGAACAAGGACTGGGAAAAGTCTTCATTCTACGGTATGAATACTAGAAGGGGTATATGCATATACAGGAAATTTTCTGATTTACTTACATTCACAGCTTTTTTCCTCCCCCAAAAGTGTTTAACAAGCATTTCCAGTCATTGCTGAAGATAGCTAGCAATGTTTGGATTATAATTTTGGATTTACCATGCGGACAATTTCATGCAATTTTATTCAGAGAAATATACAAATAGGTTGATGGATGATCTGTCAAGGGAGCTTTTGTTTTAACTCCAAATGTGGGCATTGTAAAGACCTGGATACTTCCCCTGACATTTTCCCCAGAAGTTTGAAATCACTGATCTGCCTAGTCAGGTAAATACCAAAGAAAAGAGAGAAATCGAAGGACATGTTTACAGTTCGCTTTTTTTCAACAAGCATTGTAAGAAAACGAAGATGCATAAACTGCAGTTCTGAAGTGTACAAGTGATCATATTTCCAAGGGTATATAACTTGTGACATGCAAACAAATACATTTGCATATTTATGAATGTTAATTTGTAAGTCAATTTTCCAAGAATTCCAAATAAAGATTACATTTTTTAAAAAAAACTCAGATTCTGATGTGGTCACAAGGTTTGTTTTAATTACAATGTTGTAGCTCCTACTCCCCAAATTAAAAAGAAGCCATGCTCTCTGCTATTCCCCAGCAAATCCTTTTCCATAGAAGGAATTTTGTGAAGAAAGTGTTGCTATTTTCCAGTCTTATATTATAGAATTCTAGCTGATGATCAATAAAACCCATGGTTTTAAAGTTCTCTAAAGATTATTCATACAAGAGTCATTTCATTCTAAGGAGCATCTATGCTATGGCAAATTGTTCTAGAAGCCAGTGTTTCTGAACACCCATATTTCCAAAATGCACGAAAGCTTTTATCCATTGTTCATCTACTGGATGTTGTTGTCGTCGTTGTGGCTGTTGTTGCTATTGTTGCACATACTGGTTTTTTCCTGTCCAGTATTTCTTTCCTAATGTACTGATTTTGCAATTTGCTATGTTGGAAGAAATGTCCTCCTGGGTTCAGTTCCAAGTGGGGAAAAAGACACCAGAAACATGGAGGCAGCTTGGAAAGATGGTTTAATGATGAACAGGATCACGTGGCTTGAGTTCCTGAGCAGAAAAAAGGGCAGAGATGCTGAAAGTTCCTGATTTTACACCCTCTCTTGGGCTTTGAACTTGAGCTTGTATTCTGATTGGTTGTCAGACTCCCATGGGGCCATGCAGGGGGTAACTCTGTAGGCGGTCTCCTAGGCTTGCTTGACTTGCTGGGGTAAAGGCTATAATGCTATCATGTCTTGAGGCCCATGCCTTCATCCCATTACCCTGGAGCTGAAGGGGGATCTTTGTTATGTAGAATAGACTGGCTCAGGCCTTTTAATGGCCCATTGACAAAGGTGGGGGGCAGCTGAGTTTCTGCCTCTCTTGCGTTTTTACTTCTCTTTTTAGGGGAAATATTCTGCCTTTTTAATATTTCCCAAAATATTTCATTTCTCTAGGAAAAGGGTGGCTTTTAACTGCCAACAGCTATTAAAAATTGTAGCCTGGGCTCTAACTCTTCTCAAAGAGGACCGTTGTCTTGTAGGGTCCATATGAGTAGATTCGGTTCATTGAAATGTGATGAACTACCATAGAAAAGGTGGGCCTCCTTCTGGAACTGAGCTTGCATCTGATGATCTTGGGCCTTTAAGAAGAGCCTTCACCAGCAGCCCAAGGAAACACACATCTCCTCTTTCCACCAAGTTTTTTTTTGGAGTCTCTCAGTTCATGAGAATCCCTACCACATCAGTGTCTTGTTTTTCTATAGCTCTTATTGTGCTGTTGAACAGACAACTGATTATGCAGGAGCCAGGCTCATATTTCACTCAAAGGATGAACAGCAACAGAATTGATATTGGGGCCTGTTTCTGTGAAGAGATTTAAGATATGCTGTTGCCTGTTGCAGCAGTCAGAGAAAGCCAAAGGGTTTTGCTTGGGTTGAGAAGCTACCACTATTCCAAGTAAACAAAATCACAAGGCTCTTTCAGCTGCGCAATTCTGGTGGTATAAATGTGGAAATGTTTGTAAAGGTTGAAAACAAAGGATTCAATATCAGGCTGAGGAGGCATTCAGCCTGCAAAAAAGGATTGTTTCTCTTGCTTTTAATATACTTCCAAAGTTAATATTTGTTTTCCCAACATAAAACTGAATCCCCTTTTCTTGTAAATTGAAGCTTTACATATTTTCTAATTAGAAATAAGGTAGAATTTCTACCTTAGAAATAAGGTAGAAGTTTCACCTGAATTTTTTACCTTCATGCCCTCACTGTATTTCTTTGGCTAACAACTTAAATTTTCTCTGTTAGAAACATAACATAAACCCATAATCATGGTTGCTTATGCCACTTTCTAGATTGTCCATGGGAAAAGTTAAATATGTTAGCAACCAAAGTTTTACATGAATACCCCAGAACTTTTCATCATATAGTTTTCTAATTAAAGCAGAAATGCAATTCATTAACCAAAATCAGTGATTATCCATGGATTATGCATTGTAGCCTAGGTGAGCAAAGGAACCTTCAGCTGATGCCCTTCATAATCCACCTTCATGAGGAATTGCCTTTACATATAGATTTGCTACACCACTGCTCCCAGCTTCAATCCATGATTTTATATGATACATGAAATATAAGCAAAAAAAAGTATTAGCTTGCTGTATGCTTCTACAATTCCCATTCCAACCTTTCTCAAAAAATGGAAAGGCTTACAGTAGTTATTTATTGATGAATAATTGCATTTAGGAGACACCTCCCATTTTCTTAGCAAGTAGCTTTAATGGACATCACTGGAGAGAGTATTTTGATAATAGAATAAAAAATAACTCTGCTATGGATCCAGTTCAGTGTATTATTGACTATGATTTAACTTAAACCCATATTTTTGCTAGATGGACCTCTAAAACTTACATCCATTTCTGAATATCTCTATTTACTACTGTAGTAAATCATAAAGATGAGTATTTACCAGGCATAAATACATATAATATAAAACAAGAAATCTATTGTCCAGTCCCCAAACTCAACTGCTGTTAAGGCAGACCAATGTGATAGTATTTCTATGATGTTTGCTTCCCCTGCTTCCATTGTCCCTCTGCTCACACAAGCGCATTTATTGACAAATATGAATGCTGTTTCCCATGCCATGGTTTGTGTAAGTCTCTTTCTCCTCCTACTGCCAATCAAAAGCATCTTCTAGAAAGCAGAACATTTCCTTGATGTATAGGCAGTGATTGGTAGCCAGCAAAATCAGGAATGTCACATGAGTTTTTATTTAATGAATATATTTGCGTCACACACATCCGTTTCCTTTCCCAGGCCGTGAATTTGCAGTTCTCCTCCCATAGGATTTGCATTAATGCTGAAATAGTATTGCAGCAGCAACAACAAAGTTGTTAAGCAATTTAAATGAGTGGAACTTGATGCAGTTGAAGTACTTGTTGGCTTCAATTCAGCATAAACAGAGAATTTCAAATGTTTTTTTTCTCCCGATTTGCATCAAAGAGTCATAGCTGCTATTACCGGTTATGTGTAGATCTAGAGAATGTTTCCTTACACGAAAGAGAGTAGAAACATTGCTGAGTTGTGCCTGATACGTTTTTCCTTCTCCCTGTGTAATTTCAGACAGCAAACATCCCTCTGGTGTCAGAGCTTGGTATAGATAACGTCCACTTTGATGATTTCTCCCTTGATACGGACACCATGATAGCAGCAGCTCTCCGGATGTTCATGGAACTTGGAATAGTTCAGAAATTTAGAATTGACTACGAGGTAAACCATCTGCTCTGCGGAGATAATCAGCTGCTTTTGTGTTGGCAAAGGAGGACCCATTTGTACTTGTTCTTGTTCCTGATGCAATTTTTCTTTTCCATTTCAGACACTGTGTAGGTGGCTTTTGACAGTGAGGAAAAATTACCGCATGGTTCTGTATCACAACTGGCGGCATGCTTTCAACGTGTGCCAGCTCATGTTTGCCATGTTAACGGTAAGTATGTGAGTGGCAAAAGAGATCACGTTCCCATCCCTCTCTCTTAGGATCTAAACATTGATATTAATGGATAATTCATTAATTTTATATAAAAGAAGTTTTATTGGGTTTTACAAATTTTGTATACAAAAGGTAAAGGTAAGGTGCGAAAAGACATTTTGAGAACTTTCTCGTCGAAATCATCGACTCCATCTGAGTCTTCATACACAAAATAGATATTTCAGTTATATATAGATACTACAAAGTGGAGAGAGATACAAATAAAGTTATAATAAAAAGAACAGTGCTAGCAAACGTGCTTAAACATCCAAACAGCATCTCATTTTTGAGATCTAAGTCTCTTGGCAATTGTATCTTCTTCTCCCTGGTCCCCAGTGGGCGGAGCCGCGGCCGCCTCTGCCCCCCCGTTGTCATCTTCAAGGGTTAGGAAGTGTTTTTCAAGAAAGGCTTGCGCCTCTACAATTGTTTTAATTCTTACTCTTCCCCCTTCCCAAAACACCAACATTCCCTCCAGCATCAGCCACTTAAACCAGACCCCCTTTTTAAATAATCGTTTGGACAAGAAGGAATACTTCCGTCTTATCTCTTTAATTTTCTTCGGGAGATAATTCATTAATTTTTATGTAACTATTGGGTGAGGTACAGGTGCTGAAGTAAATAATGTGTTTTGGCTACAGCAATGGCCCCCAACCTTTTGGGCTCCAGGGACCAGTTCTGAGAAAAGAACCTTTTTCTGCAGACTGGAGGGCATGTAGTTTCACCTGCCTACGTCTTGTGTGTACGGTTGGGGCTTCACTTGTTTGTGAGACCTGGTTTCTGCCGCACCACAGATTGGTGCTGGTCTGTGACCCGAGGGCTGTTGACCCCTGGACTGCAGCATATTGCACATCCTCCTTTGAGTAGAATGTTTTTAATAACCTTTTGTTCTTCTGCCACCACTAAATCCTCTTCAGAGTTTAGAAATCTGTAAAGTAGCATAACTAGGTGAAATGCAAGACCAGTTAAAGTATATTGTATATTGTATTAACTTAAAAAATAAGCTCATGTATTTCTACACATCATCTATATCCGTGATGGCGAACCCGTGGCACCATGGCACACAGAGCCATTTCTGAGAGTACACAAGGCGTTGCCCAGTCAACTCCAGTGCGCACGCATGTGCTGACCAGCTGATTTTCGGCCTTGATTTTTGGCCGTTTTTTGACCCCTGGAGGCTTCAGGGAAGCCTCCAGAAACCTCTGGAGGGAGAAAAACGGCTCAACAGGCAACCTAGAAGTCTATTAGAAAGCCTCTGGAGCCTGGGGAGGGTGAAAAACGGACCTACTGTGCCCACCGAAAGTTGGAAAACAGACCGTTTTCAGCCTCTGGAGGCACGCCAGGGGTGGGGCGGGGTAGGTCATTTTTGCCCTCCCCAGGCTCCAAGAAAGCCATGTGCGGGGGTCACGCGTGCATGTGCAGGGGGCACCATGGGGGGGATTAAATTATGTGGGTGGGCACGTGAGTGAGTGTGATAGCGCGCATGCGTTTGCTTTTGGCCCCCAGGTGAAAAAGGTTTATCATCACTGGTCTATAGCCTCTTAATAATACCATACATAAGTGAACCATGTAGGATGGTTTACTTAATAGAGATGGTGATTTTACAGAAACAAAAACCCGCCTATGTTCTACTTGTTTATTACCCAGCTACCTCCCTACTTAAATCATATGGTGCAGTCCAGTGATTTGGGTACATCAAGTCACATGTAAAAAGAAAAAAGAAATATGCAATTTGAGGTGCATATATTAAATATTTAATAAATACATAAATGTAAATTTTCCTCTCCTATCTTTTCGTCATTTGCATTCAAAGTGGTGTGTGTATGTGTTTTCTCATGAAACTTTGGGCTGGAAAAGTCCACAGATCCTTCATATATATAAAGATGTGTGGACGTTTCCAGCCTAACATTTTGTGATAAAGCCTTTGAATGCAAATGACTAAAAGACTTAAAAGATAGGAAAGGACTATTTTTAACTAAAGTAAATTACCTGAGAGTTTTGAAACTTAATTGTTTTAAAGGATCAATATCAAAACCAAGTTTTATAGAACTTTTAAGTACCACTTTGAAATCGGTGTCATGCCAACATAAAATTTAATTTACATCTTCCTCTAGATGGAGCTCAAAGGCTAGATTTGCTTTAGGCTGCTTTCTGGAAGTGATTGTAAAGGATGGAAATAGGTTGTGTTCTCTGACAAACAGCCTTATTTCAATTAGATAAAATAACTATTAGGCGGAGGATCAAATAAGCCTGCTGTTGTTTATTTTAGTAGGGTTGAGCTTTGAGCTTTTGGTAGTAAATCTGAGGATGTTTGCATAAGAACCTTTTAAATTCTATGGAAATTGATCCCTTCCCACCCACCTTACCTCAAAGAACTGTGTCAGCTCAGACCCTCTTTACAATAGTTCAGTTAGGGGCAGAAATGTTGGCATTCCACTATTGAGAATGTCTTCACACCAATCTGTTTCCCCATGACGTCTATCCCAGTAATCGGTATGTAGAATTTTGCCTTCTGGTTGTTACTGAACACAGCCTCTAGATCAGAGGTCTAGAGTCCGTTTGGAGAAGGGCGGGGTATAAATTTAATAAAATAAAATAAAATAAGAGGTGTCAAATTCAAGGCCTTGGGGGCTGATCTGGTCCACGGGGTGCTTAGATCTGGCCGGCGGAGCCACCCTGGGAATAGCAAAGGACCAGCCCACGGTGCCTCTCCCAGCAAAAATGGAGCTCACAAGGGTCATGTATGCCCCCCGCCCCCAGATCTGTTTTCACTGGCACAAGGTTGTAGGAGGCTGTCGCAGCCAAAAACAGAGCTTGGGATCTCATTTTCGCTGGCAGAGCACTCAGGCCACTACTGGTGTCCCCCAACACAAGTGTTGTCATGCTGACCACGCCCACCCTGGCCACACCCACCCTGGCCCCCTGAGGTCAAACACAAACCTGATGCGGCGATCAATGAAATCGAGTTTGACACCCCTACTCTAGATGCTTTAATGTTTTTAATTTAATTGGATAAAACATCAAGCCATAAAGTATAATATAGGGTCCACTTGATAGCAGGGCATTTCACATGTTACAATATTGCAGTAGGAATATTGTCCTTTAGAGAACTCACATTTTCTTTTATTTCTTTTTTCCCCCTTTTATTCACTCTTTTCTTGGCTCAGAATTTCAGCTGGGACATATAGTGCTGTCAGCATCCTTTGACATATGGTTCCAGCAGTCATACCATAATATAACCAAGGAACAGTTCTGTCATAATGATTGGACAAAGTAACTAAAGAACTCCTTTTCAAGATTATATTATGTATACTCTAAGTGCTATTCTCTGGTCCCCACTGATACATACAAGAAAGAATTGCATGCCTTCAGGACAAAAATAATAATATTCATTGCATCAGGCAGCCTCAGGTAGGCCCCTGGCACCTTTTTTTCTGGTTTTCCATCTTGCTTTAAGCTTCACTGTAATATCCTTACACTTAGTTGTGTCAGATTTCAGAACAATTTTGCATCTGCAATCAACAACATAGTATATCTGTGATTGACTTGGAAACGTTCACTCGCTCCTATCCTTCTTGCTTTCTTTACATATGCTGTTCCAGATATACTGCATCTATTTTTGTCATTTGGATAGAATGGAGAGCAGTTCCATGAAGAGATTAAAAATGTCAATCTTTGCATTAACTTGACCCTTCATTAGAAAGCAAATAGTACCCAGATGACTAGAGGCATTTACAGAAGTGTCTTTGGCTTTATTCAGAACAACCAAATAACAGAATAACAGAATTAAAAGTAACCTTAGAGGTCTTCTAGTCCAACCCCTTGCTTAGGCAGAAAACCCTACATCATTTCAGGCAAATGGTTGTCCAGTCTCTTCTTAAAAACTTCCAGAGTTGGAGCATTCACAACTTCTGGAAACAAGTTCTTCCCAGATCAACACGGTGCCCATCTTTTCATGCTACTTTCTGAGCAGCTCAGTTGTTAACGTCTTGCTAGGCTTGGCTCAAGGGTACAGTAACGGCCCCAAAAAAGAGGCTTTTTAAAATGGACAGTGCTGGGGCTTCAGGGAAGGTAGCTTCCCCACTCCATTCCGCTCCTTCCTCCATGCTGAGGTTCAGCTACCTCAATATTTCAGAGATCTCAGGCCCTGCTGATAGCAATCAGCCATTGTTGATTCTTAAGTGTTTAGAAAACCAGAACAAAGGATGAGAATGAGATGTGCTGTAAAAACTGGATACTGTACTGATTTCTGTGTCCCCCTGTTGGTCATCTGAAGGAACTACTGATCAACTCTAGGATATGTGAATATGGCACGTGCGAATGGTCCCAGGGGCACCCAAAAAGTATTTCTGGGGATTTAGGAACCGAACACGGTGATTGTGTAAAAAGGTTCTGCATCCATTCAAAATTCAGTTTATAATGGAAACTTACAAACTATTCGCACACGTTCTTTTGCTGCAGATAAATCATATATAATTTCATTTGTTGAAGATTTCCCATCAGGACAAAATCCTTACTTCCTTAATCCAGAGTCATTAAAATCCTTTGTGTTTAAAGTAGAATAGTTCTATGATCTGGCCATAAAAGTCACATGCACAATGAACAGTAACTTCGAATGAAAGAATCCGATACTATGAGTTTGCCAGATGATTTTTCTTTCAAAAATAATTGACCCTCGTTTTATTTTTGTTTTATTTTTTTCAAAAAAAAAGGATGAGTAACAGTAGCTACTGTAGTAATTCGAACTTTATTTAGCAGGAAGACCAGTCTTATTGAAAAAGGGCTGATCTATTATTGTCTCCCTAGCTAAAGTTTGTGAATTACACCAGAACATTTATCTTTCAGTTATGTGGCCCTTTGGAAATAAGCAACTCCTAACTCATTGTCAACAATGACTCAGTCAACAGTTAAACCAAGTATATGAGCTCAGGAACTAAACCTTGGCTACAAATACGGCTTATAGAAATGCAGGGGACCGCTAGATGGTAGCAAAGAAATGCCTACAAACTCAAGCTTTCGTGCATTCAGTAGCACTCAGGGAACTGTAATATGGATAAGTTCGCTCATAGTAATACAAATACATTACCTTTTATGACTTCCACTATGATATAAGTCATCACTTGGTGACACTGATTGATTGATTATTTCAATTTGGAGGCAGCCCATAGTAAGTCTGGGCACCTCACAGACAAAAATTAAAAGAAAACAAAATATATCAAGAAGAAATAAAAGACTAGAAACCAAATGCCCCCCACCCCCCCCCCCCAAAAAAAAGAAACAACTAAGCAGACAGTAACCAACTAAGGCAAATATTTCTAAAGCAGATAGTTCTGGATTTTTTTTTTAAAAAAAAATTATTATTAACCAGGCCAATAGCTGATTCACTTTTTTTCCTGGCCTATATTATGCCTGCTCAGCTCCTTCCTGATTTGTTTAGAAAAAATAGTTGCAGGGAGTCCTCAACTTATAATCACAAGTGAAACTTCCGTTGGTAGGTGAGGAGGTCATTAAGTGAGTCATGCCCACTTTTTCTACTCTTTCTGCCATAGTTGTTAAGCAAATCCGGCTTCCCAATTGACTTTGGTTTTTGACAAGTTGACTGGGTAGGTCACAAATGCCGATCATGTGGATCCCAGCAGCCAAGCACCCAAATTGCAATTATAAGATGGTTTAGAGACGCTGCAATGGTGGTAAATGCGAGGACTGGTGAGCATGAACCAGAATATGGTGAGGATTTTGCATTCGCATTCCTCCCATCTTGTGAGCTGGCAAAGAAATCAGGATAAATACAGCCCTGTAGCAATATGCTCACACCTATTTTATCAACTCCCAACAACTTTATTTTTTTTTCCTTCCAGTAGTTGCATATATTTCCATCCCATTTTATTTTTGGGTACGGTTTAAGTGGCCATTCAGGAACCATAAGCATTTTTATCATTGAAGAGGATAGGGATGTAACACATCTGGATTTGCCGCATGTCAGCTACCAATTTCTTTTCATTAAAGCTGTTGCAATTAATTTTAAAAATCAGATGTAAAGGAGGCAGCCTTGTGGACATAGTGATGAAAAGATTGATTATCCAGTCTACTCAAATAGTTGAAAGGTTACCTGGCCACTTTGCTAAGGCGAAACTTTTAAAAGTTTTTTTAAATTCAGAAGCCTTTCTTGAGGAAGAAGAGAGAAAATAACTTAAGAGAAAGGGAGTAAAAGGGGACAGAGCAATTTAATTGAACGGAATTAAAGATGGGAAAATAAACTAAAACATATAACAAATTATAAAACATAAGAAAAAAGACAGGCTGGTGGCCCCAAAGGCCATGATTTTTTAAAAATGCACAGAATTTTGTTGATGTATCTCTTAAAGAAAAACAACTCACATTCCATACAATCTATTGGGAATATGGTTATTGTTAAATAAGGTTATAATTGTTTGCAATTAAATGGCCACCACTTGATTATAGTCGTGTTCTCGAGGCTACCATATATATCTTTCATCAATAACTGTCTGCGTTTATGTAACCAGATCATATTATAATGGGAAAAGGGGTATGTGCAACACAGCTCCCTGGGCATATTAATCTTGGTTCTGACAGTAATATACTGCTGTGGTGGCTTATGCTGGTCAGAGTTAAATAGATCTGCGGATCCAGTCGAGAATATCTTTATGACCTATTTTCAGTGGAATTATTGTCACTAATCACACTTTTCTGGCATTTGGAAAAGACCATGATGTTATTTTGTAATCTGAGAAGAAGGGCACATGATTTTCAAAAGCACACTTAACTAAACTTTCTTTCTCTTTTTATTAACATTTTAACTCTATCTGTAGATCGTGCTTGGAAAGCTTTAAATTTTTAAAATAACTTCCTAGCATTGCGGTTTTTTATATGTTTAATGATTTATACTGTTACCCTGTATGGCTTGGCCTTTGAGAGCTATAGACCTAGTAGTGCAACTTACACATCCATCATTTTAACTCAGATGACTGCTTTCATTGATTATAATGAGACTATAGTGAGTACAGAATTTGATTGTAGGTTCGACCTCAAGATTAGGTCCATTCTTTTATCAACTCTTGTTTCTTCAGATATCTTTTCAACTTTTTTTCACAACTGATATATAGAAGAAATAATTAAATTTAGAGTCCTAATAACAAAACACATAAAAGTAGACCAGTTAAAATGTAATTCATTTCCTCACATAAAGAATGACCTTTATAATTACATTTAGACTCTGGCTCTAGTGAATTGAGATAATTTATTCTCCAGCAAAAAGAAGTTCTCCTCCACTATTACAGTACATTATGCTGCACATAATCCTTTTCAGACTTAGATTTTGAAAGTAAGGGGGATATAATTCTTTAGTCTTCAAGTTGGAAGGGACCTGAGAGGTCTTCCAGCCCCCACCCACCCACCCCCGCTCAAGCAGCAGCCCCAATATCATTTCAGACAAATCCTTGTCCAGTCTCTTCTTAAAAACCTCCAGTGATGGAGTACCCACAACATCTGGAGGCAAACTGTTCTAATTGTCCTCACTATGAGAAAAATTCTCTTTAGGGCTAGGTTGGATCTCTCTTTGATAAGTTTCCATCTGTTATTTCATGTTCTGCCTTCAGATGCTTTAGAGAATAGGTTGATTCCCTCTTTTTTGTGGCAGCCCCTTAGTTATCAGAAGACTACAATCTTGTGATTCCTGGTCTTTCTCTTCATTAGACTAGACATAGGAACCAAATCTTCATGTGCTCATATTGCATTTACATTGGAAATGATACCTTTGGAATTATCACTCCTAACTGATTTTCGCTTATTTCATTACAAGATTTACTGCACACAAATTATATAACAGTGAGAAGGATTGGATCAGATTTGAACATGTTTCTTTATATAGTAGTGATGCCCTGCATTGTGCTGGCATGGCAATCTTTCCTAAAGTGTTGTGCCAACTCAGCAAGATAAGTCAACAACACTTGTTCACTTAACATTGACCCAACGTACAGCTACTGTGAAAAAAAGAAAATGCCACATTTTAGTGAATCGCTAGGAGAAGAATCGGATTGTCAATAGCACAATTCCTTTGTACTGAGATGCAGCTCCCTCAAAACAGTGTGTATGGTTGTGGTCATCAGGATAACTTGAAAAAAGGCAAGCAGGACATTAGATGATCAAATACCTGGAGCAGAGGCATTTACAGGATCAACTGCTTTCATTAAAAAGATAGTTATTGATTGCTTCATTATAATGCAGACTCTCCATGGTACATGTACAGTATAGGATGGTACAAAATAAGTACAAAAAGTGAAAAACATGGATCATGTTGTTGTGATTTTTTCTTTATCATTTACTCTGCAGGCCTGCAATGATTTTCCTAAGGGAAATGTGATTGAGGCTGTGTGTGTGTGTTAATCGTTTTATACATACATACATACATACATACATGCATACATACATACGAATGATATGAAGAAAATGGATACTAGAGTTTTTCTCCCTTCTTAATAATCCTAAAGCTCAGCACTCAGTGGAATTAAACAAAGGGAAAACCAGGACACACAAGAGAAAGTATTTTACACTGTATTTAACTAACCTGAGGAATTCACTATCATAAAATAGAATGACACTCATTAATTTGGGTCTCTAAAAAGGTGATTAGATTGATTCATGGAATGCGATTATCAGTGGTTACTAGCCTCGATAGCTAGCTTTTTCTTCCTGCATCTGAGGCAAAATGGCTTGCTTGCTCAATGAGCTAAGGTGTAAGCTGTTATTTAAGGGCCATAGTAATTGAGTTCATGCACTGCTTTAATCCAAGTGCAAGCAGATAGATTAATGTGAAGTGCGAACTCAGTCTGTGCCTCTCCGCATAGACTGAGTTTCACAATGGGAGCATGAGTGGCAAAACAAGTTATTGCGCTCATCTCCTGCTTGCTAACTCCCATGGATATCAGGTGGGCCAGTATGGGAACAGGATAGGCTACGTGGATTTTTGATCTGATCAAGCATGGCTCTTTTGATGTTCTTATTACATTTTAGATGCATTTTTCATCAAGGAGAAAAGGATAGCAGATAGGTTCCTTTTCTTAGCTTTAAACTTGAAAGTTTGTTTGATAGTTTCAGTAATACAGCTAGTCTCCAACTTATGACCACAATTGAGCCCAAGATTTCTGCTGCTAAGTGAGACATTTGTTAAGTGAGCTTTGCCCCATTCTACGACCTTTCTTGCCACAGATGTTAAGTGAATCACTGCAGTTGTTAAATTAGGCAGACGGACCAATTGCCAAATGTCATAAATACGAACCAATTGCCAAATGTCAGAAATCTGATCACATGACCAGGGTGGTTTGTTACAAGGGTCATAAGTGTGAAAAACAGTCATAAGTCACTTTTTTCAGTGCTGTTGTAACTTCAAATGAACCATTGTAAGTTAAGGACTCCCTGTATAGTACAGTATATTTCCTATTGAGGGGCCTTTGAACTGGAATGTATCTCCTGTTCACCTCTAATACCCAAGACTCTAATATTCTAATCTCTAGTTTTCTGGAATCCCAGCCCCCCATAAAAATTGATATGGCGTAGTATTAATATGTGACATTAGTGTTCTGACTCCCTCCCGACACAAGACAAATGACTAGACTGACTGCTACTTGGCAGCTTGCCTGAATTAACCTTGACTAGAAGATAACACGATACAAACTCTCCGACTCTCTGACTCTGTAAACCTCTCTGTTGTTTCCTGCAAACCTTTCTATGTACCGAGGATTTCTTTTAAAGCCTCTTGGGAGGGGCCAGTCAATTAGGCAGCTGCTACTGATTATCTCCGACTGCGTCGTTCTGCTAATTGCCGTTGCCTCCTCTCAATCCTTCTTAGCCTGACATCAGGGACAAACTGGGTTTCCTCCTCCCCACTACACTAAGCCCCAGGTGCCTCCTGATGCCTAGCCGGGCTCTCTGCTCTCTCACTCTCGGCCTCCTCCTCTAGAGCAGACTCATAGAACTCCTCACTAGAGGAATCCATCAGCAGCTCATCCCGAGCCGGATGGGCCACAACACGTTAGTATACGGCATAGGCTATTACTCAGTACTATTGAAAAGAAGTACAGGTAGTCCTCGATTTTTGACCACAATTCAGCCCAACATTTCGGTGGCTGTGAGACAGTTAAGTGAGTTTTGCTTCATTTTATGACCTTTCTTCCCACAGTTGTTAAGTGAATCAGTGCAGCTGTTGAGTTAGCAACACAGTTGTTAAGTGAATTTGACTTCCCCGTTGACTTTACTTGTCAGAAAGTCTCAATAGGTGATCAGATGGCACAGCAACCGTAAACATGACATGGCCAGGGGGGGAGTCTGCATTAGTCGTAAATTTGGGGGGGAAAACCTAGCAATAATCAGCTTTTTCAGTGCCGTTGTAACTTTAAGCAGTCATTAAATGAATGGCTGTAAGTCGAGGATTACCTGTGTAGTGAGTTAAATGAATAATAAAGTATGAAAAACTGAGAACAATCACCTTTCAAGGCAAACTGAGTTCTTACTGTACATAAAAAAAGCTTATTTCTATGATGTTCACATCCCTGCTGAACTCCAGTGAGAGATGAGATTTATTCAGACGTACCTGAAGTGCACCTGTGCAGAGAAAGATGATGTAGGGAATTCATTCTGATCAGATTCCCTTTTATTGCTGTTTTTATTGGACACCTTACCAGTTGAAAAGCATCCTGTTCAATGATTTGCTGAGGTTAAACCAATTAGTTATAGTCCAGCTTGGCCAATAAGCTTCCTTTATAAATCATCAAAATAGCAGGATATCAATAGAACGAAGGCATTTATAAGATTACCATTTAGCAATGCTGCAACTGTGCACTTCTGAGCTTTTTTGCACCTACGAGTTAATTCTAGCTGATCTAGTGAAAAGAGAGAGGTTACTGCTTTACTCCATATGGAGGGCATTGGGATTATGAACAACTCTTTAGCTATTTGCTAAATGTACAGATAGTCCTTGACTGAACCACCACAACTGAGCCCAAAATTGCCACTGCCAAGCCATTCAAGCAATTGAAAGAATTTAGCCCCATTTTATTACCTTTTTGCCACAATTGTTAAGTAAATCATTGCAGTGATTAAGTGAATCATGCAGTCACTAAGTGATCTCCCCTCCCCCTTATTTTCTTGTTGCAAGCAGGATGGGATGGTTAGAAATGGTGACCTCATAACCCTAGGACAGTAATTACAATATGCCAGTTGCCAAGTGCCCAAATTTTGATTATGTGACCATGGGGATGCTGCAGGGTTTGGTTGTAAGTATGAAAAATGGTCACAAGTCACTTTTTTTAAAACAGTGCTGTTGTATTAAATTTTATTTATTTTATTAAATTTATATCCCGCCCTTCTCCAAACGGACCCAGGGCAATCACAAACCATCGGTAAATGAATAGTTGTAAGTCAAGGACTAGCTACGGTATATATCCTGCTTTTCCTTCAAGAGCTTAAGGGAGGTAACCAGCATTCTTACCTCCCGTTTTCCCTTCAGCAGCAACATTGTGAGGTAGGTTGGCTGAGAGAGAATGACCGAAATCATCCCAGCATTTAAGGTGATCTCAGTTTAACCACTAGCTCATCCTTACTGTCAAACTTAACTGCTGACACCTCTTGGTCCTTCCTCCAACATTCATTTATCTCATAGGTGTCAAACTCGCGGCTGTCACATGACGTTTTGCAACGTTTTCCTCTTCTCGGAGCTGGGCTGGGCGTGGCCTGCATGCTATGTATCCAGCCTGTGGGCTGCCAGTTTGGCACCTTTGATTTATCTGATTTCTAATGACAGCTTTAAAATGACTGCATTTGTTGACATTACCAATATAATTTTTTTTTCTATTTTCAGACAGCAGAATTTCAGGAGATTCTGACAGAAATAGAAATCTTAGCTTTGATTGTTGGATGTTTATGCCATGACCTTGATCACAGAGGAACAAACAATGCATTTCAAGCTAAGTATGTTTCCACTATTATTTGTTTGTCTTGTTTGAAAATTAATATTTTAGAATTTAGAGATAAGTGATGGTTTCAAGACATATGTAGTAAAATTGCAGTTCTTTCTCTCCATTTCTTAAAAAGAAAACTTAATTCCTTCCAAATTATTTTCTTTTATCATGACCTAAGCTACAAATGAATATCCATTAACATAGCATTAAATTAGGCAAAGTTTTAGTTTAAATTGGAATAGAATAGAGGACAGAATAGAAAGTGTAAAATGTGGGCCATTATCCTATGAAATAGTAGCAAGTATTTTGGAAATAGCAAGCATTTGCATTCAAAACAAAATAAACGTTTTACATAAATGGTGCCTTGTTTCATGAAGGCAGGAAGAGTCTCACCGAATTTCATGATTTGCGCATGACACATTGACAACTTTTTGCAAGAGTCCTGGGTTTTTATAACATGTTAAACTCTGACTGGTTGATGAGTTGGATTATAACTACTCACACACTACTCAGCTTCATGATAGGCAATCTTTCCCAACTACCCACATGATCCTTAGAATCAAGTGGTCATAATGTGCTTTATAGGAGGACTTCTTATAAGACAATTGGCTTGTAATACAACAAGATGGAAGGGGATCTGCAGAGTTCTGCCTAATTTGTTATTGCCCACATGAATGTAAGAGCTTATACCTAATTTTGTACCTTGATTCTACTTAGATTCTACACAGACAGTTCCCTCACAATAGTCTATGTCAAATAACCTTTTACTTTCCACTTTTCTGGATTAGCGTGTCCCCTTAATCAATGAATTTAATGGTCTGGGCTCCAAAGGTGCTTTTTCAGGAGGCAACTGGACTTCCTTGTGTTTTCTTTGAAGACATTTCGGTTCTCATCCAAGAAGTTTCTTCAGCTCTGACTAGATAGTGGAGAATGGCAGGATTTATATTCCTTGCAGACAGCTGGTCATTTGCACTCTTTCAGAGAGTCATTGAGGCCACTTGGAGGTTTAACTGTGTGCCAAGGGTCACCTGAGTACTGCAGATGGGTGTGGAGCCTACTTGGCTGCAGGATGTTTTCTGCACTGTTGAAGACAGTTGAAGGCTTTGGGGGCTGAATCTGTGTTGTCTGCAACTCAAACTGAAGCGCAAATGGTTCCTTTAGTCTGCAATTTTTCTGGAAATCCATTCACACTCCTGAACCATTCGAAGGCTGTTTGTCCCTGAGAACCTCCTTAGGCATTTAATGGTCTGGGATTTTGTACCAAAGGACCAAAGTCTTTACAGGGAGAGTATAGGACTGAGGTCAGATTCTGTAGTGTCATCATCTTCTTTAGCAGTTTCAGATTATACACAGAATATATTTCAATTTTACGATTCTGAGAGACCTCATCTGAGATAAAAGATACTGCTGCTTCTGGGATTAGGCTTTGGACAGGTAATAACATTCTTCACCAGCTGGGAAAGAAAAATGAAGTACTTTGATTTAGTATAAGCGTAAAACACAGAAATAGATGAATGTACATTGTAAAATGTAGTTTGCAACAGGACATGGGCATTGCTTTTGGGAGGCTGAGTTTCCTTCATAGGAGATTCTTAATTTTATTTGTTTTGTTTATACCTCTTTTATAAACAAGTGTTCTGTTTATGCCTAAATTATTTTATTCCTAACGTAATGTTATTGCTGGCACAATATGTTGGGTTTCCTAATATAGATATGGGAAGTGGTGGCTCAGTGGCTAAGATGCTGAGCTTGTCGATCAGAAAGGTCGGCAGTTCGAATCCCTAGCAACACGTAATAGAGTTCCTTGTCCCAGCTTCTGCCAACCTAGCAGTTCAAAAGAATGTAAAAATGCAAGTGAAACATAGGAACCATCTTTGGTGGGAAGGTAATAGCGTTTTGTGCACCTTTGGCATTTAGTCATGTTGGCCACATGACCACGGAGACATCTTCAGGCAGCGCTGGCTCTTTGGCTTTGAAACGGAGATGAGCACCGCCCCCTAGAGTTGGGAACGACTAGCACATATGTGCAAGGGGAATCTTTACCTTTACCTAATATAGATAGATTTTATTGTTTTGAGTGAAACTGGGGAACGTATTCACTGCATGGTAACTCCTCCCATTCAGGCAATTTGAGCCATACCTTCTCTAGACTTATTTTTTCTGTAATTTTTCAGCCAATGGTCACTAAGTGAATTGTTGTACCTTGAGGGCTACCTGCACAGCACCCTAAATGAGAAATTCTGTTTCCAGTTCGAGACTATTTCTGCTGATATAATTCTCTGTATTAAGAATTCAGTATCAGGAGTTGCATTATGGCATGCAGATTATATTTGGTTCAGAAAACTGATACACACACACACACACACACACACACACACACACACAGTGACCTAGTTGCTAGGCAATAGATTTCAGAAAAACCAATTAGGTCTGCACTGTTAGCACAGTACAAGGCATTAAGGAAATATGAATCTTTAATACAATTCTGTATTATAACAGCTCCAGCAACACTAAGTGCAATATATATATATATATATATATATATATATTTATATATATAACTATTCAGGACAATGTGAAATGGGGAAACCTGATTATATCTTCATTTTGGGAAGCATTTTAGTTATCCAACATAGCATGATGGTATGTTGTAGTTTGGCTTAATCCCGTGCATATGAGGGGTTATACTCATGTTTCACTGTTCTGCACAAAAGCTTAAGTAGAGCAAAGGTGGTTGCTGTCTTTGAAACTGTAATAGCAATAAGGATTGCATTGGATAAAGCAACCATCAGGTAATGGATTGACTTGGGTGAGTTTGTTACTGCCTCTGGCAGCGCACCGTTACATTTCCCATTATATATTCCAATATTTGAGAGGCTGTCACAAAAAAAGAAGGGGATAACCAATTCTTCAGAGCATCTGAGGGCAGGGCAAGAAGTAATGGATGGAAACTTATCAAAGAGGGATCCAACGTAGAACTAGGGAGAAATTTTCTAACAGTTAGAACAATTAATCAGTGGAATGGCTTGCCTTTTGAAATGGTGGGTGCTTCATCACTGGAGGTTTTTAAGAAGAGATTGAACTGGAATGGCATAGGTTTTCCTGCTTGGGCAGGGGGTAGGACTAGAAGACCTCCAAGGTCCTTTCTAACTCTGTTATGCTATATTCTGTCCTCTGACCTCTGTCACTCATTTACTTGCAATTTGCCGTGGTTTCTGCAAATCCTTGCTATGAATGAAAACATGCTCTTTCTCAAAGCAATGACTCTGGGTTCAGCCATATAGTACAATAGCTGTGTCACTATTGGGGGGGGGTGCGTGCGCGTGTGCAAGTGTGCGCACGCGCCAGCAAATTATGTTAATTTTTTTAATTTCTGCAAGGGCAAACCATTTAGTATTGAGTGGGTGCTTAATGTTAGGAGAATTTTTTTTCCTGCA
This sequence comes from Rhabdophis nuchalis, assembly GCA_039707465.1. Taxonomy (NCBI): domain Eukaryota; kingdom Metazoa; phylum Chordata; class Lepidosauria; order Squamata; family Natricidae; genus Rhabdophis; species Rhabdophis nuchalis. The sequence continues at coordinate 189,478,152 of CM077643.1, read as the reverse complement.
CAATTTACAGAAGCTGTGTATGGGATAATTCTTTGTTACACCTTTTGAAAGAAATCATCTCTCATAGTAAGGAATTTGAAGAGCCATTGATAAAAAAAAGTCCCCCCATGCAAGAAGAAACAGAAAAGTTAGATAACTCCACAGTCTAAGACTCTCTCTTCCTGTCTTCTTTTTATCTCTTTCTCTTCTGTGGGACTGTTGCTGTGTTTTTCTGCAGTAACTAAATCTGATCAACGGTGAACAAGTTACCAAGGTAGTATAAAAACCTAGGGCTTTTGAGGACCGTTAATGGTTTCAGTGGCTAATTAAAATGAGAGGAAGTATAATGTTAGTATGCAAACTTGTTTTGAAGAATGTGTGTTTGGCCTGCAGTTCAAACTGAGCTGGAATAACTTCTGGATCAAACAATCATCATTTCAGTTGCATGGAGCATTGAAATTATCAAATACGTTGTAGGCTTCAAAATTAGCATTCAAAATGAATGCATTATTTAAAAAATGTTTATAGCTGTATACTAACAAGAAAAACAAAGTCCAGGTGCCTTTTGAAAAAGTACCTTTGGGACATCCATGACCTGGGTGACTGAGAATCTCCATAGACACTAACAAGGACGATATATTAAAATGAAGGTTTTATAGAAATTAGAAGAAATAAGCTTTTGGCTGTTGAAATGTAAAATAGATTACATTCAAACATATTTATTATTCCATCCCTATTTTGAAAGACTAATATTTCCTTTGACTACTTCTCTATAATGCCAAATGTATGAGGTGGGCTAGGTTTACTGAAGATCAATTCTGGCAGTGAGTAGAAGATGGAAGAACTACTGGTATAGCTGAGTTCACTGTGGCAGGCTGCGGTGTTAACTCAGTAGTAAAATGCAAGTTTTAATGAGGCTTAACAGTGGATGCCTCCTGAGGCGCGTTATGTTCCTGTTTGAATTTGTACCATTTGAGATTTTTCTGGCAGAGGATGCTTTTATATAATCTTGAACAATAGTGTTTATGTCAGATAAATAAAATTTAAAAATGGTGAACTCTTGCAGGAATAAAATTTTTTAGCACATTGAGACATTGACAAGAAAGTCAAAATGTCCGGGTAGTCAACCTTTTTATACCTACTGCCCACTTTTGTTGTGTCTGTTAGTAGTAAAATTTTCGAATTGCCCACCGGTTCCACAGTAATGGTGATTTATAAAGTCGGGAAGTCAATTAAATTAAGAAAAGGAAAGTGCTTCAGTATCGGACAAAACCCCTACTGCCCACCATGAAAGCTGGAATGCCCACTAGTGGGCGGTAGGGACCAGGTTGACTACCACTGGTGTACAGCAAGCCTTTAGGTTCAAATCTGAAACCAGGTGCACAGCACAATTACATGAGATTTGAGACTTGGCAAAATTCAAACATCTTAAAAACCTCAATAGTTTATAAAATGGATATTAATCAAAATGCAACCCATTTAATTGAAGGATTATTTTTAGATTATTATTTTGCTTTTATAAAAAGCATTATTTAATGGTAAACCATCAGTCTATACAGTACATGCCACTTGTACCGAGTTCTGTGAGTTCATGCAAGGAGAACATGGTTTTTTTGTAATGTTAAAGAAATAAGTGAAAGGTTATAGGCACCTGGTGACATAGTGTGTTAAATGTAATGATAACAGCTGTTATTATCCTGACATGTTGTGATTTGTGGTCACATCGGTTGCAAAGACTGTAAATTTATGCCTCACCTTTCCCATTTCTTTCCTAATTTGGGTGGGGAGGGTTCAGCACAATGAAAGATTAGGAGGAGTGTGATTGAAAACAGTATTACAGGATGTTAATCCACTTCACTGCTGTTTCCTCTGGGGGACACCGTTCTTGGTAATTTTCTTCTCTTTCCTCCCATTACAGCTGCCCCATGATGATTAAATATCTGGGTAGGGTAGCTTTGCAATATAATCTCCTAGGAGAATTCTTTTCATTCCAAGCCAGAATCTCTCAAACTAATTTCTTCAACTATGCATATATACATAAGCATACATGCACACACTCCAATAACACCGAGTCTCATCTGTCACTTTAGAGTGCTTTCTGGTAGTAAAATAGCGATATGTGTTAATCTCTTGTGATGGTTTACTCCTGGTGTGTACCCCCTTCTAACAATTACCAGTTTTGTAATTGTAATTCATACATTCCTTGAAGAATTAAATTTATCATTTTAAATATACTACAATATATGTTTGTGTAGAGTTTTAAATCCACTCTTTCTCAGATGCTACGTGATTTCTGCTTAATTGTTGATTTATCAGAATTGGAAGCTATTAACAATAGTTTTGTCTTGCCTGAGGTTTGTCATATATGTTGATTACTTGACAAACAATATTAACCTGATTTTCACAAAGATTAAAGAATGCTGAAAAAGCAATCCTTTTCAGAAATACAAAGCATAAAATTTAGGTTTACATAAATCAGACTATGAGTTATTAATTATATAGTTCGTAACCTACCTTATTAGGGAAATAGGTAGTATATAAATTAGGTAGATAGGTGGGTGGATGGATAGTTGGATGAATGGATGGATGGCAGGCAGCTCTTCTATCAAAAATACATCCAAAATATCTTCCTATAAGGTCTCCCCTCCCTCATATGGTGAATATGCAGATTCCAGTCATGAATTACCACATATCTAATTTTAAAATGTGGCCTAAACAGTTGACAGCTTCATTTTGGACCCTTTCTTCTCCAAGCATAATTTAAACAATTTTAAAGAAAATAAAAAGAAATATAACACTTCACCAGTTTATTTCAGAGCCCAGCTCAGAAGAAACCATTACCAATGCAGAAACCAAAGTCCCAGTGACTGAAAAAGATCAGATCATGTAGAAAAGATTATTCAGAATCACCGATCATATTGTGTTTATATGTTGAAGAGATCTATATGTCTCTATGGCTTCCAGGTCTGATACTATGATAAGAATACATATCCCTGTTATCATCCTTCCTTTAGCCCCCCCCCCCCTTTTCTCATCCTAGAATGGTGGTATAGGTAGAAAACAGTGAGTTTGGAAAGGTGGATGGTCTATTCCAGGGGTCTGCAAAGTCGGCTCTTTTAAGACTGGTGGACTTCAACTCCCAGAATTCCCCAGCCAGCGTGGCTGGCTGGGGAATTCTGGGAGTTGAAGTCCACCAGTCTTAAAAGAGCCGACTTTGCAGACCCCTGGTCTATTCTATAAAACAGAAAGAATGAGATTGCCTTTCTCTTATCATTTTGACAGTCTCAGAAGCACCTGCCAAAATAATGTCATTTGTTGTGGGTTTTTTTCAGAATTGGTTCTGCTTTAGCTCAGCTCTATGGGACATCTGCTACTCTGGAGCATCACCATTTCAACCATGCTGTAATGATTCTTCAGAGTGAGGTACCAAAAAAATGGATTACCCCGTCTCTTCTTCTTTTCTAAAGATAACTGTCAAAGGCTGCTTGATTATAGCATATCTAAAAAGGTATTTTCTCTGCCAGCACATAGAAAACAGATTCTGGATTCCATATATGGCAGCGAGTTTAACGATATGACTTACATAATATTTACTTTCAAACCAACTTATTTCCCAAAAACAAAAACAGTTTTATAAATTTTAATGGTAAGCCGCCCAGAGTCGCTTTGCAGAATCAGATAGGTGGCATATAAATTTAATGCATAAATGTGCTTAAAACAGTTTTGATTTCTTCTTTACAATTAGAGCTGTAATGTTCTTAGTAATATATGCTCTCTTATGGGGAAATATAAATAAATAATTGGTATCCCTAAATATAGGCTGGCATTACCTCTTCCTAATTACAGTAACTATTAATTCTAGTATTAAATTATTCAACAGCATTCATCTTATGATTGAAAAGAAGTTCATGGGTTGAGCTGCTGGAGTTGAAAAAAAAGGCATTGTTAAAGTTTTGCATTTATGAGGTTGGACGTTTTCCTCCAATGAAATTGCTCTGTTACTTGAATGCATACATAGAATTTTGTATTAGTATGTTTAATGAATTTTTGATGAAGAATTTGTTCTCATCAAATTCGCAGACGACACCAAGCTGGCAGGAATAGCCAACACTCCAGAAGATAGGCTTAAGATACAGAAGGATCTAGACAAACTTGAACATTGGGCACTGTCTAATAAAATGAAATTCAATTGTGAAAAAAGTAAGGTCCTACATATAGGCAAGAAAAACCAAATGCACAAGTACAGTATAGGTGGTACCTTGCTCAATAGTAGCAACTGTGAGAGGGATCTCGGAATCCTAGTGGACAACCATTTAAATATGAGCCAGCAGTGTGCAGCAGCTGCCAAAAAAGCCAACACAGTTCTAGGCTGCATCAACAGAGGGATAGAATCTAGATCGCGTGAAGTGTTAATGCCACTGTATAGTGCCTTGGTAAGGCCACACTTGGAATACTGCATACAGTTTTGGTCGCCACGATGTAGAAAAGACGTGGAGACTCTGGAAAGAGTGCAAAGAAGAGCAACCAAGATGATTAGAGGACTGGAGACTAAGACATATGAAGAACGGCTGCAGGAGCTGGGTATGTCTAGTTTGATGAAGAGAAGGACCAGGGGAGACATGATAGCAGTGTTCCGATATCTCAGAGGGTGCCACAAAGAAGAGGGAGTCAAACTTTTCTCCAAGGCACCTGGGGGCAGGACAAGGAGCAATGGGTGGAAACTAACCAAGGAGAGAAGCAACTTAGAACTAAGGAGAAATTTCCTAACAGTAAGAACAATTAACCTCTGGAACAGCTTGCCTCCAGCAGTTGTGAATGCCCCAACCCTGGAAGTCTTTAAAAAGATGTTAGACAGCCATTTGTCTGAAATGGTATAAGGTTCCTGCCCATGCAGGGGGTTGGACTAGAAGACCTACAAGGTCCCTTCCAACTCTGCTATTGTATTGTATTGTATCTTGTATTATTGTATTGTATTGTATTGTTTCTTGAATTTAGGTTTTGATGTAACTTATGAGTTACATCAAAATTCATTTGTTATATGTAAATATAAGAAAATATTTACATTAATATAGATTCCTTTTCTAGAATGAATTGGATTTGTTGGGTAGGCAGAAATGATAGGGAAAAGGTGAATTATACTAGTGAAAGTTCCAGGGAAATCAGAGGAGGACCACACCATAAATAGGACTCTCTTAGCATATTTTTGGATGGAGCCTAGATAATTTGCCGTTGTCTACAATTTATCTCAGAACTTATAGAGAAAAACATACCTTATTGTGATTTATGTTGATTGATTATTTAGTATCCTATGACTAACACTGAGTGTTGTATCTTATGATATATGATGATTGTATTTTATGATCATGAATTATCACTTGTGGCTTGTATGTATGCTGAGAACTTATGCACCAGAGACAAATTCCTTGTGTGGCCAATCACACTTGGCCAATAAAGAATTCTATTCATTATGAGTCCCCCAAAAATAAATAAGAACATTTCAAGAGAACATCTAAAGAGGACTCGGCCTGAAAGAAGTAGTCGCATCTTTGGCATATTTACATCAAAATAACTTTTACTGAAACTGAGATTTATGAGCGTGATATATATTTAGGATTGGGTGGATAGCCTAATAGCAATCAGTATTTTATCTCCCTGTGCAGATACATGAGTTGTTTGTTTAGATTTATGTAACCACCCACCTCCTACCATAGCAATTCTGGCAGATAACAACAGATTAAAACACCATACAAATAAAAACCAAAACAACTAACATAAAACTTCACTTTTAAAGAAAAAGCTAAAGTTCTTTAGGTTGAAATTTCCATAGGTTGCTCATCAGTTTATATGCAAAAAAGAAAACGTAGATGGACAATATTTTTATTTACTACTAGACCATACTTTCAGTCCAGCAAAAAAATTTAGCATTACATCTTAAGTATAGCAGCTGAATGAAATAGTTTTGTAATGATTTGTTGCAATGGTGAGACACAATGCCAACTTATTGGAAAAATTCTTCTATTGATTCTGAGCTATTTAGCTTTGCTCTCTCATTCATTATAGGGTCACAACATCTTTGCTAATTTGTCCTCCAAGGATTACAGTGATCTTATGCAGCTTCTGAAGAAGTCAATACTGGCAACAGACCTCACTCTCTATTTTGAGTAAGTATTGGCATCTTCTAATTTTGATAAATGAAATTCTGAAAGAGTTGCAATCCTCAACAATGGTGTTTAAATATCAGCTGGAGCACTGGATACACAATACTATAAGTTAGCATTTACGTATCATTTTAATTATTTATTCTCACACCGACAGCAGGAGTGGGGAATGACGGCTCCTTTATGACTTGTGGACTTCAGCTCCCAGAATTCCTGAGCCAGCCATGTCAGACATATTCTATATATGAGAGCCAGGGTAGCTTAAGGATTAAGGTGTTAGACTAAGACTAGTTAGGCCCAGTTTTGGTCCACCTTCAGCTAAAAGAATTGCCTAAGACCTTGATGGCGAACCTATGGCACCCTCACTAATGGCACACGAGCCGTCACCCCAGTTTAGCGCTACTGCGCATGCATGTGTGCCTCCTGCCAGCCAGCTAGTCTTCGGGTGTCTGCTGCGCGTGTGCATGCACGGGAGGTGGGGTGTGTGCAGGGCCCCCATGCACATGCATGGAGAGGGACACGGGGGCCGCATGCATGTGTGGGAAGGCATGTGCAGGGGGTGCATGTTCAGGGTGTATGCAGGGGGCTGCACGCATATTGCATTTTGGGGGTTTAGGTGTGCGCGCCTTTGCGGAAAAAGTTAACCATCACTGGCCTAAAAGAAAGTGTCATTCTCTTCCTCAGCCCAACTCACAGGCTAACATTTTATATTAAAACAGGCAATTAAATAATGAAGTTGCTTTATCTTCTAATCTGATTTTATAAGGCATTAGTGAGACCATTAACAATTATTTGAAAGCAAGTTGTTTGTACAGGTAGTCCTTGACTTACAACCATTCATTGAGTGACTGCTCAATGTGTCAACTGCACTGAAAGAAGTGATATGACCATTTTTCACACTTATGACCATTGCAGCATCCTCTTGGTCATGTGATCAAGATTTGGACACTTGGCAACTGGCATGTATTTATGACAGTTGCAGAATCGCAGATCACCTTTTGTGACTTTCTGAGAAGCAGTCAAAAGGGAAGCTAGATTTACTTAACAACCATACTACTAATTTAACAACTGCAGTGATTCACTTAACAACTATGGCAAGAAAAGTCATAGAGAGGCAACATTCACTTAACAACTGCCTTGCTTAGCAATGGAAATTTTGGGCTTTGTGCACACAAAGAGGAGTCCACCTCCTGAGATTACCATGTTGTCCTTAACTTTTCCATTTGTTTAGTTGAAATTTTACACAAAAGGGGTGACACAAGTATAAAATACAATATATTCCTAAATCTTTTTAGTAATATATAAAATGTAGGTGTAGGAAGATCACATATGGAGACCAACTGCCTTATCCATTTTTATATATCCTTAAGATAGACAAAACAACTGGGTATAGATTTTTCAAATGTGATTTTGTTTTTTCAGGAATCAAAAGACACACTAAATAGTGAGCTTATTTTCAATAGCAATAAATAGATTCCACCTATAAGACAATCTTGTGTAGTGCTGACCCAATGCAGATTCGCCTTTGAACAGTTACGATTGATTTAATTGTGCCTGTTAGTGTACAGGCACAATTGTGAAAATTGTTGTGAAAATTGTAGTCACTGCAGTACTTATTCCCAGAAGGATTGAATGAACCTGCATGAGAATCTGCATGCAGAGCGTCCATGATGGTGGGTGGGCGGAGCCTCTCGCTGCTACCAGTTTGCCCGAACCTGGGCAAACCAGCAGAATACCACCTCTGCCTTGTATTAATTAGATGTTGTTAGATATTGTTTAATAAAAAGAACCCAGAACATGCCTCTCATGCATAATATATGATCAAAAGCTATGGAAGATGCAGAAGTTTAGAGAGTTAATTTCAAACATCGTGCATTTCTATTTGGGGAGGGCAGTAAATATTAAGTAATAGGTTTCCATCACTTCTGTCCTTAATTATTACAAATCCATAACTGGCAGCGTAAAGTTTGATTTGGATATGTGTGGGTGTGTTACAGACCCTGGGATGTTTTTTATTTTGTTTTTACTATTTAATTATTGCTTTTAAGCACCTAGATCCTAGGATATTGCTCCTAGGTGCTCAAAAGCACCTAGGGCAGCTATATAAATATCTTCTATCTATCTACCTGTATAAAAATGGCTGTTTGTGTGTGTGTATGCTCCAGCATAACTCTGGAATACCTCAAGGAATTTCAACCAAACTTGGTACACAGATGACTTACTCGCTGGGGAAAAAAATACTGTGGGGGTAAGACACCCCTAAGAACACCTCGGGTGTGTGTGTGTTCTGTTAAGATACAGTCTGTTGCGCCTTAACATGGCTTCTACTGTACTGGCGCAAAATGGCTTCTACTATACAACTCAGTTGAGTTGCCATGGTAACGGATTCACAGTACTCCACAAGGGGGCTCCCTCTGGTAAGGGAGAAAATCCAACATTAGAAATTACATTTGGTCCAGACATTTTCCCCCATATAAATTTATTTTTATTTCATTTTTTATTTTTCAAATTTATACCCCGCCCTTCTCCTAACAAGGACCCAGGGCGGCGCATAGGCAATATTAAAAAACCATACATAAATACAAAAATACATTATTAAAAACTATTAAATTATATCCCGTGCTAAAAACCCTTATAAAACCCTATGAATTAAAATTTATCCGAATAAAAGTCAGAAACGGGGGGCTATGCTAGGCCGGCTTGTTGGAATAAATACTTTTTAAGACGCTGGCGGAAGAGGCAGAGGTCCGAGGTAGTGCGTAAATAAATACCTGGGTAACACCGGGTTATCAGATAGTTTTAAATAAATACATATATATTATGAATACATGTCGTTCCCTGATTGGTTTGTAATGTTATAATGTTTGGTTACAGGAAGAGGGCTGAATTTTTTGAACTTGTCAACAAAGGAGACTACAATTGGAATGTTAAATATCAACGAGAGGTATTCCGGTGAGATCTTTCTCTTGGGTAAAGTTCACCTGGGATAGGAATTAAGGCACTCTGCAGGGACAAGGGACAAATTCCTCCCAGTGACTTTCGAGTTGTACACTCAATTTCCGTACATCCTAGATTTGCAAAACATTTTTAATTTGAAACACTTTATCTTGAGCCCAAAAGTGATTGTTTGGAATTCAAAATAGGTTGTTTTAACATTCTCAAATTATTTGGAGCTCAAAACATTTCCAGAAAGGTCAGACCAATCCATTCTGAAATGGAAACGGCTTCCAACTCTAAATGTTTTGGACACCTTTGGTGTGTCTTTATTAAGAATGTCAAAGGCTGCTGCTGCTTTTTGAATCTATCCACAATTGATTTTTTTTTTTTTTTAAATCCTCCCTAAGCTTAAGGGCCTTTATTACCACACATTTTAAGTATTTCCAGCAGTGTTTCTCAACCTTGGCAACTTGAAGATGTCTGGATTTTAACTCCGAGAATTCCCCAGCCAGCGAATGCTGGCTGGGGAATTCTGGGAGTTGAAGTCCAGACATCTTCAAGTTGCCAAGGTTGAGAAACACTGATTTACAGTGAAGATTATGATCATCAGGTCTTGTATTCTGGGGTTACCAAATGTCCCGATTTCAGCAAAGCAAGGAAATCCTCTCAATATTTGCCATGATTCCTGAGATCAAAAATGTATGTATTTATTTTAGTAGTCCAAGACTACTTAAAAAAAAACCACAACAGTATATCAGATATCAAAAAATAAAGCCACAACAAACCTTTACACGAAAGCCTAAAGCAATTAGTAGTGTGAAGAGAGCTCCTATGAGGTGGCTTCAAAGAGCCATAGCTATTATTAGAAATTTGGCACCCCTTATTTAAAACAACAACTGAGGTTGGGTCATATTAGAGGAAAACAGTGAAAACACCTTATGTATATTTGTTAAATTTAGATTGGATATTTCTATCATGCTTCCCTTTTCCTTGAACATTCACAACATCTATTCTCCCATGTTTCATTTCTTTTGGAAGGAGAAATCTCTAAACATTTAAGGCGCTGGTTGAATATTTTAATGTATTTACAGGTATAATATTAGGGTATATGTGAATACAGCTGCATAGCAACCCCTACAAAAAAGCATTAGTTGACTCAGATCATGTTCTCAGTTAAGGCGCACAGGTACCTGCTGATTATTTTAATTGTCACTTCACCCTGTCTATTTCTTACGTGCATGTAGAGTTACTTTCGCCCATTGTCTCCAATTTAATCATTGATTGTCATTCTTTTTCCATTTATTTATATTGACTTTCTTAAAAACAGACTTGTTTTAAAGGAATTTTTTTTCCCCAAAGTGAAGATGACTGACTCGATCATGTAGTTGCAACCACTATTTTAACTTTTTTAATGCATCTTCCAAATGCCTCCAATTCTGTCTTCCATACACAGGTATGGAGAAGGTAGACATTGAGTCCCGGAAGGGAGAAGGGCGGTATAGAAATTTAATAAAGTAATAAAGTAATTTTTAAAAAAATTAACATTGCAGAAAATGACCCCTTCTTAAAGCAACCTTTGGGAAGAAAATACTGTTTTTTTTAATTTGTTACATAGGTCATAAGGGCTCCTCTAAATCAGTGTTCCTTTATGTGGTTACCTCCAGAGACAGCTGAATTTTAACTACCATAAAGCCTTAGGCATGAACCAGCTGGATGACTTTGGACCAGTCACTCTCTCTCAGGTCATGATATCAATTCCTGTTGCAAACCATGGCTCAATACTTGGTTGATCCAGAAAAAATAGGAGACCCTGCACTTGTGGGAAAACACTAGGAAGGAACTAAATGCACAAAGCAATGTAGGCTGCAAATGATGTGTACAGGTAGCCCTCGACTTACGATAGTTTATTGAGTGACCAATGACCTAGACTTCCTGGGACAGTAAAAAGCACACGCTTAATCCCCCAAGCCCTCTTTTTATTTCAAAGGCTGTGAATTATGTTCATTCACAGCCCGTAATGAGTCACAAATGTTTGTAAAGAGTCCGACAGAAGCCTGCCACAGTCCTTCAGGATAAGGCTGATAAGCACCCACCTTTATCTTCATTGAAATGCTGCCAAAGACCTAATTGGTAATTAGCTTTGCAAGGCCATACGAAGCACAGAGTCAAAATGGAGCTTAAGAATGTAAACCGACCAGAATGAACGTAGTTGCTTCCTGCAAAGGTTCACGTGCCTTTGCTCCTCCTTATGTCCTATGGGAGGGACCAATCACCTCCAAGCCTTATTCCCGAATCGTCCCTTTTATCTTAACTGTTCTTGCCTTCTGGCAGCTCTGCGCATGCACGCACTGGGAACAGGCTCCCCCTATTCCTCTGCCTTGCTGATGTCCAACTCTGGAAGCTCCGGAAGCAGCACATGACTCCCAGATATCCCCCTCTCTGCCTCCGACGCTGAGCCCTCATTTGAGCCTTCCCCAGACTCCGGGACTGACCCATGTGTCTTCCCAACCTCCTCACTGGTTGACTCTGTTGCTCGCTCTGCAATCCACTGGCAGACCACAACAGTTACAATGGCACTGAAAAAAATGACTTATGACCGTTTTTCACAGTTATGACCTTTGCAGCATCCCCATGAACATGTGATGTGATCAAAATTCAGATGCTTGGAACTGGTTCATATTTATGACCGCTGCTGTCAATGGGGAAGCCAATGGGGAAGCCAGATTCACTTAACAACTGGGTTACTAACTTAACAACTTTAGTGATTCACTGAGGGAAGAAATAAGGGAAAACTCATTTAAAAATGTCTTACTTAAGAACAGAAATTTGGGGCTCTATTGTGATAAATCACAGACTACCCGTGGTGCATTTTGACACACCTTCATGGCATGAAGTTTGAGAAGTCCACTGCAATCTTTTTTTATAACATAAGAAGCTCTGTTAATATGTTCAGATTGGGGAATATATAAACATCAGTATCGAGGTATTTTCATCTCTGTGGGAATGAAACATACTCATGAAATGAGCTATTCTTTAAGTCTTTGTGTTTTAGATGAGGCATAGATAATTTTGTATTTTTCCATATTTCACCCATTCCTGATTTTAGAATATGGACAATACATTTCCTTTTTAAAAAAATCCCCAATATTCTTGCTGTTCTTCTGGGCTTGCTTATAGTTAATATGCTTTGTGCATTGTACATAAATGCTTTCTCCATCTGAGTAATTCTTATCTCCCAACACTTGTGAAACATATTTGTAGCCAGGTATTAACTACATTAAGATGGCATAATCCTTACAATAATCTTGAATATTTATTGCATACAAACAATAGAAACTGTTCAAACAGTGTCTGGAATGTCTCTCACCATTATTTTCTTAGTACAGTAGCCAGTAATAACCAGGCTACCCCAAGCTGTACATATTACATAATTTCCTTTCATCACATTATGGCATTCCAACAACCCAGTGTCCTATATTATGACTTTATTAATCAAACTACAACAGCAAAATGAGTAGTTAGTCTGCAGTGAAACATGCATCTTTTGTAACACTCAATAGTTAGCATTGAAAAGTCATTATCTGATTATATCTGTAATGCATTAGCTTTCCTCTATCTAATGACATAAAAATGGTGACTGTTCAAATTCCAACCTGTGCCATGTTTTAAATTGGTGAAGAAGGTGTTAAGTCTGCCTCTTAAAAAAAAACACCACCCTCATGTATTCAGGATGAATCTGTTTAGAAAAGCAACAAAGCTTTGTTCCATTTTTATTGTTCATTTCTGTTTTTCAGATCAATGCTAATGACAGCCTGTGACCTTGGAGCTGCAACGAAACCATGGGAGATTTCAAGACAGGCAAGTCGTGATTAATAGCGGCACAAGAAAGAGGCGGTTCTGTCCCAACAATTTTCCCAGGAACCTGACACGGAAAGGGCCAAATCTGCAGTCAGGTTACAAATACCATTGCTTGCATTACAAAATATCACAAAACTGCACAGATATGCAGTTTATGGCCTGTTTTTTTACCTTTTTTCTTGCTTAATTGATAACATTGAATAGTATTAGAGTACTTCAAGAGACCCTACTTCCGTAATCACATAATCAGTTAGGATGAACATTTGCATTTTATTAAAAATGTGAATTTAAAAAAAATGGGTGTACTTAATTGACAGCGTTTGAATGTCCATCCTGGCATAAAATAGTGAAAGGCTTACCATAAATCTTTGTGGAAGAAGTTTTAATTTTTTTCATTCAAAACTTTACTTAAAATTATTTGAGGAATTGCTTCGCTTATTTTTACCCAACTTGATGCATTCATCTGGAATTCCCATCATTTGTAGCCAAAATGGCTGCTATAGCTTTATTAAACCTGGCAATAGCATTTTTCCCCCTCCACAAGGAACAGTATAAAAAAAAGTGATTTATTTAGATGCTACAGGTAGTCCTTGACTTATGACCAGTCACCTAGTGTCCTGTCAATGTTATAACAGTGCCCTGAAAAACTACTTAAAACTACCTAGTTTCAAACATACAACCACTGCAATGCCCCAACTGTCACATGATCAAAATTCGGATGTTTGGAAAACTGCCTGCTCTTATGACAGACATCAGCAACACTCATGTGAGAACAGGACTATACATTTATTCATTTAGTGAAATCATATTCTAAATTGAAAATGTATGAATTATGGAAAGTTTTATGCAAAAACAGTTAAACAGTTGCTGAATGGCAGTAAAACAATGGAAATGAAAATAAGCAAGAGAATAAATGGATACTTAATTCAACGTTGCATGTGGAGGAAGAAATGACTGGCCAACCCTTGGTTGTTTAAGCACTTGCGGATAAACCCATTTGTATTATGAATGCTTGTGCTGATGTGTGAGGTGTGTTGGTCAGAAATGTGAACATGCATTTGCAGTATTGGCTGAGAATCCCGAGGATTTGCAGCAAATGTTATATAGTTGTGTGATGCAACAAGGAGGATAGGTTTGAAATTTAAAGTATCAAAGAGAAAACGACAAAAATGAATGGCATGTACGAAATGAACATATTGAAGTGGCTTGGTCATGTTAAGAGAGTGAATTAGAAAACAAGTATATGAAGGATGAGTGAATGTATTAAGAGAAGGGAGGGCAAGGAAGTCTTGGATATATGGATCCCATAAAAACATGAGAGGTGAGAGAGAAGCTTAAACAAGGGAAAGGGGTATATGAAGCATTTTGAAGCATGGAAGGGTTGTAAGGGTTAAAAAAGTATGGAGAAACATAGTTAAGGTATTACTGGATACACAGCAGAGTTGGGTTCACTCAGTTACATGCCTCCACCTAGCCACGGCCACAGAACCAGTAGTAAAAAAAAATCAAAACCCACCCCTGGTACAGAGGAGGTATTCAGAAGATTCTGACCAGTTCTGGAGAACCAGTAGTGGAAATTTTGAGTAGTTCAGAGAACCGGCAAACACCATCTCTGACTGGCCCCACCCCCATCTATTCTCTGCCTCTTGAGTCCCAGCTGATCAGGAGGGAATGGGGATTTTGCAGTAACCTTCCCCTCAAGTGGGGTGGGAATGGAGATTTTCCCCTGCCATGCCCACCAAACCACACCCACAGAATCGGCAGTAAAAAAAAAAAATTGAATCCCACCATTGACTGGGTAGTAGATTAATTTATGTTGTCTTTTTTTCCAAACACGTGTTTTAATTTCCTTTTTATTTATTACTCTTTTTCTGCTCTCACATAATGTTACATACCATGACATCAGTGGTGGGTTTCTGCAGGCTCGCACCTACTCGCGAGAACCGGTTGGTGAAATTTAGAGAACCGGTGAGAGGGGGTTCCACCAGTGTACCTGGAAGTAAATCTGGCCTGCCGCTGCCAGTGACCCAACAGGAAGGAAAGGAAAGGAAGAAAGGAAAGAAAGAAAGAAAGAAAGAAAGAAAGAAAGAAAGAAAGAAAGAAAGAAAGAAAGAAAGAAAGAAAGAAAGAAAGAAAGAAAGAAAGAAAGAGAATTTATCATCACAATTGAGTCCAAAATTTTGGTTGCTAAGCAAGAGCGTTGTTAAATGAGTTTCACCACATTTTAAAAGGTGGCCACTCCCACCCTGTCACATGACTGCCAAGCCACGCCCACAAAATAGGCCACACCTACAGAGTAGGTTCTAAAAAAATTTGAAACCCACCACTGCATGACATGTATTATGCCTAAGTATTCACAAAGGGCATTAAATAGCCGAATACACATTTGTACTTATAAGATTATACGTAATATTTTTACATAACAAAGGCTTCAGTCTGGATTAACAATTAGCAATATAAACCATAATTTGATCTTTTTGTATGTGTTTTAGGTAGCTGAACTGGTAACAAGCGAGTTCTTTGAACAAGGCGACAGGGAGAGATCTGAACTGAAACTCACACCTTCTGTAAGTTAATATTTTGGTTAAATTTTTGTTGCTGTAGAGTGAGAAAACATATTATAATGTTGTATAATGTACTGTTGTGTGACATGATGATATGATACCATGTTTTCCCCAAAATAAGAGAGCGTCTTATTTTCTTTTGACTCCTGAAATAAGCGCTTGGCCTTATTTTCGGAGGTCTTATTATTTTTGAGGTGCAGGAGACAGCGAATGTGGTCACCTCATGGCTGCTGCTGAGTTGCAATAGTTTTGGGGAGGGCTTATTTTTTGGGGGGGAGGGCTTATTTTAACGCATGCGCTTAAAAGTCAGATTGGGTTTATTATCCGGGGAGGTCTTATTTTTTGGGAAATGGTATAATTGACATCGTAACTATATTCTTTCCTACTATCACTGTAAAATAACTAAGGTTTGGATTCCATTCCAAAAAGATAATTATCATATCTGGGTTGCAAAACCCTACACAATCACTAGATGGCAGCATTAATTTACTGTTCTTTATGTTGTTCTGTGCCATCTGATGGTCCTAGGGATTTTTGCAGCTCCGCTCAGAAAACCCTACTTCCCAGAAGTGTGTGAGACTGAGCACAATGGAAATTACTTCAGATTGGAAGCAGAAAGAATTGCATTGCACTTCTCCGAAATGAATAGTAAAAACAACGCTGCACATATTTATTTTCTCCTATTTTCCTATGCAACGTAAATGCCAACAATGGATTGCGTTTGTTTGATACTAAGGAATTAAATTGTAAAACAGTCAAATAAATGAAACCTCTACGTTCCCTAAACTGGGCCAGAGAATAATGAATGGTTTATTTTTCATTCTAGACAAAAGACAGGAAAATGTGTGTAAAGATTGATTATGGTTTTCAAAGTGTTCCGTTTATAACAATTTGATCCTAGATCCAAAATATTGGATGAAGCAGCTTCTGTAAAATACTCTAGAGTAATAAAGCATGACACATTCCTCTTCTCCGCTCAGGCTATATTTGATCGGAACAGGAAAGATGAACTGCCTCGATTACAGCTGGAATGGATTGATAGTATCTGCATGCCTCTCTATCAGGTAATTGTGCATATTGCTGGTGCAGAGTTAAAAGAAGGCCCAGGGGTTTTGCCTCTCAGCAAAAGAAGGGAGGGGGGGGGGAGAAGGAGGAGAGGGAGATGACGTAACAATTTCTGCAGCTTTTTCCATCTCCCAGACCCTCTGCATTTCATTTTCCTCTCCGGAGGCATAAACTACACTTGATAAAGCAACAGAGGCACATGTAATGGAGAAATCTATGCAATGAAATGAGTAAATATAGATCAGGACAAAATCAGTGTAGTCCTGTCAATAAAGAAAGCAAATCGGACAATAAACCATTGTCTTCCTCTGCTCTTCCCTGGATTTCCTTCGTCTGTACGTCCATGCTCTGAATCTATTGGTTTTGGTTTTTAAGTTGCAAGAACCATAGCAGTGTTTTGTATTTTCCTCCCTTGTTTATTTGGGATGAAGAAGACAGTTATTGTTATTGTTGTTATTGGTATTTTTCAAACTTTTCTAAAAGATAAAACTTCCAGTACAACACAAACAAGGCAAAGTATTTTCCTTTTTAAGCAAGTGCTCCATTTCAGAGTTACAGACAGTGCTTTGCTTACAGTCAGGTTACATCCTGAAAGGCTGCTCAAAAGTCTGTTTGGTTTGCAAGTCCCAACAAACGTAAACACCCATGCAGTGCAGTTCTTGCCTTGCATGGGTGACAGCAACATGGTAAAAGCTGGCAATTATGGCATAGGCCTGTGGTGGCGAATCTATGGCACGGGTACCACAGGTGGCACGCAGAACCATTTCTAAGGGCACGCGAGGCATTGCCCTATCAGCTCCAGCTGTGTGCCCTGGCCAGCTGATTTAGGCCTTATTTTGAGGCCATTTTGCGCCCTCTGGAGGCTTCAGGGAAGCTCCTGAAGCCTCTGGAGGTGGGGGGGAGACTGTTTTCATCCTCCCCAGGCTCCTAGAAAGCCTCTGGAGCCTGGGGAGGGCGAAAAAAGTGTGCTAAAAGCAGGGAGTCACACACATAGCATTATGGGTGTGGCACACCCACACACGAACCCCCCCCCCTTGCGCTCCCCCCACTTTTGGCACACGAGTCAAAAAAGGTTAGCCATCACTCGCATAGGCTCATCCTCTGGAGTAGAAATGGCACGTTTCTCCGCTTTCCTGAAAAAGTAGCCTGTTGTGGTCCACCAGTGGCCCACGGCGCTCGCAGCAGAGTGAGGAGGTTGGGGAGGAATATGGGCCAGTCCTAGAGTCTGGGGAAGGTTCGAACAAGGGCTCTGCATTGGAGGCAGTGAGTCGGCCAGGGCCATCTGGGAGTTATTTGCTGCTTCCAGAGCCTCCAGAACTGGACAGCAGCGAGGCAGAGGAACAGGCTCCTCCTGTTCCCAGTGCGCGCATACGCAAAGCTGCCAGAAGGCAAGTACAGTTAAAACCGAAGGGATGACTCGGGAGTAAGGTTTAGAGGTGATTGGCTCCTCCCATAGGGCCTAAGGGAGCAGCAAAGGCACATGAGTCTTTGTGGGAATTAACCTGGTTCATGCTGGTCAGTTTACCTTCTGAAATTCCATTTGGACTCTTTGTTCCATGTGGCCTTGCCAAGCTAATTGCCAATTAAGTCTTTGGCAGCATTTTCAAAGAAGATAAAGGTGGGTGCTTATCCCGAAGGACTTTGGAAGCCTGCTGTAGAACTCTTTACTCCTATTTGGAACTCATTACGGGCTGTGAATGGATATAATCCACAGCCTTTGAAATAAAAAGAGGGTTTTTGGACTTAATTGTGTGAGTTTTACTGTATCAGGAAGCCTAGGTTAAAACACAGCCCAGTGGGCTTTGAATAGTGGCGGAAGGAGGGCAAGAGAAGGAGGTTGGGGTTCCAGTGAACTTACATATATATGTGGCACACGGAGACCAAATTGACTTCTTTCAACTATCGGGTTTGGACAAGTTTATTCATATTGACAAAAGTTTCCAACTCGACAGTATGTTAGTGGAATAAAGTCTGTACTTCTAAAATTTGGAGAGCATGTGCTAGTCAGACAACAAGCATTTAGGACACTGCAGAAAACTATTGATCTGCAAAAGAGACACTTTCATATTTTTGGCCAATATTACAATGGAGGACTTCTTCCTTAATTGTTAACTCAGATTCCTCTGTGCAAGTTCTTTATGGGGCAGTCTTTCCTGTAGTGCCTTTTAAAACAGGTTTTGAGCTGACTTGCATTTCAATTGTACATTTTAATTAAAACATATCATTATGGGGTTAATATGGATGCTAATAATTTTTTTAATTGTTTTTAAAATTGAGTTTATACATTTTATATCATTGGTACTGATTTTTTCAAAAGAATTTTGCAATACATTTTAATGGAATTCAGGATTAATATACTTCTTCAGCTGCACTTGGGATATTTTCCAATAGACCTCATATTACTCGAGATTAGAGTAAAGATGCTGGATTGATTTATTTGCATGTTTATTCATCCATCCCATTTCTAAGTTTACTCAACTCTAAATATGACCTTGAGTGGGTTCACAATTTAAAAACATGATATAAAAAGGAATAATGAAGAAAATCATCTACCATCCTCACCAATCATCCTGGCCAAAGGTTTGATGGAAAAGCTCTATTTTTACAGCTTGTTAAAGGCAGCTGCAAGTTTCTGGGAAAGGTGCTTCTTTCAGAAAGCAAAAGCTACAGCAGAGGTGGTCTGCTTGTTGGATCTTGTTAGTTTACATTGCTCAGTTGATGGGACTTAAAGCAAGAAAATTCTATCTGATTGTTCAGATGTTATGAGACCAGACGATCCCCCAAATAATTAGGTCCTAGGCCATATAGGTATTTATAGACGATAATCAAAACCTAAGACACAATACACAACAAAATGTATTAAAGACAAAAAGTATGGGAAATAATTAAAAATTATTTTGACGTTTCTGATAAAATTATATGGCTAGGACCATGATGGATACCAAATGAATCTTGTTCAGGGAAGGTTTTATAGGTAATGATATTATTAAACTCTGGCCCATTCAGGAACAATCCATTTCATCTCAGATATTTGATGTTGGAGAAGAATCATGAAGACATAACATCACAATTAATTATAATATTTTGATTTTCAGCAGATTGAGGGGCTAAGCTACCCCTTAACTCTAAAGCGATCATATAGCAAATTTTACAATATATTCTTTCAAGTCAAGTAATTGCAATCTATTAAATGTATAAATAAACATTTGTTATTATTTTATATAAATATTAAGTGCTGATAAATTAAAAAGAAGTTAAGTGATGGAAGAAGTTAGAATGTGATGAAGTTAGATAAAGAATGCTTCTTCAGCCAGAAGTTGTATGCTATTTGAATTAGCGTTTTTAGTCCAGGAGAGAGAATAGAATTATCCATGGAGATAAAGAAATCTCAGAACATTCTTTCTGGATGAGAAGGTTGGATATAACAGTTAAGGATTCAACTTTATACAAGCAGAATTTTACTAGCAAACAGAGATGCATCTAAATGTCTTTTCCCCCCTCTGTTCATGCTGTATAGCTATTATTTCCCTTTTTATTATTACGGCATCGTCTAATGCCATACTACCCTAAGGGGTAAACAGAAAACTTGATGTCATAGTCACATACTGGGAGAGATGCTCCCTAGAATATAAAACTGACTTTTAATTTCCAGTACAGCCACTGTACCAATGATGCATGGAGACACTTGTAAATCCCATTTACACATGGTTAAGAAACCCAAGTTGGAGCTTCATGCTCTACAGATACCCCAGGCTCTGAGTATCTCTCCATACCAATTTATTTTTCAGTGGTAATAAATGGTCTAGAACACACAACATAGAACATTAATGATAATAGCAGCAGGGCGTTTAATGCTTATGCAGAATTCAGCTTTTTTCTTTTCTTTTCTCTCCTTTCCATGCAGTTGCAAAGTAGGGGCTGCATAAAACAGACATGACTATTAGAGATCATTTAGCTCAGACACATTGCCCTTCCCTGTGATGCTCTACTTCCTGCCACTTCCCCCCCCACCCCATTTTTTTTTTAATGGGCTAGAATGTTTTATCTGTTAAAAGTCTTCTACACTGTTAGGCTGGGCCACCTTTTTTTTTTTTTATATTGAAAAAGTTTTATTGGTTTTACAATTTTTTCTATAGGGTAGGGTAAGGGATACAAAGAAATTTTGAGAGTATTCACGTCAAAGTCGTCGGCCCTTCCGGGGCCTCAAAATACATCAATAACAATAAAAGAAAAAATTATTATCTTAACACTACAAAGTGAAAGCAAGTACATATACCTAAGTTCTCAGTTCTATACTGTCAGACATTTACAAAAAATCCGAATACAAATATTATGCAAAATTAATCAGAAAAAATCAAGGCAAAGTTATTTTTTTTTTGATCTAAGTCTCTTGGCAATTGTATCTTCTTTTTCTCCTCCCAGGCCCCCAGTGGGCGGGGCCGTGGCCCCCTCCATCCCCCCTGAGTCCTCCCCCAGGATAGAGGAATGTTTTTTAAGAAAGGCTTCCGCCTCAGCAACTGTTTTAATCCTCACTCTTCCTCCTTCCCAGAACACCAGCATCCCTTCAGGTGTCACCCACTTGAACCAAATCCCATGATCAAACAATGTTTTAGACAAGAAGGAAAATTTCCTTCTTGCATCTCTAATCTTTCTAGGGATCTGCTTCAAGATGGCAACCGTTTTTTGTTGGTAAATTAACGGACTCCCTCTCTGCACTTTCAGGATTTCCTCTCTGGTTGACCTTCTAACAAATTTCACATGTATCTCTCTAGGCACTTCATTTATCCTGGCATATGCTGAATTTATTCTATAAGCTAGGTCAATGTCCCCCCTGATCTCATCCTTAGGTTTTTGTAAATAGTCTGCTATAATCGTGCTCATAAGATCAGGGAGGCATTCACCAGGTTGCTCAAAAACATTCTGAAATCTCAAAAAATATGTCATTCTTTCCATATCAATCCTAGGCACATGCCCATTTATTTCCACAACCTCATTAGTAACATTTTTAATCTCTCCTTTAGCCCCCACCAGCCCCCCTTCCAGTTCTTCATTCTTCTGTGTATTTTCCAGCACCTGCTTCCGTGTATCCAATAGCTCCTTCTTGAAGTTGATATTTTCTGCCCTCTGGGCTTTTGTATCTCTTGTACCAAAGTTTGTATAACAGTTTCAAGAGAAGCCATCCTTTGTTCTAAGCTTGCCAGTGCTGTTTCTTGTGCCATGATTAATTGTTAAAGTCAGTGCCACTAAAATGGCGTTTTTGGGGTGGGGCTGTTGAGGCAAACCAGGAGCCAAAAGTTCAGTCCAGAGTTGTAAAGTTGTAAAATTCAGGAACCAAGAGAGAGACAGTTTTCCAAATCAATAAGTATAATAACGAAGATACTCCAGAGAAGAAATCACAAATCCAAAGAAAAAAAAAATTCTTCCTTAATATCCAGAGGGAGTCCAAGTTGCAAAGAGACGCTGGAAATTTTCCATAAGTAAAATAGTCAGTCAGGAACAAAGAGGGGCCATCTTCCACCGCCCAAACTCAGAGCCCAGAGGAGAGAGTGGTAAAAGAAATTGTTTCAGCCAGACCTAGAGACATTGTTGCAAACAACCACAGACAACTTTCCCTTGCTGCAAACAGTCAGGATTAGAGATTTCCGCTTTCTCTCCACGAGAAGCCATTTCCAAGTGCCGCTTAAGTCCGAGGGGGGTTTTTTGAAAACAAACTCCCCCCTCCCAGTCCTTTCAGCCTGGCTGACAGCAGAAAAAAAGTTTTTTAAAAACTCACTCTCCCCTCGCAGCTGAAGCCTCGGGAAGCCTTCCGACTGAGCCGATTAACCCTCTTCATTGTTATGAATGGCGCCGTCTTCCTTAGGCGAAGGGAGAACCCCCCGCAGCATGTTCTCCCTCACCTAAGCCGCGCCGGGGGCCACTTCCTCCACCGCCGTGGGGGGGGCGCCCCCCGACGAGCCGGCTTTACGGGAGACCCTCAAACAAGAGGAGTCTCGCCCCCGTGGGGGGGCAGAAAGAGAAACAAAGCGGCGAGCGAGCGCTAGGCTCGCCCGTCGCCGCAGGAGCCGGAACCGGAAGCCGGCTGGGCCACCTTTTAAGATACTAATTATACAGGGTGGCAGCTAAACCAGCAGCTCTGGATATACCTCTCTTCAAGTAGCCAGGGGCATTTGATCTTATAACGCCAGTGTAGATGGGACAGATAATATTTTTATACTTATTATCAGTTTAACTTTGAAAAGTTATATTTTAGATTAGGCCCACCGGCAGAAATATCCCTTAGCATCCCAAGATCACTGCACCAAATTATCTCCACCACCAAAGGGAGAAATAGCCAAATAGCCAGTGCTGTTTTGTTTCATTTTATTGTATTTTTACAGAAGAAGGAGTCTGTCCGTTTACAGAAGAATCCTGCCCCCCACCATCTTTCAGTTCATCTGAAAGAACACAAGCCAATATGTTTGAGTTGATTTGCAAGTTGTCTAATCCAGGACCCCTTTGTAGCTTTTCTCTCTCTCTCTCTCTCTCTCTCTTTTTTTTTCATCTAAGTCCACAAGAGAATTAAAGGTAAAATTGGAAACACTGAGGTAGGAACCAAAGGATTCTGTTTAAAGAAAAGAAGGTATGAGAAATCCCCTCTTTTTCCCCACTGCATTGTTATGTGCTAGTAGCAATCTCCTGACATGGAAGAATACCCAGGTCAGAGGCCAAGCATTGTGCTTCTCTCTGGGTGAGAAGATAAGCAGTTTGCCAGTGACAGCTGACAGCAGCAGCAGCTTGAAATTTAAGGAATCGTTTTGCCTTGGTAGAAAAGTCTTCAGCAGTTTGATCCTGAAAGTGGTGCACCCTTCTTGGAATCCCAGATGGGATGCTCCTTTCACAACACCTCAAAGAATATTTTGAAAATGTGAATGCTGATTACGAAGGTTAAAGAAACAGGCTCACTTTCTTCCTAATCACCTAGGAGCAGGATGTATTTCTCATTTTATACTGGCTCATGCAGCTCTTAAATAAAAGTCCCCAGTAACTGACTTAATCAAATAGCATTGATCATAGTAGTTCATTTTCTTGGCCACCAATTAGCACCTTTTTGATGTCATCCAAAACCTTCATTTAACAACAAATAATGTATGACCCCCATGGTTAAATAAGTTTTCTAACTTGCTCTATCTATTCTTACTGAAAAGCAAAAGTTTGAGAAGGGAGCTGTACTGTTATGGGGCCAAGAAGTGTTGGAAAGTAAGATGGAGAAGCAGTTATTCCCTTTCGAGTGATGTTGCAAAAACATCTTTTGTTTTATTAGAGTATTTTAGAGCAGGCCCATTGTTTAATTTGGTTTTAGAACTTTTAGCATATTTATTGGATTATTAGATGTTTTATTGTGGTTTTTTATTATCGCCTGTTCACCGCCCTGAGTCCCGCAAGGGAGATAGGGCGGTATATAAATGTAATTAAATAAAATAAATAAATAAATAAATAAATAAATAAATAAATAAATAAATAAATAAATAAATAAATAAATAAATAAATAAATAAATAAAGTAATAAGTGGCATGTGAGATTGCAAGTTCTCTCAAAGTATAACATTTTGGGGTTGTTCTTTTTTTATAAATGTAATGGGTAGAGTGTCTATGGGTTCTGTGTTCCCAGATCCTAAGTTGCAATACATCAGCTTCCTTTTGAAGATTTTAAACAGATGTCCTGCAGGAAGTGGTGATATCAGTGGTGTCCCCTGCTGGTGGGAAACAGACAAGGTCACAATAGAAGGAGTCACGGGATCACCATGGGTGGATCGACAAAGGTCACCATAGGCAGAACATGAAAAATGCTTCCTGTTATCCCATAAAGAATACCAAAAGAGTATAGAAAACACTTCACTTTCTCCCACTGAAAGATACTATAGGACCTAATACGTGTAACTATTTTCAAAGGATATTTTTTTAAAAAAAATCTGAACCATAATTAGTAGGTGAGAAACAGCCTTACCGTCTTCAAAAACCAGAAACAAAATAGAAATGAAAACTAAAGTATTTCTATCTAGATGAATGAGGATGATCAAATAACAAGGTGTTGTGATCGTGCTGATTTTCTTATCATGCAAATTGCAACATTTCAGTGTTGAAATGTTCTCACTCTATGATATAAGCAAAACAATGTGCAAAAATGTGCACATTTTATCTTATTTTCCATGCAAGCTGTGCTCTTCAGGAAAAAAATGCTGCTATTCCAAAAACCTGTCCTGTTTTGCTCCTCACAGACTAGAATTTGAAACCTGCCTGCACCAGAGGTGGGTTGCTCCCGGTTCGGCCCGGATCGGGTGAACCGGTAGTAGTGGCGGTGGGAGGCTCCACCCACCTGCCCTGACACTTCTGCGCATGCACAGAAGTGTCACGCACACGCGCATATACACACATGAGCGAAGCAGTAGTAAAAAAAATGGAAACCCACCACTGCCCTTCTTCACATATCCTTAGCGGTATAGGTAGTTCTAATTTAGTGACTGCAATTGACTCTGACAACTTGGTCTTTAGCTTCAGCTTTCCTTTGCTTTACACTGTCTGAAGGATCCAATCCAGTGAGTCCAAATAGCAGGAAAGGTTTCTGGAACATGGCTCACAAGCAAGGTAAAAGGGCAGATCTTATAGCCCTTTTTAACCTGCTCTCCTGCCCTTTGGAATGTTCACCCTCGTGCTGGGATTATTAGCAGGAAGGAAACAAATGTTTACATTTACATTCATTTGACTGAAAAGAATTGCAAGAGAGTAAACAAGCACATAATGAGGAATACACATAGAAAGGAATGCAATAACATCAGCTCGTTTCCTTAGGACACTGATGGCTGCAAGCCAGAGGTGGGCTGCTGCCGGTTCACACCGGTTCAAGCAAACCAGTAGTTAAGATTCTGCAGTTTGGTGAACCGGCAAATCCCACCACTGGCTGGCCCTGTCCCCACTCGTTTGGGCCCCCAAAATGTCCTGAAACCCCCCCCCCCCAAAACTGCCAGGAAACGTGCTGAAAAACAGCCCAAAAATGGCCTAAAAACAGGTTAGTATTAGGGTGAGGACGGGATTAGCTCCAACTGGCTGAATCCTACCTATGCCTTTGAAGCGAGTGGCTGGGAGGCACGGCTAGGTGTGATGAGTGACATCACCCACCCAGTCACATGACCAACTGGCCACACCTACCCAGCCAGAGAGCTGGTTGTTAAGCTATTCAAGTCCCACCACTGCTGCAAGCCACAAGCTGCTTAGGAGGCAAAGGAAGAACTTTAGCGTGAAACTGTTTAGGGTCTTGTCAGTGTCAAGCAGCAGTGCCAGGGGACTGGAGGATTCTGATCAACTAATTAAAGTCACAGATCTGAGTTAGTAATTTATGGTTTACAATTTTTAGAGAAGCACAGCAGTCCAGAGAAAAGCAGCTTAGGAAGAGTAGCTTGTTTAAGCAATCTGCTGTACAAAGGCAGCACCTTTGCTCATTCACTAGGCATTTTAAACATGCAAATAGATACAATAATCACACACTGTTCTTTTGAATTATCGTTACCAGTGGCAACTGGAAAAATATTTATTTTAGAAATGTTAGTATTTTCTAAAGAAAGGAATATAGCCATATTTTTAATTTTTGTTGATAGTTTTAACAATTCTATTGTCTTATGCAAAGATAAGAATTTCTATTCTGTTCTATTATTTACATTCCAGATTCATTGAGGTGTTCCCTATGTAGTCAGTTTTGCTTGTTGTCTCTTACATTCCAGGAGGAAGGGAACAGGATGAAAAGAGTCAGTCTCAAGGCAAAGAAGCTTGAAATGCTACCAGTTATGTGATAGCCCTTTGGAGAAAGAAGGGGTGTCTAGACATCAAACGGAGAGAGTTCACTTATAGAATGAACCTGATTCAGATGATTTGTTTTAATCCAGTATCAGTTCCACTAGGTAAACCAGACCAGCAAATGAATTCCACAGGAAGCTTGAATACATGTTATTGAGATTAGCTATAATAACAGAATCTTGCAAGTCTGATTGTGTTGTAACTCTTCCTCTTCCTTATATTCTAGTGCAGGGGTCTCCAATCTTCGCAACTTTAAGATTTGTGGACTTCAACTCCCAGAATTCCTCAGCCAGCAAAGCTGAGGTGAGGAATTCTGGGAGTTGAAGTCCACAAATCTTAAAGTTGCCAAGGTTGGAGACCCCTGTTTAGTGAATCAGGGATCTGGACTTTAAAAATATTTCAGCCCCTTTTGCTTAGGTCACTCAACCTTTTCCAGACCGAGTACCCAAAGCGCGAACCCCCCAAATGCAATGTGTGTGCAGCCCTGGTGCATGTGCCCCATCCCCTGTGCATGCACCCCTCACATGCATGTGACCCATGTGCATGCGTGTACCCCCATGCACGGCCCACCTCTGTGAATTGCATGTGCACTCCCACAGGCACACACACACCCTCCACGCCCCTGCACATGTGCAGCAGAGACCCAAAGGCCAGCTGGCCGGTGGGAGGTGAACTGGGGCGACGGCTCACATGCCCACAGAGATGGCGCTGCGTGCCACCTGTGGCATGCGTCCCATAGGTTCGCCATCAGGGGCTTAGGTAATAGTTCCTGTTTGTCCCCACAGCACTAACTCTGTGACATAGGTTGGCCTGAAAGGGAGCAACTGGCCCAAAGTCCTCCATTGAGCTTCCATGGTTGAGAGTAGACCCTCTGCTCCTACTCCAACATTTTAACCATTAACAAACTATGCCAAGTTCCTCTTTCTGTTTTGCTAAGTGTAATCAAACACACTAGTTTGGCCTACGAGATGTAAAGTCGTGTCCCTTCCTCCTTTCTATTATTATTCAGAAGGTATCTATTTGATGATGGTTGAAATATTTGGGAATACTTCCTTATCTTTTAGGGTTCCTTTTCAGGGAGTAAAGCATAAAACAGAGACCCGACCATGGATGGAATCTAGCAACACTTTCTTATAGTCTCAGTGCTGAAGATAGGAAAATTCCTTAAGACAACCCAAGCTACAATTCAGTGATACAAGATAGGGAAATATTCTAAAATGGACTCCCCATTTTCTGCTGCTGTGTTAATTGGCACTGTATACAGCACAGAAAGAAGTTAGCAGCAGAAGGCAATTTTTTTTCTCTTTGCCCGCAGTGAACAGCCTGCAGTGAATTAAATATGTATTTAAAAAACAGGGAGAAGGAAGCAAAAAACAACTCCTATCCCCAAACCCTTCAATCTTATCACAAATTTCTTTCCAGATAAAATTTGACTCAGGCTTCAAATTGATAAATGATGAAGAAATTATCACACAGGAGTTAAAATGGCATGACTTGGGAGCCTGCGTAACATTTCAGAAAAGAAATGAATGGGGTGAAAAAGAGGCAGTTTCCCCACAGATTTAAAGGAAGAACTGGAAGTTCCCGCATCAGTAAATGTGCTTTCAAAACAGAATTGGTTATATAGTGCGATCTCAGAGAGACTAAAATGTAAAGAGAGACAAAGTAGAATTTAAGGAAACGATCTGAAAATCTGAAAAATGCGTTCGGAAAAATGGCCACAAAGCCCGCAGGTAAAACAAAGAAGGGAAAAATTCACTGCAAATCTGAAAGAGAAGATTAATGGATAATTTAACAGCCACTTGGATTTCAAGAAAGACAAAGAGCAAAGAGCATTGCATCAGAAAAGGGCTAGAAATGATGATGGATAGCATGCTCCGTATAAGTGTTGAGCAAGCCAGAATCACCTTGCGTCTGGCTGGCAAATTCCCAGCTGAGGATAAATCTAAAGAACTGGGGATAAGAGACTGATATGGACTGAAGAGATTTCTAAAGATCTATTTAAGAGCCAGGCAGCAAGTATTGATTGCTGCGTGAAACAAATATCATAAGTAAATGGGTGGAGTCATGTCAGAGGCTGTTCAACTCTATGATAATCAGGGAAACTTGCAGAGGAGCTGAAAATGGAAATCCTGCAGCTGTGTCTTGCTTAAATTATTTCTGAGATATATTATTCTGAGGTAAACACAAAAAATCTAAACCATTTTGTTAAAATAATTGCAATAGATTTCAATATACAAGATTATTTATGAATATTTGAATGATTTTGCCCTATTTTTAGACAAAAGAGTGACTCACAATAATCATTAGAAAAAGGTACCATGGCCAGGAATGTGGCTGCCTAATCATGTTAGTGGGAAAAGGTTTAAATTTATGTAAATATGTATTTAAGAAGTGTTATGTTCTTTTGATGTACACTTACATAAATTTAAAAGTTTAAATGTAAATACATATCCAGAATGCTGCAGCACATTACTGACTGAAATGATTATTGGAGAATGTAAATTCCCCATTATAACAGCTTTTTGGAAAGTGTATTTATTTTGGGCACCATACAAAATGCTAGCTGTGATTTGTAAAGTACGGTGTGGTTTGGGAATCAGTCAAAAACACATTCTCCTCTATTAGCTTGCCTAGATTTCAAAGTCCTTGAGAGTTCTTTCTTGCCCACCATCAGTAAAAACCATTTAATGACACAGAACTCCTTGCTAGAATAGGTCATGCTTCATCTGTCTTTGATCTCTTTCTGCCACGTTTCAAAAGTGTGTTGTTTAAATAGGCTTTTGTTATTTGAATTTTAATCAGTTTATTGAAATAGGTTTCAAGAAATAAGGGCTGTTTATTTTTTTTAATTTTAATTATGTATCTTTCAACATTTGCTTTTAAATAATCATTTTGTGCTTCTTGTTAGTTTCCTCGAGCATAGTTTATAGTGGAAAATCAAGATGTATATTTAATGAGTAAATAAATAATTTGCATATTCCATTCTTCCCCCAGAATTTTCTCCTGAAGCATCTTTAGTGACCTTCAAAGAAAGCTTTGAAAATACTTCAGCTAAAGCTTGTCATGTGTGAAAGATCAGGACCACACATGAAGTTCCAATTAAACTGATGTATTAGTAATCATGCTTAATCCTGTGCCCAAAGTAACACGTGAAGCCATGTCGCCCAGCATGTGCAGCCTTGCCTATTTGTCTTCCGGGTTTCTGGCACACATGCAAAAGCAACAATCAGCTGTCCGTGTGCACAGCAGTGCCAAAAACTGGTGTGTGCATGCGCACTGAGCAGGTGATTGTCAGGTGCACATGCATGCCAGAACCCAGAAGTTCAGCTTTTCCGAAGTGCGCTCCCTTCACGTGGGTGGCAGTGCTATAAACCAGCCTGTGCATGCGTGCCAGAACCTGGAAGTTTGGCTTTTCTGGAGTGTGGCCCTGATGAAAACGCACATGCGTGACATTTCCATGTGATCTTTTTGACACTTGGTGCTGAAAAGGTTCGCCATCACTGGTATAGATAGTCACTTAATGTACAGAAGCAATATATTTCTCTCTAAATCATAGAATAACAAAACCAAGAAGTGGTTACCCAGTGGAAAGTCTTGCCTTCAGAGGTTGTGGGTATTCCAACACTGGAGGCTTTTAAGAAGAGATTGGACAGTCATTTGTCTGAAATGTTATAGGGTCTTCTGCTTGAGGAGGAGGTTGGGCTAGAAGACCTCTAAAGTCCCTTCCAACTGTTATTCTGTTAAATTATGTTAAGTGCCATATCAGATGTTTTTGGCAAGAGCTTAGTCTTCAACATCTTCTAAAAAGTGGCTATGATATGGGCAGATTATTGAATATGGCTGCACAGTTGAGAATATTTCAAAATCCAACTAACCTAATTAATCTAACAGTTGGGAGACCCTTGTAAAGAGTTGATCTAACCACAATGAAATAATCCCTCTGAGCATTGTCCCTTAAATTTCTGAAAATGCGGAACAATCAGATGCTTTTCTCTGCAAGATTGACCCCTGTAGGTTCTTGCTGATCTCTACGTTCATGTAGATTATTATATAGTATAAGAAAAATTAAAATTGTTAAAGGTGTGTAAGATACTTTGTGCACAAACTTTATCATATATAGCTAAATAATATACAAATATTGCAGAAGTCCAAGAGTCAAAGCAGCACTTAATTGTGTGCTAGAAATAATGCCTTGTTAATAATAATTTCCCTTATGCT
Organism: Rhabdophis nuchalis; assembly: GCA_039707465.1. NCBI lineage: Eukaryota > Metazoa > Chordata > Lepidosauria > Squamata > Natricidae > Rhabdophis > Rhabdophis nuchalis. The sequence goes on along the minus strand of CM077643.1, from coordinate 189,447,546 downwards.
TTCCAAATGATGGTCAGAAAGAATAAATTTGAAAAATTGCAATGCTATATTGTATTCTTAAAAAAATGGTGAGACATTTTCAGTAACGTCCATTACATATTAGATTTTGGAGACCAAGCCAGACCAAAACTTTTAAAGTTTTTATTTAAATAACTGTTTAAAGGGAATAAATAGGATAGAAAAAGTATTTCTCTGTAACTGGCAGAACAGGGCATGATATGTGTGGTATGAAGTGTTAAAGGGTACAAGGTCACAGCTGTACCAACGTCAAAAGATTTAAGTGGGCTAGTAAATAAATTGGTAAATTGATTTAAATGTGAAAAGGTGCTAAAGAAGTAATTTAGTAAATGTCAAAGGAATCTGCAGGGAGCAGAGAAATGTGGTGCTTTTGAGATAATTTCCCAGTAGTTTCATAAAAGAGAGTTGATTGCAGTGATTTAGTAAACAAAAAAAAACCCCAAAATATATAGTAATCAAAAGATTTTAAAAATTATATCTCAGGCTGTGTATTTTGTATCTAGAAAACCTGAAATTAATGCTTTAGTAGCCAAATTATTTTTAAAGGCTAATTTTTACAAGATGTATAGTAGAATGCTTAATTAAAACACACAAATAGAGTTTAAATATCAAAAGAGCCTCTGAATAAGGACATTTTATGTCTTGATCATAAAATCTACCCTTTTGAGGTATTTCTAACCCAAATGCCATCTGATTCAAGTGTATATCAAATGGCGGTATTTTAATAATGTTATATCATTATCTTACCACTGTTCTATACAATTAATTTCTTGTAGTGTACTTATAACTAAAAATCAACTATGTACTTCGTTTTTTTGAATTCACTTTTAATAACCAAGAGCAATAATGATGTTGGGTTAACTAACCATTATGTCTTACAATTATAATCGATATACAAATACACTTCACTAGAAACAGGCTAATATGTTAATTAATCACATAAAAGCATATAAATTACTAAAGTAGTTACTTTACTACTTTAGTAAGTTATATTTAGAAAGAGTATCACACTAGATAAAAGCCAAGTTCTATAGTACAACCAAATTTTTTCATAAACAATATGGATTTCCCATTGGTTTTCTCTTTAAATTGTGATCTCTCTCACAATTTATTCCAGAATATTTTGGCATCCCATAGTAGCAGGTTTTGCTGGTGTGCAGAAAGCCATTTCATTAGTAGGATATCATCCAGTTTTTCTCAACCTCGGCAACTTTAAGATTGTTGGGTTTCACCTCCCAGATGTTCCCAGCTAACATGCTTGAGAACGTTGAGAAACACTGATTTAGACTAGGAAGGCTATCCTTTCTAACTTCTTAAACTATTTCCTACTCCTTGATAGGAGTCACATGCTTAACTGTTAATACAAGTCTTCCAGCATTGTAGATGCAGCTAGGTTATTTTGAACATAAAAGTAAAAATAACTGCAGTTGGGAAATTTTTCAGAGGAAGCAAAACCCACCAGTGTTTCTTAATTTCATAGGGCTATGCAAAATATTTCAAAGAGGCAGTTTCCAATGTCCCTGAAGCCTCAAAGGTGTCCAGAAGACTTGGCACATCCACTTCACAAAATTTATCCTCTTAATCTCTACATGCATGTTCACACACTGATTATTTTGTGTCTTTACACTTAACTGGAGTCAAGTGTGGAAAATCTTTGGGGGGAAAACCCCATGCTGAGGCATTAGACCTGCTTGTGTTGCATCATATAATAATAGGGCAGCTCTTAGACCCAAGTTCTTTGCAGCCCCATATGATTCTGAGATTGGGTGGCTGAAATTTGACAGGACATTGCCTAAACATTGGCAGTGTAGTTATAGAATTTAAAAAAAAACCCAAAAAACTAAGGATGGGCATGAGAATATAGGCCATATCAGGTTTACCCACTCCCAACCCCATCCTTACAAAACACCCAAATTGCTAAACATACTTCAGCCTTGCCACTTAAAGTAACATTTTGTTACTAGGCTTCTGTAGCCTACCAGCCAGCTAGAGAGTTATTCCATGGCCAAATACAGAACATGTTGCCCATCCTCATTTTTTACAGTGATTAGAATAAGACTAAGGCTGGGGGGTCCTTGGACAAATATCTAATTGGCTTTACAGTTGGACCATCTTTGGCCAATTGCTCTCACATAACTTATCTCACCATTTTTGTTAGAATAAAGTGGAAAAACTGTATATTCTATTGACAGCTTCAGTCGCAAGATGTGATAAGAGACTAACTGCTTGTTTGGATAAGACATTTTTAATGATTGCTTTATGTCATCTTTCACCAGGACGTATTAGTTATGCCCCCCTGTCTCCTTCAAAATTTCTTATAATGGTTTAGAATATGTTGTGCAACAATACTCTCCATTAAATGCTCTCTAGAAGAAAGTCTCTCTCATAGAGTCTGTTGAGCAAACCAAACCAAGCAAATATTCCATTTTATCTGAACTGGAACCAGCATCTTAACTAATAATACACAATTGCTTCTTTTGTGCTTTCTCTTCAGGCCTTAGTGAAAGTGAATGGAAAACTGAAGCCTATGCTGGACTCTGTGGTGGCCAACAGAAAAAAATGGGAGGAATTGCACCAGAAAAGATTGCTTTCCCAGACAACATCCAACTTAGCCATGTCTCCGGAGAGCATAAAATAAGTCTACGGCTGTTTCCTGTTCCTAGGATAAGAGAGTCAGAAGAATGCCTAAGAATGCTCGTCTCACAGTATTTAATTAATAATATAAGGCAGGCAAGAACATATGTAATGTCAGTGAAAACACACTGGCTGGCCAGGCCTTAGCTTTTCCTACAGGCCAAGACTTGGTCTGAGGGGAGAATCTACAGGGAGACGGTTGGGTTCTTGCAGTAATCTAGAAATCTTGGTCAAGTCTGGATCTTGTCAGATTCTTTCAGCAACTCTTAAGAAAATTGGCAAATATGGTCAGAAAGGATTCATATAAATGGAACTCATGATTTAGTAAAATTAATAAAAGTGAGCTGGGGCTGATTTTAAAGAAAACAATGACGCATCTTCAAGAGACTGAAAAAAGGGAGAATTTTTGTAAAAATATTTTGGGACTGCATCTTTCCAGCTTTTATTAGTATGGATGGTTATTCTTGCGCTTGTGAAAATTGTCTTTTTACCCCTTTTATGTTCTATTTGGTTTATTCAGAGAAGCCTGCTTTATATTCTGAAGAAATATGTTTTTTACAACAAGCCTCGTAGGATTCAACAGGGCTTCTAGAATTGTCTCTTTTCGCTGTATTTAAGGGAGGGAAAATGAACTTTATTACATTTAAAAAGACAAATCTGCTCTGGCTTCCTTGATTTCATATTAGCAACCCAATTTGAATTGCTCTGCAGGCAGAAGCTTATATAAAGGTAAAATTCTGCATGATTCTTTTAGAATTCTATAATAATTTCATTTTTAAAGCTGCTTTGCACATCTAAGAAGAGAATCAGTGGTATATCAAGAAAGCTGTCTAACAAAAACAAAACCTTGCCTTGGGTAGAGAACTTGCACTATGGGATATGAACATAGCTTTCTAGTACATTTTCAGAAAATTATTATTTTTAAGTCTGATATGACACTAGATGATAATATGAAAAGAGCAATGACTACCTCTGCTTTTTCTAGCTATTTTCTTACACATGTTAATCTGTCTTAGCTAACAGAAATTAAGTCACTATTGCATGTGCTCCAATTATTTATTTTTTGCATGTTGGCAATCCTTGATTTTTAAAATATCCACAGAGATGTCTGCAGTTGAAATGAACTCACTTCGGTTAATGAAACATCAAATTTATTTCAACACTGGCATGGCAACTTACTGGATTTCTATTCCCTAATGAGGTGTGGAATTACATCTATATTCCATTCTCATTGCCAGTGTGGTCTATAGATAAATTGTGCTTGCCCCAGGAAGGATGCTGTACACATGTCCAACCACAACCCAGTCAACACTTACTGAAAAGGTTTATGAGCTGAGAATACCTGAGACCAAACCATTTGCATGCCTAACATGACAGCCTTTGTCATATGAATTGGCATATAGTTCAGATTACTCTGAGTTACTGGCACTTCCCAAAGTGCATGAACAAAGGGTCTGGGGAAGACGGCTGGCTATAATTTTTGCTACCCTATGAAACCCCTGCCAAAGATCATTTAGAAGTAAAAGATCTCTAACTATTCAGAAGAATCCTTACAGAAGAAGGTGGATGTAAAAGCAATATTATTGCATCCCTTCCCTTTCAGAATTTACAGAATTTAGATTGCACAAAAGACTGGACTTCTAAAGGGGGGGGGGGAAGCGGGGGGGGGGGGAATATAATGCTAACAGGAATCAGGCAAAGGGCCTGGGTTAAATCAATTAACGAGAGCAGTTGAAACAATGAATATAAGCATAATAGAGAATCAGAACGTTATATAATTCTTTAACAGCAAAGAATCATGGTTGGGATGGAAAAAGCACTCTCCTGAATTTAAAGAAATAATTTTAAGGCAGAAGACTCACAACTCCCATCTCTGCCTTTGTTGTACAACTGAGTCATTTGGTCTGAGGTTGTAGGAGCTTGATAGTGAAAGCTGGGATGCTCTGAGGGATCATTTTATAATTTCCTTGTATCTGAAAGGCTTCCCATTCAATATCCAGCAGATTCTGAATGTCCTTTGTCATCTGAGAGGTTCTGAGTCGAGTGTGAAAGGGAAGGGCAGATTTACCTCAATGGCAACAATAGCATTTTATTATTTAACAGAAATAAGTGTCCCAACATAATTATTTTAGGGGATTTATTCAAGGGCACTAAGGTGTGACCATTTACCCAATTTCAGCAGTGGAAATGAGCTACTTCTGTTAGTGTAGCCAATCCCCTGGCTCTGCCAAGCCCTGCTACAGGATGGGAAATTGTAAGATACAACTACCATAGTCTTGCGGATTGAGTTGTGGTCCAAACACCTAAAGGACACCACATTGCTTAATAGGTAAAATGTGGCAAGGCACTCCAACATTTCTCAAGGGTAGAAAAAAGAAGCGGATGTCCCTGAGAGCTGGATGGAAAAACATTTGACTTGATATTCTCTTTCACTGTGGTTTAGGACTTCCAACCTTGAACGTTTCATAGATAGACCGGAAGGAAAAGGTTCTGAAAGGTTCTTTTTCATTTCCTCACTCATGAAACATAGCATAGTTAAGGAAGGGTAATCTGTATCTATCTATGCCTTTTCTTTTAATTCAAAATTTAATTCAAATCACACTGCTAACGGCTTAATTACACCAATGTTCTCTTCTCTTTCTCGTCATTCATTTCATAGTTCCTGGAAGTTCATTAAATGCTTGTCAAGCTTCTGAGGGAATTTTAAAACATTGTTTTTTCTTACTACTGGCAAACTTTATTGAGTTTCTCCGAGTGAATAGAAATGAAGCCTTTTAGCCTAAAGTTAAATATACTGTTGTAATGGGATTTTTGCAATTATACTCATCAAGATTTAGGCAGGAAACCATTTAAATGCTGAGAATCCCTCACTAATTTGCTAAGGAAAAGTACAAGCGAGAGATCCGATGGCTGCTTTAGAGGAGTTATATCTCAAAACAATGATTAAGGGAAATATTTTCCTTAACCTCGTATCAATTACAGTACAGATCTATTGAACGATAATGTATAGGTAAAACACTGAGGATAGATGTTAGAGGGTGAAGTCTGTCACTGTTTACTTTTTTAACTAAAAAATGAAAAGCATTTACCAAAATAGAATCTGTCACAATGCAGAAGGCCCTCCAATGTGAAATGTTTTCAAATATTTCTTGGTTCCAATCATGCATACCAAAAAATATTTGGAAGATATGCCTTTCTCAAACCCTATCAGGAAATCATGTACATATATATCAAACTGCATAAAAAGGGATTCTCATAAAAAAAAAAAAAACTCTATAAAACGGAAGAAATTAAAGGAGCATACTAAGAAATGTGATACCGGCCTAGCCCAGATGTGGACTCAACGATATATACAATGGAGGGGAATTTTCCTTGGCATAAACAGAGCAGATGGAATCATTTGCCTCTAAAATATGTTATACATCTACTATAAATTTGTTACTTTTCAGTTAAGCAAAGCTGGTATAATCATGAATTCTCTCAGACTCAGAATGTTAGTAATCTTGGCACTTTGAATGCTGCAAATGCATGCTGAGCTATATTATACATATTTATTAAATTTAGAATTTCTGAGTCCTAGAACTACCTGACTCAAATAAATGCAAGATTGTCTTGAAAAACACTTCAAATAGAATATAATTGTAATGGAAAATTCAGTTTTTCCCTTTATAGGGTATTAATTCTGATTCTCTAGGTACTCTAGATATCTGCCATCTCTTACATAAATATCTTAAGCACAAGATTCAGAACACAGATTATCTATTATAACACCCATTTTGAAATTGTAGTAGCATTTTGTATTTCTAGGAACACATGGCAAAACTATCTGAATCCTAAATATAATATAATCTGAGCTCTACAACACTTTATCATATTAATGACATACGTGGATCCCATAACTAGACCTGATTCATTTTTAAAAGCTTCCTCCCAACCCTGGTATTCATACTATTCACTTTGATGAAGTCTTCCGAAGACTTCTGTGACAATTTCAGTCAGTTATAATGCAAATGTTAACCCACTCTTAATATTTTTGAGGAACATGTTACTTGAACAAAATACAAGATGATGGAACTTCTTAATTCTTTTTCCAGAGGGAATAGGACACATAAGGAAAGGGAAGATCTATGTTATTGTCTAGAATAAATACTTGTAGTCCTTTATCTTGCTTCTGTTATTCCTCCTCCACTTTTTTCTGTTTCCTCAGTAATAAATAAAAAGGTGGGATGGCATACTTGGAATTTGTCCGAGACTTATTTATGTAATATGTGCTTTATGGCAAAAGACAGATACCATGATTGACTGGGGGTTGCTGGCAGCTCCATAAAGCTTTCCTGAATTTTGATACGATGCACTGTGAAGTGTGACATAATTTATAGCACGTAACCTCCAGCTTCCTCCAAGGTTGAGTGTTCCCTTGTTTCCTCTGCTTTTTATTGGCTTGAACACATCGTTGCCCATGGCAACAGCAGTGGCAGTGAGGGGAATGCAGAACCATTGCAAGCTGACATACACTTGAGGCCCTAACAATGTCAACCATCCATCACAGACTTATTTGTAATTGCCTCCATCTATTTCCCATGTCTCGTGCTATCTTTTCTATTGTGGCTCAAAATTCAAAAACTTGCTGACTAATATTGTGGTCCCAATGCTCCCCAGTATCTCCATTCCCTTCCCCCAATTCCAACACAACTTCCGACCATTAACGCATTTAAGCATAGAGAAGCATCTCCTCCTGTTCAAAAATTTAAACAAACTGTACTGTGACAAAGTCTTCATGGATATAGAGGTGATGGTAAGTGGTCCAGTGGTCCTTGCAGAATCTACTTTTAAAAGCTCAAAGGTCCTTTTAATTTCATAAAAGTTAAGAATCTCCTATTCCTTCAGTTCAGTTCTGGGGGGAAACTTGTAGGTAGGTAATGCCTAGCATTACCCTCCCCACACATCCTTTAATACTTTGTATTTTCTTCCTAAACAGAATGTTTTGGGTTTCTAATGAGAGATTTTCTGATGGAAATGGCCTTTCTTTGGATCCTTGTAAAACTGCTGTGGGAGGCAGAACAGCAGCATGAGAAAATTAAATCATTTCAGAAATCTGAATCCTAACTTGCACTAGTATTTTTCCCAAATGAATCCATAAATTGTTGGCCATAAAATGATGCATGTGAAATTTTACTATGAGGGAAATCTAGGTCACATCTGGAAAACCCCAAATGGGGAAAGTTGAATTGCACTGTGTTTTACATTAGACATGGACACTAATGTTTAAAACGCTTTTATTATTGACAATACTATAATGACTTCTAAATATAGAAAGATGGAAAATTTAACATTAAAAACAATTTTTGCAATTTTATTCAAAAAAAAATCCTGCAGGAGAATTGCCTGAACAATAGTTGAGATATATTCCAACACTACCCCAATGCAGCCCATAAATACTTATTTGGCCATCAAAAGGAAATTTCCAGCCAAACCTATTAAGCATCCATTATTACTTGAAAAAGACAATGAGAAACTGTACATTGAACATTCTGATAGGTTGTAAATACATCCTTAGTTATGGTTCACTAAAAAAAATATTCAACAAGTGTCTGATAAAATAAGTGTACATGGTATTTTAAAAAGTCGATATTAATATAACCAGATAAATGCTTTAATGATTTATATATTGTAAAATGAAACGCTTTCAAAATATTCATGTATAATAATTTATGTGGAAGTTTGTAAGATTTAATTAACAATTCACTATTATTCTATCAATTTGTATTCTGTCCATTTTTCATAAAGGCAGAATATATTAAAGCTGTCATGTCTTTTTCAAAAATTCTGCAAAATTAGAGGTAGTATTTGATTCAAGATCATTAAGTTTTATGGTTCAAATTTTAAAGAAAGCCTCTGTAGTTTGTGCACTAGTTTATGCAAATACAAACAGAAGAAATTGTATAAATGAATAGCATAAGATTGGGTTCGTTTTCCATATCCCATTCAACCTGAAAGCCCAATTAGCATATTTTTAATTTAAATGAGAATAAAAAAGACGTGTCAATTATAATAAAGAGGGAGTTGAATTATATGGGGGGGAAATAATTATACATTTGAATATGCCACTGCATGTTCTTTAGAGGAAAGATAAGGGTTCTTACATGACAATCTTAAAAGTTGAACCATCCTATTCGTTTTAAACGGGGGAGAAAAGAGCACGTCTTTGTTTTGGGGGATGTTAAGTAGTATAGAAGCGGCATCCGATGGACAAAGGAATCTTGCAGTATCAACTTCGCCAGCGCCAAAATCCTTTGCTCCACCCAGCAATTGAAAGTAGAATTGCTTGACTCCTTTTGCAGTCCGTCTCCCTTCGAGATTTGGGAAATGGTGAATTTGGTTTCAAACCTCCGGAGAAGGAAAGAAAAACGCAACTCGGATAAGCCTGCGGTCACCAGCTCAGCCATTCTAGGCACCGGGCCACGCCCCTGACCTGGAACGCGCAGCAACAGCCGGACGCTTCAAGTTCCAGACGAGAACTACATCCCCCACAATGCTTTGCTGCAAGGGAAACGCAGGTCGCGCGGCCCACGGGCGATGTGGTCCGCGTGGTCAATCCTATTGGGGTCCCCATCTCTTTCCCGTCTCTTTCCCTCTTTCCAGGGTCGCAGCGACGCAACGAGAAACCAAATACGGAAGGGCGCCTTTCCCCAGGGCGATCACCACGGACATTTTTACAAGTGGGGGCAGTGGCGGAACGCGGGCTCTCGGTCGCCTTCCGCTTCCGGTGGCGGCGCGTTGCCTAGGCAACGTTGTTTGCAGGCGGCCCGAGGCCCAGTCAGGATGGCCACCGGCATGGCCTCTATCGCCGACGGGGAGTTCACGGCGGCTATTTACGGGCTGATCCGAGCCGGCCGCTTCGCAGAGGCGGTGGGGATCTTGAGTAGCGAGTTGCAGAGGAGCTGCCGGTCGCGGGCCGGCCTGTCGCTGCTCGGCTACTGCTACTACCAGCTGCAGGACTTCGCGGCGGCGGCCGAGTGTTACGAGCAGCTGGGGCTCCTGCACCCGGAGCTCCACGAGTACCGGCTGTATCACGCGCAGGCGCTCTACAAGGCCGGGCTCTACGGCGACGCCCTGCGCACCGCCGTCCCGCTGCTCGACGTGGTGCCCTTCCAGAGCCGAGCCCTGCGCCTGCAGGCGGCGGCCCACTACGCCCAGGGCGACCTCTCCAGTGCCAAGGCCCTGGTGGAGCTGCAGCTGGCAGCCGCCACCGAAGGCAGCCCCGGCGTCCCCGAGGACCCTTCCGAGCTGCCCGACGCGGAGGTGAACATGGGCTGCCTGCTCTACCGCGAAGGGCAGCACGAGGAAGCCTGCGGCAAGTTTGCCTCTGCCATGCAAGTGCTGGGCTACTGCCCTGAGCTGTCCTACAACATGGCCCTGTGCTGCTACGCTGCCAAGCAATACGCCCCTGCTCTGAAGCACATTGCAGACATCATTGAGCGGGGCATGCAGCAGCACCCGGAGCTGAGCGTGGGCACCAATACGGAAGGTCTCGACGTCCGCAGTGTGGGCAATACATTGCTCTTGCATCGGACGGCCCTGGTGGAGGCCTTCAATCTCAAAGCTGCCATTGAGTATCAGCTGTGCAACCTGCAGGCGGCTCAGGAGGCCCTCACAGATATGCCCCCTCGGTCTGAGGAGGAGCTGGACCCGGTCACTTTGCACAATCAGGCTCTGATGAACATGGACAGGAGAGCCACAGAAGGCTTTGAGAAACTTCAGTTCCTTCTGCAGCAGAATCCTTGCCCGCCAGAGACATTTGGGAATTTGCTGCTTCTGTACTGCAAGTATCAGTACTATGACCTGGCTGCAGATGTGCTGGCTGAGAATGCTCACTTGACGTACAAACTTCTCACTCCTTATTTGTACAACTACTTGGATGCTATGATCACCTGCCAAACGGCCCCTGATGAGGCTTTTCATAAGCTTGATGAACTGGCAGGGGCCCTAACAGAGCAGCTCAGAAAACTGACCAAAGAGGTGCAGGAGTCTAGGAAAAATCGAGATGATGACGCTCTAAGGAAAGCTGTGAATGAATATGATGAGACGCTGGAGAAATATGTTCCTGTCTTTATGGCCCAAGCCAAGATTTATTGGGACATGGAGAACTATCCCATGCTGGAAAAAATGTTCCATAAGTCTGTAGACTTCTGCAAGGATCACGAAGTGTGGAAACTGAATGTGGCTCATGTACTATTCATGCAAGAGAACAAATACAAAGAGGCAATTGGTTTTTATGAGCCCATTGTAAAAAAACACTATGACAACATCCTTCAAGTTAGTGCCATTGTTTTGGCTAACCTATGCGTTTCTTACATTATGACTAGTCAAAATGAAGAAGCAGAGGAGCTGATGAGAAAAATTGAAAAAGAAGAGGAACAGCTTTCTTACCATGAACCTGAGAAAAAGATCTACCATCTCTGTATTGTCAATCTAGTTATTGGGACTCTTTACTGTGCCAAAGGAAATTTTGATTTTGGCATTTCTAGAGTGATTAAGAGTTTAGAACCATATAACAAAAAGCTGGGCACAGATACTTGGTATTATGCTAAAAGATGTTTCTTGTCACTTCTAGAAAATATGTGTAAGCATGTGATCATGGTGCGTGACAGTGTCATTCAAGAATGCATCCAGTTTCTTGAGCACTGTGAAGTGTATGGCCGAAATATCCCAGCAGTAATAGAACAACCACTTGAGGAAGAGAAGATGCACAGTGGGAAGAACACAGTTACTTATGAAGCTAGGCAGCTGAGGGCACTGATGTATGAAGTTATTGGGTGGAATAAGTAGCTGCCATAGCATTTATATTCAAAATGGCCCAAGTCAAAAGATCAATGAAAAGTGGTGATGTAGTACAGTTCTGTTGTAAAAGTTCTACAGGAATTTGAATTAACTTGGAATTATAGGGCAACACTTTTCATTCTTTAAAAAAATATTTTTATTAAATGAGCTTCCTTGTCAAATGTATGATAGATATATTTAACAAAAGTAGAAACAGATTTATAAAATTGTAATGTGCTGTCCAATAAATAGCACTATAGAATGAACGTATTATGAGGGGTGGATTATAATCCCATATATGCTATGTTTTTCAAGAAGTTATTTGACCGCAATATTTCATTTATTCAGGTTTGTAAGTAGCTCTTTAAGAATACCAAAAGTACTTTTCAAATAAGTATTCTTTGGAAGTTGAAATTGTCAACCTAAGTCAAATTTGCTAAATTTGGTAAGGGCAGAAAAGTATCTTTGAAAAATGTCAAGCTTTTGAACATTTTAACTTTTATTGTGTGTATGGTTAATGCTTTCATGATAATGGGAGCTTTGGATAAGTGGACTTTCAAGTCCTAGTTTAAAGCAATAAAAGTGTTTTTTTAAGTACCATGATTTAAATTTTACCAGTGCAAACATGGAAACAAATGCAATATGTATTTTCCTACAATAAACTCTGGAATGTTCAGTGGAAGTTGATCCTGTGTGCAGGGCAAGTAAAAACGGATGCAGGAAATACTAAATAACTGCATTTGTCTACAAAACATTTCCCTACCAAATTTACCGACACCATATTTGCCACTAGATGTATCAGATAGTCCAGCATTTCAAGAAAAGTACCATTAGTTGTTATTCCTTTCTTTAGAGGTAGAAATATTTACTACTTATTCCAGTAATGGAATTTACTAGATACCATGTCAAGCCTACATAATTTCTCATAAGAGTTCAGTCTTCTATTTAAGATTACAGTCCAATCGTATAATGTCAGCATAAAACTCCTATTTTCCTTCTTCCTTTGCCAAACGAAAAGTTCTAAAGAACTCAAAACAACTATGTATCGTTTTGCCAGTCTGAATACTTTTCTTTAAATCATTCAAATTCAAGATGAAGCTGGACATTATTACAATTGTACAGCAGCTTGGAAATCACCCTGATCATACAACATACTAAACATGGCTTAGTATACCTGTATGGTAGTGTATGTGAATGTAGCCCAAGTGACACAGTAAACAGATTACCTCTAACTTACTGATCTCCCTCTCTTTTGAATGATATCCCAGTAACCTTTGAGCAAACTAGCATGTATATGATGTTTGAGTGGCACACTGAGAAAGGCAAACTAAGTGATAACACATCGCGGTGTATGTTTAAAACATCCCTCAGCTTGTAACCTACAAGCTGCATTTGTCCAATAATGATAAGGCTTAGAGGTCACATGGAGTAAGTCATTTTGGGGTCATTACATGTTAGAAGCCAATAGACTTACAATATTGAATTGGTACCAACTTCATTTGAAGCCATTCTATGTTAAATGTTTGCATAATTTCAGGAAATGTCTCGTGGAATCCAATCTTACACTATATGGAAAACAGTAATAGAAAGTAAAATGTTTCAAATTTACAGGGGAATTGTATATTGTTCAATGTAAACAGGATGGCCTTTATTGAAGGTTTTTAAAAGTCACTCCAAATTATAGGGGACAGAGTGCAAGCTGTAGCCAATGATAAAAGGAGATAGAGGAGCTTTGCTTAATATTTACTGAGTGCTTTCTGTAAAAGTCAGTGGGCATTAAAAAAAAATCCTGGGTATATTTGTGGGGGTCCAAACATTGAAATTTCTTGAAGCAATATGGTGCACAATAAATATAACTTTTTTTATCATGTTATCCATGGCTGATTTTGCTATGATGGTCACTGGCTCTGGACATTTCCATTTTAAAATCATCTTTAATAATTCCATGGCCAGTGTTATCTTTTGGTATCTAATGCCCTCGTCCATGTTTTTAAAGCAAGGAGCCATCGTATTGAAAAGAAACTGCTGTGAAGAGAGGTATATTCAGACTTTGTGTCGCCTTCTGAACTGCATTACATGTTGAAACTGCAGAAAGAAACATTTTTCCTCCAACCTCTTGTTACTTAACTTCTTGATACTGATTAAGCAGCATCTACAAAGGTGGCGTGCCCTTGTGCAGCAGGCTCCGCCCCTTGGGGCACCCATGTGATGGCACAACATAAATACAAAAGGGTCAGGGCTTGCACTGCAATATTGTGAAGCTACTTTCATCATTCTGAATCACCTCTGCCCTCTCTGGGGATGCTGCATTGTTAGAGATAGATTAAAGAGTAGCATATAAAACAATGGCAAACACAGATGGTGTAATCTTATATTGCAGTTTTATGTTCACCTATTCAAAGGGCACATGGTGTGTATATAGAAACTTCACAGAGTGCAACCCTAGTCCAGAAATGGTAATCTAGTATTCACCAAATGTTATTGGAGTTCAATTTCTATTAGATCCAAATATAATAATCAGGCTAATGAAAAAACCTGGCTGGAAGTAAATCCCGTTCCTTAATTGGATTTACTCTTTCGTAGCCATATCTAGGGGTGCCCTGAGATAAATAGTTTTAAAAATTTAAATCAAACCTGCATTTTTCCTGAATAATTAATTTTCTTAAGTATATTACAGTATTGTCTATGGGAAGTATATGAGAATAACTCCAATTAACTGAATAACCTAATAATTGCTACAGAACATTCATAGTTGGCAATAAAATAAATATTGACATGAATAGATGGTTAAAATGCCCATGAGCTTCAGAACAATAGATATGAAGGTTGATAAATTTTGTTATCATAACTACATTATTGCATTATTATACTTCATTGTATACATTGCAAACCAGTTGAACTGAGGCAGAGTATGGAATTCATACATGCATTATTGCTTTAAGATGATGTTATATGTATGAAGTATGTATGTATGTATGAATATATCTCCAAGATTCTCCAAGTATCTAAAAGGTAAAGGTTCCCCTTGCACATATGTGCTAGTCGTTCTCAACTCTAGGGGGCAGTACTCATCTCCGTTTCACAGCCGAAGAGCCAGCACTGTCTGAAGACATCTCCGTGGTCATAAGAACATAAGAATAGCCTTGCTGGAACAGGCCACAGCCCATCCAGTCCAGCATTCTGTCTCACACAGTGGCTCCCCATTTGCTTCAGGGTCTTCCCAAGCAGATGTCTTCACCTGCTTATGATTCCCTACAAATGGCATTGAGAGATATCCTGCCTATCTCTCCAACCCGGAGGGTGTCCTTAGGCATCCATAATGATAGCCATTGATATCCTTGTTCTCCGTGAACTCGTCTAATCCTTTCTTAGTTTGTAGTTTGTATTCTGTATTTTGTTCTGTGTATTTTTAATTGCCTGTGCCCCGCCTCGAGTCCCCTTGGGGAGAGAGAGCGGGTTATAAAATTAAATTATTATTATTATTATTATTATTAAAGGTGTCGAGGCTGACAGCTGTCACCACTTCTGGCAGGGAGTTCCATAGACCAGTGATCCTCTGGGTGAAAAAGTACTTCCTGTTATTTGTTTGAGGTCTAGCTATCAAAAGTTTCATGGAGTGCCCCCTAGTTCTAGTGTTGTGCGATAGGGAACACAGTTTTTCCTTTTCTACTTTGTCCACACCGTGCATGATTTTATAGACTTCAATCAGGTCACCTCTCAGGCGCCGTCGTTCTAGAGTGAAGAGGCCCAGCCGTTGCAGCCTCAGATGGTAAGGAAGGTGTTCCAGCCCCCTAATCATTCTGGTTGCCCTCCTCTGTACCTTTTCCATTTCGTCATGTTGGTGGAAGGCAAAGAGAATAAACCTACTCAAGAATGTATGTTATTTTGGAGGGTATAAGGGCACAATTGGAATATATTGTATATCTAAAAAATATGGGGAGGGGGGGAGAAAAGGTCTCCAGGAGGTGGGGGTGCACTATAATACGTGTTTTCCCCTTTTTCCTTTGTCCTTTTTTTGTATTCAGTTGTATATGTACTTGTTTGTATTACTTGTGTTTAATTTAAAAACATATCTATATCTATCTATCTCTACCTACCTACCTACCTACCTACACACATAAAGCTGAAGACCCAGTGCTATCTGAAGAACTCTCTCTGGTCATGTGGCCGGCATGACTAAATACCGAAGGTGCATGGAACACTGTTATCTTCCCACCAAAGGTGGTGCCTATTTTTCTACTTGCATTTTTTCATGCTTTCGAACTGCTAGGTTGGCAGAAGCTGGGACAAATAACAGGAGCTCACTCTGTTATGTGGTGCTAGAGATTCGAACTGCCAAACTGCTAACCTTTCTGATCAACAAGCTCAGGGTCTTAGCCACTGAGCCACCGCATTCCTATTTCTGTATCTACCGTATGCTTTTCTTAGTTTCCTACTTTTCATCTTTATCACCACATTTTTGCTTCTATTTTCTGCTGAATACATGCAATAAATTTCCAAAGCAACGGGCATAACTTATACAGTAACTTTCAATTGTCTGATACTTTGGCAATTGTATTTTCAATATTTAAAGCTGCCAGTTGTTGGAAAGTGTAAGTTTGATTCTCATTTTTGTTAAGTTTGTCGAGAGAGAGAGGAGTCCAGACCCGGTAAAATCCAACGGCTTTATTGGCTTTCAACAAAACAGCACAAGACGGCTACAACAGTGAGTTAGAACCCAAAAAGCGCGCGTTCTCTCTCTGACAGCTCTTTTATTCAGAGCTGTCAGATAGGGAACCAATAGGCGCGTCTCCCGCTCTCGGCCACAGCCAGTCGCGTCTTGGCCAATCAGACGCGACTGGCTGTTGCCGGGGGATTTGAACAACTATCGTACATAACAATTTTCATCATAAATTTGGAAGAATCTTAAACTGAAAAATTGTAGGTAAATCTTTTCACCTCTCATTCTCTTGACATGTCATATGCAATTTCTTTTGATATGGATTAAAATGATTCAAAAGAATATTCTATAGCTATGAGTCATGATTGCTAAATGTGAAAACGGCACATACTGTACTTCTGAATACTGTATGAGGGAGACAAACTGCAATAGTATTTTATTATCTGGTGATCTCCTCTAAACTTCCTTGATGGTTTTGGCTAGCTACGACAGCATCGTCTTCCAAGAGCAGGTGTGAGATCATAAGCGGCTTACTCAAAAGTCAAAACTGAATGCTACACAACAAGGGATTCATGGATCTTGAACATCAAAGCGTTCCTTCAGCCCTATATTTGCTGCTATTTCATCCATTGTCTGGAAGGAAAAACCAACAAGGGAATGGCTCAGAACCACATGCTGAGTACACGGCAGGGGCGACTTTAAGCACTGTTTTCTTTTTCATTCCTTTCCTCTCTTTTAAATGTATTCCTGTCCGTCTTTAAGCCTGCCTCCATCACTCTATTCCTCCATCAATCCAAGTTGGGATAGCATGTAACCCAGTTTTCTTTCAGGTCAGACGAAGCAGGAAGTCAACGCTGCAAATCCTAAGGGAGCTGTGGTGATGGATCTGTCATGGAAAGCTTAGAGGCTTGGAAAGCTTCTAAAAGAAAATATTTGAAAAGTCATCTGATTCCCTCACTCGCAGCAGAGAGATGATTTGAATAGCAAAGCAGAGGTCAGAAGACTCTCATGCACATCCATTGCATCACCTCTTTGGTGTAAGAGAGGAACATATAGAATTTGATCCAAATACCATTGTAAAAAAGATTAAACAAGTTATTTTCCTTCTACCTTTAAAAATACCAACATCTTTTCATCTCACATTTCCTAGATACTGTATTATACCAGAGGTGGGTTCCTACCGGTTCGGACAGGTTCAGCCGAATAGGTAGTAACTTGGTGGCCTGGGTCATTGGAACTGGTAGTGACTCAGACCAGCCACGCCCCCGAACCTGTTCTCCTATGGCGGTGCCATCTCGTTTTCCAGTTCTGCGCATGCGTAGAACAATTTTCATTGCAATTTTTTTCATGCATGCACAGACCTTTTTATTTGCAAATGTGCATGCACACAGAGTAAAATGTTTGTGCGCACCAAACCGTCAGTAATGTCGGCAGCAACCCACCCTTGTATTATACTATCATTGAAGTATCATAGAGATGGGCAGAACTTAAACTTCCTTGTCACCACATTGAGTAACAAGGCCCCAAAGACTTCTCATTCATCACATGTCTTTACCAGGACTATATATTACAAAATGTATGTGAGTGTATCTTCGAGTCAATTTTGACTCCTGGCAATACCTGGACTTATCCCTGTAGTTTTCTTAGCAAGTTTTTTTTTGAAAGATACTTGCCTTGTCTGCTTCCTGGGACCAAGAAAGAGAACAGATGGGAGGCAGGGCCAGTCAGAGGCCACTTCTCCAAACTATTCAAAATTTCCACTATCGGTTCTATAGAACTGTTCACAACCTGCTGAATACCACCTCTGTATATATCCCACCTTTATTATTTTTACAAGGCAGTTAGAACAAACTGGGCCTCATATATGAATCCTTTCTACTGTATATATTTATAAAATCCATGGAAATAACATATGGAAGAGAGCTAGTTTGGTGCAGTGATTAAGGCATTAGTCTAGAAACAAGGAGACTGTGAGTTCTAGTCCTGCCTTTGGTACTAAGCCAGGTGGGTGAACGTGGGCCAGTTGTTCTCTGCCTCCCGAGTCTCAGCTGATTAGGAGGAAATGGGAATTTTTCAGTAGCCTTCCCCTTGAGTGGGGAGGGAATTTTACAGTGTCCTTCCCCTGCCACGCCCACCAAGCCTTGTCCACAGAACCGGTAGTAAAAAAAATTGGATCCCACCACTGGATATATGTAAATAAAAATAAAATGTTTATTATCTAGCTTCATGCCACCACAGATTTTTGCTTCATTTTTAATGCCCCATTATATGAGGGACTTTTTGGTGCCTACGATACTTTTAGAGGCATATATTTTAATGAATAATATATTCAATACTTGGATAAAGATCTGGGTAGGGTCTTTTCTCTTTATTTAAGAAAATAAAATCATAGTTGAGGAAATTAGACAGGACATTAAATAACAAAAAGAAGAACAACAATTTATCCAATTTACATTATTCCAAATCCAGGGTCCTTTAAGCCAAACTACAAACATTTAAAGAAAAATCAATTTAGCAATTAAAAACATGAAAACCAGTAAATTCAAGACCTCAACCTGTATAAAACAGCGTTTTACATGCAGGAGCATCTGCAGAGAGGATCAACAATATTAAAATAGCAGACATGAACAGGCAATCAAAGCCTCACTCCCTTTTAACATGTGACACATGTAGTTCACATGTAAAAAAGGGTGGGATTTCAATTGCACCTGCTATTTTGACGTCAGCTCCACCTGCCGATACCATGGCTTTAAGTTGTTTCTTAAACTGTGACTCCAACAGCAGTAATAATTTAATCAAATGTTTTCCTTTGGCATAAACAGAAACTTGTGCTGCCAATGTTTATTTTAAAAAATTACATTTATTCAGAAAACATGTTTTTAAATACACTGAAATGATCTGCATCCTTTCTAGTTCTACAGCTCTGTTCGTGCAAAGAAACTCAACCATGGACAAATTTAGTAGCTGCATTTACACTATGTGTTAAGTCAGATGTTAACCTTGATTAGTTTTCTTTCTGGAAACTTTGCTTGATACATGAACCAAGCCCATTTGCCTAGCTGCTGGTTCAGGTTATTGTTCAAACAAAGCCGCATTGTGGGTTAATTCAGTAGCCAAATGAAGCATGTTGTGTGATATTTTTAATGTAATTTTTATTGATGTTTTTCAAGAAAGTAAAAGCACATATTTTAAATTAAAGAGAAGAAAAATAGGGGAAAGTGGGAAAGAAATTTTTAAAAATAGAAAAGAAGGAAAAAGTTTAAAAAAAAAAAAATGACTTCCGATCTTAACATCAGTTTTAAATGCCTTTTAAAACTGATGAGAAGAAATGCAAAACACATTTTGCCTTCTCTCTCTGAGGTTACATCAAATTTTTCTTCTTCTTTCTACCATTTATAATCATTAATCCATAAATCACCAGTTCATTTTTTTTCTTTTTTTTTCCAGAAAAAAGTCCATAGGATGTCAAATCACAAATAAATGTGACTATACTAAACACTACCCAGAATAATTTATTTAAGATGGGCAGGCATCAGAGGTGGGTGAACCAGCAGTGGTAAATGGGCCTGGGTCACCGAACCAGTAGTGACAGCTGGCTGGCCATGCCCCTGAACCAGCTCACTGGGATGCTCACCCTGCCTCGCCTTCACTACATGCATCCACAGAACTGCCTCCTCCTATCTACACACAGGTAAGCATTCGCGCTAGCCTAGCCCCTCCTCCCCATTCCCAGCCATTGCAGCAACAACGGGGATGGGGACAACCCAGCAAGTTGGACACCCAAAAATGGCACAGAGGTGTGGGCAAAGGCTGGAAGGCTCCCCGCACTTCCTTGGCTCTTCTTCCATCCTCGGTTGTTGCAAAGAAGCAGTGGTTCTGGGTGCACCGTGTCCACTTTGTTCTCTGCAGCCCAGGCTCTGCCTGGTCATCTGGTTGGGCAGCCAGAAAAGTGGCCAGTGAGCCAATGGTCCGTCTGGCAGGCACGAGCAGTAAGGGAAGCGAGCCCCAGGCCAGATCCCTGCCTCCTTCCTCTGAGGCCTGGCTTGGGGGATGGCCAACCTCTCCCGCCACCACGCCCTTGCCTCGCTGCCCACAGAA
This sequence comes from Rhabdophis nuchalis, assembly GCA_039707465.1. Taxonomy (NCBI): domain Eukaryota; kingdom Metazoa; phylum Chordata; class Lepidosauria; order Squamata; family Natricidae; genus Rhabdophis; species Rhabdophis nuchalis. The sequence goes on along the minus strand of CM077643.1, from coordinate 189,427,316 downwards.
CACCTCCCACATTGAGGCCAGAGGCTGGCAGAGCCTGGTGGCAAGTGGGGACCCCATCAAAAAGGTGCCTCTTACATCTTTGGCTGTTGTGAAGAAGTGGCGGCTCTGGCTGTCGCAGTGCCACTTTGTTCTCCTGCTCCTCTCCTTCCCTTGCTCGGCTGCTACCGCCGGGGTGCCACCAGGGCAAGCGTGGTTTGTGTGTGTATGTAGGGGGGGGGCACAGACCATTTGGCGCTGAGGTAGAAGCAGCCACAGCGGCAGGAAAGGCGAGACTTCTTTCCCAGCCTCCCAGCTGGCAAAACAGAAATTTTTGCCATTTTGTGGCTGTGGCTAGGTGGGTGGCATGTGATTGAGTGGACATGTGTGTGTGAGGGAGGTCAGGTTGGCCATCCCCACTCAGTCCCATATCCCCGCACCTAGCCACGCCCACAGAACTGGTAGTAAAAAAAATTAGAACCCACCACTGGCAGGCATGCATGCAAATTGAATGAATAAATGAGTAACTAAGTAAATAAGTGGAGCAGTTGATCTTTCTCTAAGCAAGCAAGTGAACTTTGCCATTGTATATTGTGTAACATTACCACAATTTACAATTTTGAGAATTCTATGAATAAAGGCTATTCTTGCAATTGACTTTGTAGAAAATTCAGCAGGAACTCACTCTCTCTCTTTCTCTCTCTCTTCCCCTTCCCTCCGTGTGTGTGTGTGTGTGTGTGTGTGTGTAGAGATGCTAACATGCTCAGATATGGGTGGAGATATCCCTTCCCCACCCCAAGTCTATTGCAATATATGTGCTGTGAAGAGGCTGTGTCTGAGAGCTGACTGCCCTCTTCAAGGAATCCTACAGCATTCAGTGTTTCCATAGAAACCAGATGATGAATGGGAACCTGTTAGCACATTAATTTTATAAATCCACTGCATTATCTCCTCTGCCTATGGATATAATGCAGTGGAGTAAGTAGAAATCATGGCCAGAAGAAATGTTGGCCATCTTCCACTGATGCATTGGTTATAGCCAGTCTTGGAAAGGGATACCTTAGCAGACAAGACCTTAATACCTCATGGTTAGACTATTGCAATTCATTCTTGAAAGGGCTGCCCCTAAAGACCACTCAGAATGGCAACTGCTTGTCTGCTTAATAAGTGAGAGCAGATGTATAACCGGCTTATACCTCCAATTATGAGTGCAATATTCACTACCAATTTGGTTCTATATGTAATTCAAGATGCTGGTTATTACCTAAGGTAAAAAGGTAAAAGTTCCCCTCACACATATGTTATTCCCAACTCTAGGGGGCGGGGCTCATCTCTGTTTCAAAGCCAAAGAGCCAGCGCTGTCCGAAGACGTCTCCGTGGTCATGTGGCTGGCATGACTAAATGCCGAAGGCGCACGGAGCACTTTTATCTTCCCACCAAGGTGGTCCCTATTTTTCTACTTGCATTTTTACGTGCTTTCAGACTGCTAGATTGGCAGAAGCTGGGACCAGTAATGGGAGCTCACTCCATTACGTTATTTATAGGTGATTACCTATAAAGCCTATAAACCTTAAATCCTGGGTCATTTTAGAATCATTTATACTCCATGTAGAATCTGCCTCCCAAATGGTACTACTGAACAATTTGTGTCTGTGTTCGGGGTTACAATTGTCTTTTGTGAGCACAAATCTTCATATTAAATCCAAGAAATGTGTTGAAAGTAAGACACCACTTCAAATGGATTGCAAAGTTCTAGTTACTTCCAACTCTTATAATGTGATGTGACAAGCTTCTTTCATCGGTTTCAGAAAGTCTTCAGCTACTTCTGGGAGATTTTTATTGCTATCCTCCAGATCTAGCTTGGCTGTTGCAAATATATCTGTAAACATATCCACTGGGAGTAAGCATACCTACCTTGATCATTCAGAGTTTATGTTATAGAGAAAGGAAAAGATAAAAATTTGCCTTTCTGTCTGCTTCAATATCTCAAAAGGGTCTGACTGCATGGAATCATGCTGTTAAGTCTAAACCATGATGCATCGGTTTGGATTCTGGAACTTAGGGAGGGAGAGGGACTAACAAATTTGAAACTATTCATTTCCTGAAATCATCAAAGTTCATATCCTGTTTTCCCCCTCCCCCCCTTCCACAGAGGCTCTTTGAGGGGGGAAATCTGTTAAGAGTTATTTTGTTCTAGAACTCTAGGGACCTTTAAAACTCCTTCCTCTGATTCCTCACCACAGTAGTAATCTTGCGAGGTGTTGAGAGAAACTGACTGGCCCAAACTCATCAATTAATTGAATTGAATTGGCCCCTCGTCTCCTCAGCCCTAGTTCAACAACCTGAAATCACTCTGACTAGGAAGGGAGGGAATGAACAGAGGAATTTGATGCTGTTTCTTAGTAAGGATGAAGCTATAGTTAAAGGACAGAGGGTGTAAAAGGGGAGAGAGAGCATCGGCAAGGGGGCATACACTGCTAGGAGTATATCTGAGAACCCTAGAGCAGGCGTGTCAAACTCAAGGCCTGGGGACCAGATCTGGCCCATGGGGTGCTTAGATCTAGCCCACAGGGCTGCCCTGGAAACAGCGAAGGACTCTCCTGGGTTGCCTCTGCCAATAAAAATAGGCTCCCGAGCTCTGTTTTTGGCTGTGATGATCTCCTGCAACCTTCTGTCAGAGCTCGGGAGGGCCGCTCTGAGGGTTGCAGGAGGCTGTTGCAGCCAAAAATGGGGCTTGGGAGCCTGTTTTTGCTGGCCGAGAGCTCGGGCCACCAAAAACACCACCAACCCGAGTGACATTGAGCTGGCCACACTCATCCCAGCCATTGTCACTCTGGTCCCTCAAGGCCAAACATAACCCTGATGCAGCCCTCAATTAAATTGAGTTTGACACCCCTGCCCTAAAGGGTAGCATGGCGTGCTAGCATTTATACAGAGTTTGGTTGTCTTGGAAAGAGATCACTGATGGTGTGTGTGTGCGTGTGCGCGTGCACGCGTGCGCAATGTAAGATTTTTATTTGTTGGTTTTTCAGGATTTATAAGTTGGCTGTAGATAGTTTACAATTATTATAGCCAGTTTAACTGAGAGCTAGTGTTTAAGGCAAGAAACGATGAGTTCTAGTCTTGTCTTAGGCATGAAAGCCAGCTGGATCACTCTAGGCCAGTCTCTCTTTCTCAGCCCAACCTATGGTTGTCATGAGGAAAATAGGAGCAGGAAGGCGTGTGGGATATGTTCACCACCTTGAGTTATTTGTAAAAACAAGGGAGATATAAATTAATATAGAGCAACTACAAATAGCAATAGCACTTAGATTTATATATCATTTCACAGTGTTTCCAGCCCTCTCTAAGCGGTTTACTTATTGCCCCCAAAAATCTGGGTTCTCATTTTTACCACCTCGGAAAGATAGAAGACTGAGTCAACCTTGAGCTGGTGAGACTCGAAGTGCCAAATTGAAGGTAGCCGGCAGTCAGCAGAATTAGCTGCAGTACTGCATTCCAACCACAACTCTTATATATGGCGTACAATTTTTAAAAATCTGGAAACCTTATGATCGATATCCGCAGAAAATAGCAATTGTAACATGCACACTCATCTATATATCCTGCCGCTCACCACTCTTTGCCAGTGAAACACATTTTTGTGGTCACAGGTCTATGGTTTGGTGGTCACTGCATTTATGGTGTGTGGTAATTTAACGTTGTGCCTGTCAACAGCAGGAAAAGCAGGTAACACGTAAAGAAACTAGCTTTTGTAATATGAAGTGTGTATGGCTGATTGCTATCGAAATGTAATCAAATTGGGAAGAAAGATACTTGGCAGCAAATGAACCTAGTAGAAAGATATCCAATAAAGCAGGGGTCGCCAACCTTTGCAACTTTTGCAAAGCTGGCTGGAGAATTCTGGGAGCTGAAGTCCTTCAGACTTAAAGTTGCAAAGGTTGGAGACCCCTGCAATAAAGGATTGACAAGGTTATAGCAAACTAACTGCAAATTTGTCATTAATGGACATTAACTCGCATTTGTGAGTATGAACTTTTCGGTTACTTCTACACAGCTCTTGCAGATACTAAAGAGCCCCATCATTCAGATGCGGCTTGGTTAGTGACCTCAGCACGAACATGTTGACTCTGTGCTTTGTTTCTTTTTCTATTTAATTCAGGGTGGTTTACAGGACCAAGGGTCAGTTCCTGACCTGATTTACACCACCAAAGCAATGGGGGTTATGTGATCTTGACAGCATGATATGGGGGTCAGGAATGTTGGGGCAATTAATCATGGAGTTGGAAGAGCCTTTCAGGGTCACCTCCGGCTCGCCTTTGTTGCACAGTTTCAGCTTTTCACGACTCCACAAATGCTGAACACTGGGATTCCTTGCGTGGATATTGATGATCATCTCCGTTCTTATCTGCTACTCACCAGCCTAGTTATGACACCCCTGTGAAGCATTTATAGGAGGAGGTAGGGAAGCTTTCACCTGAGACAAATGGTAGCAGGTCTAGAGCACCATAAAAACAGTGTGACCCCACTGGAGGCCTCTAAGAGCATTTTTGTTTAAATCTCTGTAACCCTTTTTTTTTTTTTTTTTTTAGATTATGCAGCAATAGCTCCAAGACGTATTGGGACAGGAGAAGGAGGATATTGTATTTGTTCACAACAGGCCCAGATGATCTTGTCTTAACTTAATTCATCCCTCCTTCTATTTCCTATCTAGCCTCCTTGTCTCCTTTTGTGGGGTAAATCCTAGCTTTCTGCAGAGGTTGTAAAATGTGCAGCTTATTTTAATCCTACCAGAGACAGGTCTCATTCTTGGTTTTTCATATTTATACACCTTCCATTCAAATTTATCAGCCTTCAGACTGAAAGGAATAGTAATAATAATACAAACTTGTTGATTAATAGAAACATTTGCTTTCTGTAACACACATATATTATGCCTTGTATTTGTAATATACATGCTTGCATGCTGTGGATTCCTTTGTGCCCTGGGGCTGATTTCCTGAGGCCCTGTTATTGGGGTCTGTAAGATATCTGGCAAATGTCAAATCCTGTGATAAGATCTGAAATTTTCATATGCCACCTCTGCTTCCTTCAGGAAAAGAGAACTATGCTCTCCTCAAATACCAGAGCAATCTTCACACCTTTTGTGCAGCACAATTTTGTGCTGCTAAATGGGCAACTAAGCAAACAGAAAAGGGAAAAGATAACAAAACACATTTGCCAGGAAGGATGTATATCTGAAATTGGGATATATGACTTGGAAGTTTACAATGTTGCTAGATATATGGCTAGAGAGCAATTAGAATTTTGAAGATCAAAGATCTTTTTGTGTATAAGAAAGGACACTGCACTCTTGAGTTTTGTAGAACTTTCCTACCATGTCCCTTGCACATGTGTATGGAGATTCTCACCCAGAACTTTAACTTTGATCAAAGAATAAAGTCTGTTTTCTCTGTTATTTAAGCCTCCATTTAAGTCTCTTGTTTGGCTCATAGTGACTTGAACATTTTCTATGGGTCTCAATGTATTTTCAAACCTTACAAGACTTAATAAATAAGGAGATCTTTCTATTACTTTTCTTAGCAACTGGAAATGTCCCAGTGCATATGTTGGGCATTCTCAAAAGTAGCAAATGTTTTCTTGACTGGACATAGACTGTATTTAAAGAAAACAGCAACATGTCCATTTTTCTTCAAGCCATCATGGTCCAGTCATCCATTCAGTGTTTGGCTCAAATTTCTGTTTTCTGTTTACACTTTGATGATCTACTACTGCGTCTAATGTAAATATCCTAAATATCCTTTACAAAGTTCCTTACCCGTAATGGTGCCTCTTTGCTAATTTGTTAAACATTTCTGCAATCATGGACTGTGGAAATGAATCGGACACAATTGTAAATGTCACAAGGAGTTACTGGTATTTATATATTAAAAAAAAAAGAAACCCTTTTTACTAGTTACAGTTCCTTAGAGCGTATGTGCCACATCTCTTAGAGTTCAGCTCATTTTCTGCAGTTGAAAGGTTCAAGCTCTTAACCAGATTGAGAAAGTTCATCTTGCTAGAAATGTTCACATTTACAGCTTGATGAATACAGAAAATCACTTTTAGCAGAACATGAAATTTTTAAAATGACGGTAGTCAATCAAGGTAGGCTGTTGAACACGTGTTCTTCAATAAAAAGACTGGTTCCCCAATAGAGGATATGATGTCCCTTTAATCTGGATGGGTTTTCAGCAAGGGTTGGGGCAGTTTTAATTCTTGGTCTTAGATTAATCTTGATTAACCTTGTCATAATTGCCATTTGGGTGGTTAAGAAAGTTCCCACTGAAATTTAAAACCTTGTTTTTAGACTAGTTCCATACTTTCAGCCCTTTTATTTAAACATTTCTGATGTAATTGGGCTTTCAAAAGCAAACATGGAGATTTTCTTAAGCTAGATACTTCGCATTACAGAATTCTTCTATGAACATTCAGATTCCTTGACTCTTGGTGTACCTCAGCTAAGAGTAGGAAAGTTTGGCATTCTGTGTGAGATCCTGGAATAAGATTCCTCAAATAACACAAGAGTTAACATTTTGCAAGATTTCGTAGGATCTACATAAGAAGATTCTGTCATCGGCCCAAGTCTATAAAAGTTGCCAAACCTTTAACCACGTGCGCATAGCTATTAGTACAAGCCAAGATTCTCTTCTCATCCTACTGTATTATTTAAAGAAATGTTATTTCCAATGTACCTGTTTGGTAAGTTAGTTCCTTAATATATGCTACTTCTCAACGCTGTAAGACATTTCTGCTTAAAGACGTTGACGTGAATCTAATACAAAATTGAAGTTGAAGTTCTATATATGCAGTTTAAACTCAGATGGTTAATTCATATGTGCAAAATCACTTAGCCTGCTACTTTAGGAAGACAGTAGAATGCACTTTTCTTTGGTGATATCTGATATATGACACCTTTGGTGGCTGATTTTGATTTCAACCCAACCAATAAACAAGAAGAAAAAAGTGCCAAGAGAACACAACGTCCCAAAGAACAGTTATGCCAAATGTTACCTCCTTGATTTGTGCTAATGAGCTGTTGATTTGTTGAGGAAGCCCCCTCCCAGAAGCAATAATATGATGACCAGACTCTCCATTGGAGGACAGTAGAGAGAAAGGTTGACCAGCAGACAACGTGATTGCATGGTTTGGAATAATCAAAGGCTTTGGAACATCAAATGGACCCTCAGAGGTAGCAGCATTTAGGATGCCCAGGAGATGGGGGAAACAGTGAGACAGACACCATGCTGGATCCTCTCCGTGTGGCATACATGGTACAGAAGAAAGGGATGGAGAATGGCATCCATCTGATTAGGCAATAGGATCCAAGATGGCGATCTCACATCACATTGAGACTGGCAATGTTTGCCTTAAATACTGGTGAACAACAACCAGAGAGAGTACTGTGTCAGTTCAGTTATGGTCCTCCTAGTTCTGCTTAAATAAATTTTGACCACCTCTTGATGTAATTTCTTTCATAATCATCTGAGCATTTACTTATTAGAAATATTTTTAATGGTAAATATGCCTCTCTGAGATACCTACCTCTACTGATTCTGTCTTTTAATGATATTCAGAGCAAATCTGCTCTATGTTTCACGAGCTGAGTCTTCAGACATTTGAATACTATCTTCTCTATTTTACAACTAACTTTTTTAGTCTTCTGAGAAAGTTGAGTTTTTTGCATCTACATTTGCTCTATGCTCTCTTTTATTTTTCCACCCTTTTCTTCTGTATTACTTAGTGTATAATGCTGTAGCCAGAAAATTTTTCAAAAATCTTGATAGAGACATGTTGGTGATTTGTGTCAAGTGAATGTAATAAACTTAAATGTAAAAAAGCCACACCTATTCCCTTCCATTGACCTGGGAATAAGCCCCATTGAGTTCAAGATAATGTATTCCTCAGTCAAGGGGCATAGCTTATATTATAAATACATAAATATTGCAATACTAAATAAACAAAATATGGCTTATGAATCAGAATTGTCTAATTTAAAAGCATTGTGCTGAAGGCTTTGCATTTTAATGCTTTTCTTTTTTACACTAGAGATCATATTTTCTTTAATAAACTCACTTTACTCCCCACCTCCACCATAACTGTCATTAAGAAGTTCAGTTCTGAATTGCAGTGATACTGTTGATTAGTGTGCCTCTTAAAGACAACATGTGCTATCATCTTACTCTCCTTTGAAAACCATAGGTAGGAAAACAGAACAGAAAAATAATAGAATAGAATTCTTTATTGGCCAAGTGTGGTTGGACACATAAGGAATTTGTCTTTGGTGCATGTGCTCCCAGTGTACATAAAAGAAAAGTTACATTCATCAAGAAACATAAGAAACAACACTTTGATAGTCATCGGGTACAAATAAGCAATCAGGAAATAATCAATATCAATATAAATTGTAAGGATACAAGCAACAAAGAACACAGCCTACTTAAGGAAACTGCCTAGGGCAGGGGTGTCAAACTCAATTTCATTAAGGGCTGCATCAGGGTTGTGTTTGATCTCAGGGGGCCGGTAAGTGCGGCCAGCTTGACATCACTCATGTTGGGGGGGCGGGCGCCTGTGGTGGCCCGAGAGCTCTGCCAGCAAAAACAGGTTCATGAGCTCGTTTTCGAGGGGGACAGCCTCTTGCAACCCTTTGCCAGCAAAAATGGAGCTCCAGGGGCTGGTCCTTTGCTATTTCCAGGGAATCCCCATGGGCCAGATGTTTCTTAGCCGAGGGAACCAATGTTGTCCAAAGATATTTCTGTAGTCATGTGGCTGGCACAACAGTACACTGAACTGCATGGAAGGCTTTTTACTTTCCCATCGGAGTGGTACCTATTTATCCACTCACATTTGCATGCTTTCAAATTGCTAGGTAGGCTGGAGTAAGGACGGGAGCTCATCCCATCACGTTGTACTTGGGTCTTGAACTGCCAAACTTCCAGCTGAAAATCTCAGCACCTTAACCACTAAAGAGGGGTATATTCTGCCTATGCAGTGGCCAAGGAACTTCCCCATAGATTCCTGAGGCACCAGATATCCAAGAACCATAAAGTCTCAGGCATATGATTAAGGCACCAGGTTAGAAGCCCAGACACTGTGAATTCTTGTCCTCCTCTAGGCATGAAAGCTGGGTGACTTTGAACTAGTCTCCCCATCCCCTTCTCTGTCTGTTCACCGCCTTGAGATGATGATGATGATGATGATGATAATAATAATAATAATAATAATAATAATAATAATAATAATAATAACCAGACTTACAATACAATACAATAGCAGAGTTGGAAGGGACCTTGTAGGTCTTCTAGTCCAACCCCCTGCGTGGGTAGCAACCTTATACCATTTCAGACAAATGGCTATCTAACATCTTTTTAAAGACTTCCAGGGTTGGAGCATTCACAACTTCTGGAGGCAAGCTGTTCCAGAGGTTAATTGTTCTTACTGTCAGGAAATTTCTCCTTAGTTCTAAGTTGCTTCTCTCCTTGATTAGTTTCCACCCGTTGCTTCTTGTCCTGCCCCCAGGTGCCTTGGAGAATAGTTTGACTCCCTCTTCTTTGTGGCACCCTCTGAGATATCGGAACACTGCTATCATGTCTCCCCTGGTCCTTCTCTTCATCAAACTAGACATACCCAGCTCCTGCAGCCGTTCTTCATATGTCTTAGTCTCCAGTCCCCTAATCATCTTGGTTGCCCTTCTCTGCACTCTTTCCAGAGTCTCCACGTCTTTTCTACATCGTGGCGACCAAAACTGTATGCAGTATTCCAAGTGTGGCCTTACCAAGGCACCATACAGTGGCATTAACACTTCACGTGATCTAGATTCTATCCCTCTGTTTATGCAGCCTAGAACTGTGTTGGCTTTTTTGGCAGCTGCTGCACACTGCTGGCTCATATTTAAATGGTTGTCCACTAGGATTCCAAGATCCCTCTCACAGTTGCTACTATTGAGCAAGGTACCACCTATACTGTACTTGAGCATTCTGACTCTACAAAGGGCCACGCTCCTTGGGACAGCTTATATCCTCCGACATTACCTTGACAGTTCCTAGGTCCTTGGTTAGGACTCGAGCTGTTGAGCTACCAATCAGCCCCAAAGGCTGTGAATCTCACCAAAGATTAACCACAGAATATTAAAAATAATAATAAATGTTACCTTAACAGTTCCTAGGTCTTTGATTAGGACTTGAGCTGTTGAGCCCCAAAGGCTGTGAATCTCACCAAAGATTAACCACAGAATAATAATAATAATAATAATAATAATAATAATAATAATAATAATAATAATAATAATAATATAGTCTATTAAAAAAACTTATACAATAATCCCTGAGTCTGTACTTTCTCGACTGTTGTCAAAATTAGCTGTCCCATCCTTGCCCTGTTATTCCATACATTAGTCAAATTTAAAGCAGCTTAAGTATCTGTATGCTAGCTCTTGTCTCTTCCTTACAGTACTATGATATTTATATTTATCAGCCTAGTCCACACCACCCTATCTTACTGCATCACATGCCTGGTTACAATGACTACAAAACCCACACCCATGCACACACACCATGGCTATGGGTAAAATTCTGGGAGGTGAAGTGTGTACCTCTGGAGGGCATATCGGGGCTGGATGCACTACAACAATGCAACTCACACAGGCTATACTGAATTTCCAGATGCTTTCCAAGTGGGATTTGGGGGTTCGATATAGAATGTAGCCCTATAGATACATACAGGATAGCATGTGAGATCACCATTGTCAATATTCCAATTTTTTTCTTTAATTTCCATTTTGGGAAGACATACTTTTTTTTCATACAGATTAGACAGTTTGAAGGCATTTGATGCAGAAAAAGGAGGTTTTTACACACATCAGTTCCCCTGTCTGCTTGGTGGTCTTGGTGGCAATATGCTTAGCATAACACATTGTTCCATTTTTGAAAAATGCTCTTGACTAAAACCTGAGCTTGTGGAATTTAAATATATAAACTAAACCATTAGTGACACTGGCAGCTCAGTTCCACTCCCAAAACATTGTTTGCGCTTGTAGGCTTTTTGTTCCTAAAAGAAAACAATGGAAAAGCTCTGTAATTACAAACTTACAAAAAGTGCTTTCTAATTTTAAAGCTAAAGTTATTTTCAGCAGAATAATGCACAATTGTGCAACAAATGAAACTTTGCTGATTCTAATTCCATTTTTTTTTTAGTGGAAAGCTACATGTAATGGCTAATACTTTAATGGGAAACGATCAACTAGTCAACAAAATCAGTACAGGATATAATGCTTTTAGATTCTACCTGTCCCCTCCCCTTCTAATCACCTCACTCTCCTTAATGGAAACCACTTGTAATTGGCACATGTTATGGCTACAAACTTTTACAACTCAAAAGATTTATTAGAATTTGGGCATTTCATCTTACTTCTTTTGCATCAACTGAAACAGAATGTAATTCCCCCCCCCAGATTTCTATACTGCCCTATCTCCCTGGTGGGACTCAGGGCGATGCACAGAAAGAATAAAAAACACCCATAACACATAATCACAGTATAAAATACTATAAATTAGTAAGTCTGTGCTAAAAAGTAATTAAAACACTATTATTTATTATTTATTTATTTATTTATTATTTTATTAAATTTATACCCCGCCCTTCTCCTTGTTAGGACCCAGGGCGGCGCACAGGGATGTTAAAATACATACAAAATATATAAAATATATGAAATTTAAAATACTTATTCTAATAAATAAACCCTGCGCTAAAAACCGAATTAAAATCCCAAGTTTAAAAACTATCTAATAGTCAGTATGGAGGTTACGCTAGGTCGGCTAGATGAAATAGGTGTGTCTTCAGACACTTGCGGAAGAGGCGGAGGTCGGAGATGGTGCGGAGTTCAGGGGGTAAGTCGTTCCAGAGGGCTGGGCCCGCCACAGAGAAGGCTCTCCCCCTGGGTGTCGCCAGTCGGCATTGTCCAGCCGACGGCACCCTGAGGAGGCCCTCTCTGTGGGAGCGTATCGGTCTGAGGGATGTATGGGGCAGGAGGCGGTCTCGCATATAACTAGGCCCCGAGCCATGGAGCGCTTTAAAGATGGTCGTTAAAACCTTGAAGCGCACCCGAAAGACCACAGGAAGCCAGTGCAGCTCGCGCAGGATAGGTGTTATGTGGGAGTGTCTAGGCGCTCCCGTAATCACCCGCGCGGCTGCGTTCTGGACTAGCTGCAGCTTTCGGGTGCACCTCAAGGGAAGCCCCATGTAGAGAGCATTACAGTAGTCGAGTCGAGAGGTGACGAGTGCTTGAGTGACTGTGCGTAAGGCACCCCGGTCCAGTAAGGGGCGCAATTGGCGCATCAGGCGAACCTGATGAAACGCCCCCCTGGCCACGGCTGCCACATGATCTTCCATAGACAGCCGGGAATCCAGGAGGACACCCAAATTGCGCGCCCTCTCCACGGGGGCCGGTGTTTCGCCCCCAATGGCCAGAGTTGGAATAATAAATAAATAAATAATAAATAAATAAAACACTATTAAAATGTTATATTTAAAATTAAATCATTAATCTATGCCAGGCCAGCCAGATGGAAAAAGTGTGTTTTGAGCGCCCGACGGAAGAGGTGTAGGTCCATGATGGTGCGGAGGTCGGGGGGCAGGTCGTTCCAGAGGGCCGGACCTGCCACAGAGAAGGCCCTCCCCCTGGGGGTCACCAGCCGGCATTGGCCGGTAGACGGCACCCTGAGGAGGCCCTCTCTGTGGGAGCGGACAGGTTGAAGGGAGGTGTTACATGGGAGTTCCGTGAAACTCCCAGAATCCCCCGCGCGGCTGCATTCTGCACTAGCTGGAGTCTCTGGGTGCACCTCAAGGGGAGCCCCATGTAGAGAGCATTGCAGTAGTCCAGGCGGGAAATGGCGAGGGCTTGAGTGATCCCAAATTCTATGTCTGCTGATAGATGATAGATAGATAGATAGATAGATAGATAGATAGATAGATAGATAGATAGATAGATCTAGATGGATAGATGGATAGGGATAGGGATCAGAGGTGGTATTCATCAGGTTCTGACCAGTTCTGGAGAACCGGTAGTGGAAATTTTGAGTAGTTCAGACAACCGGTAAATACCACCTCTGACTGGCCCCGCCCCCATCTATTCTCTGCCTCCTAAGACCCAGCTGATTGGGAGGAAATGGGGATTTTGCAGTAACCTTCCCCTGCCACACCCACCAAGCCGTGCCATGCCCACCAAGACACGCCCACAGAACCAGTAGTAAAAAAAATTGAATCCCACCACTAATAGGGATAGGTAGGTAGGAGGTAGGTAGATAAGTAGATAGATTATAATCAGGCTTTTCATACATACTGTCACTGACAGTAGACTGACACATACTTACACAGACACACACACACAGACACACACACTCCCAAATAATATTTTCTGTATGTTGTCCATGGCAACTGGAGCAACTGCCTTCCTTGCTTCACATAAGATCCCTACGGATGAATGCAGAGCAGTGATACTATATTCAAAATGAGGTGGAAAACATTTTGTTATGTTCCTTAGAAAAAGTGCAGTGTTTGGGAGGAAATGAGTACATACAGCCATACAAACTGAGCCTGGTGTTTTTACACTGTATTATGTTCATATAAGAGCCAGTCTAGTCTTGTGATGGAGACACCAGGCTAGAAAGCTGTGAATCCTAGTCCTGAAAGTATGTTAGGCAAGAAGTCTAAGGGTGTCCTTGAGCTAGTCACCTTCTCTTGGCCCTTGGAAGGAAGGAAGGGCAGACCAGTTCAGAAAAACCTTGCCAAGAAAACTGCAGGGATTGATCCGGGCAGTTGCCAAGTGTTTTTCGACTCCTGACTTGAAAAGACAAAACCCCCAAACCTAATTGTGTTCAAAGACCTCTTTTTAAAAGGCAGCCTGGTAAATGAAGGAATGAGATATTTCAGATGTTTCTACATTACTTTTCCTCCCAACCCAAGTCTATAACTTGCTGAGAGCAATGACAAGAGTGGAAAAATACGCAAGTACTTAAATTATGCATGTGAGAACAGATTTAGCCCTGACGTGCACTGCGTTTCTCCACAAAGCAGGGAATGGCAATAATAAGAGATATAACAGCCTGACAATTTGACTGTACTGTATGATAATTACTATTAAAATTTCCATTAATTCAGCTTCTCTTTACTCAACCACAGATGAAACAGGGAGTGGTTAAGCATCAGACTAAAAACTATACATTGTTAAGAACGGGGTGGGGGGTGGGGGGGTTCTGGCAGTCGCTACTGCTGGTTGCACTGCATGCTTGCTTGCTTTCTGCGTGCTTGATGTATGCTGCCTGCACATGCGCAGTGCAATAAAAATTGCTCTGTGCATGCGCAGAAGCCAAAAACAAGATGGTGGCGCCTATGGCACCACAGGGAGAACCGGTTTTGGGACGTGGCAGACCTGGGCCGCTGCTGGTTACAGCGAACCAGGCCACCAAACCACTACCAGTTCGGCTGAACCAATCCAAACCGGTAGGAACCCACCATTGATTAAGAACCTGTTATGGCTGAGTTTGCTTCTAAATAGGGAAATGTCTGTTCACAAATTAAGTCTTGCTGAGTTCAGTGGATTCTTACTCAAGGGATACAAAATTATGAGCTATAGTTGTATCTGCACAATACCTTGGTTAGGCAGTGAAAAGCCAATATATTTTCAGGTTGATTATGTTACAGTAATATCTTCCCTTTCCTTCTTCCTTTCTCAGATACTGAATATACACACAAACACACACAAATGCACACACACACACAAACACAAACAGCAATTCTTCCTGAACACACCTGGGATAAGGAGGAAAAATAAAAAAATATGGAAATTAGCTATCCTTTTTTCAATACACATCATTTCTTGTTGCACTGATTTAAGCTCCAAAACTGGAAATCCTCATTTCATTGGTTTGCAAATCAAAATGAGGGACTACATCCACTTACTCTTGAACTTAACATAAGGCTCTTCTCTGTGCAAGGGTTGTACTAATCCAAAATTGGCATCGTGTCTTTCTTTTGTTGGGTGTCAAGTAAAAACTGAAGATGACAAATCTACTGTTAATGCTGATAAAGTCTGCAGCATTCTTTTTGTGCAAATCATTTTCTTTCTTTCTTTCTTTCTTTCTTTCTTTCTTTCTTTCTTTCTTTCTTTCTTCTTCTTCTTCTTCTTCTTCTTCTTCTTCTTCTTCTTCTTCTTCTTCTTCTTCTTCTTCTTCTTCTTCTTCTTCTTCTTCTTCTTCTTCTTTCAGTTGCTGCTACTAGGAGCAAATATTGACAAAAAATAACTATGAAATGAAAAGGGCACACAGATTTCAGTAATTATGCAAAAGCAAGCTAGCTCATCTTTTCTTTCCATTAAAGTTTTAATTAAATTTACATTGGATTTCTTTTTTCATCTACACTGAAATGGTTTTTGTTTAATAAGCTGTAAGTTTCTGACCTTGTTGTTTTATTGGATGTGTTAATGACTGGTATATACTGTATATATATTTCTTCTTCAATGAAAGCATTCATTTTATTCTTGTAGAAGGATTACACTAATTGATTTATTATTTTAGGGTTTGTGGTATTCCAGAACATGAGAACTTCAGGAATCAGAAGGGGCACATATTGCATGTATATTTAAATGACAGGACTTTATTTTTAAGTAGTAGCCTATTGACAAAAGTCTCTTGATGTGGGAAGGAGAGTGCAAAAGTTGGCTTGAAACTCAACATTAAGAAAACTAAGATCATGACATCCAGCCCTCTCAATTCCTGGCAAATAGATGGGGAAGAAATAGAGGTAGTGACAGATTTTGTTTCTCTGGGCTCCATGATCACTGCAGATGGGGACTGCAGCCAAGAAATTAAAAGATGCTTGCTCCTGGGGAGGAAAGCTATGGCAAATCTAGACAGCATAATAAAAAGCAGAGACACCATCCTGCCAACAAAAGTGCGTATAGTCAAGGCTATAGTTTTCCCAGTTGCAATACATGGCTGTGAAAGTTGGACCATAAGAAAGGCTGAGTGCCAAAGAATTGAGGCCTTTGAATTATGGTGCTGGAGAAGACTCCTGCGAGTCCCTTGGACTGCAAGGCGATCAAATCGGTCAGTCCCAGAAGAGCTCAACCCTCACTGCTCTTTAGAAGGCCAGATCCTGATGATGAAACTCAAATACTCTGGCCTCCAAATGAGAAGGAAGAACTCCCTGGAGAAGAGCCTAATGCTGGGAAAGATTGAGGGCAAAAGAAGGAGACAACAGAGAATGAGGTGGATGGATGGAGTCACTGAAGCAGTAGGCGTGAGCTTAAATGGACTTCAGAGGAGGGTAGAGGACAGAAAGGCCTGGAGGAATGTTGTCAATGGGGCCGAGATGGGTCAAACACAACTTTGCAACTAACAACAACATTGACAAGAGATTGTACTAGCTGTAGATGTCACTCCCTAGATGCAGCAGACCAGTTTCATGAAGACCCTAAAACCTTCACTATAGCTTGCAGTTATTTCTTGATGAACCAACTACCATAATACTTTGTTACGTTTGTTTTCACTACAAGAAAGTTAGTCATTGCAAGATGTGAGGGTTGATCCTCTCTCTTTCAATAGAAAGCAACATGTAAGGGGGATGCCATGTTAGCTCATCAGTTGCGGGGAAAGGAAAGAGCAAAAGTTGGGAGACAGGGTGACCTCGGAGTTTCTGCTAGTGGGGAAACAGGGGGAAATGAAAAGGCAACCTGAGAATCAAAACATTTTTAGAATGAAAATGTTGCCGTTTTTCCTGAACCGCGGCTGAACTGGAGCTAAATTGGCTCAGCTCTTCCATGGTGAGAAAAGCAGCCAGAGGCAGCTAGAAAAGTACCTGTTCATCTCCAAATTTATTTATTGTTTTATTTATGTATTTATTTTGTCACTCATGTACAAGATAATAGGAGTAAGAATAAACATGAATAAGAACACAGGAAATGGGTACAAACAAATGGGGACAGTTGGACAGGGATGGCAGGCACACTGGTGCACTTAGGCACGCCCCTACTGACTCTCCATCCTTCCACTGCCAAACTGGGCTAGCAGGTCTGGTGTACTGACTTGTGGTTTCATCTGTTTTGCTTAGCTACAAGTTAAGAAAGTAGAAGTTCCACTCATTTGCCATCTCATACAAATGCCACTAGTTGATCATTTTTCTTTCTACTTATCAAAAGCAACATCCATACAACACTTTAACATAGGCTGGTGGGAAAAAATATCACTGTCCCATTGCCTGCCTACATCTGGCAACCTGAAGTTTCACAGATGAATCGGCACCATTTTTCCAGGCTCAACTGGTAGCTCCATGCCTTCAGGAGCTGTCCGTTATATTTATATTTATATCAATAAAACTAAGATGATTTCAGAGATAAGCTCCACATTGTCAGGCTGGTGGGGAAGGGCATTCTTGGCATTCTCTTCCACACTGGTTTAAAATGAGATTAGAGGTATCTTTGGAGCAGCGGTTGGCAACCTTAAACACTCGAAGAGTCACAAAGGTCCTAACCGGAAGCCCCCGTTCAATTCTGAAGCCGACCAGAAGTCCGGTTTCCCCACCATAGAGTCTCCTCCTAGCGTGGCATCCTTTTTCTTCTACTTGTCCTAGCTGAAAGCCCTATCAATTGTGGAGTTGACTGGAAAACCCCTTGCCATAGAGTCTCCTCCTGGTGTGTCCTGCTTCCCCCCCCCCCCCAAACGGAAAACTGTCTCAAAATTGTGGTGCTGACTGGCGACAGGGAGCTGCAGCAGAGGGATGAAAGAGACATAGGTGGCTCCAGGGCCACAGATGGCTGACTCCTGCTTAGGGGTGTGCTCAAAAAAGTCAAGATGTTAGACGTGATTATATGACCGAAACATGTAAAGAAACAAATAGAGGCTTGGTCTCACTTCCATGGTTGCCATTTTGACTTTTTGATTACATCTTAAATACATCCCGGAATGAGATGAGATGAAATGGAGGAGAGATGAAAAGAAGATGAAGTGGGGAGCTTTAGGCTTGTTATGTTTGGAACCTGACTTTCATTTCTTTGCCGTATTTGGATGGAGCTGCAACAGTTAGAAGCTGTGATTCAAATTGCTTCTAACTTTTGTTTGGACACAGTAAATTTGGTGCCTTTGTTATATAGTTCACAAAACCTGAACAATGAATGTGCACACATGTGGAAGCCATTTCCTCTGATACCTGTGCCTGAGACTAGTCCAAAGATTACACGAAAAAAGCTACTTGTCTGTGCCTCTCCCCATTTCTCATCAAACTGGATGTACTTTTAAAAAAAAGAATATAATTTAGCAGAAAACACTTTAAAGGTTATTGCAGAAATGATAGCATTCAATTTGTGATGCACATGTGCGTAGGTGGGTAGAAGAGTGATGAATGATAGAGATGTTTCTTTTCCCATTTGGGAATGTACGTACAAGGAGAAATACAGAATCTATTTATCCAGATGGTAGCCATGTGTCACCAGTTAACTTCTTTGTTAACTTTTTTGGGGGGCTGTTATTGAACAATCCTGGTTTATTAAAATTCTATTACAGAACACCAGGGTTTTGTTTTTTAGAATCTTTCCTGAACTATCCAAAGAGAAGGGTGGTGAACATTATTTTAAAAGAGTTTATTAGCTGATGGAGGTGTATGAGGACAATGTTGTTCTGGCAGCCACTTGAGTTAGAAGAATAGCCTTGTCCAACAAGGTGACCACTCCTTCGCCAGTTGGTTCTCTTGCTGTACTCAGGAGCATAAATCTTATTATGTTCTCCTATCTACTTTTGTATTTCTGATACTCTGTTGTACCTATGAGAGTGTAACTCACAGTTATTTGGACAGAAAGAGGGGTTATCTGCCTAATTTAAGATATAAAAGAGTTGTAAAAATTCTGGTTACATTGGTTGTAAGCGGGGGGGGGGTGTTTGCTGCCGGCATTATTGCCGGTTCACAACCTGTGTGCGATGTGTGCTGCATACACTGTGCACACATGCACAGCTCACATGCACAGAACAATTTACAGTGAACTGTGCATGCGCAGTCACTAAAATCCAAAATGGCGGTGGCCAAGTGGCAGTGAGGGAATTGGTTCAGGGGCATGGCTGGCTTGGGTCACTGCCGGTTCTGCAACCCAGGCCTGAATTCCACTACCGGTTCAGCCGAACTGGGCTGAACCGGCAGCAACCCACCTCTGGTTGTAAGTTGATACAATGGCAAAAGGTAAACTGATAGATCATTGCCCACACAATAGACCAGTTCTAATGAGTTTGTAGATGGGCTGCCTCATGGATTACTTAGCCATACATTGATTAACTGATTGTAGTTAAATCAAACATGGCAAACATAAACGGTAAAAACACGATGACTTATAGGAATGTGCTGTTGCTTTTCGTTCATGAATATGAATGGTTTAAACCATTTTTTTCATTTCCCCCCCCTGAAAATAAGACCTCCCCGAATAATAAGCCCAATGGGCTTTTGAGCGCATGAGCTAAAATAAGCCCTCCTCAAAAAATAATCCCTTCCAGAAAATATTGCAACACAGCAGCAGCCATGAGGTGACTATGTTCACCACCTCCTGCACCTCAAAAATAATAAGACCTCCCTGAAAATAAGGCCAAATGCTTAATTCGGGGGGTCAAAAGAAAATAAGAACCTGTCTTATTTTCGGGGAAACATGGTACTACTGATAGGCAGGCAAAGCAGAGAGGAGACATCCAGATTGAGAGGGAGGAAAAACCTTTTTTTTTTCTTCCAGAAGCTTCTATCATTTGGCAGTGAGGAATAATAAAATAAAATAATGAAAATATATTATTTGAAATAATAATATTTTTAAATCCCACTGATAACAGGATTTCATTCTTCTTCTACTATCTAGCACATTGATAGATGGATTCACGCTGCAGCCAGGATTCAGATTGGCCGAACTTTAAGCAGTTTTGAATGGAAAATGCATCACAGCATGGCTACACTTTCAAAATATTAAAATGACTAAATAGCAGGCTAATTTGGCAAGGGGGACCTCCCAGGTTCAGAACAAGATGCCTCTGCCCTTTGGAACAACCTACCCCCTGAACTCCGGACCATCACTGACCTCCGCCTCTTCCGCCAATGTCTAAAGACATACTTTTTTCATCAAGCCGGCCTAGCCTAACCTCCCATGGGGACTTTTAGAAAAGTTTTAAATTGGGTTTTTAATAATTGGTTTTAGCATAGGATCGGGATTATTTAATATATATTTTAAATTATTTATCTATTTTCTATTTTGTATATCTTTTAAATCTCCTGTGCGCCGCTCTGGGTCCTCTGCGGAGAAGGGCGGGATATAAATGTAATAAATAAATAAATAATAAATAAATACAAGTAAAATCAACCTCGTTTATGAATGTTTACAGGCCTGGATGTAACTTATAAGATTTCAACAGTTGTTTGTCTTTAAGTATTGGCCTCTGTCCTATACTGCAAAATGGCACTTGCAAATTCTGCTTTGTGGTAGTGAATGCAGCACTGTGAGAAACAGAGGTGGCAACCGGTTCAGGCTGGTTCAGGCGAACCAATAGTGGAAAGTTTGAGTAGTTCAGAGAACCGGCAAATACCATCTCTGGTTGTCCCTGGTCTCCCGCCTCCGTTGTTTCCTGTCCTATATTCCCTTGGTTTTTTTAGCTCAGCTGATTCGCGTGGCAGAGTGGATTGTTGCGCCTCAGCTGAGGTAAAAAACAGCTCAGCTCACCAGCACTGACACCAAGGATTGTCTTTGAGGGCTGTGCGTGCATGCTAAGTGCGCATTAGGCACACACAGATGTAAAGCACAAGCATGCATGCAAAGCGCTCTCTCATAGAACTGGTAGGAAAAGATTTGGAATTCCATCACTGGTGAGAAAGGGAAGCCCATGTTATTCTTGTGATGTGGGCCTATGCCAGAGGTCTGCAAAGTTGGCTCTTTTATGACTGGTGGACTTCAACTGCCAGAATTCCCCAGCCAGCTATGCTATGCTGGCTGGGGAACTCTGGGAGTTGAAGTCCACCAGTCTCAAAAGAGCCAACTTTGCAGACCCCTGGCCTATGCCATTGTGGGGAGAATGAAAAGATTTATTTAAACAATGTCCTACTTAATTATTTCAATTTAAGATGATTAACTCAAGCTTAAAATACATCATTGTGATAATAATCATGCTAACTTTCCATGAGATTCATTTGTGACTCTTTTTTTGCTGGCCCAACCCTTTTTGCTTGTAGCGGTGGGACTTGAATAACCATACAATCATAAATCTGATTTGTGAAAAAACCCTCTTCCTTTTTCTCTGAGAACTATGAGAACTGTAGTTCTTTCGATGTTAGCAAAGAATTGTTAAAGGGATTGTTCAACCAACTTCAACTCAAGATTCTTTTGGAGAAGCCATAGCAGTTAAATTGGGGAGACATAATTGAATAATATATTTCTATTACAGTTAAGCCCTACAATTTTCATGGCATTTTCTCTTTGCACCAGTAATGGCAACGTAATTCAAAAGTAAATACTGGGCAATTTATTTTACTAAGCAACATGGTATTTCTTGAGAAATAATTTAAGTCCCAGCCACATTAGCTGCACATGGAAAGCAGATTAAGTTTTGATTAATAGCGTGCTCTCTCCTTCCCTCCCTCTTTGTCTCACACTTTCTCCAAAAGTCCTTCACAACTTTTTAAGGACTGCATGGCTAATGGCATGGCAAAATTTAAATGCAACTCTGGCATGAACCTTCTAAACTCTGAAAATTAAAAAATAAAATGCAGTTAACTCCGCCTGAAAGTGGCAACATCTATAAAATATTTCCTCTCAAAACATGCAGAAATTCCAAGCCACTGGTGGCCAACCTAAACATTATGTTATCTTTTTTTCTTGGATTTTATTTAAAAAAAATTAAGGTAGCCTCAGGAGCCCACAACAGAAATTATAAAAACAGGTACATATAGATTTAGTTGCAGTTATTTTAAAAGGCACTTTTGGTCCCTCCAGGAAAGACGTTTTAGTAGTTTCTTATGTATCATTTGCTTTCCTTTATTTTCAATACATTGCATATTTAGAAATACATTTAAAGTGTACATTTAAAATGTAATATATGACTGCAAAAACATCATAAAGGAATATTAATCAGAAAGTTCCAATGCTTACCAGTTTTCTACCAAATATTTACTTAGCGGCAGATCTGAAGCTGGTACCAGATAAATGATGAAAGCCTAACATTCATAGGGAAGAAGGGAAAAATATGTATTAATAATTGCTTTAATCACCATCATCCACCATCAATACTATTTGTTTGCTTAATTCGTCTCAAGATTGGATATAGGCATGATAATTTATTTATAAGGCACATGTATGAATTTGAATTGCCTTCAAAGGAGACGAAGCAGAAGGTAACTAAGAAGAAATCAGATTGCTTATCTTCATTCAGTTCCATTTCTCCCTCTTTATTTATTTTTGTTTCTCAAATGTCTCCCCCTCTACAAGGCAATGGATTAGGTCTCAGCTCTCTCCCCTGCTCTCCAGAAGTGTTAAGAGTCAAAAAGAAGAGAGGAAATAAAGCCACAGCTTCATTGAAGGAACAAAGAGGAAAGGAAGTAAACAAGAGCCAAAACCTGGACTTGACTATTCAGAGTAGGAAATATCAATCTCTAAAGGAGGCTGTCTGTCAGCCTGGTAGCTATGGTGCCTGGATTACCTTGACATGCCTCATTCATCTGGGTCAGAGGTGGTATTCCGCAGGTACTGACCAGTTCGGTAGCGGAAATTTTGAGTAATTCGGAAAACTGGTAAATACCACCTCTGGCTGGCCCCGCCCACATCTATTCTCTGCCTCCTGAGTCCCAGTTGATCAGGAGGGAAGGGGGATTTTGCAGTAACCTTCCCTTGCCACACCCACCAAGCCACGCCCACAGAACCCGTAGTAAATTTTTTTGAATCCTACCACTGATCTGAGTGTGTGTCACATAGGCAAATACAGGGATACTGTATTGTCTACTGACTGATTGGCTCCTGATTGCACCAAGAGTTGGCCCTACGAGGCCATCGCATGTGGCAAACTGCAGAATCTGCCTCCTTGAAAGATGAGGAAGCCTAGGGATTTTAGCTCTGGCCCCCAAGTCACTCTATCCTTCTCAAGGCAGAGCATGGTTTCTCCTTCCTGCTTACTTCAGGAGACCTGACAGCAGGTTAATTATGTTGTCAAGTAAGGATCTTTTCTTCTTTTAGCAGACCAGCTCTGTCTTTTCTTCAAGGTTGTGCTGCCTTTTAAAATCAACATTGGGAAGATCAGGGGGAGGAGATTGAAGGGAGGATCCTCTGACTCCAGATAGGAGATACAATGCTGGCATGATTGTTGCATCTGGACTGCTACCATCCAACTGAATGAGGATGGGCAACTGAAGTTAAGCCCGGTGATCCCATTCTTTTGCCATGACAACCGCATTAAAGTAAGCTCCCGTGGCAGATTTCTTCCCCTTGATCTCCCCAAAGGCGATTTAAAAAAGGCAGCATGGAGATAAAGCACAACCTTGAAGAAAAGACAGAGCTGGTCTGCTAAAAGAAGAAAAGATCCTTACTTGACAACATAATTAACCTGCTGTCAAGTCGCCTGAAGTAAGCAGGAAGGAGAAACCATTGCTCTATCTGGAGAAGGATGGAGTGACTTGGAGGCCAGAGCTAAAATCCATAGTCTTCCTCATCCTGCAAGGAGGCAGATCCTGCAGTTTGCCACACATGATGGCCTGGGACAGTGATGGGTTTCAAAAAAATTTAGAATCTCTTCTGTAGGTGTGGCCTGCTTTGTTGGAGTAGTTTGCTGACCATGTGACTGGGTAGGAGTGGCTTGCTGGCCATGTGACTGAGTGGGAGTGGCTTGGCAATCATGTGACTGGGTGGGCATGGACAACTTGCAAAATGTGTTGGCTTTTGCTTAGCAACCAAAATGTTGGCTCAGGAACTCTGGCATTTGAAGCACGCAAGTCTTAAAGCTGTCAAGTTACAAGACCCTTGCACCCCTAACCCTTTAGAAGAAATAACCCCAGGGGTGTTCAAACTTGACAGTTTTAAGACTTGTGGACTTCAACTCCCAGAATTCCTCCTCTTGCTCTTCATCTTTTTTTTATATTGAAAAAGTTTTATTGAGTTTACATTTTTTGTGGGGTAGGGTAAGGGATACATAGAAATTTTGAGAGTGGTCACGTCAAAGTCGTCGGCTCCTCCGGTACCTCAAGTTACATTATAAAAAAGAAAAGAAACATTTCACATAACACTACAAGCTGGGAGCAAGTACATATTCCTAAATTTTTCAGTTATATACTGTCAGTCAATTACAAAAATCCAGATTACAAATATCATACAATATTACTCATAAAAAAAAACCAGGGCAAAGTTATTTTTTAGATCTAAGTCTCTTGGCAATTGTATCTTCCACCTTCTCCCCCGGGCCCCCAGCGGGCGGGGCCATGGCTCCCCCTGCCCCCCCTGGATCTTCTCCCAGGACAGAGGAATGTTTTTTAAGAAAGGCTTCCGCCTCAGCAACTGTTTTAATCTTCACTCTACCTCCTTCCCAGAACACCAGCATCCCTTCGGGTATCACCCACTTGAACCAGATCCCACGATCAAACAATGTTTTAGACAAGAAGGAAAATTTCCTTCTGGCTTCTCTAATCTTTCTTGGAATCTGCTTCAAGATGGTAACCTCCTTTTGTTGGTAAATCATAGGACTCCCTCTTTGCGCCTTCAAGATCTCCTCTCTGGTTGACCTTCTAACAAATTTTACATGTATCTCTCTGGATACTTCATTCATCCTGGCATATGCAGAATTTATTCTGTAGACTAGGTCAATGTCCCCTCTGATCTCATCTTTAGGTTTATGTAAATAGTCTGCAATAATTGTACTCATAAGACCAGGGAGACATTCACCCTCCATCTCAGAAACATTCTGAAATCTCAAAAAGCATGTCATCCTTTCCATATCTATCATAGTCACATGCCCATTTATTTCCACAACCTCATTAGAAACATTTTTAATCTCTCCCTTAGCCCCCTCCAGCCCCCCTTTCAATTCTTCATTCTTCTGTGTATTCTCAAGCACTTGTTTTCGAGTGTCCAGTAGTTCCTGTTTAAAATTAACATTTTCTGCCCTCTGGGCCTTAATTTCTAATACCAAATTTTGTATAACAGATTCAAGGGCAGTCATTCTTTGTTCAAGGCTTGCCAGCGTTGCTTCTTGTGCCATGTTTAGCTATTAAAATCCGTGCCAATAAAATGGCGTTTTTAGGGTGGGGCTGGTGAGGCAAATCAGGAGTCCAAAGTTCTCAAAGTTGTAGAGCTGAGTTCAGAAGCCAGTAGAGAAACACTTTTCCAACTCCATAGGTATAATAACGAAGGCAATCCAGAAAGGAAAACACAAATCCAAAAGAAAAAAATTCTTCATCAATAATTAGAGGAAGTCCAAATCACAAAGAGACACTGGTAATTTTCCATATCATAGTCAGTCGGGGACAAAGAGAAGCCATTTTCCGCCCAAACTCAGAGCCCGAGGGAGAAAGTGGTTAAAAAGCAAAAAAGAAACTATTTCAGCCAGACCTAGAGACACAATTGCAAACAAGCCTCAAAGTACTTTCCCTTGTTAGAGACCATCCGGATTCAAAGTTTCCGATTCCTCGCAACGAGGCATTTCCAAGTGCCGCTTTTAGTCCAAGGGGGGTTTTTGGGAAACAAACACCCCCCTCCTGTCCCTTTCAGCCCGGCTGACAGTACAAAAAAAAAGGTTTTAATAGCTCACTCTCTGCTCGCAGCTGAGGTCCCGGAAAGCCTCCCGACTCTTCCGATCTTCTCTCTCCATAGCATTAAATGGTGCCGCCAACCTTTGGCGAAGGGAAAGCCCCCCGCAGCATGTCCTCTTCCGCCTAAGCCGAGGATCGGGGTCGCTTCCCCCACTGCCGTGAGGGGGGGCTTCCCCGTCGAGCCGGCTTTACGGGAGAAACCCCAAACAAGGGGCTTCTCGCCCCCGCGGGGGGGCAGGAAAAAAGACAAAGCGGCGAGCGAACCCTAAGTTCGCCCGTCGCCGCCGGAGCCGGAACCGGAAGCCTCTTGCTCTTCATCTTGATGATGTGTGGACGGGTGGGAGGATGGAGCTGGAACCGGTTCTAAACGGCACTGTAGATTTGTGGAACCTCTTCTATAGAAGAGGCTAGAACTGGCAGGAACCCACCTCTGGCCTTGGAGGACCAACTCTTGGTGCAACCAGGAGCTGTGGGGGCATAGAGGTTAGAATACAGTATTACAGGCAAACTCTGCCCAACGTTTGGAGTTTGATCCTTATTGGCTTAAGGTTGACTCAGCCTCCCATCCTTCTGAGGTTGGTAAAATGAGGGTCCAGTTTATTGGGGACAATATGCTGACTCTGTAAACTGCTCAGTGAGAGCTATAAAGCACCATAGGGCAGCGTAGTCTAAGTATAAGCACTATATAACCATTGCTGATGATGTTTGCCCATCGTGTTCAAAGAGGACCTTGATATCTAACAGGTTGTGGGCTGTCCACGATTGTGTGTCTGGTAAGGCCTATACGGGCATGAAATATTCTACCACATGTCGGGCAGACATGTGTGGGCACCATTGTTGTGGCATTTGCAGCTCTGGCTTTGCAGAGTGCTCGCTTCCCTTGTGCTGTGGTTGTTCTTCTGTTACTCCGGCTGCCCATTGGGTAAGAAAATGCCTCCTTTCAACCCACTGTGCCATGAAGCAGCTGCTCTTGACAGCAGGGGATGGAAGGCAGGGAGGGCAGCAAGACCTGGACAATGGGTCTGCCCCTCCTAGCCCTCAAGTGCCCTGTCAGGAGCATTGAAATAGGACTCACCTGCCCCCCCCCCTCCTTGGCTTTTAGATGTGTAAGAGTAGAGGAAGCCCTGTCTTACTTTCCACCTTGGTCCTCAAAGGGTCTTTGCACTTTCAAAATTTTGCTGCTGAGAGTTGGGGACTGTTAGTCACAGTGAAGAACAAGCTGCAGAAATTCCTCTCTTGGCAAGAAGGAAGAGGAACTCAGATTTGGGGTACAATTTTGCCCCAAGGCCTATCAACTTTACATGATGTGTAATGATCTGTCTCCAATCTACTAAGATTTTAGGCTTTGTCTCTGAGCTCCATAGGGTTGCCCTCTCATATCTCAAAGGGGTAGACATTTACCCTGAGTAATGTCTGTTGAGGTCCTCGACTTGTGACTGGTCCTTGACTTACGACCGGCTGCAAGTCTTTGTCCTCAGCCTGAACAGTCAGGCAACAGCCAGTCGCGCTTGATTGGCTAAGACGCGACTGGCTGAGCCTGGGTTACCAGGCTGCCTGATTGGCTCCCTGCTTGGACAGCTCCAATATAAATAGCTGTCAGGCAGGGAGTACCCTGTCTACCGCACCTTTTGCTTTTCCTATTACTGCTGTCCTCTTTTGTGTATTTTAGCCAAATAAACGGCTGTGTTTTGAAACCAACCTGAGTCGAACTCCCTCTTTGTCCAAGCTACAACAATGTCTTTATGAGAAACAGCTTTGTGTAAAGGTTGAAGACACATGCCTAGAAAAAAGATTATGAATTCTACTCCTGCCTTGGCAAGAGCCAGCTGGGTGAGTTTGGACCAGTCCCTCTCTCTCAGCCCTAGGAACAAGGCCAGGGGTGGGTTCCGGCAGCCACTACTGCCGGTTTGCTCATGGTCATGCGTGCACACTTGATATGTGCTGTGTGCGCATGCGCAATACAATAAAAATTGTTCTGTGCATGCACAGAATTCTGAAAAAAAGATGGTGCTGCCTATGGTGCCACCGGAAGAACTGGTTCAGGGGCATGGCAGGCCTGGGTCGCTGTCGGTTCCAGCGACCCAGGCTGCCATCCCATTATCGGTTCGACCGAACCGTTCCGAACCAGTAGGATTCCACCACTGAACAAGGCAGCAATGGCAAGCCATTTTCAGAAATATTGCCACTAAAATTGCATAAACATATCCAGGCAGTTACCAGGAATCGACACTGATTTAAAGGCGCACATACATAACACAAACACACTTCGATGGTCTTTATATTGAATTGAATGGTAAGAGTGGCCAATGAAGTAGTTCCTCAGTGTGGTTTATACTCTATCGCTATTATTTGCTGTATAGCTATTATGAGAACAAATATTTGTGGGGCTCCTGCCTGGTTCATGTCATTTGTGCAAGCTTTTTATGCCATGGAGTCAATGGGGGATCCTTTTAATCAGATAGTTGGAATGGACACAACTTATATTAGTTGCACCACACTGCCATCCCATGTTTAAATGGTAGCTATGCTCCTGATACATAACAACAACAACAAAAAACCCAAACTGGTGTCTTAACCAGTTCCAAATCATAACAAGTTTGAAAAATAAGGTACTACTTAGGGTTATGGTTTTTTTTTTTTCCATTTTAAACTCATTTAAGACACAGCTGAAGAAACAAAAGAAAGTCTCTATGCTAAACACATTTGGAAATATGCATCCTTTTGTTCTAGAAAAGGACAATCTGTTTTAAAACCAAAAATCTGTAAGCATTAGGAATTATGCATATATTTATCTGGTTGTTACATTAAGTGAAAGTAACTAAATTAAAGTATTAATCTAAAATCAGAGCCAGCTTGGTGTAATAGTTGAGACATCAGGCTAGAAAACAGGAGATTGTGAGTTCTAGTCCCACCTTGAGCATAAAACCTGCTGGGTGACCAGTCACTTTCTCTCACCCCTAGGAAGGAGGCAATGGCAAACCACTTCTGAAAAACCTTGCCAAGAAAATTGCAGTGACTTGTCCAGACCGTCTGTGAGACACAGACACAATTTAATGGAATGGAAAATTAATTAATAAATTAATTAATTAAATTAGACAAAAGGCTACTGATTGAGGTGATCAGCATCAGAAAGGATGGATTCTAGGTGGCCAAAGAGAGGACAATAGACCTATTGTTAGACTCTTTGAGCCCTGCCTCTTTCTGGGAAGTCATCTGGGTTTCTGGCTGGAGCAGTGGTGGGTTCCTACAGGCTCGAACCGGTTCAGCTGAACCGGTAGTAGCTTGGCAGCCTGGGTTGCTGGAACCGGCAGTGATCAAGGCCTGTTGCGCCCCTGAACCTGTTCTCCTGGTGGCGCCATAGGCGCCACCATCTTGTTTTTTGCTTCTGCGCATGCACAGAATAATTTTAGCTGTACTGTGAATGCATGCACAGCGCGCATCAAGTGTGCATACATGCATGGCAGGCCCCTGAGCAAACCAGCAGTAGTTTCTGCTAGAATCCACCCCTGAGCTGGAGATAGCTTAAAAGTGGGCCTCCAGGTTGTGTCACTGGTTCTTCTTTGGATATTAACAAAGTCAGGAAGGTATAAAAGAGCTTCTTGTCATGGCATCTTAAAGAGCCTTATAATCATTTCTTTTCTAATGAAACTCTGCACCATCAGCTCTGCAGCTGGAATACGGAGTCAAAATAAAGACAAATGTGACAGGCACGTTTCTTAAAAAAATAAACACGGCAACTCTTTCATAAAATACAACTGTCTGACAAACACAGATGAGCCCTGTTCTCTGAATTACAGGAAGTCTGCTAGATTGTTTTTCTAGAGGGATTGCTTTTCCTCCTCCATTTCTGTCTCAGAGGGATTGAGCAACTGCTTGAACCAGAAGATTTAGCAAAACAGCTTTTCAGCAGTGTGTGAAATATATTGAACGGGGTTTATTCATGCCTGCGATGCAGAAGGAATCCTTGGCAGTGATGTCTTTTCAATACTGGATGGGGGTGGAAGGGTGGGTTTTTTTTTAATGTCATTCAAAATTTTGCTTTAGCCTCAGCTTTTGGACACAAAACCAACACAAGGAACTCTTAGAAATAAAGGTTCAGAAATGAATTTGGTAAGCAAAATGAAATTAGATTGCAAATACTTGAGATAATTGAACTAAGAAACATATCTTATATTTTAGGAATTTAACAGCATGGATCTAGCGGCCAAAATCTATTTTAAGGAATTTTTTTCTAAAAAGTGACTTTATGGGGACAAATGGCTATACGGTATATTTTAAATACTTTTTATGGCTAGACATCAATGTGGGGCATAACAACATTTAAAAATTATTTTATTTTGTAAACATTTTTACAAAATAAGGCAATAGGAAGAGGGCAGTTACCTGACCCCAAGCACAATAATTACACTCAGACAATCAAAGCCAATTCTGAGGAAACATCTTGTTGCAGGAAATAATGAGGCTTGGACTTCTCAGAATCAGGAAAAATTTATTATGGCTGCTAGGTTCAGAAAGCTAGTCAAAAGCAAGCATGTAATTTCTGAACTGTCTTCTGATAGCAAACACGCATTCTTATACGTTGACAAAGACAGCACCACCCTGAAATACTTAACCCATTTCTTATTGGTTACCTTAAGCAGAGGAGCCTTGCATAGCTAACATCATCTTGCTTCCCCTTTTTAATGGAGACGTGTCTTTCTGAGAACTTTAGCTGAACCTTGTGGTTTTGTGAGAACTATTGAACTCTGCGGTTAGGCACTCATTTCCCGTTCTTTTGTAAGCTGCAACTGCCTATGTTGCCTTTTAATATAGAAGTAAAAGGGAACCTGAGAGGCTGTCTAGCCTGACCCAGTAGATTTGACACTTAATGTCCAATTCTCACTTTACGTCCTGCCTCAGCCCCCACCTTCAAGACTCTATTTTTAGCTACAATTGAGTCTTTCCTCTTATTGTGTCTTATTATGACATTTGGCATTGCATATGGCAAGGTTAATATCTCAGGAGTACATATTAGGTAATGCAAGCACATAATAATCTCTTACATGTCTATACTTTCATTGTATGAGCATGCTTTTTCATATGTGCAGGAAATATCACCATGAAAAATTTAGGATGCCTCTCATATCTCTTTCTTTACCTTTGTTCAAGCCTGTTATGCCCCAAAAGTATAACTGAGTCCTTGAGTAACCAAAGGTTCTTGCTCATAATAAAAGGAAACAATATTTTGGCAAATACATCTCGTTATTCTAATCTAGAAGCAGCACCTATTGAATTGTGGATATCTGTGGAGATGCAAGTGGGTGAGGCATCATCACACAAGTGACACAAATTATGTAAACTGTTTTATTTGCACAAAGATCACTACTGATTACGCAGGTCAATTAAAAATGCCTTCTAGTATAAGTTTAGTCCTCCTCCAGTCCTCTATTTTGCATCGTTTAGAAAGGAAAAGGGAAGTTTGTGGTCAAACCTATGACAGAAGCAACTGCTGTTACGGTCAGCCCTGTTCACCATTAAAGCTAAGGATCAAGAGGTATTAACTGGCGTGCCTACTGTAGTCTAGGCATCAGGCCTGTCCTACATTGCACTGAGGGGAAATTGTAAGATGGAGCAAGGCCGGGCTCTCCGAAACTGCATCTTTAAAGGAGCTTGATTTAAGGACGTCATGATGTCTGCCCTCTGAAATTGAGGCTTCCCCTGAGAGAGGGGTGGCTGTCATTTTGATGGCCTTCCTCAGGGCCTTGAAAACTTGGCTCCTCTTCCCTGCTCTGTTTAAGATTGTTGGAGCCCCTTCTGGTGGTATGAAATGTTTGGGGCTTTTTTAAATCTGTTCTGTCATCTGGTTATTACAATTGTTATATGCATAGGTATAGTTGTTTTGGGTGTGTTTTTTTTAGCAATGTGAGCCGCCCAGAGTAGGTTGGAGTCCAAGGTTAAATGAATAGGTAAATAAATAAGAAGTTACATGTGTGTAGCCAAGAGCCCTCTGAATAATACACCTTCCCTGTTGAATTTGGATCTCGGCATAGCACTTGGAGATAACATTTCTTCTCAGATCAAAAGGCAGACACCTCAGCTTCTCTGCTCAAAGCTGTGTCACCCACTGTGTGTTCATATTTGTAACTGAGAAGCTAGAAAAATCACACACTAGATTGTTCTCCTCCCAGGCAGCCATGGAAATTGCAAATAATTCTGCTGATAGTGAGCAATATATCATCATCTGAGATTTTCTATACGTTTGGAGTATCTGAGCACTTCACAGAGATAAAGACCAGTAGAATTTTATTCTAGAATTTTGCTGCTGAAGCTAACCAATATTGGCTAGGTCCGTGATGGCGAACTTATGGCACACGAGGCATTGCCCTGTCAGCTCCAGCTGACTTCGGCCTTCTTTTTCGGCCATTTTACAGGGAAGCCTCCGGAGGGCAAAAACCACCCAACGTGCAAACTGGAAATTCGGGAACGGACTTCCGGTTTGCCAGTAGGGTGTTTTTTGCCCTCCAGAGCCTTCAGGGAAACCTCCTGAAGCCTCTGGGAGGCACGTGGGGGAGACTGTTTTCACTCTCCCCAGACTCAAAGAAAGCCTCTGGAGCCTGGGGAGGGTGAAAAACGGGTCCATTGTGGGCCAAAAACAGGGGAGGTGGAGGGCGGGGGGTCACATGCGCATGCACATAGGGGGGAGCGGGAGCCCTAAACTTCCAGAGACTTTTGGAATATCGATGGTTTGTGTGCAGCAGTTAAAAGCATAGGTTTAAAATGCAAGCACGTTTTTTCTTTTGCATCTGCGATTTATAGCTCAGGAGTCATTGGGCATGATAAACTGTGCTCCAAAATGTCTCTTTCCTTACACATTAAAAACCGCCTAAAATAAAGAAATGGGGAGGGGCAAGCAGCTTGTCTTCATTTCCAGAAATTACTGCTTTACTTTCTTTCAGATAAGAAGCCGAGAGCAATTTATGCAAAGAAATGTAGGCTGTCTAGCAGGGGAGAGAAGGGCTATGTGAAAAGGATGGAGAAGGATGGAGAAGCAAGAGGAGGGGAGAGGAGAGGAGAAACCGCATTGGCTGGATGGTCCTCATTTAGCCCATCCAGAGTCTAGATTCAATGAAGCAAATCCTGATAGGTTTGATCTCATGTGAAGCAAATAAGCTGCTTCCTCAAGGGCTGGGCAACAGCTGTCATCCGTGATTTTTGAGAGTATTCATTGCAAACTACATTTTCCTATGATTTAAGTGGCAGGATTGTGCTTATTGGGGGCTTAATGCATTTTGTAATCCAGACTCTGCCAGACTGTGACATGGGAAAGCAATTGTAATCAACGTTCTCCAATCGCAAAACCTCAGTGAAGATCTTGCTTATCTCACTTACTTTTTGGCAATGGTTCTTCCAAGGAGTATATAGTTGGCACGAAAGCATGTGTTGGTTCAGAGACCTCAAAGACTGTACTGTTCATGGAGAATGAATGAAAGGGCTTCTTTCCTTCGGATGATCCTACAAGAAATATGAGGGAACCTGCCTTTCACCCACATATTTTTATATGGCAACTATCAGCCTCCTGTAGCATTGCCTATGCTGACTAGTAATAATTAAGCTTGTAATTGAGGCACTCTTCAATTAAAATGTGCTACTAGGGCTAAGTACATTTGTGCTTTTGAGACCGAAAATTGCATGTTTACAAGATCAGACAGACTAGGCAAGCTCCAGATCCCTTCACTTAAACAATGTCATCTGTAAGGAT
Organism: Rhabdophis nuchalis; assembly: GCA_039707465.1. NCBI lineage: Eukaryota > Metazoa > Chordata > Lepidosauria > Squamata > Natricidae > Rhabdophis > Rhabdophis nuchalis. Next base: position 189,393,775 of record CM077643.1, on the reverse strand, counting down.
CCAGGAAGAATGTCAATGAAGACTCAATTGTCCAGGACAAAAGTATCTAAAAGGTTGAATTGAATCATGGCAACTGGACCAACATTTTGTGGTCCTGGAATTTTTAAAATCTTCAAGGGAAGGAGGGAGGGAGGGAGGGAGGAAGTCTTATCATAAAGGGCCTGATTGTAAGAACATAACCAGTCAGTTTGCCTTACTCACCTTCTGTGTGAGTCCTAGCTAACTTTCAGCCTCCTGCAGTTTCTTTTTCTGATTCTTTAATTGTGGTTTGAACTGCATTGCAATATAGTTGGTATAGTATACAGTGGCCATGTAAAATATAAACCAGGATAACTGGGTGGAGATGTATTATAAGCCTAATGGATGCTGGAGATCCATTGCTCTGTAAAATCCTCTCTCGTGATTTTCAGAAGGTCTTTAGATATAGTTTTATTTCACCAGGTCTTCAATTTTAGCTAAATTGTATTGACATTCATTGGAGAAGGGGGGTAGTTTGATTTACTATAAATGTGTTTTGAAAAACAATTTTGATTTATTCTGTTGTTGTGTTTATAGTTGTCACTTGCAACACGCCCAAAGTCTTTTAAGCTTGGCAGGCAATAAAAGCTGTAAAATAAATACATGCATGCAGGAAAAAATGGCACTTAAAAGTCAGAAATGTGAGGAAGAATAGATGTCCAACCATAAATATAATAAGGAGGACTCTGGGCAGCCATATGAATGTACCGTCAATTACTGCTGCTGTGGCCTAGAGGTGGACCTCTTGCCTCACAAACAGGAGGTTGTGAGTTTGATCCTAGGTAGAGGCAGATGTAGGGTCTCCTGCTTGGGCAGGGGGTTGGACTAGATGACCTGCAAGGTACCATCCAACTCTGTTAATCCCAGCATCTTTAACAAGGGACAATGATTATCAAGTGAAGAATCAGGAACAGCAGCTCAACTGAAAGGATAAAAGGGTACATCAAAGTCAAGAGCCACAGGAAGCAAGTTATCAGTATGAGCCCTGCAGTGACTGGATTTGGCCAGAACTAAGTGAAGGAAGCTGGAGCAGAATATGGATCCCATAGGGAAAAAAAGTTCACTGAATTTGTTATGTGTAAAAGGTAGATTAAATTGGTTTGATTCACTCAGAGGTTGGTGTTTGGGGTTTCTCTGTCTTCCTGTTCTTAAATATTTTAACTCATCTCTAATGAGGAGGTTTCTGGCAACTGTCTTATTTTAAAGGGGATGTTCTGGTATTTTTCTGATCTTCCCAACCATAATGGAATGAGCCATTTGATATTTTCAGACAACTACCTGAGAGATAGTGATCCAAAAGAAACTCGAACCTCTATTATTTCTCCTGTATTGCCATCTTAATTTTTTGGGCAGATCAAGCTAAATCAATATTAAGGCAATTAAAAAAAAAATCTTAAGATTTCAAAGCTCAAACAAAAATTTCTGCTTTTCTCCCCATAACCAATATAACAATAACCAAATATTAATGTCTAAACCAGCCTCATACCTATATCACAGTCCCCAAATTTAGGAAAGCTTTACCCTTAGCTCAATTTAATGTTCTCCCTACAGTTGTCTTCAAAGGGAAAATATAGGAAAATATAGGAAAACCCCGTAGAAATTCTGAGGCTGCCCTGTGACATGGGTAAGGTGACCAGACGTCCCGAATTTGGTGGGACAGACCCGCTTTTCCATTAGATATCCTGCCCCCCGCCTTTTCTTCAAAATGTCCCTCTTCGGGCGCTCTGTACGCGCTCAGAGGTAGGCGCCTCTGAGCGCCGGCTCAGGCGGGGAGGGCCTCTGAGGGGGGGCGTGTGTGCTCTGGCGCATCATGCGCCTGCAGAGGGCGCCGGGGCACACTCCCACCCCCACCCCCCCACGGGGCACTCTTTAAAGGCAGCGGCGGCGGCTCTCAGCGCATGAGGGACGGCCTTCGGCCCAATGGTCAGGCGCACGGCTGCTGGGACTGGCAGCGGCGCAGGAGGTGTCGGGCGAGCAGCACAATGGCTCCGAGTGCAGAAGGCAAGAATGATACGCTGGGATACGGGGCTCCCAAGGGCCTGGCCCGCTCACCTGAGTGCCCTTCCCTGCACCGGGCAGCCCCTTGCGGGCCCCGTGTCCCAGCATATCACTCTTGCCTTCCGTGCTCGGAGCCATCGCGCTGCTTGGCCTGCACCTCCTGCGCCGCCGCCAGACCCAGCAGCCGCGCGCCAGACCCAGCAGCTGCCCCGAAGGCCGTCCCTCACGCGCTGAGAGCCGCCGGATCGGTCCGCGTGGCGGCTGTTGGGAGCGCGCCCCTCCCCCGACGCCCTCGGCGCAGGCGCGTGCACGCACGCTTTCCCCCCCCCCCCCATCAACGGTGTCCCGCTTTGGGATTTTGAAAATCCGGTCACTTTAGACATGGGGTGTCACAGTAACCACAGCTGTTTTTTTTGTTTGTTTGTTTACATTTATATCCCGCCCTTCTCCGCAGAGGACCCAGGGCAGCGCACAGGAAATTTAAAAAACATACAAAATACAAAATAAATACACAATTTAAAATATAAATTAAACCATCTTATCCTATGCTAAAAACCGAATTTTAAAATACCCAATTTAAAACTATCTAAAAGTCCCCATGGGAGGTTAGGCTAGGCCGGCTTGTTGGAATAAGTATGTCTTTAACATTGGCGGAAGAGGCGGAGGTCGGTGATGGTGCGTAATTCGGGGGGCAGGTCGTTCCAAAGGGCTGGGCCCGACACAGAGAAGGCTCTTCCCCTGGGTGTCGCCAGTCGGCATTGTCCGGCCGACAGCACCCTGAGGAGGCCCTCTCTGTGGGAGCGTATCGGTCTAAGGGATGTATGAGGCAAGAGGCGGTCTCGCAAATAACTAGGCCCCGAGCCATGGAGCGCTTTAAAGATGGTCGTCAAGACCTTGAAGCGCACTGTTGTTCTTCTCATATTGCCAGTTTCACAAGGACATTCACCAACACTTGAATACCCCTTTTATTTAAATTTCTAGGGCACTCTGATGGCTTTTATTTGCACAATTTCTTTTGATCAATGACTAAAATAAAATTCTTTCCGCCTATTCTTCTGAGTCTTCTATTCTTCTGAGACTTCCTACTACTTTTGTCTCTTGTGTTTTTACAAACACTATTCTCCAAATTCATTTAGTCCTAAAGTTAAGAAGCAGATATTTAAATAATGGAAACACTTTGATTCTTTGCTTCATAAGGTAAAGGTAAAAGTTCCCCTTGCACATATGTGCTAGTCATTCCTGACTCTAGGGGGCAATGCTCATCTCCTTTTCAAAGCCGAAGAGCCAGCGCTGTCCGAAGACGTCTCCGTGGTCATTTGGCCGGCATGACTAAATGCCGAAGGCGCACTGAGCACTGTTTCCTTCCCACCAAAGGTGGTTTGTATTTTTAAACTTGCATTTTTTAATGTGCTTTCAAACTGCTAGGTTGGCAGAAGCTGGGACAAGTAACGGGAGCTCACTCTGTTACGCGGTGCTAGGGATTCGAACCGCGAAGCTGCTGACCTTCTGATCGACAACTTCAGTGTCTTAACCACTGAGCCACCGTATCCCTTTTCTTTGCTTCATAGCCGAGTGAAAAAATGAAATCTCCTCTAAATCAAAGGGTTAAGTTCAGAATAAACATTCTTCAAAGGACCATCACAGAGCAAACAACCTACTGTGTTCTCATGTGGTCCTCTATGTTATGAGTTCTGTTCCACACCTACTCTTCCCTGCCTTCTTTCAGCAGCTCTGTTTAGTGTTCTGCTGCAGTCACTTTCCATCAGCATGATTAGTCTGCTTTAGGAGTTAAATTGGAGACAGTTGTTTCTAAAATGGTGTAGGAACGAACATGGAGGGGGAAGCGTAGGCAGATAATAATAATATTTTTAAAAAAATATTTTTATTTATAAACCGCGTCCTCTCCCCAAAGGGACTCGGAGCGGTGCACAGGGAGAAATTAAAAATACCGATATAAAATACATAAATAGATAGATAAAATACGAATTAAACAAAATTATCCCTGCGCTAAAATCACCCTATCTTAAAATACACTAAAATCCCCTAAAAACCCTATTAAAAGACGGAAGACTAACCTAGGCCGGCCAAGCAGAAAAAGTGTGTTTTTAATTTTTGACGGAAGGAGCGGAGGTCCGTAGTTGTTCTGATCTCGGGGGGAAGGTCGTTCCAGAGGGCTGGGCCCGCCACAGAGAAGGCCCTTCCCCTGGGCGTCGCCCGCTGGCATAGCCTAGTGGACGGCACCCGGAGAAGTCCCTCTCTGTGGGAGCGAATCGGCCGCAGGGATGTATGAGGCAGGATCCGATCCCGCAGATAACTAGGTCCCGTGCCATGGAGCGCTTTAAAGATGGTAACTAACACCTTGAAGCGCACCCGAAAGACGACAGGCAGCCAATGCAGCTCGCGCAAGAGCGGTGTTATGTGGGTAAACCTTGAGGTTCCCATTATTGCTCGCGCAGCTGCATTCTGGACAAGCTGAAGTCTTCGGGTGCACCTCAAGGGGAGCCCCATGTAGAGAGAATTGCAGTAGTCCAGTCTGGATGTCACGAGGGCATGAGTGACTGTGCAAAGGGCATCCCGATCCAATAGGGGACGCAACTGGCGTACCAGGCGAACCTGGTAGATCGCCCTCCTGGCCACGGCTGTCACTTGATCTTCCATGGACAGCCGGGTATCCAGGAGGATGCCCAAGTTGCGCGCCCCATCCACAGGGGTAAGGTGTTCGTCCCCTATGGCCAGTGATGGAGTCAACTGGTTGTACCGGGATACCGGAAACCACAGCCACTCGGTCTTGGACGGGTTGAGTCTGAGTCTGTTACTTCCCATCCAGGCCCGCACGGCTTCAAGGCACCGGCACATCACCGCTACGGCATCGTTGGGGTGGTTTGGGGTAGATATATACAGCTGCGTGTCGTCAGCGTAGAGGTGGTACTCTACCCCAAAACCACGGATGATCTCGCCCAGCGGCTTCATATATGTGTTGAACAGGAGAGGCGAGAGGACCGACCCCTGAGGCACCCCACATGTGAGGGGTCTCGGGGTCGACCTCTTCTCTCCTGCCAACACAAATTGCGATCGACCGGAGAGGTAGGAGGAGAACCACCGTAGTACGGTGCCCCTCACCCCCAACCCCTCCAGCAGATGCAATAGGATACCATGGTCGATGGTATCAAAAGCCGCTGAGAGGTCTAATAGGACCAGGATGGAGGAGCAACCAAGATATAAATTTCCACAGTCTACACAGCTTAATATGCTACTAATGTTATGATGCTTTCCATACTGCCAACACATCCATTTCCCCAACTTTAATCATGCTTGCTTAAACAAAATTGGACTACTTCTGAATTGACGTTAGGGGGTTTTGGGGTCGTAAGCTAGGCTGGCAGAGTGTAACCATGGTCAGACAGTGTCTATTTAACGAGCCTGATGCTTTGAGGGCAATGAGTTGGATCCGATTGGCCTTCCTTACCTTCAGCTTGGCCAACTTTAAGGCCATTCACAAGTGTCCTTCAAGAGCACTAGATTTGTTAATTAATAAGCCCTTAAGTCCGCTGCCAAGAAACAAAAGGTTTAGCATGCTCAACAAAAACTGTGTGGATTGCATGACAAGTATTTTTCTACATTCATCTAACATTCCTCCCCTCCCCCATTACTGTTGATCAACTAAGTAGTAGTGCGTAATAACAATTCATTAGCTCTGTGGTATAAAGTGTAGAAACAGATGCCTCTGAAATTGGTAACCCTTAGTGATAATGCAGCATGCTAATATTTAAAAAGTGTGATTTTTAGGATCTGGATACTACAGAGCCATAGCAATAACCCAATATTCAAAAGTCTTTCTTAAATGGTACCAGGAAGGGCATAATTAAGAAAGTATTGTGTAGCTGACAAGATCAAGGAAACAACAACTGCATCAGTGGTGGGATGCTGTCGGTTTAACAAGTGGTTTGGTGAGCGTGCACTTTGCACGCATGAGTGCTTTGTGTGCGCATGCGCCCAGTGCTGAAAATGGACCATTTAGAAGCTCAGCTGCTTACCTTCCAAGTCAGCAACTAAAAAACAGCTGGGCGGGGATCAGCTGTGCCACGGGATTGAGCTTCGACTCAACCCATCCAAGACCGAGTGGCTGTGGTTTCCGGTGTCACGATATAGCCAGCTGGCTCCATCTCTGGCTATCGGGGGCGAGTCATTAGCCCCCGCGGAAAGGGTTCGCAACTTGGGTGTCCTCCTGGATTCTCGGCTGTCCTTGGATGACCATGTGACAGCCGTGGCCAGGGGGGCTTTCTATCAGGTCTACCTGATACGCCAGTTGCATCCCTTTCTAGATCGTGACGCCCTACGCACAGTCACTCAAGCCCTCGTCATTTCCTGACTCGACTACTGTAAAGCTCTCTACATGGGGCTTCCCTTGAGGTGCACCCGGAGGCTCCAGCTAGTGCAGAACGTGGCCACGTGGGGGATTATGGGAGTTTCTAGATACTCCCATGTAACACCTCTCCTGCGCGAGCTGCACTGGCTGCCTGTGACCTCTGGGTGCGCTTCAAGGTGCTAGTAACTATCTTCAAAGCGCTCCATGGCTCGGGACCTGGTTATCTGCGGGACCGCCTCCTACCACATACCTCCCTTCGACCTGTCCGCTCCCAGAGAGGGCCTCCTCAGGGTACCGTCTGCTGGACAATGCCGGCTGGCAACCCCCAGGGGGAGAGCCTTCTCTGTGGCAGGCCCTGACCTCTGGAACGACTTGCCCCCCGACCTCCGCACTATCACGGACCTTCTCCTCTTCCGTCGAACTTTAAAAACACACCTATTCCATGTCGCTGGCTTAGCATAGCTTTTATGATAATCCCAATTATAATAATTTTAACTGTTTTTAAGTATAAGTTTTAGCACAGACCCATTGTATTTAATGTATTTTTAACTTTATATTATTATTGTGTTTACTACTTTTTATCCTTTCTGTGCACCGCCCTGAGTCCCTTTTGGGAGATAGGGCGGTATAAAAATCTGATTAAATAAATAAATAAAATAAATAAAATTTAGATGAGCTGGAAAGCAGGAAATAAAGGACAGGATAGACCAAGGGCAGGTGGGCGAGGCCAACTGACCGTTGGCGCTACCGGTTCGCCTGAACCCGTCCAAACTGGTAGAATCCCACCCCTGAACTGCATGGATTTGATTAAGGTATCTTTATTTAATGAAGTACAGGTAGTCTTCAACTTACAATAGTTCATTAGTGACCGCTTAAAGTTACAATGGCACTGAAAAAGGTGACTTATGACCATTTTCCTCACTTACAACTGTTGCAGCATCCTCATGTTTGTTTTTTTAAAATATAATTTTATAGTAACAGAAAAAAGAACATAAATAAGACATTGACAAGACAAAGCAAAACTACACAGGTACAACTGGGAGTAACCCACCCCCTATATGTACACAGTTACCAAATAACATCGTATACCATCTTACTACATTCCTAGATATTCCAGCTATTTCTATTTGTCTATATCTTACATTTATCAATTCCCCTTAGCTGCCACTGCTCCATTCATTTTATTTACTATCTATTTATCTACATTGTATATCCTTCCCTATCTCTCATCCCGTGGTCTCTTTACCTCCATCAAGTAATACCATCTTTCCCAACTTTGATACAATATTGCTTCCTGTCTGTCTTTGAGAATATATATTAGTCTGTCGCATTCAGCACACCAGAAGATTTTGTTGATAATTGGTTGGTCTGATGGTAGTTCTTTCCCTTTCCAAAACTGTGCGTAGCAGCATCCTCATGTTCAAGCAATCCAACTTCAGACACCTGGCAACTAACTTGTATTTATGACGGTTGCAGTATTCTGGGGTCATATGATCACCTTTTTCAACCTTCTGAGAAGCTAAGTCAATGGGAAAACCAGATTCACTTAACAACTGCATTACTAACTTAACAACTGCAGTGATTCTCTTAACAACTGAGGCAAGAAAGGTCATAAAATGGAGCAAAAACTCACTTAAATGTTTTGCTTAACCACAAAAATTTTGGGCTTCATTGAGGTCGTAAGTCCAGGACTACCTGTAAATACAGAATCTCAGAAACTCTGGCCTCCTTTACAGCAAATTAATTCAGGTGGATTTGCCTTGAAATGCTTTTTTTCCAGATATTTCCATACCTTGTCTGAGCTCTCATTTGTAGTGCCTCAAGGCAAACTGAGCTGCCTATTTTCTACCTGCATCACAACACTGCATGCATGCCAACAGGGTGGGGGAGGGGGGAGCTGGTAGCATAGCACCTGTGGCTTCTTTCCTCATGTTGAGAAATGTAATGAGGTCCTGTGGATGCCACTGATGGGAGTAAAAAAAACACTCCTACAAAAATTGGATTGTCCCATGGTTGCATAAGATGCAAGGTGATCTCCACCAGTAAAATATGTATTAATATCAGCAACATTAGGTCCTCAAAGGAAAAAAAAATGTTTATAAGAATCTGGTAAAGGAAAACGAAGAAATGAGTTAGAAATAGGGCAGAGTAGATGGACCATTCTAATGGAGGTTGAATTTTCAAAGTATCGCTTTCATTGACAATGATCCATATTTAACAAGGGTTGTTTCCAGATTAAGATGTGTCTGGTGAAAGGCTGGTGAAAGAGGGCTTTTTCTCCCTTGCAGTAGAACTCTAGTTCCGGAAATGAAATGTACTGAAAATTTGAACCTTTATTATGAATGGAGGAGATCAAAGGTTTCTTTTTGGCCAGAGAATGGAGCTGGAATTGTGAAGATGGACATTCTCATAAAAGAATTGCCTTGTGGCCACTGCCAATAAAGAAGCTCACTTTAACAGAGAGGCCAACTTAGCATTTTTGAGTTTGTTGATTGATTGATTGATTGAATTTATATTGCTGCCTATTCGCCCATGGCAACTCAAGACAGCTTACAGAATGTAAAACTACATTTAAAACAATGAAAACTAACAAAAAGAATCAAATAAATTAATATAGTACAATATAACAAAATCACATTCCAACCGCCACCCCCACATGAGCCATTTAATGGATTCCATCCCACTCTGGGTTCCCCAGGCCTCTGGCAGAACCAGGTCTTCAGCACCTTTCAGAAGAGTATTAAAGTGGGGGCCATTCTAATCTCTGGGGGAATGACGTTCCAGGGAGAAGGAGCCACGACAGAGAAGGCCCTAGTTCTGGGTTCCACCAGGTGTATCTCCTTCGGGGATGGGACCCGCAACATTCCCTGCCTCCCCACTCTGATGGGTCGGGTAAACGTGACCGGCAAGAGACAGTCTCTCTTGTTACATCACACCACCCACTCTTTTTCTAACGATGCCTCTGGGCAACGGAGAGGAATTGTTGGAAATTCAAATGTAAGCTTGAGAATAGACTTGTGGGTGCCAATGCAATGGCATGCATATTACTTGCATTAGCAAATGTCTTATTACTCCTCTTAATTTATACTATATCCTACTTCTCAAACCAAAGCAGAAGATGAGTTCAAAGTTACAGATGGACATGTTTATTGCCAGTACACAATCTAATAGATGTGAAAAACTGAGCAGAAATAAACCCCGCGGTTATTTCCATTTTCTGAAAACAGAACAAAAGAAAATCAATCTAAAACAGAATGATCGCTCTTAGAAAAGCAGGTGAAGGTGAAATACAAATCAGAAGACAAAACAAACAAACCAACCAAGATGAACTCTACATCTGTTATGGAATTATCATGGAAGGATCCAACTCCATCAAGGAGACTAAATAAACAGAAGAAATATAAATCAGTCTTTATCTTTTTGCTTAAATAGATATTTTCAAACTTCAAGCTGGAGAAAAGTTTCAGAAATTAGCAGCTCCGAGTATCTGAAAAGTAAAAAAGGCTCACTGACTGTTTTGCTGACTGAATCTTTAATCCAGCGACCTCACAGGACGTGCTGTATTAATCAGTTAATGAGACAGAAGTATGTCCCCCTGAGAAGGGTCCTCTCAGTACAGTGAGCATATTTTCTTGGAAAAAATAATGGACCAACTTGAAAAAGAAATAAATCTGAAAGAGATTCATAAGGATATAAAACTTTTTATCTTGGCTTTATACAAAAAAAATTCCAGATCAAAGCCAAGAAAAAAAAACTTTACAAAAATACATAGTATAATTTTTTTTTAAATCTAAAAGCAAACAGTACAGGTAGTCCTTGACTTACAACAATTCATTTAGTGACCGTTACAACAGCACTGAAAAAAGGACTTTACCCATTTTTCACACTTATGACCGTTGCAGCATCCCCAAGGATCATGGTTACATCCTTATGCTTGACAACTGACTCATATTTATGATGGTTGCAGCATCCCAGTCATGTGATCCTCTGTTGCGACCTTCTGACAAGCAAAGTCAATGGGGAAGCCAGTTTCAGTTAACCGTGTTACTAATTTAACAACTACAGTGATTCACTTAACAAACGTGGCGAGAAAAGTCATAAAATGGGGCAAAACGCACTTAACAAACTTCTCACTTGCCAACATAAAAGTTTGTGCTCAGTTGTGGTTGTAAGTTGCAGATTATCTGTAAATTTGTTTTTAGAAGACAATTCAATTTCCGTATTTTTCACGTGAGACTGTGCATGGAGTGATACCATTTGTGCAGCAAAAGTTAAATATTGTTTCATTGAGAAGACTCAAAGCATGTCTATTCTGTCAGATCTTATTAGTCAGGCAAAACTACAGGAGGGAAGGGCTCCCCCAGGTAACAGGAGTCCATGCTACGTTGGGCTTTATAAGGGATAAGCAGCACCTTGATCGGGCCTGGCAACCAGTGCAGCTCATGAAAAGAAAGGAGTCATATCAACATGTCAAAGCACAGGGCTGCCACTGCTCATGGCCTTGCATTCTGGATCAGATGAAGCTCCAAGCAGTCTTCAAGGACAGCCCCATCTAGAGAGCATTACAACAGTCAAATGGAGCATTGCCTTTTGTCCATTTCCACTCTTTTCAATGTAGCTGCAAGTCTACTGCAGAGATGTCAACTCGATTTCATTGAGGGCCACATCAGGGTTGTGTTTGACTTCGAAGCAACTTGGTCGTTAAGCGAAGTGGCCCTTAAATGGAATCATGCGGCCACTGGCTGTGCTTAGTGTTACTTCAGATTGGGGTCAGGATATTAACCACAAACAGCTAAGCTCGGGAACTAGCTATCTGCGGGATCGGATCCTGCCCCATACATCCTCATGGCCGATCCGCTCCCACAGAGAGGGACTTCTCCGGGTGCCGTCCACTAGACTGTGTCAGTGGGCGACGCCCAGGGGAAGGGCCTTCTCTGTGGCGGGCCCAGCCCTCTGGAACGACCTCCCCCCCGACATTAGAAAAACTACGGACCTCCGCTCCTTCCGTCAAAAATTGAAAACAAACTTTTTCTGCTTGGCCGGCCTTGGTTAGTCTCTACCTCTGGGGTGTTTAGGGAATTTAGTTTTAATGGGGTTTTTAGCGCAGGGATGATTAATTTAATCTGTTTTTATTTATTGTATTTATTGTTTGTATATATTTTATATGTTTTAATTTCCCTGTGCACCGCTCCGAGTCCCCTTGGGGAGAGGAAAATTAATTATTATTATTATTATTATTATTATTATTATTATTATTATTATTATTATTATTATTATTATTATTATTATTATTATTATTATTATTATTAAACCAAAACAGCTGGGAGTTTCTGGAAGTTGGCTCATAAGGAAGCAGGCATAAGGGAAAATCCTACAATCCTTTTTCACCACCTTGGGAATGCTAACCTTGACAATGGGGTAATTAGCAAGAAGGAAATTAAATTTTGCATTTACATTTATTGGAGAAAGGGTTACTAGAGTAAGCAATAGAGAATAAATACATCCAAAAAATGCACTGACACCAGCTGTTTGGCTAGCACACTCAAGGTTGTCAATTGCATAGGAGGCAAACAAAAGCTTTTAGCAGGAAGCTGATTAGACATTTCAGGGTCAGCAGTATGAATACTGGAAGGTTGTAATCAACTAATTCAGACTTGAGTTTATTAACTTGCTGTTAGCACTGTTTGGAGATTGGCTGCAGTGCAGAGAAAAACAGCTCAGCAAAGGATAATTTGCTCAGGCAATCTTTCTGCTTTTTGTGGGGGAAAATAAGAAAAAAAGGGGTCAGGCACATGTACTAACTGATTATAATGGCAAACATTATAATCGGAGAGAGAGAGATGCTGCTGCGAAGGTTATAAATGCAAGCACTATAAATTCATGTAACTGTGAACTGCTGTTGTTGGAGGCAGTCACTAAACAAAGGCTGCTTGTACTTCCTTTCACCATAAAGTTTTGGGAAAGGCAATTCTGAGTTAGACAAGAACCACTGGAAGAATAAGTTGAATTAAGTTCCAGCATCAGCCTAGGTTTTTAATAATAATAATAATAATAATAATAATAATAATAATAATAATAATAATAATAATCATCATCATCATCATCATCATCTTTATTGTCATTGTACTAAAATTACAATGAAATTGGTTTTTACTCAACAGAATTCCACATGAATGGATTTTTAAGCCTCTCTTAAATCCAGCAAAACATATCTAGATCAGACATTGTTCTTTAACACTTAAATAAAAGTTGTAAGAAACCAAAGTATTTCAGGAAATGGGAGACATCTGGCCTCATCTAGCTGTGGATGGATATACCATATAGAGCATGCTCTGCCATAGTTTACAGAACAATCTAAGTCAGGGGTCTCCAACCCTGACAACTTTATGACTTGTGGATTTCCAACTCCCAGAATTCAACACTGGAAGTTTTTAAGAAGAGATTGGACAACCATTTCTCTGAAATGGTATAAAGGGTTTCCTCAGTGAACAGGGGGTTGGGCTAGAAGACCTCCAAGGTCACTTCCAACCTATTCTATTCTATTCTATTCTATTCTATTCTATTCTATTCTATTCTATTCTACCGAACAAGCTGTAATTTGCTAGTTTATCACACTAAGCTATATACCAGGGGTCCCCAAACTTGCCAACTTTAAGACTTGTGGACTTCAACTCCCAGAATTCTCCAGCCAGCAGAGCAGAGCAGGCTGGAGAATTCTGGGAGTTGAAGTCCACAAGTCTTAAAGTTGGCAAGTTTGAAGACCTCTGCTATATACCATGGTTTATAAACCACAATGAGTGGGTCCATATAGTACTGCTAAGCCAAAACTAAGTAATTTGCATTATAGCTTAGTTCAATGTATAAGCTAGTTCCTATGTTAAACTTTCATATAAAACATGGGTGTTCCATCACTGAAAGCTTTTAAGAAGAGATTGGACAGCCATTTGTTCAGAATGGTATAGAATTCTGGGAGCTGAAGTCCACAAGTCATAAAGTTACCAAGGTTGGAGATCCCTGATCTAAGTGGCTTGGCTTCTACAACATGCTGAGCCATAAATAGTTACTTACGAACTACAGTGTCTGGGTTGACATGACAGGCTAAACCAAAACCAGACATATCACATTGATGCTTAGCTTATTCAGTAAGCTCAACTGATTAGGTCTGGCTTCAGAAAATGTTATCTGGAAAACAACGGAGAGTTTAGTTAAAACAAAGTTTTATATTCTAAAAGACTGATCCTTTGTCCCAAAGTCTATCCTCCTACAATGCGAATAACTTCAATCACTGTTTGACATTTAGTTGAAATGTTTAAATAAGAGAAAAAAACAAGCCATTTGAAAATGTATTAATTTAATCAATTTATGGAGAACATTTAGGAGCATTTTATTAATAAGCAACTATGATGTCAACATTGTAACAGTAGTTGTACAATTAACTTATCAATATGTGATCAACATGTTCTACATAATTAGCAAAAAATTCAATTCTTTCATTAGCTAGTAATATAGTGGATTAACTTTTTAAATTTGATGTGCAACCCCAAAATGTTATGTTAAATGTACCCATGGATGTGATTTTAAACCTTTTTATTGGAACCCCATTTGAGGCTTTAATCTGAATCAAGGTTGGCTGAACCCTTCCCCCTCTGCTTTTCTCCCATTTATGCCATGATCCAGACCCAAACTAATCACCCTATTGCTACATAAAAATCCACCACCATAAGGCAAATAGAGATACATTTAACTTAACAATTTTAGTTCCTAATATAGGCACTTTTAGTATAAAGTGACTCCTAAGTAACCGGTTTTCTAAACTGAAAACAACACAACTGCATTCTTCTCCTTAAATTCAATGTACATTTCTGAAATGGTGCACAAACATGTGCAATTGAAAGATCTAAACACCCAATACTCCGGTTTACAATGTTGAAGTTAAAGCCCAGTCCTGCACCACTTAAGAAAACCAGATCTAGCCAATTACACTCCAGGCACAAAAGGTTGATTCCCTCTTGCCCATTTTCTGTTACTTGTTCTTCTTCACAATCTACTTTTGAAAGGCCTCCCCATTTGCCTCACTATATGGGGGGGAATCAGTTTGATCCTAGGTCCTTCCTCTATGTGGGACATAGTTGTCTCATTCTTTACATCTCATTACTTGCTATGGAATTGGAAGCAACTGTGAACAGTGGGCAACTGTGACTGAAAACCTATTCTACCAAGGTGGCACTGAAAACATTTTAACTAATATAAAGCTGATCCTGTAAACCTGATGTTAAAGGGTACTTCAGGCATAATCCCCCCCCCCCCAATTGTTTATGGCTTATCAAAATGGACCTTTTCTCTTGCAATTTTCATCATAACTTCAGTTACCTTGAAACCTATTAAAGAGACGTGCTGTGCAGCCTGCCACAGGGCCTACCATAGACCTCACTGAGTGTCTGGAAAGCCCGTAACAGAGCTAGAACCAGTCTGAAAGCAGCAAGGCACTTTTCCAGGCTCACTCATCCTCTCCATGAGCAGTCCTGACCGGTTATCACAACGTTGTATTAAGTATCTTGTCTTGTTTAAAACATTTTCATTACTTGGGAGATGCTCATGCTATAATTGGACCCTCAAAAGCATGGGCACCACACAGGCTTCTATTTCATCTCCATCAGTTTTGGTCCACGAGGGAAGTTGTTTCTGAGCTTCCTTACCCTCTTGGCTCCTGCATTGTTGTGTACATTTGGATGTCTGGTGAAAAGTATTGCAATGTCATCAATAAATGATTTTGACTCTATCATATTGGAGTCTCTTGAAAGGGCAGCAAGTGGAGAAAAATTAATTATGCCATATACCGATATGTAGCTTTCACAAGTCTGTTGGTATGCCATGAAAAGATAAGCAACAGCTTCTTTATTTGGTGTATTTCTGATTTTTTAATGAACATCACTTTTGAAAATTAGCATTCAGCTAGTGCATATTTTACAAGTAACTCTTGCTAATACTCCAAACGATTTAACAATTAAAAAAGGTTTAGCAAAATAGGCATAAGTAAAGCAATTTACATTGTTCACAGTTATCTGCATTGTGTCTTTCTCCAAAAGCCTGTCCACCTTTGTGACTTCACAATTACTTTGATAGGACTGTACCCACATGACACAAGATTATACTTCATGATTTGAACACTCCTTTTTATCTATAAAGATATGGAACATATCTGCAAAGTATATAATTCTGTGCGACCTAAGGAAAGAGAGGATTAAGAAAATCCCACCAGTAAAATAAACCAATTGAGCACCTTAAGTGAGACTAGAAATTTGGGGATAGCATAAATTTGGTCACAACAAGAGAAGACAACCAGGAAATTAAACTTCTGCTTTAATTCTATCAAAAAGGCAACTTTATTCCCTGTAACACACATTTGGTTTATATTTGGTACTCTACAAAAACAAAATCCAAATCCTCCATGTATCCCTGTACGAGTAAGAAACTAAACTAGTAATGGTAAGGATACCTTACCCTAACCCAGAAGTAAAAATTAATGCACATATGTGACTGTCTTTAACTGAAATCCAGTTGGATTCCACCTGCTGACAAACAGTTTTATACTTCCCTTCTCTATAGCCCCCTGCATTTTCATGAGAGTCTACTCTGAAGAATTGGGACTTTAGCAAGATGGAGTCACCGAGTATTTGAACACCTCTCTCTTTGGCTGGCCAAATCTTAACTGAGACCAACGGGCAACTAGATGGAGTGAACCAAATAGTCAATCTCTGCTGAATACAATATTATTTCTGTGGATTAAATTTAGAAATGGCTGCCTATTTTGTAACCATGGTAAGGCGCCATCAGTATTACAGTATAACAATGTGTAGACGCCTATTCTAAAAGTATGTTTAAGCCATCTGCTATAGCAATCTTTAAGATTTTAACATGTGATGATTTTTGTCTTGGACCAGATAACTCTCACATTTCTGACTTTAGCTACATAGTTAAATTTGTATATTAAACTTCAATTTTGTTATCAAAGCAGAATAAAAGCTAAAAAAATGTTTCAAGTACTTTTGTTTATATATGCTTCTTTACAATGAAACTGATTAAATCTTCTTTCACAATAATGGATTTGGATGGGTGTAACATGTAAACAGTTTAGTCCCAATAAAGCCATCTTGATTTAGGCATGCTTAGTAAGAATAACTAACTCTAGGGAGCGGCTCTTGGATTAGCATAAAATAATATCACTTCCCTCAGCTTTTCTGCCAAAAGGAATGTTTGCTCAGGATATTCTATCATTGACAGAATAAAATTCTAGAGCCATTGCATTGTTTTAACTATCCCACGAAATATTACATTATATATTTAATTTAAATGCTCTTGGATACTTTTAGAAGCTTGGTATTTTGTTTTTGTGGGTAAACAACTTAAAACATTGCTTTGATTTGTAAAGGCTGAAATTTTATATATTTTTTTCCTATTGGAGGATTAGAACTAATAGCACTATTTTTATTCTTAGGAAAAGTTGCCCACTAAAGTAAATGAAGACTGATTATGAAATTTGACATTTTATGTAATAATGAATTCCAATATTGAGAAAGAAAGGTTTACTTTTCTGGCTCAGTAAGGTTGATAAGAGGATTTTAAAAGATTTAATTTTTTTAAAATAGTATCAGAGAGGAAAACATGTTTTGTCTCCTATCCAAATATTAACCTTCTTTCCCTCCAATTGCAGCTTGGCATTGCTTCTCTCTGCTTTAACTGTTCAATAGAAAATCGTATTTCAGTTAAATATACTCCCTATTTTTCATCTGCTTCCCCAAAGTGCTTTTTTATCAAGAAAGTCTCCAACCACCATCAGGGTCACTCTCCAATATTTCAGCACCTACAGCAGGAAAGCCATCCAAATAGGTTATCAATTGAATGGATCTAACTATACTCTGAACTGACTGTATGTGAACAGTCCTCACTCTGCAATTGAAAGAAGCAATAAAATTTGCAGGGAAGGAAAAGCTTTTGAAACTAAGTCCATGCTATTTTTGGATACTGGAAAAAGCTATGAGAGTCAAACATTATTCTTTCCGGTACTTCAGCGTGGAGAGTAACAAGGTTATAAAAGGTTTCCATTCCCAAATATGTTATTGGGGTCCACAAATTGTTTGATGGATTTCAGCATCCCAAAGCCAACGTCGGATACACATTCTTTTAGCCAGTGTTTTCGTAACTTGCCCACTGGAAGAAAAAAACAACAAAAAGTGTCTTTAATATTCACCATAATAGCAGGAACCAATTAATCTTATGGCCATGAATGAACAAACACTGGGTGATAAATGCTTTTATTCAAAAATGAGAAATGTTTTGCTTTATTTGATTTATTGAGCCCACCAGACTATCAAGCTCATTAAGTTCAATGTATTCCCAAAGGAAACCTGGATTCCAGACTGGCTTTTCTCTGTACAAAGTATGAAATTTAGATCAAGTTTAGGCAAAGATGATGTCTTGCATTAAATATAATTAAACCGAAGCAGCATATATTTACATGTGAGTAGAGAATTCTGTGCTCTGTTTTAAACAAACAATGCACAGGGTTATAATGAACTAGACAAAGTTATTTTATGAAAAACACTCAGGTTATCAAATAAACAAGAAAACACATTTCTCAAAAGTAGGGTGACAGATTTTGGCTGTAGTTATATCTGTATCTATATTTAGGAGTAACTTCCTCTGAACCCAGTGAAATACTTTATTTGACAAAATGTGAATAGATACACAGGAATTAGTCTCCGGTACAGACGCTCTTATTGTACATGCAAAGCAAATAATAACAACAATAACAACAACAATACCAATAAAATGGGGAGTAAAGAAAATAATAAGAAATAATACTACACCCCACACTAGATGGGTAAATAGATATTAGGCATTGTTTAACCTACATCTAAGTATTATATTTGCATCCAAGACCATGCTAGTTATTACTATCTTTACATAACTTTTTTTTGGGGGGGGGGGGGGGGAGGGGCTTCATAGCCAGGTCTCTATAATTTTTTTGGCAACGTTTTTGGAAATGGCTTGCTCTTGCTTTCTTCCTAAAGCCGAATGGCCCCAAGCCACCCTAGCGGGCTGTGTGCCTTTAACTACCACCCCAAACTGGTTTCTTCCCACGACTTAAAAAATTATAAATATGAATATAAACTCGACAGTTTATAATACACAGCCACAAAATTACAGTTGTTTTAAATGAAATCAGCTCTATCATTAAGCAAGTAGCATAACAGCATTTAATTCTTGATTGAATAAATTGAAGCAGGTGCCGCATGAATTTAAACCAAAAGCTTGATGTATTTGTATGAAAAAAAGTAAGTTGCAACCAATAAATGCCTCTTGTCTTGGCTAAATTAGATGCCCCCCCCCCCTTCAACTAAATCTAGGATGTCCCATGCTTGAGGTAGCTGGTTAAATTGCCTCAAGGATAATGAATGATATGAACACCAACTGAGAACAGAGTATTATTGTTTCTTTCCCCTGCCAAATATCAGCCTGTCACCAAGCTCTCTGGGGAAAAAAAAAAAGCACAAGGCTGACCAGGAGCATGTTCTCAGTCACCGATGTGCCAACCAGACCTAAAGAGACAATGAATAGTCTAAGCCACTATACCCCATTATCTGTAATATTGTTTAAGTGAATGTATCCTGTGGATATAGATGTAATTGTCCAAAAAAAGACTGAAAACAACTGGTCCAACAAGCTGGAGCACATTAAAGCCCCAGCAGGATGTCCAACAGCTAGCAGGCCTGTCTTTTCCCCACCTCCACAATAATGCGACTCCACCAGGGACTGAACTGATGTCTGAACAGCCACCAAACAGCCACTGCATATTTAATGAAGTTGCTCACCGAGTGCTGGAAAACAGAAGGTGCTTGGACTGCATCATTAGTTCTGTCACTATGATAATTTACACATCTATCTTGTCACATTTTCTATGCTTTATACTTTTACAATAATAAATCTAACATACATTTGATTAGCGAACCGGAAAGTAAAAAAGCTGTGCAGTGCACACCGGTGGTCTTTTATGAACATATTTGGTAAAGAAATTAACCCATTTGTAGCATAAAGTTGCAAACCCTGAATGTCAATTTTCACTGTGTTAGAGGCCCACAGTTGCTTTTTGGCAAGTATAACCAGGCAAGGTGTCGTTTAAAAAAGGTAATTTCATTTTGCCTGATATAGAGCCGTTTCTCAGATAAAATAACAGATGCCCCACTGGACTACATGAATTCACGAGGCCGAGTATCTTGCAGTAAAAGGTGCAACCTACTTTGCCTCTTTTCCATAGTGTGTAAATATAAAACTGGTTTTTAAATATCCAAATTGTTAGTTGCAATCACTGATGTACATATGTAACAGGCATATATACGTAAAGCTCTTATTGTGAATCTTTAATCTTTATTCTGCTTTAAGTTTATAGTTAATGCTTTTATTCAACCTAATTCATTTTAATTAAGACCTTTTTAGGTCTAGTGAAAGACCTAAAAGTGCATTATTTTATTTTGCAGTATCTAATTTCTCAGCTACTGCAAATGCTTGCTTTTACCCTTCCATTCAGTCAGCCTCTTAATATCTATAGTGGATTTGCTTCAGTGACATAGCTGAATAACAATTTACTTGAGACCTTGAAACTGCAAGTGAATATTCATGAACATCTCTTCAATAAACACATAAAAATACTGCCTAGCTGATAACTGCTAAATGAATCAATCAAACCATTTTTAATCAACAGAAGCAAACACAAATGTGAAAGATTAAGCTATCTTGAATATTGTAGAAATATTTAAGAACCTAGCAGAGTTTTAATTGCTTATTTTTATTCCAAGTGATTATTTTATTCATCTAGGCTCAAAGATGCTACTATATCTCCTCAAGATACACCTTTGGTATATTATAGTGGACTGTTAAATTTAAATACCATATTTTTCGGAGTATAAGATGCACCAGAGTATAAGATGCACCCATGGTTTGAAGAGGCAATTTTTTTTAAAAAAAAAGTAGGTAGGTAGATAGAGGGATAGAGAGGGAGAGAAAGAAATACAGTAGGGAGGTAGGGAGGGAGAGAGCGTAGTTAGGGAGGGGAGAGAGAGAGAGAGAGAGAGAGAGAGAGAGAGAGAGAGAGAGAGAGAGAGAGAGAGAGAGAGAGAGAAATACAGTAGGTAGGTAGGGAGAGAGTGAGTGTAGTTAGGTAGGTAGGTAGATAAAGGGATAGAGAAAGAGAGATAAATACAGTAGGTAGGTAAATAGGGAGAGAGAAAGTGTGTAGATAGGTAAGTAGATAAAGGGATAGAGAGAGAGAAATAGAGCGAGAGAAATACAGTAGATAGGTAGGGGGGAGAGAGAGAATAGGTAAATAGAGAGGAGAGAGAGATAAATACAGTAGGTAGGTAGGGAGAGAGAGGGTGTATATAGGCAGGTAGGTAGAGGGATAGAGAGAGAGAAATAGAGAGAAATAGAGAGAGAGAGAAATACAGTAGATAAGTAGGGAGAGAGAGAGAAAGTAGGCAGGTGGGTAGGTAGATGTTTCCAGGTGTATTTACCCATGTACTGGAGAAGGAAATCACTGACCACCTTTGGAACAAATCTTTGTTTCTGCAGGCACAGTACTTGACCAACCTAATTCTCATTAATCACTCCTAAACAGCTTTCCGAAAGGGGAAAAAAAGCCTTTTTGCAGTGTGCAAACCTCCCCCAAATGGCCCGTTTTTCGCGAAAATGGGCCAGTTTTTTTCAAATAAAAGGCATGAATAGCCTTGGGGGGGGCTTGCAGAGTGCTCCGGGGGGGAGGGGCAAAACAAGGAAAAATGGCCTGTTTTTTTCGTGAAAACGGGCCATTTTTCGGTCGAAAAAATAGCATGCATAGCATTATGGAGGTGCATAGCATTATAGAGTGCTACTGGGGGCGGGGCGGGGGGGGGCGCAAAAACGTCCTGTTTTTTGCTCATTTCTTCCCGCCCCAGCCCCCAGGAGCTCTCTGGAAGCACGGCCATTTTCATGAAGGGGCGGGGTTTCAGGAGACAAAAAAATGCTGTATTCGATGTATAAGACGCATCAGATTTTCAGTCTCTTTTTAGAGGAAAAAAGGTGCGTCTTATACTCCGAAAAATACGGTAACATGGACAGCCCTAACATGAGTGTTAACTACTGCATTATAATGTATAGACACACACATGCAAGCAAATGACAACAGTGACCAGCCCACCAATACTGAATAGACTCATCAATGCAAAATCTACACTTCTCACGATTCCTCCTCTTCATTTCCAGTGCTATTGGCAATTGGAAGGTTAGCATAATGAAAGGGAAGTCAAGAGAAGTTGGAAATGTCCTCTACTCTCTCGGCAAATTTTGTCTTCAAAATACAATGTTTTCCCGTGGAATGGAAATGTTTCTTTTTTCTGGTTTCAAATTATCCTTAGCTAACATTAAATGATATATTTATACACAAAATAATTACTGAGAAGAAAGCAATAAAGTTATTTGCAAAAGGCAACTATTTCTCATGAGTTGAATTTCTCAATATTTTATTTTTCTCCCCCCCCCCCCCCCCCGAACTGTTAGGAGTAAATACTTTGGTATAAACTGTCTACTTCTTTCCATAAAAGCAGTAAGTACTATGAAGATTAAGTTAAACATACTTTATATTCCTTATAGCCTCAAGTCCCAGACTACATCTGTTTTCTTTGATACACAAAACCAGAGTTAAAATAGCTCCATTTATCACAAGATGATTGTGGTAGGCAGACAAACCAGGCTGTCTGTTTCGGGATAGTGAAAGCAACTGTTATTAATCACAATTATAGGGCAAACTCTGAAGAGGAATTGCATCAATATTCTCCCTTCCACATGCAGGAACAAAAAGAAACACTAAGAATGTCATGGTAAGGCCTGAAGGTCAGTAAATAATAATAAACAAGGATACTACCAGTTTAATTCCAGATCATAAATTTCAGCTCAGAATAAGTATTAAAAGTCATCGTGGGAATTTAACACAGGGTATTTGATAGATCTACTACAGAAATGCCTTTTTGCAAAATTGAAAAATACAAAATTCAAAGTTTATTTATATTCTTTGCCAGGGAGCCAGACTCAAAATATGAAGAAGCCACAATTCTTTGATCAAAGTTTTAAGGCTTCTATGACTATTGCATGCAACATTCTTTTGTTAAACTTGTCTCCAACTATATCCTTAGTTTTAGAATAGGCAATAAACATAAATAGAACATGAGTTACAGAAATACTACAGCCACTGTTAGCTGCTAAATTCCTGCTTAAATAACAAATGTAGCTTCATGTAGCTTAACTCATGGACAAGCAACCTAGTACTATGGAGATCTGATGCTATAATCTCTTTCAGCTGGTCAGGGCAAGAGAAATAAAAGCCCAAATCATCTGTAGGATAGCTAGTTGCCTACTCTGCTCAATTGTTCTCCAGATCAATTCGAGACATTTCCTTTGATTCTGCCTACTGGCTCTCAATGTTTGCTTCCAATGCAGGCATTCCCCCAAATGCCAAATTCAACATGGCAGCCACAAATCATTGGTCTCAGTAGCTGCCTTCTCATTCCATTCTGTCCAGGAAGACATTTCAGATTCATGGTGAGATTTCCAATATCCACTCTGTAGCAAATCATGAGATATCTGCTAAGAAATGTTACAGAACCAATGCAGACTTAGAGCATTGCTTCTGAATACTCTTGACTTATATCCTTATATTTTGTTCATCTTTAGATGGGAACCCATGTTTTCACATTTATTTTATACCCAACTGAGTGGAATATCCTAGAACTGAGCTCTTAAGTTGGGACTGTTCAGGCCATGCCTCCTGCTTTTCTTGTTCGGTTCCCAAGCAATACAAAGCAGAATATGCAAAACAAAAGGAACCAGCAACCACTGCAAGAAATAAAGTATGCAGGAGGAGACAATCTATCTCCTTTGTCATCCTACAAACTTCAGGTATGTTTGCCTGGATGAGCAGTATTAGTGAATGGGAACTGCATGACAAAAGCATGAATTGCGCTTTGCATGGATATCACACACAGCTCAGATGCAGGAGAGGTGTCTAGCCACACCACAGATGCCTCTGGGAGATGCAGCAGCATGCCTGGTAGTATGTATGTATCCTATGTATCATGATGGGATTTGGAGGACATAGATTTCATAACCAGAGCAAAATGATATAGAAAAACAACATAGGTGGATTGAAGACGCCATTTTAAAATGTGCATTCAGGAAACAATGTTCATTTGGCCATTATAACAAAAGAGCGGCTAGTCTTGAAAATATATCATTGTGATCCAGGTTGAAGACAGGGGGTTTGCATCCATTAAGTAAATGATGAAATAGTGTCAGGAGCAACAACCGTTTTGACAAGAAATCAGATAAGTTAATTACTGATATACTTGGGCAGGTGATCATTTTACTTTTATGCATTGGAAGACATGGGCTCAAAGCTCACCACCCACAGGCAGCCATTGGAAATACAGATTTTATGGGAACAGGTACAAGTTGTTTGAAAGGTTCCCTCAGAATCCCAGAAAAAGCACTAGAAAGATATAGGCCCAGGTGACTTGGGGGGACATGCTGGGATTAAGGAGTTTTCTTTGATCAGTGACACATAAGGGGGAGAATGCTGAGGAACTGCGAACAGGAATAAAACACTTCTGTCAGATATATTGTTATGAAAGAAATGGTGAGTCTTCTGGATTTTAGAGAAAATAGAAATCCATCTTATACATGAAAAATGAGTTCCAGTCACAGCAGGCTGTTAAATTTCTAAATGAAATCCATTAAATACAACATGAATTATTAGTACAGAAACCGTGAGCCATACAGTATACTGTAAAAGAGATTCAAATATCAGTATAACCCACAGGATGGAAGAATTAGAACTGTAATAATTAAAATCTGAATCTTTAATTAGGGTGGAAGTTGCCGGACAACATGATTAATCAGCTTCAAAACCAAAAAGACACCTTTTTTCAAAACAATATGGCTGAGTATCCCATTTCTGAACATTGATAGGACGAATCCAATGATGTTTCAAGTGCAATATCTATGAAAACTGTTATGGTCATCTATGTAAAAAAGAGAGCATTCTCATGTCAATAACAGTGCAAGAGCAATATTTGACTCAAGCAGTTGAAGGGAGAGGAGAAGGGAGAGTTGGCTATGTTGGGTTAAAAGCAGCATCAGTTGCTGATAATTCTGCCTGTAACATTGGAGTTGTGAATAAAACACTTGGAAAAAGAATGGCTTATAAATAACTTTTCCTAAAGTAATTGGAAAGACTTGATCATTCAAATTATGGACATTTTAAAGAGAAATTTCAATCTTTTAATCATGCCCCTTTCTTAATTTCCTACTTTTTCCTTCTTTTTGTGTTGATGGACTAACTGAAGCAAAATAGAAGTTGAGATGCTGTGTCTTTTCCTTGTTATTTGTTGGTATTTTGACCTTTTACTGAGCAAATACTAGATTCTTAGATTCTTTCTTTTCTTTTTCTACTGAAAACACTTTAAGCTCATTTATTATTCTTAATATCCTTTACGAATCATAACATTCAATGTTTCTGTTTTTACCTGGCCCCTTTCCCCTTTTTTTTTCATGTGTTCTTATTTTGTCATTAGATTTTCACTAACCTTTTGTGTAGCCAAAATGGCCTCCTCATTGTCTTCCTTTCCTTCTCACTAGAATAGTTTTCTTTAACATTTAGTGACTACATAAATCAGGGGTGTCAAACCCGATCACATTGCGGGCTGTATTGGGATGTTTTTTGCCTTTACGGACCTGGGGTGGGTGTGGCTTGTGTGGGTCGGGCCGCCAGTTTGACAGGCCTGACATAAATTGTAAGTCTTACATTCCCTTAAAATCAAGAATTTCAGCATTATGTGATCATTCTCCCACCCAATGTGCCAGCTATTTCCACTTCCTTTTTCTCTGCATTAAATAAGAACTATTTACAAGATAAATTAAGGGTTTTCTGGAATAACTATGCTTGGCAGAGTTTCTCTTTCATGAATCTGAATTTAAGATGAGGCTACCAAAACAATCAATGAGAAATAGAAAAGGGTATATACATAAAATTCCTCTAAAGTCCCAGCTTTGAATCTTTGTCAATCAGGGTTGCTAAATTTCATGTAAACCGATCCTGGCTTACTGTATTTCTTTCTACCCCAAAATATGCACTTGGAAGCATTTTACATATCTGCAGTCAAGGTGTCTATATGCATTTATCATAAGCCACATTTTTAAAAAAACGTTCAGGTCAGGAAAGAAAAAACAACAACTTGTGAAACAACTTTCTGTATTTGTAAAACAAATTACTTTTTCATCTGTACCCATGCACAATTCCTTTTTGCAAACAAACATAAGCAGAGGAAGAAAATTTGGAAATAAAACCGATACATGAATTTATAATCAGCCTCACTGAATTCAGCTTTAACTTCCAGATCAGTATACATAAACTCTTGCTATGCCAGAAGTTCATCTATTTAGACCAGGCAGCCGCATAAAAGATGGGATTAAAATTGGAAGCAATTCTTTAGGCACTGAGCTGTTTGTTTCTCCTTCTTGCTTTTCTCTTCATACAAAAATTGAGTGTCTGCAATGAAGAACCTCCATAGCAGTTGATGGATATTAAAAATCATCTTGACTTCCCCCATCTTTCCCCAGCTGTGCTGGCTAGTCTAATTTTCAAGAGCATTCAAGCTTTCAACTCAATATCTGCTCCCACTTGCTTTAATTATTAGAAACTCCTGCTCAGTTTTCAATAATATTGTCAGCACATATAAGATGACCACCCCCAATGAAAAATTAGTCTTCCTATTGGGTAAATACAATAAGTGCTTTGTAAAAGATTCTTCCATTATAATAGTGTAAGATAACCACCAAGAGTACCTGGATGGTGGTTGGAGATAGGCAAGTAGGTAGGTAGACAGGTCAAGTGGTAATAAGAATGACTAACACGATCTAAAAAACAGGAATTCTTTAAAACAGGAATGGGAAGCATTTTGTATGATTTATATTTTTAATCAAATAAGTCAGAGTGACTAGACTAATTAAAATATAAAACAGCTCACAATTATTTTTCAGTCTGTTCACTTTTTCCAATTTTATAATGTACTTTTAACTCAAAAGATAACATTTTAGAGACTGAAAGAAAATATTCCCCACTTTTTAGAAGTCATGCAGAACCTGCACATAATGGACTTTATGGCTGAAAATATTGAGAACTGACATGGATCAGTTTATAAACTGTATTGTCACCAGTCATTTTGCCAGAAATCATAAATGTAACGTTTTAGACATGTATCACAGAAAAAAGATTGGGGATGTAGTCTCTGTTCTGTAGGTGTCTGACATATATAAAGTAACCTAAAATATTGAACTCTTGTGCTGTATTTATCTAAATCTTACTCCTACTAATCACCTCCCATCCCTATGTTAAACGACGTGTATTAGTTGGACATTCCTCAAAAGTGATAAAATTTCTTATATAGTTAGTTGCCTCACTAAGTTTGCTTACTGTATAAGAAACTTCTATCAGCTCTGAATGTGTGTCTAAAACAACATATACTGTAAATATTCCTAATACTAAATATGAGAATTG
This sequence comes from Rhabdophis nuchalis, assembly GCA_039707465.1. Taxonomy (NCBI): domain Eukaryota; kingdom Metazoa; phylum Chordata; class Lepidosauria; order Squamata; family Natricidae; genus Rhabdophis; species Rhabdophis nuchalis. Next base: position 189,366,755 of record CM077643.1, on the reverse strand, counting down.
TGTAAAATATTTTAAACTCAAAATGATTATTTCAACTTTGGCTGAAATATTCCAGATTGACAGTATTTCATTCTTGACAATTGGGCCCAATTTGGGAATAGTTGTGGCTATATACTCTGAAACTATTTGGCCATAATAAGCAATACAATACCATGCAGTCTGAAATTGTAAAACTTATATTGGAACTTTTGTATAATTTCACATGTTAAGCCTTTGTACTTGACATCTATATATTTTGGTTCTGTTAGCAAAAAATTAATCTTACATTTTCTGAGAACTAAAAATGCTATTTTAATGTATGCATTAAGACTTTTTCAAACCGACTGGGATTATAGGAAACATCACATAATCATCTGTATTTAGGAGTATAGCAAAAGTATTTTACATAAAATACAATGATGAAAAAGGAGATCAATAAAGGTTTCAGTTGTAGAGTCACATAAAAAATTAATAAACAGGGAGCCTATAAAACGTCTGATTCCACCTAGATTAAGCTCTTGTTCTATCTACTTCATTATTATTGACAGGTTACTGTACAACTATGTGTGAGTAAAAACAAATATCTCTCTGCAGGAGATTCCTCTAATTCAGGGGTCACCAACCCCCGGTCTGTGGCCCAGTGCTGGGCTGCAGCCTGTTTGAAACAAGACCGTGGAAGGGCATGTGTGTACGTGCAGCTGCATTTGTGAAACCATCCCATCTATCCCCTGCTGCTTCCGCTGGTCTGCCAAACCCGAAAGGTTGGAAACCGCTGCTCTATTTCCTTCCACAGGAGTATCAAATACGAAGCATTTTACACACTGACAGGTAAGTGTACAATTCTCTTAGGTTTCTCTGTGTATTAACTGAACATGTCTGACAGATTCTAAAACTGGCTAGTTCACATGTTCCAGCCACTCTTAAGCTTCCAGGAGAAATGATGAGTGTTTTATTTGCTAATGATGCTATGCAGTTTAATTGGGCTATAATCTGCAGGAGTATTTTATCTCCTTTTAGATATATATGAATCAAAAATGCCTACTACAAAGTGAGTAACTAAAAGTATGAACTGTAACAATACCTCCATGATGATGTGACAGACTTCCTCCATTAGCAAGGATTTCATCTCTAGCTGCTGTCTAAAAGGAATAAAGTAATTTAAATCATTCAGTTGTTCAAGCAGGCAAGATAGTATGTTTCATTTAGTCACCAGCAAATATAATATATATGAAGGGGGTGTTACATTATTTACACTTAAATAAGGACAGTAGTTTTACTTGCAATTTACCTTTTGAGAGGTATGTTTCCAAAATGTTTTTAAACAACCCCTTTATAAAAATGAAAACAACCCCTTTCAAAGCATTTTCAGTCTGAAGTTCTATATAAACATATTCATTGCAATGTGGATCAAAAATGTAATTAAATAGTACATGTTCATCCTCACTATTATTCCATCCAATTCAGCTAATAAGTAAAACATTGTTAGAGTTCTGCAAATATCCTGGATTGCTTTTAAAAAGCAAACAAACAGAAAAGCATCACAACCAAAAATTATGGTGTTAATTGGATGATGGGGGAAATAGAAGTTAGGGGGGAAAAATAGAAATGAGGTTAGAGGAAAAATGTAGGCGGGTTCAACTTGATAAGAACTTGGATGGGAGAACCACCAGGAAATTCGGGGTCGATGAAACAGATGACCAACAAGGTCATAAAAAATAAACATCTCCTTAAATTTGTCAAACAGCCAGTTTCACATTTAACTTTGGTTTAGGTAACAATTAAATATACACTTTATCTAGAACATTTAAGTTATTAACTATGTGGAATTACCTCTATTTCTTCATAAACCCGAACAGGGTCACTAATTCCTCTGTAGTTAAAGCCCAAATAGAAGTAGACACATGCACCAGCATCATACATCTGTGTCACCCTGTTTTATTTAAGGAAAAAAACCTTAAATATCAATATCAATATCATATCAAATAACTTGGTATTCTTGCACAGAGTCCAATTTAAGAATAAATGATATGTTGACACTAGGATGCACTTGTACAAATATTCCCAGAATTTCCAACAGCAGGACTTACATTCCCAATGTAACTTTTTACTACATTAAAAAAGAGACAGAGCAAAAGCTATAGGAAAAAGGAAAAAAGACGGCGGGATGTTTTCTTCAGGAATAGCAAATTTATGTGAACCAGAACAAGAGTTAAACTCAAGTATTCCCATCACTCTTAAGTTTGGATTATTAAGTTTTATTTACAGTCCAAAGCAACAAAGTACCCCAGCCAGCATCGGGATATTCTGGGAAGTCCATACATCTCAAAATGGCTAAGGTTAGAAAACATTGCATTATAGGGATAAAAATGCTGCTAAAGCTGAACTAACTATGGTTGAAATTACAGTCTGATCAACAGAGAAAAGCAAAGGTCCCACTATGACTTAGAAACCTGATTAGTTTTGACTAATGATGATTTAGATTAAGTGCACAGTACATTTTGTATGACAAACTGTGGTGATTCTAAACAAGATAATGGCTTGTTGTAATTTAACTTTCTTTGTAGCAATTAGGAGATTCAGCTGATGCAAATGGGCATCTTAAGCTATTTTACAAAAACTGCTCACCCAATAAATAAGTCTAGGTAGCATTAGGCCTTTGGTGCAAAATGATAACGACATTATTTTAAAAGGATTCTAGAGGTGATAAAGATCACACTATAGGCCTATGTATCACTTATAGGGTGCCCAACCTATTTTAGAACTTAATTTATATGAAGATGCTTTACCGACAGGTAGCAAATGGTGGAAACTGAACACCTTTTTCTTTGCATTCTCTTGTCATTCTTTCCTTTACATTTTTGCACAGATCAACAACCCTAAAGATAAAATAGTACAAAAGTTAAAAAAATCGTAATTATTTAAAGTATTCATAGGTAGCATTTTGTGACCGATATAAGAATGGATTTATTGTAACCCAATACAAGGATTAATTCTGGATCATTACAAGTAAAAATGTGCCTACACATTCTGCTTGGTTCTTAAAGGTACACAATGCCACAAAATAATCAATAAACAACATTTAATAAAAACTGGAATTATATTTAAACATGTTACAATTTTTATCTTGATTAAAGTTCCCTAAATTTAAGACCTAGATGGATAGTTCTCTTTATCAGGGCTTTTTCCACCACAGACAAATTATATTGGCTCTACATTTTCCTCTGAATGTGGTAAGGAGAACCAGATGACCAAGTAAAGATTGCAATTTGATTACATTAATTGTAGTAACCAAATGTACATAATGTATATATACTTCAGTGGTGGGATTCAGCCAGTTTGCACCACTTCAGGAGAACCGGTTGTTAACTTTCTGAGCGGTTTGGTGAACTGGTTGTTCGGAGAAATCATTAGGGCACAGAACCGGTTGTTAAATTAGTTGAATCCAAGTATACTGATATACTTGGTACTTGAAAGCCACAAGAGTGAAAAGGTCTGAATAGTTATAGAGCAGTCTCCTATAAATTAAAAGCCTTAACATGGTATTTTGGAAATAATGGAACTCATTTGCAAATTAGAATTTGTTTGGGAAATGACAAAGACATAACAAATATTAGAAATGTGAAGATGAGCATTTCCAACTTAATAGTCTCTCAGAATCACAAGATCAATTACAGAAATTAATTTAGATGGTTTTTAGAAGATGGTAACAATACAGCCATTTAATTAAGCAGTTATAATTGTAAGATTTTGGGTACTGTGTTATATATTTATAATTTATTCTTAAGTACATATTAAACTTCTCTTATGCTCATTAGGACATCACCAGAGAGATGATGACTATCCTTTTCTTTTAAACAACAAGATCTTCCATTGGCTCAAAAAGTGCATGATGGAAGAAGTTCTTCTATTGTAGGATGAGGAAGCTAGGAGCCAAGTGAATAAGTTTCCTTACTTCATCAAGAATCTTTGATAAGTTTCACATGGACTGTGAAATAATATAGCTTCTTCTACTATTCAAGAAACAATCTTTAGATCAGTGTTTTTCAATCTTGTCAACTTGAAGATGTCTGGACTTCAACTCCCAGAATTCTGGGAGTTGAAGTCCAGACATCTTCACATTGATAAGGTTAAGAAACACTGCTTTATATTCTACAAAATACTTAGATCATTAAAACCTAAAACCACCACTTTCTAACAAATTTTCCAGAAAAAAAGACATAAAAATATTTATTTTCACTGAATAGAGAACATTTTGATTTTACCTATCCCAAGGAACAGATGTTTCAAATGATTCTCCTATTATATAATAATCCATGCCAAGGTCCTATTTAAGAAATCAGAAAAGCCTTGGATTAGTATTTTATCTTAGGCTCATATATTCACTATGTATAAATATACCTGCATTTATCTAATTAATAGATAAAGGCTCCTAGGCTCAGTCTAGGAGTATGGAAAATGTATCTGAAACTTAGTTTTAATTTCCTGTCCTATCAAATCTGTGTGTAACATACATTGTGGACTCGATGTATATCTTATGAGCAACATTGTAAAAATTATATAATTACAAAGACAAAAAAGAAGCAAAACAATTAATTTCCATGAGTATTGTACTATCTAAAACCAAACACAAGGGGAAAAACATATAGTAAAAGGATAAAAATTGCAAGAAAACAATGAGCAAATTAATAGCTAACTATACCACAAAGTGGTACCAGATGGTTTCTAATAGCTATTTGTTGTTAATTTTTAAAAACCATCCTTTTTAGTGGTTTCTGAAAAGTGGTGTCCTCAAAAGAAGCTAATGGCCTCTTGGACACAATGCCACTTAAAGTTGTTAGAAACTTTCAATCACCATTCGATGTACACAGGACATATTAATAGCATATGTTCATGTCTCTCCAAGACTTCTGAAGCCCTGAAATTTGGGTGTGTTTCTGAACCGAATCAGTTCAAGATTTTTTCTTGCTTTATTTCCATAGCTTTCCAAGTTTAAGCAGTAGAAAACTATATATTTGTATGTTGTTCAAAAAGTAGAATAAACTTACCCTAATATAAGCAATGATAAATGTCATCATATAGCCTCTCTGTCCATTGTCTTCTCCAGCTGCAAGACCACTGCAGTTTGGAAATATTAAAATATTATACTTTCTAGCTCTAAAATGTAAACAGAACTGGCCATTCTGAGGATATAATAATAGTACAGGTAGTCCTCCACTTATGATCACAACTGAGCCCAAAGTTTCTGTTGCTAAGCAAGGCAGTTATTAAATGAGTTTTGTCCCATTTTATGACTTTTTGCCAGAGTTGTTAAACAAATCACTGCATTAGTTAAGTGAATCACATGGTTGTTTAGTAAATCCAGTTTCCCCCATTGACTCTGCTTGTTGGAAGCTGGTTGGGAAGCTTGCAAATGGCGATTCCAGTGCAGTGGGGCAGTGCAACTGTCATAAATACATGCCAGTTGCCAAGCACCTTAATTTTGATCATATGACCATGGGGATGTTGAAACGATGATAAGTGTGAAAAGTGGTCATAAGACACTTTTTTCAGTGCCATTGTCACTTCGAGCTGTCACTAAAGGAATGGTTGTAAGTTGAGAACTACCTGTACTTTAGTTGCTAGAATTTATATAGCTTTAGTTCTAGATATAATAATTGACATAAGAAGTTATACATGCAAATACATATATACGCATAAGATTTTCAAGTGACACAAAGTCCATTGTTACAATATGTTGATATGGGAACCCTGCAGTTTTGCACTGTTTAGATACTTCCACACAATACTGAGAAGTTAAAGGACAAAGGCTTTTTGCTAGTCGGCAAAAATATTATGCAGGATTTAGAGAAAAATGATTTTAAAAGATTGCCAAAACAGAACTGTGGTGAAGTTGGACCAGGAAACCTGAATTCAAGTCTGCAGCAGACCCCAGAGATGTTGGACCTGTCCCTTTCTGTCAACTGGTCTCTCTCCAAATACTCAAAAGGGTGAGTTTTTTGTGAGGATAACATGTCAGCCCCCACTTCTTCCATAAGCTACCTTAAAGTATGGAGAGGAAAGGCAGTATATATATGCAATAGAACAGACTTTTCTAGCCCTCAAATGATGGTATTGGATGTCCATCACAGACAAGCCCATTCTGAGGTATTGAAGTATGGTAAGATTTGGGTAAATAAAATATTTATCTAGAGGGATTTCTCTCATGGATATTGTGGTACTTGCAAACACCCTGTTGCCGCATTCTGTCAATTCTCTGCATTAGGTTTATGCGAGTTAGTCAAATTCCTCAGAGTAGGAGTGTTTTGGTTTGTTTTTAAAATGGCCGCTGCTTCGACTCCACTAATGAGTACTGCTCTATGGGAGAGTCAGGGGAGTAGGTTGCTAGTGACATGTTTGATTACATGCAGCAACAAAAGCAGTTTAAACAGGCTTGGGGACAGTTGATGCTATGGAGCTATCTTCTTTCTGCTGTTACTGGCTCTTCAAAGGAGCAAGGACCTGAAAGCCAACTGGGTTTGCATTTTGATAAAGTGATAGCCAGACACAAGTAACAGCTGCCTGGTGGGAAGTATAACAATGTCTTTTAATAGCTGGCTGCATTTTCTCCCTTTTTCTCTGGCATTGTGACAAAGAACACAGTGTGCAAAGGATAAGGTACAAGAAAAACCAATATGGGGTTACTGTACAGAATCAGTAGCTAGAACAACTAATAGAAGCTTATTCCACATTTTGTAGCTTTCAGGCGAAAAGCAAAGCACAACTGACCAGGGATGTATAGAATACGGAGCAAGAAATTGATAGGATAGCCCCTGTGTTAATTGCAAATTGATTATGAAATTACACACACATACACACACACACTTTCTATACTTCAAAAGTATGTCTTTTAATCTGAATGTTTGGGGATGTTTTGGAATAATTCTTTTATAGAATAACATTGAAAAGTAGAATGCTGTTACCAAAATCTGTAAAACAAATGAAGTTAACAAAATATCTGCTTAGCAGTAGCAATGCTGTTTTTTTTTATATGGAAAATAAAGTTGTAATCTGAATAAATATCTTCACCATAGTTTCATTATCAGACCCATAATCAATCAAACCAGCTGGACACAAATTACCCTTCCATTTCTCAGCTTATAAAAGTGAAATGTTTTCTGTTTCCTTGCAACAGCACAGAGCAATAGGTGACAGGAGGTGGGATATATATAATTAATCAAGTTCTGTTGATTAAAGACAGACAATTTTCTTTTTAAAACAGACTTGTTCATTCCAGCTATAAGTCAATAATGAACATTATTATACCTTAATCTCTAAACATTACTCTCCTTCCCTGTGTTGACTCATTTAGTATCAGAAGTTGCTTTTAAAAATTACAAAAAAAAAAAAATTATAAACAGACATGACTTCAGTTGAATGAGATAAGTATTTACATTTTATTGTAATAGTTACGGCTTTATACACTTAGACAACTAATACCAATAATATTTGCGATATTTATTATAAAAACATAATTATTGAATATGTATAAGTGCAGCTAAAAAGAGACAACAATGTTAGTTTGTTCTCACTTTTCCATTTTCTAGAACTGAAAATGTGTGACACCCAAAGGTCCATCCAGTTCTATTCTGAAAAGGTTTTAGGATAATACACAAAAAGTAGCAGTAATAAAATTTTAAAAAACGTACCCAAATTTTGCAGCAATATCATAAACTTGCTTTTCGTGCTGGAGGACTTTCTCTCTGTTACCCTCAAAGACCAACGTAGCAACACATAATACATTGGGATCAAATCCTTTGAACTGTGGAAAGAAAGTACCTGCATTATATTATTGTAACATGCACAGCAAGATCTCAGATAAGATCAATTTCAAAAGTAAGAAGCATGACATGAGGTTTTTTTTTAAAGGATGAAGTTGAAAATTCAGTTTTTGAAGTTTTTAAGGCCCAATTAAATTACTTTTGAAATTTCAACTACCAAATACTAACGAATATCATATTTCTTTAAGTAAAAGCCAGAAATAACAAGAGGCCTGGTAGCTGTAAAAAATAAAAGAGGGACAGCAGATGTTTCATTTGTATCAGCATAGAAATGCAGAACAAGAGGGATTAATCATTGTCTCATGTTATAACTTTTTCCCCCATTTTGGGTTTCAGTGGCAAAGAAGATGCTAATTCCAAATCCAAATACTTGGGAGAAGGGAGTTATGGTATGTTTAATATTGGATTATCTACAAGACTACAATGTGTTTTTTACAGGTTATAAAATTGTTCTTAATGCAGAGAATAACTTTTTCCACAGAGAAAATTGCCCCTAACTAAGATTTAATACTATATTTGAATGATGGAATTCTATATTTCTGGCAATATAATGCTATACTGTAAATGTATTTATTCAAATTTATATCCCGCCCTTCTCCACGAAGGACCCAGGGCGGCGCACAGGAAAATTTAAAAACATACAAAATACAATAAATATAATTTAAAAAACTATTAAATAACCTATCCTGCGCTAAAACCAAATTTTAAAAACCCAATTTAAAACTACCTAAAAGTCCCCATGGGAGGTTAGGCTAGGCCGGCTTGTTGAAACAAATATGTCTTAAGACATTGGCGGAAGAGGCGGAGGTCGGTGATGGTACGTAATTCAGGGGGTAGGTCATTCCAAAGGGCTGGGCCCGCCACAGAGAAGGCTCTTCCCCTGGGTGTCGCCAGTCGGCATTGTCCGGCCGACGGCACCCTGAGAAGGCCCTCTCTATGGGAGCGTATCGGTCTAAGGGATGTATGGGGCAGGAGGCGGTCTCGCATATAACTAGGCCCCGAGCCATGGAGCGCTTTAAAGATAGTTGTCAGAACCTTGAAGCGCACTCGAAAAACCACAGGAAGCCAATGCAGCTCGCGCAGGATCGGTGTTATGTGGGAGCATCTAGTGGCTCCCATAATCACCCGCGCGGCTGCGTTTTGGACTAGCTGTAGCTTTCGAGTGCACCTCAAGGGAAGCCCCATGTAGAGAGCATTACAGTAGTCGAGTCGGGACGTCACGAGAGCTTGAGTGACTGTGCGAAGGGCAGCCCGGTCCAGTAAGGGGCGCAATTGGCGCATCAGGCGTACCTGATGAAACGCCCCCCTGGCCACGGCCGCCACATGGTCCTCCATGGACAGCCGGGAATCCAGGAGGACACCCAAATTGCGCGCCCTCTCCACGGGGGCCAGTGTTTCGCCCCCAATGGCCAGAGTTGGTGTAATCTGGCTGAACCGGGGTGCCGGAAACCACAGCCACTCAGTCTTGGCAGGGTTGAGCCTGAGTTTGTTACCACCCATCCAAATGTAGCAATGTAACTGTTTATACTGTAAACAATTTAGAAGACAATATAGAATGTTTTATTTTTTATGTTATAAAAAAATGATAGATAACATGTTACATTTCAATATATACTTTCTGATCCTACTGAAGGTTTTGTTAAAGAATGGTTTAAAAGATGTGTTCTTTGTTGATATTTGAAATGAGAAAATGCAGCAGTTTGTTTTTACAGATAGATTGGATTTAATAAGAAGTTAAAGAACTGAGATAGTTGTATATCAATAATATTAGACAGTATTATCACCAACCTACTTTTTAAATTTTTAAACTTTACTATGCAAACTTACAAAATATTTCTGAACTCGGTGTATCACTCACAATGATATCTCACTAGAAAAAATTCTGGCAAAATCATTTTTAAAACATTCCAAATTATACTACATTTAAAAAAATAAACCCAACCAAAGTTTGGGTATATAGAGGATATCATAATTTAGATCCCGATCATACTTCAAGCAAAACACCAGTTCAGTCCTAATACTTTCTATCTCTATAGCTCACACTTCAATAGGCCTCCAGTGATAGTTACTCCATAATGGCTCCCTCAGGGTGCCATGAGCTCCTTAAATGTCTGCTGTTCTTGTCCACACTTCACCCCAGAAAACCCTCTAAGCAGCCTAAGCCAAAGTAGCAGGTCACCTCCTGCTAGTCTGCTCCAGGCAGGACAATTATTTTTAAAAAATAACATCCTAGGTTAAGTTCCAACCATATTACCTCACTTAAAATTGAATACTCAAAACAGTTTGAGTAACTTAAAGTAGAATGAGCTATCCAAAACATTTTTCCATTCAAAATAACCACATTTTGGATTGCAGAACACATTGACACTGTTCGCTATCAAACTGCTGGACCTATCCATACTAAAACTACTTTCTGTGAAACACACAAAACTATTTAAAGTGTGGGGGGTTTTATTGCCAAAATTAAAATTAGATACCTTCGTGATGTAAAATTTTTTCAGCCCATCCAGTAGTGATGTAAAAATAGATGCAACCTGTGGTTTAAGAGCATGACCTTGCCAAGAAAGAGAAGAAAAAAAACTGTAAGACAACAGGAAGATGATTAAAATGCAGATATGCGGAATGGGAATGTATGCAATACATTAATTATTTGGATGCATACATATGTACTTCAAACCCAGGAAATTTTGAGATGTAGCGTGAAATAAAGCATTTTTGCATAAACTTCTACTTGTTGATCTAACATTTCATGATGTGTAAATTATACATTACATGATTCTGGTCTACTTCCTGGATTTATATTCTCTGGTATAATTGTATGGTAGCCTTATCAAGACTCAAGCACACAAAGAATGTGGAACTTAATTCTCCTCCATATTCTCAGGGCTTGGAGATACCAGGGTGGGTATCACAAATAGCACTGAGTGTTTTACCTTTTTTACCAAAAGGTTTTAGTGCAATCTGTGCTTATTCACTGAAGGGATATCCTTTAGCTAAGTTCAATTACTTCCTTAAGCTTTTAATGAACTGACTTTTACCATAATTGCTGCTCCTACACTTGGGGACTTGTCTTTGGGGAATTTTTGTTTGTTGCCTTGCCATTTCTCATGAGAGGGGAATTTTTCTATCACCGTTTTTACTCTTCCAATTTCATAATCATGATAGGCCTCACCAATTGTCACTAAATACATCAAAATACAAAGAGGGATTAGAATATTGCAAGTGCTATATAGAATAGAATATTGCAACTGCAATAGAATACTAATGCTAACAAGAGCTTTTTAAAAGTAGAGGATTGTCCAGCAGCATGTTATGTTTCTCATAGGACATCTGCTCCAAGTTGGAATAGTACTTATTTTCTTTTCTAAAAGCCTATAAATTGATCTGTGATTAAAGTTGGGATTGCACATTTAGTTATTTTTTTAAAAAAAAGTTTGTTGCATGATCAAGTATTTGTCCTAATTAGCTGTTCAAGAAATTTTAACCTGATTAATGTAACTAACAAATCAATATTATAGCCCTGGCATGTTTTAGCAATATTTGAATTTTATGAAACCAAAACAGTAAATGCTAGAACAAATGTAGCGATGGCTACTTCTTTACGGTAGTAAGTAGATGAGAATGACTTACACATCCTGCCTTAGTTTTCTGACTGCAATGTTGGGTTACCCAAGCTTACCCAAGTTCTCAAGAACAATTTAGGATGTGTCTAAGAAGCATATTGTACATGATTTTTGACATTTTTTTAAAGCAAAAAAAAATGTTACTTCTTAAAACAAGTTGCTAGATGTCACAAGCCACTGCAGTTACAAGAGCACATGCTTCATGTTGTCGTTTTGGGATAACCTGGATAATTTTTGAATATTGACTGCAAAATTGAGCTATGAGGAACAACATCTGATGGATAAGACAGTAGAAAGTTGCCGCATATGAAATAATTCCAGGAAGTATTAGACCGTATAATGCAGGATGCTGTTTCCAATTCACTATTTACAATTAAGGAAGGTCTGGTTACAGAGTACTTAGTACTTTTACCAAAACAATTCCTAAACATTTAGTTAAAAACCTACCAAACTGAAACTGTACATTGTCCATCAGGCGAATGGATGCAGGGGCACATCGCTATGGGAAAAGAATAAAGAATATGGTGAAACATGCAAATTAAATTATATCAATGCGCCTGGAAAAAAAACTGGCATGATAATAAGTACTGCTGTCTGACCAACTGTTAAACACTGAACTTCTGCAAAGGGTTTTCATCATTCAGTAAAAAGATATTCAATAATTCCTCAACACAGAGAGTCAAGATTAATGGTTTTAAAATTTGAACCATAATATATTGTTATATTGGGCCTTTTAAATAAATTGCAGATAATTCAAATATATCTCAGATTCAGTACTATAAAAGATTTTTAATAGTGTCCTGAAGGTAATTGTTTCACAACAACCTATTATTAGGCCCCAATTAAAGGGAGGAGACATACTGTTTCCCTTACTGCTCATCGGCTCATCGCTAGAGACCATCCAAACAGCAATATTATACGTTGTATAATATTTTAGATATGTGTATTAGTTTTATGAGCTGATCAATAAATTGATCTCTTCTAATTTAATTTATTGATCAGCTCATAAAACTAACACATATATATATATTAGAAAGTATTCTCCTCTACCATGTGTACTTAACTATGGTTCAGGACACTATTAAAAATCTTTTATAGTATTTTATAATATTTTGAAAGTATTCTCTCATATATATATGTCCTTTAATGACCCCGTAATCCCTTGCATTGGGGTGGAGTCGGGGCAACTGAATGGAGCTGAGTGTTTACTGGCTGGATGCCCTTCCTGTCGCCAGTGCAGAGTTTGCAGCTGATATTTACTTATTGTGCCCAGAGAGAGAATTATCTGCCGCTAACTAGGATCGAGCTCATAGCCTTCCGATTGTGAGGCGAGAGCTCCACCTCATGCCACTGCACCACTCAACTTTCTAAAATATAATGCTATATCATAAATACAAGTTAATTGTAACAGGTCAAAAACCACTTCAGAAATGTGATAGCAAAGGAAAAACCCTGTTGCTTAAGTCTGAAGGATGAATTCAGCCACCAGTTTCCCTTGGTCAAACAGTAAAATTTGCTCTCCCTCTGCAATCTGCCCTTCAGAATTAGGTGGCTCCCTTGAACTGGTTTTAGGTGGGATGCCTGGAATTGCAATTGGAGGCAGGGAAAATGTGCTTGGATGTTAAATTTCACCCAAAGAGGTACAGTTGTAAAATCAGAGATACATGGCAGATACTTTAAAAAATAGTCAAAAGATGACCAGGGCAAATAAAGAATAAAAGTAATGAAAAGACAATAGTAGATTTGAGCATTTGAAGAATACTGGGCCGTTCAAGAGTAGAGAGGAGAGAGGATAAAGTATGTATCCAAAATATATAAACAAATAGAAAAACAAATAGAAGTGTGCTTGTACAATGGACTGTTCCATCTACGGTATTCTGTCTTCTCCAAAAAATGTCCCTGTGGTTTCAAAGAATAGTGTAGGATCTGATATTATGGGAAAATTAAGAAATGGGGAAAGAGAGAGGGCATCCACCTTTTTAAAATTATACATCAAAAAGGAATATAAATGAAAAGAAATAAAAGATAGGAAACAATGAATAAAATACAAAGAAGAAGAAAAAAGTCTGGGAGATTAATTTTACAATGTATCATCAACTACCTATCCATTACAGATTATACTATTTTTAAAAAGTAAGAACCACTATTAGATTTTAAAATAAGAATGCTGCTTGACATTTGAAGTTTCTGCAGTTTAATATTTTTGTTGGGTTTCAATTTCAAAATTATATTAACTAGGCTTTTATTAAAAAATACTGATTTTAATGTAATGGAAATAAATGGAAAGCCTTTTCTACTTCTGAAAATTTGCCTGCTTATCCCTTTCCTTCTTATATCTTAATTTCTTAGATTTATCAGAATAACAGAGTTTGAAGGGACTTTGGGGGGCCTTCTAGTCAAATATAATTAACTACATTAAAATATTTTTTTAAATATAAAGGTTTTTTTGGGGAAAAATCAGTCGTTCAGCTATACAAGAAAACACCTAAATTCTTTTTAACATTGATGGAAAGTTTAATAATTTGAAAAAAAATACAATAAAATGACTGATGCCATTACACTTCCTAGAAGAAAACATTTTATATTTTAAATAACATAACTCTACTCCAAACATGCAAACAATAACATTTTTGTAGTCTACATTTAGGTTTAATCACACCAAAGTATAATTTGATTTGACATAAATTGGATTTTAAATACTCAGGACTAATTAAAGAGCTGCCAATTTTGGTGAAATTTACTCAGTAACTTAATCTCCACTACCTCTCTTCCCCTTTAAGATTGTTTTAAATGATAAGGCAGAAATGTATGTATGTATGTATGTATGTATGTATGTATGTATGTATGTATGTATGTATGTATGTATGTATGTATGTATGAATATTGGTCACACAAGCACGAAGCCAAAGGCACCAGCCTCAAAATGGGGAGTGGGACCTCGTCAAAACGTCACCAAGATACTCTCAATCTTACACGGGAAAACCCCCGAATACACCAAGACCTGCATACCAGTACCTGTGAAAATGTACAAACACACACACACTCTCACTCACTTACTTACTTTATATAATGTTTAAATATTAAAAAATATTGACACAGGAAATAATTCTATATTTATTATTTGTGGCATCAAGAGATCAATTCTCAAAAATGTAAATGTATTAAACATTTTACCAAGCTCTCTTTGGAATTGATTAGGTTATTGAATTGCAGTTTTAAACATGTTGAGAGGCAAGTGTAGTAGGGCACAAGCATGCCATCTAGTGAAAGTACTTGATACTGCAGCTTTTTAAAAAGTGCAATTAAATACAATTTGAAGACAAGATTACTTTACCTGCTTTGCTACTTCTCTTAAACAGGCCACCCCTTTCTCAAAGTTTGGAAATACTACAGAGCCGTACTTTTGGTATTCAGGGACTGGTCGAATTTTTATTGTAACTTCTGTTATCACTCCAAGGATTCCTTTATAAAAAGAGGAAAATAATCATTTTGCTACTGCAGCTGAAAGATACAGAGAATTTTATGATTTCATACCAATATCCAAAATCTTATTCCACATATTATTTAAAGCCATTAAAAAATGCAAACCACACAATAGTGTAGTTCATTTCTTTAAATGTTTCCCATCCTTAAAATTCCAAATGATAATGTACAGGGAGTGCAGTATTTCTCAAACTGTGAGGATTAGCCTTCCAAACATCATAGTATTTATTCACTATAGCATATTATAAGACTAAATTTTAAAAACAGTATTAAAGTTGTTATTTAACCTTCTGAAATGTAAGTAAAACTCAATCTGTGAAGTGGATTTGTGAAAGGATCCTGCACAAAGTACTGCTCTAGCACTCACTAAAACAAGAATAATTCACACTATTTGGTATAAGCAAAACATCTAAATATGTTTTTACTTGCAAATATAAGTTTTTTGAAATGGAAATGACTTCTGACTACAAAATAAAGATAGACATATTTCGGAAAGAAACATTTGCAGTTCTATGCAAATGAGCTCACTAAAGTATGTTGATGCCCAATAAACTACTGCCTGTTTCAAAATTCAATCAACCTTAGAACCACATGTATACAGTGGCTGTGTGGTGATACCTATACCATGATTTTATTCTGGCTTAATCCAGTAAGTGAGTTCTCCAATTGTGATTTATAAATGGTACTTTATAGCTAAGTGTAATCGATCATAGTTTGTTAAAACCATGATTAAATAAAGCATGATTTTGCACAATGCCTGAACCCTGCTATTTATTCAAGTCACTTCAGTTGAGAGTTAAGAAAATCTGTTTAGTCATTAATTTGTGCTAATTTTTCTTCCATATGTTTATTTGGTTCCTCAAACATATTAAGGATTTGATTCTAAAAGTCATTATGTTAAGAATTTATCCATAAGGAAATGCATAGAAAAGCTTTTCTGAACTATGAATAATACTATCCATAATTAGGCAAAATATCCAGGATGAGTTCTGTACGAAATAAAATCAGTAAATATAACAGTACAGGTAGTCCTCAACTTACAACTATTCATTTAGTGGCCATTTGAAATTACAACACTGAAAAAAGTGACTTATGACTCTTTTTCACACTTATGACCATTGTGGCATCCCTGTGTTCATGTGATCAAAATTTGGATGCTTGGCAAGCAACATATATTTATGACAGTCGCTGTGTCTCAGGGACATTTGATCCTCCTTTGCAACCTTCTGATAAACAAAGTCAACCAGGAAGCCAGATCCACTTAACAACTGTGTTACTACCTTAACAACTTCTGTGATTCATTTAACAACTGTGGCAAGAAAGGTCTAAAATGGGGCAAACCTCACTTAACAACTGTCTTGCTTAGCAATACCTTCAGATCCTAAAATGAAATGATGAATATCAGGTCCTGTTGACATGCGTGGTCCTTGACAGCTTTTTTGGATTACGCCTTTGGGTGTTACCATTTTTATATGAACCACCTGTATAAAATAGAGTCCACTTAATACTACATATGAGAATATATAAAATATGCATGTATATTAAATGCCCAGGAAAATCTAATCTACGTCCTATTTTGCCATGGTAGATAGAAACAAGAAAGAAACTGACACCACAGAACTTTGTATTCCTCTAAATAATATAGTCTAGTAAACAAAATTTGGTGCCATCTTAATTCTTTTCCACCCAAACCACAAAACGCAGGAGTACATACATTGTTTTCTTTTCATGTGTCAAATAAACCCAATATTTGTCAACCACTAAACTACATTTTAATATTTTTTTCTGAATATCAGCTAATATTCGTTAGTAACAGAAACATAATACAAATGCAGAAGTTAGATTATATATTGATAGAAAAGTAGAAAGAAAGAAAAAGAATTAAAGAAAATGTTTACCAGATCTTCAATATTTCCATAAATATTTTTCTTCATGCCTGATGCTCGGGTGGCTACCCACCCTCCAAGAGTACTAAATTCCATTGAGTCTGGTTCATGGCCTGTACAATAACCACTTTCACCAAGCTAAAATAAAAGAAAAAACCCATTATTTTAACCACATTTAGTTGTTAACGTCCACTGCAAAGTTCAGTTCTGTAAATGCTTTAAAAGCTACTTCACTTAGACAGGTGGTCCTCGACTTACAATCATTCATTTAGTAACCTTTCAAAGTTACAACAGCATTGAAAAGTGTCTTATGACCACGTTTTGTGACCTTCTGACAAGCAAAGTCACATGATCAAAATTCAGATGCTTGGCAAATGGCATGTATATGACAGTCACACTCTCCTCGGGTCATATGATCACCCAGTCAGCTTCTGACAGTCAATGGGTGAACCCAGATTCACTTAATGACCACATTACTCATCGTCAGTTGAGGAATGCCTGTATTCTACCTTTTCCTGATGGATTGTGTTCAAACAATGTTGGTGCAGTATATTTGAACCAGTATCAATTTCTTCTTGCTTCCAATGCTGAAACTATGAGTACACAGAAACTCTTATCTAAATTTGATAATGGCTGGATGATGGCGAACATGACATTATATTGAATAAGTGGTGGTACTGTCAGTCAGAAGAAAGAAAATTCAACTTGTCCTAATGGTTGCACTCCACTTGGAAGAGTAAATCCATAGTCTGGTGAGGATCCTT
The DNA here is from genome assembly GCA_039707465.1 of Rhabdophis nuchalis. Classification (NCBI taxonomy): domain Eukaryota; kingdom Metazoa; phylum Chordata; class Lepidosauria; order Squamata; family Natricidae; genus Rhabdophis; species Rhabdophis nuchalis. The sequence continues at coordinate 189,349,203 of CM077643.1, read as the reverse complement.
AACTCCACCTCTCTATGGATATCCAGTTGGTGATGGCAGTTAAGAAATGCAATTTTATGCTTTTCCTGAACCATATCTTATTCATATTTTGATTGCAACCTAGTTAGACCACAGGAATGTAGTCTTCTCAGGATTACCTTAGAAGAGTATTTGAAAGCTCTCCAAAAGACCAAAATATTGCAGCTAGGCAATTCTAGGAGTATAATACGCCTACAGTTAGTCCTTGTTTAGCGACCATTCACAGTAATTGTGAAAAAGTAACTTTGCAACCGGTTCTTGCATTTTCAACCAATGCGGGTCTCTAAAACAAAGAAAAGCCGAAATAAGATCATAAGGATGGTCATGGTTTCACTTAGCGACCACTTTGCTTAACAATTGTGGTTGCTAAACGAGGATTACTTACATATTGAAATACTTGCTCTTTTTGTAAAGATGGGGGATAAAATTTAAGGCATTGGTGTTCACCTTTAAAGCCCAAAACATCCTTGGACCTGATTATTAGGGACTGTCTGCCTTGGTATGAATATAGGTACATATTAAGATCAACAAGACATGTCATCTGTTTTCTGTTTCTTCATCTATTTGGCAAATAGGAAAGGCCTGCTGTTTGGTGTCAGAATTCTAAATCAGAGGATCCACATAATTACCATTGCATAGTTCATATCAAATTAAAACAAAAAACAAAAACCCCACATTTAATATCTTTTGAAGAGAGTATGGGTAAAGGTATCACTCAATGTATCATGAATTCACAATTAGGATGCAGATTCCCAAAGTACATGTTATTTAAAACAGAATCCATTACTATTACAAAGGCGCCAAACATTTTATTTTAAGAAGAGCCTTTTGTTCTTTTGATAAGCTATTCTAGTTAATACCCATATTTCCTTATTTGATTACATAATTTTCTTCAAGATGATAGCTTATTCTGGATCTAAATGGAAGGACAGAAAAGTTCCCAAAGATAGTGACAGTGTTGTTTCTGGTCAGTAACCAAAAACAAAATTTTTTAACATACATATTATACCTGCTAAGATTAAAATAAACAGAAAAATTAATAACATAGCAACCGTTATTAGGCTGGATATAATGGGAATAACCATACAAATATATTTACTTTATGAGACAATATATGGCAGTATATTTCAGACTATAATAATACCAGCATTCTCAAAGATGTAGGTTAATGATACCTGTTTTTCCAAGTCTTGGCCAACAATGCCAGCATCAACGTGAGCAGTTAAATTTTTCTCATCTATCCAGTGAATCCTGTTCTATTACAAAAAAGAAAAAGAACTTGTGAATAATACTGGCATTTAATTATTCAACAAAGCACAGTTAAAGTCAGTGATTAGTGCAGCAGTAGGCATTAATTATGTGTAAAAACCACTATTCCAGGAATGAAATGTTCCATCTCCAAAGGCAGAGTTTTGCATAGCTGTATAGACTATAAATCAATAGAGACAAGAAGATGAATGCATCTTGTCTATTTGCATTGCTGAAATTGCACATATGAGGACAAAAACACCAGTCAGAAATCAGAATCCATACATTCTTTTAAGAATTTAAGGAATTAATGAGATGAGGTTGAAATTAAATTTCATCTTACTTCAATTAACTGCAGATGTCAAAATAATTCTAAAGTGACAATGTACCAAAGACAAGGCTTTCAGAATAGTGAAAAAGTTATAGTAGCAGAAAGTATTTTATTCCTTATGTTTTTCTGACCGAGGCCTCCCAAGAGCATGAAGCAAACTCCTGGTCCCGACAAAAACTCCTTTTATTAATTTACGGTGAATTCTGCTCATTCACATACAACAAAGTCTTTCAAGGGGGGATTTACAGTTATCTGGTGTAGAGAGCTGCAAACTTGGCAAGGAGTCCGGAGAGTCATAGGCCAATTAAGCAAACTAATTGTCTCCTGCAATCTCCACTCCCCTTTCACTCCTCTTTTACTTCCTCTGGGAGGGACCATTCATCATCCACCTCTGGTCTTACTCCCAAGTTGACTCCTACTCGGCACATGCACACACTGGAAATAGGCTCCAGCTGTTTGTCTGCCTCACTGATGTCTGACTCTGAAGGCAGCTGATAGCTGGCATACAGCTCTGGACCCCTCTCTGCCTCTGACACAGAGCCCTCATCCAAGCCTTCCCCAGACTCCAGGATTGGCCCATGTTCCTCCCCAACCTCCTCACTGTCCGAATCTGCTGCCAACTCCGCTGATCGCTGGCTGGGCACAACATACATTCAGTCTTGTTCAAGACATGTTTTTCAAGAAGAAAATAGTAGGCTTGTGCCAATTTTAAACTCTTTGGTGTAAGTTTGTTGCTTGTCTTATTTTATACTCAGATATCCATCTATGAAAGTGATATTACAAATACTACTTTGAACAGGGGTCAGACTTAACCTGCTTTTACAGAATGTAGGTTTCTAAAACTGTTCCTCCACTAGTGTTTACTCCCCGCACAATAATTCCTTGATGAAAGATTTTTTCCCATGCTCATACAACATGATCTTCATCTTATCCACTGTGTGAGTGAAAAAGCCTTAAGTAATTAGCAGGATCAGCCTTAAAGTTATATTTTGCACCTATTCATGCAGATATCCCAAAACAGCTTCAAGGTATGCAAAAACATTTATGCTTTGTCATTCATAACCTGGGAGGGAAACCAGACAACTTAGCAAACAGAGGAAATGATGAAGAAAAGGCATCAGCGACAGGGACTGCACATTTCACACTAATATTGTTTTCTACCAACTTAAGGATGTGTGGGAGCAGAGAAAAATCCTACCAGTAGAGTTTTACAGTACGAGGAAGAATGGAATTCCAAGTCTATTGGTAAAATCAGTTTTCTTCTCCTTCTCCTAATCTGTCTAGACTGCATCTGAATATATTTGTTGCTTCAGGAGGGGTGAGAAAATCCTGCTTGTCAATGTAAAAATCTACTACCATGGTGTTTCATCATGGGCTTCATCAAAAGAAATATGACAAACTTGGGCAAAGATACACAGGTGGCAAGAAAAGATGATATGGAGACCTGTAGATTTTAAACCTGAATTGTTTTTATTAGGTACTAGCTATACCCGGCCACGCGTTGCTGTGGCCCAGTCTGGTGAAATGGCCAACCAATCTGTGTGTAGATCTACACCTGCACACATACACACAACCACCATATAACCCCAACCTACCTATCTACTGTATTTCTCCCTCTCTATCTATCCCTCTACCTACCTACCTACTATATTTCTTCCTTTCTCCCTCTATCTACCTACCTACCTACTGTATTTCCCCCTCTCTATCCCTCTACCTACCTACCTACTGAATTTCTCTCTCTCTCTCTATTCCTCTATCTACCTACCTACTGTATTTCTCCCTATCTATCTATACACTTACCTACCTACCTATTTCCTACCTACCGGTATTTCTCCCTCTCTGTCTATCCCTCTACTTACCTACCTACTATATTTCTCCCTCTCTATCTATCCCCCTATCTACCTACCTGCCTACCTACTGTATTTCTCCTTCTCTATCTATCCCTCTACCTACCTACTGTATTTCTCCCTATCTATCTATCCACCTACCTACCTACTATATTTTTCCTTTCTCCCTCTACCTACCTACCTACCTACTGTATTTCTCCCTCTCTATTTATCCCGCTACCTACCTACCTACTGTATTTCTCCCTATCTATACACCTACCTACCTACTGTATTTCTCCCTCTCTATCTATCCCTCTAACTACCTACTGTATTTCTCCCTCTCTATCTATCCACCTACCTACCTACCTACCTACCTTATTTCTTCCTTTCTCCCTCTACCTACCTACCTACCTACCTACCTACCTACCTACCGTATTTCTCCCTCTCTATCACCCTACCTACCTACCTACCTACCTAATTTCTCCCTCTCTATCTATCCCTCTATCTACCTACCTACTGTAATACAATAATACAATAGCAGAGTTGGAAGGGACCTTAGAGGTCATCTAGTCCAACTCCCTGCCTAGGCAGGAAGCCTTATACCCATGATGGCAAACCTATGGCACGAGTGCCACAGGTGGCACACGGAACCACTTCTTAGGGCATGCGAGGCATTGCCCTGTCAGCTTCAGTGTGTATGTGTGCCCTGGCCAGCTGATTTAGGCCTTCTTTTGAGACCATTTTTTGCCCTCTGGAGGTGGGGGAAGGCTGTTTTCACCCTCCCCAGGCTCCTATAAAGCCTCTGGAGCCTGGGGAGGACGTAAAAAGCATGCCAAATGCAGGGGGTCATGCACATAGCATTATGGATGTGGCACACCTGTGCACATCGCCCCTGCACTCCCCCTGCTTTTGGCACGCGAGCCAAAAAAGGTTAGCCATCACTCCCTATACCATTTCAGACAAATGGCTATCCAACATCTTAAAGACTTCCAGTGTTGGGGCATTCACAACTTCTGGAGACAACTTCTGTTCCACTGATTAATTGTTCTAACTGTCAGGAAATTCCTCCTCAGTTCTAAGTTGCTTCTCTCCTTGATTAGTTTCCACCCATTGCTTCTTGTTATGCCCTCTGGTGCTTTGGAGAATAGCTTGACTCCCTCTTCTTTGTGGCAACCCCTGAGATATTGGAAGGCTGCTATCATGTCTCCGCTAGTCCTTCTTTTATTAAACTATATTTCTCTCCCCCCCTCTCTCTATGGGCCACCTGGGAGTTTGCTATCCCAATGCCTTTTTGACCCTAAGAGGCCTCCATACGTTGCTGAGGAAATGACTGTTGGTGGGAGGAGTTACAGGGAGGTGAAAACCTGATCAGTGGGTACATTTTACATTTGTGTACCTTGCACATGACACACGTGTGCTAGGCACAAAATGAGTAGGTATTCTATTATTGGAAGTCCTTGGGAACATTGTGTCAAGATTTGAGGTAAATCGGTCCAGTAGTTTTTGAGATTAGTGGATTTGTACAAACTATTTTACATTTTTATTTATATAGAAGATAATATCAGAAGAAACTGATAAGAAAAGTATGTATTTAATTTTACATATCTTAAGAGCAGCAAGGATTACATTCACACAATACTGGAAAAATGAAGATATATGAAGAAAAATGAGAGATAGTCAGGAAGATACTAGATTGTGAAGAAAGGGATAGATTGATATTGAAAACTAAACAGAAAGAAGATGTAGAATACTATCAAAACATGTAATCTATTTTGCCAATGGTTGGACAAAAGGGATCGAGATTAAGAGTGTAAATTAGTATTGTTAAGCAAACTATCATATTTTTCGGATTATAAATTGCACCAGACTATAAGAAGCATCTACCTTTAGAAGAGGAAAACAAGAAAAAAATAGTTTATGGTCTCTGTGCGTTACGTTTTCGCCCTCCCTGGCCCTTAGAAGAACTGTGTAGTGTTCCGCATGGTCTGTTTTAGCTAAAACCAAACTTGTTTTGGGGCTCTCAAGCCTTCCGTACATCATTTTTTCGCCCTCCCAGGCTCCTAGAAGCACTCTGCTGTGCTCAACTTGGCCTGTTTTTGCCAAAAATGCACCTGTTTTTGGCCTGCAGAGTGCTTCTGGGGACCTGGGAGGGCGAAAAAGTGATGCATGAAGGGTTTGGGAGTCCCAAAACGGCCCATTTTCGGCAAAAATGTGCCATGCAGAACACTGCAGAGTACTTCTGGGGTCCGAGGAGGACAAAAATGTGATTCACAGAGGGTTTGGGAGGCCAAAAGTGCCCTTATTCGATCTATAAGGTGCACCTATATTTTCATCCACTTGGGGGGGGGGGAGTTGTATCTTATACTCAGAAAATTATGGTAAATACCCAAACTGGTGTTTAATAAGCACTAAAAAATGTATTTAATAGAAAATCAATAAAATAAATGTGATAAACTAATATTCTGTAATGTATGAAACCACATATCAGTTTTAAAAACCAGTCTTGCAGCACATTAATTCTGACAAAACATTCATAATTTTTGATTACATTTTATGTCTTTAGCTACTGTATCAGTTGTGAACCTGGAAAGTTTTTTAAAGTGAACTAATGTCAAAATGATATTATCTCTAATGCAAGTAAACAGCAACAAAGTGACTCTGGGGATATAAAACTATTTAATTGCTCACTCTAATATTTATTACAACTGACAAAGTTCAAATCTAAATTGTAGCCTTATTTTCATTGATTACTATTAAAGAATGTGGATGATCGGATCATCCACATTCTTTAATGTGGTCATGAATCAGATTATCACAATCTGGATCTTACTTTTTCAAATCACAAGCTCTACAAAATCCAATGTATTTGATGGTATGTAAAATGAGGTGATAAAGCTGTCTCCTAATTCCATATTTCACACTGCTATCAACTAGAAATGATGTCTCAACTTATAGATCTGGTCTCACAAAAAATGTATTGCCATATTTTTAAAGTGGTCTTTTAATCACAATTTTCTTCCTAACATCCAATCAATTGGTTCCCTTGTGGTCCTTGTAAGCAGAGTATTTAACAGTTTCTTCACATTTGTTATTAAATAAAGGCCTTTTGCTATTTCAGAAACTTACTGAAATTAACTAATGAAGATGTCATTAAAAACCTAAAGGAGGGTTCCAGAGGGAACTTTCTCTCATCACATCTATATCAATATATATAATAGCCAATAATTTTAAATTTCAAGTTTTAGGATAAATTGATGAAATGCTATTAGAAAGATTGATACTCATTGTTTAAGTTATCTTGATTCTCAAGGCCAATATTGTGAATGCTCTTGCTGGAAACTTACTGAAAATATTTTACAAACTCATCATGCTATTGGTGCAGGAGATGTCATTTAAAAAGCTAATTCTTATCAAATAACCAGTGAGAAATAATGGATATGAAACAGGAGAAAAACAGATTAAAATGTTTTACACAGCTACTTAGCATAAAGATCCCACAAGTGATGACATAAATTCCAGAAGAATTAAAATACTCAATGAATTAAGGTGATCCTTAAACTAAGTGAAACATTATAAGAATGATATTCTGTGGAATACTTGACTTGCAACTGTTTTGTACACATACCATTTGTGACGTGTCTAGTGAAACGATTGTTCTTTTTTCATCAGGAGGACACTCAAGTGCACTGGTAACGCTTGTGCCTCCTGCAGATATGAGAAACAGATCAATTTATATTTCACTTGTTACCTCAATATTAGTTCCTTAGATTCTAATTTGATATCCACTGACAAAATAGAGAATGCTGTGAATGAAATTATGATGTAAACAAAGGATGAGACCAAGGAGAACAAGCCCTAGTCCCAAATATTTATAGGATTTAAATAAAAGATGCATATAAAGATTTTCATAAACAAAATACTATGTGGCAAAAGGTATTTTCTATTAAAACTAAACAATTCTATTTGGCATATCTTAAGATATTATTGTGCTTTGGGGCATGCCTTAAAAAAACATGTTTTTAAAAATGTTGTTAGCTTGATTACTTACCACCATAAGGTATAATACAAATATTATGCTTGCAGGCTATTTCCACAATTTTAACTACATCATCATGGCATTCTACAAAAATGAACAGAGTAGTAAGAGTTTAAAATATTGTATTTTAACATAAATATTGCAGCTGAATATTGCAACTAATCTCAAAACATTTAGAAGTCAGTTTTCTAAAAATTAAAATACTTAATTGTATTAAAAGAATAAAGTCACCAATATTTTTGACAGCTTTTAGACTGAAAAGAATCCTTACTGCAAATTAACCATTAACTATGGGAGAAAATGAGATGTTAGCCTCCTTTTAAAAAACAGTTTTGAGCTCATACTATAAATATTTTAAGATGTGCATGTTGTTTAAAAAAATTCATGACCTCCAAGTAGCTTGGATTAGCCAATCACAATACAGCAGAATTGTTACAGTCCAAATATTGAGTTGCAGATTCAACAGAATTTTTTTTAAATAAAGGTCAAACAAACAAAAAACCAGTCAAGTCCAAGAGTCTTGAAAGATACTCGACTCTTAATATCTTAAATTAGTAGTCTTCCAGGAAAGGCTGCCCATAAACTTTAAACTTGTATTTTATTGTATTTATTGAATTTATACCCCGCCCTTCTCCAAGCGGACCCAGGGCGGCGCACAGGAACATTAAAAACATACAAACATATAAAACTATTAAAAAAAAAAAACAACTTATTCAACTCAAAACCTGTGCTAAAACCGAATTAAAATCCCCATTTTAAAAACTATCTACCAGTCAGTATTAGAGACTACGCTAGGCCGGCTAGTTGGAATAGATGTGTCTTCAGACACTTGCGGAAGAGGCGGAGGTCAGAGATGGTACGGAGTTCAGGGGGCAGGTCGTTCCAAAGGGCTGGTCCCGCCACAGAGAAGGCTCTCCCCCTGGGTGTCGCCAGTCGGCATTGTCCGGCCGACGGCACCCTGAGGAGGCCCTCTCTGTGGGAGCGTATCGGTCTAAGGGATGTATAGGGCAGGAGGCGGTCTCGCATATAAACTGCAAAGACAATGCTCCTAGGACCCAGACCAAGTTTCAGGGAGGGAAGGCACAGCACCCCCGAGGCTGAAGTGATGATCTAAGTTATTTGGGCCTGCACAGAATGCTTCTTTTCTAAGGCAATTAGTATAGTTCTGATTAATACATTCCAATTGACTGGGGTCACTAATAATTTCCACATTAGAAGTTTGCACGTGATCAAATGTGTTGAATGGCAGCTTTGCATCATGCTGCCCAATGGTCAGCAAAAATTTCAGGCACTGGAAACCCAATTGATTTCATGTATACAACCTCTGTTTTAAAATCAGAGTATTTCATTAGCTCCAATGGGGCTTAGTTATTTTAGTCATGCCAGGAGCAATATTCTTTTAATCATGCAAATTAAGTACTACATAAAATGCTAAGAAAAATTAACTTTCTTGTGATTTTCTTTCAATATTATAAGCCTCCCAGGGTTATCGTGTGGTAAAATGGGCGGCCAATACATTTTACAAATAAAATAAAATAATAAAATAGTCTACTATATAAGCGCTAGCAATTGGAGCTGGGATTAATTTTATTATAATGGGACTTAGATACGGTGATTCTCATATTATTCTCATACAGTGTTAGTAAACAATCACAAATCTTGGATACAGGTTGCTACAAATTTTGCTCATTTCTGATAATGCATTATCCCTGAATAACCAAGGTAATCATAAAATGACATGCTTTTTGAAGGAAAAACATAACACATGCCATTCTCATGATTACATGGAATTTGTTCAATTCTGCATCTGGACAGCTTTGTGTAACAACTGAAAATACCATGCTCAGAAGCTTGGAAAATAAAAGGAGCACATCTTGAATTACTGTAATCCTCTCTAAACATTAATGTATTTCATTCTAAACATTTATGCATTTCAGAAAATGTTATAACTCATTTGTTTAATAGGAATTGATTGTCTAAAAATAAGGTTCAAAAGCAAGTAATTTTAAAACTTGCATTTGACTTAGAAAAATTGGGGCTTTGTGTATACTAAAATAAAATTTTATTATTTTATATTTTTATTGTTTGGTACTCTGTTTATTCTAAATTTTGAGTCTTCCCTTTATTTTGGAAGAAATGTCAAGAGTCAAATGCAAATAAAGGTTGTGCTTTTATAACAGCTCAAGCAACATGCGACATAAACAACATTCTTGGCAGATTCCTAGGCTGCATTTCTGGACCACTTCTCTAATACATACTTTGTATTCTGAGGTTCTATAAATTGTTTCTCAATTCCACTTTTTCCAAAATTGAAAATACTGTTACATAAGTTCAGTGGGAAACGGAACAGGGAACGGCAAGAATGAGAAAGGTGTTCTGAATAGCTTACCTGGCCATACCACTACATCAGGAACCCGCTTAAACATTCCTTCCCTGAGCAAAAAAACCTCGTGTAGGCAATGACCTGAAATACAAAGTAAAAATAAGTCTCACAAAAACATCAAATGTTGAAAGCAAGCAATTAAGATGCTATTTTGGGCATGCTGATTTTGCTTACCATGGGCTCTAAAAAGTCTAGATTCTGCTTCCTGTGTATATGAGATTTTAGCATTTTGGAGGTCTTGGAGAAATTCTTCACTTGCAATGGAGGGAGGTACATCACTGATATTTAAGGATGCCTTCAAAGTAAAAAAAAAAAAAAAAAAAGAAAGAAAGAGAGAGAGGGGGATAATTTCCAGTGTATCTATTCAGAAAAAAATGAATCACCTCAGAAGGGCATCATTTTCAAATATGATAAAGGAAAAGCAATCCCAACTCTCTTGCCAGCAAAACAGAAACGTATGTGTGATACAGTTCTTAGTATTTTTTATAGCACACTTTTATTCACAGGCCTCGAGAGACAGAAGAATAAACCTTTTTCTAAGACAGACATCTTGAAATACTGCAACAAATTAAAATCAGTGATCTATCAATGTACAAAAGCCGAAGTTTTAAAGCAAACAATCCCTGCTTAAGAAATTTTGAATTAACAGATTATATTTTCAACTAAAGATCCTCACTGACAAGATAACTACCTGGAAATAAGGCTGGAAAAATCTTTATGTCAGAGTGGTAGAGGATAATGGACAAAATAAGCAGTTTTATGTTTTAACTGAACAGTATATAATGAATTAACTACAGGTTAATGATTAAAAAACACACACGGCCAATGTATTCACTTACTTTAGGAGTAGTTTTATGTTCCAGATTTCCGCCAAGATTTTTCTCCACCCAATCTCTCAAAAGTGGGAATATCAGTCCGCCTATTCGATACCTGAATCCAAAAGCATTTTCATCAGTTCCTTCCACAGTGAAGCCTAGTAAAACCCTGGTGCTAATTTCTTTATTGAGATATACACAAAACAGTGGGCATATAATTTCTAGAAATAAAAGTCTGAATATCTGAGAAGATGGGGATATTAAAATATCAGTCATAACAAACTGATAAGAAATTTAATATCTGAAACTTTAAGCATGAAGTAACCTTGCAAAGAAATATGGCTATGATTTCTGTAATAAGAACTTCAACTCAAAAACTTTTCAGAATTCTGTCATGGTCTAATACAGAAATAAGAGTTACATAATTTTTAAGTTCAGATAAAGTATTCCACTGCACGTTAAGCAAGCTATAAGACAAATCCCCATGCTAATTACAGCAAATCAAAACATAGAAGTAGATTATTAATACCCTGTTTCCCCAAAAATAAGATCTCCCCGGATAATAAGTCTAATCAGGTTTTGAATGCATGCATAAAATAAAACCTCCCTGAAAATATTGCAATACAGCAGCAGCCATGAGATGACATGCTCGTTGCCTCCTGCACCTCAAAAATAATAAGACCTTCCTGAAAATAAGGCCAAGTGCTTATTTCGGGAGTCAAAAGAAAATAAGACCCTGTCTTATTTTCGGGGAAACATGGTAGTGTTTTGCTATGGAGGGGAGCAATAATGGAACTTAGTTTTGGCATCAGTATTGTTTTGTGTATTAACAAGTCACTTGATTCCCAATGACAAATTATTCAAGAAATTGAAGACTGATAGTAGTCAGGAATGCAAAATATGAGATTTCCGCACTGAGCTTGCAAACATTAATTTTGCTACCTAATGTATCTTGTGCCTAAGATCATCGTCCAAATATGCAAGTGATGCAGACTGGGACAAAACCAGTTACAGGTAGTCTTCATTTAAAAAATTATTTATGTCTTTAGAGCAACCAAAGGTATAAATGATTTCTGTTATCCATTTTCTAACAGGAGACAACAAAGTTAAAACGTGGATAAGGGTTCAAATCTTAATTCAGAAACAATATAATCAAGATATTTCTGGTTCACTCAATTACAGAGCAGCTATAAAATTCAGGAGATACAAATAAACAATATTTATTATAGAATGCATAATTGTGTTGGTACTTTTAGAAAATTTGTTACTGCAGAATTTGGTAAAGATGGTTTAGATGAATTTAATAGCAAATATATGTCGCTCAGTTATGAATTGTAGACTCGGTTTTCAACCGTGGAAATATAAACAGGAGCAAACTCCACATTAATCTGCACTGATGATGTTACATAGTTGGATAATGAAATATTTGCAAACAAACTAAGCTCATAGAGCACCAAGGACTCAAAACATAACTTTAAGACGAGCTTAGATTAATGTGTGTAAGATAAACAGCATATGCCTAAACATATCCAACAGTAAATAAACTCTAACTGTAATTACTTCCTAACAAAAGAAAGGCTACTCCAATGTTAATTACCTATATGCCTCAGCAAATTTGTCTGTGATTATGTATATGGAAGCTTGCAGCTGAAATGTTTGATAAAAGCAGAATATGACAGAATTGCTATTGCTCATTCACACTGGAAAAGGGGACAGTTGTTCGTGTCACAGAGAATACAACATGGATGCATAATAATGTGATATTTTTTGGCTTTCAATGCTAGTACTCATTTCTTACAATATGTCATAACTTCAGTGCAGTCATTTTTCTGAAAAGGAAAGAAATTATTTATCTTACTGTCTCCATAGCTGTTACCTTTTTCCGGTGAATTCTCCTTGCCCCTTCTTATTGAAAATGAATTTTGAGTCATTGTATCCCCATCCATTCCACTTTAAAACTTCTTGCCTTAAAGGGAAATGAGAATTTTAAAAATGTGCTATTAGTTCAATATTTCCAACTTGTTTGGTAAATTAAATAACAATAAGACTTTCTTCCCTCTCCAATCTTTATTTTGTCCTCTGACAAAAATGGAAGTTGTTATTCAACACTCCTGAAGACATGTCACTGGGGAAAGGCACCTAATAGGTTTTCCATCCTATGAAAATAAATAGTCTCTGCCTTCTGCCTAATTCTGTTAGAACAGTTTAATGCCAACAGATATTCATCTGATAAAGTAGACTGTTGATCTGAGAAGCATAGGCAATCTCAAATTTGTTTAGCTTGTCCACCTCTAAATGCCTCTAAATTCTTCATTGTCTTAGCTATATAGTCTAAAACAGGGGTAGTCAACCTTTTTATACTTACCGCCCACTTTTGTATCTCTGTTAGTAGTAAAGTTTTCTAACCGCCCACCGGTTCCACAATAATGGTGATTTATAAAGAAGGGAAGTTAATACAATACAATAGCAGAGTTGGAAGGGACCTTGGAGGTCATCTAGTCCAACTCCCTGCCTAGGCAGAAAGCCCTGTACCATTTCAGACAAATGGCTATCCAACATCTTCTTAAAGACTTGCAGTGTTGGCGCATTCACAACTTCTGGAGGCAAGCTGTTCCACTGATTAATTGTTCTAACTGTCAGGAAATTTCTCCTCAGTTCTAAGTTGCTTCTCTCCTTGATTAGTTTCCACCCATTGCTTCTTGTCCTGCCCTCAGGTGCTTTGGAGAATAGCTTGACTCCCTCTTCTTTGTGGCAGCTCCTGAGATATTGGAACACTGCTATCATGTCTCCCCTGGTCCTTCTTTTAATTAAACTAGACATACCCAGTTCCTGCAACCTTTCTTCGTATGTTTTAGTCTCTAGTCCCTTAATCATCTTTGTTGCTCTTCTCTGCACTCTTTCTAGAGTGTCCACATCTTTTCTACATCGTGGCGACCAAGTTAATTAAATTAATAAAAGGAAAGTGCTTCAGTATCGGACAAAACCCCTACCGCCCACCATGGAAGCTGAAATGCCCACTAGTGGGCGGTAGGGACCAGGTTGACTACCACTGGTCTAAAAGGTACATTCTCCAGTAGTCTATTAATAGCAACACCTACTACCATTATGCATACATGCCAGTTATTTTGCTCTATGGAAACAGGGCTGCTGTTTGAAAGATCTTTTTCAGAGCTCACGGCATTGACCAAAATAGTTTCCCCATGAATGGAATGAAAAGAATGCAGACTTAACAGAATATATGCAGCTCCAAGGCTAAAAATTTTTCAATGTTATTTAAAATACTTTCAACCTTTTACAGAAAGCTGATCATTTCAAGTAGCTGAGGGTAAGGGTTAGAGTTTGGCCACGTTTAATCAGAAGGTCATTCTAATTCTGCTACTTAGGAATAGCAATGGGGGAACCAGACATAGGCAAAGGAAACAAACCAACAGTGCCAATTCCATCTCAGCACATTAATAAAAGTGTTTCCTACAATGTCACTGATTCTAACAATAATAATTGGTTAAGCTGTCTCCTTCTAAGCCATTTTTTAAAATTTTAGATGGCAAGGATCAAAGTAGGAAGCGTCTTTTATAAGAGATTATTCACTAATAAATGGAATTTAAAAAATGGCATCAGCTCTTTTGCCAAAAGCTCATTTAAGTTCACATGAACACTGATAGGAGGGGACACATTCTTTTCACAGACACTGGAATACTCACATCGAAAGCAAATGAACATACAGTAACTTAAATGTTAAGTAGGTACTGGGAGAACGATTTTCCTTAATATTGTCCATAGAGACATTATGTAGTCCAAAACAAGACTACCAATACCAAAATTGTTTTGCAGAAGCCTTCTGAGTTATACATGATTTTAAAAAAATCTAAGAATTAAATTAAAAAGATTAACAGGGAAAAGAAAAGAGATATCCATGCAATTCTGAGCAAAACTTTATGTCTCTCACTGGATGAAGTACCAGAAACTTTATCTGGAAATAATAATGTTCCTATAGCTTATATTTTTCAGTTTGAAGACCACCAAAGTGTTAAACTAGCTTCTGATTTAACTTTTTCAGCAAGTATGGATTTCTCCCCAACATCCCCTTCCTTTGAACTTTATTCTAAATTGAGAAATAGTTTAGGCGGTGGAAAAAGTAGGAAAACAATTACTTTTTTTCCTGAGTATAAACCAAGAGGAACACAAACGGAAAGAAAAGGTTTGTTATATCACTCTCCATATTTTGACTTCACTGAAATTTCTATTTAATTTTTAAAATGTATTACATTTATTTTACCATACAGAAATGAATGTGCCTGTTGCTGAACTATTCTGTGAATATATAAATGCAGTTTAAAAAAAACCTGTATAAATGTTATAGCACCCCTTGAAAAAAATTTCTCCAAGCCTGATTAATTGAACAGGAGCTAGATCTCTTTGAGCAAGCTCTCTGATTTTGCTTCCTAAGATCAGACAGCTTTGACTAGGTGCTGCCACCTGGTGTGATACAGTACAAGCATTTACTGTTATTTCTACAAAATAAAGTTACGTTGAAAAGGGATGACTAGGCCTTACAGATATACAGAAAAGTTCTGTTAGATAGAAGCACCTTACCAAGTTTAGCTGATTTTGAAAAGTGAAGTACGGCTACTAGATGGAAAACCATCAGGAAATGTCCCAGAAGACTAGAAAGATAAACTATTTTTCACACTGTAGCCAGGAAAATAATATAGACATGCCCATGAAGTTATTAAAGTCAAGCTCAAGAAGATTTTATTAAACAAAAATTCACTTTTAAAAAATGTTCATTAAATACTGTAGAATATTCCTGACAGTGGTTTATACATTAAAACCAAACCTTGTGGAGTGACAATCGTATCCATCTTGATATGCTAATAACTGGAATTTACTCACAAAATTTTTCAAAAGGAATGTGCATATATATAAAAAAGGTGTTTATTAATGATATGCTAAGCAGACATGATTCAGTCCAAAGGTGACTACTGGTAGATTTAGTATGAATTGTAGATACGGAGGTAACAAATTTAGTTTGCAACTATTACAGATTTGATATTCTACTACATATGATAGTGTGCAGATCTGTTGACTCCAGGTAGAGTGCAAATACCTTAATACCCTAAAAACCCTAACCATGTTAAGAAACCACCAAGAAGGAAAGTACACCCCTACAAAATTTGTTATTGCAAAGGGGGACGCCAGACTCAGATCGATCATATTACTACCTGGACATTGAAACATCTATAAGCAAACAACCAAGCTCAGAGAACACCAAGGCCTCTACAGTTTAATCCTGGGTTGTCTTCTCTCTTCTACTATTGGAAGATTCATTTACCTAGGAAGTATGTTAGCATTTTTAATGCTATCATAATTGTAATTATTATTTTTAATGTTATATGCATAGCACAATTTCTTACTATAAGATGTTTGTATAAATTATAAATATTAAATTATTATTATTATTAAAATTATTATTATTGTATGCCATCTAAATCTGTTTCATCAAAGCAACATAGAAACACTTGTAATAACTGAGTGAACAATGATGAAGCATCAACATCTCCTGAAATGTAGTTACTCAGGGTTAATGCTCTTGCCACTTCTACAGTATTTAACATTCACATGAAGCCACTGGATCAAGTAATTTGCTGACACAGAGTCAGTTAATATCAAAATGCTGATAACATCCAAGTCAACTAATTGATGCTGTCAAAGTTATTTTGTAGTTTGTACTCATTTGCTTTTGGCAATGCTGTAATTGCCTTCAAATTTGGGACATGCACTTCCAAGCAAATTTAACCAAGGTATCATATCCTATTACTTATAACTTTCTTCAAAAAGAGTTCACTCTAGCTTCTTATTTATCATCCATTACAATTTTGGAAACTTTGCAAGGTTTTCATTTTAGCCAGGCTGGAGTCAGCAGTCCTTTTGGGATATTTTAATGGTACTGCTATGAGTTTCTGGTTATGTCCATGGGGTGCTGGATCAATAGAAATTTTAAGCTATATGCTACTTTGCCGTTCCTGTATTAGGACTCCAGACAGACCTTCAATTTTGAAGAAATTTTCAGGCAAGGAATGTAAATTCTATTTACTGTTGCTTCTTTCACACAAGGATTACCATATTTTTCAGAATATAAGACGCATCTTTTTTCCTCCAAAAAGAGGCTGAAAATCTGGGTGCGTCTTGTACATCGAATACAGCATTTTTTACCTCCCGAAACCCCACCCCCTTCACCAAAATGGCTGTGCATAGCCTTACAGAGGCTTCCAGAGGGGCTGGGGAGGTCAGAAATGAGCCTAAAACGAGCTGTTTTTTGCCCCCCCCAGCCCGCAGCAGCACTCCATAAGCCTCCATAAGCCTATACATGCATTTTATTTGACAAAAAAAATAGCCCGTTTTCTGCAAAAACGGCCCATTTTTTGCTTATTTTTGACCCCACCCCACCCGCAGAAGCAATCTGCAAGCCCCCCCAAGGCTATTTATGCCTTTTATTTGATAAAAGGGCAAGTTTTGGAGAGGTTTGCAGAGTGCAAAAACACTTTTTCCCCCCTTTCGGAAAGCTGTTTGATTAGAGGGATTGATAAGAATTGCATTGGTCAAGTGCTGTACCTGCAGAAACCAAGTTTTAGGTACTACAGCAATTTCCTTCTCCAGCACATGGGTAAATACACTTGGAAACATCTACCTCCCTCCCTAACTACTCTCTCTCTCCCCCTACCTATCTACTTTATTTCTCTCTATTTTCTCTTTCTATCCCTCTACCTATCAACCTACCTACTCTCTCTCTCCCCCCTCCCTCCCTATCTACTGTATTTATCTCTCTCTCTATCCCTCTACCTACCTATCTATACTCTCTCTCTCCCCCTACTTACCTACTGTATTTCTCTATTTTCTTTCTCTCTCCCTCTCTCCCTACTGTATTTCTCTCTCTCTCCCTTTATCTACCTACATAATTACTCCCTCCCTCTCCCTCCCTATCTACTGTATTTCTCTCTCTTTCTCTCCTTCTCTGTCCTTCTATCTACCTACTTTTTTAAAAAAAATGCCTCTTCAAAACCTGGGTGTGTCTTATAACTGGTGTGTCTTATACTCGGAAAAATACGGTATATCCTCTCAAGTTGCCCAGTTTTGTGCTACTAGTTGTACAACATCACACTATTAACTAAGTTTGTTTTATAACTAACATGCTTGTCACTCCAAACCTTAAGTAAAACCCATATATATATATATATATATATATATATGTATGTATGTATGTATGTAGGTAGGTAGGTAGGTAGGTAGGTAGGTAGGTAGGTAGGTAGGTAGATAGGTTTTGGTTTATTTGGGTCTTTTCCCATGTAAAATTAAGTGTTTTTGCAACGTTTCGATGGGATCACACCCATCATCATCAGGCTGGAGCCTTTGTTTTCTTGTGAGTACACTGTGATCGAAGTGGCAGTTTTTCTATAAGTAGAGGTGGGTGGGGTTTGAATGTTGGCTCTGCTGCTTTAAACGGATTGGTTGGCTGATTTGTCACATCCTGATTGGTAGATGGAGTTGATGTTAGTTGAGAATGATTGATGATGGTGTCAGTGTTTGTGGCAGAGCCAACATTCCAACCACACCCACCTCTACTTATAGAAAAACTGCAACTTCGATCACAGTGTACTCACAAGAAAACAAATGATGATGATGGGTGTGATCCCATCTAAACGTTGCAAAAACACTCTTAATTTTACACGGGAAAAGACCCAAATAAACCAAAACCTACATACCTATACCCGTGAAAATCTATCTATATATATATATATGAGAGAGAATATTTTCACAACTCCTGTTGGGGCCCCGTTAAGGGAGGAGACAAACTGTCTTCCTTCTCTGCCTTTCGGCTCAACCCAGAGACCATCTGGGCAGAGAGCCATGAGATTACTGTTGTGTGAATTTTTTTAGATATGTGTTAGGTTTTTAAGGGCTGATTAATAAATAAATTGTAAGATCCATCCTGGTCTCTTACAATTTATTTATTAATCAGCCCTTAAAAACCTAACATACACACACACAAACATATATTATATAATTATATAATTATATATATTATATATTTATATATATAAATTATATATATATATATATATATATAATTTGTTACCCAAAGCTAGGAAACTAACTGGTATTATGTGACAGGATGAGCTCCTGTTCTTGCCCCAGCCCCTACTCACCTAGCAGTTCAAAAGTATGCAAGTGAAAGCAGATAAATAGATGCCACCTTGGTGGGAAGGTAATAGCGTTTCATATGTCCTCATGTGTAGTCATACTGGCCAAATGCCCATGAAAGTGTCTTTCGACAATGTTGGCTTCCTCAACTAGGAAACGGAGATGAGCACTGCAGCATGAGAACTTCCCCATCACCCCTCGCAGCGGCAGGCGCAGCAGGTTGGCGGGCTGGGCGGCTAGGCAGCAACCTCTGCCCCCAAGCCGGCCAAGCGCTCCGGACTGCAGGCATGTGTTGGTGCCGCAGGCTGGAGGGCTGGGACCATGTAAGAAGCCCGCTCGGGAGGGGAGGGAGGGAAGCCCTGGCCCACCCATCCTGGCAGCTCTGCTCCCCTTGCTCTTCTGGGTCCAGTGCATGCCAGAAACCAGAAAATCATCTCCCCGGTGCATGCATGTGCACCAGGCGGCTTCTCTTTCAGTTTCTGGCATTCCTGTATGCATGAAGACCAGCTGGCTGGCACACTGAAACTTGGAAGAGCAACGGGCAACGGCTCGCATGCACGGAGAGATGGTTCTGCATACCACTTCTGGCACGTGTGTCATAGGTTCGCAATCATGGCCCTATATCTTTTAAACAAAGAAAAAATAATGAAAAGAGTAACACTATTTCCAACACTATTTCCAACTTTTGTGAGTGTCTTTAATATCTGACAAATAATTTTGTTTTTGTGGACCACCAAGAGTCATATTTTAAGAAACACTGTCACAACACACACACACACATACACGAAGTACCAACCCCTATAGTAACCCAAGAGAGTGTTGTAAGGGCTGAAGCTGGTAAACCATAAACAAATGGATCTCAGGACAGGTATAATTATTATACAAACATGGAATAAATATTCATTAACTCAGGGAAACAGGAGGAATATGCAAACCCTAGTGCTGACGTATAGAATTTGATTCCCATATTTGAGTGTCTAGCTATGCAGTTTCTGAAGCTACTGTTGTTATATTACTACGTGCAATGTTGTTTCTGGTACTTAAGGATACTGCCATGGATGTGAAATCTGACCAATGGGAATATAGGAATGATTTCCTTTTGTTTCCAAAGCACATAAAGCAACCAGTCCATTTGCAATTAATCTCAAGAAGACAGAAAAAATCCACACTATCCAAACGCTTTACTCGAAATCCTGGATATAAAAAGAAATCAATAAATACTAATAGCTTTATTATTTTTGACTAGATTCCTGCCAGGATGATAACTATACAATACAATTGGTAAAACAATATTCTTTACATTTAATACAAGTACAGGTAGTCCTTGAGTTATGATGGCAATTGAGAATGATTTTCTGTCGCTAAGTGATGCAGCCATGAAGCACAATGTCAATTGACCATACTGCTTAGCAATTGGCAATCCTTGCAGTCCCCTCCTATTATTAAGCCAAGATTATGGGTCTTTAAGCCTCCTCCTTGCAACTTCCTGCCAGCTTCCAACATCCAAAGGCAGTGGGGAAGCTGGCAGGAAATTGCAAGTCCCAAGCGGACCATAGGCTGACAGGGAAGTAGTTGCTGCTGGATGAGAAAGAGAGCAATGGGATGTGGGTAGCTGGGGAGGCACAGGGTAAGCATAGAGGGGCTTGGATAGGAAAGGGAGAACGAGGGTGCACAAGTGGTGAGTGTGTGTGAATGGCTGGGAACAGTACGATGCAACGAGGTTCAGGGAGTGTGTGTGAATGGGCAAGACTTACTCAAGCAATTTAAAACTTTCCCTGTAGGCTTCTCCATTGCATTTGCTTTTGGGAAACTGCCAGGAATGGTTACAAATTGTGATCATGTACCTTGGGACAATGTAACCATTATAAGTGCACCCCCATTTTCAAGAGCCGTGATCAAAATCACATGACCACGAGGGTGCAGGAATGGCTGGTTACGCGTTTGTTCAGTGCTGTCGTAACTTTGAACGGTTGTTGAATGAGTGACCATTAATCAAGATTAACCATTAACCCACATATACAGATTCTCCCACATATCCTGCTGTGCTGTCTCATCATAGTGGGGTGGGGGTGTTCAGGAGTATATGCCAAAAGTATATATTACCAGAGGGGTCACCCAAGGGATGAAGGTCATCTCAGCTGACTAACTAAAGCAATAGGCCTCGATGTTGAAGGCAGACAATCATTTTAGTGATAATAGCAAAGACATCAATTCATGTTGTGCTAGAGAAGGCAATAATAAACTATTCCTGCATTTTACCAAGAAAACCACAAAGATAAAAAATGTAAAATGATAAACAATATAGTGTCGGATGATGAGCCCTTCAGATTGGACAGTGCTCAACTAACTACTGAGGATGACCCGAGGAAGAGCCTTCCGGACATCGATTGCTAATGTTGCCATTATAGAGAGCACAACAAACACAAACACAGGGAAAGTTCAACACAGTGATGCTTCAGGTAGTGTCATGTGCAACAGCCTATTGTAATTATCGGTGCACTGCGATTTTCCATAAGAGATGCACTGGCTGTCAATTATTTTCCAGGTGCAATTTATACTACTCATCTTTAAAGCCCTAAACTACTCAGAAACTGAATATCTCTGAGACCTTTTTCAGAGTTGAACTGCCTGTCCAGTAAGAACTAGGGAGGACTTTCTCAAAGACCCACTACTGAGGGAATGCTATTTTCAAGACTCTGGGCTCTTCTTAGTAATATAGTCCTCTTTTTGGTCAATTTACTGAGTGACTATTTAAGCTACATCTTCCTTATGTTTTCAGAAAGCTGGAAAAGCATGGCTCATCAGAAAGGCATAAGAGGACAAATAAGATCACACTGTGCTAAAAACTGGCTCATTACACTGATTGGTTTTAGTTGTATTGTTGTTGTTGATTGTTGTTTTTTAATCTTCTAATATTAACAATGTAGTTGTCAGAATCTCCAGCAATGAAGCAGCATGAAATACATGAGTAATACATAAGAAATAAAAACAATCAAGAAGATGTACCTTTGATTCATGATGTTGTTGAACATTGATGTGATGTCCCAGTGTTTGGAGGCCGTGCGGGTCTGGATGGGGAGGAACATGCTCTGACTCAACCCGTCCAAGACCGAGTGGCTGTGGTTTCCGATGTCCCGATATAGCCAGCTGGTTCCATCGTTGGCTATCGGGGGCGAGTCATTAGCCCCCGCGGAAAGGGCTCGCAACTTGGGTGTCCTCCTGGACTCGCGGCTGTCCTTGGATGACCATGTGACGGCTGTGGCCAGGGGAGCTTTTTATCAGGTTCGCTTGATATGCCAGTTGCGCCCCTTTCTAGATCGGGACTCCCTTCGCACAGTCACTCAAGCCCTCGTGACATCCCGCCTAGACTACTGCAATGCTCTCTACATGGGGCTTCCCTTGGGGTGCACCCGGAGGCTCCAACTAGTGCAGAATGCAGCCGTGTGGGGGATTCTGGGAGTTTCTCGATAATCCCATATAACACCTCTCCTGCACGAGCTTCAAGGTACTGATAACCATCTTTAAAGCGCTCCATGGCACGGGACCTGGTTTTTTGCGAGACCGCCTCCTACCACATACCTCCCTCCGTCCTGTCCGCTCGCACAGGGAGGGCCTCCTTAGGGTGCCGTCTGCCGGCCAATGCCGTCTGGCAGCCCCCAGGGGAAGGGCCTTCTCTGTGGTGGAACGACCTACCCCCCAACATTCATACCATCACGGACCTGCGCCGGGAGCTTAAAACTCACTTTTTCATCTGGCTGGCCTGGCTTAGATTTTAATACAAATTGTAGGGATTTTAGTAAGGGTTTTTAGATGGGTTTTAAAGATGTTTTTAGCACGGGTTTAAATTTAATATATTTTTATTGTAGTTAATTGTATTTTTGTATTGTTCTTAATATTTACCTATGCGCCCCCCTGAGTCCCTTCGGGGAGATAGGGCGGGATACAAATCCAATAAACTTAAACTTAAACTTCTTCCCATGTTTTAACCTACCCTCATTTGTTTCCTTTCCTCCAATTTGGGATTAAGAACACTTTAATGTGGTTAATGGGTTAGAAACCAGAAAACCACCAGTTCTACTCCTTTAGGCCCAAAACCAGCTAGGTAACTTTGAGCCAGGAATATTCTCTCAATCCTAGGAAGAAGACAATGGCAAACCACTTCTGAAAATGCAGCCAAGTAAATTGCATGGACTTGTCTTAGCAATTGTCAAGAGTCAACACGTACACGAAAAGATTAGAAAGGTTCTATTATACGCATTAGTTATTTATGTCATTTATCCTCATGACATTGTATGGCTTTACTATAATTGTGTACCTAAGTCAATTAAATTTCCATTCAGAAGGAAACACATTTCAAGAATAGCTCAGCAATACTAACTCCTGAATCAGAAGTAGGTTAATGTCTCTTTGGCAGGAATATCTGCCTTACCTTACCTCTCCTGCATTAGAAATCAATGCGACACTGCCAGTTCATTGCTGAATAAGAAGCTAAAGTGCCAAGGTATCTAATGACTATTTCACCACTCATAAATTGAACCACTTTTCTTTTTCTCATCATAAAAAAAATGCGATAAAGCAAGGAGGCTATCTGTAATTTTTTACTCTCCTATTGGTCAGTGGTAGGGAATTCTTACTTGTCCTCTGGAAAGATCTGTGCCTGATGGGAAAACAACAGTGAGGATACTAGAGATCTTAAGAAAATCTTAAGACTTTGGCGTGTGAAAGATATGCGGTAGTGATATTTCTATTATCGTTAAAGCTCTTTGTATATTATGGTATTACACAAAACATATACCGTATTTTTCAGAGTATAAAACGCACCGGAGTATAATATGCACCCAGGTTTTGAAGAGGCAATTTTTTTTAAAAAGTAGGTAGGTAGATAGAGGGATAGAGAGGGAGAGAAAGAGAGAAAAATACATTAGGTAGGTAGAGAGAGAGAGAGTGAGTAGGTAGGTAGGTAGGTAGATGGGGGGGGGGGAGAGATAAATATAGTAGGTAGATAGGGAGACAGAATGTGTAGTTAGGTAGGTAGGTAGCTAAAGGGATAGGGAGAGAGAGACAGACAGAGAGAAATACAGTAGGTAGGTAAGTAGGGAGAGTGTGTGTGTAGATAGATAAGTAGGTAGAGGGATAGAGAGAGAGAAATAGAGAGAGAGAGAAATACAGTAGATAGGTAGGGGAAGAGAGAGAGTAGGTAGATAGGTAGATAGAGGGGAGAGAGAGAGAAATACAGTAGGTAGGTAGGGAGAGAGAGTGTAGATAGGTAGGTAGAGGGATAGAGAGAGAAAAATAGAGAGAGAAATAGAGAAAGAAATACAGTAGGTAGGTAGGTAGATGTTTCCAGGCGTATTTACCCATGTGCTGGAGAAGGAAATCACTGACCACCTTTGGAACTAATCTTTGTTTCTGCAGGTACAGTATTTGATGAACGTAATTCTCATCAATCACTCTAACTAAACAGCTTTCCGAAAGGGGGAAAAAAACTTTTTTGCAGTGTGCAAACCTTCCCCAAATGTTTTTTTTCCCAAATAAAAGGCATGAATAGCCTTGGGGGGGGGGGGCTTGCAGAGTGCTCCTGGGGGGGGAGCCTGGGGGGCCCAAAACAAGGAAAAATGGCCCGTTTTTTTCGTTAAAATGGGCTGGTTTTTGGTCAAAAAATAGCATGCGTAGCCTTATGGAGGCTTATAGAGTGCTGTTGGGGACTGGGGGCAAAAACACCCTGTTTTTTGCTCATTTCTGCCCTCTCCAGCCCCCTAGGAGCTCTCTGGAAGCCTCCATAAGGGTATGCGCATGGCCATTTTTATGAAGGGGCGGGGTTTCAGGAGGCAAAAAAATGCTGTATTCGATGTATAAGACGCATCCAGATTTTCAGCCTCTTTTTAGAGGAAAAAAGGTGCGTCTTATACTCTGAAAAATGCAGTAGGTAGTCCTCAGCTTCCAACCACAATTGGAAGTGAAATTTCTGTTATTAAGTAATGTGGTCATAAAGCATGATAACATATGATTGCATCACTTAGCGACAGCAATCTCAGGACTTCCTGTTGCTGTGATTGTTGTTGCTGTTGTTAGCTGTTAAGTGAGTAATCATCCCAATCGGAGGCATTTCAAGCTTGGTCCCACCCACCCCAGGGAGGGATCTTGGTAAAGAAAGAGACTGCCTTGTTTTTAACTCCACCCATCATCCGCTGCCCCCCCCCCCACCAATCAGCTCTATCCTTTTGGCTAGCTTACAAAGAGCCATGGTGGCCCAATGGTTAAATGCAGCATCCGCTGCCCCCCACCACCACCACCAATCAGCTCTATCCTTTTGGCTACCTTATATCTGACCAAAGAGCCATGGTGGCCCAATGGTTAAATGCAGCATCCGCTGCCCCCCTCCCCCACCAATCAGCTCTATCCTTTTGGCTACCTTATATCTGACCAAAGAGCCATGGTGGCCCAATGGTTAAATGCAGTATTGCAGAGTTCAATTCCTTTGATCCTCGCTGAGTGAAGATTGACTGAGCCTTCCATCCTTCCAAGATGGGTAAAATGGGGACACAGATTGTTGGGGACAATATGCTGATTTTGTAAATCTCTTAAGAGAGGGATGTAAAGCACTGTGAAATGGTATATAAGTCTAAGAGCTAGTGCTAGTGTTATTTGTCTGGCCTTGCAAGGCAGCAAGCAGCTGCAGAATATGGCTTTGGGGCTGATTGCCATGTTGCAGCTCTAAAACTGCAAGAAGCTGAAGTCACAGTATAGCATGAAGTTCTTTATAGCGGGAAGCCCACTCTCGGCTCACCCATCAGAGCAGTGTTAAGTAGCTGCCTCTGGAAGCCTCAGAGGTGCAGCACAAAGCAACCCCCCCACATCCCCAGCAAGCCTCAGGTACCCCAGCCCAGACTTCCTCGCTGCCCTGCACCCCAGCTAATTTTCTTTTTGAAAGTCTTCTTCAGCTTTTTGATCCTTGTTGTTGCTGAGTTGTGCTTGCCCTGGCCCTGCTGTGAATTCATGTTCCTCAGGTCTCACAAGGAAACCACCATGATCTGGGGGGTGGGGTGGGGGGGTCTTGTGCAAGCTGCCTTGTGAAGAGCCAGAGCAGGCAAACTTGGTCAACAGTGGGAACAAGAAGATGGAGAGGGTCAGCTAGAGTATCAGGGGCCACAGAGTGTAGAAGGCGAAAAGGTCACAGATGTAGGGGAGATAGGTAAAGTAAGGAAGTTGGAAGTGCTCTTGGGGTCATAAGTGCATGTGGGCTGCCTAGCGCCCAAATTTTGATCATGTGACTGTTGGGGGCAATGCAACAGCCATAACTTTGCAGACCAGCCATAAGTTCCTTCGTAACTTAAAATGGTCGCTGAACAAATGATTATAAGTTGAGGACTGCCAGTATAATAAATTATTTTAATGAATCTAATACTTAATAAAACTTTTCAAGTTATTATGTAGTTGCTTTGCAACTCTTCTAACACAAGTATGCATTTTTAAAAAAAATGAAAACTTCACTTTTAACTGCATATGTGTGATGGAATGTGTGGATGACCTTGGAGAACAAAGAGAAGAGATGCTGCCTTGGAAAAAAAATCAAACAAGAGGAGCAGGATCCGCCAGTAGCTTAATGGGCAGAGAAAGAAACCAAGAAGAGACCCACCCTACTGGGCCGATCAATTAAAGTGGTGGTGGGAAGTTGGTTCTTCCGGATTTGCAAGAGTCTATTAATGTAGCTTTACAATAAAGTAGAATTAGTTCATCTGGTCACATTTCCTGTTTGGTTTACCTGGGAAGGTTGACAATATGCATAAGAACAGCTTACTTGACAAGTATTGTAAAATATGCATTTCTTGTTGGTGGAATGTATTTAACTTAACTATTTCAAAATGAACTTGGAATTCTTTTGCCACTGGTATTTAAAAATTTACATCAAGAAAATCAGCTAACGGCAGCATCAATCTAGGCACAGAAGTTAAGCCCCTCTTTAATACTTGGATGGAATATCTCCATGGAATCTCAGGCATTTACACTAAATCAGAGGTGTCAAACACAAGGCCTGTGGGACGGACTGCTTAGTTCTGGCCTGCAGGGCTGTCCTGGAAACAGCAAAGGACCAGCCTGTAGTACCTCTGCCAGGAAAAATGGAGCTCAGGAAGGACGTGCGTTCTGTTTTCGCTGGCAGAGTGATCGGCCACCACAGGTGCCCTGACACGAGCGATGTCAAGGCCACCCTAGCCACGTCCCTAGGTCCCCTCGAGGTCAAACACAACCCTGATGCAGCTCTCAATGAAATTCAGTTTGACACCCCTGCACTCGATTATGAAGGCAAAACAACATCCCAAATTATCTCCATGCTGGCACCCAGAATACTATGCAGACATGTCCATGAAATCACCTGAGTTTTACTTGACTCAAAGAATATTTTATTTCAGTAAGCTCATTAGCAAGCTCCTGAATATATAGTAGAATATGGTTCATAAATATTCTATTTTGGGCATGCACCATTTTTTTGCACACCTTTTCAAAACGTTCCCTTATTCTTTTGTCATACACTGACTGAACTCTAAAGGCCCACAGCTCATTATTTTTTTCCAATATGTTCTATCCAGAACATATTGGACATCTTTGCTTCCTCTACCACCACCCACCACAAGTACTGGTAGTCCTTGGCTTACAATAGTTCATTTAGTGACCATTCAAAGTTACAAAGGCTTTGAAAAGTTACTTATGACCATTGCAGCATTCCCGTGATCATGTGATTTACATTCAGATGCTTGACAACTGGTTCATATTTATGACGGTTGTAGGGTCCTGGAGTCATGTGATCACATTTTGCAAACTTCTGACAAGCAAAGCCAGATTCACTTAACAACCGTGTGACTAATTTAACAACTGCAGTCATTCACTTAACTGTGGCAAGAAAAGTTGTAAAATGGGGCAACATAAATTCTGGGCTTAATTGTGGTTATAAGTCAAGGCCTACCTGTATCCTTATTCTTATTTTAGCAAGCTGAACTCTTAAGTCATCCTGGCTAAATATAACAAATTCCTCAGGGCCAAAGAAGAGAATGGGTTAGAGATCTATCTCTTCAAATGTTAGCAAAAGGCAAACATAAGAAGAATCCAAGGGCCTATTTGGATGCTTACACTTCCGTCTGTTGTTCATCCAAAGCTTTGGCTCTTCTTTCAACATTGTTTGTTGCAAATTAATACACAAAACATTAAGATTATTAGACTGAGTTTTGAACTCCTTAATTAAAGGTGAGCTATAAATTCAATAAAAATACTGGGGCTTAGAATTATACTGCTCTTTATAAACCTGCTAAATTTTGCTCATTACACACCTGAACGGATTAATTTATAGTCCTCCTTTCAGAACATTTCAAGATCTTTTTACAATTATGAATAAAATCTCAATACATTTAAAAAAGGAAATATTAAGTCTAAGATTACCTGCCTTGCATAGAAAAGTTTTAAGTAACTGGGACATACAAACCTATTACAGGCAGAAGTCAGTTAAAGAAATAAAAGCAAATGTTTATGAACTGTATAACATTTTATACCTACAATTGTACACATCTAGCATTTTAACCTTTATTGTCAACCATCATAAAGAAAATTCAATATAACATCACCATATCTTTACAATTCTCTCTCTCTCTACACACACACACACACCCCTTCCCCAAAAATAAGACCCTCTTTTGACCCCTGAAATAAGCAGTTGGCCTTATTTTCAGGGAGGTCTTATTATTTTTGAGGTGCAGGAGGCGGCCAGCGTAGTCACCTCATGGCTGCTGCTGTGTTGCATTATTTTTGGGGAGAACTTCCTATCCAGGGAGGTCTTATTTTCAGGGAAACAAGTTATATACATACATGCACATACATATATAATATTTACATGCAAGAAGGTCCAAATTGTCCAGAAGTCTTCATCACACACACAAAATTACAAGCCACGAGCATGAGGAAGCTAGAGTTGTAACCTATCTTCCACTGTGCTTCTAACAAAATCTTGCTCATGACCGAGTAGGAGAGTAGAGTTTAGCTATCCTAATTGCAACAGCTGTCTCATCCCCCAATGTCCCAAATTCACATGACTTTACACCATCCAAATTACGGTAATATGCCATGGTGATCAAGAACTGTAGTGAGGCGCAAACTTAGGTCGGCATATTCACTGCCGAATTAAGTATACAAGTATAAGTACCTAAGAAAGAATTAAGTATGGGGAACTAGCAAACTTTACGACTAAACTCAGAGACAGCACTTTCAAAAGCTAAGCAAATTTATCAACCTTCTCCACTGATCAACTCTTCGACAGATACCAACAGGTTTGCCCGCTAGGATTCACTGGGACTTAATAAACATTTGCCCGCCTTCCAGCCCCACAAAGAAGAGGGTTTTTATATTACTATTACTATTATTATTATTTCCTTTGAATGCTTCAACGGTATTTCAAGCGGACCGTCTATCACCTGCTTGGGTGTCAGGCAGGGATTAACAAGCGAGAAATTGACCGGCGGCACATTTCAAGATGACAGGCAGGCGCCCTGCCCTCCTCTCTCCAGCACCGCTCAATGAAAGGTGCCAGGGCGCGGGCGGGCAGGCCTCTCGGGAAGCCCGCAGCCACCGGCGAGAATCCGCAACCGCCGCCCTCGACCCGTTTTCCCTCGCTTACCGTCTCTTGGGGAAGGTGCCCGACTGAGATCCTGGCGGCGTCGCGGCTGCTCGCCCTCGGCACTGGCTAGCGGATAGGTCGGCCTCCGAAGTGCCGCGCAGGTGGCCCGAAAGGATTCGCAACCTCCGGTGAGCGGCGGACTGGGACCCGACGCCACCTCCCCCGTCTCCCGGCGCTGCCGCCGCCATTTCACTTCCGTGTTGCGCCGTCAGGCGCCGCTGGGGTTAAAAAGGTGCGCGCGGCGTCCAATAGCAGTTATAGGGGGTCCCGTCGTGCACTGCGCCTGCGTCTGTATCTCTCTCTCTTTCTCTCTCCCATTTATAAGAATGGGGCGACAAAAAAAAAAGAGGGGGGGATGCTCCGCCCCATTGGCAGGGCGGGAGGAGCTCGCGCCTTCTAAATGGCTCCGCCCACCTCGAGTTTAATGAGTTCTGAAACGTCCCTTTGAACTTTGCCTTCCTCAGAGTATTTGGTTTTGCATCGGAGCCCTCTGTGAGATCGGATTTAAACGTCCACAGGTCACCTTAGCTGGAGCTGTGGGAGCTGGCGTTTAAGCAGAGTAGAGTTTTGCAACAATGGTACCCTATGTTTAATTGTACAATTGTTCGCTCAATTTTTCAGATATGCACAATGCACTGATTGTCTTCTTATTCCTCTATCTGGGTTTTCACCACCCACAGCCACCAATTAATTAACCAGTTTTAGCCTAATGTTGGGGGATTTGTGGTTTGTTTGTTTTGCAAAAGTTGCCAGAGTGATGATACTTCAATCGTCTTTTGACATACAAAAATTGGGTGAAGCTTTGAACCAATTTCCATGGAAATAATTTATTGCATTTGTTCATGCATTGTTTTCAGGAGCTGCAAAAAGGCTTGATGTTAACTTAAGGATTTACCCAAGTTGCTAAACTCAATTTGGGGGGGAGGATTTTTTCTTCTTCTCTGGTGCCTTAGGGAAGACTCCCTGACTGCAAAGACTGTCAAGGAAATTTGCCAAACGCTTATAAGCAGCAAACTTTTAAAATTTAATGCCTGGTAAAGATAAATGTTTTCTGATCAGGAAAGCAGAAGTGACATTGATAGACTTTATTATTGTCAGTTTCTTCATGCATTTTTCATTCAGAATCCATCAGGAAAACAGCTCTTTTGCAGTGCTGTCTATGTTAATTTAGTCTTTTAATTTAACCTATTTATATCTCACCTTTATGGTTTTTTAAAAAAAATAACAAAGTGGTGGGTTGGACAGAGAGAATGGGAGTGGCCAAAAATTACCCATCTGGCTTTCATGCCTATGACAGTTCTAGAAGTCTCCTGATTTCTACACTGAAGCATTAACTACTAGACCAAGTTTACTCTGTAATTATATTATAATTACTGAATTATCAATGTTTATTTTTCATTGCAAAAATGTGGTCAATCTGTATATTAACATATCAATATAGGAATAAGGTGAACGTAAAAGTTGCCCTTGCACATATGTGCTAGTCGTTCCCGACCCTAGGGGGTGGTTCTCATCTCCTTTTCAAAGCCAAAGAGCCAGCGCTGTCCGAAGACGTCTTCATGGTCATGTGGCTGGCACAACTAAACAGCCAAGGTACATGGAATGATGTTACCTTCCCACCAAAGGTGGTCCCTATTTTTCTACTTGCATTTTTATGTGTTTTCGAACTGCTAGGTTGGCAGAAGCTAGGGTAAGTAACAGGAGCTTACCCCGTTATGCAGCTCTAGGGATTTGAACTGCTGATCTTTCAGTTGACAAGCTCAGCATCTTAGCCACTGAGCCCCACCAATATAGGAATACATACTTGTAATTCCCAAAGTAATCTGGATTGAATCCTGTATGTCTCTGGTCTGATCTTCCATATATTTCTTGTTTATTCTTGTTCTACTTATAAACTTTCTTACTTCCAAGTTAAAATCAGACACATCTCTCTTCTACCACCACCCCCGCCCCTGTCTCAGAAGTTCAAATTAAATAAGTATTTGGAGCATACCACACGTGGGTTCCAGGGGTGGGTTTCAAAATTTTTGGAACAGGTTCTGTGGCTTGCCGGCCATGTGACCGGGTGGGAGTGGCTTGCCGGCCATGTGACCGGGTGGGAGTGGCTTGCCAGCCATGTGACCGGGTGGGAGTGGCCAA
The DNA here is from genome assembly GCA_039707465.1 of Rhabdophis nuchalis. Lineage (NCBI taxonomy): Eukaryota > Metazoa > Chordata > Lepidosauria > Squamata > Natricidae > Rhabdophis > Rhabdophis nuchalis. The sequence continues at coordinate 189,317,551 of CM077643.1, read as the reverse complement.
TTTGGAAAATGTGAAACTCACTTAACAATGGTCTTGGTTAGCAACCAAACTTTTGGGCTTAATTGTGGTCATAAGTTCTCTCTCTCTCTCTCTTTCTTTTTCTTTCTTTCCTTCTGTCTTTCTCTCTTTCTCTGTCTCTCTTTCTTTCTCTCTTTCTTTCCTTCCCTCTTTCTTTCTCTCTCTCTCTTTATTTCTTTCTCTTTCTCTCTTTCTTTCTCTTTCTCTCTTCCTTTCTCTCTCTCTTTTTTCTCTTTCTTTCCTTTCTGTCTCTCTTTCTTTTTTCTCTCTTTCTCTCTGTCTGTCTTTCTTTCTCTCTTTCTTTCTCTCTCTCCCACCTTCTTTTTTATCTTTCTCTCTCTCTGTCTCTCTCTCCTTTGTTTGCCCATCTGTCACTCTATGTGTGTGTGTGTGTGTGTGTGTGTGTCTGTCTCGCATTCAGGCACTTAAATCACTCATTCTGTGTCTCTGTCTATCTTTCTCTCCCTCCCTCCCACTCTCTGTCTCTCTGGCCCGGCCCCCGCCCTTTAGTTTTGAAGCCTGGCAGGCTAGGGGCTGCGGAAGGCAGGCGCGCTAGCCTGCGCGAACCCCCCCCCCCAGCCGCCCCAACAGAGAAAGAGCTTCAAACGGAGGTTTTGACGGAGCGAGCCACGTGTTCCGGAAGTAACTTCCGGGTCCATCGTCCAACGGGATCGGCCAGGATCTCTAAATTTTACGATCGGGCTCGCGCGATCCTGGCCGATCCCCCAGAAACCCACCCCTGGTGGGTTCCTACCGATTTGGACCAGTTCGGCTGAACCAGTAGTAACTTGGTGGCCTGAGTCTCTGGAACCGGCAGCACCTCAGGCCTGCTATGCCCCCAAACCGGTTCTACGGGGCCACCATCTTGTTTTTTGGTTCTGTGCATGTGCAGAACAATTTTCATGGAAAAATGTATTTGTTCACTTTTTTAAGGTTTTGTCCATGCACAGACCTTTTTGTTTGCAAATGTGCATGCATGTGTAGTGTGTATCTGGTGTGCACGTGAGCGAAGTAAGGGTGTGTGCACAAAGTTTTTGAGGCACTGAACCGGCAGCAATGCCGGCAGCAACCCATCCCTGGAACATACATATATGTAAATATATGCATATATAGGTCAACCTGTGGAGAAATATAGTCTTGTGTCACAGTGACATTTTAAAAACTTTTTGTTCTATGTTAATTTTTTAAACCAGATCATCTCCTTACGTTTTTAAATATATTTTATATATTTAAATAAACTGGTCCAGTAAAATTTGCATTGTATTTCTTCAGTGTTTTTAGACTAACTATAGCAATTAAAGAAATATGTGAAACAGCATCAGTTTACATTTCCTTAGGAAATATAAAAATAAACTAACAATAGCCTTGTATATTTTTATTACAGTCTAGCTAGCAAAATGTCTGGGAAAGCTTCTAAATTTCCTCGTATGACAGCCACTGTTAGATTACTTTGAATCTAAGCTATGCACAGAGAAGAATAGATTTTGACAAACATTTTGATTTATGAAGTTTATTTTTTCCCCTCTGATCTATGGTCATCAAGCAAGTAAATAAAAAATACAATAGGCCTCATTGTAAATTGGGAAGTAACCTTCCCAATTTCTTTTAAAAAAATTAACCGAAGAGATTGTGTAACTGGGTGATGCCAAAACACTTCTCTTTTGAGTGGTGTTCAAGTGTTACTCAAGAGAACATAGCTTTAACAAGAACACCCACACACATTTCATAGTTTTGAAAAAAAAACAACCTCTGATCATTAAAGACAAATTTTTAAAAAGTACTTGAGAATGTAGTCTTCTAATTTTGGGATTTGGATGTATTTTGAATATTTTAGAAAATTTCATACAAATAGCCTTAAATAGTTGCCATAGTAAGGTGCCCATTTAGAAAGAAAGAGATAATCATGACCAATCGCAAAATGATTAGTTCTCAGAAGACTAAACATAATTAGTCTAACTAAACCTGAGTATAAAATAGTGACGAGGCCCACGTTTCCCAATATATTACCCATTTCACAGAAAGTAGGACTTTATTTTATTTCTAGAAATGTTTCCCAACATTTGTCCCTCACAGCATGCACAAAACAAAAAAAATAAATAAAAATCCTTATAACTTGAAGCATCCTCAGTACTTTCTGGGTAGTCAAATATCACTAGTTAGAAGGAGAAAGCCTCGGAAATGAAACTAGCTTAATTTTATCAGAATTGGGTCAGTAACAAAAGAAAGTTAGGTCCCGAGTATTAATTGGCTCCAGTTTCCAAGATACAGCTTCAGATCAAAATTGCATCAAAATAATTCAAAATTACAAGGAGTATGTGTGATTATGCTCCATATAACCTTTTTGCAAAATGTGATATAGCAATGGTGCCATACCAATCATTATAAATATTTCTGTTTATTAATACTAATAACATAACTTTCCATTCATTTGTCGGTTTTTCATGTAACATTTTCATGCTTTTGGCATAAAAAACTGACAAATTCTAACATGATTAAATGACAAGATTTCTTTTTATTCGGTATCTAAACTGCTTTTTGGCTTTTCTCTTCTGAACTGCAGTAGGATCATCGCTTGGGAGATTCCAACAGTAATTGGCAACCATTTCCCTTGATATCTTTTCTCCATACCTGTGATATCCTGGTGGACTCTCTGCCCATGCTCATCACTCATTGCCCTGCCATTCAAAGGGAAATAGTCGAAACGTAAGTGTAAGAAGTGAATTTTTACATTTGTGCACCATGTGCTTTATAGGACCTAAGCAAATTTTCATCGTGTTTTTCATAGTCATTGCCTTGCTGTTCTGAAAGTGAAGATAAATGTATACACTTCCATGTGGTACTATTTTCATTGTTCTACTGTACTTTGTCGAAAAGTTATGAGGAATCATGATCATTAGACACCTCCCTCCCTTGTATGCAAATATTCTTGCCTCTGTATAAGTCTTTATTGTGAAATATGTTGAAAACTTTAGCCAACCAGCCCCTTTATCACCTGTAAAATTTAAGTGAGACAAATGTAAAGTTCTTCATTCAGGAATTTTAAAAAATAGCAATGTACAGATATGATATGAGATGTGAGATACCTGACTCTGATAGGTGATTATAAATTGAATATAAAGAGCCGAGGTGGCACAGTGGTTAGAATGCAGTACTGAAGGCTACGTCTGCTGCCTGCAATTTTGCAGTTCAAATCTCACCAGGCTCAGGTTTGACTCAGCCTTCCATCCTTCCGAGGTGGGTAAAATGAGGACCCAGATTGTTGGGGGCAATATGCTGACTCTGTAAACCGCTTAGAGAGGTAAAACAGAGTTTGATGCTTTTTGTCTTTGTGTTTGTTTTAATACTGAATTGAACCCAGAAACTAATTGGTAGCCAATGCAACTTGTGGAGCAGAAGTTTAATCTGTTTTGTCCTAAGGACCCACATAACTGTTTGCCCTACCACATTCTACACCAGCTGAAGCTTCCAAATTCAACCCCATTTATTTATGAGGCTTCAAGGGCATTCCTGTTTATTTATCATATTTATATGGCCTCCCTTCTCAAAAGCCATGACTCTGGGTGGTATACAAAATAAAAATGCGAAATTTGCAATACTAAAATGAATCCCGCAATTAAAAGTATCAATATTACTTGCTAGAAGAGAGCACTGAGTATTATAAACAATGGATCCCCTGCGTCAGATCATCATTCCCTTAAGAGCCCCAGGCCTGTTGACATGACTAAATTTTGAGGGACTTCTGGAAGGTTGACAAAGATGGGAGTACTTCAAGACAGGGTGGGAATGATATTGTACAGGGTGGGTGCCATGGCAGAAAAGGCTTGTCTCCTGGTGCCCATAATGTTCCTTGCATACGGAATCCACAACCATTTCTGGTGGACCTGATGAGCTGGGCTGATATAATTGGGAAGAGGTAGTCCTTCAGATAACCTGCCCCCATGCCATGAAGCCTTTTGAAGGTCAAAGCCAGCAGCTTGTCTTGGACCCAGAACAGTGGTGGGATTCAAATTTTTTTTACTACCGGTTCTGTGGGTATGGCTTGGGGCGTGTGGCAGGGGAAGGATACTGTAAAATATCCATTCCACCCCCCCTCCCCCACTCCATGGGAAGATTACTGCAAAATCCCCATTTCCTCCCAATCAGCTGGGACTCAGGAGGCAGAGAATATATGGAGGTGGGACCAGTCAGAGGTGGCATTTGCCAGTTCTCTGAACTAATCAAAATTTCTGCTACTGGTTCGTCAGAACCTGCTGAATACCACCTCTGACGCATAAGAAAATTAGCAACCAATGCAGCTCGCTAGGCAGAGACATAATGTGTACTATTCTAGGAGTCCCAGTAACCCATGCTACCAATCCACAATCCTCTTCAAGGGCAAGCCCATGTAAAGTGCATTACAGTAGTCCATCCAGATGGTGGCTGGGGCATGAATGACCATGAACAGATCTGATCATTTTCTTAGGTGCCTCCTTCCAGAGAAGGAGCTCCATAGAATCTCATAGCGATAAGGGCATGATTTGATCGGGACAGGAAGACCACAGACAGTTCCTCCAATTCCAGATCAAGAAAACCAAATCAGGTGTCCAACCCCTGTCCTGTTTTGAGTCCTGGATGACCTGGGATAGGCCCATAGCTATCATGGTGGCTCTGAACTGATCCCTCTCAGATCCCACTCCATAAAAGGCAGATTGAAGTCTCTCAAGACCATAATCATAGAGAACTTCATTGCCAACCCAAAGACAGACTCAAGGAACTTCAGGCGGGGACATTGTTACATAGCACAGAGGCCGTTACAATAGATATAGTCCCAGCTGATCCCTAGAACCAGGGGTGGGTGCTGCTGGTTTTACTACTGGTTCGCAGCCCCTGTGTGCACGCCAGATGCATGCACAGAACAATTTACAGTGAACTGCACACGCAGTCACTAAAAACCAAAATGGCAGTAGCGAGGGAACTGGTTTGGGGGCATGGCAGGCCTGGATTGCTGCCAGTTCTGCAACCCAGGCCTGAATTCTACTACTGGTTTGTCCGAACCAGGAGCAACCCACCTCTGCCTAGAACTTAACTTTAGGAGCAGGGTCTCATGCCTGACAATTAAAAACTATATGAGATTCCCAAATGACGAACATTGTATCCTCATCTTTACCCTGGAATCTCACCTCATGCCACACCTGAAACCCAGCTGGGTACATTTCTGAGAGGGGAAATCCCACCTCCAGAACCAGCCAGATCTTGGTAATGTATGCCAGATAAGTCTCTGATCTGTAGTTAAATTATAGATGAGAGAAGTCTTATTACAACTGACCTGGCACTTATCAGCAGCAACAGCCAAAAGCAAGGGTATCTGAAGGCCTACTGGCCAGGAAATTTCCAGTGTTGAGTGCCAGGAGGCAGAATGTGGAACTGGTATAAGATGCTGGGCTCAATATGTGGCCTGCCCCAGTCTCCCACCACATCTTTCCATCATCATCACAATATTCAATATTGTGCTCCAAGTTATCCTTATACCATCCCACTTATACCCCCTTACCCTATGCCCGCTGGCTTCCAGACATTGGGCATGAGAATATCTAGTTCTGGTATTAATGCACTTTTGCAGAATTTGTTGTATTCTTTCAATAGAAATAATCTGTAACCCAGGGGTGGGTTTCAAAATTTTTGGAACAGGTTCTGTGGCTTGCCGGCCATGTGACCGGGTGGGAGTGGCTTGCCGGCCATGTGACCGGGTGGGAGTGGCTTGCCAGCCATGTGACCGGGTGGGAGTGGCCAATTTGGAAAATGTGAAACTCACTTAACAATGGTCTTGGTTAGCAACCAAACTTTTGGGCTTAATTGTGGTCATAAGTTCTCTCTCTCTCTGTCTCTTTCTTTTTCTTTCTTTCCTTCTGTCTTTCTTTCTCTCTTTCTCTGTCTCTCTTTCTTTCTCTGTCTCTTTCTTTCCTTCCCTCTTTCTTTCTCTCTTTCTCTTTATTTCTTTCTCTTTCTCTCTTTCTTTCTCTTTCTCTCTTCCTTTCTCTCTCTCTTTTTTCTCTTTCTTTCCTTTCTGTCTCTCTTTCTTTTTTCTCTCTTTCTCTCTGTCTGTCTTTCTTTCTCTCTTTCTTTCTCTCTCTCCCATCTTCTTTTTTATCTTTCTCTCTCTCTGTCTCTCTCTCCTTTGTTTGCCCATCTGTCACTCTGTGTGTGTGTGTGTGTGTGTGTGTGTCTGTCTCGCATTCAGGCACTTAAATCACTCATTCTGTGTCTCTGTCTATCTTTGTCTCCCTCCCTCCCACTCTCTGTCTCTCTGTGTGTGTCTGTCACTCTCTGGTTCCCCCCTCCCTCCCTGTCTCTCTGTGTGTCTGTGCCTCTCTCTGTCTGTCTGTCTCCCCCCCCCACAAACCTCCTCAGCTCCAGGAAGTAGCCTGACCGGCCCGCCAGCCCACTGGCTGTATTTACCCTTCTCTCTCTCACCCATCCACCGGACGAAGGAACCTGGCGTCCGATGGGTGAGCAAGCGAGCGAGCGAGCAACCGCGGCCAGCGGGCCAGAGGATTTTTGGGCGCTGCCGCAGCAACTTTCCTTACCCGCCCGCCGGCCACAGTTACTTACTTCCCTCCCCAATCTCCCTCCTGGCCGCCCACGCCAAAGTCGGGGACCCCCTTCTGCACCCCCCCCACAAGGACAGACCCCCCTCCCTCCCCAGACCCCTTCTCTTCCCCTTCCCCCCCCTTTGCCCAGGACTCTCCGGGCGCCGCTCACCTCTTGCAGGGCGCGCACGTTCTCCTCGCCCAGGAGGCTGCTGGCGCCCTGGTAGACGCCGCTGGCCGCCCTGCGGAGGCTGTTCTGCTTGTTGGCGCCCCGGGACCCCCGCGCCCCCGGCCCGCACAGCAGCAGCAGGAGCAGCGACAGCAGCAGCGCGCCCCGCGCCAGCTCGCCATGGCGCTCGCGGGTGGCTCGTGCGCTCCAGCCGGGCGCGCTTGCCTCGGCTCGACGCGAAGCCCCCCCCCAAGCCTCTGCATTCGCGCCAAGCGCGAAAGGCCCACCCCGGCCCTGGCAAACTAAAGGGCCCAGGCCGGGCCTTGAAACTCTTTCCCTGTTGGCGCGGCTGGGGAGGGCGGGGGGGCCTTCGCGCACCTAGCATGTCTTCCGCTGCCCCCCCCTAGCCATGCTAACAACGAAAGAGCTTCAAGGCCCGGCCCCCGCCCTTTAGTTTTGAAGCCTGGCAGGCTAGGGGCTGCGGAAGGCAGGCGCGCTAGCCTGCGCGAACCCCCCCCCCCCAGCCGCCCCAACAGAGAAAGAGCTTCAAACGGAGGTTTTGACGGAGCGAGCCACGTGTTCCGGAAGTAACTTCCGGGTCCATCGTCCAACGGGATCGGCCAGGATCTCTAAATTTTACGATCGGGCTCACGCGATCCTGGCCGATCCCCCAGAAACCCACCCCTGGTGGGTTCCTACCGATTTGGACCAGTTCGGCTGAACCAGTAGTAACTTGGTGGCCTGAGTCTCTGGAACCGGCAGCACCTCGGGCCTGCTATGCCCCCAAACCGGTTCTACGGGGCCACCATCTTGTTTTTTGGTTCTGTGCATGTGCAGAACAATTTTCATGGAAAAATTTGGTTCAGTTAATTGCAGTGTGGTCTTTTCCAGATTCATGAATAAAACGTTTTCTCTCAAGCACAACTGAAGGTTGTAGCATAGAAGATTTAGGTTAGGTTGCAGCATAGAATATTTATTGAAGAATCTGGTCAATTAAAGTTCAAGACTAAATTGGCCCCAGATAAGGGTTGAACAGAATTCTCAAGAGATTAAATGAGGCGTTCTTGTGAGAATGCAATGGCTCTAGTCTAAACTGATGATGTATTTAACTCTGGCCTTCAGCTCTTCTGCATTCTCAGCATAGGTGTTGTTTGTAAGTGTAAAAGTATTATCACCTCATGAATCTTCTATGGTGCTCTTGAAGTTATCAAAAGAAATAATTGAATTGATTGTGACATGAAAATCGTATCTCCCTTGATGCATTTTATTCAATCAATTTATATTCCCTCTTCATATGGGACTCTAACAAATTATAACTATATGTGTATCAAAGATAACCTATCCTATACAAATGTTATTCATTTATTTAACTTCCTTAATCCTACTTTAGTTCAGGGCCTGGATTTCCAATATTCTAATACTTTTTTTGGTGCCCATGAGTCTTCTTGACTTAAGCGTTTGTGTTTTTTTGTACATTTAATCTTAATTAAAACAAGGAATTTAGCAGGCTGTAAAACAAATTGCCCATTTCAAAATTCAACTCTGATTCCTGTATTGTTTCTGGGTTCTACATATACCTGAGAAACATTTTTTGAAAATAAATCTCATAAAAATATTTGTCTACTTATGGAGAAAATCGATAGCTAATAGAATTCAGCTGAGAGTTGATAGGTGGAATCAATCTCATCATCAGACAGCCTTTTGATAAATAATTAGTTTTTGACTAGATGTCAGCTCCAGGTCAGCCATTTTGTGGAAATTTCAATTTCAATTTCAATTTATTAGACTTTTATCCCGCACCTATCTCCCCGAAGGGACTCAGCGCGGCGCACAGGCAATTAAAATAAATATAAACATGTAAATAAATAAAAATACCATAAATACTACAACAATAAAAACTGATTAATTAGAATACTCTGTGGTAAAATTCAATAAAATCCCATTAATTATGTTAATTTAAAACACAGTCTGATAAGATGATCTCAGGGGCCTAGGCTACGCGGGCTTGATGGAAAAAGTGCGTCTTCAGACACTGGCAGAAGAGGTAGAGGTCCGTGATGGTCCGGAATTCGGGGAGAAGGTCGTTCCAGAGGGCTGGGCCCGCCACAGAGAAGGCCCTTCCCCTGGGAGTCCCCGGCATTGCCCGGCCGACGGCACCCGGAGGAGACCCTCTCTATGGGAGCGAATCGGTCGAAGGGATGTGTGGGGTAAGAGACGGTCTCGCATATAACTAGGCCCCGTGCCATGGAGCGCTTTAAAGATGGTTATCAACACCTTGAAGCGCACCCGAAAGGCCACAGGCAGCCAGTGCAGCTCGCGCAGGAGGGGTGTTACATGGGAATGCCGTGAGACTCCCATAATCCCCCGCGCGGCCGCATTCTGTGCTAGCTGTAACCTTCGGGTGCACCTCAAGGGGAGCCCCATGTAGAGAGCATTGCAGTAATCTAGATGGGATGTCACAAGTGCTTGAGTGACTGTGTGGAGGGCGTCCCATAATATTCCATAAATAGGAATATTCTGTTTTACTCAATCTCCAGAACTTAAAATATATTACCCACTTAGCTTTTGTTAGTCTCTGCTAACATAGTCAGAGTGTAAAAACTACAATTGAAGAGATACATTATCTGTCTTTATACGTCACTAGTCAATTTGGCCATCCGCCTGCTTCCCAACTAATTAGCTCTGATCGCAAAGTTTGTCTCTTCTTTTATAACTACAGTATTAGTGAGGTATTTTAGTTATTTGATCTGAAAGCCATTCAGCCATCCATGTCATTCCTGGCAAAGTGTAGTTATATAAAAAATCCTACGGCAGAGCTCTGATCAGTAACAGGTTATAAAAGTAGAGCTAGGATATGGTGTTCTCTGCAATATAACTGAATTCTATGGTAATTCTTTGATTTGTTTCTAAAAATATTTATTTTTACATTGACATAAGGTTCTAAGTAAGATAAATATGACAGTGCATACTGTATGGTTAGTTTATGAAGCTAGAATAGTAAAAGAATTCAAATATCCACTTAGTTTGAGCAATACTAGGCAAGTTTAAGAAGTTAAAGATGTATTTGTCATTCAGAAATATTGTGAGAGTATTGAGGGAGGAAAATATTTTTTTAAAAAAATGGTAAACAATTAAAAGAACAACAGTGCTCTTTTGTTTTCAGTGCGAAAACAAAACAAAAATGAGTAGCTTACAATGGTAGTCAAGATTTTTTTTTGCAAATAAACATGAAATCTTGAACATACTTCTGGAATAAGGGACATAGTTTGGTGTAGTGGTTAAGACATCAGGGTAGAAATAAAGAGACTGTGAATTCTAATCTCACCTGGATACAAAGCTATCTGAGTGATCTTTGGCCACTTACTCTCTCTCAGCCCTTGGAAGTAGGTGATGACAAGCCACTTTCTGAAAAACCTTGTCAAGAAAACTACAAGGACTTGTCGAGACAATATATGAGAATTGGACACATTTGAATGGAAAAAAACCCCCCAAACCCTGGGATAAACTCCCCTGAACCAAGTGAGAGTTATATGTGAAAACATAGAATCAGGATTTCACTCTTAAATGGCTATGGAAGCTGCTCTGGTATGGACAATTGGTATCCCAAAAGAAAAGCAATACAGTACAACTACTTTATATTAATCTTTCTTTTCTTGATGCCACACAAATATTTTGACTAACAAATGCATCTTACCTGTTTGACGATAACATGTATGCAATGTAATCAACATATATAGGAAAAATATTACATTGGACAAAGTATCCACACATGTAAATATGAAGTATTTTGCAACAGTTTAAATAAGAGATTGCTATTGCAATTGGGATAATTGTCCAAGCAAAGGGTGGAGTCAGTCCATTTGCTAAAGCTAGTAATAAGCAGTTTATCCAGAACAAGCAGCAAAGGAAGCTTAAATAAATGGATCCATCATATTTGATTTTTGGGAGGAGTATAATCCCATCATAATGAATCCTGTCCCACGTACCTTTACTTACCAATCATAAATTCAATTCAGTTTGCTAATTATTTTCTGCCAACAGTAATTCTTTCCCGATATTTTTTGATATAGGATACAACTTTTAAATTTGGTGTTGAGTTAATGTGTCATTCAGCAGCCGCATCTGCCTGCATCCCATGGATGGGGCTTCCCTTATTTGCATGGCCCGGTTTCTAGGATGCTGTGGCCCAGATGTCAGTCCACCGACTGATGTGGTCAGTCACATCAGTCCTGACCTAAAACATCTATATGTGCTTTCCCATCTTTAGTGTGCAATATCACAATATATAGTATTTACTTTATTTTTTGCCATTTATGTATACTTTATTTATTTATTTATTTATTATTTCGATTTATATACCGCCCTATTTTCCCTAGAGGGACTCAGGGCGGTGCACAGAAAGATAAAAACCCAACAACACATACAAAATATAAAAGACAATTAAATTATTAAATCTGTGCTAAAATTTGGATAATATAAAATTAAAACCAATAAATATCAAAATTTAAAATTATACCTTTAGTCTATGTCAGGCCAGCTAGATGAAAGAAATGTGCTTTTAACATCCAACGGAAGAGGCGTAGGTCCGTGATGGTACAGATATCGGGGGGAAGGTCGTTCCAGAGTGATCATCTCCATTTTTCTTTGATCCTTCATATCTTAATTGTCAGATCCATAGACCTTCTTTTAAAATTTAAAATATCTGCTGTTATTGTAAATACTGTTGCTAGGGCAACAAATTTACATACAAAAAGGGTTTGTAAGCATAATTTGTATTCAAAATTATGTGCACATTCATGTCCTTGATGCATCTCTGACAGCACAACAGATTTTTCAAGCAATGTCCTCTCCCTGTACATTCTGGTTTTGGCCATCAAAGAAGCCATTCAGAATTGGTGCCATCTTCTGGAAGGAACACCTAACGTCATAGGGGTTATAGTGAAACATAAAACCTAGTCTAGAACATCTACAGACTTGTCATAACTTTACTTGAAAATAGGCAGACTTCCCCCCCCCCCCCCCATGTTGGTTTTTCAATCTCTTTTATTCACAACCTGGCCAATGCTTTATCATATGAATGAGTATATTTCTAGCCTTACAATACTCAACTTCAGTTCTTGGCCCAGAAACTTTGAAGACCTTCTTCTGATACTTTATTTGGAGGAGGAGGAGGAGGAGGAAAAAGAAGAGGAGGAGGCCTCCATATGGAAGTCAGAATAGATCACACTCAGAGAACACTTTACCTCCTTCCTTCTCCTTTTCCTGAGAGATGGAGAATTGCACCAAAATGGCTGGCTGTATATTCTTCCTTTTTTTGAAGGGGGAGGTTTTGCAATGCTGTCGTGGCATTTCTTTATGTCCATCTGCTACTGTGCTCAGCCTCAAAATGGGAAGTGCAATCACCTCTCACTCTTACAAAAACTGTGTGATACAATTTATTTGGACTTTGCAATGGATGTACCAATGTATAAAGGGTCGTTGCTATTTGGACAGTAGCTGGTCTTTTTTCAATGGCTCATTTAATTCCTCATTATGCCTCCCTCTGCCACTGAGATATTTTGCCTGTTAGTTTAACAACTGTTCCTCCCGGTAAATTAACAGCTTCCTTGCCCTGGTGCCACTTAGTCCTACCACCCCCTTTTATCTTGAGGAGGAGGAATACTGGTGGAGTGTTTTCCTGGCACAAGAGGGGCAGACTTCAGTACGTGGCTCATTGAAAAATCGCTATGGATAATGAATGCTCCTGAGAGGGGACAGATGATATACACATACACCTCCTCCTCTGCTGTTTTCATTTGCTATACTCTCAGAAAACCAGTCAACCCAGAAATCCAGATTAATTGCATTTATCTGCTTTCCCACAGAATACAGATTCTGCAGTGTGATAGAGGTGGAGGAATGAAAAATGGCATCATCGTGATAGAGGTGAAGAAATAAAAGATATAAAATAATGTTATCCCTTCACCCCTGCACTAGAAGGCACTCTGAAATTGTATAGGTTTTGTTAGCTCCTGAAGAAAAACAAATGGCAACGAGCATAGGGAAGTGTCAGAAAGGAGTTCAATATTCATGGCGGTCGAGTGAAGAATTGAAATACTTCTTCCTGCTGCTTTGAGACAAGGAAAAAAAAGTATTATTTTTGGTCTTTCCCAACATATAGAATGTGAGGATGGAGGCCAGAATTGATGTGAGGGATGAACTATGACATAGGTGCTTAATGCAATGGCAATAGCACTTCAACTTATATACCGCCCGCAAGGATTGCCAAAATGTACCCAGGAACATCCCCAGAGTGTTGGAAGTGTGGGAATAAAAATGGGACTTACTATCATCAATTGTGGACTTGTCCCTAAGCAGGCAAATACTGGTTAAAAATTAGGAAATGGATTACAGAGATCACAGGATACACAGTTGACATGAAGCCAGAGACTTTTTTATTGGGAATGAAGCCCGATAAAATAAACAAAGACATATGGTATCTGACCCTCCATATTACTACAGCAGCCAGAATACACTTTGCACAGGACTGGAAGAACGAGTTACTACCCTCAGATAGTAAACTGCTCTGAAAAATCTCAGAATGTGCGGAAGCAGAAAGCCTAACAAAAATACTCAGAAACCAGAAGGACTCGGATTATTACAACTGCTGGAATTTATGGTACAAGTGGATGAAACATAGAAAAGAAAACCTAAAATAGTCTTAATTGTTCTCTGGTAGTTATCGGTTTAAATGGGTGTATACTTAGACTTGCTTGTTGCAATATATTGTCTGTGTGTGTAATGGGAAATTTTGTTTTGTTTTTGTCTTTTTTTTGCTTTTAAAATTTGTAAATAAAAAATTATTATTAAAAAAAACTTATATACCGCTTCATAGTGCTTTACAGCCTTCTCTAAGCAGCTTACAAATGTCAGCATATAGTCCCCAACAATCTGGATTCTCATTTTATTGACCTTGGAAGGAGGGAAGGCTGAGTCAACCTTGAGCCGGTCAGGATCAAACTGCTGGCAGTCAGCAGAGTTAGCCCGCATACTGCAATCTAGTCACTCTGCCCAGTGGTGGATTCCCACCAATTCGGACCGATTCAGCTGAACTTGTAGTCACTTGGCAGCCTGGGTCGCTGGAACCGGCAACGACCCAGGCCTGCCATGCCACTAAACTGGTTATCCTGGCAGCGTCACAGGCGCCTCCATCTTGTTTTTTTGCTTCTGCGCATGCACAGAGCAATTTTAGTTGTACTGCGCATGCGTGCACAGGGCACATCAAGTGTGCACAGCGGCAGCACATCACTGAGCGAACCAGCAGTAGTCTATGCTGGAACTCACCCCTGATTGTGCCACAACAGCTTGTAATGCAGTCATACTCATGCCAACAATCAATATTCAGCTTCAAAAGCATGAAGTTCAGATCAAATCTTTTGAAACGTGAGAAAGCAGGAAGCAGCAACCGCAGGTACAGCTGCAATAACAGGTATAAGAACGAATAGTACCCTCACAATAAATTGTTTAATATAGCTATTGCCATGTTTGAAACAACAGGCTAGCTAAAACATTGAGGGACTTAATTTCATAGCTATAGTTTGACCTTAATATCTTGCAAGCGTTGCTTTAATTATATATGTAATAGGACTGTGTAATACTTCAGATTTAATTCCCAAAAAATTAAGCCTGCTTTGTGAATATGTGAAGGTGTGTTCATAGGACTTGTCCGCAACTCTTAAACCACCTGCAGTTTTTTTATGGATCACGTTCCAAAGAGCTTTTTAAGATTTAATAGATAATCTTATTAGATTATCTAGACAACCTGTCTAAATAGTATGCAATTTTACACAATTTCATAGGTGGAACAGGCTGGTACAATTTGCATCATCACATTATTTCTCAACCTTTGCATATTCTCATTGATATTTTGCAATATAACACATACACAGGCATATAAACTGAAATCTTACGGGGCCTTTATAAGAATTATTTCTTATGAATGTAAACATGATTATGGTTTGTACCTACAATTAAAATCATCACACCACTATGTGGTCACGTGATCGTAGCTGGGGCTTTTGGCAACTGGTTTGCATTTACAACTGGTTGCAACGCCCTGAGATTACATGATCGTGATTTGCTTTCCTTTTTTCTGACTTCCAGCAAAAGATACCCATTGGGAAAACTGGATTCGCTTAATGGTTGCATGATTCACTTAACAACCACTTGATTCTCTTAACAACTGATATGTTTAGCACTGCCATTAAAATTGTTATAAAATCTGGTCCAATTTTACTTATGATTTAGAATGGAAATTGTGAAATGTCACAATACGGTTCAGAGTACTACAGAAATACGTTGCATACGAAATAGATTAAGTTAAGGAGGCTAAGGATAAGAAACAAACAAGCTAGGGCAGGGGTCTGCAAAGTTGGCTCTTTTAAGACTGGTGGACTTCAACTCCCAGAATCCCCCAGCCAGCATGGCTGGCTGGGGAATTCTGGGAGTTGAAGTCCACCAGTCTTAAAAGAGCCAACTTTGCAGACCCCTGAGCTAGGGGACTGATTACTGCAAAGTGAATAGAGAAAAGTATAGATAAAAAAGATAAACAGATTGCCATGCCCCTGTTGGAGTCTGAATCCAAAGGGCAAGACGAACAGTTGACAAAGAGCGAGACAGTGGTTCCATTGGCTGTTGAAGAAACTGGGGAAGGCCAAAGTCAGGTTGGGCAGAGCAGGGAAGAGGTAGAACAAGGGAGAGGGGGTTCTGATGAAGATCAAGACCCACCCCCTTTTCATCCTAGGGCACTCAGGGAAGAACGCAGAAGAGAACAATGTGGGTTGCATGGCTTACGAGGGAGGGAAGCGCCCCCCCATTCCCTTCACACCTGGGGATGGAGTTTAAAGGAGAGGCAAATGGGAGGGGCTGTTGTCAGGTTAAACAAACCTGAGTTTATCTTGTGTTCACTGCTTATCTGAGTTCCTGGCATCCTCCCAACTGGTTTGATTTACTGCCACCCTGCTGGATTAATTGCCTTATCTTGCCTTGTTGGGTTTGTAGTTCGAAGTTTTCTGTTTACAACATTGGGACTCAGGTACTGTCAGCCAAAGACTATTAGAGGTTGGTGGAAGAGCTCTCTGCAGGCTGGAGTGTTGAAAGGGACATTGAGGGCACAATTGGTGATAACAAAGGGACTTTTTTTTAAAAAAAATTAATATTTATTTTATTAAATTTATATCCCGCCCTTCTCCAAACGGACCCAGGGCGGCGCACAGGAATATTAAAATACATACAAAAATACATAATTTTAAAAAAAAACTTATTCGATAAAAACCCTGCGCTAAAACCAGATTAAAATTCCCAAAATTTAAAACTATCTAAAAGTCATTTTGGGGGTTACGCTGGTTCTCTGACTGTTGCCTTTGTGTCACACTCACATCACACAGATAGAAGATACAAACAGATAGATGTTAAACTATGGATGTGATTTGCTTGTGTGAAGATGTGTGAAGATTGCATCTATGTCTGAGGACTGGAAGACTGCTGTTACAGGATAGTTTGCCAAGGAAATGAAACCTTAGCCAAGTTCCCGAGCAGAGGAGGGAGGTGGTAATTTTTATTTTTCCACCTCATTGTTTATGCATATAAAAGAAAAGGTAACAAGAGTGAGCACAAAAACCACAGGGGACTTAGGTTGTTAACTGTGCCTGGAAGTATTTTGCAAGAATTTGAATAAAAGATACCAGATGTAACAATGAGTAAAGTTGGAAGTGCTCAGCGGCTTCAAGCTGGACACCACACAGCATGGCATGTGCAAGCCAGATTTTTTTTTGCCACTGAGAAATGGATGCGCATGAAAAAGTTTATTGTGCCTTGGTTGATTTTGGGAATGGATGAAGTTAATATGCTTCCGTTATGAAATGTTATTCTTACATATGGATTTGAAGTCTCCTGAAGGAATTAAGGAGGCTACAAGAAAGAAAGAAAACATTGTGTAAAAATAAATAGGATGTTTACCTAGTATCAGAATTATCCTGTCATTCCAACTGCACCAAGGATATGTATTGTCCACTGCTTGTTGGATGCATTTTTCAACAAAAATTTATTGAGTTTCTGTGGAATAGTGTCTATGCCTTCCAGGAAATTGTTCCACTTATGAAATGCTTTTGATAGCCAAATGTTCCTTTTAAAAAAGAACAAGGAGGAGGAGGTGCCTGAAAGCCTCTGGTGATATTAGAAGTGTGTTGTTGGGAACATGTATGTGCAGAGGTCTTTGTATAATGGTAATGCTGAGTTATTAGCTGAAAACGGAATGTATACTTTGCAATGAATTGAACAAAGATTGTATGATGCAATGACAAGTATATGTCTAATAATTAACATGTAGTCTAGGGCAGGGGTCTCCAACCTTTGCAACTTTAAGTCTGAAGGACTTCAGCTCCCAGACTTCTCCAGCCAGCTTTGCTGGCTGGAGAAGTCTGGGAGCTGAAGTCCTTCAGACTTAAAGTTGCAAAGGTTGGAGACCCCTGGTCTAGGGTGTGAATTAATTTTCCCAAGGGGCCATGTGTGAAACTAGGACTGCTGTGTAGGACCAAACCAATAGGGCTGCCCTCACTCACACGCTCTCCACTGCTCCACTCTTTCCGCGACCCCACTGTCTCCGCTGCCCCCCCCCCCGCTGTTCCCCCTGCCCCTACTGCTAGTCAGACAGGGACAGCCAAAGAGCTGTATGTGGCCTGTGGGCCATAGAATGCCCAAGTCTAATGTAGACCAAGATTATTGTATTTAACAAGGAAAATTAAATGAAAGTTTTAAAGTTGTATATTACATCATAATACTATTACAAGTAGGCTGATTTATGTACTCTGCTAAAACAAGGAGATTAATTTGTGTACTTTGTGTTTTGTTGGAAGAAATGTCCTTCTGGGTTCAGTTCCAAGAGGGGAAAAAGACACTGGAAACATGGAGGCTGCTTCAAAAGATGGTTTTAATGGTGAACAGCATTGCATAGCTTGAGCTCCTGAACAGAACAGGGGGATCACATGTTCCAGATATTGGATGAAGAAGAAAAAGGGCCGAGATGCTGAAAGTCCCAGGTTTTATGCCCTCTCTGGCCTTTGATCTTGATTTTGTATTCTGATTGGTTGTTAGACTCCCATGGGGGCCATGCAGGGGCAACTCTGTAGGCTATGAGTCCACTTTTGGTTGAGCATTGCTTCTTCCCAGGTGCTCTGTGGTGAGATGGGTAAAGGGCTAATACTATCAAGCTTTAATCCCATCAACCTGGAGCTGAAGGTGGAGATCTTTGCTATGTAGAATAGACTGACCCTGGCTTTTTAAATGGCCCATTGACAAAGTTGGGGGCTATTAAGAGTGAGCCTGCTTCCTGCCTAAAAGCATGTTTCTCCATTTCTAATACAGGGAAATATAATATTCTGCCTTTTCAATATTTCTCAGGATATTTCATTTTTCTAAGAGAGGGGTGGGTTTTTGTTGTGTCCTGAGAGACGGATTCGGTGCTGGCTGAGTGGTGTGGAAGAAGTTCTGATTGGCTGTGATGTGAATGCCGGCCGAAAAGGCAAATACAGTGTTCTCATTGGTTATCCGTCTGACAGCGGTCTTATAAATAGCTGTCAGATGGGAGAGTTTGTTAATTCCGTTGCTGGTTATAGTTGACTTAATAAAACAGTTCTGCATTACCTATCGTCTCGTCGGGTTTTGGTATCGGGAACAAGAACGTAAAACTGGAGACGAAGATGTCTACAACGAACCCAACTATTTTATCTGCAATGGCTGCTAATATATTTTCTGAGTTTCATCCTGACAAAGAATCGTGGGAGGCTTTCCTCGAATGATTTGAAAGCTTCATTCAGGCTAACGATTTAACCAGTCTCTTGATAGGAAGAGAGGATTTTTTCTTAGTTACTGTGGCCCTGAAATGTTTGCTACCACCCGTGCTTTAGCCACCCCAACTCCTGTTTATGATATAACTTGGGATGTTGTGCTGACCAAGCTGAAGGCTCACTACACTCCTATGCCTTCGTGTTTCGCTCAGTGGCAAAGTTTTCGGAAATGTATTCAGACACTCGGTGAATCTATCAGCCAATACATCACTAAACTAAGAGCTGCAGCAATTCATTGTGAGTTTGCCGATATAGACGAGGCGCTGCTAGAACAGTTTATTTACGGGTTAAATGACATGCAATTGCAGTACCGGCTTCTTGCTAGATCAGAATTATCATTAAAGATAGCTGTTGATGAGGCTCGGGCAACAGAAATGGCCGAAAAATCATCCTCAGAAATACAGCATTGTCACTTGGCCACCACTGTCTCATCCCAGACTTCCTCAGTCCATCAACAGGATGAGGAGATAGACAAAATGTCTGAGATCGACCTAGAGGTCCATCGCCTAAAACTATCTAATAACCAAGCTGGCCCCAATACAAAAGGTAACTGAAAATGATGCTTAAGCTGTAGGGGGTAAGCATTTAAGGTCTCAATGTAAATTTAAAGCTGTGATATGCCGCTGATGCAGCAAGAAGGGCCATTTGGGGAACGTGTGCTGTGCCTGGCTATCGGATAACCGTTCTATGATGTCCATTCCAAGTAACCGTCTTTATTCTGGCAAAGTCAACAGCCGCTGAGCTAACTGTATTACTACTTTAGAAAACACAGATGAAAATCCTGAATGGACTGTAGATTCTGCGACTGCTGAGGACAACGTTGGAAAGAGATTCCAGAAGATTCACATTCAAATAACATTTGAGGGCAAGCCTTGTGTCATGGAATTGGATACAGGGTCAGCGAAATCAATTGTGCCCTGGGACACCTTGCGCTCCATTCTGCCATCCCTACGTCAAGACCAACTATCTCCTGCCAAATGCCGTTTAAAGATTACCAGGGCACCACCATTCCAATTGTTGGATGTGGACTTTTCTATGTCCAGTATGGACAATTCAAAGGGAAACTACCCTTAATTGTTGTAGCGAAACCTTTGGCTTCACTATTGGGCCTTGATTGGTTCCGGGCACTAGGCCTGTCAATATCTGGTGTTCATTCCACATTACAAAGTGATGAGCTTGATGCCTTAACATAGGAGTTCTCTGATGTGTTCGCATCATCCCTAGGTAAATATAAGGGTACACCTGTGTCCCTCAACCTGGATTCCCAGGTGCCCCCCCCATTCATCTTAAAGTGCACTGTGTTCCATTGGCTTTGAGGGAGAAAGTGGACACAGAGTTAGACAAGCTCGTATAACAGGGAATTTTAAAGCCAATAGACCACACGAAGTGGGAGACCCCTATAGTAATTCCTCTAAAAGCAGAGGGAACAGTGAGAATTTGTGCTGACTATAAGTCAACATTAAAAAGGCTTTACAGGTGCATCCTTACTCTGTAGCAGTAGTGCAACATGTGTTGCACTCATTGGGATGGGGTAAGATATTTGTCAAGTTAGATTTAGTGCAAGCTTACAAACAGGTACTGGCAGATGAGGAAACCGTGCTTGCGCAGACCATTGTAACACATCACAGTGCATTTAAATGTCACCGTTTAAAATTTGGGATTTGTGTTGCTCCTGGATTATTTCAAAGTTTAATGGAGCGATTGCTTCATGGGATAATGGGAGTCATTCCTTACTTCGACGATGTCCTGATTGCGGCAGACAGCTGATCAGGACTCATTGCTAAACTGAGTAGCCTAAGAACTCAATGGAGGGCACTCCCAACTTATATTTTGAACGCTTCCAGGAGGCAGGGCTCTGTTTAAAGCGTTCAAAATATAAGTTGGGAGTGCCCTCCATTGAGTTCTTAGGCTACTTAATTGACCAACAGGGTATTCACCCTACTCCGTCAAAGGTGGAGGCTATTAATACAGCCCCAGAACCTTCAAACAAAACAGAATTGCAGGCTTTTTTAGGCCTCCTTAATTTTTACTCGAGTTTCATTCCCCACAAAGCTTCAGTGGCAGAACCCTTGCACTGATTACTAGACAGCTCTGCCGAATGGGTCTGGACTAGTCGCGAAGCCTCTGCATTCACAGCAGTCAAGAAGTTGCTGACCTCAGCGCCTGTACTGGTATAATACAACAAACATATGCCCTTAACACTAGCATGTGATACATTCCCATTTGGCGTTGGGGCTGTTTTGAGCCATGCCTACCCAAATGGGGTGGAAGCTCCTATAGCTTTTTACTCCAGCACTCTATCAAAGGCTGAATGTAATTATAGTCTGCTATGATGTGGATATCTCCTTTGGGAGACAAAAAGTTTTGCAGCGGAATGTGCAGCTAGAGAAAACCCGTTGCTAGTATACACACCACTAGAGTATCAGACACTGTTAGTAAAAACAAGTAGCTTTACTGATGTGTAAAACTAAACTACTGCTTTACAAGCAGTGATAGTAGATAATGAATCAAACAAAGTCCTTAACAAACAAACAATTGCTTACAGTCGCAATTCACGATTCTTCCTTCTTCTTCAATCAATCAGTCAGTCAATGTCAGTCAGCAGAGAACGATCAAGCAGAGAGAGAGAATGAGCTCTCCTGACTTCCTCTTATTGTGGAGATAATTACAGCTGCTGATTACATTCAAACATTTAAAACAACAGACCATTTGTCATCATGGTGTATATATTTTACATGGGAAAAGACCCGTGATCGATCGATCGATCTATCTATCATCTATCTATCTATCTATCTATCTATCTATCTATCTATCTATCTATCTATCTATCTATCTATCTATCTATCTATCTATCTATCTATCTATCTATCTATCTATTATTTATTTATTTATTTATTTATTTAAATTTATACCCCGCCCTTCTCCACAGAGGACCCAGGGCGGCGCACAGGAAATTTAAAAAACATACAAAAATACAATAAATATAATTTTAAAAAACTATTAAATAACCCCATCCTGCGCTAAAACCAAATTTTAAAACCCAATTTAAAACTATCTTAAGTCCCCAAGGGAGGTTAGGCTAGGCCGGCTTGTTGAAACAGATATGTCTTAAGACATTGGCGGAAGAGGCGGAGGTCGGTGATGGTACGTAATTCAGGGGGTAGGTCATTCCAAAGGGCTGGCCCCGCCACAGAGAAGGCTCTTCCCCTGGGCGTCGCCAGTCGGCATTGTCCGGCCGACGGTACCCTGAGGAGGCCCTCTCTGTGGGAGCGGATTGGTCTGAGGGATGTATGGGGCAGGAGGCGGTCTCGCATATAACTAGGTCCCGAGCCATGGAGCGCTTTAAAGATGGTAGTCAAAACCTTGAAGCGCACTCGAAAGGCCACAGGAAGCCAATGCAGCTCTATCTATCTATCTATCTATCTATCTATCTATCTATCTATAAATAAAAATGTAAAATAGTTTGTACGAATCCACTAATCTCAAAAAGTACTGGACCGATTTACACCAAACTTTAACACAATGTTGACAAGGACTTCTGATAATAGAATAGCAAATCATTTTGTGCCTAGCACACGTGTATCATGTGCAAGGCAGGCACAAATAAAAGTTACTCACTGAACACGGTTTAAGCTCCGTGTAACTCCTCCATCCGGCTGTACGTCATGGACACGTAACGGCAGAAAACCGCCTTGAAGGAACGTTGCCAGGGGCAACGTGGAAAGCAACGCATGCGCCTCCCTGTCTGCCTGCAGCCGCTCTCTTCCACATGCACGCGCACACGCACACGCACACGCACACGCACACGCACGCAGGGCCACAGGATCAGAAGCGTCCGAGCCCCGTGTGGTAGTCGCCTGGCGGGCGTGTCGGGCGGGGCAGCTGGTCGCGTCTCCACTAGCTGTCTCCGATGGCCACCGAGGTGCACTTTCCGGAGCCGTTGGAGAGAGCTGGTGGGGGCATGGCCAGCTGTCCTGCCCGCGGTGCGCCTGCCGGGCGGCGGGGGCTGCGTGTCGCGGGGCTCGGGGGTGGCGGCGGCGCGGGGCTGGTGGGGGTGGGCATGCGGTGCCCGGACGGCCACGCTCACTGTGGGAGGCAGCCCTAGACTCCTCAGCCCGATATGCCGGCCTTTTCGCTGCTTGCGGAGGGGAGGGGGGGAGACTGATACACAGAGAGAGAGGGAGAGACGAACAGAGAGATAATGAATGAGAGAGATCGACAGGCACACACACAGTGACAGAGAGAAAGGGAGGGGAGAGAGACAGACACACAGAGAGAATGAGTGAGGGAAAGATAGACAGGCAATCATTATGCAAACAGAGTGACAGAGATGGGGGAGGAAGGAGACAGAGAGACAGAGAGAATGACAGAGAAAGGCAGAGAAGGAAGGAGGAACAGAGGGACAAAGAGACTAATGACTTTGCCCACCACTGTGTTGGGCACAAGGGAGGGAGGAAGGGAGGGGGGGGCCTGGAGGGGATTGGCTGAGGGGTGGTGGTCTGGGGAGGGGAGGGCTATTTATTTAGAGGAATATAGAGAGAGGAAGAAATACAGTAGGTAGTTAGGTAAGTAGAGGGATAAACGAGAGGGATGAATACAGCAGGTACAGGTAGATAGGTACAGGTATATAGAGATACATACAATAGGTAGGTAGGTAGAGGGAGAGAGGGAAGAATACAGGTAGGTAGGTAGGTAGGTAGGTAGGTAGGTAGAGGGATAGATAGTGGGAGAAATACAGTAGGTAGGTAGGTAAGTACAGGGATAGATAGAGAGGGAGAAATACAGTAGGTAGGTAGGTAGAGGGATAGATAGAGGGAGAAATACAGTAGGTAGGTAGATAAATAGAGGGATAGATAGAGAGTAAGAAATACAATAGGTAGATAGGTAGGCAGGTACAGGGATAGATAGGGAGAAATACAATAGGTAGGTAGGGGGATGGATAGATAGATAGGGAAAAACACAGTAGGTAGGTAGGTAGGTAGAGGGATAGATAGGGAGAAATACAATAGGTAGGTAGGTAGGTAGAGGGATAGATAGGGAGAAATACAGTAGGTAGGTAGGTTGGGGGTTATACTGTGGTTGTGTGTATGTGTGCAGATTGGTTGGCCATTTAACCAGACTGGGCCACAGCAATGCGTGGCTGGGTATAGCTAGTATATAAATAAAAATGTAAAAGTTTGTACGAGCCTTAGGTAGGTAGAGGGATAGAGAGGGGGAAATACAATAGGTAGGTAGGTAGGTAGAGGGAGAAAGAAAGAAATACAGTAGGTAGAAAGAAAGAAAGAAAGAAAGAAAGAAAGAAAGAAAGAAAGAAAGAAAGAGTAGGTAGGTAGGTAGGTAGGTAGGTGGGTAGAGGGAGAAAGGAAGAAATATAGTAGGTAGGTAGGTAGATAGGTACATAGGTAGGGGGATGGATAGATAGATAGGGAGAAATACAGTAGATAGGTAGAGGGATAGACAGAGGGAGAAATACAGTAGGTAGGCAGGTAGGTGGATAGGGGGATAGATAGAGAGGGAGAAATACAGTAGGTAGGTAGGTGGAGGGAGAAAGCAAGAAATACAATAGGTAGGTAAGTAGAGGGATAGACAGAGAGGGAGAAATACGGTAGGTAGGTAGGTGTATAGATAGCG
This sequence comes from Rhabdophis nuchalis, assembly GCA_039707465.1. NCBI lineage: Eukaryota > Metazoa > Chordata > Lepidosauria > Squamata > Natricidae > Rhabdophis > Rhabdophis nuchalis. The sequence continues at coordinate 189,293,285 of CM077643.1, read as the reverse complement.
AGAAATACGGTAGGTAGGTAGGTAGAGGGATAGAGGGGGGAAATACAGTAGGTAGGTAGGTAGAGGGAAAAAGAAAGAAATACAGTAGGTAGGTAGGTAGAGGGATAGAGAGAGGGAGAAATACAGTAGGTAGGTAGGTAGAGGGATAGGGGGGGGGAAATACAGTAGGTAGGTAGGTAGATAGAGGGAAAAAGAAAGAAATACAGTAGGTAGGTAGGTAGAGGGATAGACAGAGGGAGAAATACAGTAGGTAGGCAGGTAGGTAGATGGGATAGATAGGGAGAAATATAGTAGGTAGGTAGGTAGGTAGGTAGGTAGAGGGATAGAGAGGGGGAAATACAATAGGTAGGTAGGTAGGTAGAGGGAGAAAGAAAGAAATACAGTAGGTAGGTAGGTAGAGGGATAGAGAGAGAGAGAGAGAGAGAGAAATACAGTAGGTAGGTAGGTTGGGGCTTATAAGGTGGTTGGGTGTATGTGTGCAGGTGTAGATCTACACACAGATTGGTTGGCCATTTAACCAGACTGGGCCACAGCAACGCGTGGCCGGGTATAGCTGTGGCACGCGTTGCTGTGGCCCAGTCTGGTTAAATGGCCAACCAATCTGTGTGTAGATCTACACCTGCACACATACACCCAACCACCATATATATATATTGCCCACCCAACACTAGGAGTATACTCCTAACATTCTCTTTGGGTAACCAATATATATTTACAATTTCAGTCCACACCTTTCACAACTTTCTTTATGCTTAATAGCTCCCTGAGCCTTTGTGAAATGGTCGGCTATATTATCCTCTGACATACAGTACTCTAGCGTTACTAGTTTATTCTTAATAGTCTCCCGTACATTCAAATAACGCAAATCTGTATGCTTTGTCCTAGTTTTTACTGCCAGATTAGTAGCCATTTGGATGGCAGCCTGGTCCTCATACATGACGATAGAATTATTTACCTCAATTCCTAGATCTATCAATAACTGTTTGTAACATATAACATCTGTGCATAGTAACGATAGACAGGAAAATTCTGCTTCCATAGTAGACAGACTCAGATGCTTCTGTCTAATAGATCTCCATCCAATTAATGCCTTACCCAAAAATACAGCTATTCCAGACGTTGACATTTCTTGTGTTCATATCTGTTGCAAAACTTGCATCAGCATATGCTGTCAGTTTTAATTCATCATTAGGTTCAAGGTACAATACGTAGTGCATCGTTTGCTTCAAATACCTTAGAATCTTTTTCACAGCCTGCCAATGCCTCTCAGTAGGGTCTGAATTGTATCTAGCTAATTGGTTCACGCCTTATGCAATATCAGGCCTTGACCAATTGCTGAGATATGACTGTTGACTTCCTATCTGACTTCCTATCAGTGATTGATATAATCCCTTATCAAACATAGGACTCTGCACATTGCTATTGCTGAACTCCTGGCGCATAGGAGTCTTTGAAGGCTTACACAATTCCATCTTGAATTGTTTCAGTAAATTATTTATCTTCTCCGTCTGTGATAATTTAATCCCTCCCCTGGTTTTATCAATCTTTAATCCTAGATATTGACATATTTCACCCAAATTTTTTATAGTGAAATGTTTCCTCAACTGTTCAATTATATTTATAGCCTCCTTTTTTATCTTAGTAATCAAGGCTGTCATCTTCTATATAAATAAAAATTTAACAATAGTTTGTTCAAAACCGCTAATCTCCGAAAGTACTGCACCGATCGCCACCGAATTTTCACACAACGTTCCTAACAAGTACAGCACCAATGATATGTATAGATTGGGTGGATGGCACACCTGTGCCATGTGCATGCTACACAAATGTAAAAGTGCGGCACTTCTAAGTTATTTCCCTCACTTGCCGCTGAAGTCTTTGAATTGTACCCAGAAAATGCCCTGGCTGACAATGGGGACCTGGTTTCCCTGTTAGTCTCGGAGGCAGATGTCTAGGATGCATAGCTGGCACTTCTTGAGGCTAGGGATAGCCTGGCTGATGGCGGCCCACGACATTATGGTCAATGATCTCCATTTGGCATGGAGAGCCCTCGATGAGGACAGTGACTTTCAGCTTTTTTGGCCGTTTGGTGCGGACTTGGCTAATCAACGTGTAGTAGGTGACTCTGTGTGCCTTGGCGACGGCTTCGATACCCTTGGGTCTCTGTTGGCTTGGTGTGCTTCTGGGCTGCCAATCTGATGCAGGTCGATCGCTTCTACAGACCCTGGCGAGGTGCTACTTGCAATCGCAGCGCTGGCAGATCGCTTCACGGAAATGGCATTGTGTTCTTGGATGGTCTCCTCCACAGCCGATGCAGGGAGAGAAACATGGTTTGAAATTTCACGCCGGCGGAGGGCACTCACTGTGCATGCGGTAACTGTCGTCATTGAAATCAGTTGCTTCAGGCTCTGCAATCTCACGATGCACGTTCGCACTCTTTTGGGTGTTCTTGGCGAATCGTGTTGGTAGACTTAACTGCTGTTTCGAAGGCCCTTGCTTTTTCTAGGGCGATTTGCAGAGTGAGATTGGATTTGGCAAGCAATCTCCTCTGTAAATTAATGTCTCTGACGCCCAAAATAATACGATCTAAAATTAAGTCGTCCAAGTCTCTAAACTTACCGTAGGCTGCGGCCTTTCTGAGTGTAGCCACATATTGGTTGATGGATTCTCCCTCTTTCTGGTTTCTTATGTTGAACGTGTGCCTCCTGACGAATTTCGATGGTCTAGGGGCGTAGTGCGTTTGCTGTAAAATGGACAATGCGACTGATTGCAGCGCTCTTGGCTCAGTCAAGTCCTTCGTCGTTTCAAACACTTCTCGCCCACAGTAACTCAGGAACATATGCTTTTTTCGGCCTTTTGAAATGCCCATGAGGTCGTTAGCCTCGAGAAAACAGTCGAATGTAGGAATCCCAGTGCTTGTTTACTGGGTCGTACGGAGTTGGTGGGGTGTGCGTTGTCATCTTTGTGGCTCTGAGCTACGTTCGAATTTGCCACTCAAAAGATGCTGTTCGAGGCCGCGCCGAGCTCCATGCTGGATTTGTTTCATTGTCTGGCTAAGCTCTTTTTGTGCCTAGTTGCCTTCCAATCCCATCCTCGTTGCCAATGTTAAGTTGGGCGAATGGAAGAAACAGATTAGGTCTTGGTAACAACAGCTCTTTATTAGCACAGATCAACTATGTACAAACAACAAAGGTTCTGTCTGGCAGCAGCCCTTTTATAGGGAACTGTCAGACTGTCAGCCAATCAGATTAAACCTCTGTTCCCACCTAAACAGAGGACCTTGGTGGAAACTATTATAACTGTTACAGGGATGTAACATTATCAGTGTGCTGCCCCAGAAGTACTATAGCTAGTATAGGAATTAAGAACTGTCTCCTTTAAGAAACAACCTCATGGAAAATGTAGGCAGGGAGTGCCTTATGGGAAATGTAGTTCCATAACATGTGATCACATCTGTGTTTCTGATTGGCCACTGGAGCATTCTACCCTTGTGCAAAGTTTATAGCCGGGCAGTTTAAATGCTTTTGTGAACTGGAATAGTAGTGTTTGTATCTCCGCTCAGCATAGGAGTGAAATCATCATCTTTTTACACCACATGATGGGACAGATTATGGAAAGTCAGAAGTATCTTAACACTGAACTGTAAAATTTGCTATTAAGAATGCCTGATAATAAACTTGATCTGAAAGAGATTCCTAAGCATGGACTTAACTGCATTCCCCGTTCTTGTGTCTCCAAAAACTAAGGTATCCCTTTCTGCAACCTTAAGAGATAGGTTTTTTGGGGGGGATACTTTATTTTGTTATCATTTGGAGCATCAATTATTTTATTTCTGAAGAAACCAAAAACAAGAAATCTGGAGCATCAAGATTCATACATTAAAATGGCTGTATACATTTTGAACTTTTTGCCACAGTTATTACACACAAACACATGTTAGTCCTCAACTTAGAACCATTCACTTAGTGACTGTTCGAAGTTACAGCAATATTAAAATAGTGACTTTTGACCCTTTTTCACACTGATGACCGTTCCAGCATCCCCGTACTCATTTTTACACACACATAAATAATACAGTTTGGGTCACTTTTGGCATCCCCATGGCCACATGATTTACGTTCAAAGACTTGACAGCTGACTTCCATTTATGACAGTTGCAATGTTCCAGGGTTATGTGATCATCTTTTTCAACCTTCTGATGGACAAGTTAGTGAGGTAACCAGTCTTTTGTGTGCATGCTGGGGAGGGCGGGGGGGAGGTTGGGGCTCCCAACTGAGCTGATCATCCTGAAATCATGTTTCCCTGAAAATAAGCCCTAGTGCTTATTTTGGAACCTCCCAAAATATAAGACTGGTTCCTATTTTCGGGGAAACACAGTGTATGTATACAACTGAACCCAAAATTTCTGTTGCTAAGTGACAGAGTTGCTTTTCCCCATTTTACGACATTTCTTGCCAAGCTGTTAAGGAAATCATTGCAGTTGTTAAGTTAGTAACATGGTTATTAAGTGCATCTGGTTTCCCCCATTGACTCTGATTGTCAGAAGTCCATACAAGTTGATCACATGACCCCTGGACACTGTCATAAATATGATCCAGTTGCCAAGCATGCAAAATTTGATCACATGACCACGGGGATGCTGCAATGGTTGTGTGAAAAGTGGTCATAGGTCACTTTTTTCAGTGCCTTGGGTAACTTCAAACACTCCCTAAATGAATGGTTGTAAATCAAGGATTACCTGTACTTTACCTGTATATACCCATATAAGTATAAAGGATTATACAACTACTTGTGGGAGTTATCTTAGGATACGGCATTCACTGCATTTTGTCACAGCATCTTTAGTAATTCATGCATATACAATCATTTCATATTGCTTAATTTTAAATACTTTATCTTAAATACTTAATACTATTTAATATAAAAATAGGGGGTTCAGTTGAAGAGTTGGCTCTGTAACTCTACCTGTTAACCAATTCTTGATGATAAAATTTGAAAGGCACATTTGAACATTTGCGACATTAATCATTTTGGACTTGGGCAAGTTAATCCGGGTTTTTAATTCAGGTCTTTGTTAAGTGGAGTTGTTGGCTTGGGTGATACACTTGAGTGTTTCTCAGTCCTAGAACAGCCATAAAACAAAATGGGGGCATTTGTGTAAACCACCCAGAATAGTTTTGTGTGTTTTTGAGCAAACTCACCTCCTGTGGACCTATTTTTAGCAAAGAAAATAGATGAAAGCATAACTTGCTTCCCTTTAAACACCCATATAGCAAGTTTCTTTATTCCATGCAATGTGAAGGGATGTCCCCTCAGAGTTCAGCATCTCTATGGTTTGTTTCCATTCTTGAGGATGAATTAATCTAGCTAGATTCTGATTGCAATGTTGGTTGGCGACACCCAGGGGAAGGGCCTTCTCTGTGGCGGGCCCGGCCCTCTGGAACGACCTACCTCCCGATCTACGTACTATCTCGGACCTCCGCCTCTTCCGCCAACGTCTTAAGACGTTTCTATTCCAACAGGCCGGCCTAGCATAGCCCCCTGTTTCTGACTTTTTATGTATAAATTGTAATTAAGCAGGGTTTTAAATGGGTATTTTTAGCACGGGTTTAAATAATTTAATATGTTTTTAACGATGTATATTGTTTTATTGTGGTTTTAATAATGCCTGTGCGCCACCCTGGTTCCTAACAAGGAGAAGGGTGGGGTATAAATTCGATAAAATAAATAAAATAAATAAATAAATACATTTCCGAATTCTCATGTACTGTGTAGAAGAATTTTTAGGATTTATTTTGGACTACAGACCACCACACCATTCCACTGAAGTACAGATTCATTTGATTTATTATGGTACCTGAGGCGAAAGATGCAATTCCTTTATATAAACTTACAATATAAGGTGTTGAGGCAATGAGCTGAATACCAAGGGTGAGCTGCTATACGTTTGCCTGGGTTCGGGAGAACTCATAGCTAAAGTTATGGCCAGTTCAGAGAACCTCCAAATCCCAGCCCTGGCTGGCCCCATCCACTCCACCCCTCCCCTCCCCTCCCAGGAGTCTCCTCGTGGCCCATTTTGGATGCGAGGTAAGTCCACCTTCTATCAATGGCCCAAAGAAAGCAAAACACAACAGCCTTTCCATAGTGACAGTGGATGGTTTCTTGTATTCCAACTTCATATTTCTTGGGGAGCAGGTATGTGGATGTGTGGTTTATGTTGGACACCTGAATCAGAGGTGGGTTCCTCCCACTCCCAGTACACCAGAAGAGGTAGTCTGGTGTACTGGACCGGACCCATGGTAATGGTGGCTTGGCCACACCCCCGAACCTCTGTCAGAAGCTTTTTTTTTTTAAGCCCTTTTTCCCTGCTGGTTCAGGCAAGGAAAAAGAGGTTTTAAAAACTCTTTAAAAGGGGGGAGAAGAGGGAAGAAGGGAAGGGAGAAATAAAAAGACATAAAAAGAAAGAAGGAGTCTCACTTTTTAACCGGGAGTCAGCGAAGTAGGAAAAAATGCTGTTGCTTTAAATCGGAACTGAGCATGCTTGGCTGTGGAATTCTGGGAACTGAAATCCACAAGTCTTAAAGTTGCCAAGGATGCTTTGCTGGCTGTTGAATTCTGGGAGTTGAAGTCCACAAGTCTTAATGCTGCAAACTTTAAATTGAAACCTGCTTTAAATTGAAAAAGGAAGCTTGCAAAGTGACATTCAGCAGTTGGTTTCTGGGTCAACTGAACAACAAACTGGATAAAAGGTAGGATTCTTTTATGGTTCTATGTTTTTCAAGTTTTGGGGTTTGTGCAATGTGGGCGTTATGTTTCTAAAAGTTTGGATCATTTCCTGCTTGTGAATGGAGCCAAACGTTCTATAGGCTCATTATCTCATCATTTATCTGGCAGGCATGTGAAATGAGCCTTTCTGGGAGCAATATTTTATTTTTTGGGGTGGTGGTGATTGCTTTTCACAGAGGGAAGAGAGAAAGAAAGGAAGGAAGGAAGGCAGGAAGGAAGGAGAAAACAGCATAGCAATTTAGGGCTAGAAGGCTACTCAGGGGTCATCTAGTCCAATCCCCTGCTGCAGCAGGAAACCTTACATTGTCTGGATTATTTTGGTGCCTCTAACAGAGAGGAAAATTGTCAGAAAGAGGAGTTTGCTAGGAAAAGGCTGCCATGCAGAGGAAGGCAGAGATCATCCTTGACTTATGACTACAATTGAACCCAAAATTTTGGTTGCTAAGCAAGAGCGTTGTTAAGTAAGCTTCACCACATTTTACCCAATGCATGACATCTCCTGGTGAGTGACATCAAGTTGGCCACGCCTACCCAGTCACATGACTGCTAAGCCATGCCCATAAGATAGGCCAAGCCCACAGAATAGGTAGCAAATTTTTTTGAAACCCACCACTGACCTGAATGTTACATAATTAGGAATAAGTAAAAGTTTCATTTCTTAAAAAAAAACCTGACACAGACCCAATCTAATAGTTGGTTCCTGATGCATAACAAAAGAAAACCAATTTAGATTGCAAAAGGCTGGCAAGGAAGTGCATTTGGTAACACCCAAGGAAGCATAATATCTCAGGCAATCTTAAACCCATTTGTTTAAATCAAAAGGCCATTGTATTCAGCAGGTGTAGGGTCCAAAAATTTCAGCAACGGGTTCTCTGCCCGGTTGCTAGGTGGGCGTGGCCTACTTGGCATCCTGCACCACGGCTGGGGAGGGGAAACATTTTTGTCTTCGCCAGGCTCTGGAGGCTTCCCTCGAGCTTCTGAGAGGGTGGAAACTGCTTCCCTGGGCTCCAGAGGCCCTCCGGAAGTCGGAAAGTTTCGCCATCATTGCTGGAGTAGATCTTCTGGTTTCTAGGCCAGCACTTAAATATTACACCAAACCAACTCTCAGTTTGAAGAAAGCTTCTGCTTCCCTTATGGAAAAAAAATCTGTTAAGGAATCCTCTAGTCTATTCAGTGAGAAAATAAGTCATTTTAGGAACTCAAGCAGTGTGTGATTTCTAACCAGGTCTTCTCTCTCTCTCTGATCTGCCTCTCTTTTCAAAGGAATGTGTCAACCTTCCGATTAATAATCTCAGGGCAATCAAGACTCTGACAGTTTGCTCAGGTTCAAGAAACCCTTCATTGAGTACAGCATGTTAGCATTTAGAAAGGCGAAGCTAGTTCTAAACAGTCCCGTGCTCAGGGATAATTAAAAGAATAGGATTTCCCCACCCCTTGTGTCTTTTAGGTCATATGGGCCAATCAGGTCAGCCGCAGGTTCCTGCTCAGCTTCAACATATGTCCGTTAATGTGACCTTGGTTCACTACCAGCTAGTAGGTGTTTCGACTAGCGGCCGAGGCACCCCATTCCTAAGTCTCCCCTTCCTTCCCCCCACCCCATGCATGGCAACCAAAAAACAAAGCAGGAGTAAGCATAAGAGAGATTGGCTTCAGTTGAAGTTGTTTTGCAGGTTGACAGACTGCTTTAAGGGGTTAACTGAGAGTTGTTCTTGGAAATATCACAAGCGACTTTTGGAAGGTGCCTCCGATTTTCCTAATTTCTAGCTATTTTCCAGCATATGCATGCTTTTATTTATGAGTATCAGACAAGAACAATGTGAAGCTGGAATGCAGGAATGTCTTTATGGTCATCTTATCTTCCAAACTGCTTTGATGCCCAACCAAATGAGCTCCATGAACATTCTTAGAAGATAAAAGCACTGAATGCCTAAGTATCCTGAAGAATGTTAAAGATAAGCAGGGGAAGAGGAGCACCCATCTTGTGAGAGGCAGGAAGGTGAGGGGGTAGGGTTGCCATAGCTGCAAATTTCAGATGGCCACTAGATGGGAGCAAAAAGCTAGACTTTACTGAAGTTCTTTGCCGTCTTCCAGTGCTAGTTGATGTTTTTAGTCTAGGTCTGGTAGTCCTACAAGATGGGAATACGGGAAACATTCTGGTAAATTTCACTTTGTATTTGGTTATGTCCCACAAAGAACCCATTTAGAATTTTTAAAATTCTAAATGTACCCATCAGCTGTTCTGACTGAGGCTTCCCAAGAGCATGAAGCAACTCCTTGTCCCGATGAAAACCCCTTTTATTAATTTACTGTCAATTCTGCTCATTCACACCCAGCAAAGTCTTTCAAGGGAGCATTTGCAGTCACAGACCTTATCTGGCTTGGAGAGCTGACAGGCCAATATCTGCAAAACCTGGCAAGGAATCTCGGAGAGTCATGAACCAATTAAGCAAACTAATTGTCTCCTGCAAACTCCACTCCCCTTTTGCTCATCTTTTATTTCCTCTGGGAGGGCCATTCATTGTCCACCCATGGCTTCACTCTCAAGTTGACCCGTTCTCTAGCTCAGGGGTCTCCAACCTTTGCAACTTTAGGTCTGAAGGACTTCAGCTCCCAAAATTCTCCAGCCAACAAAGCTGGCTGGAGAAGTCTGGGAGCTGAAATCCTTCAGACTTAAAGTTGCAAAGGTTGGAGACCCCTGCTCTAGCTGTTCTATCCGGCAAATCTGTTCATGCACACACTGGGAACAGGCTCCAGCTGTTCGTCTGTCTCAGTGATGTCTGACTCTGAAGGCAACTGATAACTGTGAGATGGCTCTAGCCCCCTCTCTGCCTCCAACACAGAACCCTCATCAGAGCCTTCTACAGACTACAGGATTGGCCCATGTTCCTCCCCAACCTCCTAACTGTCCGAATCTGCTGACTATCTTCTAGGGCCGTGATGGCGAACCTATGGCATGTGTGCCACAGGTGGCACACGAAGCCATTTGTCAGGGCTTGCCAGCTGAATTAGCCCTTTTCTGAAGTCATTTTTCACCCTCCCTAATGCAATGTGCGACACCCTCCAGTGCGCATATGCACACTACAGGCGTGACACCCCATTTTTTGCATGCTATTTTCACTCTCCCCAGCCTCCAGAGGCGTTATAAGAGCCTGGAGAGGGCGAAAAGAGCCTCCCCCGCTCCCCCGGAGGCCCTCCAGAGGCTTCATGAGCTTCCCTGAAGCCTCCGAGCACTCAAAATGAAGCTCTGACCAAACTGGAAGTGACATTGGAGTTGCTCGGAGCGTCGTTTTGAGCGGTCCGGATGCTTCAGAGAAGCCTCCTGAAGGTCTCTGAAGCCTCCGGACCACTCAAAACGATGCTCCAAGCAAATCAGGCGTCACTCCCAGTTTGGTCGGAGCATCATTGTGAGTGCTTGGAGGCTTCAGGGAAGCCTTCTGAAGGTTGCTGAAGCCTCTGAAGGGCCTCCGGGGGTGGGTGAGGGAGGCTCTTTTTGCCTTCCCCAGGCTCCTATAAAGCCTCTGGAGGCTGGGGAGAGCGAAAATAGCATGCAAAAAATGGGGTGTCACGCCTGTAGTGCGCACATGCGCACTGGAGGGTGTCGCACATTGCATTATGGGTGCAGCACGCTTGTGCACGACCCCCCTGCGCTCCCCCCACTTATGGCACGTGAGCCAAAAAAGGTTCGCCATCGCTGTTCTAGGGGGTTAACTATTCCTGCCAGTTTACTATCATCTGCAGATTTGGTAAGTTCCCCTTCTATTCCCTCATCTAAGTCATTTATGAAGATATTTATGAAGAGAGTACTGGGCCTGATACGGAACATTGTGGTACACCACTGCTTACTTCTCTCCATGTAGACTTAGACCCATTAATTTAATCACTGTTCTTGAGTGGTTATGTATTGAGGATAGAGACTCCGGGATTATTGCCCTTGTGAGCCACTGGATGGCACTGTTTAGTAGAAATCCAAAAATGGGGACTCTGGAAACAGGACTCTCAAATCTTGCTAAAATACAGGTAACCTCAGGACACTTTTCCGACAGGGTTGTAAATGCAGCAGATGCATCTATGCAAGGCTACTTGATTCCGGCGTAAACATCTGGATCATCTCAAAAGAAGCAGCACAAATACAGCAAATCTTAAAATGTTAACTACATCTAGCGGTCATCCAGATATTTGCATTCTAGATCTGATAGTCCTCTGATGGTGAACCAATGGATGCGTGCCAGAGGTGACATGCAGAACTCTCTCTGCTGGCATGCGTGCTGTCAGACCAGGTCAGACCAGGTCAGGTGGTGTTTCTTTCCTGGACTTCTGTTTCCCTGCAAACAACAAAACAGAAGCTCATGAAAGAAAACGATCTTACCTCTTCCTGTGCTGCTGGTGTTGGGATGCCCCTCCTCCTGTCGGCCAGCAGTTCTTCGGGTCTCTGCTGCATATGTGCGCATGTCAGCGTATGTGGATGTTCATGCATGTTTGCACAAGTGCATGCTTGCACATACATGTGAATCGGGTGGGCTCTGGTACTGGTTTGTGCATGTTTTGCGCGCGCACTGCTTGCTTCGCCGACAACACATTGCTTGTGCATGCGCAGTTTGCTGTTAATGGTTGTGCGTATGGCCGAAGACCATTAAAAGCTAATAAACAAGATGCCAGCAATGGCAATGGAGACCGGGGAACCGGTTCGGGGGCATAGCCAACCTTGGTTGCTGTCGGTTCTGCGACCCAGGCCAGATTGCTTGTTACCATCTTTATATCGCTCCATGGCACGGGGCCTAGCTATTTGCGGGACCGTCTCCTGCCGCAGACCTCCCTCCGTCTGATCCGCTCCCATAGGGAGGGCCTCCTCAGGGTACCATCTGCCGGCCGATGCCGGCTAGCGGTGCCCAGGGGGAGGGCCTTCTCAGTGGCTGGGCCATCCCTCTGGAACGACCTACCCCCCGAACGTCAGACCATCACAGACCTTCCCCTCTTTCGCCGCTCACTTAAGACTTATCTGTTCCATCAAGCCGGTCTAGCTTAGCCAATGAGTAAATGTATTTTAGAATTTTAATTGGGATCTTTTAGCACAGGCTTTTAGTTTAATTTATTTTTAATTATTCTGTATTTATTGTTATTTATCGATTTTAATTCCCTGTGCACCACCCTGGGTCCATTTCGATGGAGAAGGGTGGTTCTATAAATCTAAATAAATAACAAATAACAAATAAATTACCACTACCGGTATTGCTACATGCACACATTTCAGTTTGGCCATGTGCACACGTGCAGTTTGTGCACTCAGTGTCTAAAAATTTCACCATCATTGTGATAGTCCCAATTCATGGTCCCTTGGGGATGAACTAGTTCCATGTGCCCTTCCTGTTTCCTTCAGACACCGTTGCCTCCATTTTAAACGGAATGTCTTTAGAGAGACTTTCAAACATCAAACAAAAACATTTGTTTTATGGCCTCAGTTCATCCGTAGATGTGCTTTTTCGCTATGCAAATGGGATTGGCTATTTTGTTTGTTGCATTCAACTGGTTCCTGCTTTGACTGGAGCTTCATAGGCCCTTTTATCTTGAAAAACAGCTGCAGTTGGCTTTGGCTGAACACAGCAGCCGTCTAAGCTGCTTATTCCCCTGAGCTACAGCTTAGTTTGTACCCAAGAGGTAAAAGAGACGTGGACCAAGAAGATGAAAATTTAGGGGGGAAAGAAGTGTAAATGGTAAAAACATCCTTTTAGCTGGTACTCCAATCAGCCATACTGTGAAGTAAACCGGTTTATGTTTGGAAATGAACATTAGGTAAGTTTGCCTCACTACAGGAATATATTTTGCTTTCTGTAATCCATGAAATCGATTCAAAATGATATTCAAATTTATTTGAATATTTATTAAATAAATATATATTAGTTTATTTCATGTCAGGTCAACATGCTTAGAAATGAGCAAACAAAATACATGCAGACATACCGTGTGTGTGCATGTGTACACGAAGGTACGTCAGGGGTGGGTTTCTGCCAGTTTTACTACCGATCCACAACCCGCTAGCATGCGCTGTTCAATGTAAATTAATCTTCACGCAGAACAATTTACAGTGAACTGCACACGTGGAGTCACTAAAAACCAAAATGGCGGCGGCCCAGTGGCAGCAAAAGAACCAGTTCAGGGGCGTGGCAGGCCTGGGCCACTGCTGGTACTGCGACCCAGGCCTGAATTCCACTACTGGTTCGACTGAACCAGGAGCAACCCACCTCTGACGTACATATGCATATATTAATGACCCTGTAATCCCTTCCATCAGAGTGGTATCAGGTTGACTGAATGGAGCTGAGTTTTTAATGGCTGGATGCCCTTCCTGATGCCTACACAAAGCTCCCAGTAGATATTTTCTCTTTATGCCCTAAGAGAGAATTATCTGCCAGTACCTGGGATCAAACTTACAGCCTCCCGATTATGAGGTGAGAATTCCACCTCAAGACCACCTCGCCACTCGTTTGTTATATATTTATATACACATTTATTCATAGGTGTGTGTGTGTGTGTTTGTTGGTGTATGTATATACATACATAACGAGGGTGATTCAATAAATAAGGTGAATTTTTCTGTATAAGGACGTTTAATACAGATAGCTTACTTTTTTTTATTTTTTTGTGTTTTACTACTTTTTCATATGGATTTAATTTCTTATGCAGATTACAAAAAAACATTGAGAGTTTTACTGATTAACAAAGATGGCCGACCAAGAAGCATGCTCCAGGATTGAACAGCGGTCAGTTATCAAGTTTTTGGTTGCTGAAGGGTGCAAACCCGTTGAAATTCATAGGAGAATGTCAACTGTGTATGGTGCCACATGTTTCAGCCAAAAAAATGTCTACAAGTGGGCTACATTGTTTAAAGAAGGACGGAGCAGTGTTGAGGATGAAGGCAGGCCTGGGAGGCCTACAGAAGTGAGGTCTCCTGAGGTGATCGAATCAGTCAATGACATCATTCAGTCTGACAGAAGGGTGACAGTGGATGACATTGCAAGGACTTTGAGCTTATCTCAAAGTTGGGACAGCACACAAAATTGTCCACGATGACCTTGGCTACTCGAAGGTCAGCTGCAGGTGGGTGCCAAAGGCCTAACGGTGCAGACCATCAACGAGCTGGGCTGGGAACTGCTCCCTCATCCCCCTTATAGCCCAGATCTTGCCCCTTCAGACTTTCACCTGTTTGGTCCCTTGAAAGCGTTCACGAGAGGCACGAAGTTTTAAAGTGACGATGAAGTCAAAAGTGTTGTGAGCGACTGGCTGAGACATCAGTCTAAAGAATTTTACGCTGAGGGAATACGGAAGCTTGTGCACAGATGGGAAAAGTGTGTGACAGTGCTGGGAGACTACGTTGGAAAAAAAAAAGTAAGCTATCTGTATTAAAAGTCCTTATACAGAAAAATTCACCTTATTTATTGAATCACCCTCGTATATGTACATATAATTGTGGAAACAATTATATATACATATATAAACATACACACACAAACACAAAAACCAGATCAGTAGCATGGGCATCCATTCCTAACCTCTATTGCAAAATGGCAATATATGTGCTGTGACTTCACAATGCAAGCTCTACCCTTTTGTATTTGTGCACGTAGAGTGTATAGTGCAGAGTTTGCATAGTGATATCTCCTCAATCCTCCACTATGTGCAAAGATGCTGATGGCAGTATTGATAGGAATAATACTTTTAACATCAGAAACTGAAACTACTTAAATAACATTTCAAGTGTCAAAATGTGGATTCTGAGTCTGGGTTCCTCCTGGTTTTCCCCTTGAAAACCTTTTTTGCTGTAGATCCGGAATATCTAACTTTGCTTTAGTACAATGCGGAAATTCATTTCTTCTGTTTTCAATGTTAACTTTTTTGTGCCTGTTTCGCCTAAACAGGAAAAATGAAGAAATGTTACATTCCTGGCGGTTCAACAACTGGAAAAACAAGTATTAGATGTATTTTAAAACATCTCACTCTGTGGATGTCCTTGAACTATGATGTTTATTGCCACTGACCATGGGCTCTGCTGGCAGGTGGGAGCTACAATCAAGTGTTGATCTGGAGGGTTAATGAATTTGAGCATCAGGGACAGTGGTGGGATGCTGCTGGTTTAACAACCTGTTTGGAGAGGGAGAGGGAGAGGGAGAGAGAGAGAGAGAGAGAGAGAGAGAGAGAGAGAGAGAGAAGGGCCTTCTCTGTGGCGGGCCCAACCCTCTGGAACGACCTACCCCCGGATATTAGAATGACTACGGACCTCCGCGCCTTCCGCCAAAAAGTAAAAACCTATTTGTTTCATCAGGCCGGCTTGGCCTAATCTACGCTTCTCGCCCCAGTCTGTTTTCTCAAATTGTTTATTGGGTTTTAATGGGTGGTAATTTTAATGGTTTTTAAATTTTGTACAGGGTAGTTTAATTTGTTTTTGTGTGTATTGTATGTTTTTAGATGGTTTTTTAATTTTCCTGTACACCGCCCCGAGTCCCTTTGGGGAGAGGGGGCGGTTTATAAATATAATAAATTATTAAATTATTATTATTATTAGGGAGGGAGGGAGGGAGGGGAGAGAGAGAGAGAGAGAGAGAGAGAGCGCAGCACTGAAAAGGGAGCATTTGGAAACTCAGCTGCTTACCGTCCAAGTCAGCAATGATAAGTAGAAATTATTTCTACTTATCTAAGCGAGGGGGGAGAAATTAGCTGTGCAGCGCAATTGAGATGAGCTAGAAAGCTGGAAATAAAGGACAGGATAGGGCGGGGGATGGGTGGGCGGGGCCAACTGATCGCCAGAGCTACCTGTTCACCTGAACCAGTACAAACCAGCTGAATACCACCTCTGATCAGGAACACACTACTCTAAAAATGATTTCCAAAATGGATTCAAGATAGAGGATGCGTCACACAGCAGTCTGCTCATAAAGTACTTATTATAATTGCTTCCCCAGCAATACAGGTAGTCTTCAACTTACAACCGCAATTGAGCCCAAAACATCTGTTGTTAAGCAAAACATTTGTTAAATACATTTTGCCCTATTTTACAATCTTTCTTGCCACAGTTGTTAAAGTGAATCACAAACCATGAGTCTGGCTTCCTCAATGACTTGGCTTGCCAGAAATGACAAAAGGGGATCACCTGATCCTAGGATGCTGTGACCGTCATAAATATGAGTCAGTTGCCAAGTGTCTGAATTTTGATCAAGTGACCAGAGGGATATGCACCTAAGTGTGAAAAAGGGTCTTAAGTCACTTTTTTCAGGACTGTTATAACTTTGAATGGTCACTAAATGAACTGTTGTAAGTCAAGGCCTACTTCTATTTATTCTTTTTTTAAAATATACAGGTGAAACTTGAAAAATTCAAATATTGTGCAAAAGTTCATTTCAGTAATGCAACTTAAAAGGTGAAACTAATATATGAGATAAGACTCATTACATGCAAAGCAAGATAGTTCAAGCCATGATGTCATAATTGTGATGATTATGGCGTACAACCAATTTCATTGTAATTTTAGTACAATGACAATAAAGATTGTTATTATTATTACAGCTCATGAAAACCCCAAATCCACAATCTCAGAAAATTAGAATATTACATGCAATCAATAAAACAAGGATTGTACATAGAACAATATTGGACCTCTAAAAAGTATAAGCATGCATATGTACTCAGTACTTGATTTGGGCCCCTTTTGTAGCAATTACTGCCTCAATGTGGCGTGGCATGGAAACTATCAGCCTGTGGCACTGCTGAGGTGTTATGGAAGACCAGGATGCTTCAATAGCAGCCTTCAGCTCTTCTGCATTGTTCGGTCTCATGTCTCTCATCTTTCACTTGGCAACGCCCCATAGATTCTCTATGGGGTTCAGGTCAGGCGACTTTGCTGGCCAATCAAGCACAGTAATCCCACGGTCATTGAACCAGGTTTTGGTGCTTTTGGCAGTGTGGGCAGGTGCCAAGTCCTGCTGGAAAATGAATTCATCATCCCCAAAAAGCTCGTCTGCGGAAGGAATCATGAAGTGCTCCAAAATCTCCTGGTAGACATCTGCGTTGACCCTTGACTTAATGAAGGACAGTAGACCAACACCAGCAGATGACATGGCTCCCCAAATCAACACAGACTGTGGAAACTTCACACTGGACTTCAAGCATCTTGCAGTGTGTGCCTCTCCATTCTTCCTCCATACTCTGGGTCCTTGGTTTCCAAATGAGATGGCAAAGTTGCTCTCATCAGAAAAGAGGACTTTGGACCACTGTGCTTCATTAAGTTCAGAGTCAACACAGCCGTCTAACAGGAGATTTTGGAGCACTTCATGTTTCCTTCCACAGACGAGCTTTATGGGGATGCTGACTTCATTTTCCAGCAGGACTTGGCACCTGCCCACACTGCCAAAAGCACCAAAACCTGGTTCAATGACCGTGGGATTACTGTGCTTGATTGGCCAGCAAACTTGCCTGACCTTGCCCGATTGTGGATTTGGAGTTTTCATGAGCTGTACGCCATAATCATCACAATTATGACAAATCATGGCTTGAACTATCTTGCTTTGCATGCAATGAGTCTTATCTCATATATTAGTTTCACCTTTTAAGTTGCATTACTGAAATAAATGAACTTTTGCATGGTATTAGATTTAATTCGTTTTTAGTTATGTTTGTATATTTTGTATATGTGTATATTTATTGTTTTTATTCTCCCTGTGCACCGCCCCGAGTCCCTGTGGGGAGAGGGAGCGGTTTACAAATTAAAAGTAATAATAATAATAATAATAAAATAAAAAAAGTAATAATAATGTTCTAATTTTTCGAGTTTCACCTGTATATTGTTCCAATTCTCAGGCCTTTGGTGGTCCCAAGCAAAAACAGAAAAAGTAATACTGAAACACAAAGAACATACAATATTGTATATTGCATGTAGAAGTAGTGGATTCCCAACAATCATGTTATAGGCTAAGGCCTGAAGGAATTTTCCAGGTCTTTTTAAACAAAAGAATCAAACCCAGAATATTACAGAAGGCTTTGCATTGTCCCATTCCTGCGGATCAGGAACCTCAATGGGGCTTTTTTGATGATCGGACTGGATAAAGATGTTTTGTAAAGTAATCCCTATGTATCCCAGCATCACACTAAAAATTATTAAACATAGCTGGATCAAAAGTTAGTCTCTTCAGGAAAGGATGAACATTTCTTAAAAGAACACTATCTTCTGAATCTAGCCATCCATGCCCCATCCAGGCACCCAGCAAGACACGGATGAAGCCTTTCTATGGCAGGTAAAAGGTAAAGGTTCCCCAGCACAGGTGTGTTAAGTCATTTCCAGCTCTAGGGGGCGGTGTTCATTTCTGTTTCAAAGCCGAAGAGCCAGGACTGTCCAAAGACATCTCCATGGTCATGTGGCCAGCATGACTAGATGCTGGAAGCGCACGGAACACTGTTACCTTCCCACCAAAGGTAGTCCCTATTTTTCTACTTGCATTTTTACAATGCTTTCGAACTGCTAGATTGGCAGAAGCTGGGAAAAGTAACCAGAGATCACTCTGTTACGTGGGCCTAGGGATTCGAACCACCAACCTTTCTGATCAACAAGCTCAGCGTCTTAGCCACCATGTATCTGTACCTGTGGCAGAGGTCATAGTAAAGACCCGGCTACATATAATGGGCCCTAACCCTGAGAATCTTTTGAAAAAGGCAGTTAAGACTTTTCAAAGGTCTTTGAAGGGGAAAAACCTTACTGGTTGTTTTAATCAATGTTAGATCACCATTTTGCACATTTCAGTTACTTTAATGAGGTATAGCTTTGTTTTTCCCTTTCTATCATTTACTTCTTGTATGCCACCTACAGTCACCTTATTTGAATTGGGTGGCCATATGAATGCTTGGGATAAAAGTGTAACAAACCCTTTTTTGCTTTCTCAGATTCCACAAGCTCAAAAACTCCCAGATCATAATGGAAGATGCTGTCCAGCTTACCTCACGTGGACATACCAAAGCAAAAGAAATAAAAGCTATTTTACCTACAAGAAACCATGGGCATTTTGCCTCACCTCTCAGTCACCCAGGAAACAGCCTCCAATAGGAGAGTACAGATACAGGGGAGTGTTAAAGCCTTGCCATTCATATCGCCAAAGTAGGCTCATATCTGAGTTATATCAGTGGTCCACTTTTGGTTTTATATGATGGTTGCTTTAGGTATCTTTTCAGTTGCTTCATCTCTTGCAAAGCGAAGGCAGCTGGAGAAGGGCCACCAGGTAACCTTGTCCAACGCTATAGCTCCATGATGGCGAACCTATGGCATGCGTGGCACACAGAGCCATATCTGAGGGCACGCGAGGCATTGCCGTATGTCAGCTGATTTTCAGCCTTCCGGAGGGCAGGGTGGGGAAGACTGTTTTTGCCCTTCCCAGACTTCAGGAAAGCCTCTGGAGCCTATTGATGACGAATAATGGGCCCAATGGAAGTTCGTTTCCGACTTTGTGCCTTCAGCGGGAGTCATAATCTCCTGGTTTGTAGCCTGACACCTTCACCATTACCCCAGACTGTCTCTCCTGACTATAAAGATTAGTATAAGTTCAGAGTTATTTGTAAAACTGATAGTGGGACCAGCTACTCTTTGCATCACTCTATGCACTAAAATCAAGGGTGAGGGAAGGAAACCTAATGCCAGAATAATTGTTGGAGGGTCCTGGAAAATAACATCCTTGGGCAACCATGATGGGAATGGCCCGTTTGATTGATACATTAGAGTTGTATACAATATCCACATGGCTCTGAGTCATTGATATGTTAATAGATAACTACATAGGGGAGGACATGATAGATCATAGGATTATATTGGGGGCCATTTGTCAAATATTTTTTTGAAATACTCTTGATTCTAATTTGGGAGAAAACTATATCATTCAATTTTCGTCTAAACTTTAGTGATTTGGCTGCTACAAAGGTGGGTTCCTATCGGTTCAGACCAATTCGGTCGAACTGGTAGTATCTTGGTGCCTTCAAACTAGTTCTCTTGCTGCCATCTTGTTTTTTCCTTCTGCGCATGCACAGAGCAATTTTTGTTGCAATGTGTTTGTGGGTATGTGGCACATCCCTGAGCAAACCGGCAATAGCGGCAGCCGGAATCCACCCCTGGGCTGCTCTATTAGCGATCTGGTAGTTTTTAGTTATTTATCCATGGAAAAGCTAGACCAGCAGAATCTGTGGAAAAAATGGAATATTCTGGAATGACCCATCCTTAGAACAGTGAGTATTGCATATTCCTAGTAATATTAAGGCATTTATGGGTAAGTCTTGAAGGCAACCATGTAAATAGGAAACTGCTTGCTCAGACGTCATTGTGCAAAAGTCTACTTGGACCTCAATACATCTGCTTCTAGACCAGATGCTGGTACTGTATATTGAATTAGGCAGATGATGTTTCTACTGGAAACCTGACAACAAAAAATGCTTATTGATAAGAAAAGATAGTGAACATAAATATGGTTTTAGTATCTGAATAGATAAATGAAGAATTACTATAAGGATCCTATGGACCCAACTGTTAATGATTCTCCTGAAGTGTATAGTTATCAAAAAATAACGTCCTGGAGAAAAGGTTGCCTCCTGAATCCTGGTTCCTGGAAGTCTCCCTTTCCACCTAGTAGCAGCGAATTCATCTAGGCTAGGGGTGTCAAACTCAATTTCATTGAGGGCCGCACCAGGGTTGTGTTTGACCTTGGGGGGCCAGGGTGGGCATGGCCATCTCGACATCACTCGTGTCGGAGGTGCATGTGCTGGCCTGAATGCTCTGCCAGTGAAAACTGGCTCCTGAGCTCAGTTTTCAGCTGTGACAGCCTCCTGCAACCTTCTTTCAGTGAAAATGTAGCTCAGGAGGGCTCACAAGCTCCATTTTCAGATGCAATGGCTTCCTGCAACCTTCTGCTACTAAAAATGAAGCATGGGAGGGCCACAGGCTGTCCACCTGAGCTCCATTTTTGCTAGCAGAGGCCCCATGGGCTGGTTGTTTGCTGTTTCCAGGGAGGCCCCATGGGTCAGATCTAAACACTCTATGGGTCAGATCTGGCCCGTGGGCCTTGAGTTTGAGACCCCTGATCTAGGCCTTTCCTGTTTGTTCAATTTTCTACTGAATCCAGGATTTGTTTTTAAATATTCTATAGCATAACCTGAAGACAAACAACTTTACATCTGAAATCAAGGTATTGTCACAGAGTTTGAAGAGGCTACTGAACAGGTGAAACAGGCTTACACCCTACATACGGAATTCCTGGAGTGTGAGACTCCAAATTATTCGACTTCAGTTTGCCTGTAAAAGGCAAATGAGAGTTGCCATTGCCAGTCTAACCAGGATCTAACTGCTTATTAAAATAAGATGGATAAGCTTAGGAGGCTTCCAGAGGCTATCTTAACAACAGACAAACAGCTGTTTTTCTTGCCTCTATATGAGAATAGAACTATGGAGCAATGAATCAGAGACCAGTAACTTTCCCCAGTTACAGAATAAATGGATAATGCAAGTTATCAAATGTCTTAAATGAAAACCAAACAAACTTGTTTCTTGGGCATTAGCTTTGTGCCGATTATGCATAGTGATTAGCATTATGCTAATTATGCATAAGAATAGGACCCTCATGGCCCTCTAGATATTGCTGAAGTAGTTTTCTGAGCACCTGTTAGTTTGTGTTACACTGCATGGTAGGAACTGTATTCAGTAACTAGCTGATAATCCAGCGTTGCCCAGATATTTATTTATAGGGGGAAAATGTCCGGACCAAATGTTATTTCTAATGTTGGCTTATCGCCTTTACCAGAGGGAGGCCCCTTGTGGAATACTGTGAAACCATTACCATGGCAACTCCACTGTGTTGTACAATAGAAGCCACTATGGCAGTATGGCACAACAGGCTGTATCTTAACAGAATACACACCCTGAGGGGTATTAGGGGTGTCTTACCCCCACAGTATTTTTTTCCAGAGAGTAAGTCATCTGTGTACCAAGTTTGGTCGAAATTACTCAAAGCATTCCAGAGGATGAAAATGGGGGAACGGGAGGGGCCATGGCTCCGCCCACTGGCGGGAAGGAAGAAGATGATACAATAGCTAAAAGACTCAGATCGCAAAAATGATTTTCTTTTACATAGTGTAATCCTTAAACGGATGTTAATAGAAACAAATGATTGAATGCATAAATTTATGCTATGATATATATGTATTCCATTCCACCTTATACCGAAAAAAACCTTTACTCTTTGTATGGAACTTCGGAGGCGACCACCACCTCCGACATGGAAGCCCTAAAATATTTCTTTTATATCCTATATACCCTTTCCTTTGTTATAAAATTTGTAAAAACCAATAAAAATTGTTATTCAAAAAAAAAAGCTTTCCATGTTTTTCCTAAACTGTTTATCAAAAAGGAGTTGCTCCATACCTCCTCTTTCTGAGCCTCTGGCCTTATTTAATCTCCATTAGCAAGGTGATATCACCTCTTGAGAGGATCTAGATTTTATTTGGACAGGTGGCTGTTGGCTCTGGTCATTGTGTGTGGTAACCAATTTGCAATTCAATCCACATTTATTGTGCTGTTACTCCACCAACCTCTGGCAGCATTGCAAAGCTATTGTCAACAAACCAATTAGGTGAATTGTTACGTGATTCCACCATGTAGAGACTTCTCTGGGTTCACTCAGTCTAAATTTTCAGGACATTTAATCAAAAAAGCAAACCAAATTAAAAAGTCTGCATTAGGCGGCCTCTCTTACTATAATATTGGTTTTGAAAAGGCTGCAACATAGGAGACTAGAAAAATAGTGCATGTGTTCCCACCCACAATTTATCCCACTACCAATTGCTGTTACCAAACTAATTTCTCCCTATTCCCATGGATTCCAATGCAGCGTTTCCTCTCACATAAAGCCAGAGGTCAGATTCTACAAGTTCGTTCTGATTCATGAAAACAGGTAGCTCCGAAGATCAGCAGGGAGATCGAAAGTGGAGGTTGGAGACCGGACGGTAATTTACCAACAATGCTGGGTCAAGGGAAGGCTAATTGAGGAGGGGGTCTCAACACCGTCTCTTTCAGGGTGGTAGGCAGGAACCCCTCACTCAAAGAGGCGTTTACTATATCCTGCAGCCAGCCTTGTGTAACCTCCCAGGATGCCAGTACAAGCCAGGAGGGACACGGGTCCAATAAACATGTGGTGGCCTTTAGTCTCCTTGACAACCTGTCCATATCATCGGCAGTGACAAAGTCAAAGTCCTCCCATAAAATTGTCTCAAGACCTGCATCGGATAATCCTTCTAGACTACTATCTGTGGGGGGCAACTCGCTCCGAATCTGAGCGATTTTATCCTGCAGATACTCTCCAAATTCCTCTGCTCTGCCCTGTAAAGGGGCTTCCCGCGGCCTCTGAGGAAGGAGGGAGCGGGTCACCCCAAACAGGGTCGCAGGGTGGTTATCTGCGGATGCGATAAGAGTGGCACAATATTCACGTTTGGCCACCCTTATCGCCACTAGGTAAGTCCTCAAGTGGGCTCTTACCAGTGCTCAATCAGATTCGGACCGAGAGGATCTCCACCTACTCTCTTGCGGTGTTTCATCTCCCTCAGCTCCTTGGAAAACCAAGGAGCCTGGGTGAGTCGATGCCGTGTGAGAGGCCGCAAGGGCGTGACCCAGTCCAAGGCCACCATGGCCGCATTGTACCATGCGGCCACTAGGTCCTCAGACGAGTCGCGGGTCAAGGATACAGGTAATGGCCCAAGCTCCATCTGGAACCTTTCGGGATCGATCAGGCGCCTGGGGCGGAACCATCTTGGCATCTCAGGTTCCGCCTCCCCGCGGTGGGGTGAGGTGATTGGAAAGTCCAGCTGAAGGAGAGAGTGATCTGTCCATGACAAGGGTGAGATGACTAAATACCTGGTTCCTAGATCACTCCTCCACTGGCCAGAGACAAAAATGAGATCCAGCATGTCCTCCATCGTGAGTGGGGCCCTGAACTAATTGGGTCAGGTCCATGGCTGTCATGGAAGCCATGAACTCCCGAGCTGCCTCGGATGCTTCGCCTACCGATGGCAAGTTAAAGTCCCCCATGACTAATAGTCTGGGGGTCTCAACCGCCATCTCGGCGATCACCTCAAGGAGCTTGGGCAGGGCTGCTGTTACATAGCGGGAAGCCAGGTATACAATCAGCAAGCCCAACTGCCTCCCTAGGCCCCACTTCACGTAGAGGGCCTCACAGCCGGTAGTCTGTGGTACAGTGGTCTCCCTCGGCTCGAGACCTTCCTTAACGATAATCGCCACACACACCCCACCCCTGCCTAGGGCCCGTGGCTGATGAAATGCACGGTAGCCCGGTGGGCACATTTCCAAGAGGGGTAATCCCCCCTCGAGGCCCAACCAGGTCTCTGTAATCCCCACCAGATCCGGGTCCCCCTCTGACACTAGGTCATTAATGAGGGGGGCTTTGTTCAGCACGGACCTGGCGTTGCACAACATCAGCCTGGGGCCCCGGCTCTGTAATCCTTGACCTCCTAGCCTGCGAAGGGAGCTCAGGGAGTGGGGCGATTGACCGCTTGTAACCAGCGGCCACGTTCCCCCAACGAATGATGGACTCCCTGCCTCCCGCCGCCCCTGCTCCTCCCTAGGACCGATCGGATGGGAAAGCCCTCCGTAGGATCGAACCCCCCCTCCCCCTTCCTTGATGGACCTGTCTGTTTCTCTAATTCCGCCGGCCGGCCCTGTACCCTGACCCACACCTGACTGAGTAGACCCTCCCCCCACCCTGGGACCCTCTAAAATCCGAATTAAAAAATACCCTAAAAAACCCCTGAGTTTTCGTTTCCGCCAATGATCAGGTGGACTTACCTGCCCCTGCGCTTGACTGACCTATATCTTCTCAGCTGATTCACATGGCAGAGCAGATTGCCATGCCACAGCTGCGTTACTCCCCAGCAGTAATGCAGAAGGTAAGTTTTCTTAAAACTGCACGCGCGCAACCACCAAACCGGTTGTTAAACCAGCAGGATTCCACCACTGCATAAAGCTATATTATTACTTAAACATATGGATGATTAGGGAATGATAACATATCACCAACATGTTACGTGACTAAAGCTTTGATATAATGCCAATTGAGTGGCCTAAAATGCCAAGTAGATTGGCTTTTAAGTTTCTACTGTTGTCTTTTGCCCCATTAAAATCTATTTGATTTGTGAAGTGTCCTAAACATTATTTCATATCAAGATGTTTACTGTTTTAAGTAGCATTGTCATATAATGTATAATTTATAACATACAACCATAGAAAGGAAATCTCTCCTCCAAGTGCCCTCAACTACTCTCTAAAAAGAATACAAATGACCAGCTTTCTGCAAGGAATATAAATCCTTCCATTCCCCACCATCTGTTCAGAGCTGGAGAAGCTTCTTGGATGAGAAGCAAGAGGTCTTCAAAGGAAAAAAGCAGAAAAATTCAGTTGCCTCTTGGAAAAGCACCTTCGAGACAACCAGGAACTGGATGACTAAGAATTTCCATAGGCATTTAGATCTATTCTAAAGGATACCATCACATTAGAATTTGTAAACATTGGAGAAAATGTTCTGATCCTTGAGAATGTTCAAAAGACATGGGTCAAACAAGTAAGGATGTTTAGGAGAGAATGACAAGCAACTTGACTATTTGATGTGATTTATGTAACAAACGGTCTGTGGGGCCTGACTTTTAGTACACCTTGTATTGCATACCAATTTACTAATATGTGTATACTGTGGCTAGCAGGCATTCTGGAGGCCTCATAATGGTTTGACATTCCATTAAACAATCCCACAAATGTTCTCTGTTCTTCCCTCCTGCAAGTAATTCATCTTTTATACACACCACTGCCATGGCAATAAAGATTACAAAGCTTGTTTGCCTACTGCAATATTCCTCAAATTTTCTATTTTGACAAGTTGTGGTAAGATTTTATGAAAATCAGGAAATTATTTTTTATCTATTTATAACAATTGGATCCCTACTTTCCACTGAAGAAGGCAGGGTACATTAACCCCACCCCTTTCCTCTTCTGCTCACCACCAGCAGTGGAACTGCGTTATAGTCTCAAAAGCTAAGAACTGTGCTATAAATTAATCATTGAGCTTCAGGACTGATTTCAGTTTTGAACTTCAGTCTCCAGCATCCTAGACTAGCATTCTGAATTGCTATATTATGCTAGTTCATGTCCCAATAATACGGACTATGACTGGGGCTCTCTCATAGCTTGTATAAATGGCTTGTTTGATTTGGGTTTAGTGTGTTGAGGGAAACTTGTTAATTTGCAGACAGGTTATGTCTTAATATGGAATATCTATTTATTAAATTTATATCATTTATCTCACTGTTATGTGGTTCTGGGCAGTTTACATCAGAGGTGGTATTCAGCAGGTTCTGACCAGTTCTGGAGAACCGGTAGCGGAAATTTTGAGTAGTTCAGAGAACCGGTAAATTCCACCTCTGACTGGCCCCGCCCCCATCTATTTTCTGCCTCCCAAGTCCCAGCTGATCGGGAGGGAATGGAGATTTTACAGTATCCTTCCTCTGCCATGCCCACCAAGCCATGCCACACCCACACCACATCTACAGAACCAGTAGTAAAAAATTTTGAATCCTACCACTGGCTTACACCATCATAAAGTCACCATGGGCAAATAGGAGGCAATATAAATTCAATTAAAAAAAATTAAAAGTACAATCTAAAAACCATAAAAACATTTAAAACAATATTTGTGTATTATTTATAACATTTATACAACTGCCCGTCTTTCAACTGACTGTGGGCACATTAAAACAATATGAAAAGACCGGACAGATTTACTGACATCTCCTTGAGCACAGGTTTATCCCCACCCCTTGGCTCTTTTTGGGGTACCTTCTAGTGTGGACCCCTGGTGACTACCTGGCCAATCCCTGCAATTTGCTGGGTAAGGTTTCGGAAGTGGTTGCCATTGCTTGCTTTTTAGGGCTGACAGTGATGAGTTGCCCAAGGTAATCCAGCAGGCTTCATACCTAAGGTGGGACTATAATTCTCTAGTTTCTAACCTGGTACCTGCACCAAACTGGCTCTCATCCACCCCATCTACCTCTTTACAAAGAACAAGCCATATGAAGGTCTGGAAATTGAACACCATTGGTGCAGTTCAGTTTACTTTTGAAACTCATTTTTTTTAAAAAAAAAAACTCCTTTCAGCTTTAAGGAACATGGAGGTACAATTTACATGGGAGGAGATATTAGCATCTGCTTCAGAAGCAAATATCTGCATCCACTGGCTTTCAGAACTTCAAGTGGTTCATCCAGGCAAAGTCCTATCAGCTGTTCAACAGGTCACCAGCAGGTCCTGGGCTGGCCCCTTTTGAATAGAATAAGAGTTGGAAGGGGCCTTGGACGTCTTCTAGTCCAACCCCTCCCACCCTAGGCAGGAACCTGATATCGTTTCAGACAAATCCAGCGTCTTCTTAAAGACTTCCAGTGTTGGGGCATTCACAACTTTTGGAGGCAAGCTGTTCCACTGACTAATTGTTCTGACTGTCAGGAAATTTCTCCTCAGTTCTAAGTTGCTTCTCTCCTTGATTAGTTTCCACCCATTGCTTCTTGTCCTGCCTTCAGGTGCTTTGGAGAATAGCTTGACTCCCTCTTCTTTGTGGCAACCTCTGAGATATTGGAACACTTATATCATATCTCCCCTAGTCCTTCTTTTCATTAAACTAGACATACCTGGTTCCTGCAACCGTTCTTCATGTTTTAGTCTCCACTCCCCTAATCATCTTTGTTGCTCTTCTCTGCACTCTTTCTAAAGTCTCCACATCTTTTCTGCATCCTGGCGACCAAAACTGGATGCAGTATTCCAAGTATAGCCTTACCGCCTTACCACACTTGGCATTATAGTGATATTAGCACTTCACGTGATCTTGATTCTATCCCTGTTTATGCAGCCTAGAACTAACTGTGTTGGCTTTTTTGGCAGCTGCTGCACACAGCTGGCTCATATTTAAATGGTTGTCCACTAGGACTCCAATATTCCTCTAACAGTTACTACTATTGAGCGAGATACCACCTATACTGTACCTGTACATTTTGTTTTTCTTGCCTAAATGTGGAACCTTTCTTTTTTTACCATTTCTTGTGGACAACTCACTTGCCCTTGCAGGGGTGCTTCTTTCAGGCTCCCATGCCCTTCAGGGTGAAGCAGCCAAGTTAATGTTAGATCCGAGAAGAACTCATTTCTCTTCATAATTGGCTTTCTCCACCTCAGCAGTCCCTGGGATCCAGTGACAATCTGCTCCAGCAGAGAAGCAAGACATGTGGGCAAGACCCACCTTTCACTGGTGTCCCCCCCCTCCCGGAGCTGGCCCTCTGCCCGTTTAGGAGAGGAATCAGGAAAAGCAGCTGCAAACCGCAATCGCTGACTTATCCCTGTATCTCCTGGACGGTCTCAATCCCACCCATCACACTTTCCAAGCTGTTTCTTGAGACAGTAACAAGAGTTGGAAGGGACCTTGGAGGTCGTCTAGCCCAACCCCCTGCTCCCTTTCTGATTGACAAGTTCGGCGTCCTGCCGCTTCCCCGTGCCTGTCCCATCTCCTCGGGAGGGAGGTGTGTGTGTGTCCTGGCTGGCCCCAGGACCTGAGGGGCTCCGGCTGCCACCCAAGTGACCCTCCAGCGGACGAGACAGGGCGAATCAGCGGGGCTTCCTTGTTCACTGCCAGGCAGCTTCGGCGACCTCGGCTCCGCCAAGGAGGAGAAGCTCCTCCTTCCTAAGCTGCCTTCCCCCTCTAGAGGCCAGCCAGTGGCTCGGGAGGATCGGGGCGGGGCAGCCGGCGGTTTCCCGGCAGTTCTGGGACGTAGGAAGAACGGAGGGCCGGGAAAGCGGCTGGCTGGGTGCGGAGAAGTTCAGTGGGCGGCGGCCGACGTTCCGGAGCCTTCCTATCGCCGCGCCCCACAGCTAGCTCAAGGCGTCTGGAGTTTTAAAGACGCTGCTGCTTGCTGCTGCCGCCGCCGTTGGCTGCCGTGGCCGGCGCCCGGTTTCCCATGGAAGTCGAGATGCCGCAGGTGAGATTCCAGCTCCCCCGCGGGCAGGGGACTGTCTGGCGGCAAAGGAGAGGCGAGCATTTCCCCCAGCGGAGCATTCCAAAGAGCGGGAGTTTGGGGGGAGGGGGCGAGAAGGTTTAAGAAGAGAATGTACTTCTCTGAAGTAAATTGGACCTAGACTGGGTCGCATTAAGCAGAAGAGGTTCCGCCCACTCTTTCTCCCCCCCTCCCTCAGACAACTAACGCCGGACTCTGGCTTCAGCCTAGGCCCCGCCCTCCTGTCGTGATGTAACAATCACGTTGCACCGCGCTGACTCATCGGCGCCTCTGCCGGTGTGGTCGGCGAGATAGGGAGAGGGAGCGGGGGAGTTGAAGGAGTGGGAAAGGCGCACCCAACACACAGCTTCTGCGGATGAAGCAGCGGGCGGAAAGTTATTTTAATATGTGTTTGTCCCTCCTCCAGTCCTTCGTTTGTAGTGATACCTGCAATTGGGACGTTTTAGGTGTAGTGTGTCGCTTGCCAGCCGCCCGCCCGCCCCGTTTTCAAAGAACCGCAGAGGTGAAGGTTAAGAAGGACAAGGTTGGCTGCGGTTCCAGGAAGCTTGACGCGCAAAGCGAGAGTTCGTTTTGAGTGTTTACACAACTTATAGAAATGCGGCGTCTTCTGTATTGTGATGATGAACACCAAATCTCGGCTTGTTGTGTGGTGACTTT
Source organism: Rhabdophis nuchalis (assembly GCA_039707465.1). Classification (NCBI taxonomy): domain Eukaryota; kingdom Metazoa; phylum Chordata; class Lepidosauria; order Squamata; family Natricidae; genus Rhabdophis; species Rhabdophis nuchalis. The sequence goes on along the minus strand of CM077643.1, from coordinate 189,263,725 downwards.
AGATGCGCTGGTGGAAGGCTGGGCTACCATTCTCCTCCGTCGCTGGCCCTTGCGCACCTTAAAGAGTCCCAACTCCTGGGTTAATACAGCAGGGAAAGCCTTATTGTAAACGCCTCTTCCGTGTTACATAATGAACGTTGCTTCTGATAGCCAACTTGATAGCCAACTTGTGACAATGTGCTGAGGGAACGATCTAGCAGACCTCTTCCTACTTTCAGCTCTGGGTTTTTTGTTTTTTTCCCAAATCTGGAACTTTCTGGTAACATGAAAACAGCTTGGGCTAAATATCTTTAGGCAATTTGCAATGTCAAAGTCCTTCAAAGAGCAGAAGGGGGGAGGGAGAGAGAGAAAGAGTAAAAGGGAAAGAGAGAAAGAAAGAGAGAAAGAAAAAGAAAGAAAAGGTTTGTTGTGGCCCGAATCCTGGCAACTTTTTTTGTCTTGGGTGTTTTTTCATATGAATGATTGTGGTGAACTAAATTATAATGAATTTAATTTGGAGGATCCTATGCATGAAATTACCATAAAACAGGAAAAAGTAGGCATTTACTTTTACTTGAAATATAGATATGCTGCTTAGCCGTGTGTGTGCAAACATCCAAAACATTTATTTCAAATACCGACATAGTTAATTTTAATATAATAAAAAGTGCACTCTGCTTCCCCCCCAGTAAAATAAGTTTAAAATTATTATAACCCATTGCATGTTTACTCAGACATAAGTCTTATGTAACTCTTGTCTCCCCAAAGAGGAACGTTAATGCTAATGTCAGAAATAAGGAGAAGTAAAGGTTTATCCAAATGATTTCTGATGAACTAACTGTTGTTGTTGTGAGACATTTAAGTGAATTTTCCCCCATTTTATGACCTTTTTTGCCATAGTTGTTAAGTGAATTGCTCCAATTGATAAATTAGTAATCTGCTTGTTAAGTGAACCTGGTTTTCCCATTGATTTTGATTGTCAGAAGGTCGCAAAAAGTGATCATGTGACTTTGGGTTGCAACAACAATGATAACTAAGTATAAGTATGAACCAACCGGTTGCTGAGCATCTGAATTTTGATCCCATGACCAGGGGATGCTACATAATTTGTAACTGTAAAACAGTCATAAGTCACTTTTTTTTTTTTTTTATTAAATTTATACCCCGCCCTTCTCCTTGTTAGGACCCAGGGCGGCGCACAGGCATTGCGCATTTCAGTGCCGTTGTAACTTTGAACAGTCACTAAATGAACATTATAAGTCGAGGACTACCTGTATGTACTTTCTCATCAAAGCGATGAGAAAAGCTTACTTACTCGCCTGGGAAAAGCTTACTTGCTCGCCTGGGAAAGATATTTTATAAACACAGGTGACCCAATGAAAATGAATTTTCCTTAAATCACAACAGATCTAACCTCTCAACCCTTAAAGGGTCTGAGTGTGTTTCATGCCAGTTGTCAAGCAACAAATAAGTGAAACTATCATTAAAAAAAAGGTCCCCATAAGCCTTGAGAAATTTTGCCTTAAATTCTGAGATTCTTTTAAAAGTGTCTTAAACGATTGCATGCAATGTGGAACATGCAACTGTTAAACCTGTGCTTAAAGAATACCTGTATAGTATTAAGCCTAAAACTAAATATATCCCATGATTTCAAAATCAGACTGAGTGCAAATAGGTATATGATGCTCAGGAAAGAACAGAAGGATTTTTTTTACATCATTCTTATTTGCCTAGATTGAGGTCTTTTTAAAAGAACAGGGTAATGTTTTCTATCTCCTGTATTCTCAAGTATGAGAGCAAGCAATGCTATAGTAAAATTTAACCCACAGGTTGGGCTAAATATCTTTAGACAATTTGCAATTTCAAAGTCCTTCAAAGAGCAGGAAAAAAAGGTCTGTCCTGGTCCAAATCCTGGTGACTTTTTTTTGTCCTGGGTTATGTATGTACATGATTAAAGGAGGTTTTTCATATGAATGCTTTTGGTGTATTAAATTATAATGAATTTAATTTGGAGGTTCCAGAACACCATGTGTGTGAAATTACCATGACATAGGGAAAAGCTTAATACAAGGCTGATGTACATGTAGCAAGGGGAGAAAACCTCCAAATTTCCTTTCAACTCTGTTATTCTATACTTTTACAATCTATAAAAGAGAATTTGGTCTATCACTGATTTACACTTTAAAGCAAGGGTCCCCAAGCTTGGCAACTTTGAGACTTTTGGACTTCAACTCCCAGAATTCTCCAGCCAGTATAGCCACCCTCTGCTGGCTGGAGAATTCTGGAAGTCCACAAGTCTTAAAGTTGCCAAGTTTGAAAGCTTCTGCTTTAAAGAGTCGTACAGGAAACACAGACTGTAAATAAGTTACCTTGGTGTTTCTCCCTCACCACCCCATTGTGCATCTGGTCTCTTAAGACTTGGCCTTCTGGACCTTCAGTTCTATGGTGTTGTTAATTATCTACTTACCTCTAAGTACAAAGATTGCCACTCTCAATTGCTCCATGGGAAGCCAAGTATGGTGGTAAATAAGGAGAGATAATTTACAATTTCATAAGACATTTGTAACACAGCTTTGCTGTTTCACAAGAATACTAAATTTATTAATTTTATGCACAGAGAAACGTAACAGTGTCTACTGGGTAAAAGAGTAGCCATGACATATTAGGTGAATATGGTCCTGTCTACGGAATGGTTGTGGTTTGCAATATTGGATTGACGTGTAGCAAAAGTGGTCACCTTTTCTGAGGCATGTCAAGGTTTTCAGTGAAATTTAAGATTTCAGTAGTTGCTCCCACTGCCTCAATTCAGGAATAGTACCCAGTACTGTTTACAAGTTGTCCTTTTTGTACCAGCAACTCTTATGCAGACTTCTGTGGCTCAAAATTTTGGTCTTGCTAGAAATTATAACCTACACCACAACTTTGCATGTTGGATGGGAAAATTGGAAAAACCGAAAATCTCTTCTGCATTGCTACCAATCCCACCTTAGATGTGTGTCCATGAAGTCATCAAAAATCAACTTTGTGGAAAATAACACATCTTTTTAAGCTTGTACTTGTAACTGCACAAGGCAAATAACATGCCTGAATAATTTGTGATGGGGCCCTTGGAGTTTTGAGAGTCATTTTATCTATGCTGTGGATATTTGTTATATAATAACAAATACAAAATAAATACAAAAGGAGAGGCTTTTCTTTGTGTGGCAATTTTATAAAACAGAAGATTCCCCTATGAAGTTGATCCTCTAGGCCAGGGGTCTGCAAAGTTGGCCCTTTTAAGACTGGTGGACTTCAACTCCCAGAATTCCCCAGCCAGCCAGGCTGGCTAGAGAATTCTGGGAGTTGAAGTCCACCAGTCCACCAGTCTTAAAAAGGCCAACTTTGCAGACCCCTGCTCTAAGGCCAAGCCAAGCTGAAACGTGGGTTTATATTCTCATATTTGGATTCTTATGGAAGTTAGGCAGTTGCCAGGAGTCAACACTGACTTGAATGCATAAAAAAAAAGTTATGCCCAGTTTGTATAGGGTGGTGTAGATGCTTTGTGCAGAACAGAAATAAACTTAAGACTGAAAAACTATTTGATTGCATCACAGTGTTACATTCGCTTGTAAAGTAAATAAAATTGTGGAAAATGTCCTGTATACAGAAAAGAAATGGCATGAATTTTGGCCTTGAAATGTACTGGGTGAGCAGAATATTACTACTGTGACTTTAAACTATAGTAGCTACATTCACATGTTACGCTGAATCAAAAAAGGTTTGTTTGGTTTTGGCTGAACATGTCCACTGAGGAGGTTAGAATTTATTAGGTACATTATACTAAATTATATCAACCATGGTTTGTTGAAAGAGGGAGTTGCCCATTAACCTTTGACAATAGACTAATTACATTTGCAAACAGCAAAATTATGATGAGTTTAGGCCCAACATAATATCCAAACCTGAAATAAAATTGTGGTTAAGGTAGAGCACTGTAATTTTAAAAAAGGGATGCAAAATGTTCTCCCAACTTGCATTATCTCTTGCTTCGCTTTTTCCACCATCTGTGAGAATAGATCTGGAGAACTAGTGAGGTATCAGAATATTGGAGAACAGTAAACACAATCCCAATAGCAAAAAAGGAAAGAGGGGTGGGGGGAGGAAATCGAGAACTACGAATTATTTAAAATCTGTACTGAGCAAGGTGCTAGAACAGATGGTCAAGCAACGTGTCTATGAACACTTAGGGAGAAAATGCCACCAATGCTGTTAGACTAATCTCTTCTTATGATGGAATGGCTAATTTGGTAGACAAAGGGAATGCAATGGAGGTAGTATAACCTGAACATAGTAAAACATGTGACAGATTTCCCCCTGATAACCTTTGTGGGTATAATGTGAAGTAAACCATATTTTGATCTGGTGAATTTTCATTTGGTTGAATAACTGCTCCAAAGAGACTTTATAAATAGGTGTACATCATCCAGAGCTAAAATATTGAATTGTGAGTTGATATATTTAGAAATGATCCAGATGATGAAATAGAAATGAAGCTTATCAAATGGACTGGTTACACTAAACTAGTTATTAGCTAATACCTTCGGATAAACTAGGTATTGGCTAATAGAGGACAAAAATCACAATTTGAAATTACCTCAGACATTTGAACTTTGTGCTAAAAGCCAATGAATGATGTTAACTGTGAGAAAGGTAAGATGATAAATGCATAGTTTTGGAATTGTGGCTTCTTGGGTCATATGTATGAGAAGGATCTTGCAGATTAGCTGAGTTTTAGCAAGCAATCATAGCAGCTACAAAATTGAGCTTTAATAAAATTGTGTCCACATTGCAGAATATAAGTGTTGCAAAGAACTCTGGGTTTAAAACACTCTTGAAATCCTGTGATTCAGGGCATTGCACTTTGAAAGAAAGAGAGAAGTTTGGAAGTGGTTTGGAAACCAGCTCTATGAGAAATAGCTAAAGGACCTCACATAAAAGAAGGCATAGGGGAGGCATTGGAGTGTACAATTAATACAGGTATTCACATGTATAATAGAGTTTCCTAGCCTGACAGGGGTTTGGAGTAGAAGACCTCCAAGGTCCATTCCAACAATGTTGTTCTATATTCTAACTAAAAAGCTGCTATATGCAAGAAGAGATGAATATGTTCTTTGTTGAAAGTAAAAGCAAAATATGGATTAACAGATTAAATTTAAGGAGAAAGAAGAGTCCAGTTGAATATTATGAGGAATTTCTTAATGATAAGAATGGTAAGCAATGGAACAGTTTATTTTGCTTTATTTTATTTTTGAAAATCATAAAGCTTCTCATCTCACAAGAAGTATTTTTGGGTGGCTATATAACAGATTAGAAAGATGAAAAAAAGATGGAGGTTAACAAAGTAGATTGAGATGTCTACCTCTCTGAGGAAATGTAAATGTCCCCACTTATAGATTGTTTGTTCAGTGACCATTTGAAGTACTGTATTTTTCGGAGTATAAGACGGACCAAGGTTTTGAAGAGGCAAATTACAAAAAAAAAATAGGTAGGTAGGTAGAGGGATAGAGAGGGAAAGAAAGAAAGAGAAATACAGTAGGTAGGTAGGGAGAGAGAGGGTAGGTAGATAAAGGAATAGAGAGAGAAATAGAGAGAGAGAAATACAGTAGGTAGGTAGAGAGAGAGAGAGAGAGAATAGGTAGGTAGGTTGATGTTTCCAGGTGTATTTATCCATGTCCTGGACAGGGAAATCGCTGACAAACCTTAAGACTTCATTTCTGCTGGCACAGAAACAGTTAAAGAGCCTTCCGAAAGGGGGGGAAAAGCCTTTGCACTCTGCAAACCTCCCCAAAACTGCCCATTTTTCCGTGAAAATGGGGCCTTTTTTTCAAATAAAAAGCATGAATAGCCTTCAGAGGGCTTTCAGAGTGCTCCTGAGGGGGTGGGGTAGGGTCAAAATGAGCAAAAAAATGGGCCATTTATCGTGAAAATGGGCCATTTTTGTGTCAAATAAATTGCATGCATAGCCCTATGAAGGCTTACAGAGTGCTGCTGGGGGCTGGGGGGGCAAAAACGGCCCATTTTAGGCTAATTTCTGCCCTCCATAGCCCCCAGGAGCTCTCTGGAAGCCTCCATAAGGCTAGGCACAGCCAGTTTGGTGAAGGGGGTGGGGTTCCAGGATGCAAAAAATGCTGTATTCCATGTATAAGATGCACCCAGATGTTCAGCCTCTTTTTAAAGGAAAAAGGGTGTGTCTTATACTCTGAAAAATACGGTAAGGACAGTGCTGAAAAATAGGGTTATGACCATACAGAATTTAAGCAGAGGTGGGTTGCTCCCGGTTCAGCCAGATAGGACAAACCCGTAGTCGCGGTGGTGGGAAGCTCTGCCCACCCACCTGGACGCTTCTGCTCATGTGCAGAACCTTCTGCGCTTGCCCGATTGTGCATGTGCATACGAGCAAACTGGTAGTAAACAAAAGGGAAACCCACCACTGAACGTAAGCATGGACATCGTATGTTTCAATTCACTATTGTGTCACTTAGTGACCAAGTTGCTGGTCTCAATTGTGGTCTGTAAGTAAGTTCTATCTGTAGTGTGTTCCTCCCCTGACAAGCAGCTTGACCCGGTGACCTATAAATCCCTTCCTATTCATTCATCCCTTGATTCTGTGGGTTTGCTTTAGTGAATGGCACAAAAGTTTTTATAATAGCAGAATTCTGGATTTTAAAAGTGACTGTTAGTCGTGGCTTCCCTAAAATGGCCCTTTTTTCTTCTTTAGCGTGCAAACTTTGTGTTCTGAGTAGCAGAACAATATCAAGAGTTGTGCAATTGTTTCTTTTTCCCCAAGGCAGCTTTGTTTTTGCAATGCCTTTTCAAATATGACGCTAGAAGAGAGATATGCCAAGAGTAAAAGATTATAGTTGTAATCTGTAAGTATTTTGAACTGACTTTTGCATCGAAGATATTAACTTGCTTCTAATACAGCAACTTTTGTTATCAGAAAACAAACAGAATAGAGGAAATGAATATTTTTCTTGTTAATTAAAGCAATAGATTTTTTTAAAAAAAATGAGGTTTTGTATAATTAAAATATTTTTCCACATAAAAATACATTGCACAAAACATTCAATTATCAATCACTTCTAAAATCAATCACTTAGCAAGAGATGATTGGATAAAATTTAGGTAACATAAGGTAGAATGGGTCCAATCACAAAATAATTATTGTTGGAGGACAGAAACGGAATGTTGTTGTCGTGTCAGTTCTCAAAATATTGTGAGCACCCCTCTTGCTCTTAATGGTCTCTCTCTTATTCATAGACAAAATACAGAAGGAATAGGGAGAGAAAACAAAGAAAGAAAGAAAAGAAAAGAAAGAAAGGGAACATATACATCCTGTTTATTCACATGTCAAGTTATTGGAGAAAATGATTCTCTTTTCCACCAGAAAGGTCTCAATTGCAGCTTCCTTCAACTGTACAGGTAATCCTCATATAGTGACTGCCTCGTACAGAAACTGTTCGCACTTACAACAGTGACAAAAAGTAACCTTGTGACCAAACCTTGGGTATATAATCTCCACATAAAAGTGTAAATTGAAGGAAAACTGAAGAAAGATGGTAAAAGCACTTGTGGTTTCATTTGGCAACTGTTTCACTTAATAACTGTGTTGTTGGTCCCAACTGTAGTTGTTTAAAAAGAGGCCTGCCTGCCTTTACAGTGCCGGTGATTGCAGATAATGCCCCATTCTGTTACAAAAGGAAGATAACCGAATGGTTGCGTATTCAGCATGGTTTATTTTCTGTGCTTTCCAATGGGTGAGCTTGTGCAGTTCTCGACATTTTGAATTTATCTGCTGGAAGGCCAATGTGGGCCAGTCCTAATGTGGGGAATGAAAATGAAGGCAACATGGACGAGATTGGAGCTTTAGAAAAAATGCTGAATTATAAACCCACACAAAGAAGTGTCCCGGAACAAACTTTTGCAAGTAAACCCTCAACCATTGTGAGGAGTGGGTGATTTGGAATGAGGCAGCATCAGTATAAGGATCTTCTTAATTCCTGTTCGCCTCACAGATTCCCAGCCCACTTTGCTCTCCACCTACCGGCTTTTAGATACAGGCTTGCAGGAGTGGAAGAAGCCCCTGGAGAAGAGAGAGAGAGAGGAGAAATTTTCCCTTGGCCATTTCCTATTATGCAACCTTCCCTCCTGTCTTCTGGACTATGGCTTGCTTGTTTAACTCTGCTGCCTTGCTTGGTTCACAGAGCACATTAGTCCATAAACTCCCAAGGTGGATTAAGCTATCCCAAAAACCATGGCTAGGTAGCATGTGTGAACGCAGAAGATTTAATATTTACCCAGAAGGAAGAAGGTTTCTAGTCAAGTAATTACCCACCAAGGCAGGGAAGTTGGTGTTGAAAGTTAGGGAGGGGTCAGGAGGTCCAATCATGTAAACAAGTGTGTGAAAAGAAAGCAGAGATGCTGCTGTTGTAGTTACAGAGGGGAAAGAGGTTGGATGTGTTGGTCCTTCTGTTTTTTTGTTTTTTGTTTGTCAGTCTCTACTTGGAGAGGGTGACTTCCTGAAATAGAGATCTGCTTTACTTGCCCCAACCTGCAGGCCACAGCCCACTACTGGGCCAGGGCCTATTAGCCACTGGGCTGTGTGAGTAGCTGGCTGGTGTAACCCCATTCATGCGAGCACTCACAGCCCATCCGTGCGGGTGCTCGGGTCCCCACTCAAGTGAGCCAATGGTATTCATGCATTTGCACGTGCCTGCCCCTCCCACAAAACCATCCCCTATTTCCCCCCCCCCTTTCCCCACTCCAGGGCGCCAGCCCAGAAAGGTTGGGGAACGCTGCTCTGGACCTGGATGAGAATGAGAGGAGAGTGAGCACACTTGCAGAATAGAACTAGAAGATTTAACATACTTACCATACTTTTTGGACTATAGGATGCACCGGAGTATAAGACGCCCTAAGATTTTGAAGAGGTGAATTTAAAAGTTTTTGCCCTCCCCGGCCCTCGGGAACACTCTGCAGGCCTCCCAAACACTGCATGCCCCGTTTTTTGTGAAAAATGGGGCATGCAGAGAGTTTAGGAGGCCTGTACAGTTTTTGCCCGAGGGGGGGCAAAAACAAGCAAAAAATGGCCCGTCACAGATCATTATTTTTAATACATAGACATTAAGACAGTTTTCTTTGACTGGATCAAGTGTATGTAGACCAATGCAGATGTAAGGAAACAGGCAAAGTTGTCACACGCACTCATTTGTTGAGAAAGGGGATACGCTTATGAGACTGGTTCTTGAAGAGCAAGGTTGCCAAATGACAAAGTAGAGAAGTTTGGACACATTTTTGTATGTGCCTTTATACGTAATCCTTGACTTACATCAGTTCATTTAGTGACCGTTCGGAGTTACAACAGCACTGAAAAAAGTGACTTCTGACCTCTTTTCACATTTAATTGCCCATGGTCGTGTGATCAAAATTCAGGTGTTTGGCAACTGGCTCATATTTGTGATGGTTGCAGTGTCCCATGACCGCATGATCACCTTTGTCAACCTTCTGACAAGCAATGTTAGTGGGGATGCCAGATTCACTTAACAACTGTGTTACTAGCTTAACAGCTGCAGTGATTCATTTAATAACTGTGACAAGAAAAGTCATAAAATGGGAAAAAGTTCTTTTAACAAATGTTTAACTTAGCAACAAAAATTTTGGGCTCAGTTATTGAGGTTTAAGATATATAGCCCTTTTTTCCTGACATTTTGTGAGAGATTGTCTTACATTCAGGATTGCTTTCATGTTGGGTTCCTATTTGGTCTAGAAAGTATATGAGGGCAGTGTGTAGATAAGGCCTTAGTGTTGCACAGTTCTAAGCAGAAATTGGTTGTGACAATTATTAACTTTAAAGATTGGATTAGAACAGTGCAGTCCAAGTGAAAAGTAGATATAGATTAATATCCTAGTTAAACTTTATTTTGGCCCCAACTGCCACATTCCATTCCAAAGGAATCTCAGTGTGTGTGTGTGTATGACTTTAAAAAAAAACAAAAAACTTTAGAACAGTTTGAAGCCTGAAGTGACTTTACACATGTGCACAAATATTTGCACCCATACTGATCAGAATGTACCTGATTGGGAAAGGTTTTCATATAAATGTTGGTTAGGAGCATTAAAATCAGACTTAATTATTTCTGGAAATAATGCCTATATTGTGTATGCAGTTGACTAGTTTAACCAGAAAGAATAGTCAGACAAGAGTCATTTGTGCTTCCCAACCTGTTGGAAAGAAAGTTTATTACAAATTAATGGATTTTTTAAAAAAAATGTTAGTTGAAGTAGGACATTTTTCCTCTGTCTCTTCTGCCTTTTGGAGGTGAGAAACTGACTTGCTTGACTTGGGATTGTTTCTCCCTGTTAATTTAAATAAGAGGAAGTTCCACTTTCTCAAGTTCCTTTGGTTTTTCTTTGTTAGTTGTAACTGGGTTTTCCCCAGATTAAGACCATCTGACATTGGCAGGTTACCCAATTCCTGTGGGTGATTGCTTTAACCCATGTGAGAAGCTGGAGTGGAGTGCGGGTAGCAGCCTTTTCCAAGAATGACTGTAGATTGTGCAATCCAGTGCTTCTTCCCTGAGGTCCTACTTGTTAGTAGACAACCACAAGAATTGAGGGGAAGCGCCTTGTAAAACTTGTCACCACATGTAGTCACAGAGAGATAAGAGTTCTCAGGAGATGTAGATCATAACTTTGTTTGTCCAACTCTTGCCTCTGGTCATTCTAGTTCTGCAGGTTTTTGAAGAGTTGAACAAGGACATGGAAAGTTAGATATAAATATGGGGAAAGGGCTAAATTGGATCCCCCACTAATAATATCCTTGGTGGCCCTTTTGCTTCTGATGTTGGTAAGACTCTATGGATTTGTTTAAATATCTAATATTTTGTATAAATTATAAATAATTAAGGCTAGTTAAACATTTTAACCAACCAAAACTAACTTGTAGTATTAAACAGTGATGCATACTCCGTACACTGCTGCACAGGGAGGGTTATAGATAGATGATTTCTTTCTCTATTTGGAGCATTAATTAATGAAGATCTTAATAAAGGTGACAGTACTGAAAATATGCACTAATGGTGTTACCTAGATTGGTAATGAAACATCTGCAAGAAGACTACCATGCTCAGAGAGCACCGAGGATATGAGCCATGGTGGTGCAATGATTAGAATGCAGTACTGCAGGCTACTTTTGCTGCCTGCCAACTGCCTGCAATTTGGCAGATCGAATCTCACCAGGCTCAAGGTTGACTCAGCCTCCCATCCTTCCGAGGTGGGTAAAATGAGGACCCAGATTGTTGGGGCAAGAGACTGACTCTGTAAACCACTTAGAGAGGGCTGTAAAAGCACTGTAAAGTGGTAAATAAGTCTAAGTGCTATTACGATCCCACAGTACTGAATATAATTGGGTCTCTCAGTATCACCACTGCACCTACTTTGCCTCCTGAAGATCATATCAAAACACTAGTGTTTAGGCTCTTAGCATGTACTTAAATGAACACCAAAGAAACACTTAAGTAATTTTTTTTTTCTAGCCAGAGATATATGAGATAAATAATAGTTGTACATGGCATCCCACCTTCCCTCAAATTACAACTTGGTTGACAATTTTTTTTTTAAAAAAGAATGAAAATGGTAGCAAAGAACTTTGTTGTAAATACATTTGCATAATCGAATAAGATAGGTTTGATTATTTATTTGTGCAGTACCGGCTTCTTTGAAGATAGCTATTTTTATCCAAAGATGTGCTCCGAGAGGTCCATGGGCAGTGTGTTATGAAAGTTAAATGCTGTAGATATTTCAGCTTGAGAGGATGAAAAATAAACAGAAGAAGAAGAGAAGGCATTACTGGTTTAGGGATTTTGTGTGTGTGTACAAGGAAGGGACTTTCCATATGTTTAAGTCATATGAATATGGGTGTATTTTGCTTCCGTTTTGACAAGCAAATGGAATGTGAAGCATACAGTAACCAAAATGTGTGTACTTTCAAGGGTGCATGGATACATGAATTGTTCCTGGAGGATCATCACAACTTCTAGAATTCAGCTGTAAGGTGTACTTTAATAACACACTGTAGGAATATAATGTTCTGGCTATTCTAACCAAACCATTCATTTTGTGTTCTCCTGGCCTAGGCATTTATGGATCTGGCACTTAAACATGATGGATGTCACAAGACTTTGACTATCATTCTCGATTCCTATACATAAGCCAGTCTCACCAGATAGTTTTCTTAGTATAAATTAGATTCCTAAACATACATAAACATGATAAAATAGTAGCTTGAATGATTTGTCTGGCAGCAGATGTCTTTTCCACATATAATGACTGCCATGTGCAAAATGATTTTTTAAAATATGGACAGAATAAAATGCAGTTTTTAAACAGAGATAATTTAATTGGAAGTGTCCTTTATTGCTTGACAAATTAGGAGTGAGAATGTTTTTCTTCATGACTTGAATCTGCTGAATAGTAATAGAAGTAATAATGTAACAGCTGCCACAATAATCCTGAAAGCTATAATATTTGGACTTGAAGCTGTCTCAATGGTTTCTATAAAATTAAATTCTGTTTTCAGGAGATGTAATGATAAAAAGAAAAGTTGGATTACATTGAGTAACTAGAAAAGCAGACCCCGTGGAATTCAAGAGAGATAAATTTGGCCAAAAGCTAGTTTCCTTTATAACAATAGCACTTATTCTCATATGCCTCTTCACAGTGCTTTACAACCCCCTCTAAGTGATTTACAGAGTCAGCCTCTTTCCCCCAACAATCTGGGGCCTCATTTTACCCACCTTTGAAGGATGGAAGGCTGAGTCAACCTTGAGCCAGTGAGATTTGAACTGCCAAACTGCAGGTAGCAGTCAGCGGAAGTAGCCTGCAGTACTGCACTCTAACCACTGTGCCACCTCGGCTCTGGAAGGCTTTTGACACCTTCCTAATATATGTATGTTCAGAAGGAATTTTTGTTTTGTTGGTAGGGATGGGATTGTAGTATTTGTAATCCAATTTCCTAAACATTTTTGCCGATGTCATTTTAAGATGTCCTAGCCGCATGCTTCAGGTTGTATCAGTGTTGGGCAACAATAGCAAAAAATCCCCACAAAAAAAACAAAAAAAAAACAACAATTCCCAGTCTAAAGACCAAAAATAGTATATGGATAGCTTTCATATTTGACTTCCTCCACAGTAGTGAGGTAATAACCTACCCTGCTTATCATCTAGGAAGAGTCATAACTTAAACTTAGTTTCATAATAGTTTCTTTTACATTTAACAGAATAACAGAGTTGGAAGGGACCTTAGAGGTCTTGTAGTCCAACCCCCTGCTCAAGCAGAAAAGTACCATTTCAAACAAATGGTTTTCCAATCTCTTCTTAAAAACTTCCAGTGTTTGGATTAACTAGAGCCGAGGTGGCGCAGTGGTTAGAGTGCAGTATTGCAGGCTACTTCAGCTGACTGCTAGCTGCAGTTTGGCAGATCAAATCACACCGGCTCAAGGTTGATTCAGCCTTCCATCCTTCCGAGGTAGGTAAAATGGGGACCCAGATTGTTGGGAGCAATATGCTGACTCTGTAAACTGCTTAGAGAGTGCTGTAAAAAACACTATAAAGCAGTATATAAGTGCTATTGCTATTGCTATTAACCACAACCTCTGGAGGTAAGTTGTTTCATTGATTAATTATTCCAACTGTCAGGAAATTTCTTCTTAGTTCTAGGTTGCTTCTCTCCATGATTAGTTCCCACCCATTGCTTCTTGTCCTGCCCTGAGGTGCTTTGGAGAATAGTTTGACTTTCTCTTCTTTGTGGCAGCCCCTGAGATATTGGAACACTGCTATCATGTCTCCCCTAGTCCTTCTTTTCATTAAACTAGACATACCTGATTCCTGCAATGTTCTTTGTAGATTTGGGAGAAGTAGGCTTGCTTTATTTTTATTTTTCTTCTAAAATTAATTTCTAAAGCTGACTGGGTAGTTAGTCACAGTTCAGAGGATTTTTCTCTTTTGACAATAAGTGTATCAAGTTAGGATCAATGGTGGGGCACTGAAGTCTTTTCTTCCCATTCACAAATTTCACTACATATTATTTTGTACAGATTGCCTAACCCTAACCTATAGTTAATTTATTTTTAAAGCCTGTTGCAAATATATACATGACAGGAAGAATTTCTCACATAGCTATTACACAATGCGAAATGTGGGGTTGTTTATCTAATACAAATGTGTTTGCTAAAAAGCTATAGTCAGACTTTTCAGTGCAACCACAAGACTTTCACATAAAATAAGTAATAGTCTAACTCAGTGCAACATGTTAATACAAAAACCTAAAAGACAAATAATTCCATTGGGGCCCAGATGATAACTTAATATGAATTGTTTAACCGTTACATTTATCTTATTAAAATTGCCTTTTATAAATTCAAACCAAGCTATTAATGTGGTTTGGAAGAGAGTCAGAGAAAATATGTAAGAATTGATTTAATGACACATGCCAGTCAGTATTTAACTTCTAAAGAGAGAGCTGTTTACAACTGAGCCTGTTGAGGAAGGCATCTCCTTGCTATCTCAAAGGTGCATTTTCAAAAGGCAACTGGACTGATTTTTTCCTTGAGGAAGAAGCAGACTTTTCACTTCTGATCCAAGAAGCTTCTTCAGTTGTGACAAGGAAAGTAACAGTCCAGTTGACTTTTGAAAAAGCGCCTTTGAGACAACTACCCTGTTTTCCCGAAAATAAGACCTACCTGGATAATAAGCTCAATCAGGCTTTTGAGCGCATGTGCTAAAATAAGCCCTCCCCCCAAAATAAACCTTCCCTGAAAATATTGCAACGCAGCAGCAGCCATGAGGTGCTGCCTCCTGCACCTTAAAAATAGTAAGACCTCCCTGAAAATAAGGCCAAGTGCTTACTTTGGGAGGGCCAAAGGAAAATAAGACCCTGTCTTATTTTTGGGGAAACACAGTACCTCTTGAATGATTGAAAATCTCCATAGGCATTATCATTAATGGAAAGGAAGAAACAGTGATTATTTCATGCTGGTGCAAAGGCATTTTATATCAAGAATTATGTCAATAATCTTATTTGAGTTGAATACTAGCTAGCTGTGAGTAGAGATTATTCACAATGAAAGAAGAATGCAGCGTGGCGTGCTTATTCCCTATAATTCTTCCTTTTCCTTGCAGCCTGCTGTGCCATTAAAAGTGCTGTGGAAGATTAGTCAATCTTCTGAAAAAGGAGAGAAGGAGAGAGCATTTAAAAAAACAACCCTTTTTGCTACCTCCAGCATTGCTGGAACCGTCCAATAGATCCAAATCTCTTCAGAGATTTTTTTTGGTTTGCAATAGGACAAGCCTAGACATGATCCTTGTTGATTCAAGACTTAGTCCTGAAGTTAAGGACATGATGTAGTGCTTAATGCCAAGATAAATAAAGCACCAAGGTCATTAAAAAATGGCTTCATTTTTCTATCCTCCTCTATAGATTTCTGGTTAAAATTAGATGATAGTTTGGAAGACAGTAAAATTCAGATCCAATCGTTTTTCTTCAAAGTGTCCCCACAAGGCTGTTGTTAATATGTAAACTGAGGTATTGTGTATTATGTTGCCTTGTTTTTGGAAAAGAGTAAAATCATAGAAAAGATATTATCCATGAGTCCAGTGCCACTTGTGCTCAGATTGTAAGGATGATTTCTGGCTCTGGATTCAGTTCACAACACATAACTTTATAGTTGTTTAACAGAAAAAATAGGGGTTCTTGTCAGTATTACGAATACGAATACGAATATTTATTTGTATAACCGCGTCCTCTCCCCCAGGGGACTCGGAGCGGTGTACAGGGAGAAAATTAAAACAGCATAAAAAATATACATAAATACACTAAAAACAAATTAAATTTAACTATCCCTGCACTAAAATTCCCATTTAAAATTAACAATCCCTAATCCCTGGGTAGAGACTAACCTAGGCCGGCCAAGCAGAAAAAATGAGTTTTTAATTTCTGACGGAAGGAGCGGAGGTCCGTAGTTGTTTTGATGTCGGGGGGAAGGTCGTTCCAGAGGGCTGGGCCCGCCACAGAGAAGGCCCTTCCCCTGGGCGTCACCCGCTGACAAAGTCTAGTGGACGGCACCCGGAGAAATCCCTCTCTGTGGGAGCGAATCGGCTGGGAGGATGTATGAGGCAGAATCCGATCCCGCAGATAGCTAGGTCCCGAGCCATGGAGCGCACAATCATATTAATATAATATGATTGTGCTGGTCAGATGATTGGAATATCTACAGTGCACTTGGTTAACAGGAAAAAAATAGTTTAGGGCACCCTTAGCTGAAGCACTGTTTCATAGATTTTGAATCGTTTTTAAGCCGTTTCTTTGGATATTTCCTTTTCTTAGATTTGCCCAAGCAGTTATATGCTTTGAGGCAATATGAGAACTTGAAAAACTAAAAACAGAATAAAAGACTTATTGAAGAACAAATCACATGGTAGGCCACTGAACTGTTTTAAGGATGTACTAAGTCAGGGGTCTGCAAAGTCGGCTCTTTTAAGACTGGTGGACTTCAACTTTCAGAGTTCCCCAGCCAGCATAGCTGGGGAGGGCAGAAATGAGCAAAAAACAGGGCGTTTTTGCCCCCCTAGCCCCCAGCAGCACTCTATAAGCCTCCATAAGGCTATGCATACAATTCTTTTGACCAAAGAATGGCCCGTTTTCGCGATAAATGGGCATTCTTTTTCGCGATAAATGAGCATTCTTTTGCTCATTTTTGACCTCCCCCCCTCCAGGAGCACTCTGCAAGCCCCGCCCCAAGGCTATTCATGCTTTTTATTTGGAAAAAAAACTGGTCCATTTTTGCAAAAAATGGACCATTTGCGGGAGGTTTGCTAACTGCAAAAAGGGGTTTTTCTCCCCTTTCGGAAAGCTGTTTAGTTAGAGTGATTGCTGAGAATTACGTTGGTCAAGTACTGTGCCTGCAGAAACAAAGATTTGTTCCAAAGGTAGTTAGTGATTTCCTTCTCCAGCACATGGGTAAATACACCTGGAAACATCTACCTACCTACCTACCTATCTGCTCTAACTCTACCTACCTGTCTACTGTATTTCTCTCTCTCTCTCTCTCTCTCTCTCTCTCTCTCTCTCTCTCTCGCTATCCCTCTACCTATCTACACTCTCTCTCTTCCTACCTATCTACTGTATTTCTCTCTCTATTTCTCTCTCTCTCTCCTTCTACCTACCTATCTACTCTCTCTCTCTACCTACCTACCTACTGTATTTCTCTCTTTCTCTCCCTCTCTATCCCTCTACCTACCTACCTACTTTTTTTTAAAAAAAAAAGCCTCTTCAAAACCTGTGCGCGTCTTATACTCCGGTGCGTCTTATACTCTGAAAAATATGGTAGGCTTGTATTATGGAATGCTTCATGTAAGTTTGAAGTTCAGGCATTTGCATAATTCATGGGTGATATTCATCAACCCCATAAATTTATATAAAAACAAGTTAATTTAAAAAAAACCAATTGAAACATTTTATTACTAGAGTATGGGATATTCAGTTTTGATTAAATTTTGAGATTCAAAAAATGCAGTTATTAAATATTTGGTCATTTGTTCATTTTTATTTTCAAGACCGTAGATTATGATGTTTACCTAATATTTAGAAACTTGAGAAATGGAAATGGCCTTTGGGATTGTATGAATAAAAAAAAATTGAGGGGGGGGGTCACTTTTATTAGTACAAGATTATTTCTAAATGCAAATGGAAAGAGTCCCAAAATTGTGGTTGACAGGACAGACTAAACTTCAATTAGACTCAGTGGCGGGATTCAAAAAATTTTACTACCTGTTCTGTGGGTGCTACTTGGCTTGGCATGTTGGACGTGGCTTGGTGGGCATGGCAGGGGAAGGATACTCTAAAATCTCCATTCCCTCCCAATCATCTGGGCTCGGGAGGCAGAGAATAGATGGTATTTACCGGTTCTCCAAACTACTCAAAATTTCCCCTACCAGTTCTCCAGAACTGGTCAGAACCTGCTGAATACCATCTCTGATTAGAAACCTCCTGTACAGTGCAAGTTACACATTACATTAGGAGCTGTGGACTTCCTGCCTCTTGTATAGCAGCACCTGGGTAATAAATTAAGAAAATTATTGTATATGGAATCTCTTGCATACAAACTCAAAGAGAGGTACTGTGGCCACTCTCAGCCAGGGTGAAATGCTGAAATGGATGACCCACTACAAATATTATTTTCAGACTGAAAAATATTCAATTACAAAAAGCCCAAGTATCTTAGATGGATGCTTATCTATGCAAGATTGCAACAGTTAGATACAGTGGTTAATCTGAAAGGTTTAATTGAGTTCACTGTCACCTATATTTATTTGTGGTTTACCACAGATAGAGGATATACTATATGTGTTATCTGAGTACCAGTTGTATTGCCCAGAAGGAGATAATTATCTTAGAACACAAAACATAGAAAAATAAAGTTGGAACGGACCTTGGAAGTCTTCGATTCCAACCCCTTGTTGAACCCTATATAAGACGAACAGTTTTTAGGGATCCATATCTCAGAGCAATATATTTATATGTGACCGGAATACAAATATAACATATGGGGCTCCCCTTGAGGTGCACTCGAAGGCTACAGTTAGTACATAATGCGGCCGCGCGGGTGATTATGGGTGCCACAAGGCAAACCCACGTAACACCTCTCCTGCGCGAGCTGCACTGGCTGCCTGTGGCCTTTCGAGTGCGCTTCAAGGTGCTGATGACCATCTTTAAATCGCTCCATGGCTCGGGGCCTAGCTATATACGAGACCGCCTCCTGCCCCATACATCCCTTCGTCCGATCCGCTCCCACAGAGAGGGTCTTCTTCGGGTGCCGTCGACGGGGCAATGCCGGTTGGCGACACCCAGGGGAAGGGCCTTCTCTGTGGCGGGCCCGGCCCTCTGGAACGACCTACCCCCCGACCTCCGTACTATCTCGGACCTCCGCCTCTTCCGCCAACGTCTTAAGACGTATTTATTCCAACAAGCCGGCCTAGGATAGCCCCCATTTCTGACTTTTTAAGAAAATAATTTATAATTGGCAAGGGTTTTAACATTGGGTTTTAGCACGGGTTTATTAATTTAATACATTTTAATAGATATTTATTGTATTTTGTGTTTTTAAATAATGCCTGTGCGCCGCCCTGGGTCCTAACAAGGAGAAGGGCGGGGTATAAATTTAATAATAATAATAATAAAACAACCTCCTTGTTGAATAAAGCAGTGCAATTGGAGCTGCATATGTATGATATGTCTTATTGAGGTAAATTGTAAGGGATGATAAGAACATATTTATTTTATTGGATTTCTAGACCGCCCCCTCTCCCCGAGGGGACTCGGGGCGGTGTAGAGGTAAAATTAAAAACTACTAAAAACATGACAATACATACAAAACTAAAATCAAATTAAATAACCCTGTACAAATTTGTAAAAGTTAAAACTGAACCCATAAAACCGAATAAAATAATTTAAATTGCAGACTGGAGCTAAGTTTGTTTTTTGTTATTTTGCAATGAAGGCTGTATTCAAAGATTTTATATTACAGTATGAATTTATGGCTGAACAATAAAATATTGTTATTGTCACCTAGCAGAATAATTTTTCTCCTGGATTTTCCCCTAGATTCATTTTTTATAAAATAACTAAGCTTGCAATATCTGGTATCATTTACTTTTGTAACTTTTTGAAGTACCCTTAAAGGGAGATTTGCCTTAATCTATAAGTAGTCAACATCCTTAGCTGACCAATTCCTTTATTAAGACAGAATAGTAATGAAGGAACTGGAGTTAACTTAATCAAGCTGACTTCTAAACATTGAATATTTTTTTAAAAAAATGAAAGAATACCTCTCATCTATTCATGTAACCTGGTGAATATTAGTAGACATGATATACAGTAATTCCAATCAATATCAGTAATAATGAGCAATATCAAGAATTTATTAATTAGCTGTGTTTTGGCAATCTTGAAAAATCACTGACATTTAGAAAAATATGGCAAGATTACTAGCATTGCCATTTTATTAAAAGTTTCTGGAACATTATATAATGGCAGACCCCAACCTTTTGGACACCAGGGATCATTATGTGGGTATGGTTTCGTGTGCTGTCTGCATCAGGGGTCCCCAACCCCCGGTCCGCGGCTTCATAAGAACCGGGCCGCAGGGCCGGAGAGGAGGAGGAGGGAGCAGCCCCCTGGGCAGAGGATGGCCGAGAGCGCCTTCAACAGCTCCTTCCGACGGGGTGACGGCGCACTTTCCGGGGCTTCCCGGAGGGGCCAGCATGTCAGTGAGGAGGTTACGGCTGCCTCATCCTGGGCGGGCGGGCGGGCGGAGGACCCGAGCTGCGGCTACCTTAAGCACAATCCGGGCGCGCACGCCCACCTCTCTTCCAGCCGCGTGTGGCGCCCGGATGGCCTCGGCGACACTTAAGGTAGCAGCAGCTCGGGTCCTCCGTCCGCTCGCTCGCCCGTTGCGGGATAACCTCCCCTCTGCTGCTTGGGGGGGGGGGAGGGAGGGAGAGAATGACAGACACACAGAGTGACAGACTTAGAGAGGCAGAAATAGAGAGAGAGAGGGAGAGAGGTAATCACATACACACACACAGAGTGACAGGTGGGTGGAGGGAGGAGAGCGACAGATACAGAGAGAGAGAGAGAGAGAGAGAGAGAAACAGAGAAAGAGAAAGAAAGAAAAATAGAAAAAGATGAACGGTGGGAGGGAGGGAGTGAAGGAAAGAAGGGGGAGGGAGGAGGAAGGGAGGGGTGAAAGAAGGAAGAAAGAAGGAAAGAAGGAAGGAAGGAAGGAAAGGGATGGAGGGTAGGAGGGAGGGAAGGAAGGAAGGAAAGGGATGGAGGGTAGGAGGGAGGGAAGGAAGGGAGGAAGGGGGAGGGAGGGAGGCAATGGAAGGAAGGAAAGGAAATAATCTATTTTCCTATTTCCTTCCACCTCAAGCTACCTTTTAGGTTAACCAGGTTAAAGATCTATTTAAAGATCCCCCCCCCCCCGCATGCGCTTGCGCCGCCTGTTCCCCCTCCCCCCTCCTCCTCTAGGCCAGCCGGTCCGCAGAATTTTTAAAAAAATGAAACCGGTCCCTGGGGCAAAAAAGGTTGGGGACCCCTGGTCTGCATCACACAGAAGGGACTTTGCTTATTTGTGCGGCCTGGTTTCTAGCATGTTGCAGCCCGGTGCCAGTTCACAGAGTGGAGGTTGGGGACCCCTGATATACAACATTATTTAATAATAATTATTTAATTCTTTGTTGAACTACTTATTAATTCTTGCTGGTGCGTGTCTTTGAATATTATTTGGGATGTGATGTACTTATTTATGACATAGACTAGGGGTGTCAAACTCGATTTCATTGAGGACTGCCTCAGGGTTGTGTTTGTCCTCGGGGGGGTGGGGGGGTGGAGGTGGCCAGGGTGAGCATGGCCAGTTTAGTGTCACTTGTGTCAGGGGTGTCTGTGGTGGCCCAAGTGCTCTGTCAGTAAAAACGGGTTCATGAGCTCTGTTTTTGGCTGCAACAGCCTCCTGCAACCCTCTCTGGCAGAGGCACGGTGGGCTGGTCCTTTGCTGTTTCTAGGGTGGCCCTGTGGGCCAGATCTAAATACCATGCGGGCTGAATCCTGCCTGGAGGCCTTGAGTTTGACTCCCCTGACATAGACAATTCAATCTTATTCACACTTACTAATAAGCAATAAACACATTTAAGACTACAGGCATGGTCAAATCCACTGCATGTTTATTCACAAATAATTGATAGAATTGTTTTCAGCTAAGTGTTTACAGTACATATATTTTACATTAACTTCAAATAGTGCTCAGAATTCCAGTGTCAGTAACATTTTCCTTTAACTATTCTTATTAGCACATTTCCATGTTTTGTAATCAAATACCTACTGATTTATTTTTTTTATGGGACATAACATCGATGTTAATATCAATTCATAAACTTTGACCTTTGGTTTTATTTGCAACCGTTTAAATACAATGGCCACTCTTTTTGAATAGTACGTTTGAAACGTAGACAGCCCTGATGTCCTTTATTTTCTGTCTCTCTTGCATATAGGACGTGACTCTGATTGACATTCTCTGGAGGCAAGATGTAGATCTTGGAGCAAGGCGTGAAGTTTTTGATTTCAGCCAAAGAAAGAAAGAATATGAACTTGAGAAGCAGAAAAAGCTTGAATGTGAGAAACAAGAGCAACTTCGGCAAGAGCAAGAAAAGGCCTTTCTTGCCCAGTTGCAGCTGGATGAGGAAACGGGGGAATTTATTCCTATCCAACCAGCTCAAGCTGTTGAATCTGGAAATTCTGCCATATCCAACAATTATTCACAGGTATCGCTGTAAACATATATAATCCCTTTTGTTTTTATTGATTGGAACCTTGTATTCTCTCGTTCCTTTCACTGTTGTTTCTGTGGGTGTCTTCAATGAATCTGCATTTAACACAATCGTGACCTTCTGGTTTTTTTACACAGAGTGTACATATTTCCAAACAAGATGAAGATGATCTGTTTGATGACTACATGCAGATTTTAGCAGAAACATTCTCATTTGCAGAGGAGCGTGAGGTAAATATTCACCACTTTGATAATCAATCTTTATGGACTTAACTGCATCTCTTGCTACTGTCTACATTCCACTTAATATTATAAGACACAGATTTTATGATATATATCTTTTCATGCTAATGTTTAAGGTTCCAAGCACAGGTATATCAAAGATGTATTTCATATATTCTAGATTTTGCCAGCTGAATTTCGACAAGTGGTGCCTTTGGAAATGGCTGCTAACCAGGCCTTTGTTGAATCTAACCACATGCAGGGGCTTGACTCATCTGTACTTCAGTCTACAATTCCAGAGTTATTAGACACAAAAGTGGAAAACACACAAGATATAGAACAAGTGTGGGAAGAACTCCTGTCTATTCCAGAACTGCAGGTAATAATTGCTGTCATTGTTTGACTATGTATTTTAGACAGATATTTTAATACAAGGAAAAATCAATGTTAGCCTTTTTGTCTTCTCCGGTTAATTCTCTCCCACATGTCTCTGTGTAGGATAATTCAGTGGAAGAAAAAAAGTTAGAAACTTCACCAAGTAACAACTTGGCACTGATTTAATAGCCGTGAAATACTTAACTTACGACTAAGGAGATTTAATTGTAGTGCAAATGAAATAGCATTTATTTTCTAGAGAGAATTTGTACTATAAACTGTACAGTAATTGCATTTGCAATTTGCAAGTAGAACCATGCCCTAATGTGCATTATAATCCTATAGCTAGTTTGCTTGAAAAGGTATTGAAAGGCTATTTGGTTATTCTTTTCAGTATACCACTTATGATATAGTAATAGCAATAGCACTTAGACTTATATACCGCTTCATAGTGCTTTTACAGCCATCTCTAAGTGGTTTACAGCAGCATGTTGCCCCCAACAATCTAGGTCCTCATTTTACCCACCTCAGAAGAAGGGAAGGCTGAGTCAACCTTGATATTGAGAGATTGCCAGAAATCTTGTTATTTAATATCTCTTTGATAATTAGGGAGTAAGCCTGCTGTTTCTTAAAAATAAACAAAATAGATTAAATGTGGTACTCCAGAATCCGATTACTTGCAAGTTCATCAGACATTAAAAGTCTAAATTTGTTCATATATTATGGATACTGTTTTATAAGAAAATGACACTTTGTAAATCTAGAGTAACAATAGTCCCAAGCGCAGGAATTTATAAGCAAAAGCCAAATTATTTTACCCCAAATGCAGGGAAAACAGAAATTTCTCCAACAGAAGTTCATTCTTGAAGAAAGAAATCTGCTAGATCTGCAGTTATTTGCACTGAAAAGTCACATCACTTTTTAAAGTCCACTCAGCCCCACAAAGGGAATGGTTCAGTTCCAGTTATGACGAAGAACATACATTTATGTAAACTCTTGTTGATATTGTTAGTTGTGAAGTTGCGTCCGATCTATCGCAACCCCATGGACAATGTTCCTCCAGGCCTTCCTGTTCTCTACCCACTTTGGAGTCTACTTAAGCTGCTTCAGTGACTCCATCCAGCTACTTCATTCTCTGTTGTCCCCTTCTTTTGCCCTCAATCTTTCCCAGCATGAGCCTTTTCTCCAGTGAGAAAAGTAAATATATCGTTAGGTAACTGGTTCAAATACGAGTTGAATGACCGAAGGGTTGAGTTATAGTTTCAAGGTTTGGATGCATTTCATCCCCCTTTTCTCTGTATTCACATTTCCTTTTTGAAATTCTCAATGGTGAAAGGGGGGGTATTAATTATTTGCATCTCTGTCCCCCCCCTCCTTATTTCTCCTGTATGATGTTTGTTTCACCAGGTTTTCTAGTCTCATAATACCATAAAAACGAGAGTGTCCATGTGTGGGCGGCACAAGATTACTAGTAAATACTGCCTCCCCAGCTCCAGACCTACTCAGAAACTGTAATATGTGAAACAGAGTTAGGGAGATCCTCCTGCTCAGAAGTCCTCTCCTAGTTGTCAGTTTTTATGTGACAGAAGGGAAGAAATGTTAAAACGGATGGAAAGGAATCATGTAATTATTCCGAATTGCATTTAAATTGAATTAAACCAAAGCTTAGTTGCTACGCTGCATGCAAGCATGCCACTAAAACTTCTAGTGTGGCTTTCAGACCACTACAACTCTTAAATGGAAATATGTAAGATTGTCATGTAAGTTTTATTGCTGAACATTTTTTGAACCTTTCTTTCTACAGTGTCTTAATATACAAAATGACAGCCTTGCCGATGTAACATCAAATCCATTTGCCATAAATACCACTTCAGAGGCAGCCGATAACTTTACCTTTTACAATTCATTATCTGCCATGGAGAAAGAAGTTCTTAACTGCAGTGAAGACTTCCTGAAACCTTTGGAAGAAACCTATTCCAGCACGGGGATGCCAGAAGATTCTGGCCAACGTAGCACTGATTTCTGTGGGGATTTCTTTTCCTTAATCGATGTGAAGATGAATCCCAGAGTGGCTACCCCACCATCTCATTTTGTGGATCAGGCCATTGCTGGCTTTTTAAGTGAACCGATTGATCTTTCGGATTTTGCTCAGTGCAAAGCTTTTAACCAGGACCTTGTAGGAAATGCCCCAGAGTATAATGATTCTGACTCTGGTATTTCACTGAATGCAAGTCCCAATATAACCTCCCCAGCTCATTCTGTTGAGTCATCATCGGTCTGTCAGGATACAGGCTTTGGATGCAGTGATTCAGAAATGGAGGAGATTGATTGCGCCCCTGGAATTGTGTCACCCAGCAATGCCAAGATTTATTCATTTCACCTGCAGGTGCCTGCCTCTCCATCTCTGGAGCAAGGCACTCCAAAGCCTGACTTGTCACTTACTAGTACACCTCAAAGAGAATTGCCTGCCAATCCTGGCCACGTTGAAGCTCCGTTTATGAAAGATAAGCCCTTCAACCAACAAGAAGCTTATCTCACTAGAGATGAGCTGAGAGCAAAAACCCTGAAGATCCCTTTTCCTATTGAGAAAATCATCAACCTCCCTGTGGATGACTTCAATGAAATGATGTCCAAGCAGCAGTTCAACGAGGCCCAGCTCAGTCTGATTCGTGACATACGAAGGCGAGGCAAGAACAAAGTAGCTGCTCAGAACTGCCGTAAAAGGAAGCTGGAAAACATTACTGAGTTGGAGCACGATTTGGATTACCTGAAGGATGAGAAAGAGAAGCTCCTGAAAGAGAAGGTGGAGAATGACAAAAGCCTGCAGCTGCTGAAAAAGGAGCTGAGCACCCTGTACCTTGAAGTCTTTAGCATGCTTCGGGATGAAGATGGCAAGCCATACTCCCCGAATGATTACTCACTGCAGCAAACCAGAGATGGGAGCATTTTCCTTGTGCCTAAGAACAAGAAGCTAGAGACTTAAGTTCTGAAGATCAGGAAGACATTTTTTTTCCTATGAATATTTTTACATTGCTATTTTCTATTGATAAGTATCATGTAACCCAACGTGGTCCTTTCTCAAGTGACTACACATTTATTTAGAGTCAAATGTACGAAAGCACTAAATCATTAGCCTAAAACAAAATGTATGCACATGGGTAATGCTTCCTCAATACACTAGTTCTTCCTGTTATATAACAGCCACTTCAGTAGTTTTTGTGTTTTGTGTAAATATTTCAAGATGTCTTATTTATATATAATTTCTATAGTTGGCTTTATTCAAACTTGATTTAACTGCTGATCCTACATATTTACAAAATTAATTTTATGACTTAAGGTACATCGTTTTATAAATACAAATGAATTTTTTAGTTTACAAGTGTATTTACTTTAATATAGCAGCTTGAATGTAGTGTAAACTGATACACAAAATGCAGCAAGAGGATACCACCCAACCAAAGACAAGCACTTTGAAGAATAGCTTAGAGTAGGAACATTAAGTAGATGCTTAACATTCATTAAAATTAATGGTGCTTCAGGAACCTGATCATTGGAAGATTGTTTAGGTGATAAAAGAGTTTT
Organism: Rhabdophis nuchalis; assembly: GCA_039707465.1. Classification (NCBI taxonomy): domain Eukaryota; kingdom Metazoa; phylum Chordata; class Lepidosauria; order Squamata; family Natricidae; genus Rhabdophis; species Rhabdophis nuchalis. The sequence continues at coordinate 189,237,149 of CM077643.1, read as the reverse complement.
GTACTTTTAAAGTGGTTAAATTATGTAAATATAGTAAATTGTTATGTAAAGTATTATGATTTTTTCAGCCAAAGCTGCACAACTATGTGACTGATAGTGATTCACTGGATGTAGAGCACAGCTTCTTGTGAATCTAAGCTTTTATTATCCTCACTTTTTTTCTAGCTCTTATATTTTCATATTTGACTTGAAATGTATTAAAAGTTTCTGAAGCCAGATTGGTTAGTTGAACAAGGCTTTATTGGGTTAAGAAGAGATTGGACAGCCACTTGTCTGAAATGGTATAGGGTAGGGGTGTCAAACTTGACTTGAGGGCTGTTTGACCTTGGAGCGCTGGGTGTGTGGGGCCAGGGGTGTGGCCAGCTTGACATCCCCCAAGGCTGTTTTCAGATGCAACAGCCTCCTCAGTCCTCTGCCAGCTAAAACAGACCCCTGGGGAGTCTCCACGGCCAAAAACGGAGCCATGCAGGTAGGGCCATGCACAGCCTTCCCAATCTCCATTTTTGCTGGCAGAGCCACCACAGGCCAGTCCTTTGTTGTTTCCAGGGCCAGATCTAAGCATCCCCACAGGCCTTGAGTTTGACACCCCTGGTATAGGGTCTCCTGCTTGAACAGGGAGTTGGACTGGAAGACTTCCAAGGTCCCTTTCATTGTTCTGTCAAATAACCCCTTGGTCATGTTCATAATTTTGTAGCTTGGATGCACTAGACAAATAATTGCACAATTAGATTTAAGTCCAGTACCCATGCAAAGTTGGATTTTATATAACTAATAGGATTGTTATTCAGTTCTATTCTTTTAAGCATATATGCAATTTAAGTTTAAGAGTGCAGCCATTTATTCTATATTTTAGAAGAAAACTAAGAAGATACTAGGAGGTAGTTTTCAGGAAACAACCCCCCCCCCTTTTTTTTTTTTAAAGAAATGATCCGTTCTCTTGAAAAGAGCACTGGACAATACTTTAGTTTGATATATAACATTTATCCCCAAAGGTTCTACATAAAAGTATCTTAAATCAGTATGTGCCATCAAGTTGGTGTTCATTCAGTGACTACATAGATTTCCATGACAATCTGCCCCACGTCAAGTTTTTCAGATCTAGTAGCGTCCCATGGCAGCTGTGTCCTTCATCCATGTTGCTGGTAATTTCTTTCCAAACATTTTAATGCCCCCCCCTCCCAATATTAATAAGGATGGGAGCCATTCTGACTGAGGGGCTGATTGTGGGGAAGCTAAGCAGTTTGTTTCTAGACCCTTCCTCGTACATCCTGTTGTGCGGGAACTTGAAACATTCCCTTTTAGCTGAGCAGGTGCTGTAGATAGGCAGGACCACAAAGGATTTAAAGGGAATAATCAGCATCTAGGATTGCAGCCAAAACAACTCTTATTTCAAGAGTCTGTTTAGAATTGCATCAGGTTAAAAAACAACCACTTCAAATCCCTTTGCCAGATGTACTGAAAATAGATTTCACCCCATTGTTTTTCTGTAATTCAGCCCAGTGTAAAGGGGATAGGTATTATTGGTCATCCAACAGGTTTTGTACTTGAAAAACCTGAACTTGGATTTCATCTCCAATCAATACTGGAAAGACCACGTTACTCTGGTTTTTAGCATTGGAGGTGGCATCAAGATGAAAGTTGTTCCATAGCAAAGTTTAATGTTGCTGGTTTAGGCTTGACTTCTGCAACTGAACCGGAACAGAACAAGGCTTTAGACTGAGATCCACAGCACTGAAGGCCTCCCTCTCCTTGTTATACAGTATCTTCTAATCAACCCATTCACGAGTGCTCGTTTTCCCATTTTTTACTTTTGTTGACTTATTTTTTTTTTTACATCTTAAAACTAGTACTGCTTTACATGTCTACCATTAAGAAAAATTAGCAGCATTTTTGTGAAGAGTTTATTGAACTTGATACCACTCTTTTATGTGGTAGAAGAAACAGATTACTTTATTTGAAAGAGCACTGCAATGGTTCTAATCCTCATGGGTTTTCACTATAGTTTTAATGAACTCAGTGATGTGGTTCAGGGTCTTCAGCTTTTTATATCTCATGCTTAATTCTTTTTAGACTAGGGAAGGAAAGGTATTGTTTTTTTCCCCTTGCCTACAAAGCATCCGATTACTGTTTTACAGTGAAATTGCAAATATGCCATTGTAAAATTACTCATAATTCAGAATTAAAAAGGAACATTTGAATATAGTAATGATACAAATCTTAGTATTTTTCATTCTCAGCTCATTCATGGGACACTGACATATCAACACAAATTACTAATCCCCATCAGCCAGAAATTATTTGTGAGAGTGTACTAGTTCTTGTAAGCATGCCCTGAAGTTTTATTCTAGCAGGTTATCCTTAAGCTCTGAGAAATATCCCCTAGGCTAGAGCCGAACATTTGCATAGAACCTGTTGTTTCATGTGGAACTAAATGAGCAATGTGAATCCAACATCTCTTAAGTGGTTTCAAATATTTCAAGTTTGTGTCATAACAATTTAGAAGAAATCATGCAACTTGGTTGCTTAATGCAGAAATAAATGATGGTCCAGTACTAGAATTGAGATTCATCAACTATCATGATTAACTGTGTTTTATTATAAGCATTTGATTATTACATGCTTCAATTTTTGCTCTCATAGCTATCAGTTGTATGCATGTTCCATTGAAGAATCAAAAATTTCAATTTATGGAAACAGACGATTGTTTCTTCAGGATTAGTCATCCTGCAGAGCAGAAGATAAAAGCAAACAATTTAGCACATTAAGAATGGTAACCTAATGAATATCTTAACTTTGCTAATAGTTGATTGAGGACCACAAGATCCCTAATGCTGGCACTATTCTAGTACCATAATGTATCTAAAGCCCATCACCAAACAGAGTTGGTTGACCTCCATCTTGTTTGGGAAAATACTTCACTGAGCGCATAGAAGATTCAGATACTCTTAGTAAAATGTGAGGCAGAGAGAAACACATGCACTCACCCCATTTCCATCTTGCTGGGGATTGCTGAGATTACTGTACCCATTTTAGCCTCAACCCTGTTTTCATAAGACAAAAAGGGAGCATAGGTTCTGTTTGCCACTCATAGTCCTAGAATAGCAAGACACAATCCATAAATATTCTAATAGTCAGTTGCAATTAGCCACAGTTCCTATTTACTATAACATAACAATTTGTACATTTGATGCTGCTCTAGATAGGTACAGAAATTATAAACTGCTCATAAATTCATAATTTGTGAGTTAAACTGAGATGCTGACAAGCCAAAAAATGCAGACTATCTGGAATCACAATTCTACTTTTACATGCAAAATAACAACAGAATAAGGCAAATGAATTTCAGTATTAGATTACAGAATGAGTTTAAAAAAAAAATCCTTTAAACTCCCAATAACTCATTTTAAAGATTTGTTACCTGAAAATTAATTTAGAGGGCACATCAAGTATTCCAGGTGAGAATGTTAGATTTTCTTGCCTGCAATTTGGCAATTAGAAACATTACCAATAGGAATCCAGCAAAAATTTATTATTGGCTACTTTTCTAACTGAAAAATCACACAAGTAATAAGATCAGGATTTTCAGGGTGTATGAAAGGTTATGTGCTTCCCCCCCCCCCTTATTTGCCTGATGTACATAATTATGTTTAACCATCTGTGATGCATAATACACCTTTCTTACCAAAATCACTAGGAAATTATCTCTCTACAATACAATGATTCCTGACAAATTTTGGTAACAGCATAAAAGCTATATGCTAGGAACATGCAAACAGCAAAAAAACAACCATTGTTCTTAATTGTTCCCAAAGTAAAACAAAATAATTCGTTCCATTGCTTTCCATATTTTGCTAGTTAACAACTTTTTGTTCTTGGTAAGCAGGGTAATAAAGCTTTTTCAAGGAGTACCCATTTTTCCAATGCAAAGATATGTTGTTTCATCAGGGGAAAAAATCATCTCAAAATATTGAAAATGTTGTTTCCAGCTCAGAGTAGTTCTTACCCTCCCTCCCATTCCATTCCTGCTGTTACATGATGTTGCATGCAAATCGCCTATTATAACCAATGCCGAAGATTCTGAACCCTACTGGAGACTATATAACTTTTTGAGCTGTTTACAAGTCACAAATTTAGCTGAAGACAAAGGATTTAAAAAAAATGTTACTTCTCATTAATTGGTGGATATTTGACACCCTCCCCCCCATCACATATAGTCTCCAAAACTTTAAAATCCTAAATTAAGACTCATCCCCCAGCAAGGTCTAATTGTTAATCTACCCACCTCTATAACAGAAGTACTATGAATGGTAGAATTTTAGACCTAATTCCAATCAGATGATTTAATATAACCATCCACATTGATTTGAATACAATAATAAATATTCAATATATTTCACATTTACCCAGTTTGTTGTTCTCTCCAAAACTCAAATTTTCAGAGCTCAGAAGACAATAAAAAATCAGTGTCTTACATTCTTACCAAGCAAGTTTTCCAATAAGATATCCACCTCTGGTCACAGAGGTTTCTTCAACAATCTGCAAGTCAAACAGATCTTTCTTACCATGTTCAGAGGAATTATTTTTTTAATTCATGGAAAATTAGTTAGAGACAAACCTTACCTAGTCTTACTCCCCTTTCAGGTCTAAATGCTAGACCTACGACTGTAGGCCAACTCAAATAGCTATGACCTGGGGAGCTTCCAATTGGTGAAGAACTCTTCCTAGACTTTCTTCGTTATTTCATCACTGACAGGCAGATTTAACTATTTTGGGGAAGCTGCTCACTATCAGCATAGTATATTTATGCCTTCTCTTGTCTGGAAGTTGAAGCTGTTGCTGCCTTTTCCTTCTTTAATTTGCTGACTTGGGCACTGCAGTCCTGTCTGAATCTCGTTTGATTCTCATTTCGACTAAGACATCTTTAATGCCGGTTATTCACTGTCCACTCCTTTTACTTGTCAGAATTCAGAGAGACCTAGGTCTAAGTCACTAATTACCTTACAGGTTTCACATTTTTACAAAAGATTAACACACTGGTATTGTTTTCTCTATGTAACATCGAGTCATTTCATCTCCATTAAAAACATTGAATTTTTAACCAATTACTACAGTTATGCTGCTGAATTCAGTGACAGACTTAGAAGGGATGAGTTATATCTGATCTACCTTTACAGGAAACGCACATGTGTACTAATGTAAGCCCCCCAGTCACCCTACTTGGGAGATGGGTGGCATATAAATTTTTTAAAAAAGAAATGTACACGAGAACACAGTTAATAGCTGAAACTCTTCAAACAAGCTTTGACTATTGGTATGCAGACACTTTCTTGGAGATAAGAGTCAGATCAAGAAACGAACACCTCATTCCCACATTTAGTCATGACAATGTAGATTTTGAGAGACTGATACTCTTGAGTTGGGTTCACATATAGTAATAGCACTTATATACCACCCCATAGTGCCTTATAGCAGAGCACCCCAACTCCCAGTAGTGGATTGCAGCCTGTTCGAAACTGGACCCTGGGACATGTGCAAGTGCATGCGTATAAAGCTTCACTCGCAAGGATGTACTTGCATGCGAAGCTCCACTTGTGAAAGTGGAGGACATCTGTGCTCATTTGGAAAGCTCTATTTCCACAAATGTCTAAGTGAAGCTTTGCACCTGAGTGGAGCTTCATGCGCAAGTGCCTGCTACTTACATGAGCTTTGTGCGCAATCACCCACCACTTGTGCACAAAGCTCCATTTGTGCGAGTGGAGGGTGTGCGCCCACCGCTTCCATAAATGGAGTTTGCCTGCGTGCGCCTGCCACTCACACACTCCTTTCCCAAGACAGCAAGCTGGAAAGGTTGGTGACTGCTGCTTTATAACACTTTTTGAGCAGTTTAAAAATGTCAGCATATTACCCCCAACAATCTGGGTCCTCATTTTACCAACCTTGGAAGGATGGAAGGCTAAGTCAACTCTGAGTTGGTCAGGATCAAACTGCTGGTAGTGGGCAGAGTTAGCCTGCAATATTGCATTCTAACCACCATGCCCCCACGTTTCCTTTTATACTTTATAGTTTTAAAATAAATATTAACCATAGTATAGTATACCCAATGATGAGTTCATGTCTGATTCTTGAGCAATTTGTTCAGCAATCAATTACTACACTGGAATTAAGTTTATCTTAAACTCATTGACCTACAGAAATAAGAGGTGAAAAATTTCTGAATTACTTCTACTCACTGTGCCCTACTCTTCTGGATGTGTACTGACAGAAAGCACTGCTCTGGCAATAGTTCAAAAAGAAGTCTGATCAGATTAAGAAGGATAGCAAATTATTAGGGAACATGGCTGTAAATAAATCTAGTTAAGTGAAGGAGTAAACAACTTAGTCAAGAATGTGACTTTAATAAGTTTTATCAAAACATTCCAACGAACAGTCTTTATTTAACTATAGCCTTACGACCCTCATTAGCAACAATAGGTTCTACCAAATTAGCTCCTATTTCTTTCACTTTACTTTCATGACCCATTATCAGGGAATTAGAAAGTATGTGAAACATCTTGATGCATTCATGCTTAGAAGAGTTATACTTATTCCAACGAACTCAGAGGGATTGTTTCTGTGCTGGAAATTAGCATCAGACAGAAAGGGGCATACAGAATTATACACAGTAGAACTTAGGCACCTTTATAGATGAACCTATATTTTAAGGGCAGATATATATACATATGAAACTGTAGAACTGTAAGCTAAGTAACAGACCCACGCTATTAGATTCAAAGTTTTAATTTAATTATATGTGTGCATTTAATCTGTTTGCAATTTGAGGGAAATTGAGTCTCAACAATTATAAAAGGCAGAAACCTGTTCTGCCAGTTTCTTGTAGCTCCTTTATATATCAGTGAAGTGGGAAGCAAACTGAATAAACTTTAAAAGATCTTGTCAATGCTTATTTACTTAGGTTTAAACTAAAAACAAATTCTACAAATTATGATATGCACAACCCAGAAATATCTGGAATTCTTGTTTGAAAGTAAAGCTTTTATCATTCACAAGCATTGGTTTAAATGACTCAGTCCTAATTATACAGCTAAACAAGCTTTAATGCAAACATCTTTCCTCTCCCTATGCATGTGCAACTCATGTCATTTGGTTACATATGCGGAAAAAAAATTAAAAGTACTTAAAACGGTTCAGCATTTCTATTGTTTTAAATTAATACAGATTATAATGCACTGATTTTTTTCCTAGCAAGAATATACCCTAAAACTACATTTCTTTGTTTAAAGAAGTTTCGGTAAGAAAAAACTGAACTACACAAGTATTGAAAAAAATTAAATGTTCCTTAATTATTTTTAATTCCTGGTACCACTACCACAAATTTACAGGGCAATATACCTGATTTTTATGAAGAAAAGACAAAGCTACAACAACAAATTAAAAAAAGTCAGGAATGTACATCTAAACACTACATTGCATTAAATCAATAGCTGCACTCTTTGCAAACTGTGGCTATTAACAGTCCTTAAGAAGGGTCTCCTTTTTAAGCTGCAGTAACTTTTCTGACTATGGTTCATCGCTCCTTCTGTGGCAGATTTTACAGTTCCTCTAATTCATTTGGGACGACTGTCTCAAAGTAACCTGCAGCTTTCCTGACAACTCCTCGCTTTCTCCTGCTAAGAACTGTAGCCTGTTGAATACAGGATAAAAAAAAAAAGATTACTCTCAAAGAAATGTTGTAAGTTTAATTAAAAACACTTATTTGTAGCATACATACCATTATCCCACTAGTTTTTAGAATCTTCTTCCACCATAGCCACCACCACTTCCTCCACCTGATCCATAGCTACCTACAAATGGAGTATAACTGTTTATATTCAAGTTCTTGTTGAAAGATACTAGCCAGCTGCATATATTTTAATGTTGCATTTACCACCATAGGGACTGCCTGAACTTCTGCCACTGAAACTGCCACTTCCTTTCATGGGTCCATAACTTGAAGCCTGCTGTCCACTGTAGTTGCCAAAATCATTGTAGCTTCCACTGCCACCATAGTTGCCTAAAACAGAAATTTAATTTTATATTCAAGTCTCTTATATAATTTGAAGTGATTTAGAAAAGTACTTCATTAGATTAAATAAATGAAGCACTACTGCATACAATTTAATATGCAACACACATTTTATGGACTTACTGAAGGTACTTATGAAATTTTGATGAACAATGAGTTGTGAAACATAAAAACATATGCAGTTTTTAGTTACAGAAATGGAAGTCATGAACTCATTGTTTCTGTTCTCCTTTTCTCTACTGGTAAGAAACAAACAATATTTGATTCTAGCTAGTAACTTTGGAATGATAACCTGTGAGAAACAAGCCTTCAGAACACTGGGAGGAAGAAAAGCCATGCTTCAATTTAAGTGTACCAAAATATTTTTTCAATAAGGAAAAAAAAAGCAATCTGTAAGCAAATGACATATCAGTCTCTCCATAAAGTAGCTGGCAGATAGCTGAATTTTCTCAGTTCAAAGTGCCCCTACTGTCCCATAACTTTTTCATGGTGCCCTGTAGTTCCCAATATTCTTTAAATATAGTCATCTTTCTTCTAGTTAAAAGAAGTTTAAACTACTTCCAAATTTTGTTTCTCATACTGATCCATATATTTGATAATCTCATTTGTTCATCATCTTTTAAATCAACAGATTCAGTTTGCTCTTTCTAGAAATATATGCCGATTGGAATATTTATTGTTGAAACTTTGGGCCAGAAATCAACCCAAATATTTCATATATGGTGCAGTGGTTAGAATGCAGTACTGAGGGCAAACTCTGCCCACAGATTTAAGTTCAATCCTGACGAAGCTCGAGGTTGACTCAGCCTTCCATCCTTCCAAGGCTGGTAAAATGAGAACCCAGTTTGTTGGAAGCAGTATATTGTAAACCACCCAGAGGGTGCTGAAAAGAACTATGGGGTGTTATATAAATCTAAGTGCTATTTCTATCGCAATAGAAAAAAAAATTAACAGAACAAACTCCTTATAAAACAGATACAAGTTAGAAAAAATCAATGTCATATCCTTAGCAGCTAGCACTGGAACTCTTGAAAATTAAGCTTCCAATCTAATAAAAATGACAGCATGCACTGACATATGCCCCTGAATCCTTCAAAAAAAATATTCAATGTGATTTCACAACATTGGAAGTGTACTTTGAGAGCATATTCACACTGCATAACATTTTACTTAATGAAATGATGTTTTAAAGTGACAAGAAAAAAATTAATTTTAGTGAACTTTTTAACAATCATGCTAGTATTTTATTTATTAAATTTATAAATATTCATAATTCTAATGCAATTCAAGGCATCTCACCTCCAAAGCTTCCTCCTTCATTATAACCATCATAGCCTCCACCTCCTCCGCCATATCCACTACCTGGATTTCCATAGCTTGGGCTGCCACCATAACCACCTCGGCTACCATATCCAGGACTACCACCATAGTTTCCACCTTAAATTAAATGTAACAAACATTTGTTATAAATAAAGATAGTAGAACTTGGGAAATAAAGTCAGTCAACCTTCTGCCAATGCCTCTTTATTTCAGATGTTTTGGTTTGCAGCATGCATCATTGATCAGAACTGTTTTTCCAAACAAATGGAGGTACCTAGTTTGAAGAACATAAACAATATTTCATAGGAAGACATTAGGTCATATTTTAGTACTTGCTTTGAAAGCAATGACACTGTGATACATTGAAATTAATGGGTTAAACCAGGGGTCTGCAAAGTCGGCTCTTTTAAGACTGGTGGACTTCAACTCCCAGAATTCCCCAGCCAGCATAGCTGGGAGTTGAAGTCCACCAGTCCTCTGGGAGTTGAAGTCCACCAGTCTTAAAAAGAGCCGACTTTGCAGACCCCTGGGTTAAGCTAACAATGACTGACTTAAATCATCTAACTATTCAGTACAGAGATTTTCTATATACCTCAACTTAACATTTCCTATATCAAGATATTCCATAGTCACTAAAAGCTGTATCCTGTTATACCTTTGTTTTAATTGTAAACGTATCTTCTTATCCCTTTTCATACCAGGGACAAGAGTGGTTTTACAAAGGAATTATAAAGAAAAAAGTTATCCCTTAAAAACCTTTCCCAATCAGGTCCTCATAAAGCCCACTTTTGAACTGAAATCTTTGAGACACCAGTGCAACCAGGTGTGGCTTGTCAAGCTACTAAAAGCAATGTAGCTCAGATATTATTATGTAAGTTGTATTTGTACTACCCCGCTTACCATCACCAAAACCATTATATCCATCGCCACTGCCAAAGCTTCCCCTACTGCTGCTGCCACCTCCACTACCGTAGCTTCCTAAAGTAGAACAAAAGTATTATGTTATGAACAAGTTAACAACCAATAGTGTAAAATAGTATCTTGGAAAACCACTGGGAAGAACTAAGATGTACCTCTACTACCAAAACTTCCACCTCTGTTGTAACTTCCACCACTGCCTCCAAAGTTCCCACGACCCATGAAGTTGCTTGAACTACTCCCACGACCTTAAATAAAAACAATACAGTACATGTCTAATGGTGTTCGATAGGCAGCATAATTGCTGTATTTTGGACTTCTACTGACTAAGACTCACTTCTTTGTGCAGTTGCAGTCTGCATTTCTTGCTTGGAGAGAGCTTTCTTCACTTCACAGTTATGTCCATTTATAGTGTGATATTTCTGAACTAAAATAAATTTTGAAACAAATTACTACTCTGAAAATATGCATTCTGCTCAATGTTTTATGCAAAATATTGCAAAATAAAAAACAAACAAGAACATAAAGTAAAGAACCTATACTTATCCTCCTACCCATATGTAATTAAAAGTATGATGAAATATCTTCATTTTCAAGGACATTCACAAACACTTGACAAGTAATTTATTCAGACTTTTATCTCTAACTTTAAATTGAGTTAAAACTGTTTTGACCTCTATTCTGGCTTGGTTTGCCTTTCAACCCTGAGTAGGAAAAAGCAGAATTCTGATTTCCAATCAACTTGCCTCCTCCTTTTTTGCTCTAGAATATGTGGACCCAGAGAATTTTAAAGGGAAGTAATAGAGCTTTTTAGAGACAAACGATTGAAGTAGCAAGCAAGCAAAACATCACAATGAGATACCAGAGACCGGTGCTTTCAGTCCAACTCAATTGAATGAGGGTAGAATACAGGTAAAATTATGTTTGTACAAGTAGGAAGCTATTAGATTGGGACTTGTTGCAACAGAGTTAAGAGTTCTTGACCTTAAGGAATATCTGGTTTGTCAAAAACAATTTTTCTATCAGTTTCTTTTGGTACTTTCTTCAGTAATGATCCAATTATATTAAATTATACCGAGAAAGGCTATGATCTTTCTGGTCCATCAATACTTGCTTTTTGTTACATTTAAACTTTACAATTTCATCCTCTTTTTTATGTTAGTTTGTATTTTATTGTTAATATAATATATTTTTTTAAAAAAATTGAAACTGTAATTAGAACTCTAAACCTGCATTTATGTAATGAATCATCATTTGAGCTGGAATCTGTCAAATCCATTCTCTGCTGGAAGTATATATTTCCTTTGGAATGAGGTTTTTTAGAGATTTTGACATTCTGCTAAAGTTATTAGTTAGTCTGTTCAATTTGTTTGGGAAATTCATCAAGCTACAAAGGTGGCTACTGGACTTTTGTGCTCCAGTAACAGCAAGCAAGCAAATTGAAAATACTATACTTTATGAGAAATATTGGCTATCATACTGCCTCCCAGGCAGGCATTTAAGCATAGTGGAAACTTTCAAGAAAGCTCTAAGTAATGGAAATGATGGAGTCAAACATGTGCTTGTGAATAAACAACTATCAGATATTTGAAATTGTAGAAACTGATGTAAATACACAGGAGAAAAAAAGGTCAAGAATTGAATTTGGGACTACAACGTATAATCTTTTAAAACATTGAACTATCTTATATTATTCCTATGATAAAAGTTCTTGTTTATTAAAACATATTATAAATAAGTATTTATCAAACAGAAATTATCACAAAGACAAAATACTACATACCAACAATTTTGTCTACTGTATCATGATCATCAAATGTCACAAAGGCAAAACCTCTTTTCTTTCCACTCTGCCTGTCTTCCATTACTTCAATAGTTTCAATTTTGCCATATTTTTCAAAATAAGCTCTTAAATTATATTCTTCTGTGTCTTCTTTAATTCCACCAACAAATATTTTCTTTACTGTTAAATGAGCACCAGGTTTCACAGAATCCTATGAAATTTTAAGTTAAATTTAGTATTTCAAACTTTTAAATTAGTTCAATGTTTGAAAAAATACATTTAGAAGTAAGAAAGCATTTATGTAATCAAGATGTAACATTTTAAACAATTACTTACTTCTCTAGAAACAGCTCTCTTTGGCTCTACCACACGGCCGTCAACTTTATGTGGTCGAGCTGACATTGCAGCATCTACTTCTTCCACACAAGAATAGGTCACAAACCCAAAGCCCCGAGAGCGTTTTGTCTGTGGGTCTCGCATCACCTTTAAGAGATACATAGTACAGAGAATGCAGATTGAAACATTTTTTGTTTAAGTCTAATGCTCTAATCCTATTAAGTAGAAGTTTATTCGAAATGCAGATATACAAATGTTATAATTTCTCACCACACAATCTGTGAGTGTGCCCCATTTTTCGAAGTGGTCTCTTAGGCTATCATCTGTTGTTTCAAAGCTCAAGCCACCAATGAACAGCTTTCTCAATTGTTCTGGTTCTTTAGGATCATGACCCTGAAAGAAGAAAAGTTTCAATATCTGCACTACATTCATACTGCTGCTCAGAAATTCACTTAAGCTGTTTGTCCATAGAGTTTGCAATTATTAAATAACTTACCACTTCTATAGCTATATGCTTCAGTATGATACAAATGTACTTACGTACTTACTTTCTAACATTTAGGCATACAGCTATAATCTGAGGCTGCAATTCTATTCATAACTGCTCTAAGCTTTGTTCAACTGAAATCTATATGACTTATGAAAAGTAGAAAAGGAATCAAAGTAAAATTGCCAATAGCCTTATTTATAAAAAACATATTTCCATGCAAAGGGCTATTACTATTAGAATTTCATTACATTCTATCTAGATATAATTAAAGGACCATATTTAGATAGATTTATTGGTCTTTTATACAAAATTTAGCATGATTCCAGGTGTTCTTCCCCAAAGTTCTTATTATTTTATTCAAAATATTCTTAACAAAGTTAAAAGCTATTGGATCCTAGTCATACTAATCCAGGAATCTCAAATTTGTGGCCTGCAGAGTTCTTCTGTAAAGCCTATGATGGCTCACACATCAGATGCTGTTTCAGCTTTTATTCCTGACTCAATGTATGCATTTGTCCCAGATTTTTGAGTTACAGGCATTCCCCCCACCAAGTCTTCTCTTCTGCAGAGCTCACTTATCCCACACAGTTGAGTCTCCCCCACAGCATCAAGTAGCTGGTGCCACTGCAGAGAAACCAATGTTGAACAAAGTAGTATTGTGGGGAAAAGCAAAGACAGCTTTGCACAAGCCATGCTGTGGAGGAGGTGGTATCTGCCTACTCTGCAAGGGAAGAAAAAGTGGGAAGAGTGCTAGCCACATCTTCACTTCTTCCCTGCAGCACCCACTTGTTGATTTTCTGCTTCTTCCCAAGTCACTTAGTAATCTGCCTGCTGATGACATGAAGAACCAAAACTGGAATTGCCAGATAGGCTGATAGGACAGAAAGCAAGATGAAAGGGAAACACAGGAAAAATATTTCCAAAGAAAATTTCAAAATTGCTATATGATTTTGAGCTTCCAGACAACCCATGCGCAAAGTGAAATATTTGTGCTTCACATTCTTTGCTTGGTCTATAATCGAGTGATTGATGCCAACTTTGGATGCAATGCCCTAGACTGAAAAAAACAAACTACAGTACTTAGATCAGATGGAGAACTTATGATATGCATGTCAAAGGTGATATGCCAGATTGTTTTGAGTGGCACACTAGTGTTCACCAACAGAGAAGAACTATTCTTGAAAGCATAACTTATTCTCACACGATTTTCAGAGACCGCAGATGATACATGAGAATAAAGTGTGCTCTTATGCAGCCTTCAGAGCTTCTAAAAATCGTGCAAAAAACAGGGCGTGCTTTCAAACAGTTTTTGGAGACAGTGGAAGAGCATTCTATGAAACTGCTTCACAAATCAAGGTGTTAGGCCAGGGGTCCCCAACACCCGGGCCGCGGACCGGTGCCGGTCCGTGGCTGGGTGGGAGCTGGGCCGCAGGGCTGGAGAGGAGGAGGAGGGAGCAGCCCCCTGAGCAGAGCGCGCGGGAAAACGCAGGCGCGGCTGTTTGCCTCGTTGGAGTGTGGCTCTTCCTCCACCGTCGTCGACGGAGGGACTCCTGGGCGCCGCCGGACCGGCCACCGATTCCCTCCCCTGCTGGCATGCCGGTCACTCATTTTCTTCCAGGGGCTGCGGAGGCTCCGCGGGCGGGGGAGGGAACTGGCGGCCTCCGGCGGCGCCCAGGAGTCCCTCCGTCGACGAGGGTGGAGGAAGAGCCCCCACCATCCTCCTGCGTTCTCCCGCGCGCTCTGCCCAATGGGCTGTCCCCTCCTCCTCCTCTCCAGCCCGGCTCCTACCCAGCCACGGAGCCTGAATGAGCGACCAAGCGCGGCAGGCGGGCTGAGGAGGCTGGGGGGACGACGACGACGACGACAGACACACATAGAGAGACAGAGAGAGGGAGGGCGGGAGAGAAAGATAGACAGACACACAGAATGAGTGATTGAGTGAATGCAAGACAGACAGACACACGCACACACACACAGAGTGACAGAGATGGGCGGATGAAGGAGAGAGACAGAGAGAGAGAAAGAAAAAGAGAAAGAAAGAAAAAGAAAGTGGGAGAGAGAGAAAGACAGAGAAAGAGACAGAAAAGAAAGAAAGACAGAAAAAGATACAGAAAGAGAGAAAGAGAGAAAGAGAAAGAGGGAAAGAGAAAAAGAAAGAAAGGAATAAAGAGAGAAAGGGAAAGAGAGAGAAAGAGAGAAAGTAAGAGAGACAGAGACAAAGAAAGAGAGAGAAAGAAAGAAAGAAAAAGAGAAAGAAAGAAAAAAGAAAGAAAGAACTTATGACCACAGTTGAGGCCAAAAGTTTGGTTGCTAACCAAGATCATTGTTAAGTGAGTTTTACATTTTCCAAGTTGGCCACGCCCACCCAGTCACATGACTGCTGAGCCACTCAGCCGGTCCGCAGAATTTTCTTTAAAATGAAACCGGTCCCTGGTGCAAAAAAGGTTGGGGACCCCTGTGTTAGGCAACCTGTAGCAGCTTTGGATAGGTTGCAATACTGCTGTTCAGGGCAGCTTAGATAAAGGATACAGAATTGTTTCTTTTGTTCATGGGTGGAGACCACGTCAGCAGAGAAACGTTTTCTGAATTTTTGACATGCCAAGCCTGCCTACCTACCTATCTAATCTCCGAGTCTGGAATCTAAAAGAGATAGAAGCTACACATTCTTTTATTTGAGGGCAGCTAGCCAGTGCCAGGCTGCCAAAAGGAATGGGGACCACACTTCTTTAAACACTAGGTCGAGTGTTTAAAGAATCTAGTCTTCCTTTCTAGATATCACTAGAAAACAGTAAAGAGTCCAGATTATTCTCTCCTTGCTGCTGTTCAGTAATTTCCTAGTCTAGTCTCTCAATTTGAAAATCTTGTTTCCTCTGTCTAGGACTTCCGGATCTGCTCCAAATTCTACACTAATAGAATTCAGAGCAGGTGAACAGTTATGGGTCCTTCTCTCTAAAAACAGTCTCATGTGGGCAGAATGGAACAACAGAATTTGAGGAGAATGTGTGCAGAGTTCAATACATTTTAAAAGACTAAAGTCATTACTTCAAATTCCAAGATTGCAAAGGAAGGAGGAAGTTATTTAAATGACAGTCATTTTGTCAGTTAATCAAGTAGGGTGTGTCTAATATTGATAAAGGCACATAGAACAGGGGGAAAAACCTGCATTTGAGTTGTAAAACCATTTGAATTTTATAGCAACAGCTGACTAAGGGAGTTTTGATTTGTATCTGAATAATGGAAACTAAACATCAAATTGTGATTGGCCTTAATAACCTAGCTGAAAGGTTTATTCTGACCTCTATGGTGTTTTCAAATGAAAATTGTAAACAATGGCCATACTGACAAAAGAATTAGCCTACATTTCCCCTTTGGATAGTTGTATTTATAATGAGTGGAATACTGCTTGTACACTTTAATCTTTCCCTGACGAAAGAAAAAGAACGTATCACCTACTGTAAAGCAATAAAGTCTCCATAACTCTTAATTCTAAAGCCTCTCCTTACCAAATTGCTAGCCCCAACAATGTCTTTCTTAGAGATGGAAAAGAACACAGACCACTAGGTCTTTTTCTGCCATCAGTTTGCTATGTTTTTATAATCTCTATTCAATTCAACACTACAGAGGAAATAAAGGTTTCACTAAATAAATTAAAAATAAGTCTGGACTGTTACAATTTTTTCAAGAACTACCACTGTATCATTCTAATTCTTCCTAACCCCTTAAGATACATTTATGCAGGTTATACAAGCTATCTGTCTGTGGACAGTAGAAGCTCTTGCAGTTCCTTATAAGTTAGAAATCGTAATGAATACAAAGAGGACTTTTCATTTATAGGAGTTTGAAGTTCTATTGTTTAAAACGTATATTGATTACTTCTAATATGTTGAAGGTTATTTGCTTAAGTAGTTAAAAATTACAATTTCTATAGTTAATTTTCAACAGATCGCTATACTTCTCAAAAACAGCTTAATTGCTGAACATATGTAAATATTACATAATCAAAGATTCAGGTATTTATTCAAGTGAAGCTGATCTATCAATTCATAGTTGTATTTGACCTAGTTTTGAATGATGCAACTTTGAATCTAGATTCAGTTTTTTTACTACATGAAACAGATACAATATTCTTTTTTAAAGAACGTGAATTTTAAATTCTCAATGTTCTAGTTTTTATGGAATAATACTGATGCAACAGTAGAACCCAGAACACTGCAGCCATCATAAATATGACTCAATTTGCCAAGCATCTGAATTTTGATCACATGACCATGGGGAGGCTGCAACAAGCATAACTATGAAAGTGGCCATGTTACTTTTTTCAGTGTCTTTGTAGCTTTGAATGTTCACTAAATGAACTGTTTTAAGTTGGGGACTACCTGTAGTTACCTCCTCAATACAACGTAGATTTTAGTCAATTAGACATGTCCATTCAAGCAGACAGAACCAACAATAATTGTCTGTCTCTGGACTTTAATAATTTAACTACAATTTAAAGATTTATTTAGATATTAGTTTTCAAATTATTCCCTTTACAGTAACATAAATTTATAGAATTATGCATATAATAGTGCACTTACTGTTAACCTTTATACTAGGAAAAAGAATGATGTATTTTCAAAAGCAAAGCAGAACAGAGTAGTGCAATGTGAAATCTGAGCCACAGACTGATCAAAGCAGCAGCAAGCAAAAACTGACTCCAGTTAACTCAGGTAAAAACGCTAAAATCATAAAAATATTCAACCTGTGAGGATCTTCTTCCCCTTCTCTTGTAATCTTCATCCTCTCTCTCCTCTTTACACGCCATTTTGGGAGTGTGTTCTGACTCAGTTGCTCCTTTTAACCTAGGTAACAAGTAGTAGGAGTTCCTGTGAGTTTTCTCCTCACTCTCATACCAAATAAAGGGGCCCTAGTTTTCAATGGACAATATATTGGAGCCTCTTTAGCTTAAGTAATGTTATTGTATGAGAGAATAAGTAAAAAAGTAAAAAAGGATGGGTTTCTATTATCAACTCATGTAATGTATTTTTAAAATAAAAACACAGAGTATCAATTGAAAAAACAAGCATGTTCATCATGATATGCTATAAGGATAGCAAAATGAACTGCTAGCCAATTAAACTGTATTCAAAACTATGCAGTAAGAATAGACTAAAATTGTTTCTAAATAGATATATTTATTTGCATTCATCATATGGACTAAAGAAGCAAATCCCAGCAGGGGAGAGAGAATCAAGACCATCTTCAATGTACTCAGTTTATAAACATCCTATTCCCTGGATATTCCTCTTGACTATGCTATTCTAGATCTTTTGATCTGGGAGGGGTTATTAATACTTTAAGGCTTTTGCTATGCAATGCTTTGAAACCTACTATCTTGAGCATTTGGAAAACAGGCTTCTGTTTTCCTTCAGAATGTCTTAAATCAAGTTTGTGCATGTAATAACTCAAGACCTTTGCTCAGATACATAGTAATTAAAAATGCACCATTTAAATGCAGCTGTTAACTGGCCACTAGTATTTCACTATAGCCAAAATTATTAAACATGTTTCTCAATTAAAAACAGCACTTCCACTGCACCAAGTTATTAGGTACAGCCTTGAGAGAGGTCAACTTAACTGTTGGGTAAGAATATCTCAAAAAAACCTTCACTCTACAATGTGAAGTGATGGATTTAGACTTATATACCACTTCACAGTGCTTTACAGCCCTCTCAAAGTGGTTTATGGAGTCAGCATAAGCCCTCAACAATCTGGCTTCTCATTTTATCGACCTCGGAAGGATGGAAGGTTGAGTCAACTTTAAGCCTGGTGAGACTTGAACTGCTGGCAGTCAGCAAAATTAGCCTTCAATACTGCATTCTAACCACTGCATCACCACTGAGATAAAGTCAAGATGGCAAGTTCTCTTTGTTACAATCTTTGTCCTTTGGAAGGTTTGAGCATTTTTTCTAGCATTTCATAGAGCTGTCCTATCTCATATCATTCTTTTAACCAAGTGTGAATGTTTCAGATATCCATCAGTTATTTCTATTAACTGGGAAGGGTTATAAAACTGTACATTAAACACATTATCCCAAGACTATAGACTTGAGAGAGTGAAATCTAAAATTGATAAAATTGCATTCAGCTTAAAGAATTGCTTACAATCCTGAAGTAATTGAATTACAAGTACAATTGAGGCTGGTATAGATTATCACAAAAAAACCCAACCCTCTCCAATTAAAAATATTCTTGGGTTTCTATATACTTTTGTATACTTTCTTTTATTTCTTTTCTTGCTAAGATTCTGATATGCATTTGAAATAAAAAAAAATTAAAATTAAAATTTAAAACTGTGGGCTTTTCTACTAATACAAATAAGAAACTCTCCCTTCTACAAGGCCAGAAAAAAAGAAAAACCAAACAAGAAATACAAGGCCCTATTTTTTCTTTCAAAACTATAGGTAACACAGAAGCATCAGCTGCTGACATCATGTTCTCAAATTACAATTAGGAGAAGCAAAGATAGAGAATGCAAGCCTAGAAACCACACACAATAGCAAGCCCCAGCAGAGCTGATTTCAGCACGAAAGAAGCAGCTAGAACCTTACGACCACTGATCTTTAGTGTTAAAAATATAATACTAAAGTCATCTTATGACTTTGAATTCCTGTTGAACAAGACTGTTCTCTTTATGCTCCAAATTATGACACCCCCCCCCCCATTCAGAATGAAGTTTTAGGTTCAATCACATATACTCCAGGCTACTTGGAACTCAACTGTATGGAACATTTTTCCAAATAAGTTGATGACATATCCATAGCTGTCTGTTCCTTCTGCAACTTAGATGTGCATAGGTTTCCTAAAAATTGAATATAGTTTGGCAATTTATGTGGCAGAGGCAAAAAAAAAACTTTTAAAATTGTGGCTATGGTATGAGGATAAATTAAACAATTCAGAAATAAAGGGTCCAGAAAGTTAATCTATTTCACACTGTTCAATCTTATTATATACAGATTACTGGCTTTTATGTCACACCTGGATTCAAAAAGAGCAGGATTTAATTACAATACACTAATCCTGTGGTACTTACAAGGGTGAAGAGCACTCAAAGACATAACAGGATTATTCACTTTAATGTAATTACATCACTTAGGTTTGGATACTAATCATTCAAGAATCTAAAGATTCATTAAACCTGAGGTAGAAGATATGGTGGTTATCTGAACCAGCAAAATTCATACTCATAGCTTCAAGGAGGAGAAAAAAAAGATACTTATTCCAAACAGAAACATTAAGTGATCCAAGCACCACTTTTAAGAACGATCAAAAACTCCCAATGGCTTCCATATCGAAATTATTCAAATCCTGACAGAGGACTGTTTAAACAGAAAATTAACCGTAGCACATTTTGCGGTGAGCTGGCGACGTACATACAATATCACTCCGGTGGGGGGGGGGGGTGGCAGACGTCACAGACAAGAAACCTTAACCGTGCATTTAGTACTATTTCCCAACGAGCAGGTTCACAGAAGCAGCGTTCAACAATTGATATTTGGGGATCCTACTCAATGGCATTTGCCGAGGGATTGCAAAATGCAACACACACGGAGGAAAAACGGAGCGTTTTCCTTAGTGTTTTAAACCAAACCCTGGAGCATTGCGAGTCGGCGGCAGGATCTGCGTGTGCGCGCGTCTCTACTGCGCGCGCTGTTATCCTCCGTTAACCTTCTCGTCCCTTCCAAGGAAACTGGGCCGGCTGCCTGGGATTTACCTAACGGGCCACGCTGACAATTACTCCCCACCACCGACCCTACTGCGGCCGCTCTCGCTGGAGTTCAGCCTCTCTCCCCAACGCGCGAGGGTCACAATGGCGGCCGACGCAGCCTCCTTTCCCGCTCCAGGCCTTACTCCTCCCCCCACCCAGTTGCGCCATTTCGGAGACGTCGTGTGGCTAAGCTGGTGTGTGGGGGAAAGCAAAGAACCGGGCCAGCTCGAGAGCCGGTCAAGAGCCCGCCCCTCTCCCGCCTGGCCATCCTGCTCGTTGCTTCGTCTGCCGCGCCTAGCCATCTCTGGGGTCCGCTGCTGCCAGAGCCCATTGCCCGCCGCTGTTCCCGCGCGACGCCGAGCATCGTTTACCTCCATTTTGTGACTGGATTTTGTCTCCTTCACCCTCAATATGGAGTCGAGAGGAAGAGGGTGGGAGGAGCAGGTCAGAGGAAACTAGGCCACGTGAGAGAGGAAGGCGGGCTCGGCGGCAAGAGGAAGAGGAGGAATTGTTTTCAAATTTATGTTTTGATACGAGCTACTTGTACAGTGTGGTATTTCACAAGTTGTGCCGGTGGGAACGGGGAGACTGAGGCGGTTCGTGTCATTCACTACCTGGAAAAAAAAGGAGGGGGGAGCGCTACGATGTAGAGCAACGGTAGAATCTGGGAGGAAAATTCCACACCACACGCTTGGTGCGCGAAGCTGTCCGTCAACCTCGTTGCGCCGCCTCAAACCATCGAGTGGTTTGTGGCGAAGTGGGTAGAACGGCCCGAGCCGCCAAGCGCGACATCGGCCACTTGGAGGAGGCGTGTATATATGCATGCGCGCGCGCTTCCTCTTCCTCAGCTCGTTGCGCGGTCTCGGACCAAAGAACGTTGGGCTCTAGAGGGAGGGGGCGGGGCTGAACGGCGTAGCCTTGTTTCTTTCTCTTCTAACCGGCTTATCTGCGCTTCCCTTATGCCTCGCTTGTTGAGAAAGCGCGTATCCGTATTGGATAGCTTTTCCCCAACTGGTGCGCGCTTTCCTGGTATATTGGAATATACGCCCCACGTGGTCTCGCCGCCCTCGAGGGGCTTCTTCGAAGTTACTGTAGCCAGTCCAATGCATCCGGGCGGCGCCGGGTTGAGAAAAGGACGCCAAGGAAGGGAACCCAGCTGCTTTGACTAAACGCAGCTTGGTTTTTCGCTTGCCCCTTTCTGGACTAGGTTTTTTCAATTGTCCTTTCTGGGTTGTGCTTTCGCCATCCTAGAAAGGAAGTACTGGGCGAAGAACGGCACCCTTTCTGAAGCTAAAACGGCCCTTTCATTTTGCTCGCTCACAGTCTCCATCTTGGGCCCCGCCACATGGAGCCGAGTTGCGTTTGCCTTGCAGGGTGAAAGGAGGCGTTTCGGTGGCGCGTGTTGTCGTCGTCGTCGTCCCCCCCCCCCCATATACGCGGGACACGCTCCCAAGAAGAAGCCGTTAGCTGAACAAATCTGTCGAACCCCCCCCCCCCCCCCGAATTCAAAGTAAATGTTCAGGTCAGATCGGTTTGATAAGATACCCATCCCGGTTTTCCCCATCATCCTTCCACAGAAGAGACCCTCAGGAGGAAATGCAGTGGAGCCTCGCTCACCCTCTTTAGCTGATAAATCAGCTTCAATTGGAGTTTCGTAGGTTAGATAAATAAATGTTAGTTTCTGGCAAGCGACAGTCTTCGACTGATCCTTTCGCCGCGTTTCTGTTGCTGGGCTGCCCGAGAAAAGGCGCCATTTCTTTTCGGCTCCGCTTTCTTACAAGCTGAGGCGGAGGAGGAAACGTTGTCTAAGCAGAAAGAAAGGCGCTCTTCCCACCTCCCTTCAAGAACAAAATCTCTCAGGAACAACGGCTGAGACCATACCAGAAACATTTTCTTCGGAGGCATAAGGGCGGTGGTTCCTCATGTTTGTTTATGCACAGTTGCATATAAGCTCAGCGAAATTCAAACAGGAACGTTTATCTTGTTCAGTTGAAAAACGCTCCAGAGGATAGATGATAATTTAGTATTAGGATTATAGTTTTGGTTTTCCTGATCTACAGTTGAAGTATTTATATTAATACTAACGAAATCTCGTAAACAAATTGTACATTCTTGCAAACAAATTTACTACACGATAAGTAAATACTTAAACGTTTTAGTTGAAATGGCACCATTTTCAAAAAATTCTTAATCTTGAATTCCTCACTATTAGTGGTTTACAGTACTATTAGATTTAGAAAGTAAAGAGGCAAATAATATATGCACAAATGATTTGAGGAGACATTAAATACATGCACTTGCTGTACACAAATATATAATAGGGTTTATAGAAAACAATGATCAAAATAATATTGATAACAGTGAAAACATGTTCAGGGTTGCAGTTTGCTAACATAGTTAAACATACTTCAAACATAGGAAAAAAAGTTCCCTTGGAGAACCTGACTTCTGGTGATTTCATAGACATAGTTTGGAATCAATACACTGATGGTTTGCCATGGCTTTCAAAATTATTTTTGATTTCCCGGTTGAACCTATACCCCAAGTATTTCTTGTTGATTTCCTATTCAAAATTTGACCTCGCTGAGCTTTTCAGGATCAGTCAAGATTGTCTTAAGTGTTGCCACTTAGCTGGGCAAGCTGAGCAAAAAGCAAGAATTTTAAAAATCAAATTAACTAATTGGTGAAAAATGAAGGTAGTACCGGTATATCTTTGCATTACCTTCATCCATATATATGTACCTATTTGTTTTATCTAGAAATCTCAGACTGGAAAAGTTTATTCTTGAAAATAAGCTTTATTAAAATGTATGTTGTAAAATTATACCAGTATGATATCCTGCATTTGTCTTTCTAAAATGTTCTTAAATATATAACATCAAATTGCTAATCTCAGGAATAAAATTTATGCGGTGTATATGTGAAGATATTTCCTAGTGATGCCAAGATGGCCAACTGCTTAGGAATTATTTCTCAGTTTTCTCAAAATTTCAATTATAAAGAATTGATTTTTAAGAATCTTATCTCTTAGACATGAAAAATATTTTGATTAAATCTTAAGAGAAAAATTATAGAAAAGCCCAACTTCTCTAAAGCTGTTATTTGACATTTTAATGTTGCCTTAAAAGAATGTATTCAAATGAGCAGGTATTAGTTTTTCAGAAATAGATTATTTTAGTTGTAACTCCACACATGGTAACAATTCAGATCTTTAGTATTTAACAAAATTGTTACTTTTGAATATAATACTACATATTTTATTAGATAATCCATAAGGATTTAAATGTCAATTATATATTTATAAATATCTGCTATGTGCACAGAACTACAGTGATTAGATTTCTGTTTTTGTATCTTAGGTTTTATATCTCTGCGGTTCATTTACTAGCAGATGGATTCTATCCCATGCAATAATTACTGCTGCATGGATAATGTGTCTGTCTTTGTATATTCGTTCACAAGGATGTCATCCCTGTAAAAGAATGTAAGCTTTAATATACAGAATTACTGTATACAGAGTAACCTCTTCCTTGTATTTAAATATATACACATACATACATATGTAAATACAAAGGGGAAGTCAGAAGAGATTGATGTTTCAATAATTTTACGTGTCCCTACTCGCATTTCAGTAATATTATATAATGCATGAATGCATGCTTTTGTATGTTTTTGTCTTGCGACTCATAACATTTTTTTATTCCAACTCCTGTAAATGTCTAGGCTGGTCCATAAAATATATTATCAGACTAAATGTTTGAAATAGGGCGATTGTTCATAGTTTATTTAAGGGTAACAAATTTAATTTGTTGTATTTTAGTTTAGTGACTGCTGGCTTCACTTAAGTGTTTCCCTTTGTAATTCCTTTAAATTCCTTGAGATTTACAGTGGGAAAATAGATGTTATCATACTTACAAATAAGATGTAAACTTTTGATAATACCTGATTTTAAACATCAAAATTTAGGAGATATGTATTGTCCTTTCTGACTGTCTCCATTGATGAGCAGGATTAAAAAAATAATCCATGACTGCAATGCAGGTCTATATGGGGGAGTGGCTCCCTGCAAAAGCCCTAGCCTGTGTTTCAACCAATAATCGTCAGCTCTCTGCAGCTGGATTTGATTATGCGTTGTTGATCTGAATTTTCTTTTTCAAAGGCTTCTAAACGCAGGAAAAAATCTCTCACCTTTTTTCCTTTAAGACAAGCAATTTCCTCAGCATATTTATTAAACAATAAATAAAGAATCATGATAAAAGACATTTTAATTCTTAGAATTTAGCAGAAGCAAATTAGACATGAAATCATAACCTTTTAGTGGGACAATGTGATTTATGATAGGTAGTCCAGTGAGATGAACCAGACAACCTAAAGGACTGCTAGCTTATGGCCTGCTTAGCCAAAAGTCTATATATTCAGAATTGCCAAACTGAGAAGAAAATGGTAATGCTTGCAGAGAAAATATCAACTTAACAGCAGTCTCCATAGAATTTATAGATGGCATGCGTAACCTCAGGCTCTCACAGACTTCCCCATCCAGATTCCTTCACATTTTTTATCAAGGAATTGCTGCTGTTCAGAAGATAATTTTAATAACTAATCGAGGAAAGAGGCCCATATAAGACTTACTGCTGATATGGAAAGACTAGCTTGTTTTGTTTGGCTTCTCTTTGAAAAATTGACTTCCTCTGCAAGTAAGCTTTCTTGTAGACCAGGGGTGTCCAATTGGTGGCCTGGGGGCCGGATGTGTCACATGCAGGCCATGCCCACTCCAGTTCAGCAAACAGGGAAAACAGCATCACATGATGGCAATGTGACGTGACTGACACCCTTGTTGTAGATTCTTGATGCCAGCTCAGTTTTGAAGCTTAATTGCAGTGAAAAGTGTTGATGTCTATGTGCATGGTAGAAAGTAATAAAAGTTGCTCCAAGAAAACATTTTAAAGACTGCATGTACAGTGGTGTCCTGCCTGTTAGTACATAACTAATTTCAAGCTTAGTTTTGATGGTTTTTTTCAAAGGCTCCTCCACACATCCCAGGAAACTAGGAGATAGCTTTTTAGATTTTCAAATAAGCCTTCCAAAGACTGGCTGCATTAATTTTTGAGGAAGTGTACTTTATTTGTGCTAACACACTTTTTGGAGCATCTCCTTTGAATGTTTTGCATAACTGCCAAAAATAACCTCTGCTTGAAATCTGAGCTTTACCACCATTATACTCTTAATTGGCTGAAATAGGATCCATATAAGTGCCCATGATAGCTATAGTTAAACAACTTTATATATAGAATGAGATAGGAGGACAACTCCATGATATGGCCCTAATTCAAAACAGCAGACATTGGAGAAACTATGTTTTGTGAGTGGTGGCAGTAATAGTGATTGTAAGAGCCTTCAGAAAGTTTCTCAGTCCTAACAACTCCCAGGATTCCCCAACTATCATGGAATTGAAGTCTCCACATCTTAAAGTTACTAGGGTTGAGAAACAATGTTAAAGAGAATGCAGATTGTTACATTTGCAGAGTCTTTATGCAAAGTGTTTTCAAAATATGTTATGATTCTTGATTAAAATAGCAGGCTCTTTTATCTATATTGAGGAAGGTGATCTGCTGGTCTCAAATTGTTTAGGGTTTTGTCTTCCAAAAGTGATTTAAAACTAGCTCAGTTACTCCTTTTCTTAATGCAATATGAATATAACCAGGTATCTTGCCTGGACAGTGTGTTCTTTGTGGATACCACTTCTGCAGTAAAGAGTAGCTTCACATAAAGCTTTGGAATTATCTAAACAGGGAGACACGGGTGTGTACATTTACTAGCTGTTATCCAGAAAAAGATGATGTTCTATTTGGTATGTCAGTGAAACTGACCTCAGAAATAATTTGTTAAGCCCCCTAACAGTAATTAAGGAAACTCGATTCTTGCACAATAATTTTGGTTAGGTTTATTGCAAAGAAAAAGGTTACAGAACCTGATAAACTGGACATGAGTGTACTTTAGCTCATCTTATGAGTACATTTAAGTAGGTCTTGCCTGATGCCCTTGATCTTTTTACTTCATTTAAGGTGTAGCTAGTTAGCCTTTAGGAAATACAAAAGAATGTTTATCGTTCTTTATCAATGTTACGAAAATATCTATTTTCACTCTCAAACTCAGAATTATGTCACATCTGGGTCTCAGTATAGAAGCTAGAAGCATCTCCAAATTATATTTTTGCTCCCTTGAAAGGAATTGTAGCCTCAACTAAAACAAACAAATTTCTTAATTCCTATATTCTGGAACTACTTACTAGTAGCACTTTTAACTTTCCAGGAGACTAAATTTGTTATTTTTTTAACATAATGCTTCTATATGTTGTTGGTGTTTATATGATGGTTATAACCCTCCCTCAGAACATAAGATCTCAAGAATCAGTTCTTAATGCTTAGTGGATTTGGAAACTTAACACTATGTCTAACATTGTCTGTCTTGCAATCTGTTTTCACGTCATACAAATGCAACAGTTTTCTCTTGTTGACTGATTGCCTTTAATGTGTGACATGGCTTCCCATAAATGAGTTGACTTTTTGGGAGTGGGATAAGCACATTTTAAGCATAAGACAAAATATCTTGGCAGAATTACTGAACATGATCATTTACCAGAACTAAATTCATTAAATATAAAACTGATAACAGTCCAAGTACTGATGAACATATTAAAGGATAAATTCATCAGTTTATCACCTATATATTTGTTTCTCTTCAGTACAGTAATGTACATCCAAATACTTAATCATAGGTCACATTGCAACAGGCACTATAGAAAAGTGCTGAATACTACGGATATTTCTGGCAATATATAACTTGATGACATTTCTTGCCTTTAGGACACCCATGATTTGAAGTCTCTTGTTTTCATAGAACATATGATTAATCATACTCTTATGCTAACAAAAAGAAGAAGAATATAAGCAGTTTGCACAAACAAAAATTAAGTTAAGGTCAACTGTACAATACATAAAATGGAATATCTATGCATATTATTTCATGAAACAAAATACCCTTCAGATCAGAAATACATTACAGAAGTAATTGTCACCTTTTGAGATAAAAACATATCTTAATGTGCATGGAAATAAAAGTGTTTCTTTTGTGTCAATAATTTTCTATTCGTTAAAATTATAAAGTATATTTCAGGAAAGATATTTATAATTCAGCAGTTGGCTGGTAATAAAAGAGTTTTACATTCTAAAATATCTAAAATATTACATACCTTTAAATAGATCCAATTTCTAAGTAGACAATCCAATGCTCTCCAAATGGTTTGGGCTACAGCATAGGTAAAGGATAGTAGGAGGCCTATCATTGATCTAACTAAAACTAACCAAATTAATAGTTTAATTTGGAAATTAATAGATAAAACTAAATAGCAGTTTAATAATGAACCCACTGCCCATATTGGACTCAATGGCAATTCACTCTTGAATTGGCCGAACAATATATATGCTGCTATATACGTCCTTGCAGAACAGGTGGAAGCTGCATTTGGTGCAAATGGGTGGTTAAATGGACTCTTATAATGCCAGTCCTGAAAGCTCTATACCTTGAACTCCTGGGCTGATTAAGTATTTCTACACCCAATGGCATTGCTGATCAGAGACTCTTATTTGTGTAGTGATTTGATTATTGTACTTTTTTACTTTTATATTGTTTTTAATAGTTTTTTATTATTTGCTTGGTGCCTAGAGTTCCTTGTTTAAAATGGCAACCATATAAATTGTGTAAATAATGTTAATTTAAACATTATGCTTGTGCTTTGGGAGCGGAGTTAATTAACAGCAGAAATTAATTGGCTCAATTTTCAATCCAGAGGAAATATTGTAACAAGATGTTTTTAGATCCACATTTCCTTTGGAGCAAAATATAGGGCAGCGTTGTAATGATGAGCATTCAAAACTTGCCCTGCATCCCATCATTAACATTTTCCCACTCTTTAGATATTAAAGGCTACTACTATTACTTGTCTCCTCTGTTTTTACAAACTGAATAAGGCAGCTCTGCTGCTCATCTGATAGAATTTCTATTGCTTTTTTTCTTCACCTGCCTTGTTGAAAAGCTAATGTGGAAAAGTGAGTACCTAAGATGCATCTGTCAACAGACATATCTTTTGAAGATCCTCTTTCATAGAATGTGATTTTGAATTACCTTTGTATTTTTCCTCTCATGAATTCTCTACTTACTGAGATCTTAAAATACCATTGCATTATTTTTTTGGATCACGAACTGCCCAGAGCAGGACTTCTATAACTTCATATACTCAAGATGTATATTAGTAGTATAGAAAAAGAAAAGTACTATCCTATTTGTAATATCACTATCATATAAGAAGTTACTTTAAAAAAAACAAATATCTCAATTTCTCATTTTGATCTAGTGGATTTAATTTTTTTTACTTGCTAATTATATATATATCTAACTGCCTATTTCCACAAAAGGCACAGAGTAACATAAATATGACATAGAATACTGCACTGCATGTTTAGAATAAATAAAAAATAAATTTGCTAATTAAAATATAGTACATCTCACCATTTATATATATTTATGTCATGTGGCTAGTTAGTAATTACTTTTTTGGCTTTGAACAGAATTTAGTTGTGGGTAATTGTTCCCCCCCAAACAGCCATTAACCCCCAAAGGAAGGAGTGGAATCAATCAGGGTTTACATGTGCAAAATGATGTATGACAGCTAGAACATCTATATGTTGCTTTTTTAATCCATAACTGTTCTTCTACTCCACATTAAGTTACTGCATTTTGGTGTGTTATAGAACTGTGAAAAGCAGAGGAGTTAGTTTCCCATTCATACCAGACCAATGTTGTAGAAAGCTTCATGAATAAAATAACTGTAGATCTGTCATTATCTAATCTCTAGCTGACACAATTATATAAGGTGTAAAATTGCTAAAATATTTCAGTAACATGTTGAGGATAATTTTTGTAAAAGTTATAATACATAAGATCCTAATAGCCGTGCTTGAAAAAAAATCAAGATTAAATGGTTAAAGAAGCAGCCATGTATTATTTATTTATGCTCCTGTAATAGGAATGTTATCACCACTGAACAGTCTTCCTTTTCTCTGAGAAAGAAATCTATTGCAACTACAACATGCTTTCAGATCGATCATGCTAGACTTTCCTTTTTTGTGCACAATTATCCGTTTCTTCTAATATTTGCATTTTCCACAACAAAAAATATAGTACATCAAAAAAATTGCATGACAAAACTAGATAAACTCTGCATTATTGTCACCCTCATTCTTCTGTTCACAACTGGCTCATCTGCCTGTGCTGCCATGTTAGTTAAAACTGTAAGAGCTGTTGTCACTATGTTGATCTTTTGTTTGCTTTCAGTAAAAATCATTTCTTTCAGCAAAGATCAGGCAAATGGCCTTCATTGAATCCCAAGATTCCTTCTTCATCTGGAATGCCTGTAAGAGTTGGGGTGTGTGTGTGTGTGTGGATAATTTGTGGCACTCCAGATGTTGCTGAGCTTTAATTCCTAGAAGCCCTATGCAAGTGACGCCAGTGGTGAAGCTTGCTGGAAATTGTAATTCAACATTAGGAGACATATAGTGTATTTCAAGTCTAGATTCCCTATTAAGTACATGTTTGATATTTAAAACTACTTTTTCCTTTTGTTTTCCCTGGGCAATGAAAGCTAGCAATCTGGATCATGTACTAGAGATATCATCTCTATTCCTCCTTTGTTGTGCTAGTTACCTGCTGTAAACAATCTTGACAACCCTTGCCTTTAATTTTACCTTTATTGTGCCACTGTCAAGAACTGATGCTGCAAACTAACGAGCACAATCTCTGTGATGATTATAGTCATGTTTCTATCCTCTCCCACCTTTTAAATTCCCAACCCTGTTCCTTTTGTGATTTTACTACTTCCATGAAATATATAAACAAGTTCATGGAATTTCAAAACTAAGTAGCCCTGCAGCTGTTAGAGCTGTTAAATGAAATAGGTTTTACACAATGTGATAATGCAGGAGGGGGAAACTTGATCTTTAAACTTAACCAATTTCATTGTAATTTTTACAATGACAATAAAGATTATTATTATTATTATTATTATTATTTTTCATTTGTTTGGGTTGTCAGTTCCCTCCTGATATCATCACTTAACAGGATGGCATAGTTCAGTTTTGTCTGGGCTTAAACTGGGATTTGGGGGCTAAGACACCCTTATTCCTAATTTACCTTCCCTCTTACCATAACTCCAATCTGAAAAAAATTGGCTGCTCTTTTTCAGTGTCGAGAGGAAACTTGTGACTAACAACAGAGAAGTCAGTGCTCCCTTGCATGCCAGGCCAACATCCTGTACAAAGGATGAAAAAGATGCAACTGCTTGGTTGGGATGGTGATTAAAAGTCAAAGGGTTCCCCCCTCTCAAAAAAACAATGTACGTTTTCTGGATCAAATTAAGACACTTCAATTTAATTAGAAAATAAGCAACAGCAATTCTATTACAACCCTGCCCACTGTAGTTGTTGCTTTATCTTAAGCAGGCTGCTTCAAGCAGTATCAAGTCAATGGTAGTGAAATTAATGAAGCTGAAGTTAAACAGGAGACTAACTTAACATGCTAACCATGGATTTTAAGAGTATATAGAAAGCGACTATAAAGTAAATTTCAGTGCCAATGATCAAGATATTATTATCTGAGAAGCAGCAATGCTACTGTCTGTTCAGTTGTGCCAATAAATTATTTTGGGCTGTCCCCACACTCTCATTTATTTATTTTTATTGAAGGCTGGCTATTTTAGTGTTTAAAATACATCTTTTAAGCTGAGGTTGTTTTTCTTACCTGAATTTTACTTTACCTGGTTAATGATTAACTCCAAACAATAGGAAACTACTCAGCAACTCATTCAGGTGGAACTTGAGAAGATTAGAAGTAGGAGATGGAAGATCATTTGTACATAACAATTTGCTCCATTAAACCATATATTAATTTCAAAGTTGGATTAATAATAATCAGCCAGCCTCTTATACATCTGGTAATAGATGTGGCTCATTATTCATTTAATCAGTTTTAGAATTAAAATTATTTTAAGTATAAAAAAGAAAGTGAATCCATAGAATGGAAGTGATTTAAACTCTTTCAGCATTAAGAGATTATATAAATAAATATTTACAAAATGAATACAAAATCTATGAAGAATCACCATTTGCTCAGGAAGGAAGCTTATTTTGGCTGTGCTTTGGGCAAGTTCCTGTCTCCTGAATACCAAGGTACTTCATGTAAAAATGCAGCCTGAGGCATGGCTCATAAAACTTGCCATGCAATTACATGAGAGGTTTCTATTGGAAATAAAATCGGTATGTTGCCTGGAATCTGAATTAAGCCAAGCATAAACAGACAGCAGTTAGCACCAACCATTCTCAATGCAGCAAATAAATAAAAGCTAGTCAGGAAATAAAGCTATTTTTTAAACTTAAAAGTGAACTTAAAAATGTTTTAACCTACAGTCTACTCCAATGAGTGGCTCTGTGAACCACGACAGAGAGCTGAGCACCATTCCTATATTATAGATAGGTTTAGTGCATGCATGTATCCAGTCCAGTACTCTCTCTCTCTCTCTCTACTGCAGGAATAAGGCAACATGAGGCCCACAGATATCAGCATATCCCTATATAACTTTCCTGATGCTGACCAAGTTATTCTCCCACTTGACTAAAAATAAATGAAAAATTTAAGAGACCGGGTATACTGCAAGGCAAAGCACCATTCTTTCATTCAATTTGGCGAAGGACATAATGATAGAAATGGTCGAATGATAGAAAGCCTTCCTATGGAATTACTTTGTCTTCTATTTAGTAAATGAGAATTGGGGCCTGATTCTGTCCAACGTAGCAGATATTTCATGAAGCAGTAGGTCTTCTGCGGTAGCAATTTTGTGAATGTGCCTACTATCTGTTCACAAACACCAAGCTTTGAAAATTCATCTATCCTTGCTTTTCTCCAAATATTATGGCTAACTAATGGACTGCAGGGATCCATATTAATTTAATTTATTTCAATTTATATACCGCGCCTTCTCCACTGAAGTGGACCCAGGGTGGTGCACAGGAGTTTAAAATGAACAATAATAAAATACAATAAATACAATAAATAGATAAAAAGAATTAAATCTCAGCCTGTGCTAAAATTCCCCCTAAAAAATCTAACATCATTTACGTGTTTGGCAGAAGCTATATTACAAAGTCTAAACTATTACGCAAGACCAGCTTGTTGAAAAAAATATGTTTTAAGTGAACGGCGAAAGAGGGGAAGGTCCGTGATAGTGCGAAGTTTGGGGGGTAGGTTGATATGACTCTTATTAGCATTACCTTTTTTTTCTATCCTTTTATCATAATCCAGGGGTTGCCCAGATTTTTTACCCAAGACCTGGGAGCTGTACAAATGATGAATGCCCATTAAGGTCTTAGTTATACAGATATTCCTCAGCATTTTTGGTAACATGATATGTTTTACATGTAAAATACATGCTAGCTGAAACTAAATTGTAATCCTTGCTCACAGTGGTGCTATGTAAACAGTCATTACCAGAAGGGAATGCTAAAAATAAGTCCAACATCATTCAGTCAGTCCCAGATATTTTCAGTTCCAGATATTTTCTTATTGGTTTTTATAAATCTGGCTGAAATTTATATCTTATCACGTTTTGCAAATCCAACCAAGTATAGTTTATTCAATACACCACGATTAAGCAAAGCATGGCGTATACAAATCATGTGCAAACTGGATCTATTCCAGCATATATAAACTGGAATTGAGTGCTAGATGTATTGAGGGTGAACTGGGAGGATAGCAACAGAGTGACCTATCTGACACATTGTGCTAAATCACGGTTGGATTAATAAATGGTTATTGAATTAGTCACATGTAGCTGTCTTTAGAAAGCCATAAACTACAATGATGGGTTCATACAGCATATGTTGTCAAATAAACAATGATAAATCCAACTTGTCTTTTGGGATAACTATCCCCTCTGTACTAGAGTATAAAAAGGACTGACGGCCATTAGCAAAGCACAATTTACAAGAGGAAAACTTTTCACTTCCAGGCAAAATGAAGTGTTCATTGCCTGTGCTAGATCTTTTCAGATATCCAGATTCGAGTGACAGAATGGATTTTTGAGCACCTGAAGGCATGTTCAGAACAATTGTTGGGAACACCTTTAAATCAACTGTATTTTTTCCTTCAAATGACATACCAGCATCCAAAGATAAATGCACTCCCTGAAGAGTGATTTAAGTCTTTATCACTGATTTAAATTTAAACTTAGACTGAAGACTGATTTAAGCACAGTGTTTTAAGAATTGTTATAGTAGAGAAAATAAATCTAGCAAACAAAATGGAAACTGCAGCTTTTTCCTTCCTGTTTTGGACACCACTAGAGTCACATCCAAAATGGACCTTCCCTACTCTGGACAAAATTCCCCTTCAATACCATCTAACCCAGGGGTAGTCAATCTTTTTATACTTACCACCCACTTTAGTATCTCTGTTAGTAGTAAAATTTTCTAACTGCCCACCGGTTCCACAGTAATGGTGATTTATAAAGTAGGGAAGTCAAATTGAAAAAAGGAAAGTGCTTCAGTATCGGACAAAACCCCTACTGCCCACCATGAAAGCTGGTAGGGACCAGGTTGACTACCACTGGTCTAACCAAACATGTCAGCTCAGAGTACAGCCCATGGAGCTGCACACAAGTAACAAGCTGAGAAGCCCAATCTCCTGTCCTCCATCAGCTGATGGCCTCAATATTCCTTTTCCTTTACGATGGATTTCCCCCAGTTGTGTTGACCTTCCTGAAAGGGCTGTTTGGTTTAACATCAGAACCTGTCCCAGCTACAAGGACGAGGACCTGCCTAGTTTCCCCAAACTGGGTAGCCAATCAGATCCCCAGGATTTTCTGCCTTGTAGCCCAAATTTTTGCTTTCCCATATTTTGGGATCCCTTTGTCTCGTAAAGCAGCCATTCAAATGTACACGATTCTTTCTCCGTGTTGTGCTCTGAATTTCCCAGACAGTTGCCACCCAAGGTTACCTGAGCAGTTGCATTATACCCTTTGAATTTGGATAATTGCATAGGTCTAGTGTGAATCTATAACAGTAAGCAAGACTAAGTAATACATCTTATTTAGTTTTATATTATTTTTAGAAAATTATATTTATCTGTTCTCTCCCCTTGAGCCCCAACTCGGACACCATTGGACCTGTTTCTATTGACCATTTTTGTTGCCGTCAACAAAAATAACATATGTGCCCAGATTTGTTTGACCCTGGATTTTGTTTTGACAATCTCTTCTGCTTGCAATATGTGCCGGCTTTCAATCCTAATTAGGAACCCCTAAATGAGGTAGCTGTTTGAATGACATTTTTAAAGCGATGGTGCCAGCTAGTGGCAAAGAGATGAAATTGATTGCTTCCATCACACAGCTGATATTTCTGTAAGGATACCTAATATAATTTTATCTGCATCTACATTATGTTTTATTTGTCCATGATTCCATCATTGTACCAAGAGTGCAGTGGCAACGGAAATAGCAAAGTAAAAGCTGGCAGCATCTCCTCTGTAATGGGATTTAATTATATATTATTTATATGGAATTGTAATGTTATCACTATTTATGGAAAGATTGACTCATGTCAGACCTTTTATCAGCCATCTCTCTTCATTTTTAGCATTTGCAACTGTAGACCTTGCTTGCTATTTATTTGCTTACTGTAAACACATCATCAGCCATACTGCAGATTTTTTTTTAAATGCAGTAATTTTAAACATTTTTTTTCCCTTTAAAAAGTCACTAAGATGGTAGCTGTCTTATTTCTTCAGCTGATTCATTTGTGAACCTAAATAGGGCTATGAAATGGGTAATAAAATTGAGATGCCTGTACTGGCATGAAAATGGTACTATGTTGACTAAAAATAAGGATCCTGTGTTTCAAAAGAAAAACAAATCTTCCCCTTATGTTTGTTTGTTTATTCAGTCCTCAGCAAAATGTGCACAAAAATCTGTAAATTACACAGCAAGTATTTTGTATATACAAAGAACCATTGATGGGTTATCTTTTCAAGTTTGATCAGGCTTGTTTTATCTTTGAACTGCTGTAGATATCTTAGAATAGTAATAAAGGCATTCTGTTAAATAGTGAGCGCTGTTTATGCTCTATTACTAACAGGTAGGAATAAGTTATTATTAATACTTGCAAATAATTTATAGCCCAAAGTATTAGGAAAGCAATAACGTCCAACTTTTCTTTAAATGTCACATGTACCTAAGAAGGTCAGCCACTGTGAATAAAGACACCCCAGATAGAAGCACTTCCAATAACATTTTGTGAAGATAAATGAGGGATAGTGACAGTCACAAAATTTTATTTACCTTTATAGGCAAGTTGCATTAATTGTATGCTTCCAGCTTTACCCACTGGGTGGAGCTGCACTCTTCACTTTTTAAGCTTGATCCCAGTATGACAAAAAGCACAGCCAGAACAATCAGAATAGAGCTGGAAGGGACCTTGGAGGTCTTCTAGTCCAGCCCCCTGCTCAAGCAGGAGAGACACTACCATTTCAGACAAGTGACTGCCCAGACTCTTAAACACCTCCAGTGATGAAGCACTCAGTACTTCTGAAAGCAAGCTGTTCTACTGGTTAATTGTTCCCATTGTTAGGAAATTCATCCTCAATTCCAGGTTGCTTCTCTCCTTGATTAGTTTCCAACCATTGTTTTTTGTCCCGCCTTCTGGCATTTTAGAAAATACCATATTTTTCAGAGTATAAGGCACCCGGAGTATAAGACACACCCAGGTTTTGAAGAGGCGAATTTTTTAAAAACGTAGGTAGGTAGATAGAGGGATAGAGAGGGAAGAGAAAGAGAGAGAAATACCATAGGTAGGTAGGGAGAGAGAGAGAGAGAGAGAGTAGTTAGGTAGGTAGGTAAGTAGGTAGACAAAGGGACAACAGAGAGAGAAATAGAGAGAAATACAGTAGATAGGGAGGGAGGGCGGGAGAGTAGGTAGGTATATAGGTGGATAGAGGGGGAGAGAAATAGAGAGAGAGAAATGCAGTAGTTAGGTAGGGAGAGTATGTGTAGATAGGTAGATAGGCAGAGGGAGAGAGAGAGAAATAGAGATAGAGAGAAATACAGTAGATAGGTAGGGAGAGAGTGAGTAAGGTAGGTTGTAGGTAGCGGGACAGAGAAAAATAGAAATAAATACAGTAGATAGGTAGGGGGAGAGAGACTAGGTAGAAGGTATATAGGTAGATGGAGAGAGAGAGAGAGAAACACAGTAGGTAGGTAGGGGGAGAGAGATAGAGTAGGTAGGTAGGTAGATGTTTCCAGGTGTATTTATCCATGGGCTGGAGAAGGAAATTGCTGACAACCTGTAGCACCTAAAACTTTGTTTCTGCTGGCACAGCACTTGATCAATGTAATTCTCATCAACCCATTTAATTAAACAGCTTTCTGAAAGGGGAAAAAAGTTTTGCACTCTGCAAACCTCCTAAAAACAGCCCATTTTTTGTGAAAACAGGATCATTCCCCCCTTAAAAAGGCATGTATAGCCTTAGGGGGGGGGGCTTGCAGAGTGCTCCTGGGGGGTGGGGGTGGGGCCAAAATAAGCAAAAAACAGCCAAAAGAAATTGCATGCACAGCCTTATGGAGGTTTATAGAGTGCTGCTGGGGTGGGGTGGGATGGGGGGGCAAAAAACAGCCCGTTTATTTGCTCATTTCTACCCTCTCCAGCCCCCAGGAGCTGTCAGAAAGCCTCCTTAAGGCTATAAACAGCCATTTTGGTGAAGGGGGTGGGGCTTCGGGAGGCAAAGAAATGCTGTATTCGATGTATAAGACGCACCTAGATTTTCAGCCTCTTTTTAGAGGAAAAAAGGTGAGTCTTATACTCTGAAAAATATGGTAAATTGACCCCCTCCTCTTTGTGGCAGCCTCTTAAGTACTGGAATAATGCTATCATATCCCACCTAGTCCTTTTTTCAAGGACTAGGTGCAAATCCTGCAACCGTTCCTCATATGTTTTAGTCTCCAAGCCTTTGATCATCTTAGTTGCTCTTTCTTCTCTGCACATTTTCCAAAGCCTCAACATCTTTTTTGTAAGGTGGTGAACAAAGCTGAATGCAGTATTCCAGAAGTGGCCTTTATAAAGTGGTATTAATCCTTCACCTTAAACTGTTCTCCACCAATTCTTGAGCCAGGAGGAAAAGTATTGTATACTGGCATAATATTTACTGCCTTGTCTGTTGAGTCCTATTCTATCACAGTAATGAAACCTGCAATGATGCTTTCCTGAATTGGCACAAGGGGACCAATGTTTTAACATGGGGAGGAGGCAAACGGAATACTTCCCAAGCTTCATTATCTTCCCCCAGCATCACTTGCTGGTAGGAATACAACAGCCAATCATGCAACCTAATTCAGACTGGGAAAGTATGGGCATGTATTTGGAATGGCATAGTTAGACAACCATCAGTCAATTTGCCAGACTAACAGGTGTCAGACAGCAGGCGTGGAGATGTTTTCCATCTGAGGCCCATCCATCCGTCTATTTCCAAACAGAAGTGTTAGCACTCTTCTGGAAGTGTTCAACCTGCATACAGAAATAGCCTAACCGTTAGGACAGAGATTTAGAGAATTGGCACAAGGGGACCAATGATAATCAAGCTCCATTTTTGACCTATGCTGCCCAGGAATGGCAGTGATCCTGTTCTTCTGGCCAGAGC
Organism: Rhabdophis nuchalis; assembly: GCA_039707465.1. Classification (NCBI taxonomy): domain Eukaryota; kingdom Metazoa; phylum Chordata; class Lepidosauria; order Squamata; family Natricidae; genus Rhabdophis; species Rhabdophis nuchalis. Next base: position 189,198,703 of record CM077643.1, on the reverse strand, counting down.
ATCCAGAATTAACCCACAGATACAAAATCTTGATGCCTTCAAGTCAATCATGATCCTTGGTGACTGCCTAGACCAGTCCTTGCAGTTTTCTTGGCAAGGTTTCAGAAGTAGTATGCTATTGCCCCCTTCTCAGGGCTGAGAGAGAGTAACCGCCCCAAAGTCATCCAGCTGGCTTTATGCCTAAGGCAGGACTGAATTTATGATCTCCCAGGTTCTAGCTTTAAAGTGCTACACCAAATCGGCTTGCCTGGACTAGGCAAAACAGTGCCCACTCAATCAAAGTGATGAAAATAGTAAAAAGTATGATTATATAAAAACTTTTCATGCCAGAAACAGGGAACAGTGTTTAATGGTGATACATCAAAAACACGAAGGACTTACTTCTCTTTCCTAGTTTATATCAGGTGGGGTTTTTTTGTGCAACACATAATTACCATATTTTTTGGAGTATAAGATGCACCGGAGTATAAGACGCACCAAGGTTTTGAAGAGGCATATTACAAAAAACGTAGGTAGGTAGATAGAGGGATAGATAGAGAAAGAAAGAAAGAGAAATACAGTAGGTAGGTATGTAGAGAGAGTAGGTAGGTAGATAAAGGGATAGAGAGAGAAATAGAGAAATACAGCAGGTAGGTAGGGAGAGAGAGTGTGTGTAGGTAGATAGGTAGGTAGAAGGATAGAGAGAGATAGAAAAAGAGAGAAATACAGTAGTAGGTATGTAGAGAGAGTAGGTAGGTAGATAAAGGGATAGAGAGAGAAATAGAGAAATACAGCAGGTAGGTAGGGAGAGAGAGTGTGTAGGTAGGTAGGTAGAAAGATAGAGAGAAATAGAAAAATAGAGAAATACAGTAGGTAGGTAGGGAGAGTGTGTGTGTGTGTAGGTAGGTAGATAAAGGAATAGAGAGAAATACAGTAGGTAGGTAGGGAGAGAGAGTGTGTGTGTAGGTAGGCAGATAAAGGAATAGAGAGAAATACAGTAGGTAGGTAGGGAGAGAGTGTGTGTGTAGGTAGGTAGAAGGATAGAGAAATAGAGAGACAAATACAGTAGGGAGAGAGAGAGAGAGAGAGTGTAGGTAGGTAGATTGATGTTTCCAGGTATATTTATCCATGTCCTGGAAAAGGAAATCGCTGACAAACCTTAAGACTTTGTTTCTGCCAGCACAGAAACAGTTAAAGAGCCTGCAAACCTCCCCAAAATTGCTAGTTTCTCTGTGAAAATGAGGCCGTCTTTCTTCAAATAAAAAGCATGACTAGCCTTGGGGGGGGGGGGGGCTTGCAGAGTGCTCCTGGGAGGGGAGGTGAAAAATGAGCAAAAACCCGCCCCATTTATCGTGAAAACGGTCATTTTTGTGTCAAATAAATTGAATGTATAGCCCTATGGAGGCTTACAGAGTGCTGCTGGGGGCTACCGGGGCAAAAATGACCCATTTTAGCCTAATTTCTGCCCTCCCCAGCCCCAGGAGCTCTCTGGAAGCCTCCATAAGGCTAGGCACAGACATTTTGTGCATCAGGAGGCAAAAGAATGCTGTATTTGATGTATAAGACGCACACAGATTTTCAGCCTCTTTTTAGAGGAAAAAAGGTGCGTCTTATACTCTGAAAAATACAGTAATAACAAAGATACTCTAAACTTTTTGCTCATTTTTGCCCTCCACCCCCAAGAGCACTCTACAAGCCTCCTAAGGGCTATTCATGCCCTTTTTTTGAAGAAAAAATGAGACTGTTTTCATGAAAAACGGGCCATTTTTTGGAGGTTTGCAGAGTGCAAAACCCTTTTTAAAAAAAAAAAAATCCTCTTCAAAACCTTGCTGCGTCTTATACTCCGAAAAATATGGTATGTTTGCCAAAACTTTTTGCTATTAGAACTGTACCCATTTCACAGAACAATATCTGAGCAAAGTCTCCATTCCGGTCTTCTGTCCTTTCACCTGGCTCAATAAGCCTTTTCAGTGAGTATAGCTGAAATCTGTAGCCATCTTTTGGCTCTTCCGTGATTCAGTGAATAGCTCATTAATACTCTTAATATATTTAAGTAATGTATATGGTTGCCCATTTCACAGAAGTAACTCTGGTCAGGGTACAGAGGTTAAAACTAACAGTCAAAAGCAACAACCCATGATGCCCGAGGTAAATGATACATGTTGGGGATATCTCCTTTAGGAGACAAAGTTGTGCAGTGGAATGTGCAGCTGGAGAAACGTTGCTAGTAGACACACGAATAGAGTCTCAGACACTGCTAGTAAAAACAAGTTTACTTGTGATGTAAAATAAACAACTACTTCACAAGCAGTGATAGTAGATATTGAATCAAATACACTCCTTAACTCAAAAACAATTGCTTACAATTACAATCCACGATTCTTCCTTGTTCAGTCAGCCAGTCAGTCAGTCAGTGAGCGATCAGAGAGAGAAAGAGCTCTCCTGGCTTCCTCTTATTGCTGAGATAATTACAGCAGCTAATTACATTCAAACATTTTAAAGTAACAAAGACCATTTGTCATCATGGCTTATATATATTGCCTACCCAACTTTTGGATTATACTCCTAACAATACATCCAAATCACAAAAATCACATCAATAGCCAGGACTTAAGCCTAACAGGGTTGGGGCCATCCAGCTTTCCAGATGATTGCTGTTCCAATACGACCTTCAGTCAAAGCAGGAAGAGCTTTTCTAAGACAGCCAACAGATATCCAACAGCAAAGTAGCCAATATCTTTGCTTTCTTCTCTTTGCAAAAGCTTGCCTATTGAGCTTTCCATCACAAGATCTGACGCAGGATGGTGGTTTGCTCACATCTGTTAGGAAATAGCTGCAGATGGCGGGGCTCATTAGCTGATAGAACTCCTTGGGAACATCATCAAAGAAGACTGGGACTTCATTTGACTAAATGTGAAGACTTACTCCTGTTCAGCATCATTACATTTTCTCAGATCTTTAACTGGCTGCCTGGCACCTAGGGTATATTTAGAAAGGCAGACATAACAGAACCTTGCTTGTGCCACTGGCAGACATATCAACATTAAATGGGAGTGGTTATGGCATCTTTCGAGGTATTTTGAATAAAATTTGCCATTTAGTTTAATACCGTTTTAAAAGGAATAGCATTTTAGGTATTTTTAAAGCATTTTGAAACAGTACAGTACATGTTTCAACAGTGAGACTAAACTTGTAGTTTGCCTCTTAATTTTTTTTCAAGAAACCCAGAATGGGGAGCTCATAGGACCTAAACTTTAGGTATTTGGAAATGAAAGCACATTTGGAATAATTAAAGCAGAGTTCTCCAACCTTTCCATCTATGCAGACTAGCAGGGAAAGGAGAGGGGATGTTTCCGTGCAAACAATGAGCGAGTGTTTGTGTGCAGCTTCATTTTCGTGAGCCTGCCCACCCAAGTGGGGAAATGCACACCTTGCCTGCTACTTCTGTGGCCAGGTTCTGAGTGGCTCAAGGCCTAGTAGTGGACCGCAGCCCGGGGGCTGAGGACCACCGAATTAAAGCACATGAGGGGCATAGCCACAACATGGTTGCCATAGGGATGACTGACTAATTTATACATGACTGCCAAGTAAAGACAGTAATCACAAAACAAAAAATGAACTAGCTTCCTTAAGATGCATCATCATCTCTTGGCTGGTGTAATGGGCCCCATTTAGGGAGCTGTTGTGACCTGACTCCCAAACACAACAAGCCCTTTGTAGTTAATGAAACGTTCCTTTTATTAGGAACACCAGCAGCCTGCTCTCTCACAGCAGGCTGCAAAGTCTGTTAAGTCCTGTGGAAAGTGATGCTCACTCCCTTTCCCCCTGAACTGGCCCAACACACCAGGAATCTCTCTCTCTCTTCCCACACTTGCAAAGGAAGTCCTGGAAGGCACTTGCTTTCTTCCAGCAGCAGACACACACACACACACACACACACACACACACACACACGCTAAGAAGGTGCTGCAGATTCCAAGAAGAATTCTGATAATTTCCAAGCCAGGATTCGGAAGTGCAGGCTATCAGTGGATGAATAGTTGTCTCCACTCCTATTCATCTCTGCCCCATACCTTTTATCCCCAGAGCTAAGGTGAGGCTTCGCTAACAGTGGTGGGTCTTCCATCCCAAGGACCAGCCTATAAATTTCCACTGCTCTCCTCTTCTGTGCATCTGTGTATCAGGCACTGGACCCAGCTGTTCCTCCTCTTCCTCATCAGCCACCTCCAGACCTGGGAGCTGTTGACTCTCCATCTGAGGGCTGATGGACAGCCCAGGTTCTGCCTCTGCCTCTATCTCTGACAGCTCCATTCCTTCTTCCCCTTCGGAGCTCTCAGATTGCCTTGATGCTGGGCCTGATTCTCAGGCTACCTCCTCATCTGATTTGGCTCCTGAAGGGGCTAGTGGCCAACAGGCCACAACAAGAGCATATAATAGAAGAGTTTTAATTTGGTTTAATCTGTCCCCAAGCTCTACCTCAATACTCTTGTTAGGTTTTATGACTGATGAGAACTTCTGGGCAATTCTGTCAGGACCACACATGTATCCATGGGTTAACAGGACTGCAGGATGCAAAGTTTTCAGCAGTGTAGAATTTCCTCTTATCTGGGGAATCTAATCTAATCTAATCTCCAGATCATGTTGTTTGGAATAGCGTGGAAATGTTTTTCTAATGTTATTAGTCAACCCTATGATTGACCTAGATTCTGCAGAGGACAAGACAATTCTAGAATTCGTATTTACTCAGGTTATAGAGCTTATTTATTTAAATTAGCCTATACTTGAAGGTTTAATATAATGATTCCAGTGTAATTTTGAATTGTATGGTATTGATTATACTATATTTGGTTCATGGCTCTAAACTTGAAATAAATATCAGTCGTTGTTTTCTGCCTTATTGCACTCTGGCCTTGGTAAAACCAGGCTGTTGATTATCATTAAAGTGTTATTTATTTCATATTTATTAATCCCTATTTTTTCATTCATGTTACAGGTTAATTTATGCTTTTATTTCATGCTCTGTTTGGCTTTACTGATTAATATTCCCCATGGCATTCAATAAAGCCAGACTGTGGTAAAAATAAGAGTGGTATTAATTTTTACCATTACAATAAATTTACCTTAATAAAACTAGTTCAGTAACTCTGCAATGTTATTATAATGGATGCTTCAACATTATTAACGGTTGTTCACAATTGCTGTTATAGCACAAATGAAGAAGAGTTGCTACTTGTTGGATTCAAGATATAAACTAGATTGTATTTCATCCTGGATTTTACATTCTTAAACTTTTAAATACTTCTAATACTTTTTAAACATATTATTTTTTCAGGGTTTAATTATTTCCTTTGCTGTTAAACTTGAATATTAAAACAGCAATGCTATTAATGGCAATATTAAAACAGGTTTTGGATTATGACAAAAACTACATATTTCTGTAAAATTTACATGGTCTTTTCTAATAAAACTCGCAGATGTAGAGATAGATATGAAATAATTGATGTTTGTTTTAAGGCAATCAAGTAAGTGACATTAATTATATTTGCTAAGTTCCTGATTTATATACAGTCAGGCAAGGTAATTGTGTGTGTGTTGTAATTTGTTGCCCATCTCATTGTGATTTATTAATATTGCAAGTCTGATTTACTAGGTAAATATTTGATTTGATTTGATTAAATTTATATACCGCCCTATTCTCCGTGGTAGGACTCAGGCCGGTGCACAGAAAAGTAAAAACCACAACACATACATATAATATAAAATGGGATTAAATAGTAAAACCTGTGCTAAAATAGTTAAGACCAATTAAAATATTAACTTTAAAATTAGACCCTTAATCTATGCCAGGCCAGCCAGATGGAAAAAATGGGTTTTGAGCATCCGACGGAAGAGGCGTAGGTCAGTAATGGTGCGGAGGTCAGGGGGCAGGTCATTCCAGAGGGCCGGACCCACCACAGAGTAGGCCCTCCCCCTGGGAGCCGCCAGCCGGCATTGACCGGCAGATGGCACCCTGAGGAGACCCACCCTGTGGGAGCGGACCGGTCGAAGGGAGGAGTGTGGTAGGAGGCGGCCTCGCAAATATGAGATAGAGATACCGTTTCTGATATTCTTGTGCTTTTTATATTTGTGAATACTACACAGCAATATTTTGAATCTAATTATAAGTGGACAGTAGGGGGAAAAAGCTGGTTGACAACAGCACTTTATAGAATGTAGAATTAAGAAAGTGCATGCTAAACAACTAGCACTCCAATTCACCACCCAATCAAGCTTCTTTTCAACCTGGCTTAAGTCTCATTGACTTTAATAAAACCATACCAGCTGGTATTCTGCCAAAGCAGGTTGGGGTCCAACATTATTAATTCCTGGATATAAAAGAATAGGAACAGAAAAGTTTAGGTCATCTTACAACAGTTCATTTAGTGACTATTTGAAGATACAATAGCATTAAAAAAATGACGACTGTTTTTCATACTTATGACCTCTGCAGCATCTCCCTGGTCACATTATCAAAATTCAGACACTTGGCAACTGACTCATGATGGTTGCAGTGTCCTGGGATCACGTGATCCCCTTTTGGGACCTTCTGACAAGCAGTGTCTATGGGGTAGCCAGATTCACTTCGCAACTGTGTTACTAGCTTAACAACTGCAGCGATTCACTTAACAACTGTGGCAAGAAATGCCATAAAATGGTGCAAAACTCACTTAACTAATGTCTCACTCACAACAGAAGTCGAGGACTACCTGTACTTTTTTTATATATTCTGAATTTTGTTAGAATTATAAATATCTCACTTGGTAGTTCTGAGATTTAGAAACTTTTCCCAATCTTGATGTGTTTAATTTTGCTTTTAGACTTTTAAACTTGATGGTCAGATCCAGAAATGGTGTCACTAAAATGTGGTCATGCAGAGTATTGCAATATATGGGAACAAATTGGGAGCCTTCTCTTTATATCAGGGGTCGGGAACCTATGGCTCGCGAGCCAGATATGGCTCTTTTGATGGCTGCATCTGGCTCGCAGACAAATCTATATAAATAACATAGCCCCGCGCGCGCCGCACAATTACAGCCCGGAGCAGGACCACAGCCCCTCTCCCAACTGGTCCTTCCTTTCTCGGAGGGAAGCTTCTGCAGAAACCCAGGCGAGTGAGAACAACTTCCCGCCGTTACAAAGTCTCTGAGGCTATAATTGTATGGGCTGTGTGCATGCGCCTATGTTTTCCACGGCTGGTGCTCCATGCTGTGGAAAACATACGTGCGCACGCACAGCCCATACAATTACAGCCTCAGAGAGTTCGTAACGGCGGGAAGTTGTTCTCACTCGCCTGGGCTTCTGCAGAAGCTTCCCTCCAAAGCCCTCTGAGCAAGGAAGGACCAGTTGGGAGAGGGGCTGTGGTCCTGCTCCGGGCTGTAATTGTGTGGCGCGCGTGCAGCTATGTTTTCCATGGAGTGGGGCTGCGGCCGGAAGACAAGACAGGCACACACACACACACACACACACACACACACAGAGGGAGGGAATCAGAGAGAGACTGACAGAAACACAAAGAAAGAGAGTGGGAGAGAGACACACACACAGAGAGAGTGAGTGAGTGAGTGAGAGACAGACAGACACAAATACACATACACAGAGTGATTAAGTGAGCGAGAGACAGAAAGACAGACAGACACACACACACACACAGAGGAAGGGAGGAGACACACACAGAAAAAGAGAGAGAAAGAGAAAGAAAGAAAAAGAATTAAGAGACTTATTGTACTTTAAAAGTGTTGGTCTTACATAAAATGCAAACTTGTGTTTAGTTTTAAACATATTGTATGGCTCTCACGGAATTGCATTTTAAAATATGTGGCATTCCTGACTCTCTCAGCCAAAAAGGTTCCCGACCCCTGCTTTATGTTGTACCACTTTTTCTCATATTGTTAGGCTATTTATAAAACAGCTCTTAAGCCACCCTAGAGTAACATTCCAAATTAATTTAGTCCACATTTTCTTTTTATCATGGTTTTTAAAAGCATTTTAAGGTAATTTGTGAATTGTCTGAATGATTTCTTAATTTTCTCTCATCTTGTGACTTGTGGTTATGAAAGGGAGGCTGTCATGAGAAGGAGTCAGTGGACAGTCAAGTTTAGTCTGGCTGACTCTAGATGAATGTAAGCACGCCCCTTTCTTAAATATGCTAGTTGAGCTTGGGCAAGAACAAACAAAGCAGGCCTGAAGAGTTTTCCTGAACAAAGGACAATAGATCATCCTTTTGTTTCACTGGACAAAAGAACAAGAATGAGTCAAGGATCTCAGAATATAGTAGTAGGAAGCCTCCGCCCTGGAATGGAGGTAGAAGAAAGGAAAGAATCTCTGATATATTAATGTGGCCATCCCCTTCAAGGCCACACCTTAGATTCAACATGGAATTTGTTTCCTCTTCTTTTACCAAGAGTGGGCTGCTAGAGTTCGCAGGGGTTTCCGTGCCGTTTGGAGAACCCCCAAATCTCACTCCTGGCTGGCCTGCCCCTCCCCTCCCAGGAGTCCCCACGTGGCCCGTTTTGGATGCAAGTAAGTGCAAGGCGTGTCTGGAGGCTCGGGGAGGGCGAAAAACGCCCTATTGGAAGTTCAGGCTGGAAATGGGCCTGTTTCTGGCCTCCAGAGGGCCTCCGGAGCCTAGGGAAGGCAAAAATGCCACACACACCCACCGTGGTGCAGGAGGTTGGCTAGGCCACGCCTATCCAGCAATTGGGCAGAGAACCTCTTGCTAAAATTTTTGAAGTCCACCTCTGCCCCTTACACAATATTGAGGACACCTCCATGTCACCACCGTTTTCGCTCTTCAAATCCTGAGACACTCAAGACGGTAATAGTCAGATTCTCTCAAAACATTATTGCAATAACAATATGGCACCATCCACATAGCCTGGTTCAAGGACACTCTCATCCACTGAAACCCACTTGGTGAGTTCCTGAATAAAACAAATTAATAATAATGTAACAACTATAATAGAACAAAGCAATTAATGCTCCATTCAGCTGACCAATAGAACAGTTAAAACATCTAGCCAATACATTGCCAACTCCATAGTCTTAATTCATGCTACATTTGTGATTTATAACAACTCTGCACAGTGTCATTGGGAACTGGGAGCTGAAAAACTAACAAGGACCCTTTTTAAACGTGTTGATCACTTTAAAAGTGAATAAGATTGTAGTGATAAAGCTCCAGGAGTCAAGCCCGATAAGGGAGATTGAAGAATTGGGACACGATGAGAAAAGTATTCCCATCAATGGGAGAAGGACATTGAGCTCCAGAATTTCTAACAGAGCCAGATTCATGATGGTTTGGGGTTCAGATAAATTGATTCAGATGCTGGACAAAAAAAGCAACTTTGGATCACACAGGTTCAGGAGAACCATACAGGCTGCACATGGAAGTACCTTGAAGTACTTTATTGCTACATCAACCGCGATGTCTTTTTAATTGCTTCCAGTTTTGACCACATTAAAAGGAGGTTGTGTTAAAGCAATATACTGAATCACATTTTGGTCTAGTGTGTTATAAGTGTCCACCCCATTCTTTGTGAGCACAAAAAGTTTGATTGAGTAAAATACATTTTATTTTTCATGGATAAGGATGTTGAATGTGCATAGCCAATATATTGCATGTTACACATTTCTTCCTCTGTTCACATTATTTCCTTACCCTGAATTTATCATTGTATTTGCACATTAACCTGTTATGGGAAAATTCCTTTGGAGCTCTTCAAAGTTTGCTTTGGTTTTCATCAGCCTGTATAATTTTGTAATAATGTGGATTTACAGAAGGCTGTTACCTATAAGCTGGGTTAGCAAAATCACAAATGAGGAGGTGATAAGCCGCCTGGGAAAGCCATTAAAAAAAGAAAGAGCATTTTGGACATGTGATGCAACACCCAGAAAAATACGCCATCCTTCACTTAATCCTCCAGGGAAAGATTGCAGGCAAATGAGGTCCAGGCAGAAGAAGAACATCATGACTTCAAAACCTAAGGAATTGGTTTGGACAAAACTCTGCAGCACTTTTTCGTGCAGCTGTTGACAAAAATAGGATTGCCAATATGATCGCTAGCGTCCAATGACAGATATGGCATAAGAAGAAGAGTATAATTTTGTGTCACTCAGCACTTGCATTGTTTCTTGCTTAATCTCCACATGGCATCCATCTAGTTGGGTTTATTTCAGCAGATAGATCATTTGAGCAATGACATTTTCTGGCAAACCAAGGATCTTGAAAAGTAGAGGCATACAATCCAGAGCCTTGCCCCAACTGCTTAAACTGTATGTGGAGCAGTAAACAAGCCTGAAGTGCCTATAAATTTGTAGTAAGAAAAGGCAGCATTTTATGGATGTGGTAACATTACAAGAAAAGATTGAAAACTGTTTAAGAGTCTTCATGGTTCATAAGCAGGGATGTTGTCCTGATATTATTTCCATGTCGGCATCTTTTATGCGCCTTCCTCTAGTTGTGAGTACTAAAAGATCTTTTACAGAAAGCACTTAATTTATGAGCCACGTGGCACAATTGCCTAATGGCTTCTGGATCCCTATTTCAGGTGATTCAGAGGCTTTATACCAAGGGATGATTAGACATTTGTTTCCTCATTCTGGAACTTCGATGCACGAGCCCAGAAGCCATTTGTGATGTAGAGTTTTGGAGAGAGGTTGTATGTATTTTGTGGCCACAAGATGACGCTGTTTGCTGCAGTTTTGAGTTGTTTTTATCTACCATCCTTCTTTGCTCTGGCAAAACGTTGCCTTTGCTAAGGACTGGGAAAATAAGATCTTTCTTTTGACCCTTGGAAGCTGAAGAAACAAACTCAATAGATCAATGCAGTTGATGGGTAATACTCGCCCTTAAGACCTGTTAAAAATCTGCAATAAATTTAGGGTGACTAATACCCTGACTGTAAGCAATAGAACCGCAGGGAAGGGAAGACCATTAGCAAGAACAAGCCCCAGAAGTTGCACTTTCCGTGTTACAGAATGGCTCATCTCAGTTCTGCATTTTATTATTTGCTTGCTGCTGTTGAGATTTAAATCCCCCGTCTTTATTGTACAAGGAAAATAGCAGGATAAAACTAGACCCCTTTAATTTAGGACTTTGATTCAAGCCCCATTAACTGAGGTGGTTCTACAGTTCACATAGATGTACATGAGATTGTGCTCTTAGCATGTTTAGATCCCAGCTTGAAAGGGAGGTGTTGTGTCCTCGACCTGCGACCGGTCTCGACTTACGACCGGCCGCAGGTCTTCCAGGCTGCCTCTTGGAGCCTTGGCAACAGGCTGTAGCAAGGCAGCCAACTGACAGACGCGCCTGATTGGCTGAGGCGCGCCTGGCCCTTGCTGCAGCCTGATTGGCTCCCCCTTTGACAGCTCCAAATATAAAGAGCTGTCAAAGCGCGGGAGCCCCTGTCTACCGCACCTTTTCTTTAACTGAACTTTCTTTCCTTGTAAGCTGTGCCTAGCTAAATAAAGCTATGTTTCTGAGCAAACCTGATGTGGACCCACTTATTGACCGAAGTCACAACACTGGCGACGAAGGTGGGATCAGGCAGCGCTCATCGAGAAATAGCGAAAAGAATTTTTACCTTCCCTGTTTTGTTGCGGTACGATCCCGCTCGACCCATCGAAGCGGCCACGGAAACCTGGGTCTCCTACGGCCCGCCTCGAGCGCTTCCCTGCCAGCTAGTACGACCGGGCCAGGACGCTCGAAGACCCCTCGAGCTGCGGCGGCCGAGACCTCGAAACCGCGCAAGCCGTGGCTACCCCGGCAGCGGTCAACGACCTGCCGCGGGACACCGCTTCGCCCTCGGACAAAGCCACCAGAAACAGCCAGGAACTACGAACCGCACCGCTTCTTCCTCGGATCGAGCCGACAGAAGCAGCCAAGGCCTATGGGACTCCTGAGTCGCCGTGCAAGGCCCACCTACTGCCGCTACGACAAGCCTCCGCACCCAAAGAAACCGACAAGCCTCGCACCCAAAGAAACCGACAAGCCTCGCACCCAAAGAAACCGACAAGCCTTCGCACCCAAAAGAAACCGACAAGCCTTCGCACCCAAAGGAAACCGACAAGCCTTCAAACGCAAGGCGAGGCACCAGACCACCGCAGCGCCAGCAGCACAGCGGCTAACCATCCGGCTGCCTCGCCGGGGCCCAACAGCCCGCCCGGCCGGGCCTGGGCTTCCCCGACTTCCGGCAACCATCTTCGGCCTGGCCCGGCTGAAGCCGACCAGGCCCTCCCATCAAAGACCACGCCTTCTCCTCTTCGCCTAACAACCACCAAGGCCTGGCTCAAGCCGACCAGGTCCTCCCATTGAAGACCGCGCCCCCTCGCCCCGACTCACCGTTCCAGAGGACTCCGCCTATCCGGTAGGCCTCTCCGATGACGTCGCCTGGAGCTACACCCCGGCAAGGAGGAGCTTCCAGGGACACGTCCTCTTCTTCCGGCTCCTGACGAGACTCTGGGACAATCCAGCGGACTGCGCATGCTCCGCTCTCCTGATGGACAGCTTTTCCGCGCATGCGCAGACCGAGGGGGGAAAGGGGTGTTGTGTCCTCGACCTGCGACCGGTCTCGACTTACGACCGGCCGCAGGTCTTCCAGGCTGCCTCTTGGAGCCTTGGCAACAGGCTGTAGCAAGGCAGCCAACTGACAGACGCGCCTGATTGGCTGAGGCGCGCCTGGCCCTTGCTGCAGCCTGATTGGCTCCCCCTTTGACAGCTCCAAATATAAAGAGCTGTCAAAGCGCGGGAGCCCCTGTCTACCGCACCTTTTCTTTAACTGAACTTTCTTTCCTTGTAAGCTGTGCCTAGCTAAATAAAGCTATGTTTCTGAGCAAACCTGATGTGGACCCACTTATTGACCGAAGTCACAACAGGAAGCAAATGAGTGAAAGCACTGGGCAATAGGACAGAGACTTCTCAGTACTAGGAATCTGGTTTCTTACATAATCAGGCAAAGCAAAATGTTCCAACATTATGTTTCAATAATTTTACATTAAACCATTATGTGGTTGTTTGGCTGGCTGGTTTGGCATAGACAGTTGTATGAATCCAGGCACTATTTTTTGTAAGCCATCATTTATGGCTTTGTCTGTTGTGCAAACTGGTCCATTGTGAGTTGTCCCAAGCTGCTTGAATTTAGATGGAGGGTTTTGCACCTGATGGGTCAAAACGAAAGCTGATAGTTGGTTCACAGTTTCCCTGCCTAGATACTGTAAGTATGACGATGGCACTAAAGATTGAAGCATTTGATCCATCCAGCCATCTAATAAATCAAGATACATACTATATATCTGGATACCGGTGCTATAAATATTTTTGGAACAAGGATTGTTCTGTGCCCTTGGCTAGTTAGAAATCATTTGGATTTGATCTTTCATCAATTAAGTCACTCAACGGGTCATCATTTCCAATATAAAACACTCATTGCTTCTGAACTGCTGAATGGTGACTATGAATGGTATATATGGTGTGTATGTGTGTATACACACACACACACACACACATGTCTGTCTGTCTATCTATCTATCTATCTATCTATCTATCTATCTATCTATCTATCTATCTATCTATCTATCTATCTATCTATCTATCTATCTACAGTATCTATCTATCTATCTATCATGTTTCCCCAAAAATAAGACAGTGTCTTATATTCTTTTAACACCCCCCTCCCCCAAATAAGCATTTGGCCTTATTTTCAGGAAGGTCTTATTATTGAAGTGCAGGAGGTGGCGAGCATGGTCACCTCATGGCTGCTGCTGTGTTGCAATATTTTCAGGGTAGGGCTTATTTTAGCGCATGCGCACAAAAGCCCAATTGGGCTTATTATTTGGGGATGCCTTATTTTCGGGGAAACAGGATATGTATATGCATATGTATATCTCCAGAATAATTTGCAAGATATTTCACCCCCCCTCCAATTCCTGAATCGGAAGGTAAGAAACACCTTTTAGAAATATCAACAATAAAAGGTTTTCAGTTGTATAAAAAGAAAAGAAAAATCCGATGAGGAAAACGTCAACCTGGACAACAGTCTCATAACCATAAAAATGAGAGAAATGGATCTTTCTTTATTAGGTCCAATAAAAGCCCAGCTGTTGTTGGAAACCTTTCAGTCTTCCAGGCTGCCGATGCTTAAAGGACCACACCAGACTTTGAACATACGATGGGGACGATTTTTCCAGAAGTTCATGATTAAAAGTTAATCGGATTTCATTTGATTTTAACATTTACTCAGTATGGTGGATTCAGTTATTTCCCTTATACGTAACGATTTCAGTCATTTGTCACATTATCCATTTTTATTCAGTGGTAATATTTGATGGGACTTTAGGTTGTTGCATTCACGGCTTCCTGGTGGTGTCAATAAACCTTGATGATGACTTTTGTGTGATAAAACAAATAAGATGGAAATGGATGATGTTCAAATTCTGCATTTAGTTATATTCCTAAGGAGGAGTGTGGGGGGCAAAGCTGCAAATATTCAAATGAAACCCTGTAAAGTGCTTAGGATTATTCAATATGTATGTGATGCTTTTCCAGGTCTCCTGGGATATAGAAAGACACAAATCAACATGAGTATCGATGAAGGTATAAAATCTGGCTATTTCTCACATTTGACCCCCTTAGGTGAAACACATCAAGAAGAAATAAAGCACTTTTTAAATTAAGAAAGCTGGAGAGTCTTAGGTAGTTAACAAGATAAAGTGCAACATTTTGAATGTGACTTACAGACTTCCAAAAGTATGTGTGATACAGGGCAGCAATAGAGGTAGTGGCTTTGTGGTAGTCAGTAAAGGAAGTACAATGGCCTTGGCCTTTTTCCTACAACAAAACAATGTTTTAAACAGTACTTTTTTGCATTAACAAACCATGGTTTATTTACTGTTTGAATGGTATCTAAGGCCTGTTAAACTCGATTAATGTATCACCCCAAACATTGTGATGCATTCTTCAGTGTTGGTTTAAGACAGGAAACTGATGAGTTTGAATCCTTGCTTAACCCCAAGCTTAGTAGGTATCTTGGTGTCAAAAAATGCAAATAATAACATGTATGACCCAAAGCCATACAAGAAAAATATTTTGAGATTTAATTTAATTTAAGGATCATAACAGTTTGAAACTGTTTTTGAACAATCTTGCCAACTGATGAGGTTTGATTCATGGGAAAGACCTCTGGAAGCCTTTGCTGGTTGCCAAAACCATTTGCTACAGTCCACTGCAAGTTTTAAGACTTGCTTTGATTGCAATGCAGGCACACGCCTTACTAATTGCAAAGGGAGAGCCTCTTAATTAAAAATCAATGAGCCTGATTTTATTGTGCCTTTTTTAGACTGATGCAGGAGAGTCACACATTTTTCTGTCGCTTCACTTAGGTTTCTTGGTGAGATAAATACTGTAACTGGTTTCTCTTACTTGGGCATTGGATTTATTTTGCACGATGGTAGTCTGAAGGAGGATTAGCAGATTTGAAGGCCATCATACAAGGAATCTTGTCCCATTTTTTGATAATGTCTGATCATTGGCAGTTTTCCTTCCTTAAAGAAAGATAACTGTATTCAGGAGGGGATCCAAAATTGCACTACTTAGCAGTGGTGGGTTTCGGATCCTGGTGCAACTGGTACGGTGCAATGGACCCTTGCGTCTACCACATGAACGCATGCAGTGCATACACGCATGCGTCCAACCTCCAGCAACGCCTCTGCGAACCTCCAGCTGCTCGGCAGAGCACCACGCAGACACTGTACGTGCTATGCCTGTACGCGGAAGTGCCGAAGAGTTCAAATACAGGTAAGGATAATGGAGGGGTGGGCCCTCCAGAGCACCCTCCAGAGTTCCGGCCCTCTGGAACGACCTACCCCCCGACCTTCGCACTATCTCGGACCTCCGCCTCTTCCGCCAACGTCTTAAGACGTATCTATTCCAACAAGCCGGCCTAGGATAGCCCCTACTTCTGACTTTTAAAAATAAATCAATTTGGTATGGTTTTAACATGGGTTTTTAGCACGGGTCTAGTAATTTAATATATTTTAATTGATATTGTATTTTGTGGTTTTAATAATGCCTGTGCGCCGCCCTGGGTCCTAACAAGGAGAAGGGCGGGGTATAAATTTAATAAAATAAAATAAATAAATAAATAACCATACCGTAATGGGCATACCACCTGCAACCCACCACTGCTACTTATCCTATAATGACTTGGGAGGCAATGAAGCAGCTGTGGCATGGAGCCATTTTGCAGGATTGTTGAGTCTAGGTCCGTGATGGCGAACCTATGGCATGCGTGCCACCTGTGGCAGCATCTCTACAGGTCTTTGTATGACTTAAGAATGCTTCAATGCATTTAGATTAGGTTCATTTTGGAGAGATTATGTTTTAGCTTTTATCACATGCAGATAAAGATAATCCTCAGTGAACAAAGTTAATTGGAATTGCAATTTCCATCAATAAGCCATGCAGTCATAAAGCACAATGTCTCATGTTTGCATCACTTAGTGACAGCAATCTTGGCAACTTGCCATTGTTGTCATTAAGGGAGGATTGCAGTGCACGCTCAACGAACTGGTTGTTAAAACCGGTAGGATCCCACTCCTGGTGTTGACTCATTGCTTCCCCTTTCAGCTTAAAATAATTAATACTGACAATAAAATTATTTAGCTTCAGTATCAGTTGTTCTACTGTTTTTTCCTCAGACATACTCTTTCTGGGTATTTAAAATAAATATGAGGAATTTTCACCCCTTCAAATGCCACTGTTTACAGAGCCTCCTGTCAACCTCTGTTGTGAAAGAGGCTTTAGAAAAGGGTTTAGCACCCATTAAACAAAAAAATGCTTATATACAGATACGTAGAGGAATGTGCTACATGAGAATTTTACAATGTATATTGGAATTCTGGGCAGTTATATCTGAGTAATGATAGAGATGGATGCTACAAAGTATGCTTAAATCATTCGTGCCCTTGACATGATGATTTTGGTTAATACAGGAGAGATTTCAGAAAAAAAATATGAACATGCAAACCACTCGGTTTTATAAAAGCATTCAGAGCAAAGTTGATTTAAGACATTACTAATCATGGAGATAAGAGTGTGTGCAATTAAATCTGTAACATTTCTTGGTGAATGACAACAACTGTCCAAAATGCCTCCTAAATTCCCATTTTATATCCTATACATATGTTCCTTTTTCTTCAGAAATGGGCTTTCCTTTCTCTAGACATGACATCTGGTAAAAATGTGTGGTAATTTAGCTTCAGATCTCTACTACCTTTTATCTGGCTTGAACTGGGCAGAATTCCATAGGAATTAGAAAGTTATTTTTTCTTGGGAGTGTGAACTTCAGATTGTGGAATGACAAGTTTGCCATTATATGGAAATTCAGATAACATTAGCTTAATCTCATGTCTCCCGTTCAGAAAAGATTGTTCAGAGGCCTGGTTCAGGAACCATAAAAGACAGATATAATCAGCATATGGTCCTTTAAAAAGTCTTCTATAAAATGTACTCAGGAGATGGTGGATGACAGCTTCTATAATTCCCAGCCATGAAGAGTATCAGTTTGGAGAAGGCTGACTTAGCTGTGGATCACAGGACACAGAATTGCTACAGAGCCACTATCTTGGCTGTTGTGTACTGACAGCCGCTCAAATTCCCTGGCAACAGCCAATCGCGACTGGCTGCAGCCGAGAGCGGGAGACGCGCCGATTGGTTCTCTGTCTGACAGCTCTATATAAAAGAGCTGTCAGACAGAAGGCGCGCGCTTTTTTACCTCGTTGACGTTTACTGACTTGCCTGTTACTGTTAAGAATAAAGCCTGGTTGAATCTTACCGGTCTGGACTCCTCTGTGAACCCATCTAACACTGGCGACGAGGACTGGGGCCCGGTACTGATTCCCTCCTGTGACGCGGCTCTTCTCCCTACGGGTACGAAGAGACACCCTGTCAAATTTACTTCAGCCTACGCTTCGTGACCGACAGCTTCGCTACACTATGGCCACCCTTCCACCTTTCGCGCCATTCGACGCGACCGCAGAATTGTGGGCGGCGTTTCTTGCCCGATTCGAGTGTTTCCTCCTTGCAGGCGACCACGGGGAACTCACCCCAGCGAGGAAGCTAGGGCTATTCCTGAGCTGCGGCGGCCGCACTGTTTTTGCCGTGGCGTGGAATATCGCCGCGCCGGCTGCCGCCCATGACATGGAATGGGACACGCTGCTGGCCCGCCTCAAGGCCCACTTTGCCCCGGCTCCATCTAAAATCTCACGCCGGTTCGCCTTCCGCCAATGCCGCCAACAGCCCACCCAGTCGGCGGCCGACTTCTTGCAAGCCCTGCGTGCATCAGCCATGCTATGCGAATTTGCTTCCCCATTCCTTGACGAATCCTTGGTGGAGCAGTTTGTCTGCGGCCTCAAGGACATTAAGTTGTGCCGCAGACTACTTGCCTGCTCCGACGTCACCTTGGAGCAGGCAGTCGAAGAGGCCAGGGCCGCCGAACTGGCCGATGCCGCCACCACCGATATGTGCCAGGGTCAGGCTGCTCAACCATTGCCCTCCCCGAGGGCCTGCCTGATCGATGAACTGGCCCCACTCGACCCGACAAAGGATTTCGCGCCCTACGATCAAGTGGCGCGTCTCCAGGCCACTGGCCGAGGACGCGCTAGGGCCCAGCCGGCCCGCCAAGCTGCCAAGGCCTGCGTTGGCTGCGTCGGCGCCCATCTCAGGAACATCTGCTCATTCCGGGCCACCATATGCCGCCGATGTAACCGAAAGGGCCACATCGCCCGCGTCTGCCGCGCCAACTTCCCTAACCTGGCCCCTCCGCCAGCGTCCCGCGCAGTGGCAGCTTCGGCCACGCAGACCCCGCCTTACGGCCAACGCCGCCCGGCCCGCCGGCCGCAACCCGAAGCCGACTGCTTCGCCACCGCTGACCTCCTTGATGCCACCCCGCTGCCTCCCGACGACCGGTTGGACGACCCGATGGATCCGAGTGGCGGCGCCACTTGGATCAATTGAGGCGCCGCCACCCATCCCCAGCCCTGGAGGAGCAGACACCACCGCCGGGCCCACTGGACGACGAGTGGCACGACCACCGAGAGGACACATGCCCCGCCGAGGTGCCCTGGCCACAGGACAGCCTTGCCTTCCCTGGGCGGTTCCCGGGGCTGCCGGAGCCCGAACAGCCCTTCCTGGGTCGCCCACACTCCGACGAAATCACAACAACAAGCCCAGCCGCAACAGACACCAGAAATCAACGGGCCCGCTCAAGCCCGGCCTACCCGGCCCCTGCACGCCAGGGGCTCGATTACAACTCCGCCCCGAGCGGCACGCCCCCTTGAGGTCACCTACCCAATCCGATGGCTTCCGGAAAACAGCTAGGCCGAAATGACGCCGCCTGGAGCTACACCCCCGGCCAGGAGGAGCTACCACGGGCAGGACCTCCTCCTTCGGCTCCTGTTGAGACACTGAGGCGTTCGGGGCGGAGTCGACGCAGCCCCGCCTACCTCAGCGAGTACGTATGCTAATGGGCCCGCATGCATACTCGCTGGGGGGGAAGGAGTGTTGTGTACTGACAGCCACTCAAATTCCCCGGCAACAGCCAGTCGCGTCTGATTGGTTAAGACGCGACTGGCTGCAGCCGAGAGCGGGAGACGCGCCGATTGGTTCTCTGTCTGACAGCTCTATATAAAAGAGCTGTCAGACAGAAGGCACGCGCTTTTTTACCTCGTTGACGTTTACTGACTTGCCTGTTACTGTTAAGAATAAAGCCTGGTTGAATCTTACCGGTCTGGACTCCTCTGTGAACCCATCTAACACTGGCAGTCTGACCTAAGCATAGTAGACACAATTGTCTGCTACAACGTCTTACCTGTCAATGACATCTTCAGCTTCAACCTCAATAATGCATCGGCAAACAATCAATACAAACTCAAAGTAAACTGCTCCAAACTTAATTGCAGAAAATACGACTTCAGCACAGAGGTGGGTTGCTGCCGGTTCAGCCCAGTTTGGCTGAACTGGTAGTGATGGCAGCAGGAGGCTTTGCCCACCCACCCAGATGCTTCTGCACATGCGTGAACAAACCGGTAGTAAAACCAGTTAGCAACCCATCACTGGTTCAGCAAAAGAGTGGTCAATGCCTGAAATGCTCTATCTGACTCCATTGTTACATTATTATTATTATTATTATTATTATTATTATTATTATTATTATTATTATTATTATTATTATTATTATTATTATTATTATTTCAAATTTATACCCCGCCCTTCTCCTAAAAAAGGACCCAGGGCGGCGCACAGGCATTATTAAAACCATACAAAAATACATAATTATTAAAAACTATTAAACTTTCCCTGTGCTAAAACTAATAAAACTCTAAAATTTATAATTATCCCTATAAAAGTCAGAAACGGGGGTTATGCTAGACCGGCTTGTTGGAATAAATGAGTTTTAAAACATTGGTGGAAAAGGCGGAGGTCCCCGATGATGCGTAGGTCGGGGGGCAGGTCGTTCCAGAGGGCTGGGCCCGCCACAGAGAAGGCTCTTCCCCTGGGCGTCGCCAACCGGCATTGTCCGACCGACGGTACCCGGAGAAGGCCCTCTGGGAGCGGATCGGTCGAAGGGATGTATGGGGCAGGAGGCGGTCGCGTATACATCCTCAAACCCCCACAGCTTCAACGTTAAACTGTCTATTGTGGAGAGGTCCGTAAAGGGGGCGTGCATAAGCACACCAGCGTGCCTACTGTCTCTGTCCTACTGTCCCCATTTATTGGTACTCATTTCATTTGTTCATGTCCCTGTTTATATGTAGATTTTTGACAAACTAAATAAATAAAAAACAACCAACCAACCAACTCTAAGCTACTTTCCTAGTATAATCCCCAAGAATGGGTTCTTTTACTGATCTATTGTTGATGTGGTTTTAGCTGACCCATTTTTGTCTTCTTCAAAGAACAGCATTTTTTCTTTACACTTTATTTATTTATTTATTTATAAAAATGTATAGGCCGTTTATGTTACCTCAAGGTAAGCTTACAATAATTATAGATTAAAAACTATATAAAATAAAAGCATAAACAAGTTAATACCAAAAACCAAACTGTTAGAAATTTTGTTTATATGGAACTAAAGAACAAAGGTGCACAATCACCATTTGCCTTTACTGCTTAACTGCTAACAGGAATTTCTCAGAACAGAGTATACATACCATAGATGCAAACTTACAAACACTGCCATCCACTGGCTGAATACTGCTGTAGTTGTTGCAAAACATACATTTTAACAATGTATTCCAATACAAACACCAACACCTTGAATTACACCCAGAAACAGACTGACAGCCAGTGCATCTTGCCAGGCAGCGGTGTTACATGGGTCAATAATTGAGCTTCTTTTGTGCAAAATCAATTTTATTCTCATAGTATGCCAAAATTGTGATGAAGTTTGTTTTATTTTTTTGTCTTTTTTATTTTTTATTGTTTTGTGTCCTGGCTTTTGAAGCCTTGACACATCAGTGGAACCTTATAGGATGGTTATATACTCTGCATTGCTTCAGTATTTTATTGTTATAAGATCTATCATTTGCTGAATAATCTGAAATTCACTTTGTAATGAGTCCAAAGTTAAAATTCAGGGATGAAGATAAATAAAACAAAGCAAAAGCTTCACATTTTCCTGAGGCAGCATATTTAATTCAGCATGATATCTGTCGTTAGTTAACCAACCACATTGCAATTAGATTTTTTTAAAATTCAGCTACCTTGAATTATGGACTCCAAGATGTGTTTGTGTAAAGATATGCAACCGATATTAATTAGTCAAGTCTTGTCATGCTTTTGGCAAGTCAGTTGTGAAAAGGTGGAGAGTTTTAGTTATCAGTTGGCAGAACAACAGAACAACAAAATCTTATCTGAAGTCGGGCCAGTTTGGTGGGGGTGGGGGTGCAGGTGGAAGCACTGGTTTAAATACTAGGTATAGGGAAAATCCCAGCAAGAGAGAAGTATGTCAACATATCTAATTTGTGAGTATCCCAAAGGTGTATTATTGGTTGTAGTGAGAAACAAAATGCTGGACTAGGATGGGGTCGATCTGATTTAGTTGATCTGTTTTTATGAAGTAAATGACAGCTAATCTCTTGCCTGAAAAGACAATCCGAAATGACTTGGTGATGAGGGATGTAACTAGGAATAGGCAGAGCAGTTTAATTTGATTCCACAAATGTTGGTCTTTCCCTTGATAGACTTTTTTCCGTGCAAAAGCATACCCCAGCAGCAGTGATGGGATTCAATTTTTTTTACTACTGGTTCTGTGGGCGTGGCAGGGGAAGGGATACTGCAAAATCCCCATTTCAGCTGGGCCTTGGGAGGCAGAGAATAGATTGGGGGGGGGCAGTCAGAGGGGGTATTTACCAGTTCTCCAAACTACTCAAAATTTCCACTACCGGTTCTTCAGAACTGGTCAGAACCTGCTGAATACCACCTCTGCCCAGCATGATTTTTTCCTAGACGAGGTTCACACAACTTGTTTTATTGACTTTTTACTTAAAAGTGAAGAGCTTTACTCTTCTCTTCAATATACTGAATTTTGTATTCATTTTTTTTGTGTGATTCTTCTTCAAGCCAGTTGTGATACTTGCTGACTTTCTGGATTACCCCCTGCAATTTTCTTGATACAATTTTTCAGAAGTGGTTTGCGATTGTCTTCTTCCTAGGGCGAATGAGAGTGACTGACTCAAAGCATCCAGCTGGCTTTGACCTAAGGTGGGACTAGAATTCATGGTCTCCTGGTTTTCAACTGGATGCCTTAACAATATACCCACTTGCCTTTTTTTGTATAATATACCTCATTCTTTTAAAAGCAGAAAATGACAGATAGCAATAAAAGCTGTTCATTGCAGAGCCCCCTTTAATTGATCACAATATTTCTATATTTGTTTTACTGCCTCTGACATTAAAAAATATTTTAAAGCAACCATGTTGATGATGTTGTGATTGGTAGCTAGAGAAAAGCTATCATTTTTGTTGGTGCAAGAATGCTGGGGGAAGAGCATTCCAATAAATATATTTAAAAAGTATACTTGGATAAAGGTAAAGGAGGCCCTGTGGATTTTACTCCTCTAGTTGTTGCTGACTATAAGGGATGGTGCAATGGGAATTATATTTAAAGCATTATTTACACTCAAATGTGTTTGTATTTTTTTTTAAAAAAGTCATATTAATGTAATAGGATGTAGTTTTCGGTAGATATCATACATGGAAAATTAATTTAAGCAGAAATAATCTTACATTATTCTTCCATCCAAGAATTCATGAATAGGACTCTACAACTATGCACAAGTCTTGCATTATAGCAATAGCAATAGCACTTAGGCTTATATACCGCTTCATAGTGCTTAGTGCCCTCTCTAAGCAGTTTACAGAGTCAGCCTATTGCCCCCAACAATCTGGGTCCTCATTTTACCCACCTCAGAAGGATGGAAGGCTGAGTCAACCTTGAGCTGGTGAGATTTGAACTGCCAAACTGCAGCTAGCAGTCAGTCAGAAGTAGCCTGCAGTACTGCACTTTAACCAATGCACCCTCTCGGTTCTTGTAGGAAGTGAATTGATTCTTATTCTTACGTGGAATTTATTTTCAGGAAAAAAATCATATCACTCAGTGAATCCCTTAAACCATAGGATACGCAAGGATATATGTGTATGTATACACACATGCGTTTGTATAACCTACATCTAAAATATCAGGTATCTTGGATGCAGTTTGATTTTTAATATCAGAAAGGAGTTAAGAAATTTTTGCAAATCAGATTTTGAACAAACGCTGCAAACATAATATACCAGGTTGTCAAGAAGGGAAAGTTGACTGCATGTAATGGATCAGATGTACTAAATTAGCATTGACAACCCTTAGTGGCTGTTTTAAATAAACATTATTATCTGGAGAAAATGAATCCTATATACTTGTCTTGATCATGTTGCACACCCATATCTCAAGGACATGTGGTTTAGCACTTTTATATTATTATTATTCATTTGGAAATGACATTGTTAGGCTGTATTGATTTAATTTTAAGGCGGTGATGATGATGGCGGTGGGAGTTGTAGTTTTATTTAAAGAGTCTGTTTTTCTTTTCCTTTTTTTCAAACCATGCTCCAATTCTTGGGAAAAAAATCTGTAGGCTTCACTTGGTTTCACTATAGTTGATAAATGAGATTTGTCAGTATAGTTGATATTTGCTGACAGAAATAAAATATTTCAGTGATGAGAGCTATGAAATGTTTGATAAATATATCAGAAAGAAGATTGGG
Source organism: Rhabdophis nuchalis (assembly GCA_039707465.1). Classification (NCBI taxonomy): domain Eukaryota; kingdom Metazoa; phylum Chordata; class Lepidosauria; order Squamata; family Natricidae; genus Rhabdophis; species Rhabdophis nuchalis. Next base: position 189,174,384 of record CM077643.1, on the reverse strand, counting down.
CAACACCATTCAGATATTGTACTAAAAGGAAATACAAGAGTTCCTATTAATTTATATGTTCATTTATTAATAAACATTTCTTTCCTACCCTTATTGGATCAGTTGTGATTCTCAGTTTATTATAAGGTATTTGGAATGATAGTGTATGTTTTCTGAATAATTGGGCCATCAATACTCTGTGTAGTTAAATGCTTTATGGCGGTGTTGGTGAACTATTCAATGTGTGCCAGAAGTGACACACAGGGTCATCCCACACGGGATGCACGGCCTCACTGGCTCCTCTGCCACCTTTCTATGCCCGCACATGCGCCAGTCAGCTTGTCTTCGCACATGCATGAGCGCCAAAACCTGGAAGAGCAGCATTCTGTTGTGCATGTGTGCACTAATACCTGAACTTTTGGGCTTACGGTGTGCGCATACGTGATGGCCAGCTGTTTGTCGGGCATGAGCATGTGCCAGAAACCAGAAGTTCAGATGCCAGTGCGTGCATGCGCAATGGAACACTGCTCTTCTGTGTTTTGACATGCCCGTACATGCGAAAGCTAGCGAGGCCATGTATTCCAGGCGGGATGGTTTTACGTGCCATTTCCGGCACACAGGTTGGTACACGGTGATGTAAAAGGTTAGCCTTCACTGGTTTATGGTATTCAAAGTAATACTGTCATTATTATTTTTTTTAAAAAAATGTTCCTGTGGACACTTTCATCAGCATTTTTCTCTTTGAATTTTCTCCATAGTGGTAGTAATTCTTTGTGTATAATGTACCTTTTCCACTTTTGTCAGATCTGTACTATATTTTAATCATGAGTGCAATCTCAATAAGTTTCAGTAATGTAACTATGCCATTAGTGTCACCTCATATTGGAACTTCAGGTTCTTCATGTTATTCCTCATATGTGAGCACTGCTGCACAAGCCTCTGATCCCTACAATATTGTCCTTAAGACTTGTGTACTATATCTCCTGGTTATTCTCCTCAGTGGCTCTTCATATCCCTTCTTTTCTTTTTCTTTTTTTTTCTGGCCATATCCCTTCTTTTCTTGTTGTACTCTCTTTGAGTACTGAGTACTGATCTTTTTTTCCTTTCAGGTTTGATTTAATGCCTATCACCAGATGACATGAGCAAATGTATTCCAAACACCTCATTTCCAATATTTGTGAGGTGTAGCCCATCTCTCACCAGAAGGCCTTCTTGTAACAATAGCAATAGATTTAGATTTTATAGTACCCTCTAAGTTGTTTAGAGAGTCAGCATATCACCCCCCAAAATCTTCATTTTACCAATCTTGGGAGGGTGGAAGGCTGAATCAACCTTGAGCCTGTCAGGATCGAACTTTTGGCAGTGGGCAGAGTTAGCCTGCAATGCTGCATTCTAACCACTGCACCACTACGGCGCCTTATCCATGAGTCCAGGAATCCAAAGTTTTCTTGACAACTCCATCCATTGAGCTAGTGGTTCACTTCTGATCCATTCATCCTTTCCTGCCTTTCAATTAGTAGTATGAACAAGAATATAAATTGTGCTCCAAACAGTCTTTCTCCTCACGATCCTTCAATATTCTTTCCGGAGGTTTTCTGTCATTTGAAACCAAGAAAAGAATAATAGTTAGAAGGTTTGATTAGCTTGTTCAGCCTCTCTATCATATTATGGTTTCTTCCACCTGAGAGGCAACATCCTTCCCTTGCTATTTATTATGTCTGTTACCTTTCTATAATCCTGTGTTAGGTATCTCTTTTCCTATACCAGGAGTTTTGTATGGTTTACAGAATTGTGCAATTAGTTTTTATATCTGTCAAATTCAATTAGTTTGACTCATTCCCTCAACCTATATTTCTCAAAGTTTAGGAGGCCCTTTGGTTTGGAATTCTAGGAATTCTTGGATTGCAATCTCAACACATTTGAGGGCACCAAGTTGGAGACTAGTTGGACGACACTGAAAAGTTCTAGCTTGTATGTCAAGTACCAAAGAAACAACAAATACTGGGACAAAATGTTTGTGTCAAAGTGTGTCAAGTAGCAAATTCGATGAGTTTATAACAGTTGAGTTACCATAGTATGACTGTACTTTTTTTCTGATTTTCTCCATGGCACAGCCCAATATTATAAATCATGAAATTAGGTAAATTGTGTTGATTTCATGATCTAAAGTAGAGGTAAACATGTACTTTGACCTTGAAGATTATACCAGATGTGGTATTGAATCTACTAGAGCAGTGATGGCAAACCTTTTTTGGCTCATGTGAAAAAAGCAGGGGGAGTGCATGGGGGTTGTGTGCGGGCATGCCACACACACAATACTATGTGCATGACCCCAGCGTCATGAGCGCATGACCAGCGTTTCCCCCCATTTTTTGGCATGCTTTTTTTGCCCACCCCATACTCCAGAGACTTTATAGGAGTCTAGGGAGGGTGAAAACAGCCCATCCCCCACCCCTCCGGAGGCCCTCCGTTTTTTGCTCTCCGGAGCCTTCAGGGAAGCCTCCTGAAGCCTCCGGAGGGCTAAAACTGGCCTTACAAGCAAACCGGAAGTCCGTTCCCAAATGTCCAGTTTGCCCGTAGGACCGGTTTTTTGCACGAGCGAAAACTGGCCTCAAAAGAAGGCCGAAGTCAGCTGGCCAGCGCGCACATGAGCGCTACCCAGCTGACAGGGCAACACCTTGTGTGCCCTGACAAATGGCTCCGTGTGCCACCAGTGGCACGCGTGCCATAGGTTCCCCATCATAGTACTATATAGTGTATGCATGTCAATGTTTAATTAAGCAAATGCATGTAAACACGAGTGTCCTCTCTTCCTTTCTCTCATAATTCTGCCACACTCATACATCCAGCCATTTTCAGATTTTACATTAGGAGGAAACCATGAAGTTTCCTTTCCTTCTCAGAGAAGGAGCATGGAAACAATTATTTCTTCACTGCCATCATCAACAGAAATTTAGCATTTTTAGATTCTTTGCTGACAGAAAGGGGAGAGTCTCTAGTTTGTTCTTTTGTTTTAGAGAAAATCACTGCAACAGTAATTCCCTGTAGCCTACAGATCAGTTGATGGGGCAGACTCTTTGAGATTGCTTAGGAAGGGGTAGACTGTTGGTTAGCCTCACTTGTACGTTCTAAAGGCTAAATGGGATCCATAGTCCATGACTCCTTTTTTTTTTTAACCTCTCTTGTAAAGATTATGAAAGAAGCCAATAGACTGGTACATCAGCATTTTTCCTTTGTAGAATTTAGCCAAAGACCACAGTTTCCCCCGGCAGCATCTGTTTCCATTTTCATGTTTCAACTCACTTGCATATTTCCAACCAATCCTCATTTCTGAAATCCAGAAATATTAACTTCAAAAGGAAAAGAAAGACTTCAAAAGAAATTCTGGAGCAACCAGCAATTTTGCTTTATTCTGAAGATACAAATTGTCAACAATATTGAAAAGAAAATTGGCTGCCTCCTTTCAATTAGCACTCAATTATCCAGCAATAATATTATTATATTTGTTAAAGCAAAACAACAACCAGTAATTTGAGAGCCTTGATAGCTTAGAATTAAATATTTAAATCATCCCCATGAAAAGTTGAGGTTTTAATTTTTAATTGTAAATGTTACAAAGCGGAAAAGCCACGCAACTGCAGACATTTTCAAGAAGAAATCTGTCTTTTTAAATAACTCCAGTGACTCCTGGGAGCCAAGACCGCTGTCAAAACATAATAACTTTGAGGCTAGTGGTGGGGAGTCAAGCAATGCATATTTATAAACAGGGAAAAATTTCATTTCCCGTTGAAGGCTGCTCTCCTGAGATCACTGCACTTTCATTGCCAAACAACTCCTGCTTAAATCCAATATGACCTCAGAGCTCTGGCCTGGCCTGGCATTGTCCTCTTATCTGTTAGGATGCTAATTTTTTCTCTCTTCGACCGGAGAAGGGTTCCAGTGCCATTATAGGGTGTGCTAATGATTAAGCATATAATTATTGAGCGACTGACATGGTTCCATGATAGAGTTTATTTACTATGCCTTCTTGTTGCCAATGTTATTGTGCCTGGGTGTAAAGAAATGCAGACCCCCCCTCCTCTCTCCTCTCATTTTTCAATACAATAAAAATGAACAAAAAATAGAAAGAAAAAAAGAATAAAGGAAGAAAAGGAGAAAAAAAATCAGAATTATGCATTCCTCCCTTCTCTCTATCAAGTATTATCTTTCTCCTATCCTCTTTTAGTCATCACGAAGTGCTTTCTTGTTCTTAACATAACTTGCACACTTCAGATTGAAAAGGGGTCACCTTTCCTTAACTTCGCAAAGGTGCAAAGGGAAGAAAAACACATGTATCTGTTGCAGTTCTAATTTATATATTTCCTCCTCTTCCCTCCCCAATCCCTCTCCTTTTAAAAAAAAACAACAACAACAGACAGAGCATGTAAGATTAGTGATGTATATCACCAACTTTGCAGCAGCTAGATTGTATATTGAGCTGGTTGGTATGTTTTTGTTTTTGTGCCGTGTATTAAAAGAAACCTTATGCACTTTCATTCGACATGTGCCATGTTTATTAATAGGGTTGAGCATTGTCTTGCATTTTCTCATTTTCCCTATCCTTCTCTCTTCTAAAACCTGTCAGTGGTATCAGATGAACTTCTCCATATGTTTATATTTATCATTCCTACCTGTTTTTCTATATGATACCTAGCTATTAGAAAAGAGATATCAGATAGCTTTATGTATTTAATTTACAAACTCATTCTAATGATACTATTGCAATCAGCTCTTGAGTTATACAAAATGACTATCTCTCCGGGAGTATAAGCTTGGGAGTTAAAGGGTCTTGTTCAGTGTCTTTCATTGTAGATGGCTCCTAGTTGTTTGGTGACTCCTCCTAAATGTATTTGGAAGATGTTTTTTTTTTCATAGATATTTTTTATTTTATTTTCGATTTTCAAAGTAAATAACAACATATATACTGTTACATAGCCAACATCATATTATATTATTAAATGTTTACATCATTCCATTTTACCATCATTTCATTTTACCATCAACACCCAGAAAACTCCCAGAGGGCTCTTCTGCTCTCCATACACCATATTTGTGCCTTATCCATCATTTTCTTTCCCCTTTCTCCTCCTCCTCCCTACCTCCTTTCTTCCCTCTAACGCCCTCCCCTTCTCTATTTCCCCTTCTTCTCTCCTTCTCCTCTCTCCCCTTTCCACTCCTCCTTTCTCTTCTCCTCTTCCCCCTCTTTGCCCTCTCTCCTTTCTCTCTCTTCTTCTCTTACCTCTCTACTCCACACTCTTCATCTCATTTACTTGGTGTATTTCGGCCTCGGAGCCAGTTCTATTTTGTGTTGATGGTATTTATAATTTCAGATTTAAGGTTTTTCGCTCAATTTTCATATTGATTATTACAATTCTTAGGTCTCAGTCCCAAATCTTGCTAGTTGTTTTAATACCCTTTTAAGTAAAGCCTAATTGTATAATAAAGTTCTATTTATAAAACCAAACAAAAAAGAACCAAACACAGTATAAATAAATTTAAATAAATTTAAATATAAGAAGGCCTAATCGGGTATCCATAAATTCTGTGCCTTCCAGGAGTGGTTATTATTCATGGGTTATCTCATTTTATTAATTTTAAATCTAACAATTTATCCTGTGATTCAATATCAGTATCCACAAGTCTTATCAAGTATTCTAGCCTCAATCTATTTTTATTTAATAATATCTTTAAATCCATTTTACTATTAATATCCCTTATTTAATCCCCTCATATCGCTATAGATTCCATATAATTATCGAAAATTTTATGTAACTGTTAATTGATTGATCATTTACCAAGAGTGATAGTATTCTATAACCATCTTAATCGCATAATTCCCCATCTATAGATAAGCAAATATATATCATTCACTACAGGGGTGGGTTTCTGGGGGATCGGCCAGGATCGCGCGAGCCCGATGGTAAAATTTAGAGATCCTGGCCGATCCCGTTGGACGATGGACCCGGAAGTTACTTCCGGAACACGTGGCTCGCTCTGTCAAAACCTCTGTTTGAAGCTCTTTCTCTGTTGGGGCGGCTGGGGAGGGGGGGTTCGCGCAGGCTAGCGCGCCTGCCTTCCGCCGCCCCTAGCCTGCCAGGCTTCAAAACTAAAGGGCGGGGGCCGGGCCTTGAAGCTCTTTCGTTGTTAGCATGGCTAGGGGGGCAGCGGAAGGCATGCTAGGTGCGCGAAGGCCCCCCCGCCCTCCCCAGCCGCGCCAACAGGGAAAGAGTTTCAAGGCCCGGCCTGGGCCCTTTAGTTTTGAAGCTGCCAGGGCCTTTCGCGCTTGGCGCGAATGCAGAGGCTTGGGGGGGGGCTTCGCGCCGAGCTGAGGCAAGCGCGCCCGGCTGGAGCGCACGAGCCACCCGCGAGCGCCATGGCGAGCCGGTGCGGGGCGCGCTGCTGCTGTCGCTGCTGCTGTGCAGGCCGGGGGCGCGGGGGTCCCGGGGCGCCGACAAGCAGAACAGCCTCCGCAGGGCGGCCAGCGGCTTCTACCAGGGCGCCAGCGGCCTCCTGGGCGAGGAGAACGTGCACGCCCTGCAGGTGAGCAGCGCCCGGAGAGTCCCGGGCAAAGGGGAGGGGGGGAAGGGGAAGAGGAGGGGTCTGGGGAGGGAGGGGGGTCTGTCCTTGTGAGGGGGTGCAGAAGGGGGTCCCCGACTTTGGCGTGGGCGGCCAGGAGGGAGATTGGGGAGGGAAGTAAGTAACTGTGGCCGGCGGGCGGGTAAGGAAAGTTGCTGCGGCAGCGGCCAAAAATCCGCTGGCCGCGGTTGCTCGCTCGCTCGCTTGCTCACCCATCGGACGCCAGGTTCCTTCGTCCGGTGGATGGGTGAGAGAGAGAGCAAATAAATACAGCCAGCGGGCTGGCGGGCCGGTCAGGCTACTTCCTGGAGCTGAGGAGGTTTGTGGGGGGGGAGACAGACAGACAGAGGGAGGCACAGACACACAAAGAGACAGGGAGGGAGGGGGGAACCAGAGAGTGACAGACACACACAGAGAGACAGAGAGTGGGAGGGAGGGAGAGAAAGATAGAGACACAGAATGAGTGATTTAAGTGCCTGAATGCGAGACAGACACACACACACACACACACACACACACACACACAGAGTGACAGATGGGCAAACAAAGGAGAGAGAGACAGAGAGAGAGAGAAAGATAAAAAAGAAGGTGGGAGAGAGAGAAAGAAAGAGAGAAAGAGAAAGAGAGGGAGAGAGAAAGAGGGAAAGAAAGAAAGAGAAAGAAAGATAGAAAGAGAAAGAAATAAAGAGAGAGAAAGAGGGAAAGAAAGAAAAAATGAGAGTGAAAGAAAGAGAGAAAGAGGGAAAGAGAAAGAGAGAAAGAGAAAGAAAGAGAGAAAGAGAAAGAGAAAGAAAGAGGGAAAGAAAGAAAGAGACAGAGAAAGAAAGACAGAGAAAGAGAGAAAGAAAGACAGAAGGAAAGAAAGAAAAAGAAAGAGAGAGAGAGAGAGAACTTATGACCACAATTAAGCCCAAAAGTTTGGTTGCTAACCAAGACCATTGTTAAGTGAGTTTCACATTTTCCAAATTGGCCACTCCCACCCGGTCACATGGCTGGCAAGCCACTCCCACCCGGTCACATGGCCGGCAAGCCACTCCCACCCGGTCACATGGCCAGCAAGCCACAGAACCTATTCCAAAAATTTTGAAACCCACCCCTGATTCACTAACACATAATCTTTCTATAACCATCTAAATAGCATAGTTCCCCATCGATAAATAAACAAATATATATCATTAACAAAAACATTTACCAAGAGTATTCTATAACCATCTTAGTAGCATAATTCCCCATCTATAGATAAGCAAATATATATCATTCACTAACACATAATCTTTCTTTAACCATCTAAATAGCATAGTTCCCCATCGATAGATAAACAAATATATATCATTAACAAAACATTTACCAAGAGTATTCTATAACCATCTTAGTAGCATAACTCCCCATCTATAGATAAGCAGATATATATCATTCATTAACACATCATTTTTCTATAACCATCTAAATAGCCCAATTCCCCATCTATAGATAAACTAATATATATCATTATCAAAAACCTAATCTTATTATAAGCATCTATAGTTATTACTAACAATCAATTAATTAATAATCCTTGATGGTAATTTAAACCCAGCCTAATTATTACTCATCAAGGGATAAAAGTTCCTCTTTTCAGCCGTTGTCTCACCAAGGATGAATTAAATTTGCCTCTTTTAAAGTCCACATTCTCCATCGACTTTTTTTCCTCTTCTCAAGTTCTTTATAAACTTCCATTGGCACATTGTGATCCTGTATAGCTGTACAATCATAGTGCTGACCAATTATTTTCCTCAAATTTGATTTATTTTCAAATATCAAGTGTATCTCTGATGTGATTTCCTCTATCTTTTGTTCTCCTTTTCCTTCCTTTTGCCAGACAGGTTGAAATTCAAATTTCTGATGGGGTCTTGATCTTATCTCCTCTCCTGGATCTTCTCCCTTGTCTTCAGTTAAATCCAGTCCACAAACAGCCTCGTTTCCCTTTTCTTCTTTAATTTCTCTAATCTGTACAATTTCTTCACTTGGTGTAATGTCGAGTATTGCACGAAATTCTCTCAATTCCCTCAAGATTTCAGCCAAAAGCTCCTGATTTTCTGCAGTGTATATATCTATGTGCGTAGACATTTTGGCGAATCCGCAAACTAGGAAGAAGTAGCTCCAATTACCTTGTTAACACTTAGTTTATCTCTGTTAGTTTGTTTCTAGACAATATTTCCAGTAAATCTATTCATATATGTCCGCCCACTGTTTTTCCAAGAGCGATACGATGTATGAAATAGTTTAAATAGTTTCAAAGTGTTTCAATCCTTTTTGTTGGAAGGAAAACAGAGACAAAAAAAAAGATAAGATATGGTCCTTATTTAAGTTTAAAGATGCGCAATAGAGTGTCCAAATAATTATAGGATTGTGGAAGTGCTCCAAGTTTCAAATTTTTTTTTTTTTTTAATATATTGAAAAAGTTTTATTGGTTTTACATTTTTTCTATAGGATAGGGTAAGGGATACAAAGAAATTTTGAGAACATTCACATCGAAGTCGTCGGCTCTTCCGGGACCTCAAAATACATTAATAACAAAAGAAAAACATTTTTCATCACACTACAAAGTGAAAGCGTGTACATATATCTAAATTCTCATTTCTATACTGTCAGCCTTTTACAAAAAATCCAAATACAAATATTATGCAAAGTTGTTCAAAAGAAAAGTCAAGGCAAAGTTATTTTTTTGATCTAAGTCTCTTGGCAATTGTATCTTCTTTTTCTCCTTCCAGGCCCCCCGTAGGCGGGGCCATGGCCCCCTCCGTCCCCCCTGGATCTTCCCCCAGGATAGAGGAATGTTTTTTAAGAAAGGCTTCCGCCTCAGCAACTGTTTTAATCCTCACTCTTCCTCCTTCCCAGAACACCAGCATCCCTTCGGGTGTCACCCACTTGAACCAAATCCCATGCTCAAACAATGTTTTAGACAAGAAGGAAAATTTCCTTCTTGCATCTCTAATCTTTCTAGGGATCTGCTTCAAGATAGCAACCGTTTTGTGTTGATAGATTAATGGGCTTTCTCTCTGCTGTTTCAGGATTTCCTCTCTGGTTGACCTTCTAACAAATTTCACATGTATCTCTCTAGGCACTTCATTTATCCTGGCATATGCTGAGTTAATTCTATAGGCTAGGTCAATGTCCCCCCTGATCTCATCTTTAGGTTTTTGTAAATAGTCTGCTAAAATCGTGCTCATAAGATCAGGGAGGCATTCACCAGATTCCTCAGGAACATTCTGAAATCTCAAAAAATATGTCATTCTTTCCATATCAATCCTAGACACATGCCCATTTGTTTCCCCAACCTCTTTAGTAACATTTTTTTTATATTGAAAAAGTTTTATTGGTTTTACATTTTTTCTATAGGGTAGGGTAAGGGATACAAAGAAATTTTGAGAGCATTCACGTCAGAGTCGTCGGCCCTTCCGAGACCTCAAAATACACAATAGAAAAATAACAAAAAAAAGCATTTTTCATAACACTACAAGGTAAAAGCAAGTACATATACCTAAATTCTCAGTTCCATGCTGTCAGACATTTACAAAAAATCCAGAAAATATTAAGCAAAATTGGTCAGAAAAATCAAGGCAAAGTTATTTTTTTGATCTAAGTCTCTTGGCTATTGTATCTTCTTTTTCTCCCCCCCTGGCCCCCAGTGGGCGGGGCCGTGGCCCCCTCCGTCCCCCCTGGATCTTCCCCCAGGGCAGAGGAATGTTTTTTAAGAAAGGCTTCCCCCTCAGCAACTGTTTTAATCCTCACTCTTCCTCCTTCCCAGAACACCAGCATCCCTTCGGGTGTCACCCACTTGAACCAAATCCCATGATCAAATAAAATTTTAGACAAGAAGGAAAATTTCCGTCTTGCTTCTCGAATCTTTCTAGGAATCTGCTTCAAGATAGTGACCATTTTTTGTTGGTAGATTAAAGGGTTCCCTCTCTGCGCCTTCAAGATTTCCTCTCTGGTTGACCTTCTAACAAATTTCACATGTATCTCTCTAGGCACTTCATTTATCCTGGCATATGCTGAGTTAATTCTATAGGCTAGGTCAATGTCCCCCCTGATCTCATCTTTAGGTTTTTGTAAATAGTCTGCTAAAATTGTGCTCATAAGATCAGGGAGGCATTCACCAGGTTGCTCAAAAACATTCTGAAATCTCAAAAAGTATGTCATTCTTTCCATATCAATCCTAGACACATGCCCACTTGTTTCCTCAACCTATTTAGTAACATTTTTAATCTCTCCCTTAACCCCCACCAGCCCCCCTTCCAATTCTTCAGTCTTCTGTGTGATTTCCAGCACTTGCTTCCGTGTGTCCAATAGCTCCTTCTTGAAAATGATGTTTTCTGCCCTCTGGGCCTGAATTTCTTGAACCAAAGTTTGTATAACAGTTTCAAGAGAAGCCATCCGTTGTTCTAAACTTGTCAGTGCTGTTTCTTGAGCCATCTTAGCTTTTAGAGTCAGTGCCACCAAAATGGCGTTTTCAGGGTGGGGCTGGTGAGACTAACCGGGAGCCAAAAGTTCAGATCAAGGTTGAAACGTTGTAAAATTCAGGAACCAAGAGAGAGACAATTTTCCAACTCAATAGTTATAATAGCGAAGGTAATCCAGAAAGGAACCACAAATCCAACAAAAAAAAAATTCTTCATTAATATCCAGAGAGAGTCCCAATTGTAAAGAGACGCTGGGAATTTTCCATAGTTAAAATAGTCAGGCAGGGACAAAGAAAAGCCACTTTCCACCGCCCATCTCAGAGCCCAGAGGAGAGAGTAGAAAAATAAATTTTTTAACCAGCCAGACCTAGACACAATGTTGCAAGTAGCCGCATACCACTTTCCCTTGTTAGAGACAGTCCGGATTTAAGATTTCCGCTTTCTCTTCCAGAGAAGCCATTTTTAAGTGCCGCTTAAGTCCGAGGGGTTTTTTTTGGAAACAAACACCCCCCTCCCAGTCCGTTCAGCCTGGCTGGCAGCAAGGAAAAAAAGTCTTTTTAAAACTCTCTCCCTCGCAGCTGAAGCCTCGGCGAGCCTTCCGATCTCTTCCGCTCAGCCCTCTACATTGAAGTGAATGGCGCCGACAGCCGTTGGCGAAGGGAGAACCCCCCGCAGCATGTTCCTCCTCACCTAGGTTGCGGAGGGGATCGCTCTCCCCACCGCCGTGAGGAGGAACGTCTCCTCCGAGCCGACCCTACGGGAGACCTCCGGTAACCGGAGTGTCCCGCCCCCGTGGGGGGACAGAAAAGGCAACAAAGCGGCGAGCGAGCCCTAGGCTCGCCCGTCGCTGCTGGAGCCGGAACCGGAAGCCTTTAGTAACATTTTTAATCTCTCCCTTAACCCCCGCCAACCCCCCTTCCAATTCTTCATTCTTCTGCGTATTCTCCAGCACTTGCTTCCGTGTGTCCAATAACTCCTTCTTGAAGTTGATGTTTTCTGCCCTCTGGGCCTGAATTTCTTGTACCAAAGTTTGTATAACAGTTTCAAGAGAAGCCATCCTTTGTTCTAAATTAGTCAGTGCTGTTTCTTGAGCCATGATTAACTGTTAAAGTCAGTGCCGCTAAAATGGCGTTTTCAGGGTGGGGTTGGTGAGGCTGACCGGGAGCCAAAAGTTCTGATCAAGGTTGTAACGTTGTAAAATTCAGAAACCAAGAGAGAAACAATTTTCCAACTCAATAGGTATAATAGCGAAGGTTCTCCAGAAAAGAAATCACAAATCCAAAAGAAAAAAAATTCTTCATTAAAAGCCAGAGATAGTCCAAATTGCAAAGAGACGCTGAAAATTTTCCATAAACAAAATAGTCACTCATGAACAAAGAGAAGCCATTTTCCACCGCCCAGCTCAGAGCCCGCAGGAGAAAGTAGTGAGAGAAATTGTGTCAGCCAGACCTAGAAACATTGTTGCAAGCAAGCCGCAATCCACTTTCCCTTAACGCAAACAGTCAGGATTAAAAATTTCCGCTCCTCGCCGCGAGGAACCATTTCCAAATGCCGCTTAAGTCCGAGGTTTTTTTTTAAAAAACAAACACCCCCCTCCCAGTCCTTTCAGCCCAGCTGACAGTAAGAAAAAACAAGTTCTTGAACACTCACTCTCCCCTTGCAGCTGAAGCCTCGGGAAGCCTTCCGACATCGACGTTTAGCCCTCTACATAGATGTGAATAGCACCGTCCTCCTTAGGCGAAGGGAAAACCCCCCGCAGCATGTTCTCCTTCACCTAGGCCGAGGACAAGGGTCGCTTCCCCCACCGCTGTTTCAAAGTTTTGAGTGAAATAAATCAAAAAGACAGAAAAAAAGAATTAGAAAAGTCAGTCATAATCCAATCCTTTTCAGCGCAAACGTAAGTAACTATTATCAGTTCAGTCGGCCATTTCAAAACATTCTGTGAACCTGAGGAATCTCACACTTCAATTTACGTTCGCCGCTTATCTTTAACTTCAAAGCTTTGGTAAAAGAAAAAGGTTTCTTAGCAGAGTGTTTCAGAGACAAAATAAAGTACCTTCCCGAAGTATTCCAACAGATTTTTGCTTTCTTATTCTCCTTCGCCTTTGGTCCACCCTTCAGAAAGGGGGGGGATGCGATTCGTCTCCCTTCAGAGATTTTGCTTCGTGTCGGGCAGGGATCTTGCGTGGTCCCTGCACCCAGCGAAGATTTATCTCCTAATCACCACCTCTCCGGGGCGGCTTAGATTCCTTATGGAATCACAGGGGAGGCGAATTCCAGCCGGGTCCCTGCAGTTTAGGGAGCCCGGTTGTGTCGGCTCGGGAGGCTCCGCCTTCTTTTTCGTATTTGGAAGATGTTAAAAGCTAGGTGATTTGGACATAACTAGTAGGAAGATTAATGGCAAGCTAGCTTGATAAGGCTTGGAGAGTATGCCATATAGGTAGCCCAGGTACCATCCAGTAAGGACTGCTTTATAAGTAAGACCTCTTGGCCAAAAGATGTTACAAATTTGTCATACAAAATTGTATTAATAAGATAAGGTAAAGATTCCCCTTGCACATATGTGCTACGACTGACTGAAGAACTCTGTGGCCAAAGGCCGCTTCAGCAGAGGCGAAGGAGTCCAACATAGTGGCGAATGAAGGGCGAAGGGCTAGCCCAAGTGGCCGTCCTACAGATATCCTGGAGGGAAGCCTGTGCCACCCAAGCAGCCAAAGTAGCCGCACTTCTGGTGGATTGTGCGGTCAATCTGCCTGGCGCCAATGTGGAGCGAGACTGGTAAGCCAGAGCAATGCACACTCTTAGCCAACCACCTATAGTAAACCACCTTCCCCTGAGACGAGAGTTGGAAGGACACAAAAAGTAATTCCAAAGCTCTAAAGGGCAATGTCCTTTTCAAATAGATCCTGAGAGCCCAGCTCACATCCAAGGTGTGCCACTTACGCTCCAAAGGATGAGCGGGACGTGGGCAAAAATTTGGCAAAACCAGTTCCTGAGCCCGGTGGAAGCAGGAGCACACCTTGGGTATGAAGGAAGGGTCCAACCTCAAAATGACCCAATCCTGGTGGAAAATGCAGAGGTCATCTCGCAGAGTTAGAGTCTGGAGTTCGGAGATTCTCCACACACAGGTGATGGCCACCAGGAACGAGACCTTCAAGGTAAGGAATCTGAGAGAGACCTCCTGCAGTGGTTCAAAGGGAGGCCCAGTAAGGGAATCGAGGACCTTGGGCAAGTCCCAAGAGGGATACCGATGTACCGTCGGTGGTCTAAGTTTAGAAGCTCCTTTAAGGAAGCAACGCACCGTGGGCACTTGTGACAGTGAGAGAGAACCCCCGCAGGTTAAAACTGACGAGATAGCAGCCAGTTGTCTCCCTTGCTGAGGCCCTCCTGGAGGAAATTGAGAACTTGAGGAATTGTGGCCTTGGTCGGATTCAATGTCTTACTGGTACACCAGTAGCAGAAGGACCTCCAAGTGGAATTGTAGATGCACTGGGTGGAGAGCCATCTGGAGGACTAGATTGTCTGTATGACCCTCGAGGAATAGCTGTCCTCCCTCAGGACGCTCCGCTCAAGCGCCAGGCGATCAACTGGAACCACTGTGGGTCTGGGTGTTCCAGTGACCCCTGGCCAAGGGAGATCCTGTCCTGAGGGCTCCTCCAAGGTCTGACCACCGAGAGGGCCCACAAATCCACAAACCAAGGTCTGCATGGCCAATGGAGGGCTAGCAAGATGACCTCCGCCCTCTCTGCAATGATTCTCTGAATGACACGAGGCAGGAGAGGAAGTGGGGGGAAGACATAGAGGAGGCTGGATGGCCATCTGCACTGCAGTGCGTCCACCCTTTCCGATCCCTGTGTCGGGAAGCGGGAGAAGAATCGCGGGAGCTGCGTGTTGGGGGTGGCAAAGAGGTCGATCACTGGCATGCTGAAATGGTCCACAATGTCCTGGAAGATCGATGGGTGCAGGCATTACTCGGCATTGTCCACTACCTCGTGGCTGAGCCAATTCGCCTGCACATTCAACACCCCTGAGATATGTTCCACAGTCAGAGAGAGCAAGTTCCTCTCGGCCCAGAGACCCAGCTGTTTGGCTTCGAACATAAGGGATCGAGACCTGGTGCCCCCCTGGCGGTTTACATGTGCTTTGGCCAACACATTGTCCATTAGCACAAGGACATGTTTCCTCGCCAGTGAGGGAAGAAATTGGCGGAGGGCCAGGTTGATCGCCCGTAACTCCAGCCAATTGAAACTGTGTGCCAGGTCCAATTGATCCAGTGGTGGGTTCCTACCGGTTCGCACCGGCTCACATGAGCTGGTTCATAAAATTTAGTGATCTAGTGCGATCCGGTTGGATCGGTGGACATGGAAGTAACTTCCCGAATGCGTGGCTTGCTCCGTTCCTTGCATCTCGCTCACTCCCCTGCCTGTCTGCACTAAACCAGCCCAGCCCGACGCTCACTGATTGGCTGGACCCATTTAAAAGTGTTGCGCCAATGGCAACATTTCTCTTTTGAAAAGAGTCTTTCTCCTTAGAGACTTTCTCTGTTCAAAAGAGTCTTTCTGTTCCTTATTGGCCCTCC
Organism: Rhabdophis nuchalis; assembly: GCA_039707465.1. Lineage (NCBI taxonomy): Eukaryota > Metazoa > Chordata > Lepidosauria > Squamata > Natricidae > Rhabdophis > Rhabdophis nuchalis. The sequence goes on along the minus strand of CM077643.1, from coordinate 189,158,769 downwards.
TTTCTTTGCTGTGATTTGCAATCCAGCAAGCTGCTTCCCCCAGGTAAGCAACTTTGCTTAAGGGGGGTGGCGGCGGCAGGAGGCTAGCTTCGCGATGCCTCCTCGTGAAAGGCACAAGCTGCCACGTGGCAGAAAGGTGCTGGGTGAGGTGGAGGTTTCGCGTGGCTAGCGGGGGCAGCCCCCACCTCCCCTACGAAGCCTAAAGGCGCTGGGCAGCTGGGGAGGCTTCCCGGGCCCTTTAAGCCTAAAGGCGCTGGGTGGCTGCGGAGACTTCAGGCAGCTAGTGGCGGCGTCCCTGCCTCTCCCACTACTGCTAGCCGCATGTGAAAGACCCTGGCAGCTTCACTGCCAGGGCATTTAAATTTCGCATGGCTGAGGATGGGGGGGGACGCCGCTGCCTGAAATCTAAAGGGCCCAGCTGTGAAGCTGCCAGGGCCTTTCTCACGTGGCACAGTGCCAGGGGTAGCGTCCCCGCTTCTCCCGCCGCCGCTAGCCGTGTGTGAAAGTCGCCGGCAGCTTCACAGCCGGGCCTTTTAAATTTTGCGCGGTTGAGGAGGGTACAGGGGGGCTTTGCGCGGCTAGCAGCTGTGTCTCCCGCTGCCACTTGCACGGCTACATGGCTGAGGAGGGGGGGGGATGCGCTGCATGAAATTTAAAGGGCCCGGCTGTGAAGCTGCCAGGGCCTTTCACAAGTGGCGCAGCGCCAGGGGGGGCTTCGCGCGGCTAGCGGCAGCATCCCCGCCTCTCCCGCCGCCGCTAGCCGTGTGTGAAATTTGCCGGCAGCTTCACAGCCGGGCCTTTTAAATTTTGTGCAGTTGAGGGGGGATCAGGGGGGCTTTGCGTGGCTAGCGGCTGTGTCTCCCGCTGCCACTAGCCGCGTGTGAAAGGCGCTGGCAGCTTCACAGCCGGGCCCTTTAAATTTTGCGAAGTGGTGTCCTTCCCCCTCAACCACGTGAAATTTAAAGGGCTGTGAAGCTGCCAGTGCCTTTCACATGCTGGGGGGGGGGGGCAGGCTAGCTTTCGTGAGGGAAGGCTCGTTGCGAAAGCCGTGAGTTGGTTTATGCCACAATGGCCGAAAGCCCCCCCAGCTCCCCCCTCTCTCAGCCTCGCCTGGCTGGCTAAGCCTGCCAGCCTAGCTGACCAGGTTGTCCCTTCTCCCTCTAGTCAGGTAAGTTTACCTGTGTCCTGTTGCCTCATTGCCTGCCTGCTCCCTGCTGCATCCATCGCATCAGAGAACTACTGATTCTTCCTGCTTGTAAGTGACCCGGGTTATTTTCTTTCATTCTTTTAATGGTTTTTTAAAAGATTATTTTATTTATTGTGCATAGAATTTTTTGAGATTGTTTAGCTTAAAAGTGATGAGTAGAGAATTTTTTTAAATACTTTACTTCAATTTATTGTGTTATTCTACCCTTAAAATTGTTACGTTTTAAATTATTACAAGGAATTTCTTAAAATGGTTACAGTATAAATTATTGCTGATAGAGTTGCAATTGCGTCATTTTAAATTATTTTGTGTGGAATACCTTGACATGGTTACAGTATAAATTATTACTGGTAGAATACCTTGCAATTGTGTCATTTTAAATTACTGTGTGCTGAATACTTAACAATGGTTTTTAAGCATTTTTCTATTTACAGAATATCTTTTTTTAAATTAGGGAATTTTTATTTTTTAATTGTTTATAAAATATATGTACTACAACAAATGTTATTCCTTTTTACAAATGTTTTCTTTGAGATGCAATATGTTGCTCTTAAGTGTTCAGACCAGGTTTATGTGTCTCAAAGTGGCTGCTTTTCTATGGGTTCCCAATAGTTTGGAAAGAGAAGCCAGGGAGGCTCTTCGTTCCCTGGTTATTTGGCTAGCTAACGCCCTAAGGGATTCTTGGCATTCCTGTGATAAGAACACCCTACAATCAGTGGTGTTGATCAGCGCTCCAAGATGTACCAACCTAGTGGTTGGATGCAGATGGCTCTTAGGAATGTTGATCGAAAGCCGTGAGCTTGTAGGGCCTGAATGGTGGTGGCCAAGTCCCTGCGCACCTGGCTCGGGGATGCGGATTGGATAAGGATGTCATCTAAATAGGCATTCAGCCTAATGGGTACTTTCCGCAAATTGGCCAAAAAGCCTGCCAACACCTTAGTTAATACCCTGGGTGCTGATGAAAGCCCAAAGGGCAATACAGTGTACTGGAAGTGCTGTCCTAAATAAGAAAAATGGAGAAACTGTCTGGCGGGGTGAAATGGGAACGTGGAGGTAAGCCTCAGTCAAATCTATGGACGTTAAAAGGTCGCCATGTCAAATACCAACTAAAATAGACTGTAAAGAATGCATCTTGAAATGTTTATAACATACAAACTTTTTAAAGGTCCAGAATGGTTCTCCAGCCCCCCGAGGCTTTGGGAATAATGAAAATAATAGAGTAAAAACCCTGGCCGTGTTGGTCTGGTGGTACAAGTTCCACGGCCCGTATGTCCAGCAGATGTTGGATTGCCTCCTGCATGAGGCGCCGATCCCCTGGATTGGAAGAAACTGGACATGTCCTGAAGGGCCTAGGGGGATTGGAGAAAAACTCTTGGATGAGCCCTGTCCTAACAGTGGACCTAACCCATGCATCAGAGGTAGTTCTATCCCATTGGTCAGCGAAATGGGCTAATCTACCTCCAATGGGATAACTAGTGACCGGATGTTAGGTCTAGCGGTAGGACTGGTTCCTGCCCCCCCCAAAAGGGGCGCTTGGACTGCTTACTCTGCTGGTAATGGTCGGAGTGACCCCTATTTCTGGGAAAATAACTGCCCTGTTGCCTGTATCCCTGGGTCCCATAGTCCGCCCCCCAAAAGGATGAACCATAATCTTGGGATTGAAAGGACAATCCAAGGTCCTGTTCACGAAAGGAAGGAGCTGAGCAGTTAAAACCTTTCTTGGGCACTGTAGGGAGGATCTTCCTCTTGTCTTTATTCTCCACCAAATAGGGGTCTAGGGCATCTCCAAAGAGGGAGTTGCCTTTAAAGGGGGTAGAGGCCAGACACCACTTGTGATGTGCATCCGCTTGCCACTGCTTGAACCACAAAAGTCTGTGCAATGCCACTGATAAAGCCATGGCTCTGGAAGCAAATCTGGCAGACACGAGCGTGGCATCCGATGTGAATTGGACCACCGCCACTAGTTTGGTGATGTCCTGGCACGCACGCAGATTGGAAATGGGAATGCGTTGCTGTAGATCCTGAAGCCAGAGTAGGCACGGGCAGGTGAAGAAGGAGGCTGTGGTGGCGGTGCGGACCACCCACGCCACCGCCTAGTGACCTCTATGCAAGGTGAGGTTGGCTTTCTTCTCCTCTGGCTTCAGGACATCTTCCGGGTCCCCCGGCATATTGGCTGATGTGTAGAGGGCAATCACCGGGGCATCCACTGATGGAATGGAGAGAAAGTTGGACATTTCATTGTCCACGTTGAAATATTTTTATCTGAAGCTGAAGGTCCTGGACCAGAAGTGGGAGCCTCCCACTGACGCTGAACCAAGTCAATGAAGATCTTTGGCAACGGTATGGTTTCAGATGGCAGGGCCTGTTCTGCGTATAAGGTCTCAGCGGAGACCGCCATGGTATGTGGAGCAGTGGTAGCTGGTGTAGGGGGCCCTATCTTTGAGGCAGCCTTTGCCTTATAAAGTAATGATGGGAAAAGAGATGGGGGGAAAAGGCCAGAAGACGCCTTTTGTTCCGGCTCCCTGCCTACATCATTGAATAGGTCTACCTCTTTAATTTTGCCCTCTTCTGAATAAGATGATTGGTCTATGTCAGTGGTCGGCAAACCGTGGCTCGTGAGCCACACATGGCTCTTTGGCCCCTTGAGTGTGGCTCTTTCGCTGCGCCACCTCACGTTCCTTATCTTCTGGCCATGGCCCCACTCCATGGAAAACATAGGCACGCTCCGTACAAGTACAGCCCAGAGCAGGAGCAAAACCCCTCTCCCAACAGGCTCTTCCTCGCTCAGAGGGCTTTGGAAGGAAACCTCTGCAGGCTGTAGGTGTGCGTGCGTGCCTATGTTTTCCGGGAAGAAGAGGAACACGAGGGGGATTCCCTCTGCACGGATGGGCTCTGGACCTGCGGAGCCTCGTCCTTCTTTTTAGCCAGGCGACCTTTAACCAAGCGATCTTCGGCTGCTGCACAAGCCCTCGGGCACGCTCTGCCTTCTTCTCTCTGATAGCTGCCTGGTTAAAAAGAAGGACGAGGCTCCGCTGGTCTGGAGCCCCTCCGCGGAGGGGGAGGGATCCCCCTCATATTCCTTGTCTTCCCAGATCGGCTGGTAAGGGGACAGAAAAGGTTGTTCTCCTGTCCCAGGTTTCCGCTTCCTGGCTTCCAGCTTCTTTTGTTGAGCCAGCAATTAAGGTTCTTTTTTATGTAAAATGTCTTAGGAAAGATTGCCTGGTTTAAAAAAAGGACGAGGCTCCGCTGGTCTGGAGCCCATCCGTGGGAGGGGGAGACACACACACACACATACACACAGAGAGTGAGTGAGTGCAAAGACATGCAGACACACAGACAAAGAGGAAGGGAGGGGAGAGACAAAGATAGAGAGGGAGTGAGGGGAGAGAGACACAGAGATAGGGAGGGAGGAGAGAGAGACAGAGATACAGAGAGACAGACACAGAGAGAGAATGGCAGGGAGGGAGGGAGAGAGAGATAAAGAGCCACAGAGAGAGAGAGAGACAGGCAGACAGACGCAGAGAGAGAGAGACAGACAGACAGATGCAGAGAGAGAGAGACAGAGAGAAACAGAGAGAGAAAGAGAAAGAAGGGAAGAAAGAAAAGAAATAAAAAGAAAGTGGGAGACAGATGAAAGAAAGAAAGAGAACTTATGACCACAATTGAGCCCAAAATTTTGGTTGCTAAGCAAGACCGTTGTTAAGTGAGTTTCACCACATTTTCCAAGTTGGCCGCGCCCACCCGGTCACATGACCACTGAGCCACTCCCACAAAATAGGCCACACCTTCTGGCTCTCAAAATAAATTTCAATCATTGTATTGTTGATATTTGGCTCTGTTGACTAATGAGTTTGCCGACCACTGGTCTATGTCATTCTCCTCCTCTGGGTCCGCTGAGGTGACAGGCAGCGGATCAGCCATGGCGATAGGTAGTGGGTTGACAGAGGGTGTAAGCATTGGCTGTTGCTGTGGCAGGGCACCCCATTGTTGTAAGCCAGCTGCAATCCCTTGCGAAATGGCACTGGCAATGATGTCCTGAATATTTGCCATACCCAGTGCAGGCTGGGCTAGGGGAACTGCAGCTGGGAAGGCAGAGGAGCCTGAGAACTCGGAGCAGGGCCCCATATGCTGGAAACATCAATGGGAAATAAGGGGTTAAGTGGTGGTACCCTAACCTGCCTGTCTCCAGGAGACATCATTAATGACAATTGGACGTGGGGCTGTTGAGGCAGAGCCAAGGATTATGAATGCTTTCCAAGGCCTTGTCCTTTTGTTTCTCATACAGTGAGGTAGAGGTGGTAGACTTCTTAGACTTGACAGTCTTTAGTGAGGACTTTCCTGCCTTATTGTGAGTCTTGCCCTTCCCAGATTTGGTAGAAACAGTGGGCAAAGACTACGATTGAGAATCAGAGGGGCCTCGCTAGCCAGGGTGACAATGGGCTCCGCGGAAGGCACCGCAGCGCTGGGGGAAGCCTCAGAAGAAGTGGCGGCCGCCATTACGCGCGAGGCAGTTCAAATGGACGTTCATGCCTCAAATAGACGTTCGCGCATTTTCCTGCAGCTACAATAGCCAGGAAGCGCGCGCGACAAAAGGTGGCTGTCAAGGAGACTGGCAACACAGGCGGTCGGGTCGCTCCACGGCAGCAGAAAGAAGGCTGTGACTTGGAAGTCCATGCTGCCGCGGTTCGCTGCTCTACTGTTCGGGAGCGGCAGAGCGTTCGCCTGACCGAAGATCAAGAGCCCAGCTGGCCGCGACGGAAGGGAGGACTCCCCTGCTGATTTGAAGCAATTCGCGCCTTTCCCAATGAGTGGAGGGCAACCGCCCAAGATTAAAGTACTTGCCGGCTGCGCTGGAAAGGGCGATCTCCGATAGCGGTGGATGGAAAAGGCAGCTGCCCCAGCCTCCGGGAGTCACCCAAGCATTAATGCCCTGCAAGGGTTTACAGGCGACGGCCTGCTGGACTTGCTGCCTTTGGGGGGACAGTCAGCCAGGCAGAGACACGTCAATTTTTGAAGGGGCCTCAAAGCACCGGTAAATGTACTCATGAAGAATTCCAAAGGACTGGAGAGAGATTAAGATGCAGCAGTCCTCATTGAGGGATTGAGTCTGAAAACTGGGTCTGCCTAGTGATGAGGGCGGGACTTAAACTTTGTTCCAGACTCAGTCCTCCAATGAGTGGATGAAGGTTTACCCAATCTAGATGCTGCCTCCACCACTATGGAGAAAATAGGATTTCCTCTTCCACAGACCCACTCCTTTTGCTAGCTGTATGATTATTCTCTAATTATGATTTCCCCCCCATCAATAGTTGATCAGATAATGCTTTGATGCACCAAAAAAATCAGAGGCCAATATATAGGATTGTTGTAACCCCAGATATATGATTTTGAAGTTGGCTTATTGATATCTTAATAACAGGTTAAGTAATGATTTACTTAAATTGTTGATCTTTAAAAAGTTTAATGTGACCTAAAGTCAAAATAATTATCAATCTAACGGTAACCAGAAGGATAATACATATATCTACATACATGCATACAGCAAGGAATCAAACGTTTTTCTTCAGAATTCTGGGACAGAATTTGTTTTGTCCCCATAAGAATAGCCTTGTGGGAAATCTGAGCCAATTTGGGGGCTAGAACTGTTGTTGCTGGCTCTTTAGCTTGTTCATTTGGCTAGACACCATATATAGTGGAGAAAAACTGACTCAGCAGTTACACTTATATTCCCTCTCTGTCCATCATTTCTTATCCTATCATTAGAATGAGAAGGTGGAGCCACAGATTGAAAGCCTCTGTCTAGATATAAACAATAACACTGATTAAAATGGCATCATTTGGCCACAGGAGATTTGGCAGTGTAGGCTGCCCATTTTTCATTCAAATCTGCTGTTTAGAGAAGTAGCTTCCAGCTCCTAATAGATTGAATCACCATTAAGCCAGTGAAGTCATACAGGAAAAGAAACTCCGAAGTGCAGATTTCTTATTAAGGGAAATAGATTGTTTGCCTGCTGATGTGAACAGTTGCTCATTGACGCTTAGAAGAAGACAATTTTCTCTGATCACTGAATTACACCTGGCTGATTGGGCCGAAATAGATGACTAAAATGATTAAAAATAATGAATATTAATAAGCAATGTAAGATGATTAATACTAAAGGAAAGTTTCTTCTCAATAGAGATAATAATTTGAGTGTGTGATGTATTTGTTTTCACCAGGCTTACTTCAACCCCATGTCTGCTTAATCTCACCATATATTTTTCTTAAGAACCCCTTGTTTATAATAAGACCTTTATATAAGAACAATATGGCAGTTGTAATTTTCTCTCTCTAAAGGCCATTTATAGGGCTGTTGGGTTTATGATGAGCCACTTGATTAACTCTTTTGGCTTATAGATGAAACTAAATAACTACATCTTATTTTAAGAGCCTTGCTGTTCAAATAGAACAAGATTCATCTCTTTTTGTAAGCACTGCTGTATAGTCACAAATCTTGATTGTCAACAGAACCTCAGACCAATTTCATAACCATCCTACTTCTGCTTATGGGATAAGAAACCATCTTGTGGTCCACAGCAATACACTTGTATCTTATAGGAGTTTGAAATTTGGTACATAGCTGAAAATAATAAACTTGCACAAATTAAGAAAGCTGCACAAAATTGCATATACACATTTGGGGGAACACTGCACCAAGACAAAAGTGCTTGCTTTAGACAGTTTTAGGAAAGGTGCAGACTAAACAAAAATTGACCAACAAAGGAAAATATGCATTCCAATATATGTGAAATTTTGATTTTTGTATATTTTTTAGAGGGAATTGAATTTGAAAAGTGATAAAAAGATAGTCAAGAATCCAAAACAACAAAACATGAACATGAAATTAATGTGTCACAATTCATCCAGGAAAGTACATAATACTAAAATGTAAAATAAAGGTTAAGGACAAGGATAAATAAAAGGGAAACCATTTCTGAAATCTTGCCAAGAAAACTGCAGGGACTAAAGTGTTAAAGTTCGTAGGAAAGGAGTCCGACTCAGGCTTAGTCATAACTGGTTCTTTATTCCAACTATGTACAATTCAAAAGTGCTGAGAAAAAGCCGCGGCTTTCCTGCCTGACAGCTATTTATATTGAGCTGTCAGGCGGGAAACCCTCAACGAGGCGGTAAGACTGATTCTGGCCAGTTGCGTCTTAACCAATCAGACGCGACTGCCTTGCAACAATTGTATCAAGCAATTAAGCTAAATCCGGCCAGTCGCGTCTTAACCAATCAGACGCGACTGGCTTTTAGCAAGGAAGTGAGTCAAGTAAAGTTCAACAGACTTACTGGCACGGTCGTAAATCGAGGATACAACATAAAGGAATTTTAAAAAAAAGATATAAAAGAAAAAGATACAATTAATCCAAGTCAACTGGCAATAAGAAAATACTCTTCTGTGCAATTATACTCGTGATGAAACAAATACTCACAACTGATCAGTCATGATGCTTTTTCAAGAAATACATAGGAAAGAAAAATATTTCATGATCATTTTCTATAATTGTCACAGCTGTGCATGTCTTTTTTCGTATACTTTACTCACACTATCAATAGTTAAGTTTGTTATGTACCCAAGATTTGAGGAAGGGGAGCAATGGCACTCAAATCATGCCAGGTGCTATTCCAGTATAGTGGATTTTTGACTCCTATAACTGTTTACGCTGCTATTTAGAGATTATGAGAGTCAGTTAGAAAAAGTGTAGCCCAGACTTGACTGAAGAAAAAGTTAAAATCTGGAAAGGAATTTCTTAAATTGGACTCCTTTCCCATCAATTTAACACAGTGCAGAAAAGTCCCTAGAGTGGTTTCATGTTTGGTTGTTTGCTTGCTTGAATTTATAAACAGCCTTTATTCCCATGCTCATAGTGGCTTAGAACAATAAATATATGTGTACCACGAGGGTGGTTTGATTCAGAGGCATCTAGTTACTAGTTTGCTGCATATACTGTATACTTAAGGTGACCAGACATCCCGCTTTTGGCGAGACAGTCCCGCTTTTCAAGAATTTGTCCCGTGTTCTCTTAAAAATGTCCCGATTTTTACTTGGGGTGGTGGGGGGGGGTTGGTGGGCAGCGGGCACTCTGCAAACACTCAAAGGCGCGGCAGGAAGCAATGGCTGGAGTGAGCTGATGGGCAGGTGGAAGGGGAGGGCCGGCGAGGGTGGAGCCAGGCAGGCAGCAGGCGGCAGAAGAGGAGGAGACCTGTGCGCACCAGAGCTGCAACCGGAGCCTGCGCAGCCCTGAACTTTGCGCCGCCGCCATAATGCGCTGAGAGTGGCCAGCCGGAAGCCCCACTGCCGCCCGCCCATCCCGCCATGGGCACCCGGGACGAGCAGGGAGGGGAGGCGGCAGCGGTGGGGCTTCCGGCTGGCAAATCTCAGCGCATTGTGGCGGCGGCACAAAGTTCAGGGCGGTGCGGGCTCCAGCTGCAGCTCCGGTGCACAGGTCTCCTCCTCTTCCGCCGCCTGCTGCCCGCCGCCTGCTGCCTGCCGCCGCCTCTGAGCACGTGCAGAGCACCCGTGGCCACCCGGTCCCGCTCCGCCGCCCCACCAGATGCCTACACCTGCAAGTGCCCTGCTCGGGGGGGAAGGGAGGGGGTTAGCCTGCGCCCCCCCCACCAGACGAGGAGGCCTCTGCAGTGGCTGCGGAGCGGGAAAGTCTGCTTCCCCCCATTGATGGTGTCCCGCTTTAGTAAACTTGAAATCTGGTCACCTTACGTATGCTATATTTAGACAAATCAAATCGGGGTGTCCAACCTTGTCAACTTTTAAGACCTGTAGACTTCAACTGCCAGAATTCTCCAGCCAGAATGGCCAGGTGCAGAATTCTGGGAAATGAAGTCTTCAAGTCTTGAAGTGGACAAGGTTGGACAACTCAATTTGATTTGATCTAAATAGTAATTTATAGATTTTAGTGTTGTCAGTATACAGTATATGCAGCAAACTAGCAACTGAATGGAATTTGTTGTGTCCTAACAATAGAAGTTTCCACTCCAGTCCACAGCTGATGGAGTAACCTGAATGGCCGGCACCAGGGCCGGCTGTGATTGGTCGATTCGTACCGGCGGCTACTTTTAAAAAGGGGCTGCCGCTGGCTGCTTGTTACTTGAGCTATACCAGGGGTGTCCAAACTTGGGAACTTTAAGACTTTTGGACTTCAACTCCCAGAATCCCCCAGCCGGCTTTGCTGGCTGGGGAATTCTGGGAGTTGTAGTCCACAAGTTTTAAAGTTCCCAAGTTTGGACACCCCTGAGCTATACCTTGCCAATAAAGAGCTGAAATCATTCCTATTGTGTCCTTCCTTTACCCGATCTAACAGAATCAGTGCTTATTTCTGTGATTTTACATTCACATGCCAAACACGTTTGTTAGTTCTGTTCTTTGCAGAACAGCCAAAAGTTGTTGGGCAATCTCAGGCAAAGCTCCCTATAGGCCAATGGTGGGTTTCAATTTTTTAAGAATCCCTTCTGTAAATGTGGCCTGCTTTGTGGGAGTGGCTTGGCAGTCACGTGACTGGGTAGGCATGGCCAACTTGTAAAATGTGGTGAAACTCACTTAACAACGCTCTTGCTTAGCAACCAAAATGTCAGCTCAGAAACTGGCATTTGAAGCATGCAAGTCTTAAAGCTGTCAAGACCCTTGCACCCCTAACCCGTTAGAAAAATTCCCCAGAGGTGTTCAAACTTGACAGCTTTAAGACTTGTGGACTTCAACTCCCAGAATTCCTCCTCTCGCTCTTCCTCTTGATGATGTGGGACGGGTGGGGGGAGGGAGCTGGAACCGGTTCTAAACAGCACTGTAGATTTGTGGAACCTCTTCTATAGAAGAGGCTAGAACTGGCAGGAACCCTGCTATAGGCACATAGGGGCTCCCACACCTCTAGGAATTCAATGGGTAGGGCTGATCAGTCTCCAGATGCTAAGTACAAAAAAAGAGTTCTCATTTTAATGTCACAGAAAAATATTAATTGTACCTTTTTCTTTTCCAACTTTACAAAGATGTCCCTACTTCAAGATAGGAGTTAAAATTTGCATCCACAGTGCAGAAACCCAACTATAATTTAAGAGTGCCAATTTGCAGCGCAATAAAGAGCGATGTATGAAGCACTTTAGAAACCAGATAAGAAATCTAATGCTTGATGAGTTCATATAATTGAACTCCTTCTTTTAGTATGAATTAGACTTCATTTCAGACTTTTACAGCTATTAGAGATAAGAGAAACAGAAATAAAATTACTACAATGTTTCCCTTCAACATCCTTTAATTTGTGACTGTTAAATTTTTCTAGTTTGTAATGGTCACAAAAAAAGCCCCTCACCTTTTAAGGCAGAAAGGATCCTAATGGTTATATTCTTTGACCTTCCATATAGCACAAGCCATTAACTTTATCTGGGCCACAAATTTTTGGGTTATAGGAAAATTTGCTTTTCAGAAAAAAAAAGGGGGGATTTGAAAGTTAATTACTTGCACACCTTCATTCCCCTTGGATGATTTAGGCTGAGGGATAAGAATCCCCAGTCCAGTGATAAAAATTGAAGAAATCTGGCTTACCTTTTGTTCAACAATCAGCTCAGTGTGATTTTAGATCAGCTCCAGATCTATTATAGTTATGGATGGTGAAAGCTCTTACCTTCCATTACCTCTTTACCAGGTAAGCATCCTGCTTCCTAAAATTCTCATTGAAGCTTTCTTGTGTGGTTCACAGGACCAAGGATACAATTCTACAGCATTCTTTTGAATTTTATTGTAAACCACCTTGACGTTTTTTAAAAGATGTGGAGATAAAAATATTTTAATAAAAGACAACAAGTATAAGCTTGTTAGGCTATCAGTGTTAGCTGGCAATCCAGAAATAATTCTGTTTCTGGGATTTTAAGTGCTGAGCTAAACATAGTCATGCAAATCCAGCCGTTAGTTAGTTAGTTAGTTAGTTTACACAACCAACAAACCGGTTGTTAAGGTAAGTGCAGCCTACCTCTGACTTCACCTGCAGTTTTATAAATGTAAGGAACAGAGAAAGCAAAGAGCATTTAAAAAGTAAATATTTTACCCTCCCTGCCAAGCAAAACATATTTCAAAGAGGAAATTGATATTTTCTAAAAAGTGTTCAATATTTTGTACCTGGAGTATTTCCCTGCACTTACTGCACCCTCAAATACAACTTAATCTTGAATACATAGTTTTGACTTCAAACCTCGTATTGGAGGTATACCTCGTATATCCATTAAAATGTCCCAATTGCATGCTACTGAAAATTCCATATGTGTCCACTACAGTAATGGTATCCTATTATTTTCACTACCGGTTCAGTAGCAGGAGCGTGCATGCCTCGGCATGCACAACAGAAGGTCCGTGATGATGTCTAGGTGAGTGGGCGGAACCTAGCATCTCCGCCACTACCGGTTCACTTGAACCGGTGCAAACTGGCAGCATACCACCTCTGGTCCACTAGCCTAAAAAAATGAGGATGTACATATTTCCCAGAGAAGAGACATACCACACTGAAATCGCACTTTTTCATTCTGTGCACCTTGTACATCCATCCTGCTCTTAGATAAGACTTTTCCATATATGCTAACTGGAAATTGATAGCTCATGGACTTAAGTAGCTGGTTGTAGTCATTAAATCGAGACTACATATGCATTTAAAACCATTCATCTAATCAATGTCTCTTCAATTGGATGTGAGAATTATGCATTTTCTTTCAGAAACATCTGAATTTGGATACGTGGAGGCATGCAGGTTTTTGTAATTAGGTAGGGTCTCTTTTATATTTTATTTTTTATTTTTGAATAGTAGCAAAAGTAAGATGAGATTGAGCTAGAGAATAGTGCAAGCTGAATTTTTAAGGTATTCTAATTTATTACCCTCTATTCAATTAGACACAACTACATTAGGATGGATTTTCTATCTACCTTTGATCTATATGAGGACCATAGGCTGTATTTTTAGGAAACACGATTTTCCTTATTGCCATCCCATTGACAAAATAAGTTACTTCACATAATACATTTTCGTAATCCTGTGATCTTTCTTCTTTAGTTTTACTTTATAATTGTTTTTATGCTTTATTTAACACATGTGCGCTCAAAGCTCGAGCTGTAAAACTAGGTAAAAACTGCCCAAATTTGCTTGCTAGAAGGCATCTCTCATGGATGGTTGGATTATATCAGTAATTCTCAAACTCTGGTCTGAGGACCTCTGGGGGAGGTTCCCCAAGACCCCCTCAGAGGTCTGTGAATTTAAAATTATTTGCCAGCCTATGTTAATATCATATTAAATCCAATATTAAAATCCCATAAAAATTGGGAGAAATCGGGGGTGAAATCCAGCAGTTTCTGACAGGTTCTGGAGAACCGGTAGTGGAAATTTTGAGTAGTTCAGAGAACCGCCAAATGTCACCTCTGGCTGGCCCCAGATTGGCGTGGGATTGGAGATTTTGCAGTATCCTTCCACTGCCACGCCCACCAAGCCGCACCCACCGTTACACCATACCACGCCCACCAAGCCATCCATGCCCACAGAATAGGTAGTAAAAAAAATGAATTTCACCATTGGGAGAAATGGTAGTTGCAGCAAATGTTTCAATTTTAATTTTTAATACTGTAAATATGGATAAATATAACCCTGCAAACAAACTCTTTTGGGGTCCTCCATAATTTTTAAAAGTGGGAAGGAGTCATGAAAATAAAGGTTTAAGAAATACTAGAGTAGACAATCCATCCTTCCAGTATTTTCCAACTTTACATTCCTATGATTAGCAACTCATTTGGATTTAAACCTTCAATAGTTCTGATGTTATAAAGGGAACTGAGAGTTTCCAACCTCATGGGGTTTTTTTTGTACATGTTAATGGAGAAAGTGAAATTTAAAGGATAGGGTCAATGAATGCCTAGATATTTAATTCTTTGTATAACTGAGCCCTAAGTAGCATTTACACATGATGCCCAATGAGTACAAGAAGACATAAACAATCTTACCCAGACAACAGACTGTTGGATGGAAATTGAATTTTTATATGTTATATAAATAAAATAGAAAGAAGAAGGCATAAACAACCTTAAACTGTTGATTCCTCTAGCTTTCTCTCCTCCTTCACGTTCACAATTCTGCTAAATTAGGATTTGGATCACATGTTATCTGAAATAACATACACCTTTTAATCAGCTAAACTGGTTGAGCAGAAAGTTATCTACCAGACAAAGCGAGCAATTAGTCCATTAAATGAAGACCAAATGAGCATGAACTTACCTCTTGTATTGCTTCCCTTATGCTCTCATTTCAAGATTTTCTTGGGATATGATTATCCCCATATCCGTGTTCCAAAAGTACAACAGTATTAAATTATTTTTACAGTGAGAAGCATCATGTAGAAACAAAGAATATAATCAAATTTACTGAAATAGGTGCCAAAGACATTAACCGCCGACCATGAAAACAGCAGTGTTTCCAGACAGATGGCTCTTAACAAGGAAAAGATAATATCTGGCTTTTCCGATTAAGAGATTTTCTGCAGTCGTAATAAACCAAGCATTGGGGGAAAACCTGAGTGGCCAATAGCAAGAACAATATGAGAGCACAGCAGGAAATGTTAGCCTTTGTCCACATCTTTCATACTTACAGCTCCTTGAATGAGAGGCACCCACAAAAATACAGAATTTTAGGGGGAGCTATTTTTCCCTTAAAGGTGAGCAAAACATTCACAATATGAATTAGCCACTAGCAGAGTTTAATTGGCAAATATGGTTTAATAATATAGTTCATACCAAGCTGTTGAATTTTTTTGAGGAAAAAAAGCAAACCATATATCAGTACCCCGTATAGAATTATATTAAAAATATGTTATTTCCAATTTGGTGAAAGAACAACACAGAAAGGAAGGTGGAGAAAAAGAAAGTGATCTGTTTGTCGGGAATGCCTTCTGTGGGGTGGGGTACTGGCCTTTACAATAAATCTTTTGTGATTTGTATACAGAGGAGAGTTAAAGGAATGGGTGTGCAATGTAATGCACCAAGACATGAATTCATTGGTTCTGGGACTAATCCAAGCTTACTGGTGTTATTGGTGATATAAGTGAAAGACCCAGATGATTCTTCATTGCTAAGAAGGAATCTAACATAAACATCTATATAAATAAAGATTTAAAATAGTTTGTGCAAAGCCGCTAATCTCAGAAAGTACTGTACCGATCGGCATCAAATTTTCACACAATGTTCCCAAGAACTTCTGAAGCAATCATACGTACAGTTTGTTTGGCTGGCACACCTGTGCCATGTGCAAGCAGCACAAATGTAAAAGGTATGCACTTCTGAGATTTTCACCTCCCTTAAGCTCCTCCCACCTGGCTGCTTCTTATGCTGCGTCACGCACACACCCCTCTCCCGTGCTTTCAACGTCACATTTCCAACGGTCATTTCCTCTGCAACCGAATAACCCTTCAACATTCCTTTACACATGGCACACTCCCATGTGGTCCATTTTTGGTCCCAGGAGGCTGCAGGCAGACCTACTAGGCCCAAAACAAGGCGCAGGGGGTGGCAAACTCCCATGTGGCTAATTTTTGGTCCCAGAGTGCTGCCTGGAGGCCTACTAGGCCCAAAACAAGGCGCAGGGGCCATGTGGCCCCTTTTTGGTCCCAGGAGGCTGCATGGTAGGTAGGGAGGGAGAGGGATAGAGAGAGAGAGAGAGGGAAAATATGGTTGGTTGGTTGGTTGGTAGGTAGGTAGGTAGGTAGGTAGGTAGAGGGATAAAGAGAAAGAGGGAAAAATACAGTAGGTAGGTAGGTAGAGGGATAGAGTTAGGGAAAAATACAGTAGGTAGGTAGGTAGAGGGATAGAGAGAGGGGGAAATACGTTGGGTAGGAAGGTAGAGGGAGAGAGGAAGAAATACAGTAGGTAGGTAGACATGGTTATACAGTGGTTGTCTGTACATGTTTGTGTGTGAAGGTGTAGATGTACACACAGATTGGTTGGCCATTTAACTAGACTGGGCCACAGCAACACATGGCCGGGTACAGCTAGTATTCAAATAAGGATGAAACTTTACTTGGAACAAAGTAAAAGGTGCTTGAAAAGCCAGCATTCATTCCCTAGGAGAGAAATCATGTTTTATCTGGATTCAACTCCAAGTGGGAAAAAAGACATGGAGACATGGAGGCTGCTTGGAAAGATGGTTTAATGGTGGACATGACTACATGGTTTGAAGTCCTGGGGAAAAAGGTGATCACATGCTTTCAGATGTTGGGTGAAGAAGAAGAAGAGAGAGAAAGAACGGCTGAAAGTTCCTGGCTTTATACTCTGTTTGGCCCCACCTCCGTCTTTCCTGTTCCTGTGTAAGAAAATGCATTCTGATTGGTTGTCAGACTCCCATGGGGCCATGCAGGGGTGACTCTAGGCCAGTGATGGCGAACCTATGGCACGGGTGCCACAGGTGGCACGGGGAACCATTTCTTAGGGCACACGAGGTGTTGCCCTGTCAGCACTAGCGTGCATCTGTGCGCTGGCCAGTTGATTTAGGCTTTCTTTTGAGTCCATTTTTCGCCCTCTGGAGATTTCAGAGAAGCTCCTGAAGCCTCTGGAGGTGGGGAGGGGAGGTTGTTTTCACCCTCCCCAGGCTCCTAGAAAGCCTCTGGAGCCTGGGGAGGGCGAAAAAAGTACACCAAAAGCAGAGTATCGTGCACATAGCATTATGGGTGTGGCACGCCGACGCATGACCCCCCTGTGTTCCCCTCGCTTTTGACACGCGAGCCGAAAAAGGTTAGCCATCACTGCTCTAGGCTCTCTTTGAGTCCAAGTTTGAGTTTCCTGATGCCATGGGGTGAGTGGGGCAAAGGGCTAATACTATCATGCCATAATCCCATCACCCTGGATCTGAAGGGGAGAGCTCTTTATTATGTAGAATAGACTGGCTTAGGCATTTTAAAGACCCAAGAAAAGTGGGGGCTGTAAGAGTGAGTCTGTTTCCTGCCTAAAAACCTGTTTCTCCATTTCTGATCCAGGGAAATGTAATATTCTGCCTTTTCAATATTTCCTAGGATATTTCATTTTTCTAGAAGGGGGGGGGTTAACTTCCTACAGTCTGACAGAAAGAAATAAGCCATGATCAAAGAGCTTTTACAATAGCGCTGCTGCTTATTTCTTTTTAATAATCAATAAGTGAACTATCATGAAGCTAAGAATAGACATACAAAATCTGTTTCTTGAAAGAAGGAAAATATAGCACTTATTGATCAAAAATATCTGCAAAAATAGTAACGGAAGTTAGGAAAGCCATTCTGTCAAATTAATTTGCTTAGAATAAGACTACAAATATGGATCTGGGAGCACAAAGAAAATAAGTAACTAAATAGGTGATGGAAAAGGGTTAGGATATCCTGCCCTTTTTTTATTCTTATAAATAACTCAAGGTGGTGAGCATATCCAATACCCCTTCCTCCTCCCATTTTTTCCACAACAATCCTGCGAGATTAGTTGGGTTAAGACAAGGTGACAGGTCCAAAGTCACCCAGTTGGTTTAATGGCTAAGGCAGGATTTGAACTCACAGTCTCCTGCTTTTTAGCCCAGTGCCTTAACCACTAGACCAAACCAATTCTATTAATGAAGAACAACGTGTTTCTGCCTTCCCTGGTTTCCGACAACATACATTGACAATATGAAGACAATATTAATATCAAGACAATATTAGTGCAATCTAGTTACTGAAGAAGTTGTTGGCCACTACATTATATATCCTTTCTGGAAGAGAAGGAGCAGAGATAGAAGACATATTAGTGTGCTCTGGAAATCCTTCTGTGCATGAAAGAGTTGCTCCCCCACACAAATGTTTTTCTACTACTTTGCAACTACAGGCATCAACTGAAAGCCAACAAAAGATATTTGGATGCATTTCTGGAATGTTGGGTTTATAGTTTAGGAGCAAGTGAGAAAAAGAAATCCCTGCCCAAGAGCCCAAAGAACGGCTGCTAAGGGCAAAGTTACTGTATTTTTCGGAGTATAAGACGCACCGGAGTATAGGATGCACCTTAGTTTTGGGGGAGGAAAATAGGAAAAAAAAATTCTGTCTACTAGGTATTCATCTGGCTAGCGTCCTTAGTCTGGTCAGCTTCAGCACATAAGTTTGCTGGTTTTGAGTGTGAGTGTGCGTGCTTTTTAGCCCCTGGTTGGGGATAAAAAAACAGTTTCTAAGGCACAGCTGATCGTTGGAGGGAGCAGCAATGAATAAAGCAGGCAAAGCACAGAAGATCACTTCAATCGTTAGCACCTCATTAGGGCTGAAAAAAAGTTTCTAAAAAGCTACATTGGGAGTATAAGGCACCCAAATTTTCAACCTCTTTTAGGGGGGGTGGGAAGGGCATCTTATACATCGAAAAATATGGTAATAATAATAATAATAATAATTTAATTTTATAACCCGCGCTCTCTCCCCTAGGGGACTCGAGGCGGGGCACAGGCAATTAAAATACAAGAACAAAATACAAACTACAAAATTAAAAGTAAATTAAATTATTCCTGCGCTAAAACCCAAATGCTAAACTAAAAATTACCCCTAAAACCCCCTAACCTAAAAAGAGACTACCCAAGGCCGGCCAGGCGAAAAAAGTGTGTCTTTAGTTTTAAGCGGAAGGAGCGGAGGTCCGTGGTTGTCCTAATATCGGGGGGAAGGTCGTTCCAGAGGGCTGGGCCCGCCACAGAGAAGGCCCTTCCCCTGGGCGTCGCCCACTGACAAAGTCTAGTGGACGGCACCCGGAGCAGTCCCTCTCTGTGGGAGCGTATCGGCCGTGAGGATGTATGAGGCAGGATCCGATCCCGCAGATAGCTAGGTCCCGAGCCATGGAGCGCTTTAAAGATGATAATTAACACCTTGAAGCGCACCCGGAAGACGACAGGTAGCCAGTGCAGCTCGCGCAAGAGCGGTGTTACGTGGGCAAACCTAGAGGTGCCCATAATTGCTCGCGCGGCTGCGTTCTGGACCAACTGAAGCCTCCGGGTGCACCTCAAGGGGAGCCCCATGTAGAGAGCATTGCAATAATCCAGTCGGGATGTCACGAGAGCATGAGTGACTGTGCGAAGGGCGTCCCGATCCAATAGGGGGCGCAGCTGGCGTACCAGGCGGACCTGGTAAAACGCCCTCCTGGCCACGGCTGTCACTTGATCTTCCATGGACAGCCGGGTATCCAGGAGGACACCCAAGTTGCGCGCCCCATCCACAGGGGCAGGATGTTCGCCCCCTATGGCCAGAGATGGAATCATCTGGTTGAATCGGGCAGCCGGAAACCACAGCCACTCGGTCTTGGTCGGGTTGAGCCTGAGTCCGTTACTCCCCATCCAGATCCGCACGGCTTCCAGGCACTGGCACATCACCGCTACGGCATCGTTGGGGTGGTTTGGGGTAGATATGTACAGCTGGGTGTCATCAGCGTACAGATGGTACTCTACCCCAAAACCACGGATGATCTCACCCAGCGGCTTCATATATGCATTAAACAGGAGAGGCGAGAGGACCGACCCCTGAGGCACCCCACATGTGAGGGGTCTCGAGGTCGACCTCTGCCCTCCTGCCAACACAAATTGCGATCGGCCAGAGAGGTAGGAGGAGAACCACCGTAACACGGTGCCTCCCACCCCCAACCCCCCCAGCCGATGCAATAGGATACCATGGTCGATGGTATCGAAAGCCGCCGAGAGGTCTAATAGGACCAGGATGGAGGAACAACCCCCATCTCTGGCCCTCCAGAGATCATCGACCAACGCGACCAATGCCGTCTCGGTGCTATGCCCGGGCCGAAAGCCGGACTGGCGCGGGTCTAGATAATCAACTTCCTCCAGGTGACGGGGAAACTGTTGTGCCACCACACTCTCAACAACCTTCGCCAAAAAGGCAAGGTTGGAGACTGGACGGTAGTTGTTTAAAAGAGCTGGATCCAAAGAGGGCTTCTTAAGGAGGGGCCTCACCATAGCCTCTTTTAGGGAAGCAGGCAAGGAACCCTCACTCAAGGATGCGTTGATAACCTCTTGGAGCCTGCCTCGTGTCACCTCCCAGGATGCCAGTACAAGCCAGGAGGGACACGGATCCAATAAACATGTGGTGGCTCGCAGTCGCCCACGTAACCTGTCCATATCCTCGGAAGCAACGGAGTCAAACTCCTCCCAAACAAGATCCGCCTCGCGGCATTCCACTGGACCAGCAATGGGGGCTAACTCATTCTGTATCTGAGCGGTTTTCTCCTGCAGATAAGACACAAATTCCTCTGCTCTACCCTGTAACGGGGCTTCCCGCACCCTCTGTTGAAGGAGGGAGCGGGTCACCCTAAACAGGGCGGCAGGGCGGTTATCTGCGGATGCTATGAGAGTGGCGCAATGATGGCGTTTGGCCACTCTCAGCGCCACAATGTAAGTCCGTAAATGGGCTCTTACCTGTGTCCGGTCAGATTCAGAGCGGGAAGCCCTCCATCTTCTCTCTAGGCATCTCTTGTGGCGTTTCATCACCCTTAGCTCCTCGGTAAACCAAGGGGCCAGGGTGGCTCGGCGCCACACGAGAGGCCGCAAGGGCGCGACCCGATCCAAGGCTCCCGTGGTCGCAATATTCCATGCGGCCACGAGGACCTCCATCGGGGCGCGGGTCAGGGGTACAGGAAGTGGCCCAAGCGCCGCCTGGAACCCGTCTGGGTCCATCAGGCGCCTGGGGCGGAACCAGATTGGTGATTCAGGTTCCGCCTCCCCGCGGAGGGGAGCAGCGGTCGGAAAGTCGAGCTGGAGAAGTGAGTGGTCTGACCATGACAAGGGCGTGATGACTATATCCCCTATACCCAGATCACTCGCCCATTGGCCAGAGACGAAGATGAGATCTGGTGTGTTTCCACCCTCGTGGGTGGGGCCTTGAATTACTTGGGTCAGGTCCATGGCCGTCATGGAAGCCATGAACTCCCGAGCTACCTCGGATGATACGCCAACCGTTGGCAAGTTGAAGTCCCCCATGACTAAAAGTCTGGGGGTCTCAATTGCCACTGTAGCGATCACCTCTAGGAGCTCGGGCAGGGCTGCTGCTGCATAGCGAGGAGCCAGGTATACAACTAGCAAGCCCAACTGCCTCCCTAGGCCCCACTTCACGCAGAGGGACTCACAACCAGTGGTCTGTGGCACAATGGTTTCTCTCGGCTCAAGAGCTCCACATGAGGCAATATAGAACCTAATAATAATAATACTCTATCCCAGAAACCGTTGGTTCAATAACAATTTTACTGTTTAGCTATTCACAGTATTTTTGCATAGACTTGTGAGTGCGTAGACTTGTGAGTGCAACGTTCAGAGGCAAGGGGAAAGTCTGTTCCCCAAAGAAATGCAGCTGTATCCAGACTTGGTCCAATAAATAAACTGAGACATGAACTATGTAAGCATGCGTTACATTCTTCAGCTTTGTTTTCATGGCTTTTTATGGTTTTTGATAAACTATCCGCCAGATCACTTCTGAGGAACTCAGCCCCTGGACAGAGGAAGTTATGCTTTCACATAGAGAAGTTCATAAATATCACAGACTCCCTGTATTCCTTTGGCCTGGTTGCCTCTGAGGACCAGCACGAGAAGAGACAGAGTAGTTTCTTGGCAAAATGCTCAGCTCTGGAAAAAAAAATTAAAAAATGCTGTTCAGAGAATGATGAAGCATTAGTCATCCAGAGTTTGGAATTGTTTTGGCAACACATGACAAATAATCACGGGCATGAACATCTATGGTATTAAGGTCTAAATTGAATAGGTTCCTGAGAAACCTGTATCTATTCCAAATTATAATGATTACTCAAAGCCACGGGTGGAATAAAGAAAAGGCAACACAGCCAGTGCCTGTAGACAGTCATCAATGAGCTTTTTCTGTCTTGGAAGTATGTGAATTTCTGAAACGAGAAAAGATCATGTATGGCTACTGTGGCGGCCATATTTTTGGTATCTGACAAAAATACTCCTTTTTTCTCAGGCAGTTTTATAATTCTGAACTCGGTTTGATGTTAAGCAACTACCCTTGCTGCAATAGTGAATAGTGACAAAGATTTTATATCAATTTACATTTTTGGTTTGTTTCATTTTTTTTCTTTTTTAATGTTGTAATCAATTTTATAATCTGCCCCCCCAAATTTGCTGGACTTAGTTGATGGACTGGAAGTAAAATAGCAAAAATAATTAACACCAGAGGTGGTATTCATCAGGTTCTGACCAGTTCTGGCGAAGCAGTAGATACCACCTCTGACTGGCCCCGCCCCCATCTATTCTCTGCCTCCCGAGTCCCAGCTGATCGAGAGGGAATGGGGATTTTGCAGTAATCTTCCCCTGGAGTACGGAAGGAATGGAGATTTTACAGTATCCTTCCCCTGCCATGCCCACCAAGCCAGTCCCACAGAACTGGTAGTAAAAATTTTTTGAATCCTACCACTGATTAACACCTCACAGATTAGGAAAATGCTCTGAACGATTTCAGTCTTCCATGTCCTGTTTTTGCTGTTCTTCTTTTTGAAGAAGAACAGATTGAGGGGTTAAAGCAATTGGAGAGCCACAATAGGCCAGTTCAGAATTGGAGATGCTGAACCACCAACAAAACATTTCAAACTCCTCACACGGGAAAGATTCCTCCAAAATTACACTGTCTTTTTTCCTGGCATCTTTGACTATTAACAAACATTCGTATCTCTTGCTATATGAATTCTCCCTGGCTGCAGGATAGCAATATTCAGAAAGCATCTTCTAGAATATAGGATACAGTTCATGCAATCTGTCATACTGGGAGCCATTTCATCCTTTCATAAATCTGGTTTCAATTATTCCGAATGGCTTTGAGAACCATTATGGTTACAAAGCAATATAGAAATGTTCTAAAATAGAGATGGGAAGAGTGGTTTGGCTGAAGGAATTATACAAGAGGAGACACAATGCAGCTGTGGAGAAAGTAAAAAAAAGGGGGTGATTTGAAGGAAGAAATTATCGCAACAGGGAATGATCTGTGAAGAAATGAAGACATGGGAACTTGAACAAGACAAGCAGGGAATCTCAAAGGAGAAAAAAAATAAAGCATGAAGTAAAAGGGAAACAAATGGAGGAAGAAGAACAGACAAATGAAAAGTAGTGAAGAGAAGGGTGCATTTTGACAACAACCCCAAATTTCCCCCCTCTGTTCTCTACACGACACACAAAAACATGTGTTCCAGACTGCTACTTGAGGCAGTCTGGAACAAGTGGAAGAACACAATGAGGAAGTTACGAGCCATAGTCATAATTTAGGTGCGAGCATCACTTCCTCCCTCTCCTGATCACCAGAGTAACTGCCTCACTTTTGTCTAATGAGAGAACTGGCCCTGACCAAAATTCCAGAACAAAGGTGCACTCTTATGCCATAGTGGATCTTTTTAGCCAGAAATTGTTTCACACATTAGCTTTATTGTAGAGGACTTTTTTTTGTTTTCAAGGTTCTCATGCTATTTTGAGATATGAACTGTGGGTGATTCCATACTGCCACTTCAGCTTCTTGTGTTCCTTGTGGTTTCTTTCTGTTTCTTAATCCAATTTTTAAAATCCCAGTTCAAACCAGAGTACTTGGCAACAAGGATGAGTTGGTCTTAATTCAGACCCAAAGGGTCATTCCTCTGCTTCTTACGGGAAAGGCGACCCTTGTTGGCTGGCTCTACTATGGAATAGCGCACAGGTGTCAAACTTGCGGCATCATGTTGTCATGTGACGTATCATGACTTTCCCCCCTTTGCTAAAATGGGGGTGGGGGTGGCCAGTGCGCGATGAATCTGGCCTGGGCTGTGAGATTGACATCTCTGGAATAGTGTACCAGTAACTGCCTTTTGCTTTTAGGCAATGCCCTGTCCCAGCTAATCCCCCTCGCCCCAGTTGTTTGCACAATTTGAAAATTTTAACATCCCTTCTCACATTTATACTAACCTAGAATCTTTATTTTCTTTTTCCCTGATAGTATCATTATACCATTGATGCTGCAAGAATCAGAGCTATAGGGAATGGATTGTTTTTTTGCTCCTATATTCCTTTGGAGATCCAAGGAAATAATGGAAGCAAGAAAGAACTGAGAGTTCAATTTCCTAGAAACAAGGTAAAGCTTAAAATGGGGTAGAACGGAAAGGAATCTTTGTAGTACTGTGGGCAGGAGAAGGGAGAGCCTGGGCAGAAGCCCAAAGGATGCCCACTAGGAGAGCTAAGGGTTGACTGAAGAATGAGCTTGTAAGCTTGTGCCTAGTCCAGTGATGGCGAACCTATGGCACGGGTGCCACAGATGGCACGCGAAACCATTTCTTAGGGCACGCGAGATGTTGCCCTGTCAGCTCCAGTGCGCATGTGGGTGCTGGCCAGCTGATTTAGACCTTCTTTTGAGGTTGTTTTTAGCCCTCTAGAGGCTTCAGGGAAGCTCCTGAAGCCTCTGGGGGTGGGGGGGAAGGCTGTTTTCACCCTCCCCAGGGTCCTAGAAAGCCTATGGAGCCTGGGAAGAGTGAAAAAAGTGTGCCAAAAGCAGGGGGTCACGCACATAGCATTATGGGTGTGGCACGCCTATGCACAACCCCCCTGTGCTCCCCCCGCTTTTGGCACGCGAGCCAAAAAAGGTTAGCCATCACTGGCCTAGTCCATATAAGAGTTTGTTGCAGAAATCACATCCAGAAAGCATGCACAGATAACTGATTCAACAGGATTCATTAACTTCTTTATATACATAACACATGAGTAAATGTACAATAGCAAGAGGGGATCTTCAGTTTCAGATCAGAGCAGCAGGTCCAGACTAGTTTTATTTCCAGCACATAGCTTAATATGGACAAAGAGAACCTCCTCTATACAGGGCAGTTAAGCTAAACCTAAGCCACTCCCAGGCACCAAGCTGTCTCCAGCAAATACTGTTTCAGTTTCTAAACAACCCTCCTTGGCTGACTTAGTTGCTATGCCTATTCATTGGCTGACCTTGTTGACATGCCCTCTTCCAGTCAGTCCCCAATGGCTGACCTGTTGCTATGTCCTATTCCAGTTCATGAATATTCTGACAGTCCCCCAACTTAACAAAGCAACTTGCAGCTGCTGACCTTCAGAGAACAGAGCAAAATGAAAGAGCTGCATAGGCCAGTGACCAGCTTGCTGGAAGGGAGGGATTGTGCCAGGCATGGTAGCTGAGCCTGCCATGAGATCAGAAGTAAATACTGGAGATCACCTGAAGGACAGCTCAGGAAGAAAATGTTTGAATCTAAGGAACTCACAGGCACAATGACCTGGGAATGGAAGTATGACCGTGTAATCCGTTCCTGCATTTAGAAAATGGGGATTGGCCCATGCTGGCAATGGACCAAGCAGGAAGTGCAAATCTGTCTTGTGGGGAACCTAACAAAAGGACAAAAGTAATGGATATTGCAAATTCTTAGAATTAATATTGTGAGAATGGAAGGAAATCCATTTCATGACACACCCAGAGTTGTCTATTCCTCTTTCTGCACTTGAATGAGAATTCTGTAATTGAGAATGGAGACATACTTCAAATTTGTTTTAGCTATTCTACCTTATGTGTTTACTGCCTGACTTCATTTTTAAAGTTAGGTGAATTGAGAAACCCTCTCCTCCCAATTATATATGATATGAGCATATATTTCAGACTAAATGAATAGTCTGTTGGTAACATATATTAAAAAAAGGATGTAGTGGCTCAGTGGCTAAGACACTGAGCTTGTAGATTAGAAAGGTCGGCAGTTCAGTGGTTTGAATCCCTAGCACTGCATAACGGAGTGAGCTCCCATTACTTGTCCCAGCTTCTGCCAACCTAGCAGTTTGAAAGCATGTAAAAAATGCAAGTAGAAAAATAGGAACCACCTTTGGTGGGAAGGTAACAGAATTCTGTGCATCTTTTGCATTTAGTCATGCCGGCCACATGACCATGGAGACGTCTTCGGAGAGCACTGGCTTGTCAGCTTTGAAACAAAGATGAACACTGCCCCCTAGCGTCGGGAACGACTAGCACATATGTGCGAGGAGAACCTTTATCTTACCTTAACATACATTAATGTAAATTTTCCCCTTTTCTCTTTCTTTTGCCAATAGCATCAAATAACATAAATATCTAGAAAATCTCCCCTTTTCGGAATTCTTCTCAGATACATATTATTATATCAGGAGTTTCCCTGTCCCACCATTGCATGTCCATCATAGAAGAGAGGATTGTGTCTTCATTTTTGAGTTACCCACCTACTGTACATGAGGGAAATTGTGTAAGATAAACTACAAATATAATTGTGAAATCTGTAATATCTGCTGTTAGATAAGGAACTTTTAAGAGTTAATGCACTGCCATCTGTTATTATTTTCTAGCCTGCGTAGTTGAACACTACAAATATGAACTTGGCAGATGTTAGTAAAGGTTGGACCAAATTCAAGCTAGAATGGCTGCAGAGGATCAAAGTTTAGAAATTTTGGCTCAAATCCTCAAGACTCTGTGTGTGGAGACAGGGCAAAAGAACTTGCATGTAACTTGATGGACACAGCTCAGTTAAAATTGATGATCTGAAAAATAAGCTCAGATTGAGATACACAATGTTAGTGGAAGGATATGAAAATATAGTAACAGGATATATTCCAGGATTACAGAATTTATAATGTCTCGTCCAATAGTTTTATAATGACAAAAAATAGAAATAAGAGACAGCTATCCTTGTTTCTGAAAGTTTGCCTTCCTCATTTCAACACTTAGGGTAATTTATTTGGCCCAAAGTTATGTATAACAATATAGTCTTGAATCTCACTAATAATCATTTCACAGCTACTACCCAATTCTTTGAAAAACGCAGATGCTAAGATTGCCTGAAGATGTAAAGCCACACTGGGAAATTTCAGAGAGCTTTTGCTTCAATTTCATTTTCTCCAATAATGAGCTTAATGACATCCATAGGAGAAAGAAACAGCTAATGAACACTACAGATTACTTTAAAAAACAAACAAACCTGCAATTTTTCTGCTGGGTTATTAAGTAATCTGAATTTTTAAAATGGATTTGAGAAAATGCCAGGTTTTGTATATCTGGACCAGGGGTGAAATCTAGCAGGCTCTGGAGAACTGGTAGCAGAAATTTTGAGTAGTTCGGAGAACTGGTAGCAGAAATTTTGAGTACTTTGGAGAACCAGTAGCGGAAATTTGAATAATTCAGAGAACTGGCAAATGCCACCTCTGGCTGGCCCCAGAGTGTGGTTGCAAATGGAGATTTTGCAGTATCCTTCCCCTGCCACAGCCACCAAGCCATGCCTACCAAGCCACTCCATGCTCACAGAACAGGTGGTAAACATTTTTGAATTTCACCACTGATCTGGTTAAACAAGTGGACATTTTTCATGCTAGTATAGGGTTAGTGAATGAAGGATATTGTTTTCTAAGCAGAATAGGTAAGGTGGAATCTATGTAAAAAAGGTATCTGCTTTAATATACACATAAACTCTGTGCATACTATGCCCCTCTTCATTTACAAAATCTTGAATCAATTTTGTGGCTTAAAAGTGAAGAAAACAGCCTGTTTCTAGGTAATTTCTTACAGCATAAGGCCTAAAATGTTTGCTTTTTCTCATGTGAATTCCACCTAAAAGGCCTTAATGGTCATAAAATCCATTTGGCTGCTAGGCTGTCTTTAGAAGACGGAATTAGAAAAATCTAATTGAAACATTCTGGAATAACAACCAGCTGAACTCTGAACTTTTCCCTCTCCTCCAAACAGGGGTTCCATGAATGCTGCCAATGGTGGTTCTGTAAATCCGGCCAAAATAGCCAGCTGTCAGGCATTTATCACATCTAGGAACTCAAACACATCTAAATCAGTCCTGTCTCTTCTGAGTTTTACAAATGACTGATGAAAGGCAAAAAAAGGAAATGTAACTAAAAACATTTTTAACAAACTTTTACATTAAAAAAAGAGCTAGTAAATAAAAATGTATATGAAGCAGGAACTAATTTATTATGAATGTTCTCCTGTTTCTGGTACTGGCTGTCCAGTCTGGCCGCACAGTGTGAAAAAGACAAATTTCAATATATATTTCCAAAAGCAAGAAACGTAATAGCAGTAAACAAAATGTACTATGAAGGTTTGCTGTAATCAAACATAACGATTCAACATTTCCTCTTCTGCCTTGTTCTTCCCTGGCTGAAATGCTCTTTCTTACTGGATTTAAAAGAACAGAACGGCTGGATCGGAGGGTCGTGGAGAGAGTAAAAGAATCTCCCTCTGGGGAAACTGCTAAAAGGCCAATTCCCACAGTGCCATAAAGGCTGTCTGCTCTCCCCCACCATTTTACAGAGGTCGCTGTCTAGGGCAGTGATGGCGAACCTTTTCTGGCTCCTATGCCAAAAGTGGGAAGAGCACAGGGGGGGTCGTGCGTAGGCGTGACACACCCATAATGCTATGTGCGCGACTCCCCCCCATGCGCATGCGTTGTGACCAGCACCGCTTTTGACAAAGTTTTTTTGCCCTCCCCAAGCTCCAGAGGCTTTCTAGGAGCCTGGGGAGGGGGAAAAAACAGCCTTCTCTGCCCCTCTGGATGTTCTCTGGAGGGTGAAAAACAGACCTATGGGGAAACTGGAAGTTCAAGAATGGTGACTTCCAGTTTGTCCATAGGGCCTATTTTTGACCTCCTGAGTCTTCAGGAAGCTTCCCACGCTGGCCAGCTGACAGGGCAATGCCTCACGTACCCTTAAAAATAACTCTGTGTGCCATCTGTGGCATGTATGCCATAGGTTTGCCAACACGGGTCTAGGGCAAGGGTTTCAAACTTTTTCAGGCCCTAGAAATGGTTAGTTTTTTCCTTTTTTTTAAAAAGCATTCCTGGAATTCTTGCTAATTGCTTCTCTGAGTGATACGTTGCCACGAGCACAAACATCTCCTGAATGTGTGAATGTCTCACATGCAGCTTAGAAAGATTGCACATGACTGGGTCTGTGTGAAGTCTCTCCACTCATTTAATCTTGTATGGAACTGTAGCAGTGGTGGGATTCCAACATTTTTACTATTGGTTCTGAGGGCGTGGCTTGGTGGGTGTGGCTTGGTGGGCAGGGGAAGGATACTGCAAAATCTCCATTTCCTCCTGATCAGCTGGGAGTCAGGAGGCAGAAAATAGATGGGAGTGAGGCCAGTCAGAGGTAGTATTTACCGGTTCTCCGAACTACTCAAAGTTTCCACTACTGGTTCTCCAGAACTGGTCAGAACCTGCTGAATACCACCTCTAAACTGTAGGAAGTTAGCACCCACCCCTAGAAAAATGAAATATTTTACGAAATATTAAAAAGGCAGAATATTTCTCCTAAGAGGGAAATTTCCCCACCTTTGTCAATGGGTCATTAAGGTCTGGGCCAGTCTATTCTACATAACAAAGATTTACTTCCTTCAGGCAGAGCCATGGTAGGAATTGCCCAAAGCCCCTTCGTTACATCATTACCCAGCAAGAGTCAACCAAGCCTGGGAGTCAAAAGACAATCTACACCTCGATTGGCCTTTAATATTTATTGTGTCTGATCAGGGATTTCAATGCTAGTGGGATATCCATAATGTCTTCAGTAGTAACAGTGCACCAATAAGATCTCAGAGTTTGCTAGTGAATACTGATCTCATCTGAAAGCCATGGAGTTTCAGGGCTCACATATGCAAACAGATCAGGAAACTGTTTAAGGAATGATGACTGGGATGATACATGAGTAGTTAAAACCAGCTTTAGAATTTTAAAGGAGGACTTGGCTCAGAAATTTGGCACAGTACAGTATTAGAGAAAAATGGAAGGTAATGCCAAAGAATCAAGCGCTAGCTAAGGAATAAATTCTGTGCTTGTAATTGGACAAAATAGTTTTATTTATTAATATTTATTTTTAAAATTTATAGCATTTAAAATTGAGTCAGGAGGTGGAGCTCATGCCTCACAATCTGGAGGCTGTGAGTTCGAACCTAGGTAGAGGCAGATATTTCTCTCTGGGCTCACTGAGAATATATCTGCATAAAACTCTGCATTGGTGACAGGAAGGGCATCTGGCCATTAAAACACTGCTAGCTCCATTCAGTTGCCCTGACTCCACCCAGCAAGGTATTATGAGATCGTTAAAAGGTGGTGATTTATTTTTAAAATTAATAGCAAATGTACTGGATAAGAAATTAGAAAAATTTACAAACATTCCACACACATATTTAGAGAGGGACCATATATTTAAGTCTTAAAATTCTTGAGTGTGACATTAGGAAAACTAGCAAGGGTGGGATGAAATGACTAATTTGTACAGCCTTGATTTAATCATGAACAATGTCAGAAGTAACTTGGCAGGTTTATTCAAATAAAAATAATGTATCAACAGGTATGGAATAGAAATTAGATTATTATATTTGGGTGCAAGAAAGTTAGGGATGAGTCCCCCTCCATTTAAATAATATTACTTGCAAGAACATTTATAAAATAGTTTGAACTCTTCAACAACTCTTTGAACGGAACCAAAAGAAATTTTCATTCATCCAAAACAGAGTGAGATCCTTAATTGCTGAGAAATAAACAATGGCTTGGATGTTATAGGAAAAGGAAGGAAGAAATACAGATATTGTGATCTGTTTTTCTAACTATTCCTAAAACCATGTTGATGGTATTACAACACACCTGGACAAGTAGAATATTAATGTGACAGGTTAAAATGGTTCAATTGCGTATACTGGACTCTTTCACAATTTTAAATGTTTTTAACTGCTGTCACAAATGCAAAGGTTTTTCTCCTTCCCTCATCTCAACTTCCGTCAAACATATTCTAAGAGTTAAAAAAGATGGATGAAAGGATAATAAAATAAGCTTAGTCTTTAGGAAAAAGAAG
Organism: Rhabdophis nuchalis; assembly: GCA_039707465.1. Lineage (NCBI taxonomy): Eukaryota > Metazoa > Chordata > Lepidosauria > Squamata > Natricidae > Rhabdophis > Rhabdophis nuchalis. The sequence goes on along the minus strand of CM077643.1, from coordinate 189,127,679 downwards.
AACTTGATTTATGTATGTTTGGCACACTGCTGAAGCAAGGTTTAGCATTTATGATTTTCATCCCTGGTTGTTTCCTTGTACATGTAGCGCCCACTTTAGAAGAAAGCTGGGGACGATGTAAGTGGGGATGGTGAAAGGACAACTGTTAATAAATTGAACAGGTAAAATAGGGCAAACTCACATGTCTCATTGGGTGCAGGGCAGGCATAGAATTGAGCAGATTTACTGTCCTCATGCATGACAAATGCTACATAAATGGACAAATCATAGCTTGTATTCTAACTTTGATTTCTCCTAGTTGTTTCGCTTTCCTTCCTGGGGTGGCCTGGTATGTAGTGGAAGCATGTTAGAAGTAACGCCATCAGGAATTTATAATATATAATGTTATGTACTGACACCCGTTTGAATTCCCCGGCAACAGCCAGTCGCGTCTGATTGGCCAAGACGCGACTGGCTGCAGCCGAAGCGGGAGACGCGCGGATTGGCCGGCTCAATGACAGCTCCATATTAAAGGAGCTGTCAGAGAGAAGGCGCGCGCTTTTTGGTTACTTCAACTTACTGTTGCTGTTCTTGTTGAACTGTGTTAATAAAGAGCCGTTGGATCAACCGGGTCTGGACCCTCTCTCTCAATTCACAACACTGGCGACGAGGACTGGGGCCCGGCATCGATCCTCCTAACCGACCTCTTCACACTGCGGATCGAAGAGATTTAACGTTTCACCGGCAAGTCATATTTTGCCTCACGATCATGGCCACTCTGCCTCCCTTCGCAACATACGACCCGTCGGCGGAGTCCTGGGAGGCCTTCCTGGCGCGCTTTGATTGTTTTCTCCTCACCGATGTGACCGGAGACATCACCCCCGCGAGGCGCCTGGGCCTATTCCTCGGCTGCGGCGGCCGGACTGTTTTTGCGGTCGCGCGCAACATAGCCGCCCCGGCAGTGGTCCAAGACCTAGAGTGGGGCATCCTACAGGCCCGCCTCAAGGCCCATTTCGCCCCGGCGCCCTCTAAGATTTCGCGCCGCTGCGCGTACAGGCAATGCCGCCAGCTGCCAACGCAGTCGGTGACCGACTTCCTGCAGGCCTTGCGCGCGGCCGCCCTCCTCTGTGAATTTCCAGCCCCGTTCCTAGATGAATCCCTGCTCGAGCAGTTCGTGGCGGGGCTCCGGGACATCAAGCTCCGCCGCCGGCTCCTGGCCCGCTCGGACATTACCTTGGAGCAGGCCATCGAGGATGCAAGGGCCGCGGAGCTAGCGGACGCCACGTCCGACCTCTTCCTGGGCCAGCCGGCGCAGCCACTGCCTTCCCCGCGGGCCTACCTCGTGAACGAACTTGCACCGCTCGACCCCCTGGAGGACGGCTCGCCGTTCGAAAGCGTTGCCCGCCTGCAGGCCTCCGGCCGCGGCAACGCCAGGCCTAGCGCCTCCCGAAGAGGGGCCTCCGCTTGTGCCGGGTGCGGCGGTGCCCACGCGAGGAGCGACTGCCCCTATAAAGATACCATCTGCCGCCGGTGCGATAGACGGGGCCACATCGCCCGCGCGTGCCGCGCTGTCCTTTCCCGCTAGGCGGACCAGGCCCCCCACCGCCCCGCGGCGGCAGCTCCGCCGCCCGCTCCGGCCTATGGAAGACGGCCCCTGAACCGACGCTCGGCTCCGGATGCGGCCTGCTACGCCACGACGGACTTCAGGGACACCATTCCCATCGCTGCCGATGACCGTAGGCGAATTTCCACCTCCCTGACCCTTGAGGGACGCCCCTTATCTATGGAGGTTGACTCGGGGTCGTCCCGGTCCCTCATTTCGTGGGGACAGCTGAAAGCCTTGTGCCCCAACCTGTCACCCGGGGACCTCTCCCGCCCAGACGCCATGCTCTGGGACTACCAGGGCAACCCCATCGCTGTCATGGGCCTACGCCGAGTCCGCGTCGCATACGGACGCTTCTCTGGGGCCCTCCCCATCCTTGTGGTCGAGCGCCCCCTTCCCGCGCTCATAGGCCTCGATTGGTTTGACGCCCTGGGCCTCTCCATCCAGCGGGTCCACCGAGTGCCCGCAGTCACGGCTGTTGAGGCGGTCCTGGCCGAGTTCAAGGATATTTTTGACGGCTCGCTGGGCTCCTATCGGGGCACCCCTGTCTCCCTCAATCTCGACCCCCAGGTTGCCCCAATTCGGCTCAAGGCCCGCAGGCTGCCGTTCGCCTTGAAGCCGCGAGTTGACGCGGAGCTTGATCGTCTCGTGGCGCAGGGCGTATTGGAGCCCGTCGACCAGGCGAAATGGGAGACCCCCATTGTGGTCCCCATCAAGCCCGACGGGTCCATACGCATCTACGCCGACTATAAGTCGACGATCAACCGCGGGCTTCAGGCGAACCCATATCCAGTTCCCGTAGTGCAGCACCTGCTCCACTCCTTGGGGCGGGGGCGCATCTTCGCGAAGCTGGATATGGCTCAGGCCTACCAGCAGCTACCGGTGGATGACGATGCGGCTGATGCCCAGACCATCGTCACTCACCGAGGAGCTTTTCGCTGTCGTCGCCTCCAATTCGGCGTATCCGTTGCCCCGGGGATCTTCCAGAGCCTCATGGAGCGGCTGCTCCACGGGCTCCCGGGCGTCGTTCCGTACTTCGACGACGTCTTGATAGCTGCGGCCAGCCTGTCAGACCTCGCCGAAGTACTCCGGAAGGTCCTCCACGTTTTTAGGGGCGCGGGTCTTAAATTAAAGCTCAGCAAATGCAAATTTGCTGTGCCGAGGGTGGAGTTCCTGGGTTTCGTAGTCGACGCCCACGGCATCCACCCCGCTCCTGCCAAGGTCGAGGCCATCCACAAGGCCCCTGTGCCAAGCTCCAAAACGGAGCTGCAGGCATTCCTCGGCCTGGTTAACTTCTACGCGCCCTTCATACCCCACAAGGCGTCACTAGCTGAGCCGCTGCATCGATTGCTCGATCGCTCGGCGGTTTGGTGCTGGGGCAGCCGCGAGGCGCATGCGTTCGCGGCTGTCAAAGAGCTGCTGACGTCACAGGCCGTGCTAGTGCAATATTCTGCAAGCCAGCCCCTGACACTAGCGGCGGACGCCTCCCCCTTCGGATTGGGGGCGGTCCTGAGCCATGTCCTGTCCGATGGCTCGGAGGCCCCCATCGCCTTTTACTCCCGGACGCTGACTCCAGCGGAGCAGAACTACAGCCAGATCGATAAGGAGGCTCTGGCTGTGGTCTCCGGGATTAAAAGATTTCACGAGTACCTGTACGGCCGCTCCTTGGGCTTCTGGCCGGTGACCGACTCCCCCCCCCATCCTCTCGCCCAGGATGACACGGTGGACGGAGTTCCTGGCCGCGTACGAGTACGCGCTGCTTTACCGTCCGGGCAAGCACCTGGGGCACGCGGATGCCCTCAGTCGCTGCCCCCTTCCTCAGGCGGACCAGTAGCCGGTGCCGGCCCTCTCCGTCCTGTCTGTGGCCTACGCCGGCCTCCCCCTCACGTCTTCGGCCGTGGCAGCCCGAACCAGATCCGACCCCACCCTCTCTCGGGTCGCCACATGGGTCCTGCGGGGGTGGCCATCGGCCGCCGTGCCCGCCGAGTTCAGGCCTTTCAAGGCCCGCCAGCTGGAGCTGTCGCTCCACAGCGGGTGCTTGCTCTGGGGGGACCGTGTCATTCTTCCACTGCCCCTGCGCCGTCAGGTACTCGAAGCTCTCCATGCCACCCACCCGGGCATAGCTCGCATGAAGGCCCTCGCCCGGAGCTATGTCTGGTGGCCGGGCATGGACGAGGAGGTGGCCGCCTTCGTTGGCGCTTGCCAAGCGTGCCAGTCCTCCTGCCCAGCCCCTCCCGCTGCTCCCTCCCGCTCCTGGGATGTCCCCAAGTCACCGTGGGCCCGCATCCACATCGACTTCACGGGCCCGTTCCACGGCCGGTCCTTCCTGGTGGTGGTGGACGCTTACTCCCGCTGGGTGGAGTTCATTCTCATGGCCTCCACCATGGCCGAGAGTACCGTGCGTGCGCTCCGACGCCTCTTTTCCACGCACGGGTTGCCGGACACCCTGGTCTCCGACAACGGCCCCCAATTTCACTCCTCCACCTTCCAGGAATTCCTGGCCTCCCTGGGGATCCGTCACGCGCCTACCGCCCCCTACCACCCTGCCGCCAACGGCCGGGCGGAACGGGCCGTTCGCTCGGCCAAGGAGGCCCTCGGCAGGATGGCCGGGGGGGACTGGCAGGCAAGGGTAGATGCTTACCTCCTCGGTCAGCATTCTACGCCTTGCCCGGCGTCAGGGAAAAGCCCCGCGGAGCTGCTGATGGGCCGCCGCCTGAGAACCGAGTTGGACCGACTGCACCCCCTCTACAACGAAGTGCAGCCGTGCAACCTGGGGGTTCCCCCTCCCCGCCTTTTCACCTCGGGCGAGGAAGTATTTGCCCGGAACTTTGCCGGAGACCCCCGATGGGTCCCCGCAACCATAGACGCACTAACCGGGCCGTGCTCTTATAGGGTTCGGAGACCCGATGGATCCGAGTGGCGGCGCCATGTGGACCAACTAAGGCGCCGCCACCCAGTGCAGGACGTCCCGTGCCCCCGACCGACAACCGCGGACCAAGCGACCGACATCCCGCTCGACGACCTGGCACAGCCGGCCGAGCCCTGGCCCGCAGCGGGCTCCAACTCCAATGCAGGACCATCCCCGGGGCTGACGGCGAAGGAACAGCCCTGCCTGGGGGGGCCCCGGGACGCCGCCTGCCAACGACAACCAGCTCGGCCCCCTGTTCGATCCGAATCGCTAGGCCCGACGGGCCCGGCCTACCCATCCCCACCGCACCGGGGACTTGACTTTGACTCAAACCCGATTGCCACGCCCCCTCGCCCCATCCTACCTGTTCCGGAGGCTTCCGGCTTTTCGCAAGGCCGCTCTGACGTAGTCCGGGACTACACCCCCGGCAGGGAGGAGCCCGCTCGGACACGTCCTCCTCCTCCACCTCCCGAGGGCGATCTGAGGCGCTCGGGGCGGAGTCGACGTAGCCCCGCCTATCTCAGCGAGTACGTATGCTAATGGGCCCGCATGCGTACTCGCTGGGGGGGGAGGAGTGTTATGTACTGACACCCGTTTGAATTCCCCGGCAACAGCCAGTCGCGTCTGATTGGCCAAGACGCAACTGGCTGCAGCCGAAGCGGGAGACGCGCGGATTGGCCGGCTCAATGACAGCTCCATATAAAAGGAGCTGTCAGAGAGAAGGCGCGCGCTTTTTGGTTACTTCAACTTACTGTTGCTGTTCTTGTTGAACTGTGTTAATAAAGAGCCGTTGGATCAACCGGGTCTGGACCCTCTCTCTCAATTCACAACATGTAATGTAATGCAATGCAAAATATAGCATGCCAAACATAATTAATATAATATATTTAATACAATATCATATAATATATGATATTCAACAGTTTTATTAAACTTCTATGCCACCCAACTCTCAACATCTGGGTAGCTCACAACAATTAAAGAAATTACAATAAAATCAACAAAACATAAAAGAGAACAAGCATGACAGACCCGATGGAATGAAACTATGTCTTCACCCCTCTGAACAGCAGCAGAGTGGGGGCTGCGGTATTTTTGCAGTGGTTTTTAAGTTGAGGGCTACCCAATATGCCATGTGAGTCTGGATAGTGAAGTTATTGTGTGGTGAGCACCAGTGATGGGGTTCAATTTGTTTTATTACTGGTTCTGTGGGCATGGCTTGGAAAGTATGGTGTGGCCTGGTGGGCGTGGCTTGGTGGGCGTGGCAGGGGAAGGATACTGTAAAATCTCCCTTCCCTCCCCACTCCAGGGGAAGGTTATTGCAAAATCCCCATTCCCTTCCGATCAGCTGGGACTCGGGAGGCAGAGAATAGATGGGTGTGGGGCCAGTCAGAGGTGGTATTTACCGGTTCTCCGAACTACTCAAAATTTCTGCTACTGGTTCTCCAGAATAGTCAGAACCTGCTGAATACCACCTCTGGTGAGCAGGCATCTCTCCATCTTCCTGCCTGAACCATCTTCATGCAGTGCTAAAGCCATGACTCTGTCTTGCTTGAGTCTGCCATAAAAATATTTCTTGCTCCTAAATGGTCGTCTGCTCTAGGCAATACAATTGAAAACAGCATTCTCCTTAAAAAAAAAAAAATGGCCTGGACTTCCATCTTTTTAGATTCTTCTAAATATTTGCAGCTCTGAATAAATATTTATAGTTCTGAAATATTTGATGCATTGCCTCCCTGACAAGCTTATGCAAAGGTATGTTGTACATTCTAGGAATTACACAAACGAGTGACTTTTTAGGGCTCGACATGGACATTTAATATACATGCAGGGTGGTTAGAAACCAATTATTGTGAAACATACTGTGTTTGTTCTAAATGTAAAATGTGAAATGTTGTGATTCTAGTATAGATAACAAGTTATCTTTAATAAATGCAGAATTTCTTGTTAAGTTCAAGAAACAGAATAAGTTTGTTGAGTGAATTTATGGACATAATAAAACAAGGTCTATTACTTTTGGCAAGCAAAAAGGACAAGGTAAAACATAGCATTGTAAAGTTATTATGACAAAAAAAAGGTATTTACCTGACAAAATCAAATAGAAATACTGCATGTATTTTTGAAACAGCGCTTTGGGCATTATGGCCTAAAATTAATAGTAGTAGGCTATAATTTATCTTGCTCTACAGAGTTATTTCAGGGTTCACTCCAAGCCAGAAATCTCTGCTGTTAAATCATTAGAAGCTACAAGTTTTGTTTTTTTGTTTTAAGTGTTTCCTAATGTCTGCTTTATGTCTATTGTTGGCTTCACCAAGCTGCTAGTGTTAACAGCTGGAGTATCCCTGATCTATTCTGCTTCTAAATTAAAAACAAATTTAGAAGATGTGTTGTCTACTGACAGTCTGTTAGTGTTAGGAAGGCAATTGGCAGTCACTCCAGCTGTTCCTGGCCATTATAATTTTAGAATTTGGTGCAAGGGGAACGGAGAGAGGAAGGGAACAATCAGAATTGACCAAATATGGTTCCTTTTGTGTGCTGGCTGCCTTGGCTAGCTGCATGTGTTGTGTGCATATCCAACTCTTTGATGCACATGGCATGGAAAATGTCACCAAAGGAATCCTAAAACTTGTCTCAGAATTAAGAGCAATAATGGGCAATAAACAGAAAGCTGCAACCGAGTAGGCTTGTCCCATTCATCCATCTTCTTATGGAAAATTGGGAAGAAGAAACAGATGGCACCCTTTTGATGAGCTGGAACTTACTTAAGCCTGGTTCCATACCACATTTGGAACATTGCATCCGGTTTTGAACTGCCATCAGGTTTCTATCTCTGGTTGCCTGATAGATACTTTCAGTAGGTTTTTCAACGAACAGTCTTACAAAATTCATGGTCAAAAGTCTGAAAGATAAAGGATGAAAGTCAGTACCCACTTCCACACTTAGACCCGAATACAAAATGAGCCCAGAACCAGAACCATAGCCATAGTTTAGTTGAAATACTAAATAAATAAATCCAGATACTGTCAACTTTGCAAGGTAGTCCAGACAAGAAGACACTGCCCAGAGTCCCTCCTTCAGGGAGAAAGGCAGCCTAGATATATGAAATAGAAACACACAAACAAACAAACAAATAATAAACAAGCAAGCAAGCTGTACACAGTGGTGGGATTCAGCCAGTTCACACCTATTCGCTAGAACTGGTTGTTAATTTTCTAAGCAGTTTGGAGAACCTGGAAGAAATCTCCTTTTGTTTTTTTCCACTTTACAGAGCTAATCCTGTAAGGAAGGCAGGAAGGAAACATTATGGTGTTGTTTCTAGCCTAATCTTTATTGCCCTACTTACAGAAACTGCCTCTCCGGTTAACCTTTATGACATTGTAACAGCTAAAGTGAAACGCCCATCGTGCTGAGTGATGTTGAGTTGGCCACGCCCACACAGTCACATGAACACCGAGCCACGCCTAATTCCTGGTCATTAGGACAGAGAACTGGTTGTTAAATTATTTGAATCCCGCCACTGTTTGTACACCCAGATGTATTGCTACTTTGAAATTAACACAATCTTGGAAGTCTGAAAGTACATTTCTCCCTTTGCAGTCCCAGCAACTTGGGTGGGTCCCAGGGGTAGGCTCCGGCTGCTGTTATTGCTGGTTTGCTCAGGGATGTGTTGCATGCACCCATATGCAGTTGTAAAAAAAACAAGATAGAGAACCAGTTTGGGGTGTGTGGCAGGCCAAGTTACTACCTACTCGGCCAAACCGGTAGGAACCAACCTCTGGTGGGCCCCTTCTGAATTGTTTGCAACACTTCATTTCTTTTATGGGCTCAGTAAAATGTAGTCCCTATTAGAAATCTGGAGAGGGTTTGGGCGTTACCACATACAGCTTCACAACTGCCGGCTAAAAATACTTTCCAATGAAGGTAAGGATCACCTTGTATCTTTCTTGATGGTAGGAATACTCTCTGCTTCTATTATTTCTGGAAACAAGGCATAGTTATTTTGGGCTTTCACATGTTTGTTTTGGTTAGAGCAGAAATCTATGGGAGCAAGGCCAGCTCATTTATCTCCTTATGTCCCTCTTGGTCTGTGTTTTTTAATCTCCTAGTCCAGTGTGGGCAGACTATTCTTGCACAAGAACGGATCTGAAATAATTGCTTGAAAGGGGCTTCTAAGAGTTAACCAAAGTCCCACAGGGGGTCTTGGTCTGCAGGTTGCTCATCCCTGCCCTAAAGAAAGTAAAATGTGTGGTGGTGTGTAATTTGTCAGTGTTCCTAATTGCCTGGTGCTTCTAGTCATGGAGAAACACCACTAAATCTTGGCTTAACTTTCAAGGGTTGGTGAGCCAAGTTCTGTGAAGCCACAAAAATGTTAACAAATGTGGTGGCAATGATTCCTGCAGCTAGAAGTTTTGGCAAGCAATTTAATTTCTCTTTCCAGACTGCTCTAAGATGAAACATGGAGTCTGGGAGAAGATACATGCCGAAGGGACTCATCTGAAAGCTTCGTTGCCAAATGACTTCCATTGAGTTCACCATGGCCCGTTGAACATAACAGGATTGAGTTTTGGAATTTAAATCAATGGGATTGATTAAGTTTAATTTTTAATATGCTGGTTAAATTTTCTGGAACATATTTGGTGAAAAATGGATTCTCTTATGCTTTCATCAGTTGGAATAAATGTGATATTTTAATCAGTTACTAGGAATTGAATTATATTTCCATCCGTTATGATGTTTTTGGAACATGCCAGGAATATCCTTTATCTCTTCTTTTATTTAATTGGATGTTGGAAGTACTGACCCATTTTATTACCAATAAAAAGCTATTTTGAGTATTAAAATGGCTGTATAGCAAATTTTTATTTTAAGCAGATAAAATGTTGGGACTTCTTGGTAATTATCAATATTCTGCGCAATAATATATGAACATTACCGAACATTGATAAGATTTCAACTTATTCAATTAACTGGAATAAATCCAATACAGTTTCAACTGGGCCTAATGTATGTATGAAAATGGATTAAAACTTGGTTTTGTTTACTGTTGGAGGTCTTTAGATGGCTTGAGATAATTATTCTTGTGGAAAATAATTCATGTATTGATGCAATTATTTTAATCTAATGTTAGTATATAAATAGACTAAAAATGTAACAATATGTATGATGGGAATGCAATATGCATATTATTAAAAAGGGATAATTTTAAAGGATTGATAAAATATTGAATAAATTTTTGGGTGTGGACATAGATCTATATGTTTTTATAAAATTAAACTTTAGTTCCTGTTCTGTCCCGGCTAGGTTCGCTCGGGCACCTAGTTAACTCCACATTGTAGGAATATTTCAGATTAAATTTATCAGGCATCCTTAATATCAAAACTCACAGTTAATTGTTAAGGTTCTTCTGATGACTTTAATCTTTCCCATCACATAGGTAAAAAGACATTAATTTGTCTAACCAATTCTGAACGGAGATGTCACGTAAGGCGTCTGTCCGGTACACAAAGGCTTGTAAAACTGACTGGGTATAACTTTTTCTGCATCAAGGTACCACCGGTGGCCAATCAGGTAACACTGATGTGGTCATATGCTATGGAACTACATTTCTCACAAGGCAGTTCTTCCTACATTTCACATAAGGTGGCTGTATTTTCACATAAGGTGGCTGTATAGTGTCTTAAAGGAGACAGTTCTTAATTCCTACACTAGCTATATACGGTTGTGACAGCACACTCCCCGCCTGGAATTATAAATTCCACTACCAACTAACTTTTAACTAGAGGTAAACAAAGGCATGCTATAAAACAATGCGAACTTGACTATCTAATTAACTAAGATAAACAAAGACATAACATCAAACATGCAAATAATTGACTGATTAACTGAGCATACAAATCTACCTAACTAATTAACTGGATTACACAAAGGCATAGCCTCAAACAGTGCAAACAATGATGTAAACACAAAGCATGCAAAGCTTGAGGTTCAGTTTTCCAGTTCAATCTTCCGTGATGTCTCTAGGTCGGTGTAGAGCTTCTTGGTGGAAGTCTACCGATCGGAAGTCCCTTAGGCCATAAGTTCCAATACATGTATTTGGGAATGACGTTCCTGCTGGTGCTGGCCAGTCACCTGTCTTCTGCATTGGCAAGGTGGCTGGGTCGATGACAGTTGGGATTTCAGGATCCCAAAATTCTGGTACCAAAGGTCGGGCGTCGATGTTGGTTACCACCTCTGCCATGATGCATCCGCAGATAACCGCCCTGCCGCCCTATTTGGGGTGACCCGCTCCCTCCTTCATCAGAGGCCGCGGGAAGCCCCTCTACAAGGATGAGCAGAGGAATTTGGGATTTATCTGCAGGACAAAATCACTCTGATTCGGAATGAGTTACCCTCCATCGAGAGTGGTCCAGCGAGATTGTCCGAGGTTGGTCTTGAGGTTCCATTCTGGGAGGAGTTTGATTTTGTTACTACCGAGGATATGGACAAGTTGTCAAAGAGACTTAGGGCCACCACATGTTTATTGGACCCGTGTCCCTCCTGGCTTGTACTGGCATCCTGGGAGACGACACGAGACTGGCTCCAGGGCATTGTCAACGCATCTCTGAGTAAGGGGTCCCTGCCTGCCGTCTTGAAAGAGGCGGTGGTAAGGCCCCTCCTCAAGAAGCCGTCCCTGGACCCAGCATTATTAGAGAACTATCATCCCGTCTCCAACCTTCACTTCTTAGTGAAGGTTGTTGAGAGTGTGGTGGCACAACAGTTTCCGCGACACTTGGAGGAAGTTGATTATCTAGACCCGCGCCAGTCCGGCTTCCGACCCGGGCACAGCACAGAGACGGCATTGGTCGCGTTGGTTGATGATCTCTGGAGGGCGCGGGATAGAGGATTTTCCTCTATCCTAGTCCTATTAGACCTCTCAGCGGCTTTTGATACCATCGACCATGGTATCCTATTGCACCGACTGGGGGGTTTGGGGCTGGGAGGCACCGTTTTACGGTGGTTCTCGTCCTACCTCTCTGGTCGGTCGCAATGTGTGTTGGCAGGGGGGCAGAGGTCGACTTCGAGGCCCCTCATATGTGGGGTACCTCAGGGGTCGGTCCTCTCGCCCCTACTGTTCAACACATATATGAAGCCGCTGGGTGAGATCATCCGTGGTTTTGGGGTGGGATATCATCTGTACGCTGATGATACTCAGTTGTACATATCCACCCCAGACCACCCCAACGATGCCGTCGAGGTTATGTCCCGGTGCTTGGAGGCCGTATGGATCTGGATGGGTAGTAACAAACTCAAGCTCAACCCGTCCAAGACTGAGTGGCTGTGGTTTCCGGCACCCCGGTTCAGCCACATTACTCCAACTCTGGCCATTGGGGGCGAAACACCGCCCCCCGTGGAGAGGGTGCGCAATTTGGGTGTCCTCCTGGATTCCCGGCTGTCCATGGAGGACCATGTGGCGGCCGTGGCCAGGGGGGCGTTTCATCAGGTACGCCTGATGCGCCAATTGCGCCCCTTACTGGACCGGGCTGCCCTTCGCACAGTCACTCAGGCCCTCGTGACATCCCGACTGGACTACTGCAATGCTCTCTACATGGGGCTTCCCTTGAGGTGCACTCGAAAGCTACAGCTAGTCCAGAATGCAGCCGCGCGGGTGATTACGGGAGCCCCCAGATGCTCCCACATAACACCGATCCTGCGCAAGCTGCACTGGCTTCCTGTGGTCTTTCGGGTGCGCTTCAAGGTCTTGACGACCATCTTCAAAGCGCTCCATGGCTCGGGGCCTAGTTATATGCGAGACCGTCTCCTGCCCCATACATCCCTTAGACCGATACGCTCCCACAGACAATGCCGCCTGGTGACACCCAGGGGAAGGGCCTTCTCTGTGGCGGGCCCTGCCCTTTGGAACGACCTACCCCCTGAACTCCGCACTATCACCGACCTCCGCCTCTTCCGCCGGTGTTTAAAAACACACTTATTTCATCAAGCCGGCCTAACATAGCCTCCGCTGGGACAAATATTAGACAGTTTTAAATGGGGGATTTTAATCTGGTTTTAGCGCTGGTTTCTGTCATTTAATAGGTTTTTTAAATTATATTTGGTACTATTTTGTATATTGTTTTAAATTCCTGTGCGCCGCCCTGGGTCCTCTCGGAGAAGGGCGGGATATAAATTGAATAAAATAAAATAAAATAAATAAATAAAATAGTTGTGGTGCTAGTTTCACCTCTTCCGTGATGAAACCGATGTGAATGTTGTTCTCCTCGCCATAGACAATGTGAACATTGTACTCCCCGCCGTAGACCCTGATGTATCCTACGGCTGCTATTGCCTTCAGTTTGGCGATAGGCCAGATGGGGGCATGCTTGCGCTGCACAGGAACACTTTGGAGACAATTCAGAGAGTCTTGCCACATTTGCCATTCTCCCTTCTGTGGTTTGTGCTGTTTGTCGCTGGACCACATGAAACATAGGTAGCTTTGATGGTCTCCTCTGACCAGCAATAAGTAGAACATCTGCTGGATGTCGGCCAAGATGGCTATCACTTCATTTCTGAAGCGAAAGAGCATGCTGAGCAAAATATTGGTGAGGTCAGGACCTGTGAGAAGCATTTTCTTTGGAGAGAGGCCTTGGGGTTGCACATTGGCATTGAAGACTACTCGAATCTGATCTGGCTTTTGTGGGTGGTACACGCCAAAGGATGGCAGGTTCCAGCATTCCTCATCACTTCTCAGAGGTGGAGCAAGTTCTGAGTGTCTGTTCTGGACCATCTTGTCTGGGAACTCCACTAAATGAGTTTTCATTTTGGGCTTCCTGTTTGTGATTTGTCTCAGATTGAAAAGGCGAGAGAGAGGTTGCTCATGGTTATTTGGATGCCATTGCTTTGGTGTGCGAAAGGATAGTGGAGCCAGTCAACTCTTGGTAGCATCCTATTGGAGTTCCTTGACCATTAGCCTCAGCAATTCTTTGTTCTCTATTGCAGGGGTCCCCAACCTTTGCAACTTTAAGTCTGAAGGACTTCAGCTCCCAGAATTCTCCTGCCAGCAAAGCTCTATTGGCAAGGCTAAGTCATTGCCTTCTTTGCTGGTCTGAAATGCTGTTGCTGATCTGGAGTGGGATGTTCTCTCATTACTGAGAGCGGAGGTTGCGAAATCATTCACCTGGGTTGGGACCTGCGGCCGGTTGACACATACCATCCCAAAGATGCCCTTTCCAAACTCTGTCTTGAGGGCAAACAGGGAGCCCCTTGGGCTTTTGACCACTTCTCGAGGAAGGTCACAGGTGTCTGCTCTTGGCAAGAGCAGGATTTCAGCTTTGGGATCTAGAACAGGAAAATGATTAGCCATGTGCTTTGGGTGAGGTGTGCTGCTTGCTACCTCTAGTGTTGCGATCTGTCATCATCTGGTGGGTCGTCCCTGCTCTGTTCTCAGAACAAGTGTGGGTGCCGAATAACCGAGGCTCAGACAGGAATAAAATGGCTAACACGTTTATTCCACAGAATGGACAACAAAGTAACTTCGGCTCTCGCTGACAGGCAACAGCTGCGGTTGCCGTCTGACAGCTCGCTTTTATACCGAGCTGTCAGATGGCTCCGCCAATCCGCTGTCAGCATAGTCCCGCCAAAACTGATAACCTGCGCAGACTCAGAACATAACACTCCTTCCCACCACGTTTGCGCACGCGTAGTCTTGCAGATAAACCGGCCGGCGCCTAACTCTTCTGGACCGCCGTAACTCAGGTCCAGCTTCCGCTATTGGTGGAACAGCTGTGTTTGCTGATTGACCTCGGAATCCCTGGGAACTTGCTGGGGGAGCTGATTGCAGATCGCGTGGACCCCTTACTGCAGGTAAGCTGCCGGCCGCCGGCTCTGGGTGGTTTTCGTTGGCTGTGGTGACTCCGTCCGGGCGTTCCGAGTAGGTGGCGCTGGGATGCCCCTGCCCCGCTGTTTCTGATGGTGACTGTGACTGCCCTCTTCTTGTACGCAGTTGGTCGCAGTGGCGGCGCCAGACTCGCCCATCGGCTACCTTCACCCTGTAAGAGCAGGGTCCGGTGTGATCAATGACAGTGCCCGGTAACCATAAGGGGTAGCCATCGTAATTCCTAACATAGACGCTTTCCCCTGGGCTAAAACTGTGTGCCGCCCCTGATGAGTCGAGGGGTTTGTCCTGCGAATAAGTGGGGTGTAACCTATCGAGGCAAGTCCTAAGCCGCCTCCCCATGAGGAGCTCGGCCGGGCTTCTATTGGTGGTAGGGCACGGGATGGCATGGTGGGTGAGGAGGAAGGTGTCAATGCGGTCCAGGCAGCAGATTTGTCCAAAAGCCGGTGAAGCGGTTCAGCCACTGAGGCCTTATGAGGCAAGAATAAGGCATAGAAATTGAGAAGTCCCAGAAAAGCTTGACGTTCTTGTTTTGACTTTGGCGTAGGAGCATCTAAGATAGCCTTGGTTTTTTCCTTAGTTGGGTGCAGGCCGGAAGCATCCACTAAATAGCCAAGAAATTCTACCTGTGGTACTGCGATCTGGCATTTTTCGCGCTTAACTTTTAGTCCAGCGGAGTTGAAACGGTTCAGCACCCCCCGGATGCGAGACATCAATTCCTGGGTGGTTTTGGCTGAGATGAGGACGTCGTCGAAATATGGAACGACGCCCTCAAGACCATGGAGGAGCCTCTCCATTAAGCTTTGGAACAAGCCTGGGGCAATGCTGACCACAAACTGCAACCGCCGGCACTTGAATGCTCCGCGATGGGTGATAATAGTTTGGGCTTCTGCGGCCTCATCGTCTACCAGCAACTGCTGGTAGGCCTGTGCTAAGTCCAATTTAGCAAATATAGATCCTTCGCCCAGTGTGTGTAGCAAATGGTGGACGACTGGAACTGGGTAAGCATTTGACGGTAGCGCGCGATTCAAAGAACACTTGTAGTCGGCGCAAATCCTCACGCTGCCATCCGGCTTCACGGGCACCACAATTGGGGTCTCCCAGCATGCGTGGTCCACAGGTTCCAGGACCCCTTGAGCAATAAGACGATCTAATTCTGCATCTACCTTTGTTTTGAGTGCGAGAGGTACCCGGCGAGGCTTCAGGCGTACGGGCTGAACCAGAGGGTCGATATTAAAAGACACGGTGGTGCCTTTGTAGGTTCCTAACTGGCCATCGAACACAGCAGGGAACTCTTTAACTAACGTATTGAATTCGGCTGCCTGGAGGCAATTTATGCCGTTGATGTGAAGACCGAGGGCATCAAACCAGTCCAGCCCCAGGAGACTAGGCAAGGTGCCTTCTACAATAATCAATGGGAGTCGTCCCTTAAAGTTTTAAAACTGGACGGCCACCGCTCGAGAGCTATCACGGGAATTAGACTATCATTTCCCTGATAGTCCCTTAAAGTTGTGTTGCAACCTGAAAGGCGGCGTTTGGACAGCTGGGGCTGCAGACGCTTGATGGTGCTCCACGAAACTATAGATGTGGGAGAACCGGTGTCTACCTCCATTGTACAAGGTGGGTGCCTGCCATCATCACTAAAGTAACCGGCCCCTGTTCTTATGGCAGCAAGTGGTGGTGCCATGTGGATCAACTAAGGCGCCGCCTACCTACTGAGGCCTTCTCCCAATCAGGCATCTCCTACCTGGCCTTTGCCTGCTGGCAGCCTGACTATGCTCCTGCTCAATCCGCTGTGCCGGCGCTTCTTGAGCTACCTGGATCGTCGTCGACGCCTACAAGGGTGGGCCCAGATGTCACCTGGAGCTCCACTCCCATTGGGGAGGAGCTACAACAGGGACGACCTGCCTCGCTTACTGATGTGCCTCAACTGAGACGTTCTGGGTGGGTCTGGTGCCGCCACGCCTATTTGAGTGAGTATACATGTACTAGCGCGTCCACGCTGGGGGGGGGGGAAGGAGTGTTAAGTCCTCGACTTGCGACCGGCCACAAGTCCTCGACTTATGATTGACAGATGGCAACTGCCAAGCCGTGCCTGATTGGTTAAGATGCGGCTGGCTGAGTGCGGGCTGTTCCTCTATTCTATTGGCTGCCCTCTTGACAGTTCCTGTATAAATAGCTATCAAGCAGGTGAGGTGCTGAATCTGTAAATAGTTAATGTTTTAACCTGTTGAAGTTAATAAACCTTTTGAGCATTTACCTGAGCTGTCTGAGCCTCTTCCCTGCCGTCTTAGAATTCAATAACTATCTTGAAATTGTTTTTGTGGAGCACTGCAAGACAAATCTGATGCTTGTTTACACAAACTGTTGGAAGAAATGTCCATCTGGGTTCAGTTCAAAGTGGGGAAAAAGACACTGGGAACATGGATCCTGAGAGGAATCAGATGGCTTGAGTTCCTGCGCAGAAAAGGCAGAGATGCTGAGAGTCCCTGGGTTTTATGCCCTCTCCTGGGCTTTGAACTTCCTGGGGCACAGGAAATGTATCCTGATTGGTTGCTGTCAGAGGTCATAGCTAGCTCTGTAGGTTGTGTGCTAACTTGGTGGATGGTGCAATGACGTACAATGAGATGGTGTAGATCTTGGTTATGTAGAATAGGCTGGCTCAGGCCTTAATGGCCCATTGTGGGGGGGATGGGTTTCTGCCTCCCTTTTAGGGGGAAATATTCTGCTTTTTTAAACATTTCCTAAAATATTTCATTTTCTAGGAGAGAGATGGTTGCTAACTTCCTACACAAACAATTAATACCTTGGAGCAACCCTACATTGAAAATTGCAGATAGACTTTTTCTAGGTGGAGAATTTTATAAAAAAGGGAAACTGGAAGGACAGCACCATTCACTGAAACCAAATAGAGGCAATCCCAGTAGCAAATATGCCAGCCAACCTTTCTGATTGTTTGAGAGTTGGGGAGGGAGGGATTGCAGTGTTAGACTGTTTAGCTGTGCTCTATATGTATTTCTTGAAAGAATTTATCAGTTGCTTCTCTGTCCAATGAGGATTTTAAGTTTGCTATTATTTATTCCCTTTATACTTCCCTTTCCATTTTGCTTTGTACTTAAAGCTGCTGTATAGAATACCTTTTTCCATATATTATAGCAGGGGTGTCAAACTCAAGGCCCAGGGCCAGATCCAGCCCACAGGGTACTTAGATCTAACCCTCAGGGCCACCCTTGGAAACAGCCCATTTTCGCTGGCAGAGTTCTTGGGCCACCATAGGCACCCCTGACACGAGTGATGTATAGCTGGCCACCCGTACCCTGCCTTCATAGGTCAAACACAACGCTGATGCGGCTCTCAAAGAAATTGAGTTTGACACCCCTGCATTATAGCAATGCACAAGAGAACAACCATCAACTTCATTAAAACAATTTTAAAAAACCACTTTTGCCTTTGAACTTATTCTTTGTAATAGAATGAATTTATAATATAAAATTGGAAACATAGGTCAGCTTTCAGTTTATTTAAAAACTGAACTGTTTTTGTTTTTATTGCTTTTGGGGTGTTTTTTTTTTAATGTCCTTTGTTTCTGTTTTGAGTTGATGTATTTTTGCTGTGATCTTTATTGTAACAATAAAAAATTAGGAAGAATGATACGCACGCAGAAAAGTTTAGTCCAATAACGGCCTTTAAAAAACTCATTTTTCCAAATAGCAAAAAGGGCTATAGAACTGTATTTGCCTTATGATTAATTTGCCAATAGTAATTGCCTAGGCAGAAATGCAAACTTTTACACTCTGTAATTGCTTGTCATCTATATTCACTCCCTGAAAACATTGTGCTTCGTGTGTTACGGCAAATCAAATGTTTTGATAGGAAATGGCTGTGCAGGCAAGTGCATTTTTCACTCGCACTCTTTCTTTCTCCATCTCCTTTCTTATTTCTTTCTGTCACACATAAGTGCACAGCCTCCCACACAATTGTTGCTTTGAGACAGATGGCTGCCAGCGCTACCAGTCAAAAGATGTTATGCAACGATTCTGTCTTTCTTTCCTGAATGGATTTTGTGTGGGTTTTTTTTAAAAAAAAGTGTGGAGTGATGAGCTATTACAGGAAAACTTCAAATAGACAAATGGAAGACACTATTAAGTTCGTTTTCCTCCGATAGCTTATTTCTTTAATATTACAATGTGAAGAACCACAGAAATGTTGGCATGTGTTTTTGTTTATATTTCTTCAGATTTAATCATTTTAATATGCATATCCTATCATTTTCCTCAACAGAATGGTGTGGTGTTTTTCCACAAGCACTTCATTTTAATATTAATTATATTCATTTGTGTACCATCTCTATTAATATACGGTCCTCGTACCTGCAACCATCATAGCATCCCCATGGACACATGATTAGAATTCAGGAGCTAATGGCAACCAACATGTATTCATGGTGACATCCAGTGGACACACCATCAGCATTTGCAACTTTCCCAGCTGGCTTCTGACAAGCAAAATCACATCTGGGGAAGCCAGATTCGTTTAGTCCCCATGTGATTCACTTAACTGCATTGATTCACTTAACAACCATGGCCAAAAAGCTCATAAAATCAGGTGCAATTCACTTAACCACCGCCTGGCTTAGCAACAGAAATTCTGGTCCCATTTGGTGTAAGTTGTGTTTCTGTGTCCATTCTTCTACATGTTCAGTTGGGAAAATTCACTGAGAAATTTGGTAAGTTGCAAATTATCAAAGTGTATATGTTTTTTAATTTGTCTATTGATTTGTGCAATGTGCATTAGATGGATTCTAATGTGTTTGTGAGCCTAACATATTTATTGCCTTACACTGACCCTGATTAAAATACCATGAATAAGGCAATATGTTTACACAATAAACTTTACTCAGGGAGAAGACATGGAGTCATAGACATATTTTCTATTCAGCAGGAGACACACAGAGGTGGAACATGTATTTACTCTATGTGCCCAAGTACACACATATACAAACACATCTTGCTTTAGAACATCAGTGGCAAGTTAATGTACAAGAAGTTGTTCTCAGAGCAAGAAAGAAGCAATTGCACATCTAGAAAAGCTGCTCCTGCCCCAGTGATTCAAGCCACACGTATTTCTTTCCCTCTCTAGAGCTCTTTTGTCTAAGTTGTTATATAGTGTGAAAAGAAAAGTATTTGCCAGAAGAGTACTTAGAAAGGATATATTTGCTGTATATAACTGACTCTAACCCTAACTCTAATTGCCCTGTAATAGAAGTAGTAATATGGAGTGCAATGGCTCGGTGGTTAAAGACTGTGAACTTATCAGCTGGAGAGTGACAGCCTGGGTTCAACACTTGAGCTCCAAGCAACGAGGTGAGCATTTCTTGCCCTAGTTTCTGCCAACCTAGCAGTTTGAAAGCATGCAAATGCGAGTAGATAAATAGCTACCATTTCGATGGGAAGATAACCGTGTTCCATGTGCCTTTGGCATGTAGTCATGCTCCCCACATGACCACAGAAAATGCCTTTGGCTAACGCTGGGTCCCTCTGCCAAGAAACTGAATAGTCAAACTATTCTCCAAGGCACCTGGGGGCAGGACAAGAAGCAATGGGTGGAAACTAATCAAGGCGAGAAGCAACTTAGAACTAAGGAGAAATTTCCTGACAGTTAGAACAATTAACCAGTGGAACAGCTTGCCTCCAGAAGTTGTGAATACCCCAACCCTGGAAGTCTTTAAGAAGATGTTGGCTAGCCATTTGTCTGAAATGGTATAGGGTTCCTGTCCACGCAGGGGGTTGGACTAGATGACCTCCAAGGTCCCTTCCAACTCTGCTATTGTATTGAATTGCTTTTATGTTTTTATTGTAAGTATACTTAAATATATTGCTTTTGGTGTTTTTTTTAATATCCTTCATTTCTATTTTGAGTTGATGTATTTTTGTTGTGAGAGGGACATGGTGGCTCAGTGGCCAAGATGCTGAGTTTGTCGATCAGAAAGTTCGGTGGTTTGATGGTTCGAATCCCTAGCGCTGTGTAACGGAGTCAGCTCCTGTTACTTGTCCCAGCTTCTGCCAACCTAACAGTTTGAAAGCGCATAAAAATCCAAGTAGAAAAATAGGGACCGCTTTGTTGGGAAGGTTACAGTGGTCCATATGCCTTCAGCATTTAGTTTAGTCATGCAGGCCACATGACCATGGAGATGTCTTCGGACAGCGCTGGCTCTTCGGCTTTGAAATGGAGTTGAGTATTGCTCCCTATAGTCGGAACGACTTGTCCGTGGTGAACAAAGCCCCCCTCATAAATGACCTTGTGTCAGAGGGGGACCCGGACCTGGTAGGGATTACGGAGACCTGGTTGGGCCCCGAGGGGGATTTACCCCTCGTGGAAATGTGCCCACCAGGTTACCGTGCATTTCATCAACCTAGGGCCCTAGGCAGGGGTGGGGGGGTGGCGGTTGTCGTTAAGGAAAGTCTGGAGCCGAAGGAGACCACTGTGCCTCAGACGACCGGCTGTGAGTCCCTCTTCGTGAAGTGGGGCCTAGGGAGGCAGTTGGGCTTGCTGGTTGTATACCTGGCTCCCCGCTATGTAACAGCAGCCCTGCCCGAGCTACTCGAAGTGATCGCCACGATGGCGGTGGAGACCCCCAGACTCATGGTCATGGGGGACTTTAACCTGCCATCGGCGGGCGAAACATCCGAGGCAGCTCGGGAGTTCATGGCTTCCATGACGGCCATGGACCTGACCCAAGTAGTTCAAGGCCCCACTCACGAGGGAGGACACACGCTGGATCTGATTTTTGTCTCTAGACACTGGATTAGTGATCTTGGAACAGGGGATTTAGCCATCTTACCCTTGTCATGGACAGATCACTCTCTCCTTCGGATAGACTTTCCAACTGTCACATCCCACCGCGGGGAGGCGGAACCGGAGACATCGAGTTGGTTCCGCCCCAGGCGCCTGATGGCCCCGGAAAGGTTCCAGAGGGAGCTTGGGCCAGTACCTGTGTCCCTGTCCCACGGCTCGACTGAGGATCTAGTGGCCGCATGGTATAGTGCGGCCACGGGGGCCTTGGACCGAGTCGCGCCCTTGCGGCCTCTCATGCGGCGTCGAGTCACCCAGGCTCCTTGGTTTACCGAGGAGCTTCAGGAGATGAAATGCCGCAAGAGTAGGTGGAGATCTTCGTGATCCGAATCTGATCGAACACTAGTGAGAGACCATATTAGGACTTACTTACTGGCGCTAAGAGTGGCCAAACGTGAGCATTGTGCCACCCTTATCGCGTCCGCGGAAAACCGCCCTGCCGCCCTGTTTGGGGTGACCCGCTCCCTCTTGCATTTGAGGCCGCGGGAAGCCCCTCTGCAGGGTCGAGCAGAGGAATTTGGAGTTTTTCTGCAGGACAAAATCACTCAGATTCGGAACGAGTTGCCCTCCACTAGTGGTCCGGTCGAGGTGTCCGGTGCTGGTCTTGAGATAACACCTTGGGAGGAGTTCGACTTTGTTACTACCGAGGATATGGTCAGGTTGCGGAGGAACCTTAGAGCCACCACATGTTTATTGGACCCGTGCCCCTCCTGCCTTGTACTGGCATCCTGGAAGGTGACACGAGGCTGGCTCCAGGGTATTGTGAATTCATCTCTGAGTGAGGGGTCCTTGCCTACCGTCTTGAAAGAGGCGGTGGTGAGGCCCCTCCTCAAGAAGCCATCCCTGGACTTAGCTTTATTAGAGAACTATCGTCCTGTCTCCAACATTCACTTTTTAGTGAAGGTTGTCGAGAGTGTGGTGGCTCAACAGTTTCCCCGACATCTGGAGGAAGTTGATTATCTAGACCCGCGCCAGTCCGGCTTCCGGCCCGGTCACAGCACCGAGACGGCATTGGTCACATTGGTGGATGATCTCTGGAGGGCACAGGATAGAGATTGTTCCTCTATCCTTGTCCTATTAGATCTCTCAGCGGCTTTTGATACCATCGACCATGGTATCTTATTGCACCGATTGGGGGGGTTGGGGCTGAGAGGCACCGTTTTACGGTGGTTCTCGTCCTATCTCTCTGGTCGGTCGCAATGGGTGTTGGCAGGAGGGCAGAGGTCGTCCCCGAGGCCCCTCACATGTGGGGTTCCTCAGGGGTCGGTCCTCTCGCCACTCCTGTTCAACACCTATATGAAGCCGCTGGGTGAGATCATCCGTGGTTTTGGGGTGGAATACCATCTGTACGCTGATGACACTCAGTTGTACATATCCACCCCAAACCACCCCAACGATGCCATCGAGGTGCTGTCCCGGTGTCTGGAGGCCGTACGGATCTGGATGGGTAGTAACAAACTCAGGCTCAACCCGTCCAAGACCGAGTGGCTGTGGTTTCCGGCACCCCGGTTCAGCCAGATAAGTCCAACACTGGCCATTGGGGGCGAACAACTGGCCCCCGAGGAGAGGGCGCGCAACTTGGGCGTCCTCCTGGATTCCCGGCTGTCCATGGAGGACCATGTGGCGGCCGTGGCCAGGGGGGCGTTCTATCAGGTACGCCTGATACGCCAGTTGCGCCAATTACTGGACCGGGGAGCCCTTCGCACAGTCACTCAAGCGCTTGTGACGTCCCGGCTGGATTACTGTAACGCTCTCTACATGGGGCTCCCCTTGAGGTGCACTCGAAGGCTACAGTTAGTACAGAATGCGGCCGCGGGGGTGATTATGGGTGCCTCAAGGCAAACCCATGTAACACCTCTCCTGCGCGAGCTGCACTGGCTGCCTGTAGCCTTTCGAGTGCGCTTCAAGGTATTGACAACCATCTTTAAATCGCTCCATGGCTCGGGGCCTAGCTATATACGAGACCGCCTCCTGCCCCATACATCCCTTCGTCCGATCCGCTCCCACAGAGAGGGTCTTCTTCGGGTGCCGTCGGCGGGGCAATGCCGGTTGGCGACACCCAGGGGAAGGGCCTTCTCTGTGGCGGGCCCGGCCCTCTGGAACGACCTACCCCGCGACCTTCGCACTATCTCGGACCTCCGCCTCTTCCGCCAACGTCTTAAGACGTATTTATTCCAACAAGCCGGCCTAGGATAGCCCCCCGTTTCTGACTTTTTAAGAAAAATTTATAATTTGGTAAGGGTTTTAACATTGGGTTTTAGCACGGGTTTATTAATTTAATACATTTTCATTGATATTTATTGTATTTTGTGTCTTTTAAATAATGCCTGTGCGCCGCCCTGGGTCCTAACAAGGAGAAGGGCGGGGTATAAATTTAATAAAAATAGAAAAAAAAAATAGAAATAGCACATATGTGCGAGGGAAACCTTTATCTTTTATTTTTGTTGTGATCTTTATTGTAACAATTAGAAATTAGAAAGATTAATATGCACAAAGAAAAGTTTAGTCCAATAATGGCCATTAAAAAGCTCATTTTTCCAAACAGCAAGAAGAGCTATAGAACTTTTTTTTTTTAATTTCGAATTTATACCCCACCCTTCTCCTTGTTAGGACCCAGGGCGGTGCACAGGCATTATTAAAACCATAACAAAAGAACAGTATACATTATTAAAAACATATTAAATTATAAAACCTATGCTAAAAAACCAATTTAAAACCCTGCAAATTAACGATTTATAAATAAAAGTCAGAAAAAGGGGGCTATGCTAGGCTGGCTTGTTGGAATAGATACGTCTTAAGACGTTGGTGGAAGAGGCGGAGGTCCAAGGTGGTGCGTAGGTTGGAGGGTAGTTCGTTCTAGAGGGCTGGGCCCGCCACAGAGAAGGTTGGTTGCCTTATGATTAATTTGCCAATAGTAGTTCTCTAGGCAAGGATGAGCACCATGCTCTAGAGTTGGGCACAACTGGACAGGGAAACCTTTATCTTTATTTTAGTAGTAGTAGTGGTAGTAGTTATATAGCAAATCTTTCTTTTCAACAAATTGCAGAAATCAACTGATTTTTTTAAATATTAGCGCTGTTTTAAAATGGTATGGAGAATGTTTCGTATCTTGATCGTGAGCGGAAAGGTTCCAGAGGAATGCTTAGCGCTGAGAGCAAGTGTTTGCTTGCTCATACACATGAGCGGGAAACCTCAGCCAATCAGAAATGCTCTTAGCATCTAATACTTCAAATACATACATCTGCATTTTCACTGGGCAGATTCAGAGGCTATTGAACTTGCTATGACCATGGCTGACTTGGGCATCATGAGGCATTGGCTAGATAAATAGTTCAGTTGACAGTCTTTCTGTACTTTTCAACATCTTTTACCTTGATTTGTTAGCAATCATCAGGAATTCTGCAAAGGCCCAGATTCAGCACAATGAAATCCAGAGGATGAGTGTTAGGATTCAGGAAAAGCCTCAATTTTACAGCTCAGTGAGAGTGGTGGAAATATTATCATAAAATCCACATTCATATAATTGTTGTAATTGATGCCTACTATTACAAAACAGATGTTTCTATTTAGGTTGATGTGAAAGGATGCCAAATTGTCAATGATGTCTACCGCATCAATAATCGGGGCAGGCTTTGGAAACTACAGGCTTAGGGAATAAAGTCCAAATGCACACTTACTCTTTTGTTATTCCAAGCCCATTCAGTGTGGTTTGCCAAAATGAAGCTTCCCTCTACAGTATTTTCAATTAGCTTTGGGTCCCATGCTTACTGCCAGAAAGTTCTGTGAAATAGGTTGGATCAGCAGATAACAGCGCTAAAATGTAAGCTTATTGCTCCCAACAAATCTGGATCCTCGTTTTACCAACTTTGGAAGGATGGAAAGCTGAGTCAACCTTGAGCCGGTCAGGATCGAACTCTTGGCAACGAGCAGAGTCAACTTGCAATTCTGTATTTTTACTACTGCACCACCATGGCTCAGAATACTACTGAAGAATAACTTAAATAGAACTCAGCAGGCTCCTCCCACCTCCTCGCCCAAGTAAACATATATCAGATTGCCTTGTTTTCCATATTCATACCAAGTACTTTCTTTGAGCAGCGAGTGTGTAGGGATGATACATTGGAGTTGAATTTTGCACGTCAGAAAACGTAAATTGTTTTTTTTCCCTTTGATCTTTCCACCATTATTAAGACTTGCCCATTTATGTGTGGTTTCAATTTTTTTTCAATCCCTTAAAAAGGAAAGCACAAAACATCTCTACAAGGACTAAGAAACATAACTGGGAAACTTAGTAATACTGAAAATTAATGAAGAGAAGGCTCAGTCTAACTCTCATTAAAAGTCTTAATTTGTTTTCAGTGGGGGCAGATTTATATCATTGCAGAATGCTGAAAAACAGTATGGCTAAACCCAGAGGGATGGACATCTGAAAAACATTATTAAACATGTGGGCAGCTATGCAGGTGTTATAAAACTCCTGGTGTTGAGGGATGATTTGATTAGCTAATTACCCTTGTAAAGGAGCAACTTCATCTATATGAAAACTCCCTAAGATGAAACCTCTCATGTCATACTACTTTAAGATGATCTCTCCACAAACTGCAGTTAAAAATAATCAGAAATGTTGAAGTAAAATCTACTTTGTTAGTACTTAAAAGGGGGGGAAAACGTACACTTTTGGAGTTCTTCCCTGGTGGTCTCATTTTATTAAATTCCTGCTTGTTTGTCTGTTTTTTAAACTTCGGTTTATTAGAGACAGAAAAAACAATTATCTGTAAATGTAATTTTTAATGCATGGTAATAAAAATAAATGGAACAGCTCTGCCACTACTCACCTAAATCTTCTTCCCTGGTGTCTGGTGGTATTAAATAATGTCTGCCACACGTATTCATCATCGGCTGACAGGCAAAGGAAATTAGCCGAATGCCTATAACAAAAGTGTGCTTCGTGTCCAGAAAAGTTAGAAGATCCCTCTTTTGCCCTTAGACAATGTTTTTCTCTTTGGTAATCAAATGACAATTATAAAACCAACAGCCATTCAGTATAGCTTATAGGGTGGCTTGTGTGTGTCTTGATGTATGAAATTGTTCTGCCTGCTCCCCTGAAACATTCAGGAGTCAGAGCCAGTGCTTATCCAAGTGTGGCTGGCTGGCCTCTTCCAGTACCACACAGCTCTGCATAGGTACAACTTTCTTTTATAAGACTGAGGGCCATGATGAGGAACCTATGGCACATGCGCCGGACATGGCATGCAGCGGCAACCATCTGCCCTGATCATTGCTTTTCCAATGCAATTGTATAATTCCCCACCAAGATACTTTTTGATCCTTTGAAGTAAGTGCCACGATGGAGGAGGACCATGGGTTTCTTATCTCTACACCAGGGATGTCAAGCTCATGTTGTCAATGTTCTGGAAGAGGCACGCAGAGCCAACTCTCCGGGCATGCCAGCTATTGCCTGTTGCTCTTCTGGCTTCCGGCATGCTGGCCAACTGGTCTTTGTGCACATGGGAGCACCAGAACCGGAAGAGCAGTTCCCTGGTGCACATGCACATGCCGGGAAACTGAGCTTCCAGTTTCTGGCATGCACATGCACACTAGAAATCAGAAGACTAGGTGACTGGCATGCATGTACACACCGGAAACCAGAAGCTCAGCTTCCTGGCATACATATATGTGCTGGGGAACTGCTCTTCAGTTTCTGACACTCCCTCACATGTGCACCAAATACAAATACAATAGCAGAGTTGGAAGGGACCTTGGAGGTCTTCTAGTTCAACCACTGCCTAGGCAGGAACCTTATACCATTTCAGACAAATGGCTATCCAACATCTTCTTGAAGACTTCCAGTGTTGGGGCATTCACAACTTCTGGAGGCAAGCTGTTCTACTGATTAATTATTCTGTCAGGAAATTTCTTCTCAGTTCTAAGTTGATCTCTCTCCTTGATTAATTTCCACCCATTGCTTCTTGTCCTGCCCTCAGGTGCCTTGGAGAATAGTTTGACTCCCTCCTCTTTGTGGCAGCCTCTGAGATATTGGAACACTGCTATCACTGCTCTTCTGGTTTCCGGTGCTCCCACATGCACACATGCTCCTGTTTCGGCATTCGTTGCCGAAAAGGCTCGCCAACACTGATTTAGGGTGTACATCTATGACTCCATTTTAGGCACAGTATCCTTCAATAGGGGGACATTTCATTCATTATGCAGAGTATGAGGCAACCATCTGCCCTGATCATTGCTTTTGCAATGCAATTGTATGGTTCCCCACAAAGATACTCTGTGGTCCTTTGAAGTAGGTGCCATGATGGAGGAGGACCATTGGTTTCTTATCTCTACATCAGAGGTGTCAAACTCAGGTCATGGCAGCATCATGTGACATTTCGGGACTTTCCCCCCCTTTGCTAAACCGGGAGTGGCCAGTGCGTGTCACATCCAGCCCGTGGGCCATGGGTTTGACAGCTGAGGTCTAGACCAAGGGTCCCCAACCCCTGGCCGTTGACCGGTGCTGGTCCGTGGCTTGATAGGAACAGGGTCGCAGGGCCAGGGAGGAGGAGGAGGGAGGAGGGGGCAGTCCCCTGGGCAGAGCGTGCACTGGGGGCGGGAGAGCGCAGGCATGGCCACTCCCGCCATTGGGGGCCGAGAGGGGCAAGTGAGCCGACTCACCCCCCCCTGTGCACATGCGCTGCCTGTTCCCCCTCCCCCCCTCTATGCCAGCCGAGCCATGCCCACCAGTCCACGGAATTTTCTTTAAAATGAAACTGGTCCCTGGTGCCAAAAAGGTTGGGGACCTCTGGTCTAGACTAAACTCTACAAACTAATTAGACAATTAAGCAAACATTTTGAGTATATTTTTTAAAAAAAACCAGTAACAGATTATCAGAGAAATAGCACACCTTTCAGCTGACCTTTAAATGCTTGAAATTTAAAATAATTGGTATTCTAGTTGTTGCATTATGATTTTTCAGCCAAGGTTGCACTTCCTTTTATTTAAACAGCATAAAATAATTAACAAACCCTGATTAAAACTGTGATGTGTAAGCAGAAGCTTGTGTTTTAGAAGGCCAATTGTATGTTGCATGTGACAAAAATTGTGTAAAACCTATGTTATCTGGAAATATCTCTGCTGTGCTCAACTGAATATTTATTAATAGTTTCTTTTACATAGAGTTTAAAGATCTATACAAAATTAAAAACCAAAAAAGGTTAAACTATTTTTTAAATATTGCAAAAACCCTTGTGGGAATAACATAATTGAGATGTAAGATTTACTGGTAATCTCATTCTCATTAGACATTTTAAAACATCTGTACTTCTTTCCTTTTAAACTAATGCTGCCAAATCGATTTTAAAGGAAACTCCTAGGCCATTAATGATTTACAAGCAAATGTCGACTAAGGATTTTATTATGTTCAGAACATTTGCACATGTTAAATGTGGTAAAAGAAACATAAAACCTGCCGTTACACAGTTCTAATTGACAAATAGGTCCTATTGACTTCTGATAGTTCACCAGGGACCCGGTTTTAGGCATGGTCCAATAACGCAAAGGTTCGTCAGTATGATAATGAGACATAGTCAGAGTGGATGCTGTACTCAAAAGCAGCTGTGTAGGGGCTTCCTGAATAGATTATAAGCCAAAGGTTAAGAGGAGGGGGAAGGAAGTGATGGTCTATGTCTCTGTTGATCAAATTCTAGATGAAGCTTGTGGCTTTCATACTGAACCCCATTCTGAATTTGTTCTTGATCAAGAGCCGTGGTGGCGCAGTGGTTAGAATGCAGTACTGCAGGCTGACTTTAGGTTAGTAGATCGAATCTCACCAGGCTCAAGGTTGACTCACCCTTCCATCTTTCCGAGGGTCAGTAAAATGAGGACCCAGATTTGTTGGGGGCAATCGATTGACTCTGCAAACCACATAGAGAGGGCTGTAAAAGCACCGTGAAGTAGTATATACGTCTAAGTGCTATTGCTATAGTACTATTGATCGCGATAGCAATAGTACATTTGTTCCAGAAGTGGTATTCAGCTGGTTCGCCCTGGTTCACTCGAACCAGTGCCAGAAATTTAGCCCAGTTTGGCAAAGAGCCAGTCCCCCGTCACTGGTTGCTCACTCCACCTGCCCAGTAGCTGCTTGCTCGCCCCAACACTTTGCATACCAGCTGTCAAAGAGGCGATGGCTGGCTGCAGGCCCCTGAAAAATCCTCTGGTCAGTGAAAAAGCTGCTGCTGTCACTGCCATGTTCTTCGTGCATGTGCATCCCATTGCCTTGCAAGTCATCTTGGAGCGGGCCATAAGCATGGAGAAATAGAATAGGTGAGGTGGCAGAGAAGGAAGGCATGTGATTTCAGTGAAATAGGAAAGGTCTATTGAGTGGGTCTGGGATGGTGAAGAGGGTAAAACAATAAGAGGAAGGAAGGTGCTGAAAAGATTTCTGGGAAAACTGGTAAGCAGGACTATTGAGGAATTGCAATGGGAGGTGTCTGAGCCATGTCATAGATTGCCTTCACAAGTTTACAATCTCTAATATATTACAGTGCTATATGCACATGGCTTTGCATATAATACCCTTCATAAACTGGCAAATGGTGGTAAAAACTGAGTTTATCATTCTTTTAGAGCTTCCATGTGATCTTTGAACTAGGTTGATAAGTGAATCACAGTCTCACTACAGAACATAGTGAGATAAGATAATTTACAAGGTAGGAATACTTTGTTGCTAACTAAAGCCTCTAGTCAGGGAAGGGATATTCAGCTGACAATAGGGAAACAAAAGAAACTGGTCAAGTCATTGAAGATAAACAGGGGTTTGACTCCCCTAATAGAAAATCCCAATTAAAATCTGAACAGAATGGAGCATATCTTCTTTTTAAATACAATCTGTTAACTCCTTTTTTCTATTTCTTTACTTTAAGGGCCAAAGTGCTCCCTACTCACCAATGATATAGAGAGGTAGTGAGAGGAGGCTTCAGAGGCTCTGCTAGAACAAAATATACGGTGCAGATTCAGGGCCTTGCAGTCTGGTCAAAGATGGTATTCAGCTGGTTCGGACCGGTACGGGTGAACTGGTAGCGGAAATTTTTGAGTAGTTCGGAGACTGGCAAATACCACCTCTGGTTGGTCCCACCCGCCTATCCGTCATTCCCTGTCTTATATTCCCTTGTTTTTTAGCTCAGCTGATTCGCGTGGCAGAACGAATTGCTGACACTGAGGGTGGTATTTGAGTGCTACGCCCAAGCACAGAGCACATTCTCATAGAACCACTAGGAAAAGATTTGGAATCTGAGTCTGGTTATCTGAGGCAACCAAAACCTGTAGAAGCCATGTTTATTGTCTCCACCACTTATAGAAAATTTCTTGGCTCCATCCTGTTGAGGCTACACTACAGCTATACCCCATATTATATATATTTTAAAAACCTTTTTTTGCTTCTTATTCTTCTGGCAAGTCACTGTATCCCACGAGAGCAACCCCAGTAAGGCAATAATAGGCAAGCTTTTCATCATACTAGTCCTCTCATTGGTTTTTTTTTTTTAATGAGGGAAATATTTGACAAGGTCAGTTCTCTACTAGCCTGAAGTGACTTTTTAAACTTTTTTCTTTGTAAAAAAAAATAAAACGGCGCAGCTTCTAAAGCTGGGTGCATGGCTTTCTGTAATGAAAAGGCAGCCAATGGTGACAGAAAAAGGTACAGAAGCAGCAATTGCAATAATAATCGCACCAAAGATATCTGAAACAGAGGTCAGTATGGTCCACAACCACAATATCGGAAAAGACAGGAAATGTGGGAGTTAGAATAACTCAAACACCCCCACCCCCTCTACAGTGACATCTCGGCTCTTAGGATCTGCTGGGTGGAATCATTTTTCCTTCCCAGTGGTTTAATTTTAATACCGGGTAAACCTGGCATCCTTCTAAATATCAGATGTTTGGATACGGTCAGCTTTGCCTCTGATTGGAAACATCTGCTGAATATGATAAATAGGGATAGAAGCGGTTCTCCACTCCCTCCCCACGTCTGGATCTTTTCTTAATGCAGCAAAAGATCCTGATTTCAAGGAACAGCGGCAGCTTGAGGGCAGCATTTCCATCCTGAGACCTGGACTGAATCTCCTCATAAAAATAAAAAACACCTTAAACTCAAAGGGTTAAGGAGGCTGCCTATCTACAGCTGTCAAGGTGAGGAAAGGGGCTTGAGAAGGAGCGTTGCGAAAAAGTATATCTGGAAAATGAACTGGTTGGTTCTTCTCCAGCTGTTACTTTTAAAGCTTTTCACAGCTTCGCAGCAGCAAAATGCATTCCGTGGTGTTTTTCCCCCCCACAGACAACGGACCTCCTGCACATTTGAAGTTTGTATCAGGGATGGGTTCCTGCCACTTCTAGCCTCTTCTATAGAAGAGGTTCCACAAATCTACAGTGCCGTTTAGAACCGGTTCCAGCTCCCTCCCCCCACCCTTCCGCACATCATCAAGGTGAAGAGCAAGAGGAGGAATTCTGGGAGTTGAAGTCCACAAGTCTTAAAGCTGTCAAGTTTGAACACTCCTGGAGGTTTTTTCCCTAAAGGGTTAGAGGTGCGAGGGTCTTGTAACTTGACAGCTTTAAGACTTGCGTGCTTCAAATGCCAGTTTCTGAGCCAACATTTTGGTTGCTAAGCAAGAGTGTTGTTAAGTGAGTTTCACCACATTTTACAAGTTGGCCATGCCCACCTAGTCACATGACTGCCAAGCCACTCCCACTTGGTCACATGGCCGGCAAGCCACTCCCATAAAGCAGCCCACACCTACAGAAGAGGTTCTAAAAAATTTTGAAACCCACCACTGGTTTGTAGGGTAGGCTTTTTAAATGTGAGTAGGATTGTGGGTTAAAATGGGATGTGTGTGTATGTATGTGTGTGTGTGTGTGTGTGTGTGTGTGTGTATATATATATATATATATATATATATATATATATATATATATATATATATATATATATATATATATATATATATATATGTGAGAGAATATTTTTACAGCTCCTGTTTTTAGGCCCGTTTTAAGGGAGGAGACAAACTGTCATCTTTCTCTGCCCTTCGACTCAACCTAGAGATCATCCAGACAGAGACCCATTAAGATTGCTGCTGTTTTTTTAGGTATGTGTTAGATCAGCCCTTAAAAATCTAACACACACACACACACACACACAGACACACACACACACACACACACACATATATATCTTCAGATACCAAAAATAGTAAGAAAAACCACAGCCAACAAATCAGCAAAAAGAATAAAACAACTTAATATAGTCAAAATGTATTTACCAAAAAGGATAAAAAATAGAAATCACTGAAATGGACCAAATGGCACATCAAAAAACAACAAGAACAACCCAGTAACAGGACTGTGTCTGTCTGTTATGGTTTTTTTTTTTTACAAGTGCGGTGGATCCCACATAATTTGTTATTCATAAACACATTACTGTCTCCAGATAATAGTTAAAAACTCCTGTTTTTCTGCCAGTTGCTGCCCTTCACCATTATATCCACTTCCCAATCCGTTCAAATCAGTCCAATGTTGATTTGTGACTTCTGCATTTTTGCCAACCTCCAAATGATGCAAATATGCAGGAATCAGCCATTAACCAATCAGCTGACCAGTAGGAAGCTGCAGAGATTGTTGTTCAGTCAATGATGCCAGTCTGTTCACACAAAAAAAAAAAAATGAAATAAACATTGGCCCACTTCTATCTATATTTTCAGGATATGCTATTTGCATTTCCCTGTTTTTCAGAAAATGTGAATCGTTCCTAAGGGATTGCTGTGAACAGCAGGCCATCCTTTTTCGGCTGCATTCTTCAGCCCCTTTGAATGTGAGAAAATAGCATTTTGGCAGCGGCTGATACATTTCAGACAATAACCCGCAGACAGGCAATAGGAGAAATTTGCAAGCTCCGTAGCATAGTGGAAAGCGAAATTGTTGCTTTAGAATACAGGGCTGGGGAAATATTCTCACTACTATATAATTTCAGTAATAATAAATATGATTGCTTTGGTATCACTACTGAAATTAACAATTTTTGAAGGAATCTTTTTGATTATGGAAAAAACCCGAGGAAAAAATACAGGCTGCAGAATAACATTAGGACTCGAGCGTATAATAATACAATAGGGCAGGGGTCTCCAACCTTTGCAACTTTAAGTCTGAAGGGCTTCAGCTCCCAGAATTCTGGGAGCTAAAGTCCTTCAGACTTAAAGTTGCAAAGGTTGGAGACCCCTGCAATAGGGTAAAAAAGTGGAATACTCAAACTTAGTCAAAACCATTTTTTTTACTGAATTTGTGCTTTATTCTTTGTTAGTAAATATTTATCCATTTTATATAGCATTCACATAATCTTGATTATCTAACAGTTCTAGTCATCTGCCCCTCAGGGGATACCCATGAAGGAGATTATGGTGAGTAGCCTATCCTTTTTTATGTGTGTGAAATGTATGCAACACATGTTAAAATGGGACAAAGATTTAATCACCTGCCATTTTGACACTATTGAACCTCCCTCCCATGGATGACTGCTGCCACTCCTAGCATATAAAGGTAAAGGTTCCTCTTGCACATATGTGCTAGTCGCTCCTTTGACTCTAAGGGGCGGTGCTCATCTCCATTTCAAAGCCGAAGAGCCAGCTCTGCCCAAAGACGTCTCCATGGTCATGTGGCCGGCATGACTAAATGGGGAAAGTGCATGGAACGCTGTTACCTTCCCACCAAAGCTGGTTCCTATTTGTCTACTTGCATTTTTTATGAGCTTTCAAACTGTTAGGTTGGCAGAAGCTGGGACAAGTAACGGGAGCTCACTCCGTTACATAGCACTAGATATTTGTACCGCCAAATTGCCGACCTTTCTGATCGACAAGCTCAGCATCTTAGCCACTGAGCCACCGTGTCCCTTACTCCTAGCATAGCATCCCTCAACTGTGCTAGAAATACATTTTCCAGAATACCCAACCAACCAGTTCAAAAAGAATTATACTCCCAATACAGTTAGAAATTTCTGCTTCCGGTATGTCTGTTCATGTAAGAGAGTACTGCAATCATTGTAATCCAACTAATGTTCACTTTGTCACTCAGCAGTATTTGCCGTAGGCAAAGCCTGAGTTAGTAATGCAGATGTACTGACCTATTGGACAGTTTAAGTTTAAAGTTTAAGCCTACTTTATCACTACTTCACTCATGCCTAGTTCCCTCAAAATTTGATGACTGCAATGCCCTCTTGAAGTGGCTGCCAGGAAGACCACTCAGCAGCTTTGGCAGATCCAGAATCCAACATCTGTGCCAGTATTGGGCACACCATAGTATACTCATGTAACACCTCTGCTTTTGTGAGCAGCAGTGATTGCCAGTGTGATTGTGGGTATGATTGAAGCTGCTGGTTATACCTGGAAATATCTACATGGCATTACAGTCTGGCTTTTTGAATGGTGCAGTGGCCTAGAGGTGGAGCTCTCACCTCACAATCAGGAGGCTGTGAGTTCAATCCTAAGTAGAGGCAAATATTTCTCTCTCTGGACACATTGAGAATGCATCTGCTGAAAAACGCTTCGTATTGGCGACAGGAAGGGCATCAGGCCATTAAAATCCTCTGCTCCATTCAGTTACCCAGACTCCACCCCACAAGGGATTATGGGATCGTTAAAAAAGGATGATGATTAAGTCTGGAACTGCCTACCTCCTGTGCTTTCTACCTGGCATAATATGAATTGGGAGGTCTGGTGCCCTCTGTGTCCCTTGGATTAAACAGTGCCATCTATCAATCCTCTGGAAGCATTCCTTCTCTGTCATGGAGCTTGCCCTTTGGATTGATCATTCCTTCTGGAAATTCATGGTGTCCCCACCCTATTGTTCTTGTTTTTTATTTTTGATTGTGTAATGTGCTCAGATCCCACCTTGCTTTTTGGTTGCTAATGGCTTTTTGTTATTATTTGTCATCCACCCAGTCAGTTGGAGTTGTGTGATGTCTAAATTGAATGAATGAATTAAATAAATAAAGACTTTTTGAATTAAAGGTCAGTGCCACAAAACAATTATAACTCACAGAAATTCATCTCTGCTGTTTTCCATGTCATCAATGAAAGCATGCACACAGATTGAATGATTTTTCTCCTTAAGATCACAGCAGAAGGTCTGAACTCATATCCTTTATATAAACACTAATCTTTATTAATTCACTTTTAGATGAAAAAATCCCCCCTTTGTACATTGCGGTCCAAGCATCTTTAGTATCTCTTTTGTGGTAATTTAGTTTTATGTTGGGTCTTGAAAGGAATATAAGGCTTTATTTTGCTGATGTAGATTTTATATGAGGGTTGAATGAAAACTAATATCTCTACCTCTGTAACTATGGTTTAAACAGAATTATTTTAATAAATCAATTAATAAATAAGACAGGAAAATAATATTTAAAATCAGTTGTTTTGTTACCTGTATTTGTATAAGTCCTTTACATAATCTAGTGGCTAAGACGCTGAGCTTGTCGATCAGAAAGGTTTGGCAGTTCGAATCCCTAGCGCCGCATAACAGAGGGAGCTTCCGTTACTTATCCCAGCTACTGCCAACCTATCAGTTTGAAAGCATGTAAAAGTGTAAATAGAAAAATAGGGACCACTTTGGTGGGAAGGTAACAGTGTTCCATGTGCCTTTGGCGTTTAGTCATGCCGGCCACATGACCACGGAGACGTCTTCGGACAACGCTGTCTCTTCGGCTTTGAAACAGAGAGGAGCACTGCCCCCTAGAGTCGGGAATGACTAGCACACATGTGTGAGGGGAACCTTTACCTTTACACAATCACTACAGTTTGCTACATACCTGTGATAACAATGGACAGACTTCTTAAGCTATTATGAGAGAATTCAATTCTTTTCTATTAGATCCCGAGAGATCTTTCTACTTCTTCTGTCTCTGCTATTTTGACACAATGATTAAGCAGAGTCAAAAGCACGTGAAGGAAATTTTGGTGTCACATGACAACACTAGGCCTCACATGGGATGAGCCACTAATGGGGCACTTGCAAAGTTGAATCTCATCATTTTACCCTATCCGCCATGCAGATCAGATTTGATGCCAGGTGCTATTTTTACTTTTTCCCAAAATGGAAAACGTTTGACTCAAATAAAGAGATGGATTGGCCTCCTTGCCTCGCTTATTTTTTATTTAAAAATAATATTTTTACAGCAAAATGTTAAAAGAAGCTGGCATGATACAAAGCAAAGCTTAAATTAGCCTCGTCATTAATATTTCCATGAATTATTTGGATTTAACACATTACAGGCCCTGTAGATATTTTTTAAAAATAAGAATGTTGGAAAAGCTGCAGCTCAGAACTCAAAGCTCAGAACTACTTGCTATCCGTAATATTAATAGCAGTAGCAATTGAGTTTGTAGTGAACATCCTGGGGGCTAGACAGAGTGATAGGGATATATCTCGTTAGTGTATCTTCTGATAAATGTGCATTTTGTGACTGAATCAACTTATTAATAAGTCAGAACTTTAAAAAAAAATACATGGAAGTCCTCTTCCCCAGGAGCAATCATTTTCTTTGAGCTCGAAAATGATGCTTGAAAAATAGTTTATTGTACCACTGGACTAAAATGCTGGGGATTCCTGCTTTATTTTATGTACTCTTGTGATACTTCCAAGAGGTGAGAAATGTCAAGACTGCTACTACAATCCATTCCAATGGTTAAATTTCCTTAGAAGAAGAAAACGATGCTTGAGGGCATTTCTGTAATATTATTAGATTTCTATGCAGTGAGTGTGAAATGTCAGCTTAATACATTAACACCATTTAAAAAAACCTCTCATACTAGATGATTTCTTGTAGAAAGCAAAGCCTCTTCTTCAGAGGAGATTGACTGAAAATGTTAGGTTAGGTTACTCCCCCTTCTATTGCTATATTACCATAAATTGAGCAGTCTCCTTTCATTCATGCAATTTTCAGGGCATAGCTGTGCAAGATTGCATCCAACCACTGATGTCCAATCACAATATTTCAAACTCTTTTGATAAGACCAATATGGGCAAGTCAGTCAATTCTACTTTCTAGATTTTGTGGTTAGGCTGAACTACGATAGCTACTCTTTTTTTAAATCAGAAAATATAGAACAGGATATAGAATCACCCAATCATTGGTAAAGGTAAAGGTAAAGGTTTCACCGCACATGCATGCTAATCGTTTCCAGCTCTAGGGATGCGGTGGCTCAGTGGCTAAGATGCTGAGCTTGTCGATCAGAAGGTTGGCAGTTCGGTGGTTCGAATCCCTAGCGCCGCGTAACCGAGTGAGCTCCCATTACTTGTCCCAGCTTCTGCCAACCTAGCAGTTCAAAAGCACATAAAAATACAAGTAGAAAAATAGGGACCGCTTTGGTGGGAGGGTAACAGCGTTCCATGTGCCTTTGGCGTTTAGTCATGCCAGCCACATGATCACGGAGACGTCTTCGGACAGCACTGGTTCTCTGGCTTAAAAACGGAGATGAGCACCATCCCCTAGGCCCGGAATCATTAAGACAATATAAATAAAGTCTGTCCTCATGATGTGAATACAGTGATGGTTGAATGATTCTAGAAAGCAGTATAAATTATTAGTAAAGAAATGTCCTAAACGAGAAATAAAGATCCAAAAAGCCTTTTTCAATTCATCAGCTCAACCCCATGGGTAGCCATGGGTAGTTTATATACATATAATAAAAACTGCTGGCTGATTATTTGCTAGGATTAGACATAGATGCCACATAGGTTAGCTTGTTGGGAAGAAAAAAAATGGACCCCTTTCAGCAGTTGTATGACAAGTACATTTTTAGTTCAAGTACTAGAAATGTCTTGGGGTTATTTTCCAGAATAGTTTCTCACATGATATATAGTCAACAGGGTGTTCTAAGTATTCCAAGCGAAGACATCCTATCAAAAAGATAATAAAAATGGCTAGACTGAAATTTAGTTATGCACAGATCTACCTCCTTATTTTCATTATATGTTTTACTGGCTTTCCTTTCTGTCCAAAACATTTAGCACAGATCTTGCTGAGCTTTGCCCCAAGCATTTATCACATTTCCCTGTGACAGGAGAATAGAAAGCAGCATTTGCAGTTACTCCTAAGTTGATTAAACTTTTTGAAGTTCTGTGACAGATCAACAAAAACCAGCAACAGAAAATTCATTAAAGAAATATGAGAAAAGGAAGTTGTGCAAAATGGGGTAATTAATCTTGCAATAAAAATAATTGTTTACAGTTAAAATTAATGTAACATGTATTCCTCAGCAGATAATAAATTATGGGTTTTCTCATTAGCATTTGAATTGATTTCCTCTAATTTCGGAGAAACACTTGAGCATGTGACCAGATTAAGTTTAATTGGACTACATCTGGTACTGATTGTAGGTAGATAGAGGTGAGAGGTTTTCTGGTGTTTGTTATCCCTTTCCCTCTTCAACCTTTGTTTCACACTTAAATATCATAAAGAAACAGTGTACTGCTTGAAACTATTTGGTTGTATTTTCCAGCTTGGTGCTCCCCAGATGTGAGTCTCTATGGGTAAGAAAGTCTAGTGAGGTGGAGAGGAAATAAATGTAATCATTTCATACTGGATTTTGGAGCAGCCTGTTCACATAAATCAATGTAATATAGAATAATGTTTTATTTTGTTTAAAGAAATAGACATTGCAATTTCTGTTTTTGAAATCTAATGTGATTTGATAGCACGGGAAGGAGATACTGAAAGGATGTTTTTTTGAAGCCAATATTCTCTCCATGACCTTAATGATCAAGATGGTGAATTATCAGCCCAATGTCCTTTTACTACTCCTTGCCATGATTGTTTCCAAACTATAATTGTAGCAATTTCATTTCTTTTCATCCCCCCCCCCCCCCCCCGTTTATTACCATACCATTGGGAAAGACTTTTGAAAAGTTATTGAAGTCCCTTATTCCACTCAGGCCAGATGGCCTTTCAAAGAACAGTCCCGCTGCATATGCCCAATGGGAGTCACCTGAGTCCTGAGAGCCAATATAGCTGTAATGGTGAACCTATGGCACGTGTGCCACAGGTGGCATGCATAGCCCTTTGTACGGGGCACGCAAGCTGTCGCCCCAGCTCAGTGCCATGTGCATGCATGCGCCTCCTGCAAGCCAGCTTGTTTTCGGGTCTTTGCCGCAAATGCAGGAGAGGCATGCGGGAGATGCACGCGCATGCACAGGGTAGGGGGACCACAAATAAGGGTGAAAAGGAAGAGTTGTTTTGCTGTAGCTAAAAATATTTTGGAATGTTTTGTATGATCTCTTTTAAACTCCTATGTTGTATGTGTCTTCCTGGAGTTGACCTGGTGTTGACTTGTCTTCCTGGAGTTGACCTGTGGCATTTAGCACCCACCTCAACTTGCCTGAGTTCCAGATTCCAAAATATTTTTTTTTTGCTCCCTAGCAGTTTAGCCAGGCTTGGGTGGAGTAAGGGTGACTTTTTCAGCCTCACCCCCAGTTCCCCCATAGGTGAGATGCAATAAAGGGGTGGTGACAGCAGCAAGGGGACTGTCAGTCTTGTGTGACAGCTTCCAGACAAGAAGTGCATCCAGCCATACTAGTTCTATTTTTATTGAACGGTTACATATCTAAAAGGACTCCTCCTGCCCCTCACTTTTACTCTCCTGAAAAC
Source organism: Rhabdophis nuchalis (assembly GCA_039707465.1). Classification (NCBI taxonomy): domain Eukaryota; kingdom Metazoa; phylum Chordata; class Lepidosauria; order Squamata; family Natricidae; genus Rhabdophis; species Rhabdophis nuchalis. Next base: position 189,087,792 of record CM077643.1, on the reverse strand, counting down.
AAGGGAGGGTTTTGAGATGCATTTCCCACCACTCCTTCTTCAGACTCAAAGTTTAATTTATCTGACCATTGTCTGGGCTGTGGCTCTTCCTCCTGTCTCCTAAGATCATTCCCACATCATTAGAGAGATCAACCTTTCTAGACACCTGGTTGCTTCAGGACCAAAGAACCTCAGCAAGAGGAACAGGTTTGACCCTGAAGGCATCTTCATGATTACAGTCATAGACATGAACTTCGCTCCCACAGAGAGGGACTTCTCCGGGTGCCGTCCACTAGGCTGTGCCAGCGGGCGACGCCCAGGGGAAGGGCCTTCTCTGTGGCGGGCCCGACCCTCTGGAACGACCTTCCCCCCGATATTAGAACAACTACGGACCTCCACTCCTTCCGTCAAAAATTAAAAACACATTTCTTTTGCTTGGCCGGCCTGGGATAACTTAACTGTTTTTAGGGGTTTTTAGGGGTTTGTTTTAGTTTTAACATGGGATTTTAGCGCAGGGTTTAGTTTAATTCTTTTTTAATATTGTATTGTTTGTGGTTTTATATGCATTTTTAATTTCCCTGTGCCCCGCCTCAAGTCCCTTCGGGGAGAGAGAGCGGGTTATAAATTTATTTATTTATTTATTTATTTATTTATTTATTTATTTGTTTGTTTGTTTGTTTATTTGTTTATTTATTTATTCAATTTAGAAAAAAATGGTAATTCAGTTTAAGCACATACACAGATTAATCACTGAATGAAGACATGGAGAACAATGCAAGAGGACAGCCATGCTTGATCTTACTGCCGAGGATCTTAGGAGCTGTAATTTGGTGCATGTGGACATTAGTGGAAAAGGCTAAATTAGATAAGGACACTGACTCTGGAAAGATTCAGATTCAAAGGGGATTTGCCATGTTCTGAGAGTCTAAGGATATGACAGCCATAGAAACATGTTTGTTGGTTCCTCTCCACTCTGCACGAGCACCATTTTTCCCCCAACACTTTCTAGTCTTGTTTCTTTAAGCTTTTTGCTCTCTGACCTCTTCTCACTTTTAATAGTTATGGAAAACACCCAAAGAGCTTTTATATGTAGGAGTTATATTTATTGATATTTACTGTATTAAAACTTTAAATCGATGCATTTATATAACTCAATTTTTTTGAATCATGTAAAAATAAAAATATTAAACATATTGGATATTAACATAAATAAAATAAGTATCCTACTTTTTAACAATTAAAATAAAACTAATAAAGAGTAACATTTAAATTCTTGCAAAGTCTTTCATATATGGGAAATAATTTTGATTTCGCAGACTATTGATATCGTCTTGGGATTAGACCGCGGTTTGGATAGATATACCCAAAATCATGCCTCAACATCTATCTTTCATGAGATATTGTAATCTTACACAAGAATCCAAGAATGCAGCCAGTTCATTTTACATTCTAATTTTTTTTAAACTAGCTATACCCAGCCACGCATTGTGTGGCCCAGTCTGGTTAAATGGCCAACCAATCTGTGTGTATATCTACACCTGCACACATACACACAACCACCATATAACCCCCAACCTACTTAACTACTGTATTTCTCCCTCACTATCTATCCCTCTACCTACCTACCTACTGTATTTCTTCCTTTCTCCCTCTATCTATCTTCCTACTGTATTTCCCCCTCTCTATCCCTCTACCTACCTACTTACTGCATTTCTCCCTCTCTCTCTATTCCTCTACCTACCTCTTGTATTTCTCACTATCTATCTATACACCTACCTACCTACCTACCTACCTACCTACCTACCTACCTACCTACCTACCTACCTACAGTATTTCTCCCTCTCTGTCTATCCCTCTACTTACCTACCTACTGTATTTCTTGCCTTCTCCCTCTACCTACCTACCTACCTACCTACCTACCTACCTACCTACCTACCTACCTACTTACCTACCTACCGTATTTCTCCCTCTCTATCTATCCTTCTACCTACCTAGTTACTGTATTTCTCCCTATCTATCTATCCCCCTACCTACCTACCTACCTACTGTATTTCTCCCTATCTATCTATTTGCAAGACCGCCTCCTGCTACCTAATATCTCCCACCGACCAGTCCGCTCCCACAGAGAGGGCTTCCTCAGGGTGCCGTCAGCTAGGCAATGTCGGCTGGCGGCTCCCAGGGTGAGAGCCTTCTCTGTGGCTGCTCCTGCCCTCTGGAATGACCTACCCCCTGACCTTCGCACGATCACGGACCTGTGCCTTTTCCGCCGGACTTTGAAGACCCATTTATTTCGTGTGTCCGGCCTGGCGTAGCTTTTAATTGGTTTTAGAGAGGGTTTTAGATAGGGCTTTTATCAAAATCAGGTGTACTATTTAATAGATTTTAAATTGTATTTTAATTGTTTTATATTAGTGATTTTATACTAGTTGATTTTTATTGAGGCCTGTACACCGCCCTGAGTCCCACTGGGAGAAGGTGTGGTATAAAAATTCAAAAATAAATAAATATCCACCTACCTACCTACCTACCTACCTACCTACCTACCTACCTACCTACTGTATTTCTCCCTCTCTATCTATCACCCTACCTACCTACCTACCTACCTACTGTGTTTCTCCCTATCTATCTATCCACCTACCTACCTACCTACCTTATTTCTCCCTCTCTATCTACCCCTCTATCTACCTACCTACTGTAATACAATAATACAATAGCAGAATTGGAAGGGACCTTGGAGGTCATCTAGTCCAACTCCCTGCCTAGGCAGGAAGCCCTATACCCATGATGGCGAACCTATGGCATGGGTGCCACAGGTGGCACACAGAACCATTTCTTAGGCTAAGTGAGGCATTGCCCTGTCAGCTTCAGTATGTATTTGTGCCCTGGCCAGCTGATTTAGGCCTTCTTTTGAGGCCAGCTTTTGCCCTCTGGAGGTGGGGGAAGGCTGTTTTCACCCTCCCCAGGCTACTATAAAGCCTCTGGAGCCTGGGGAGGATGTAAAAAGCATGCCAAATGCAGGGGGTCATGCACATAGCATTATGGATGTGGCACACCTGTGCACATCGCCCCTGCACTCCCCCTGCTTTTGGCACGCGAGCCAAAAAAGGTTAGCCATCAATGCCCTATACCAGGGGTCTGCAAAGTCGGCTCTTTTAAGACTGGTGGACTTCAACTCCCAGAATTCCCCAGCCAGCTATGCTGGCTGGGGAATTCTGGGAGTTGAAGTCCACCAGTCTTAAAAGAGCCGACTTTGCAGACCCCTGCCCTATACCATTTCAGACAAATGGCTATCCAACATCTTCTTGAAGACTTGCAGTGTTGGGGCATTCACAACTTCTGGAGGCAAGCTGTTCCACTGATTAATTGTTCTAACTGTCAGGAAATTTCTCCTCAGTTCTAAGTTGTTTCTCTCCTTGATTAGTTTCCACCCATTGCTTCTTGTTCTGCCCTCAGGTGCCTTGGAGAATAGCTTGACTCCCTCTTCTTCTTTGGGGCAGCCCCTGAGATATTGGAAGACTGCTATCCTGTCTCCCCTAGTCCCTCTTTTATTAAACTGTATTTCTCCCTCTCTCTCTATTCACCTATTTACCTACCTACTGTAGTACAATAATACAATAGCAGAGTTGGAAGGGACCTTGGAGGTCTTCTAGTCCAACCCCCTGCTTAGGCAGGAAACCCTACACCTCTTCAGACAAATGGTTATCCAGCATCTTCTTAAAGACTTCCAGGGTTGGGGCATTCACAACTTCTGGAGGCAAGTTGTTCCACTGATTAATTCTTCCCACAGTCAGGAAATTTCTCCTTAGTTCTAAGTTACTTCTCTCCTTGATTAGTTTCCACCCATTGCTTCTTGTTCTGCCCTCAGGTGCTTTGGAGAATAGCTTGACTTCCTCTTCTTTGTGGCAACCCCTGAGATATTGGAAGGCTGCTATCCTGTCTCCCCAAGTCCCTCTTTTATTAAACTGTATTTTTCCCTCTCTCTCTCTCTATGGGCCACCTGGGAGTTTGCTATCCCAGTGCCTTTTTGGCCCGAAGAGGCCTCCATATGTGGCTGAGGAAATGACTGTTGGTGGGAGGAGTTACAGGGAGGTGAAAACCTGATCAGTGGGTACATTTTACATTTGTGTACCTTGCACATGACACACATATGCTAGGCACAAAATGAGTACATATTCTATTATCGGAAGTCGTTGTGAACATTGTGTGAAAGTTTGGTGTAAATCGGTGCAATAGGTTTTGAGATTAGTGGATTCGTACAAACTATTTTACATTTTTATTTATATAGATTACATTTGGGATACTGTGGACCAGTTGAGGGATTCAAAAAAGTTTACTACTGGTTCTATGAGCGTGGCTTTGTGGGCATGGCAAGTGAAGGATACTGCAAAATCCGCATTCCATCTCCACCCCACTAACTTGCTTTCCAGCTTTGTCCTCCTGTTCAGGACAACAAAAGAAGATCAGCTGGGAGGCAGTGGGGGCTGGGCCAGCATATTTGCCGGTTCTCCGCTACTGGTTGTCCAGAACCTACCAGAACTGGCTGAATACCACCTCTGCTGTGGACACCTCTGCTGTATCCTCAGTTCATAAATACCACATTTCTGTTCCTTGGTTAATGTAATGATCCTTTTAATCTAGAGTAATAAAAAAACACTTCTGACTTCAGGGATGCTGGGAATCAATATAATGTTTTCTTTGAATCCCAGTTTGCTGAACAAACTGGGATTCAAACTGGGATATTTTTATATTATATATAAAAATATATAAGCCATAAATTTTTTAAAAATTCACGTTTCTAAAGAACTAATAAAAAAAATAACTCATTCTTTGCAGGAGTCTTTTAGGAATTCACAACTAGTAATAATTTATATTTATATATGGAATGCAAGATTTGAAATAAATCTGTTCCTTGACACAAGATTTTATCCAGAATAAATGAACAATTTCCCATTCCCAGATAAACCATCCCTCAATAGTACTATGTCAGAATTCAGTGTCAGTTTCTTGATTGTGCAACCATCACTGTCCCCAGAAAAAGTGATTCACTGTATGCGGTTTGTCCCACAAATCTGGGGTTTTTTTTGTTATTATTTGCTCACTGATCACAAATCATGTTTTTAAATTCAAAGATCAAGCAAAAACAGATTTACACCTGAATCCTTTCGACCAATACACATTCTGTGTGACCAAAATCCTGTATGTTTTCTAAAATTCCGCAGGGAGGATTAGAATGTGACACTAGATATTTTTCTCCCTTCCTCCTTGTCTTGATCAGAAGCAAAAGTGTAACATTTCTACTGGTCAGCAGTATGGACTATTAATCCCTTCTACAGTAAGGAATTTGTGAACTTTTTCGTGATTAGGAGAATTAGAATAAACAATGAATTTTCCAGTTCATTGATCTTCTAGGAAATTTAGGTTTGCAGAATGGAGAATTTGAACTGGCATGGGAAAAAAAAATTGAAGCACCTGTACAATCAGACCATCAGATGGGATTGTTTCCTATTTATTTCACTTCCACTTGCATTAACACAGAACTAGCTTCTGTTGTGTTTCTGTATTATTGTGTGATTTTAAAAATGTGTGGAAATTCCCCTTTAAATAAAGATTTTAGCACAGTCCCTTCAGGGAGAGGGGGCGGTCTAGAAATCTAATAAAATAAAATAAATAAATAATGTTTTCTGTTAAATATATTCTCACAATATCATAAAAGGCATTTTGATACTTTTTTGAGAAATGTGTTCTTGCTTCTGGAAAACTGACAGTCTAATGTAGAGTTCTGTTCAGCCTGCACTTTAGTCCAGGAAATTTGATGAAGTCAGTTTACATCAAAATTCCTCAGGTACCTGTAACACAGTAGTTTAATGCAAATTTCTAACTATATGACTTTCCAAGTAATCTCCCAGATTAAGGTAAAGGTTTCCCTCGCACATATGTGCTAGTCGTTCCCGACTCTAGGGGGCAGTGCCCATCTCCATTTGTAAGACAAAGAGCCACTGTCCAAAGACATCTCATTGGTCATGTGGCCAGCATGACTAAATGCCTAATGCGCAAGGAACGCTGTTACCTTCCCACCAAAGGTGGTTCCTATTTTTCTACTTGCATTTTTACATGCTTTCGAACTGCTAGGTTGGCAGAAGCTGGGACAAGTTATAGGAGCTCACTCCATTATGCGGCACTAGGAATTCGAACCACTGAACTGCTGACCTTTCTGATCGACAACCTCAGTGACTGAGCCACTGTGTCCCTAATCTCCCAGATTACATATAATGTTAAATCTTTCACTCAGTACAAAATTTGTTCATCCCTTATTCCTCTCTCCATTTCCTCTGTAGGAGAACTATAATCCATAGTATTTGTTTGGCTGCGAGTAGCATTGTGGATTAGAGTAAATAGAAGTACATTTTCATAGCAAATAAAGTGTAATGTTGTTTCAAACCTGCCTCTTCCCCTCATTACAATTGGCAGAGTGGTGAGTGAGGTCATGGTTGACCTAGGAGTAGTATGTCCCCCATAAATGTTACTATGCGTTCCCCTCTTTACTTCTTGACTAAAACACAGGGAAGTGGTTTAATATGAAATTCATGTTGTGCTGACAGATTTAGAAGTTGCCCTAATCTGGAACAAACAGCAAGGCAAGTTTACAGATAAATCAGCCCCATACCGTTCCCTTATATTTTGTAAGTAAAGACATTCTCAGTTAAGAAGGTAATGTTTTGATTGGATGGGACAGCTGTCCATCTACAGAAGGCAAACATACATGGGGATAAGACCAAGTACTAATGACGAACTTCAGACTCTGCATATTGTGGATTTCAACGTTTTATGTCTTGCACCTGTGTGGGTGTCTTGCATCTGTGTGGGTCAAGATATTGGCAACAGGGAGGAGATGGGTCCAGCTGCTGTACTTCATGTTATAGCCCTTAGGCATAGAACACTTGAGAATCTGAATGCTCTTAACTTGTAAATCAAAAGGCAGGAAATGACCAGGATTCCAAATGGAGACACCCCAGTGTGGCTGGCGGTTCCAAGCCATTAAATAAATAGCTGTCACCCAAATCTCCCAGGTGATAAAACATGCCACTGAGGGAAAAATTTACAGGACTAGGCCAACAAAGGTGTTGCTTTATAACCAATCCTGAAATGCTTCAGAGGTTCTTGGTACCTATGCTGAAGAGACTATTATATTGAAATAAAACTCAGTGGTGAAGTATCTAGATACATGTCACCTTGGCATGTTCTTTTATCCTCCGTTGACTAGTTTCTTTCACATTTATTTAGTGTCATACCATATCTGACAGAAACCTCTCTCAGATTTATTGGTGTGGGCAAAGTTATGCAAATTTAAAAAAAGAATTAATTATTAGCCCTGACCTAAATTAAGACAAGATGATGACACTTTCCCCCAGTAGATATGCATTTTTATTTAAGATCCTTTATCTTTACTAGATAGTTGGTATCTGCCACTGAAAAATATGGCTTGCATTATCCAGTAAAAAGTTTCACTCTAAATTCCTTGTGAAACATCATTTTTCTTAGAATACTGCTTTTCACTCTAACCCTTCGCGGATAATGGAAAAGGAGCCATGGGTGGTGAAATGGACTTTCCTCCTCAGTTCAATTTTAATTCATTGGTGATTTTGAATTATTTGAATTTGAAACCGACATCTAGGCAGTCCTAGACACAGTGCTCTTATTTAGTTTCCTCCCTCCACCCTCTCCTTCTCTCTCCCTCCCTCTCCCCCCCCCCCTCTCTTTCTTCTGCCTGGATAAGTCACTGAAAATACCATAGCAAGTTTTTTGGGGAAATGTTCTGCCGTTGCCTGCTTTCCAGGAGAGAGTGACTGTCAGGTCTGCCTCTAACGATAACCAAGAAAGAATTCACTCAAATCCATTTTGAAAGATTTAAGAATACTTTTACTGGTCACAAAAAGAATGCAGTGAAATTCAAGCAAGGTCTCAAATCCATTTTGAAAGATTTAAGAATACTTTTACTGGTCATGAAAAGAATGCAGTGAAATTCAAGCAAGGTCTGAGGTATTTGCGCGCAAAAGTATACATATCAATCATTGTCCATCCCCTTTCCCCTATAACCCCCCAACCCACTGTCCAATACAAAACCCCCTTTGATGTCATGTGGGTTGCATCTTCAGGAGCATCATCAGAATGGTATGTAGGACGGTTGACCTTGGCCACTGTTGGTATCAACTCCTGGATCCAAAACACCTCCTGCAACATATAATACCCAAACCCCACAGCCCCTCCCTCCCTGTTTCTATGACAGCCGAAGCAAGCAATAAGGCTGACAGTGACTGTCCCAAGGTCATCCAGCTGGCTTTGTGACTAATGTAGGAGTAGAGCTCACAGTCCTCTGTTTCCAACCCAATGCCTTAATCTCCCCCTAAACTAGTTCTGTGTCCCACCTGGGGGAGTGAAGGAAATTATATTTAAAGCAAGTTTCTTGTCAAACTTGCTCCCTGCCAACAAATACCTTCATTAAGTTGAGGTTTCAATTACAAGAATGCCCTTATAATCCTAAATACAAATGACCACACTGTACATAAAAACAACACTACAGAATGATACCTGTGGTATTATATTAAAAATACGATTTAGATCTTTTGCAATTTTCAAAGAAATGTTAATATTATCACCAACAGATAATTGAAAGGTTATCATTGGGATTTTTTTAAAGGAATAATTGAAATTGCAGGTGGAGCAAATTTTTCTAGCTTATTTGTGACAACAATATTTGGCCTGGAAGTCATCAGGCCTACCACATGTATTGCTGTGGGAAACTGGGAGGGGGGATTATATGGAATGGGGTAGATATAGTCAAAATTACATTCCTTTCTCAGAGAGTCACGGTCATCCTGCCCTGCACCTGGATCTTTGTGACTGGGAGGCATCTCCAGTTGAGATGGTGTTTGATGGGGCCATGTGATGGACATGTGGGTGCTGGGCAGCGCTTGGACTTTCATTTGGCTGGGGAAAACCTGGATACTTTCAGATTCGGGTTTTCCTAGATGTGCCAATAAGACATCTCTAATAAAATGGAACTCTGAGGAATCTCAAGCCCCGGAGTCTTCTTTTGTTATGGGTGTTACTTGGAACCATGACAATAACCGTATAGATTCAGAGCTCTTTCTCCACATCCATTGATATGCTTTCTTCCTATATTCAAGATAGGAGGAGAGTTTATCAATTGCACCTCAAAGCAGAAGGAAACAGCACTGCCAGTTTTCAAGAACTACAGTCCTAGAAACAGGAGACTTGAGGGCTGCCCCCCCCCCATTTAAGCACTTCTTTGGGGTGACTGCATAAGCTGACCATCTCTCCTGAGGAGGAAAGCATCCCAAAGTTGGGCAGCCACTAATGAAAAAAAATCTTCACATCTAGTTATACCCTTGGGATGGGATCCATCAACAAGGACTTCTAATGAGGGATTTCTGAGAGGTATTTGCAAAGAAAGACATTAGTTACCATATTTTTGGGAATATAAGACGCTCTGAAGTATAAGATGCGCCTAGCTTTGGGGAGGAAAACAAGGGGGGAAAATCTGCTTCTGCCCCCCAGCAATTTGCCTCGTGGAGCAAACAACAAGTTTCACTTTCAGTTTCACTTTCAACAAGTTTCACTTTCACTTTCTCCCAATCATCAGCTGTTTCAGGCTGCAGAGATTGCTACAGCCTATTGCAGCCTCCACAAGCCCCATTTTCCCCATTTGCTGCAAGGAGTTAAATTGCTGGGAGGCAGAGGCCAAAGGGTGGGGGGATGGTGGGTGAGTTGGGCTACATTCAGTGTATAAGATGCACCCAAATTTTCACCCTCTTTTGGGGAGGGAAAGGTGCGTTTTATACTCTGAAAAATACAGTAATCTGAAGACAGAAAATTGTTTAAAAGACAATCTTAAAAAATTCATTTATTCATTCAATTTCTAAATCTACTGATATAAATAAATGATTCCGCATACTTCTACGTGGGCATGTTCTTAGCACATGGAACATATTTGAGAATGAAAGCCTGTGGTTCTCTTGTCTAAATGCTTCTGCAGCTGGCATTCTTATTAAGGGTAATACAAGGTACTCTGTGAAATCCCGTCTTTGCAGTGATGAAGATCGATCCAGGATTATTCTGCTGCACACCCATAAAAGACGAAACATCATTTGTCTAGGGCAAACCTACAAACGCTGACTAAACTCAGTTTATTGATGAACATATGGCCGAAGACATTGATTTAGTGGCTCTGCTGCTGTTTCACTTGAATTAGAAGAAAAAGACAAATCAAGTTGGGTGTCATCGGCATATTAATGATCCCTCTGGTCAAATCTCTGGATGATTTCACCCAACAATCATTTAAGAAGCATGATAGAAGGAATAGATTATGAAGTCCTAAACAATCACACAGTGCAAGTGCCAAGAGATTGAACAGCAGTCTCTGGCACAGTCATCCGGAATCGATCATCCAAATAAAAGCAGAACCAGGACAATGCAGTGTCTTTTCTTTCCAACTCAGATAATTTATCCAAAACGCTGCCTTGATTTATAATACTGAAGACTACCATGAGGATGAAGCGAATCAGCATGATTGCATTCCCTCTTCATCAAATATCAGGGTAAACAAGATTAACATCCTTGTTTATGTACATCAGGGTAAACATAGCAGTTCCAGTTCTTGAAAGCTAGTTACATATGAGGGGTAATTAAAAATTAATCCAGTCAAAAAGAGGCATCAATAATGAGTAGGTCCTCAGGCTAGATGAGGGAGATTCCACGTATACTAGAGGAGATTCCACTCTTCCTCTAATGGAAATAATTGTATTCTCCCTGATCATGGTTTCATAATTGTCATCGGAAACTCAAGAGACCTCTGTAGTAGGGAATGATATCAGCTATGAATCTTTCTGGAGTTGACTAATTCAGCTGCATAGTAAGCTGATATTTGGGTTATGTTGCATGTTGAGTTGGTTATAAAGATGGATTTGAAATTCAGGTAATGCTGAATAAATCTATAAAGCAAAACAAGGCATTGCAATATCATTATACTTTGTTCCTGGCTTCAGGAACGAACCCTAGATGTTTCTGAATCCAATTCTCAGTTGTGGTTTTGACCCAGAAAAACCAACAGAGTTTGGAATCTCAAGTTTTGATGACATGCTTTTTAGTGTATCTACTTATATCTTAAAATAACACAATACTTACAATAGCTTCAAATGTTCCCTTGTTCCTCAAAAGAGGGATGATTTTTTTCAAGATTGGACTTTTGGGAGACCCTTTCTAGGGAGACCTATTGGGTACCCATTTTATTGACCCCCCCCCCATTTGCCAGAACAGAATTTATTTACTTAGTTGACCCTCATATTCTCAAATTTACAAAACGATCACGCCTTCTTCAACCTGGGTGCCACCAAGATTAATGGGTATCCTCTCCCCCAATTCCTTCAGCAGCATGGCTTAATGTTGACATTGAATTTTGAATTGAAGTTCAAACTTATGGAAAGTGCCAAAATTGTAGAAGGCTGATTTTCTAATAGTCTTACTTACAAAACATCTTGGTCAAATAATTATGGGACATTCAATTTTGTTCTAGAACAGTCCTTGAAAGTTCTCCAAGTCTAGCCTCAGAGCAACTTATCAGGGTGCATCCAGTGCAGTGAGTATTCCCAAGTTATGTTTCTGCAATCTTCCTGTTGCTTCTCATTGCCAGCTTTGTGCTCCTCTTCTCCACGCGCAACTATTTCTAGGATTTGAACTTCTAATACCTCACAAAGAGACATCACAACATTGTATTTTCTTAGCTTTTCCAATTAGCCTACTTGGCACTGGAGAGCAGAATGTGCTACTGCTTTCAAATGACGAGGAGGGAGATTTTGAAAGCACTCTTTTTCAACTTCCCCAAATTCATACTATTGTACTCTTGTCACTGACTACTAGCCCTTCTTGACCATTGTCTCCCATTTAGACCATGATCTGTGTACCCATTTGTTATTTTGTAATGGTAGAAATTCCCCCACTTCCCTTGTTCTGCTCTAGAAACTAAACGAAGTAACAGACTGTTCACTGCAAGATTGCACAGAAATCTTTTGCCTTGTTCTTTAGGTAATACCGAACATAACTTGGTTGGTTGGATTTTTCTGTTATGTTATTGATTTAAAGCAGTTAATTTACAATTGCCAGCAATCTGCTTAGTTCCATTATTTTTATGGCCCACAGAGAATAACACACCCCCCCCCTCAAAATATGCTTGGCATGTGAAATAATGAAATTAGAGACTTTGTGGTCTGTTTACCAGACTAGAAACAGGGGTTAGCATTAGAGGTTCTTTTTTTAAACAAACCTCCAGGGATGAACTATTGAACTAACTAGTGGATCCTCATCAACGGAGAGTCTAACAAAGTGGAACAGTATTAATCACTACTTCCCATGTGTACTTTTATTTTTTTTTTAAACTAAGCAATATTGGTAATAAGGAAATAACTTTATTAAATATTGTTTACCTAATATAAACATAATTAAAAGAGATATTTGTTATTCTGATCAGTTAAATCATATGGGACCATGGTTAAGAGAGATGCATTCCATCATTGGTAAACTCGTGTTATAGATTGCTTATACTGTGTTGTCTGTTCCAACCTGGTGCCTTCAAGATGAATTGAGAGATTGTCAATTGTCAGAGTTCCTAGCCAGGGACTGATTTAATACGTTTAGAGGCAGTGGTGAGTTCCTACCAGTTCGGACCGGTTCAGCCAAACCGGTAGTGGTTTGGCAGCCTAGGTCGCTGGAACTGGCAGCGACCCAGGCCTGCCATGTCCCCAAACCAGTTCCCCAGGTGGCGCCAATGGCGGCACATCTTCTTTTTCAGTTCTGTGCATGTGCAGAACAATTTTAATTGCACTGCGCATGCGCCAGGCCCGAACACGAGCAAAGCGGCAGCAGCGCTTGCTGGAACCCACCCCTTTTTAGGGGACATCAAAGTAGAAAAAACTACCGTATATGATACAGAAGATCTTTATTTCAAAGAATAATGCAATAAAGTAGTTAAATGTCAAATGTGCTATTTGTGACAGATTCTTTCTGTAATCCTAAGAAAACTGCAGTAGCATCTGAGCACACTTTGAGCAGTCTGATCTGGCTACCGTCAGTTCTGCCAGATAGACCAGGTCAGGAAATAGGACACAAGAACTAGTGGAATGTTTCATAATGATTATATTATCACCACATGTTTATTGGACCCGTGCCCCTCCTGGCTTGTACTGGCATCCTGGGAGGTGACACGAGGCTGGCTCCAAGAGGTTGTCAACGCATCCTTGAGTGAGGGTTCCTTGCCTGCCTCCCTAAAAGAGGCGATGGTGAGGCCCCTCCTCAAGAAGCCCTCTTTGGACCCAGCTCTTTTAAACAACTACCGTCCAGTCTCCAACCTTCCCTTTTTGGCGAAGGTTGTCGAGAGTGTGGTGGCACAACAGTTTACCCGTAACCTGGAGGAAGTTGACTATCTAGATCCGCGCCAGTCCGGCTTTCGGCCCGGGCATAGCACCGAGACGGCATTGGCACCGAGACGGCATTGGTCGCGTTGGTAGATGATCTCTGGAGGGCCAGAGATGGGGGATGTTCCTCCATCCTGGTCCTATTAGACCTCTCGGCGGCTTTCGATACCATCGACCATGGTATCCTATTGCATCGGCTGGGGGGGTTGGGGGTGGGAGGCACCGTTTTACGGTGGTTCTCCTCCTACCTCTCTGGCCGATCGCAATTTGTGCGGGCAGGAGAGCAGAGGTCGACCCCGAGACCCCTCACATGTGGGGTGCCTCAGGGGTCGGTCCTCTCGCCTCTCCTGTTTAATGCATACATGAAGCCGCTGGGTGAGATCATCCGTGGTTTTGGGGTAGAGTACCACCTGTACGCTGATGACACCCAGCTGTACATATCTACCCCAAACCACCCCAACGATGCCGTAGCGGTGATGTGCCAGTGCCTGGAAGCCGTGCGGATCTGGATGGGAAGTAACGGACTTAGGCTCAACCCGACCAAGACCGAGTGGCTGTGGTTTCCGGCTGCCCGATTCAACCAGCTCTCTCCAACGCTGGCCATAGGGGGCGAACATCTTGCCCCTGTGGATGGGGCGCGCAATTTGGGTGTCCTCCTGGATACCCGGCTGTCTATGGAAGAGCAAGTGACAGCCGTGGCCAGGAGGGCGTTTTACCAGGTTCGCCTGGTTCGCCAATTGCGCCCCCTATTGGATCGGGACGCCCTTCGCACAGTCACTCATGCCCTCGTGACATCCCGACTGGACTATTGTAACTCTCTCTACATGGGGCTCCCCTTGAGGTGCACCCGGAGGCTTCAGTTAGTTCAGAATGCAGCCGCGCGAGCAATTATGGGGACCACCAGGTTTACCCACGTTACACCGCTCTTGCGCGAGCTGCACTGGCTATCTGTCGTCTTCCGGGTGCGCTTCAAGGTGCTAATTATCATCTTCAAAGCACTCCATGGCTCGGGACCTAGCTATCTGCGAGATCGGATCCTGCCCCATACATCCTCACGACCGATTCGCTCCCACAGAGAGGGACTTCTCCGGGTGCCGTCCACTAGACTTTGTCAGCGGGCGACGCCCAGGGGAAGGGCTCTCTCTGTGGCGGGCCCGGCCCTCTGGAACGACCTTCCCCCTGACATCAGAACGACCACTGACCTCCGCTCCTTCCGTATGAAATTGAAGACCTATTTCTTTCGACTGGCCGGCCTTGAATAATTCTCTCTGTCTATTGATTCCAAATGCATTTTAATGCGTTCTTAATCATTTTTAGCACGGGTAACATTGTTTAATTATGTTTTAAAGTATGTATTTTGTATTTATTGTATATTGTTTTTAGTTTCTCCTGTGCACCGCCCCGGGTCCCTGTGGGGAGAGGGTGCGGTCAATAAATCCGAATTTGATTTGATTTGATAAAGCCCATTATTTAGACTGTAGGTGAATAAGAGGGACTGTGAGGTGTTAATATTAAACTTGTCATGATAATATACTGTACATGCACTGAAATTGATTCAGAGGAAATGTGAAATGGATGAGAGTTATGTGAGGTTGTAGATTGATATGATTGAACTTCTTGACATCTCAGGTGTTTCTATATATACAGCTATATAGTGTCTTTTCCTGAAAATATGACCTACCCTGAATATAAGCCACAGTCTGTTTTTTTATGTGTGCACCTGATACAAGCCCTACTGTAAAAGTAAGCCCTAGTGAAGGAAGATGGGTGTAGCCAGGTGGAGAGTATCTATGAGGCAACTGTGTCTGGCAACAGTTGCAGCCCACACAGCACAGGTGAGTTGAGTACCTGTGCAAGCAGCAGACATAGGCAGAGGCACTGAGGGGAGAGGGGAGGCAGGAGATCTGGATGTACTGCGTGGGCTGTGGAAAAGCTGAGTGATTTTTATCCATATCTACCCTTTTCTATTCAGTGTCAAAAACAAGAGAGATACCTAATTAAGGAGAGACAATTGGAGGGGCCTATTACCTAAATTAGTGAATGACATCAACTTCTTGCTGGCATGGAAAGATCTTAAATACATCCTACCACCAGGAATTTAAACATAGTGCTTGGATCAATATTTCACTGAATTCCGTTAGGTACCTAAGTTTTGGATACTTAAGTACTTAGGCTGTGAATGATGAAGTTATTCCAAAATGGAATGAATGATCATGAGTTGCAATAATAACAGACCAGCATTAGTTTTGAAACAAGCAAATTGAGGGTCACAACCCCTAACTTTAGATGAGTTGTTGAATTGGAATAATTTCCAAAACATTCAGTGATTAGTGATAAGAAACAAGGTCAATTGTATGCTGGCATGAATTCATTTCTGCATAACCTTTCCACTCTCTACTCTGTTGTTACCATGTAAACTGCCACATTAAAGAGGAACCCTGAGTTGCATCCAGTTAATGATAATGCATATATTTAATTAATCTCCCTTTATAAATCTTCTGCAACCAGCCACATGCATTCAATTAGGACGGGGTTTAAATTAGAATAGTATTGCAGTAGCACTCACAGCCAATATATGTGCAACTTGCGCGCAGATTGTTCTCTTTCCACCTAAGTGTGAATTGCACATTTTTCCCAATATAAACTATAGAGAATCAAAATGTATTTGCTTTAGATAAGGGCTAGGCAAAGAAATTTTCCTGCATTTTTTTTTTCCCTACCAGAGAATTGCTAAGGAGAAGAAGAGAAATTATTTTTGTTGATCTCTGGTGTTCTTGAAGTTATTTAGTTATAATCAGGGGTGAAATGCTACTGATTCGGCTGAACCAGTAGTAAAGATGCCAGTCATTCCCTTGAACCAGTAGTAAAAAAAAATGCTACTAGTTCGGGTGAACCGGTTTTTCCAACAATCAGCTGCGCTGCATAATTTATATTGGCTAGAAAGCAGAATTTCCTGCTTTCTAGCTAATCTAAATCGCAAGGTGCTCCTCTAATTATTGTATTAACTATGACTTAACTCCTTCATTTTATTGAATTATGGAAATCTATTACACTTACAATAAATGCTCACTTAATCTTGAACATTTTCCTAGTTGTCATTTGTAATAATCTCAAAAGTCCTTCAGTTTTGTAATTTATTTTTTTAACAGAAGATATTTATACCGTAGCCATACTTTGTTCAATTTTACAGAATTTATTTCTGAACTATTCAATATTAGGTTATATGGTTATTCCTATCAAAACTTACTCTGCATAGTTTATGAGTATCCTTTACATATTTGGGAAATGAGTCAATAAGTATAGTTTCACATACTTACTATTATGTGACTTAAAAATCTTATAAATCTGTTTTTATTCCACTAACATTTTACAATATTTCCAAGTAATATTGTTGCCTAGCTCTGAAACAGCTATTTCTTTTCAGTTTATTAAAGCTACAAAAGTAGAAGTTTCCTACAACACTAAAGCCATTTTATTTTGTAGAGGGATATTTAATTTTATCTGAGCTATGTGACTGGTAAAAATAAAGCCTTTTCTCTTAATAGAAGAAGGATGTCAGCTAAGATATCAGTATACGTTGCATTGCTGTTGTTTTTTTAATTTGCTAACAGCCTTTGATCTGTAGTGAATACTTTGTGTGGATTTGGAATGATTTAAGCCCATTAAATTCATAAAACCAAATGGATTTTCATGGATCGTAGTACCAATAATACCATTTTTCAAGAAACTGATATGGTATCTGGTATCGGGTGACAGGGCTGACAGGGCTGGTATCGGGTGAACTGACAGGGCTGGTATCAGGTGAAATTCAGCAGGTTCTGAGAGGTTCTGGAGAACCGGCAAATACCACCTCTGGCTGGCCCCCAGAGTGGAGTGGGAATGGAGATTTTGCAGTATCCTTCCCCTGGAGTGGGGAGGGAATGGAGATTTTGCAGTATCCTTCCCCTGGAGTGGGGAGGGAATGGAGATTTTGCAATATGTTTCCCCCAGGAGTGTGGAGGGAATGGGGATTTTGCAGTATCCTTCCCCTGCCACGTCCACCAAGCCACGCCCATAGAACCAGTTTTTAAAAAAATTAAATTTCACCACTGGCTGGCATATGAGCTAGTAGATATATTGTATTGCTATCCTAAAGACATACTGCATGCCCTGGGGTAAAGAGAAGATAGTATTTGTAAGCACAGCCTTTCTTTGCACTGGCTACCAAATAGATTGTGAGGAAGAAATAAAGCCAGCTAAAAGTGATTTGTATTGGTAAACAAATCAATAACAATACTACATATCAGCTTTTCAAGGTGCTCTATTTCGAAGGATTACGTGCATTTTTTTGCTCATAGTGTTTCCAAATAAACATTATTTAGAATTAAAAATCTGATAATCTCAATTGCTGGAATTATGCAGAAATGGCTGGAAGAGGAAAAATAATTCTGGATTTTTTGATCTTACTACGGTATGTAAATGATGACCTCCCCTACTCTGTTTAAAAATCTTTTCCTGTGATTTCCAATCCTTTTCTCTCTCTTTTTAAACAACATGTGGAAACACTGAAAAATATCCCCTGCCTCCACAAAATGATTCTTAAATGGAAATATCTATTATTTTACCATATTTTACTGCATAAAATGTTCAACATAGGCTTAGCTTGGGTATGCTTAATAGTTATGTGCATATAGCCTCTATTGGTAGGGGAACAATTAAAATATCCTACCCTGAATTCTTAAAATGATGAAATTGAAAGATTCTGCTCTTTGCTCAAAAATTCTGCTAATATTAGTGCATCATTTTGAAGTATAAAAAAGTATATCAAAGAAAACCAGTTTGGTTTAGAGCAGGGATGTCCAAACTTGGGAACTTTAAGACTTGTGGACTTCAACTCCCAGAATTCCCCAGCCAGCATAGCTGGCTATGCTGGCTGGGGAATTCTGGGAGTTGAAGTCCACAAGTCTTAAAGTTCCCAAGTTTGGACATCCCTGGTTTAGAGGTTAAGGTACCAGGCTAGAAACCAGGAGACTGTGAGTTCTAGTCCTGTTTTGGATCTGTTCACCATCTTGAGTTATTTGTAAAAATAATGGTGGGTTAATTTATAAAATATATTTATAAATAAAATTTATAATATAAATAAAAATAAGTAATGAAATATAATTTGCAATTTCAGACTTCTGGGGATTGATTCTATTTTTAAATTTTATACTAAAATCTCCCTCTTTAGGTAATGAAATTTATCCTGATATATTAGTTTTCTACTTTGAATTAGAATATATTTTTATTTGGTGTGTGGAAACATTCAAAAGGTTATTCTTGACAAAAAATTTAAAAGAGCAATAAATTATGAGGAGATTGAGCAGATTTCGGGAACAAGGCATTGAGTGTAGATTAGGGGTGACTGGGTGGGTGTGGTCAACTTGATGTCACTCACCAGGAGATATCATGGATTGAGTAAAATGTAGCTGCAGCAGGGGGTTGGACTAGGTGACCTCTGAGTAGCCTTCTAAGCCCTAAATTTCTCTTTCTTTCTTTCTTTCTTTCTTTCTTTCTTTCTTTCTTTCTTTCTTTCTTTCTTTCTTTCTTTCTTTCTTTCTTTCTTTCTTTCTTTCTTTCTTTCTTTCTCCCTTCCCTCTGTGGGAAGCAACCAACCCCACCCACCAAATAAAAGATTACTCCAAGAAAGGCTCATTCCACATTCTTGCCAGATAGAGATAATGAGCCTATAGGACAGTGATGGCGAACCTTTTTAGGCTTGCGTGCCATAAGGGGGGGAGCACAGGGGGGGTCATGTGCGGGCATGTCGCACCCATAATGCAATGCATAACCCCCCTAGTGCGCATGCGCGCACTACAGATTTCCCCCCCCCCCATTTTTTACATGCTCTTTTCGCCCTCCCCGGGCTCCAGAGGCTTTATAGGAGCCTGGGGAGGGCGAAAAGAGCCTCTGTCTCCTCCCCCCTCGAGGCCCTCCAAGAGGTTCATGAACTTCCCTGAAGCCTCGGGAACACTCAAAATGATGCTGCAAGCAATCGGAGGTCACTTCCGGTTTCGGCGGTGCATCATTTTGAGTGCTCTGGAAGCTTTAAGAAACCCCCTGAAGGTCGATAAGCCTCCAGAGGGCCTCCGGAGGGCCTGGGAAGCCTCCGAAGCACTCAAAATGATGTGCCACCGAAACAGGAAGTGACCTCCGATTTGCTTGCAGCATCATTTTGAGTGGTCCAGAGGCTTACGGGAAGCCTACTGAAGGTTGCTGAAGCCTCCGGAGCACTCAAAATGACGCTGCAAGCAAATCGGAGGTCACTTCCGGTTTTGGCGGTGCATCATTTTGAGTGCTCCAGAGGCTTCCCAGGCCCTCCGGAGGCTTCAGCAACCTTCAGGAGGCTTCCCTGAAGCCTCCGGAGCGCTCAAAATGACGTGCCACCGAAACTGGAAGTGACCTCCGATTGCTTGCAGCGTCATTTTGAGCACTCCGGAGACTTCAGGGAAGTTCAGGAAGCCTCTGGAGGGCCTTTGGGGGGCGAGGGGGGGTTTCTTTTCATCCTCCCCAGGCTCCAAAGGCTTCATAGGGTGAAAAAAGCATGAAAAATTCAGTTGGCCAGTACGCGCATGCGCGCTGGCCAGCTGAGGGCATCGCCTCGTGTGCCCTGACAAATGGCTCCGCATGCCACCTGTGGCATGTGTGCCATAGGTTCGCCATCACTGCTATAGGAAGTTTGGCTCCATTCACAAGCAGGGAATCATCCAAATCCTTTTAGAAACACAAAGCCCATATTGCACAAACCCTAAAACTTCAAAAATGTAGAACCATATAAGAATCCTACCTTTTATCCAGTTTGTTGTTTAGCTGACCCAGAAACAAACTGCTGAATGCCATTTTGCAAACCTCCTTCTGCACAGCTTTTCAATTTAAAGCAGATTTCTATTTAAAGTTTGCAGCATTAAGTCTTGTGGACTTCAACTCCCAGAATTTCACAGCCAGGCATGCACAGTTCCGATCAGAACTCACTTTGCATCCAGGAGATTCAGCAAAGGAGAAAAACAAATGCTGTTTTTCTCCTTTGCTGAATCTCCCGGCTGCAAAGTGAGTTCTTTCTCTTTCTTTCTCCCTTCCCTCCCTCCCCCTCCCTCTCTTTTATTTTTAAAGCTTTTTTCCCCTTGCCTGAACTGGCAGGGGGGGAAACTTTAAAAAAAAAAAAGCTTCTGATGAAGTTCAGGGGTGTGGCCAACCCACCAATACTACCGGTCCTATCTGGTACACCAGACTTTTACTACCTCTTCTGGCATATCATACTGTACTGGGAGGAACCCACCTGTGGTCTAGAGCCAAATCTTGCTTGCTACTCAAGAGTACTAGTTTTGTTTAAAAGCCCCAGTTACCTTATGAGAACAAGGAAGTTTGGAAGAAGAATTCCTTATTTAAAATTACTAAATAAATGTATATAGTCACCCAATTCAAACATAGATGACTCAAGGCAGCTTACAAAACTTTAAAAATCAACCATATAATAACACCCATTAAAAAACCCACCTCCCATTGTAGCAGCAACACAATTCAGTCAGTCACCATTCATGGTCCCCAGGCTCACTGACAAAAACCATGTTTTAGGAACTTTCAGACTGGGACCACAGTGGCTGATATAGTTAGGATGTTGAAGACCTTTGCGAGGTTGACAGCAGGGAAGTTCAAAACCCGAGAGTGAGCCATATGACAGAATGAGTTCCTGTCAACCTACAGTTTGGAAGCATGTAAATGCAAGTTGATAAATAGGTACCACTTTGTTGGGCACATATCAGTGACATGAAGGAGTCCCCTTGGGCATCCCCTGGGCAACAGGGATGTCACTGGCTAATCCTTTCAACCCAGAAGCACCCTGGTAGGTGCTTCCAATATGAATGTAGTAGTAGGGCCTTTCAGAGAAGCAGCATGGTGGGGGTCAACTGTATCTCTGGGAGAATTATGTTCCATAAAGAAGGGGCCACTACCCAGAAGGGCCATTTTCATGGTGGCCCGAAACAACAATCCCTAACAGATGGGATCTATAATAGATTCTGCCTTTCTATCCTAGTGGGCCGGGTAGATGCAATAGGGGAGAGGTGGTTTTTAAAATAACCTAGCCCCAAGCCATATAGGGTGCCACCAGGGTGCTTTATCGTTTCCTTTTCTGAAGCCATCTTTCTGGAACTCTGGTAAGGCTTCAATTAATGCAATTGTTGCTCTTTTCTATTTGAAGAAAACCATCAGTGTACAGCTGCCATCTGCAACTCAAATTTGGTTCATAGGACTTTGCCATTCTCAGAGCTCTGCCAACTCCTTTAGAATATTCGGTGCTATTTTAGGCATATCTTAGGAGAAGGATAGGTGCCACAGTGTTATTATCTGAAAAAAATGACTCAGTTAAAATGGGGAGACATTTTAAAAAGTATGCATTGAATATAGCTGTTTATTATAAAGGAGTACAGAGGAGACCTTGAAGAAAGTATGTGGCAATGACTAGAATAGAGTAGAAGTAGAGTAGCAACTACTGCAAGTCCCTTGGACTGCAAGGCGATCAAACCAGTCAGTCCTAGAGGAGATCAATCCTGACTGCTCTTTAGAAGGCCAAATCCTGAAGATGAAACTCAAATACTTCGGCTACCTAATGAGAAGGACTCACTGGAGAAGAGCTTAATGCTGGGAAAGATTGAGGGCAAAAGAAGAAAGGGATGATAGAGAATGGGGTGGCTGGATGGATGACTGAAGCAGTAGGCATGAACTTAAATGGACTCCAGAGGATGGTAGAGGACAGGAAGGCCTTGAAGAACATTATCCATGGGGTCGCGATGGGTCAGACATGATTTCGCAAGTAGCAACAACAAGAGTAGAGTAGGAATAGAATAGAATAATAATAAAATGGAAGAGACATTGGAGGTATTCTAGTCCCAACCCTCTTCTCCCCCTAATCATTCATGTTGCTTTTCTCTGCACACTTTTCAGAATCTCAACATCTTTTTTATATTGTGATGGCATCTGTATAATAGTCATATAAATTCCAATGGCCTTATAATCTTTCATATGAGCCACGGTGGTGCAGTGGTTAGAGTGCAGTACTGTAGGCTACTTCTACTAACTGCCGGCTACCTGCAATTTGGCAGTGCAAATCTCACTAGACTCAAGGTTGACTCAGCCTTCCATCCTTCCGAGGTGTGTAAAATGAGGACCCAAATTATTGGGGGCAATATACTTTATTTATTTTATTTATTTATTTTATTTATATTTATATCCCACCCTTCTCCACAGAGGACCCAGGGCGGTGCACAGGAAATTTAAAAATATACAAAAGTACACGAAAATAAATACATAATTTAAAATAAATATTAAATTATCCTGATCCTGTGCTAAAAACCAAATTATTAAAATACACAATTTAAAACTACCTAAAAGTCCCCATGGGAGGTTAGGCTAGGCCGGCTTGTTGGAAAAGGTATGTCTTCAGACATTGGCGGAAGAGGCGGAGGTCGGTGATGGTGCGTAATTCAGGGGGTAGGTCGTTCCAAAGGGCTGGGCCCGCCACAGAGAAGGCTCTTCCCCTGGGTGTCGCCAGTCGGCATTGTCCGGCCGATGGCACCCTGAGAAGGCCCTCTCTGTGGGAGCGTATCGATCTAAGGGATGTATGGGGCATACTGACTCTAAACCACTTAAAGTGAGCTGTAAAACACTGTAAAGTGGTATATAAGTCTGCTATTGCTATCTTGTCTGTCCCTATGAAACCACAATAGAATGGTACAGGATTCAATGCTATCTGAACAAAACGTTTGTGTGGGAGAAGTTAGACACTTTGCTTTCTTAATTCTTCTACTGCCCTTCCCAGCAGTAGTTTTATCCTTCCCTACCGTCCCTTTCCTGCCAGGCATGAACAGCTAGGCCTTATAGTCTTCCTCAATAAATGGTTCCATTTCAAACTGCTCTTACTAATTACAGTAGACATTTTCTGGAACATTGATCTGGATTCTGCCTTTCTTTTTATTTGTTGCCCATTGTGCCTGGAGTGGATAAATAATGAAACTGTTCACAACTTTCCCCTCCAACATACACTCTGAGCATTTCTTGGATTGTATTTGTGAAGTTATACAAAATGGTAGATGAGAGAGGAAGAAGTTGACATTTTGGAATTGCTGCCACTGTGACACCCGAGAAAATTGTAGCTTTCTCTTCTCTCATTCGCTCTTGCATATCCACAATGATAATATTAAAGTAGGAATACTTTTTCTTTATATCCATTTTCAAGGCAGTAATATGAATTTCAGGAATTGCCAATAAACCATGTAGCAAAATTTGCAAAGAATAGCCAGTTGGGACCTCTACTCAACACGGAATGCAGTTTAGCTGTCAAGGCATTATCACTCCCATGAAAGGTGAGATGATTGAGAGGCCAGGAGAAGCTTAATTTTTCTTGATCACCATGTGCAACTTGGAATTTTAATAGCAGGCATAATTAATTCTTCTGATGTTAATCATCAGGGCTGGATTCCACAATTATCAGGCTTGTGCAGCTGGGGCATGGTACAGACATGAAAAATTAGGAAAATGAATCCGTAATTGGGTGGCAGATTTAATCTGCATCATGAAAACAAAGTTAAAAAGAAGGGGGACCGGGAGAATTTCTGCTGAAGCTTTTGTGCCAATAAGTGCTGACAGAACTGAAAAATGTTGCCGATGGCCAAAGTGATTGGTAATTACCAAGCCATTGAATTTTTTATTGTCAATTTATCATTGCACCAGAGGTTAAATTTAACATCTTCTTCTAAAGCCATCACTCTAGGAAGAAGGCAAGCTTTGTATCATGTGCTTCCAGGAGTCAGTGAAAGGTTAATCAGGAACTCCTTTAGCTAGCAAGGGTTTCCAAACCTATATTTTTCCATATTTATATAATAGTATTATATTAGTATAAAAGTTCATTATATGAGCTTATGTACCAAGTTGGGAAGGACTAGGGAGAGATGAATCTTCACATTTGACTTACATATTTGAATACATTCCTTGGCAACATCTATACATTTTCTTAACTATCTTTGAATAAATCTGTTTGTAGGATATAGTATATTCTTTTCTTACTTTTCCTTCTTTCCCATCTCTCTCTCTCTCTCTCTCTCTCTCTCTCTCTCTCTCTCTCTCTCTCTCTCTCTCTCTCTCTCTCTCTCTCTCTCTCTCTCTCTCTCTCTCTCTGATGCACACGTTGAAATTGCATTGACAATTTTGTAATAAAGTGCAAGGGAGAATTTCAAGGTGTGTGTGTGTGTGTGTGTGTGTGTGTGTGTACAGATAGATAAGCACCCAAAACAATATAAGATTACCATTAGATTATGTATAGATCTCCCAAAGTGTGGTTCTGATTTATGGAAGTAATGTCATTGCTAACAAAATAAATATGCTGTAATTGTCTGGAAGGACTATAACTTCATTTCACATATTACAAAAAATAATTATTTTACACATTGTATTTCAATACATTTTAATATGATAGAAACTTAACCTTTTGTCCCTCATAATTTGCCACTTTAATTACTCTTTTTTCTTCCTTTTTACTGAGCAAGCACTGAATCCAGGGAGGATGCGCTGATGAAAAGGAAGTATATGGTGTTTTTTTTTTATAAATTAAATATGGAAATGACCTTTAAGGGAAACTTGGGGAAAGGAATCAATGCATGCATTAATTACTGCAATTTGTTATCCAAACAAATGCAGAACTTAGCTTTTTTGCTGGATACAAATGAAGGGGCAAAACATGTTTATTGCAGACAGAGGCTTTGGATCTTGCTGTGTTAATCTGCAGATTTTTTTTTTAAGTATGACTTCACACTCCAAGTGGACTCCTCTGGGGGATATCCTAGCTGGGATCAATTCCCACATGCAGGCAATGAATTATTGATGCTGAATACAAAAGAGACCCAGCTCACATGAGCCAGCCATGGTGCTATCACCTGCCACTATATTGGACAATGTTGTTTTGATCATCTCTGCTTTTTGGCACTTGATGCATAACCAGAATCTTTAGTCCTGATTGCTCTTGTAAACACAAAGGCAAGGCTTCTTACTAAAGTTATTTATTTATTGAATGGGAAGAGAAAGAAGCCCACGATAAAAGCAGACATAGAAAAGTTAAAAATCGACTCTTCATGTTCAGTGTGAACAGAGCAGTAAACTATCAAAAACATTTTCTTGCTATTCCCCTAAATCAGAGTTCCCCAACCTTGGCAACTTTATGACTTGTGGACTTCAACTCCTGCATAGCTGATGAATTCTGGGAGTTGAAGTCCACAAGTCTTAAAGTTGCCAAGCTTGGGGACTCCTGCCCTAAATTAATATAATCCATTCCTTCCTTTTTCTTAAAAAGAAACCCCACAAGAACATAATTTTCCTTCCCAGTGTTCAGCTGCCTGATGACAAATGACCACAGATATTGTTTTTCTTACCACCCAAATCCTGATGGTGAAGAGGCAGCGATTCTAACCCTGCAGGATTTTACATAGCAGCCATTACTCTGTTAAGGTCACATAGCAATACCGGAAACCTCAGCTATTTTAATTGGATACTAACCAAAATTTCAAGTAATTAAGAATCAATTTGGGACCATTAGTAATTGAGGCTAGCTGGCTAGTGGTGCATATTTCAGAGGAGTTAGTTTTAATGAGAGGATTTCCAGGATGAGAAGAAGCCACACAAGAAAAAGAAGGGGGAAAAAAAGAGGGAAAGGAGATTAAAGATAGTGTAGGAACCTTTGGCAGCTAAGCTAAACAACTAATGATACATAAAAAGATGCTGAACTTGTAGTCTCTTTAATTAATCTGCTTAGTATTCTTGAGGAAACTTTTTAAAAAATGAATGGAGATATTTACTGTACATTAGGCGTTCAACAGCTACAGTATTTGTAAGCATTAGAAGTGAGTACTTTCTTCCCAACGCCTTTCTCTTCAGCATTTTTTTTAAACTTTTCAGACACATGAACATTACCAAGTACCAGTGCATTTTGTCCTTTCTTGCCTTTGAAGTCCTGCAACATCTGTTGGCTTATATTGTTCAGTCAGCAGATGGTACAGTTACAAGCATGTGTGAAAGGTTTCAGAGAATCATAAATTGGATGGAGGATGGCCACTCGTTTGTAGATTTTGAGAAACAGAGGAAGAAACGTAGCTGCCTGAGGTACACAGCAAATGTTCCAGTGGCGAGAGAGGCGACCCAAGCTTTTGATATGATTGCTCCCAGGTGGTTTCTCTGTGGGGTTTTTTGGTACTTTCTCAGCTTAGTTGTTTGCTTACAGACATTTCATTACCCAACTAGGTAACAATCTGTGTGAGTTCAACAGATCATTATGGAGAAAATCTATGCGGCCACTAAGAGTCAACACTGACTTGATGGCACATAATCAATCAAGGTTGAAGTAATTTCCTGTATAAAGCAATTTATTCTTTCTTCCATTTTCTCATTGGCCTTACCCTTCTGGCCTTTAGAAAGGACTTGAAGACTTGGCTTTATCATTTTGCCTGAGGATCTGGTAGTGGCTGTGGGGAGCCTGCTAAATGACTATTCTATTGCACTTTTGCAGAATATGTTTTTAATATTTTTTTATTGTTTTTAATGTGATTTAGTAGTTTTTTGTATTCCTTGTATGTCTAATCATGCTTGGCCAATAAAGAAGAAAGGAAGGAAGGAAGAAGGAAAATAATGATTTCAGTTATTTTGAATTATATCAGTAGAATTGTGCATTTCAAAAGAAAGCATTTCCTCACCATGTGAGAAAATGCCACATCAAGGTAGAGGGAATATGATGTTAGATACGGGAAGCTTTCTGCATTGTGAAAAGTGCCAACTGGTGGGACTTTGTGCTAGAGACTGAAAAAAAGGCATCTTGAATGCCTCATTAAATTTCCTGGACTACCACATTTTTTCATAATAAATATTTCCTAAGCACGTCTATGACTTGTCTCCTGTTTTTTCTATGTAAGGGAACTTCAAGGTTTTATAAACCTTGGTGTGCTATCAACAATCACAACAAATCAAGACTATATGTATTGTATTAGTATGTGAAATACAGCTCTGTGAACATGTGGAGAAAGTTATCATGGTACAGATTTTGAAAACTAATTTTTGGGCCAGCAAAGCAATACCCTGTAGAAACAAGGGATTTGATATGAGGCCACAGCAACTAGCAATGAACTGTGCATTTGGAAATCCTAACAGAGGAGTCAAGGCATTGATTATAAGCACTGCGGTTACCCAGCGAGCAAAAGCTATCACTCAACTAATCTGGAATAGGCAGAGGTAGAATTTGTATGTTTTGTGGAAATAACTAGAGGGCAGATAGCCACTGTTGACAGGTCAGATCAATATTTGGATGAAAAGATCAATAATTTCAGAAAGTAAGTAAGAAGACAGGCATCTCTGTATAAAGCTGAAGCTGAACCATTTAAACAAAAGTTCAGTTTGCACATCATGCTTCTTCCAGGTGAGTGGAGGCTCTGACCTAGGCTTCCCGAGAGCATGAAGCAAACTCCTTGTCCCAACGAAAACCCGACAAATTATTTGCTGTGAATTCTGCTCATTCACGTCCATCAAAGTCTTTCAAGGGACGATTTACAGTCACAGACCTTATCTGGCTTGGAGAGCTGACAGGCCGATATCTGCAAAATGTGGCAAGGAGTCTCGGAGAGTCACGAATCAATTAAGCAAACTAATTGTTTCCTGCAAACTCCACTCCCCTTTCGCTCCTCTTTTATTTCCTAAGGGAGGGGCCATTCATCGTCCACCTGTAGGCAGCTGATAACTGGTATATGGCTCTGGCACCCTCTCTGCCTCCAACACAAAGCCCTCATCCGAGCCTTCTCCAGACTCCAGGCCCATGTTCCTCCCCAACCTCCTCACTGTCTGAATCTGCTGTCAGCTCTGCTGGCTGCTGGAGGGCCACAACAGATAACCTCCTGTGTGCTGGACTGAGTAGTAACAGCGTAAGAAATATATTTAAAGTGTTAAAATTCTAGATGAATGATCTGAAGGAGGCCTGAAGGAAGCCTGAAGGACTGACTCAATCTATGCTGTACAGTGGTTCACATGATCTGCAGAGGATTTATCCTGTTAGGTGTAAGGAGCTAAGAAGATGACCTCCTCCAGATATGCAGGATCCATTGCCTTAGTAAAAGGGTGATTTTTACACATACAATGGGGCAACATTTGGAAGCAGCTCAAGCTGATACCTCCCTAATTCACTGAACTATATGAAAGAAGAAGAGGAGGAGCAGAATCAGACTTGCAAAATTCTGCATTTATAGGCAGTTTCAATAAATGCACTTTAAGTCTTTTGGCTGGCTAGCTTGTAGGATTTACAGTGAGTAACCAAACTGCATATAAACGACACTTAAATGTTGAAGTTAATATATGCAGAGAAAAAAAACCCTATCTGATATTTTTGTCTATTAATTAACAGAGAAATAAGACCAGAATTTGGGGGGGGGGGGGGGAAGAGATCTACCATTTATTCTAAGATCAAGTCTTACTTTTAGAAACACAAAAATATGGATAACAAAACCACAAATAATGAAGGTCATTTGTTGTGCATATAGATTTGCAGAAAGCTCAAAACGTTATTGTGACAAAATCTAGGGTTAGGGTGTACATTTCAAATTTCTGTATTTTGCCACATCATTAGACAAAACAGCTGTTAATTTGTACATTTTAATGGCTATGTAAATGTGGCTTTCTAAAAACATGACTCAGCAGATGCAAAGGAGCTGTTAGTGCAGCAAACGCACCCAAGTGCTGTGAGACTAAAAGCCTCCTGGGGCTCATCAGAGGAGTCCCAAGATTCATCTTCCAAATGTTGCATTGTGGAAACACTGTGATTGTAACTAAGTAAATTGCAAGACAGGGAACTGGAACCATTTGGCTGAAAAAGATCAATTGTCTTCTTTATGCGGTCATAAGAATTATAGAAGATTAATAGAGATGGGAACAGAGAAAAGAAAGCTTTGATAATTGGCCATGGATATTATATTCATTTGGAATATAATATCACTCCACAATCCCAACACTGTTTTGTTTTTTTGTTCAATAGCACTTTCTGTGATTGAATCCAGTGGTGGGTTCCTAACTGGTTTACTACCGGCTTGCTGAGTGCGCGCAATTTGTGCGTGCACAACTGAACGAAAATTAGGCAGAAAAAAGGGAAAACAGCTGAGGAGAGGCAATTCAAGCTGCCACCCCGCATCAGCTGGGCTTCAGAAGCTGGAATAAAGATAAGTATAACCCATGGGTGGGCGGGTGGGCCCCCTTTTAACAAAAACAGAGAACTGGTTCGCTGCCTGTTTGAAAGCAGCACTACTGGTTTGGGAGAACTGGACTGAACCTGTAGGAATCCACCTCTGATTGAAGCTCATGGTGTTCTCTGCACTTCAAACATAATGTTGGAATGAAAGAAACCTTCTGTCTCCATCCATCCATCCATCCATCCATCCATCCATCCATCCATCCATCCATCCATCCATCCATCCATCTATCTATCTATCTATCTATCTATCTATCTATCATCCATCAATCCCTCACTCTCTCTCAAAATCATCTATCTTCACCAACAACATCTATACCATCTATTTATCTACAGTATATCTATGTCTATCAATCATCTTTGTCATCATCATCCTATCTATCTGTCTGTCTATCTATCTATCTATCTATCTATCTATCTATCTATCTATCTATCTATCTATCTATCTATCTATCTATCTATCTATCTATCTATCTATCTATCTATCTATCTATCTACCTACCTACCTACATACCTACCTACCTACCTACCTATCTCTGTTTATATCTGTCTGTCTGCTGTCTCTCTGTCGGTCAGCTTTCTGTTGGCCATCTATCTGTGTATATCCATCCATCTGTCCATCCATTTAGATTTCAAAATTCCATCTCCTCAATTTCTGTAATTAACTCTATTAATCATACAATGTAAATAATTTACCGATGAAAAACCAATATTTTCAGCTTTGATCCAGGTGTAGCAGAAAATTTTGCAAAGATGTGGGACATGTAAGGATAGTATCCAAAGTAAAGATCATAAAACAAATTTATGTTGTTTGACTACAGGTTGTAGCACTTGATACAACAATTAGCTAGAATAGCCATATCATATTCCATATCTAGCAGAAACATTTGTATTGAGTTACCAGGACACTGTCCTCAAACACAGGAATTTTCTGAATTCATAAAAACGAATGACAAAATGAAATAAATAAACACAATATTCCTATAGATACAAAAGACAAGGGTAACTTTTCTATAATAATGGATAGGAAGAGATTTATGGTACACTGCCAGACCTGTCAATTTAAATTAAACTTCACTGAATTCATTGTTCCCTTCAATACAAATCCATTTGGTATAAAACATTAAGGTAGTAATGGATATGTACAGTTTAACTCTTGTAATGAAAACCTTCGGTTTTCATTCTTTACATTTAGAAATTGCTAGTGTCTATTTACATTAAACAGTTGACTGCAGTATTCTGGAAAGGAAAATATGCCAGAAATACTCAACTTTTTCTTGCTTAAGAAGATTAGTATCTTTAGTATACCATAGGGAGTTGGCAGAGAAATAGCAAAACCTATTTCTTGTGAACTAATAAGAATCTAAGGCAGGGGTCTGCAAAGTAGGCTCTTTTAAGACTGGTAGACTTCAACTCCCAGAGTTCCCCAGCCAGCATAGCTGGCTGGGGAATTCTGGGAGTTGAAATCCACCAGTCTTAAAAGAGCCGACTTTGCAGACCCCTGATCTAAGGCATTGTGATGGATAGTTTAGCTAAGTTTAAGGTTGGAAATGCAAGGAACAGTCAGGGAGCAGTATATGTTGAATCTTTTGCCACTTCATAGGAAAAGCGGTTCATCTGATAACTTTTTTTTTTATTTTTATTGAAAAAGTTTTATTGGTTTTACATTTTTTAACAGGATAGGGTAATGGTTACAAAGAAATTTTGAGAGCATTCACGTTAGAGTCGTCGGACCTTCCGAGACCTCAAAATACACAATAAAAAAGTTATCATAGAAAGCATTTTCCATACCACTACAAGATGAAAGCAAGTATATTTGCCTAAATTCTCCGTTCCATGCTGTCAGACATTTACAAAAAGTCCAGATAGAAATATTATGCAAAATTGTTCAAGAAAAATCAAGGCAAAGTTATTTTTTTGATCTAAGTCTTTTGGCTATTGTATCTTCTTTCTCTCCTCCCTGGCCCCCCGTGGGCGGGGCCGTGGCCCCCTCCGTCCCCCCTGGATCTTCCCCCAGGACAGAGGAATGTTTTTTAAAAAAGGCTTCCGCCTCAGCAAGTGTTGTAATCCTCACTCTTCCTCCTTCCCAGAACACCAGCATCCCTTCAGGCGTCATCCACTTGAACCAAATCCCGTGATCAAACAAGGTTTTAGACAAGAAGGAAAATTTCCTTCTTAAATCTCTAATTTTTCTAGGGATCTGCTTCAAGATAGTGACCGTTTCTCGTTGATAAGTTAAAGGTTTCTCTCTTTGCGCTTTCAGGATTTCCTCTCTGGTTGACCTTCTAACAAATTTCACATGTATCTCTCTAGGCACTTCATTTATCCTGGCATATGCTGAGTTAATTCTGTAGGCTAGGTCAATGTCCCCCCTGATCTCATCCTTAGGTTTTTGTAAATAGTCTGCTAAAATTGTGCTCATAAGATCAGGGAGGCATTCACCAGATTCCTCAGAAACATTTTGAAATCTCAAAAAGTATGTCATTCTTTCCATATCCATCCTAGACACATGCCCATTTATTTCCACAACCTCATTAGTAACATTTTTAATTTCCCCCTTGGCCCCCTCCAACCCCCCTTCCAGTTCTTTATTCTTCTGTGTGTTATCCAGCACTTGTCTTCTTGTATCCAACAACTCCTTCTTGAAGATAATATTTTCAGCCCTCTGGGCCTTTATTTCTGATATCAAAGTTAGCATAGAGGTTTCAAGAGAAGCCATCCTTTGTTCCAAATTTACAAGTGCTGCTTCTTGTGCCATGGTTAAAAGTTAGAGTCACTGCCACCAAGATGGCGTTTTCCGGGTGGGGCTGGTGGGGCAAACCAGGAGCTCAGTTCAGTTCAGGGCTGTGAAGTTGCAAACAATTCAGAAACCAAAAGAGACACAGTTTCCCAGGTCAGCAAATAGTAATAACGAAGGTATTCCAGAGAAGAAGTCACAAATCCATCAAAAGAATTTTTTTTTTTCAAAAATCCAGAGAGAGTCCTGCTTTCAAAGAGACGCTGGAAATTTTTCTTAGTTGAAATAGTCAGGCAGGGACAAAGAGAAGCCACTTCCACCGCCCATCTCAGAGCCAGAGGGAGAGAGTAGCAAAATAAGAATTTTTTTTAAAACCAGCCAGACCTAGAAACAATGTTGCAAAGAATCACATTCCACTTTCCCTTGTTAAAGACAGTCCGGAGTGAAAGTTTCCACTTTCTCTTTGCAGAGAAGCCATTTTAACGTGCCGCTTAAATCCGAGGGTTTTTTTTTTAGAAATAAACACCCCCCTCCCAGTCCGTTCAGCCTGGCTGGCAGCAAGGAAAAAAAAAGGTGTTCTTTTAAACTCACTCTCCCTCGCAGCTGAAGCCTCGGCGATCCGCCCGATCTCTCCGTTCAGCCCTCTCCATTAAAGCGAATGGCACCGACAGCCGTTGGAGAAGGAAAAAACCCCCGCAGCATGTTCCTCTCCACCTAGGTCGCAGAGAGGAGCGCCCTCCCCACCGCCGTGACGAGGGACGCTCCCTCTGAGCCGACCCTACGGGAAACCTCCGGTAACAGGAGAGTTTCGCCCCCGTGGGGGGGCAGAAAAGGCAACAAAGCGGCGAGCGAGCCCTAGGCTCGCCCGTCTCCGCTGGAGCCGGATACCGGAAGTCCATCTGATAACTTGATATTAAGCATAACAGCCATTTGTCTGGAATGGTGTAAGACAGGGGTCTGCAAAGTCGGCTCTTTTAAGACTGGTGGACTTCAACTCCCAGAGTTCCCCAGCCAGCATAGCTGACTGGGGAATTCTGGGAGTTGAAGTCCACCAGTCTTAAAAGAGCCGACTTTGCAGACCCCTAGTGTAAGATATCCTTCTTGAGCAGAGGATTGGACTAGAAGACTTCCCAAGTCCCTTCCACTTCTGTTTATTCTATGTATGTTCAATACTGTGGCTTGGATCCAGAGATCCTATGAAAGAGCTTCCAGTTTCTGTTCTCACAAATTGTGTCTAAGCTTTCCATCCATAGATGATGTCTTTCATTTGCATATTATCCTCTTCTTTTACTGCATTATCCAACTAAAAAACATTAGAGATGTAATGAATGAAACATATGAATCACGGCTTATTTGCAATATAGAATGGGCTTCAAACTAGTTTACCTTACTTATTAAAAATGGAAAGGGATTGTTTATGTATATATTGATTGCATTTTTACACTATTGCTATATGATAACTCTCAGTGAGTTATCAAAATAAAAACATTGACAATGCAATAATATAAACTAAATAGTAAAAAAAGATGTTGCTATGTTTAGTGTTATGGTGAGGTGGAATGGGAAGATAAGCATATTGTTTACAAGAACCCAGCATGAATGAATATATGTATGACGTTCACCAAGAGGGCTTTTGAATATAAAAGGACATTTTTGGGAGAATCCCCCCGCCCCCAAACCAACATACACGACATCTTTAAATCATTAAAGGGAATGTGGGGGGAAAATAAAGAGGAATATTTTTTTTAAAGTCTGACAAGATTTTTACCACTGTCCATAGGAGGAGTCTAGAGTTACTTAATTATTAGCACAGTTCAAAAACATCTTGAAATAAATATTTTTTCTCTTATTGCCTATGTATTTAATTTTTTTTATAACTGGTAAGGCTCCTCTTATCATTTCAGTTTCACCAGGGAGAAGTGACAATGATGACAATATAATCAGTCAAAAGGAGCCTGAAGAAACCCCCACCCCACACAATTGTTTTAAGTGTGGATCAGCTCCTTAAAACAGCTACGCCATCTTTCACAAGTAAGCCTAAAAATGAAGGCAAATGATGTGCTTGTGCTGTGTGAAGGCCGAAGCACTTCTGAATCATCTTCAAAACACCACCAATTGTATTCCCCCAGTGATTTCTCACTGTAGCTTCCGTCTTCCTTCCCCCTGACTCACTGCAAAACATTCATTAGGTAGAATAAAAAGGGACATACTGCAGCAAATATTTCGAATATGCCGTTCAGGCACAGTAGAGCGAATTATGCCTGGAGTAGAGCGAATTATGCCTTTCCTTAGATGATTTGGGAGTGCCTCCTATTCGGTCTCCTGGATCCTCCATTTCTGGCTGCAGGGCTATTTCATTTACCTCAGTTTCAGGTCCGTTTCCTCAGTCAAGAATGGCTTCTGGTTTAAGAGAGAAGAAGCCCGTTTCTGCCTTGTTTGATAGAAGGAGAAATGATGCCTTTGGTATTTGAAGGTGAAATGTCACTGAAGTCTCTTCCATTGCTATCTATCTTTTTCACTAAAAATTAAGAAGCTCGGGAATATGCAAATGTGTCTAAATTGAAAGGCTTTTTTTTGGTTCTAGCTAATGTTCTCATTGGCTTTGTTAGTGTTCTTAATATTTATAATTCTGTTTCCTCTGTTATATGTAAAGGTAAAGGTTCTCCTCACACATATGTTCTAGTTGTTCCTGACTCTAGGGGGCGGTGATCACCTCCGTTTCTAAGCCGTAGAGCCAGCGCTGTCCGAAGACGTCTCTGTGGTCATGTGGCTGGCATGATTAAATGCCTAAGGTAGGGGTCTGCAAAGTTGGCTCTTTTAAGACTGCTGGACTTCAACTCCCAGAATTCCCCAGCCAGCTTGGCTGGCTGGGGAATTCTGGGAGTTGAAGTCCACCAGTCTTAAAAGAGCCAACTTTGCAGACCCCTGGCCTAAGGCATACGGAACACTGTTACCTTCCCACCAAAGGTGGTTCCTATTTTTGTACTTGGATTTTTACATGCTTTAGAACTGCTAGCTTGGCAGAAGCTGGTACCAGTAATGGGAGCTCACTCCGTTAAGCGGCGCTAGGGATTCGAACTACCGAACTGCTGACCTTTCTGATCGACAAGCTCAGCGACGTAGCCGCTGAGCCACCACATCCTTCTGTTATATGTATCCAGTGTTAAATGTCTGAGAAATGGAGCTTTGGGTTTCGCTTCTCTTGCTGGAAGTACAGGCAGTCTTTGTTTAACAACCACTTGTTCAGCAATGATTTGAATTTGCGACAGTGCTGAATGAGTGGTAGTTACAAACACGTCTCAAAGTTTCATCCACCACTTGGCAACCAATATGAATTTCTGACCATTGCAGATCCTGCAGTCACATCATCATGATATCTGACCTTTCCTGCTGGCTTACCATAAGCAAAGTGAATGTGGAATCTGGCAGGAAGTTGGAAATCACAAACACATGAAGTCCTTGTTTAATGACCTATACAGTCCTTGCTTAATAATAGTAACTGGCTGTTGGCCACAACTGTCACCACTAAGTAACACAATAACCTGACATCATGCTTTATGACCAGATCACTTAGGGACAAAATTTACTGTTGTTAACTAAGGAGTACCTGTACACATGGAGCCTGGTGCATAGGACTCTTCAGTTGAGTTGACAGAAAAGTGTGATGGCATGCTGATTTGTATGCTGCCTCTGTCATAGGGTCATCAAATCTGGGCTCCAGAAATTTGGACAGCTACCAGATGGTAGCAAAAAGATACTAGAGACTCCTAGGTCTCTGCTTCCATCTAATAGTGTGCATTTTTGAACCCTGATATGGTAGCCCATGCATTGCCATCTGTTCCAAGTCACTGGAATCACTTGACTTCCTTCCAAGAAGCTGGATGACATAGATAATGAGATTATAAACATCTTAAGGCTGTCCTTAGTGAGTTATGGAGTAAGATGGAATGATTAGTTTACCACTGATACAACTAAGGCTAAGGGTTACTTAAGCCTGCCTCACTTGTGGACAGAGGATGAGATGAAGATTGCCCCATGTGGATACCATGGCAAAAGGAAGGGGATGAGGGGGAAAGACCCATGGTTTTATTGCTTGCCTCTGTTGGCAATATAGGCAATAGAGTCCTTTTTTCCTGAAAGTGTCAGTGTGGTATCACAGACAGATCTGATTTTCCCCGCTATGGAGACCCAGGTACAGGAGCAACTATATGAGTCTTCTATTGAACAAAGAGGTGGCCATATATTAGGAAATATTTCTGCATGACCACTCTGCTTCTAAAGAGATGAATGGTGGACAAAACAATTATGTTCAAGGCAAGGGTGTCTGTTGAGAGAGGTGTCGACCAACCCAGAAGTGGTAGCATCTGTGCAATTGAAGACCTATTTCTTTGGAGTTTGCACCTTGAAAAGGATGGACTTTAATTTTGGGATTGTGTCTTAGTGTTTTGCCACTGCTACAGATATCCTTGTCCAGGGGTTGGCTTCAAAATGTTTAGCAAAGTGTTCTCTCCCTGGTTGTTGGGTGGGTGTGGCCGTGGTGGGCATGGCCTGTCAGCCTCCTGCACTATGATGGGGGGGGGGGGGAATTTTGCCCTCTCTGGGTTCTGGAGGCTTTTTTTGAGCCTCCAGGAGGGCGAAAATGGTCTCCCCGTCCTCTGGAGACCTTTCTGAACTTTCAGTAGGCCCATTTTTCGCCCTCCCCAAGTGTCCATGTGCGCCATACACTTATCTGCATCCAAAATGGGCAACATGGGGACTCCTGGGAGGGGCGGCGTGAGGTGGGCAGGGCAGGGCCAGCCAGGAGTGGGATTGGGGGGGGGGTTCTCCAAAATGCACAGAATCTTAGCTAGAGGTTCTCCCGAACCCCTGTGAACCCCCAGCAGCTCATCCTACCCCTGCCCCTACCTCCAAGTGGCAATTAATTTACATTAATCTACCTAAGTCAACACTATTAAGGTTCCTTTCATGTAGTAGTTACTATCATAGGGGACCACTACACATGGCGGTACAAAGCATTTGCTGGAGGTTTAGTGAATCTAAAATACTTTGGTATAATACAGATACAGTGACAGAAGGTGGTAACAAGAAATGTGAATACTTTGCTTTTTCTTGCATATTTCTGCAATTACTGGTATGTTTGAAAGATGGTTGGGAGATAAAAAAAGAGTGAGGCATTTGGAACACATATATCGAAGTCCTTATACAAGCTCTTATGATCTTCCCTCTGATTGTACCGACCTCAGTTTTTCCTTCTCAGCAGATTGCTTTGTCATAAAACCTTGATGGATGAATGCCGGTAACTCCTGAGAGGCTATATTATGCTTATCCATATACCAAGACAATACTAACATAAAGCAGATTTGTATCTAGTTAGTAGATTATAACAAATCCTTCTCCGTCCTCCTTGCTCAACAACCTGCTATGAAACTTTTAGAATGCCACATAAAATTAATAAATATCTTCAGGGGAAGATTTGAAATATATTAAAACTTGAAGTATTGTCAGAATTTTCCTCACAGTACTTGCTAGCTGGATCAGACAGTTACCTTATCAATGAGCCAAAATAGGTGGTAATTTGCTTTCAGAACAGTAATGGCATAATGGTGCAATGACTCTTGGCACACGAAATTGAGCATATACAATTAGCTACTGATGATACAACTATCACATTTGTTTTCCAATTATGTTTGATGAACTCACTAGAGATCTCTCCAAACAAAAGGAGTACAGAGATAGACTTGGCATCCTAATATTCAAATACTTGGTAATTTGTAAATGCTGAAAACATATGGTTCCTAGTCCTAGAAACAAGGGTTGGACAATAGGTCCACTGTAGACTCAGTGAATCCAGAAATATTTTTCAGATTTTTAGATAATGATCATAATGAGATAGTAGAATAGAAGACAAAGAATTGGAGAAAATCATGAATTATCAAGTTCTTAAAACTGAAATTGAAAGATTATGCCATAAACCAACCATGGGTGGTCCCAGTGGTTATTGGCGCACCGGATGCCATACCAAAATTTTTTGGATGGCATTTATAAAATCTGCTCATTAACAAAATGTCCATCTGTCAGTTACAAATGGCTACGTTATTTGGATTAGCACATACAGTATACTATACTGCTATATTACAGCATCCTGCGTTCTTGGGAAGAATTCAACGTATATAAAGGCCAACGCCAGTTAAAGAACGGGCAGCTGTGATTTCTCATGTTTATGTATATAATAATAATAATTACATCATGGAGGCTTACTGAATACCGGAGAGACCAAACTAGCCTACAAGAAAGACCAAATGAAGAATTAGAAGAGACAAGGCAAGGTATTTCGTGGCTAGTACATAAAAAAAACCCTAAGAGGTAAAACTGATAATAATAAGACCTGGCAATAGCTAAGAGCTGGGAAGTTGAAGAAAAAGACAGAGAAGCTAATTCTGGCTGCCCAAGACCAAATAATAAGAGCAAATGCAGAATTGAGAAGACAGCAATAGACAGCAAATGCTGCCTCTGCAAAGAAGCTGAAGAAACAATGGACTATCTAATTAACTGCCTCGAGAAAACTCACAGATTGACTACAAACATGGCGTGACAAAGTGGCAGCAATGGTGCATTGGAATATCTGCAATAAATATCACCTGCCTGCAAGCAAGAACTGGTGGGACTACAAAATAGACAAAGTAATAGAAAATGAAGCTAAAGCTGTCTGGGATTTTAGAATTCAAACAGACAAGCACCTGCCACATAATACAAAATACAAACACCTGCAAATAGAGTAGAACAAATGTGGCAAAAGAAAGCAAAGGTAATACCAATAATAATAGGCACGTTGGGGGCAATCCCAAAACAACACCACTTGAATGCCATCGGCATTGACAAAATCATCATCAGTCAATGGCAAAAGGCAGCTTTGCTTGGAACAGATTACATCCTGAGATGATACCTTCAGCACCATCAAACAAACGGCTGATGTTGTGTAACGCCAGGTCCGTGATTAATAAAGCCCCCCTCATTTATGATCTGGTTTTGGAGGGGGAGGCGGACCTGGCGGGTATTACGGAAACCTGGCTGGGCCAAGAGGGGGGGTGCCCCTCGTTGAAATGTGCCCGCCAGGTTACTGTGCATTTCACCAGCCGAGAGCCGAGGGTCGGGGTGGGGGGGTAGTGGTTATCATAAAGGAGGGCCTGGACCCGAGGGAGACCACTGTGCCGCAGACTGCCGGTTGTGAGTCCCTATGTGTGAAGTGGGGTCATGGGAGGCAGCAGGGCGTACTGATTGTGTACCTGGCTCCCTGCTATGTATGAGCAGCCCTACCCGAGCTTCTCAATGTGATAGCTGAGATGGCGATTGAGACCCCCCAGGCTGTTAGTCATGGGGGACTTCAATCTGCCATCGGTAGGCGAAGCATCTGAGGCGGCTCGGGAGTTTATGGTCTCCATGACGGCCATGGACCTGACCCAATTAGTTTGTGACCCTACCCACACCGGAGGACACACACTGGACTTAGTTTTTGCCTCCGGCCAGTGGCTGAGTGATCTTGGTTTAGGGGAAATAGCCATTGAGCCCCAGTCATGGTCAGATCACTCTCTCCTTCGGCTGGCCTTTCCAACCGCTGCACCTCACCGCAGGGAGGCGGAACCGGAAGTGACAAGATGGTTCTGCCCCAGGCGCCTGATGGACCCTGAGAGGTTCCAGACGGAGCTTGGGCCAATACCTGAGACCATGACCCGCGACTCGACTGAGGACCTAGTGGCTGCCTGGAATAGTGCGACCACGGGCGTCCTGGACCGGGTCGTGCCTTTGCGACCTCTCACCCGATGCCCATCTACCTTGGCTCCTTGGTTCTCCGAGGAGCTGAGGGTGATGAAGCATCGGAAGAGATGCCTAGAGGGCATTTGGAGGACCACCCGCTCCAAATCTGACCGGACACTGGTAAAGTCCCATTTAAGGACTTACCTAGTGGCGATAAAAGCGGCGAAATGGAACAATTTCTCCGCTCTTATCGCATTTGCAGGTAACCAACCTGCCGCCTTGTTTGGGGTGTCCCGCTCCCTCCTCCATCAGAGGGCCCGGGATGCTCCCCTACACGGTCGGGCAGAGGAATTTGGGTGTTATCTGCATGACAAAATCGATCAGATCGGGACAGGTTAGCCTCTGATTGGACTAGTTCAGACAGGTCGACGGAGGCAGGTCTTGAGTTTACTATCTGGGAAGAGTTCAATCCTGTGACATGGACAGGATACTGGGGTGGCTGAACACCACCACATGTTACTGGACCCGTGTCCCTCCTGGTTGGTACTGGCCTCCCGGGAGGTTACACGAGGCTGGCTCCAGGGAATTGTCAGCGCTTCCTTGAGTGAGGGGTTTTTACCGGCCTCCTTGAAAGAGGCGGTGGTGAGGCCCCTCCTCAAGAAGCCCTCCCTAGACCTGGCTGTTTTGGCCAACTACTGTCCTGTCTCCAACCTTCGCTTTCTTGCGAAGGTTGTTGAGAGTGTGGTGGCACAACAGCTCCCTCAGCACCTGGAGGAAACTGTCTACCTAGACTCGTGCCAGTCCAGCTTCCGGCCTGGGCACAGCACGGAAACGGCATTGGTTGCGTTGGTTGATGATCTCTGGAGGGCTCGGGATAGAGGTTGCTCCTCTATCCTGGTCCTGTTAGATGTCTCAGCGGCTTTTGATACCATCGACCATGGTATCCTGTTGCGCCGGTTAGAGGGGCTGGGGTTGGGGGGCACCGTTTTACAGTGGTTCTCCTCCTACCTCTCTGACCGGTCACAATTTGTGTTGGCAGGAGGGCAGAGGTCGACCTCGAGGTTCCTTACCTGTGAGGTACCACAGGGGTCGGTCCTCTCGCCTCTCCTGTTCAACATC
The DNA here is from genome assembly GCA_039707465.1 of Rhabdophis nuchalis. Taxonomy (NCBI): domain Eukaryota; kingdom Metazoa; phylum Chordata; class Lepidosauria; order Squamata; family Natricidae; genus Rhabdophis; species Rhabdophis nuchalis. The sequence goes on along the minus strand of CM077643.1, from coordinate 189,046,445 downwards.
TATATGAAGCCACTGGGTGAGATCATCTGTGGTTTCGGGGTGGAGTTTCATCAGTACACAGATGACACCCAGCTGTACATCTCCACCCCGGACCACCCCAACGATGCTGCGGAAGTGATGTCCCGGTGCCTGGAGGCTGTGCGAGTCTGGATGGGGAGGAACAGGTTTCAACTCAACCCGTCCAAGACCGAGTGGCTGTGGTTTCCGGCATCACGACATAGTCATTTGGTTCCATCTCTGGCTATCGGGGGCGAGTCATTAGCCCCCATGGAGAGGGCCCGCAACTTGGGCATCCTGCTGGATACTCGGTTGTCTTTAGAGGATCATATGACAGCCGTGGCCAGGGGGGCTTTTTATCAGGTTCGCCTGATATGCCAGTTGTGCCCCTTTCTGGATCGTGACGCTTTACGCACGGTCACTCAAGCCCTCGTTATTTCCTGCCTGGACTATTGCAACACTCTCTACATGGGGCTTCCCTTGAGGTGCACCCGGAGGCTCCAGCTAGTTCAGAATGCGGCCGCGCGGGGGATTCTGGGGGCCTCTAGATGCTCCCATGTAACACCTCTCCTGTGCAAGCTGCACTAGCTGCCTGTGGCCTTCCGGGTGCGCTTCAAGGTGTTAGTAACAACCTTTAAAGCACTCCATGGCAAGGGACCTGGGTATCTGCAAGACCGCCTCCTACCAAATACCTCCCTCCGACCAGTCTGCTCCCACAGAGAGGGCCTCCTCAAGGTGCCGTTGGACAGTCAATGCCGGCTGGCGACCCCTAGGGGGAGAGCCTTCTCTGTGGCAGCTCCTGCCCTCTGGAATGACCTACCCCCTGACCTACGCACAACTACGGACCTGCGCCTTTTTCGCCGAGCCCTGAAAACCCATCTATTTCGTGCGACCGGCCTGGCATAGTTTTTAATTTGTTTTATTAGGGGTTTTATAGGTTATTTTAGAGCAGGCCCATTGTTTAATTTAGTTTTAGAATTTTATTATATTTATTGAATTATTGGATGTTTTATTGTGGTTTTTATTATTGCCTGTTCACCGCCCTGAGTCCCGCAAGGGAGAAAGGGCGGTATACAAATGTAATAAAATAAATAAAATAATAAATAACAACATCTGTCTATCCCATGACCTTGGGAAAGATTTGATAGGTGGATAAAAATACCAAATCCAGTCTAAACATCTGGCTCAACGACTCATATTAACAACAATGCTGCTGGATTAATTCTATGTACTTTATATGATTTGCTACTGTGTATTTCTTAGTAATTGACTTTTGTATTTTTTAATTGCTCTAATAATTTGGTAGCCAACTTTTAATTATTTGTAAGAAAAAAACGTAGATTACTAAAGTAATTAATGCATCAGTGAAATATTGTGCAAAAATAACTACAGTGGGATCCTCCTTACAATCATATCAAGATTTTTTTTTTAAATAAATATTGTATACATTTTTTATGATCCTGATATTAGAAAGTAGGGAGCAATAGCTTGGCATGGATTAAAAATGCTAAAATAAGATTACCTACATATTATACAGTTCTAATATCATTTTTAGAAATAAGTTTATTCAAATAAGTAGCGAAGAATGGGGCAGAAGAGAATACTGAAACACTTGAGGTTTTGAACAAAAGAAGATTTTATCTGTACAAGTAGTCCTCAGTTAATGGTGGTAATTGGGATTGGAATTTCTGTTGCTAAGCAATGCAAAATAAAATGTTAAGTGGCTACATTGTTTAGTGACACTTGGAAGCTCCCTGTTGGTGTTGTTAATCGATGAGTCCCATGTGGGTCACCAGCAGGCTAGCAGGCAGGTAAGTGGCTACATCCGGGTGGAAGAGAGTTTGTGCGGTGTTAACAATATCCCACAGTTACATGATCGTCCTACTGGCTTCCCATAAACAATGTCAATGGGGAAGCCAGCAGGGAAGTTCGGAAGTCTCTCTGCTAAATCACTCACACCCTTTCCTGCCTGACAAGCAGTCAATCCTGGTGCAGCAAGTTCAAGGACTGGTCATAAGTAGCACTTCTGCAATGCCATAGTAACTTCAAGTGGTTACTGAATGAGTGGTTATTAAATGAAGACTATCTGTGTATGTTATGAAGATTTGTTTAAAAAAAAAACACCATTAGGATTGCATTCTTATGCTCAGAGATGTAAGTCTGTTGAACTCAATAAAGCTTACATTTAAGTAGATGTGTAACAGACGGCAGTGCTAAATAGTGTCCTTCCTTACATGCAGTCTGGTTCAAATCCACATCTATAAAATGTAACTGGAAAGCCTACTGCAGATAAAAAAGTACCGGTATGCATGTTTATGAGAGCGATGAACAATGTCTGACTGCGGCATATTAAAGCAATATTCTTTGCACCCTGGAGTTTCAAAAAGAAGAGGCAATGAAGCCAATAACTCTGGGTTTTTTTAAGGCAAACCGAGACAAGCATAAGAGCTGTTGAGCTTCCCAACCCAGTGTGAATTTGGGATCTGGTGCAGCGTCTATCTGCCGCGTAGCTTGTTGAATGGAAAATTCCTTTTCATTTTGCAGCTCACAGAAGCCAAGGCAGCATTTAGATCTGCAGGATCATTAAAATTCACATCACGCTCCCCAAGCTGGTGTTTTTATAGATAATCCTCCAGAAATTTCATCAGTGTTAAACCTCTAGGCAGCAGAGGATAAGGTACAAATATTTAATAGACCTGCTTGAGGAATGGTGTATTTTGGATGAGTTATGCAGAAACGACTCTATTCACAACAAATCTTGGGAAGATAACAACCCAGTAAAACCCTCCATGCTTAGTTAAAAATGGTTGATTCATTCTAATTAAACAGCTGGAATCCACAAAGTGGTCTGTCTAAATCAGATGGAAAATCTAATCATTATAGGATTCTTTTGAATCAATAGTAAAGACAATAAGGGATGCAAACTCAAGTTAAACTAAAAATAAAACAGGCAAACAGGCTAATACCCAGGTCAACTGACCTGATTAGTGTCTATGGAGATTCTCAATCATCCAGGTTATGGTTGTCCTGAATATGTTTTTTCAAAAGGCAACTATACTTCATTTTTCCTTGAAGACGTTTTGCTTCTCATCCAAGAAGCTTCTTCAGTTCAGAACATCCCATCCTTTGGGATGACTTGATTACTGTTTTCTGTTGAATATCTTTTAAATTATGAAGTGCTCCAAGTTTTGTGATGCAGGTCATATCCTCCAAAGCATATTAAAATATAGGTAAAATGTGTATTATAGAATAAAAGGCATCTAAAAATGCATACAATTAAATAAAATATGCTCATAAATAAGTCTTCTGATGAGTAGATTCTAAACATATTTAAGTACATTTAAATATCAATTTTAATTTTAAATTTAAATTAATATAGCAGCCTGATAAAACACATATGGAACTAATATGGAGAGGAAGGACAGTTTCTAAGTCTGCAAATCTTTTGCTATATAGAATGCAATCAGGTGAAAATGTTGCTCGTGCTAGAGAATATTAATATAATTTTTTTTCTTATATGGAGTCTTCCCTTCTTGCAAAATCTCATGTGATTTTTCTGGAGCTATTGAGAAGTATTCCTAGAACAGAGCAAAGAAAGCTTACGTCCTAAAGCTGTAGCATAAAGAAAGAGGTATATGTGACATGGTTCTTAGGATGTACAACTCTGAAAGTGTTTGCATCTTCTATTTGTAGGCAGAAATAGTATTGGCTATTGCAGTCTTGGTTGTAGGGCAAGATAAGCCCACCACAAATTAAATCAGTGTTTCTCAACCTTGGCATGTTGGCTGGGGAATTCTGGGAGTTGAAGTCCATACATCTTAAAATGGCCAAGGTTGAGAAGCGCTGAATTATATGATGCCGTAACTGTAATAACTATATTGTATTGCATTAAATTTGTATCACTGGCATTCTATCCCAGAGAAGGAAATTCTGTCTCCAGCGTCAACTATAGATGCAGAAAGAGTAGCAAATCACTACATTGACTTTCCGGGGGGCTGCTTTCTTACTGAGGAGAATAATAATACTGTAGTCGGCACACTCTACCTCCCACTTCCTGCAATCCAACAACAGTGGTGTGTTTATAGGTCCACATGAACAGCCTCTGCTACTGATCAACATCATTGGAAATCAATGGTAGTTCATTGAAAGACACAGATTAACCACCTACTTTTTCAAATAGTCAAGTCTTTATGGTGAGGAAGGAGCTGTGCTGAACTTTGAGAAACTACTCGTTCTGGAAAGTCTGATGATTATATAGATTTTCCATGTCTCTGCATGGGGTTATGGCAGTTCTGCTACTTGGAACCTTTTGGACCGATTATGTTTTGAGATTTTAACTCTGCATTTTAAATAAGTATTAAAATGCCAGGAATGTGGGTCCTTCCAAACAAAGGCCTTACTGCTCCCACAGGACCATGGAAGTCCAACCTAAGATTTCCTGTTTACTACACAGACATTTTAGCCACAGTAGTCAAGGTCTCATTTTATCAACCTCACAATTATTGTTCTCATTCCCTACTTCCTGTCCTTTAAAAAGAACCAATTTGTACTCTTAAAAAGAGTTAGGAAATGGAAGTTCCCCTGTTTCCATTGCATATTCTTTGAGTCAATTGCTGTTTTCTTTAAAATGACACATGCTGATATGACCATCCACTTGCTTTGCAGAAATTGCTGAATATGTCATGGCCCAGTGTTTCCCTTTTCTTTTAACTGTATGGTTTCGAAGGCTACAGACTCTTTGTTTTCATTCTGTGGTATGCACCTCCACTTTAAACTAAGTGGCAAGCTAATGAGTTTCAGCAGAATCTATGTTCCCATGGTACTGGAATGGCTTGGCAACCGTTCATTTCAATGATAGTAATTGTGGACGATACATATTAGAGCATGTTCTCTTGATGTGAGTACATTGTCAGCGGAGGAAAGACAAATGGTTCCACAAACAAGCAAAGCATCGGGCAATGCTTCAGGAAACAATGCATTTGGAAGAACATCTGCTTGCTGTTTTCAGTTGTGAATATATTAGAAATAGATGGGAACTGCTTTGTTTACCTTGAAAGAAAATGAGGGATTTCAACCTATTCAAAATGTTATCTTTGTAGGGAGGCCATAATTTGATTTGCTGAGTGGGAGGAAATTTATGGGCTTAGGGCATTAGGCAAATAAAAACGTTCTCGTTCAATAATAAAGGCGAGAAGGATGTTTATGGTTGCAAATAAATACATTACTTAAAGAATCCAAATGGGCTAGCCAAGTCATTTGCTAACACACTTTTCCACAAGAAAGTGACCACTTTATTTTTTTTTCCCTTTCCAGATATTTCTATCAAGCTGTTATTATAATACACCCAGGTTATGGTTTCCAAAGTTTTCAGAAGAAAAAGTAAAGTTGCTGTAGATAAATTCAGTTTTTATCCAGCAGTATAATGTGTTATCTTATCAATGCACATGAATTATTGCTTCTGTTTGTTTAATATACCACATTAGACCCATACATTCCATCCCCTCTTCAAGTCAGCCTTTGCTTGTCATTTTAAATCAATCACTTTTTGACATATACTGCAGCTGATTTAGCATACTTTACATGCTTGCTTTCTAGTGGCAATTGCAGGTGTTCTGATCACCAGCTCAGAAGTTCAAGAAAAGCTGTTAAAAAAACCACTAAACTTATATCAAACTAAAATGTTAATGAAAAAAATGATTGAAGTGGAACAGTTCTGAGTACTTTAACACTTTATAGTTTCATTATGAAACCAAATTCTCACTAATTTATTCCTAAATAATATCCAGACAATATTGCTCCAACAATTCTCTTTGTGTTTTCCTCTTGTGGTCCTGTTTGCTTTAATAGTCTCATTTGTCACAACCAGCCCTCCTCCTTTCTTCCCTTCCTGCGCAACGGCAGCAATGCTACAATTTTTGCATTGTAATTGCAATAAAAGCTAAGCACACAGAACGGTGCACACCCAAACCCACACAGATTCATTATGATCAATGTTTTTCAACCCTATCTTCATCATCACAACCTACTGTACATTTTTTTTTTTACTATCAATTCTCCCCTTGGAAAATGGAACATAATAGGAAGGTCTTATCATTAAAAATATAGTAAAATATTATATCCAAAAACAGAAAAAGAGGGGGGGAAATAAAACTCCTTTCAGAAACATTATATTAGGTATATTGTTATTCAGTGACTTTATTGACATTTAATCCAATTTATCTAATAATAGGAAACATATGGGAAATTAAACATATAAGCTAAGTATATTCCAGCTCCAGTTTGCAGTTTTGAATTTTTTTACAATCAGAAAAGCATGGTTTACCTATTTTCAAAGCAGTGGTATATAATCTGGTAACAGGACATTCATCTACAAAAGCCAATGAATCTTTCAGAGCAATATAACAATCACAACAGTATCAGTAATAAATTTTGTTCAAAACAGGCAAACTGCTTCTTATTAACTAATGCTATGCACTTTTGAGCACCACATCTCCAACAATTAGCTTACCTATACATTCTTCTTGAAAAGGTGCCCAGGAGTAAAAAAAAAGCAAACAAAACTTTATGGGACAGCCTTTTAGGTTAGCATAATCATTATTATCAAATTATAGAAATGTGACCTACAGATACCAACATGGTCTTTTATTGATGCTCATATACTAAGTACCAGTAGTTTATGTACCATTTCTGATTATCATTGTCCTCAAAGATTATTGTGCTATTATTGTGTTTTAATTGTAGTATTGCGTTTATTTATTCTGGTTCTGTTGGTTAATTTTCATTCACTGCTCAGAGTTATGAATAAAGATGGGTGGCTACATAAATTGAGGCAACAAAAAAGCACACAAGGAAATATTCCAATTTTTTAATCTACATCTCTCTGTATGCTTATTTAACAACATTTAATGGCAGTAGCAATAGACATATACTGCTTCATAGTGCTTGACAGCCCTCTATAAATGGTTTACAGAGTCAACATATTGCTGCCAACAATCTGGGTCTTCATTTTACTCACCTTGGAAAGATGGAAGGCTGAGTCAACCTTGAACTGGTCAGGATCAAATTCCTGACTATGGGTAAATTTAGCCTGCAATACTGCATTTTAACCACTGCACCACCATGGCTCTTTTAATATAGTGCTTTCTATCAATAGTTATCAAATAATAAATCTCCAATGTCTATTTTTGCAGAATAAATTAAACTCTTTCACATTAGAGAGATTCCAAAGGTTTAGGACTTAGGACTGATATCTTGATACCAGAATATGACATCTTAAATGACAGCCTATTGCCACTGGACTTTTGAGTAACCAATATTTATGTGACAGCTTCTCACTAAAAAATCATTCATCATCTAATCCTATCAATTAATCTCAGGTATACAGTCCACACTAGGCCCTATTCCTCTAATTAATGGATTGCGTTGCTTAGTCAAGTCAGTGACCATTTAGAGTTATTTAAAACGATAATACAATACAATACAATACAATACAATACAATAGCAGAGTTGGAAGGGACCTTGGAGGTCTTCTAATCCAACCCCCTGCCTAGACAGGAAACCCTATACTATTTCAGACAAATGGCTATCCAACATCTTCTTAAAGACTTCCAGTGTTGGGGCATTCACAACTTCTGGAGGCAACTTCTGTTCCACTGGTTAATTGTTCTAACTGTCAGGACATTTCTCCTCAATTCTAAGTTGCTTCTCTCCTTGATTAGTTTCCACCCATTGCTTCTTGTCCTGCCCCCAGGTGCTTTGGAGAATCAGAGTCAAACTGGACTTCACTAATGTTGCATACTATTCTTGCCTTCTAACTGCTACAGCAAAGGAAGAATTCCAGGTTTTCCAAGCAGTTGGTTCTTCATTCCCTCCACCTTGTGCAATGTGCCAAGTAAGCAATTTCAAGTTGATCCATGAGTGCAAGTTTTCATTAGGCAACATGATTACTCGTTAACTCAAGAAAGATTGAGACAGTTTTGCTTCATCTGGAAGATTAAAATTGCCTTTTCTATACCAAATTGAAGTTGTTTGAGTGGAAAAGTAAGGGGGAGAATTTGCCTTGCTTATATCTCCAAAACAGTGTATTCAATTTTTGAAAATACATTGAGGAATAATACATATAGTATAGCAACACATTCATGGCAATCCATTAATATTGAAAGTACTGATTGTGAAATCCATCAGTCCAACCCTATTGCTATTTCTAATTATATTCAAATCTAGTTTATTTTCAGTCAAAAATAGGGAATTGCCTCTGAACATCATTGAAATTATCCAGAAAGGCATACATTCAGATTTGGATCAATTGAAGTTGCAGGTAGTCCTTATTTAGCCATGGTGCTGTAAATTGGATTTAAGTTACAGGTAGATAAATTCCACTTGAGAATGAGGGGAAAAAAACTTCACAACAATTGTATGGGCAGCTCAACTGTGAGCTATGAGGTTCATGGACTGTGCTTAAGTGGAGACTAGACAGCCATGGGAAGCTCACATTTGGACACCTAGGATGATCAGGCTTGATTCAGTGATTCCAATTCCATGTCTCTATGATACTCACTCTTGTTTTGCTCTTATCTCTTACTTTGAGAGTCTCTCAGTTTTCCTTCAGCCATTTGAAAGGTTTCTCCTCTTTTTTCCCTTAAAAATACTTAAAATGGCTACATACAAATCAGTGCTTTTTATTATAGCAAATTACAGTGTCCTTAAATCAATACAAATAATCACATTAGTTGTAGCCTGAGGAAATCAATATATTTCACCATCATTTTAGTGAAATGTCATGAAATTTCAGCCTACTCACAGGAGAATCACAAATTAGAAAAATAACAAACTAACAGTAAGCATGAATATAACATCATAAGTGATTTCTCCTTGAGAACTGAACTTTTTTTTTTATTTGCAAGCATCAATTTGTTGATGTTTCGGGCTCAGTGCATATGCAAATCCAAGATTCTATGCTTTTCTGGGATGATTTATTGCATACGCATTTACTTTAGTCACATGGCGTACATCTGTGTAGATTCTAAAAAGCTTAATTGGGAAAAATTGTTACTATTTGGTGTAAACAAGCAAACAAGCAAGGAAAAAAACCTTTACATGTCAACCCGACTGAAAGACATATCTGAAAAACTTCCTTCTAGTTTCTACTGATTCTTTACAGTGGACTTTGCAGATGACTAGAGATTATACAGTCTCATGGATCCATTCTCCCTCTCATCTTTAAAAAGTATTGGTAGACAAATAAATTGTGTTATCTTTTCAAAAAGATTGACTATACAGCATAGGCTTTACATAAATAGCAATTCTTTTGCTGCTGTTATAGTAAGAAATAATAACTTTATGCTTGAGATGACTTTCTAAGAGAACATCAAACATTGAACATTTATATGGAGTTGTTGAGTAAAGCCAAGATGACCTTAGGGGTGAGATATCATCAGTATGCTTCCAATTAGATTACTGCAATCATTCTACATGAGCTTGCCCTTGAGAATCATTTGGAAGCTTTAGCTGGTCCAAAATACGGTGACATGGGCAGTATGTCCATGTTATATCTCATCTCCAATGAGCTGCATTATATGCTTCTGGGAGGAATTCAAGGCCCTGGAATTAATTCCCTATAAATCCCTTCATGGCATAGGGACAGATTATTTATAGGACCACCTCTTTCTGGTTGTTTCTGCTATCCACTTGGTCTGACAGAAGGGGCATTGTCATGGATCCACCTCCCCCAGACCCCTTTCTAAATGCAAGTTTAGAGGAGGAGGAGGAGTTTGAATCTGCAGAGGAAAGTGTGGAGCCAAGTATTGGTCAGGATCGAAGCTCAGGGAGTGCTAGCGTGATGGAACAGCCTCAGCTTGGGTCCACTGACAGGCTGAGGGAGGCGAGCAAGTTGTAGCAAGCTGTAGCAAGTTGGCTAGGAAGCTCCAGACAAGGACCAGGAGCATTTACCACCCATCAGCAATGAGGAGCAGGTGGAGTCCACACCTCCTCATGATCCAAGGACACATCAAGCAGAGAGGAGAAAGGTAGTCAGTTCATGAAGCGGCAACCTCATCACTCGTGAAGAATTGCACTGGAGATGCCTACTTAATCCCACCCTGAGTGTTGCTGGACAACATGTCCAGCTTCAGTTCCATGTCTTGTGTGCTTGTGCCCTGTATCCTGACCTATTTGAATTGTGGACTGCTTTCCTGGACTGTGTGACTCAGTTACCCAGTGACTCTTGCCGTGCTGAGCTTAGAATCCATACCTAGACAAAAAAGAAGTTAGTGGTTGAGCAAGTCCCAAAAGGTGGCATTGATGAATGTGGCAATGGAGTTGCTTTCTGAGGACATGCTGTGGATCTCTTCCCTGAAAGAATAACCATGGAAGACTGCATGTCTATGGAGATTGCTCAGAACTGATCTCTGAGGTAAAAGACACAGCGGCAGGAAGTTGCTTCAAAGGTTTAATTCGAACATGAACGAAAACAGTAACGAACGAACCGCCCGTCTGACAGCTCTTTTATACTGTCAGACGGTTAGCCAATAGGGAACCTGAAATTCTCCCGCCAACCTGATTGCGAGCCTTAGCCAATGGGAGTGCACGGTCGTAAGTCCGAGGACTTAGCAGAGAGTCTCTATCATCCAGGTCATAATTGTCCCAAAGGTGCTTTTTTTTTTCTTCAAAAGGCAACAGGACTTTTTTGGATTTTTCCTGAGAAACATTCTTCTGGGTGAGAAGCAAAATGTTTTCAAAGAAAAAGAAAAGTCCACTTGTTTTTTGGAACTGCACCTTTGGTGGGTTGGAACAGGGCCTTTCCTGCTGCAGCACCTGCCTACTCCGCCCCCTGAGATCAGATTGACCCTATGGATTTTCCATAAAGTTCTGAAGAGCTGGATCTGGTCCATTCTTTGTGAATATTGTTGTTGTTGTTAAAAATACTAATGTTTTTATTGTGTTAGTCACTCAGAGATGCATTTGTGAGATTAGCAGCCATATAAATAAAATAAATAAATAAATAAATAAATAAATAAATAGAATAACAGAGATAGAAGGGACCTTGGAGGTCTTCTAGTCCAACCATCTGCTTAGGCAGGAAACCCTATATGGTTGTCCAATCTCTTCTTAAAAACTTCCAGTGTTGGAGGCAAGTTGTTCCACTGGTTAATTATTCTAACTGTCAGGAAATTTCTCCTCAGTTCTAAGTTGCCTCTCTCCTTGATTAGTTTCTACCCATTGCTTCTTGTTCTGCCCTCAGGTGCCTTGGAGAATAGTTTGACTCCCTCTTCTTTGTGGCAGCCCCTGAGATTTTGAAACAATGCTATCATGTCTCCCCTAGTCCTTTTTTTTCCATTAAACTAGACATACCCAATCCCTGCAACCATTATTTAGCCTCCAGTCCTCTAATCATCTTTGTTGCTCTTCTCAGCACTCTTTCTAGAGTCTCAACATCTTTTCTACATCATGGCGACCAAAACTGGATGCAGTATTCCAAGTGTGGCCTTACCAAGGCATTATAAAGTGGTATTAACACTTCAGGTGATCTTGATTCTGTCCCTCTGTTTATGCAGCCTAGAACTGTGTTGGCTTTTTGGCAGCTGCTGCACACTGCTGGCTCATATTTAAATGGTTGTCCACTAGGACTTCAAGATCCCTCTCACAATTACTACTATTGAACGAGATACCACCTATACTATACCTGTGCATTTCATTTTTGTTGCCTAAATGTAGAACCTTACTTTTTTCACCATTGAATTTCATTTGGTTAAATGGCTCCCTATGTTCAAGTCTGTCATTGAGCTGCTGCTCCATTATTAGCAGAATGGCTAATAGCAACTGTTAATATATATTGAAGCAGAAGTAGAAAGGCAATGCTATTATTGCTCTTATTGCTTTACATACATTGTGTTATTGCTTCTGCTTTGTTCTGATTGTTTTCCTTATATTTCAATATTTGTAAAAATGTCTTTATTTAATCTATACTTAGTGGATGTAAAAGGTACATAAAACACACAGTTTGCAAACCATTGATCCTTTTGGTGAAAGTGTTTTTTTTAATCCTTCTTTCTTTTATAGCCCATACATTTGGTTCTGTTTAATTGAAAGAAATCCTCCTGTTTGCTTCCAGGTCAAACTATATATTGTGTGTAGGAAAGCTTAGGGGATGTTTTTGTATACTCTGCCGACATAAATTTGTAGTCGTCTCAGTCATTCTGATTTGAACCGCAGAGAAATCTGTTGCTCCATGATGAAAAAAGAAAAACTTTGCTAGGAAGGCAGCATCATGATTACTCAAATGAAAAGTCTGCGCTACCTTGACTGTGGCTCTGGAATTTGGCTTATTTCTGCCATGCTTTCCATTTAATTTGCAAAAGAAGACCGCTTGTTCTCAACTGACAAACCAAGGCGGGTGCTTGGAAGATGAAATGACTGGCAGGCATTCTTGTAAGTCGAAGAACAGGAAGCTGTGCTGCAGCAAAGGATGATACATGGCCGTGCTTGAGAGAGAGAATGATGGGAGCTCCACAGAGGCAGCCTGGAGATGAGATGTTAAAATGGGCTCTAAATAAGGATTATTTAGAGAATAATCTTTAAGAATCCAGACCCTTGGATTGCACTGAATGATTGGGCAAAGGTTCATGCCTGTTTTGAATTATATTACTGTAGAAACTGATAGAAAAGAAGACCTACTATTTTATTCCAGGCTATACTTTGACAATATGAATATTTTATATCGAATATGTTATATTTTATGCAGAATACGGTAAAATAATTTTACACGGACAGTAAGAAACACATTCAAAGAGGGACAAAGAGAAAGAAAAATATACAGGAGTAACTGTGAAAAAGAGAAGAACAGAACAAAGAGAAAGAAAAATATACAGGAGTAACTGTGAAAAAGAGAAGAACAGAACAAAGAGAAAGAAAAATATACAGGAGTAACTGTGAAAAAGAGAAGAACAGAACAAAGAGAAAGAAAAATATACAGGAGTAACTGTGAAAAAGAAGAACAGAACAAAGAGAAAGAAAAATATACAGGAGTAACTGTGAAAAAGAGAAGAACAGAACAAAGAGAAAAGAAAAATAGAAAAGTAGAAAAATAAAAACACGAACATGTGTGTGCGTGCATGTGCACGCACACGCACACACAACACACACGGCTTCTGAGCGTCCTTTCAGCAGTTATTCATACATTTGTAATGAAATGAAAGATCTGCACAATTTTCTTCTTTCTACAATCTTCCTAATCATCAAAACCATAAATCACCAAATCATTTTTTATGCAAAAAATGGGGGCAGTAGGAATGATTGCATTTTCATTCTTGGATCAAGAGGAAGTTCACCAGCATAAAGAAAATGGAAGACCATAATTTTGTTTTTTTTGCCAGTAATAAGTGTGACATCTTAGAGATGGATGCTGGCTGCAATGTTTTATAGATCACCTACTTCTCCCAAACCAGGAATGCATTACCTACTTGCCAATAAGTCAGGAAGAGATGAGGGTTGGAAGAAACAAACAGTTGTGCACTATTGATATTCCAAAACACAGAAGTATCATAAACCTGTATTATTATCACCATTTTGGTAAACTCTCATGATCAGCTCGCCATGAGAATTGTTTTCACCTGGTAGTCTATGTATATCATTAAGGATTTGTGGTGTTTTGTTTTTTTTAAGAATCTGCGCTTAAAGAGTGTTTGGTGTTCTCTGATCTATAAAGGGGAGAAATCCATCAGGATTATCTACAGCAGGGGTTCCCAAACTTGGCAACTTTAAGACTTGTGGACTTCAACTCCCAGAATTCTCCAGCCAGCTATGCTGGCTGGAGAATTCTGGGAGTTGAAGTCCACAAGTTTTAAAGTTGCCAAGTTTGGGAACCCCTGATCTACAGCTTTGACCCTGAAAGGAGATTCAATGACTGACTAGTAGTTGGATGTAATGGCAGTAAAAATTCTCCTCCTCCTCTTCCTCCTAACAGCAGCAGCAACAGCAGTGGCACAAATAAAAATAATTATCATAGTTGGGACTGGTAATGTGATCATCAGTCACTGTGCTTACTTACTTTGCTTTACAGACCTGTAAAGTTTGTAAATGTGAGGTTTTTCAAATAGTCACTTTTTCATCACTATCATAACTGTGAATGATCGCTACACGAGGCAGTCACTAAACAAGGACTACCCGGGCATTAAAAAGCCAATGCAGACTTCTATCACATTTTAACAGATGAGTTATGACTTGTAGCCTCCAAAACTAAGGGTACTCCATAAATTCCTTTTCGGCATTCCAGCAAGAGCCTCTGGGATTGCTGAAAATAAGTAGAACATTTTTCTGCCATTATTTATTTTATTATTTTTTGTTGTTGTTGTTAGATGTGAAGTCATGTCCGACCCATCGTGACCCCATGTTCCTCCAGGACTTCCTGTCCTCTACCATCCTCTGGAGTCCATTTAAGCTCATGCCTATTGCTTTGGTGACTCCATCCAGCCACCTCAATCTCTGTTGTCCCCTTCTTCTTTTGCCCTCAATCTTTCCCAGCATTAGGCTCTTCTCCAGTAAGTCTTTCCTTCTCATTAGGTGGCCAAAGTATTTGAGTTTCTTCTTCAGGATCTAGCCTTCTAAAAAGCAGCCAGTGTTGATCTCCTCTAGGACTGATCAGTTTGATTGCCTTGCAGTCCAAGGGACTTGTAGGAGTCTTCTCCAGCACTGTAGTTTGAAGCCCTCAATTCTTTGGCACTCAGTCTTTCTTATGGTCCAACTTTTACAGTCATACATTGCAACTGGGAATATTATTGTTTACTAGCTGATAACTAGCTTCCCGGGTATTTATTTATTCCAACCTTCTTTCCATAAATGTCGCCACAATTTCTAATGTTAGATTTTCCCCTTACCAAAGGGAGTCCCCATGTGGAGTACTGTAAAGCTGTTACCATGGCAATTCCACAGCGCTGTACAGTAGAATCCATTTAAGGCAGTATGGTAGAAGCTGTTTTAAGGCAGAGCAGGCTCTTAACTGAACACACACCCCAAGAAGTGTTAGTGTTAGATTCTGTAATTGAGGGAGTCCGACACAGGTTAGTCAACTCAACAGCCTTTTATTAGGCAAAAATTGCACACACTATAAACGAACTATGTACAGAAAACAGAAGGTGCGGTAGACAGGGGCTTCCCCGCTTGACAGCTATTTAGCAAGAGCTGTCAAGCGGGGAACCAATCAGAGCACCCAGCAACCCAATTCCAGCCAGTCGTGTCTGAGCCAATCAGACGCGACTGGCTGTTACCAAGCCTACAGGGATGAGGTCAAAGACTTGCGGCCGGTCATAAGTCGAGGACCGGTTGCAAGTCGAGGACCTCAACAGTTAGGGGTGTCTTACTCCCACAGTATTTGTTTCCAGAGAGTAAGTCATCTGTATACCACGTTTGGTTGAAATTGCTCAAGGCATTCCAGAGTTATGCTGGAACATACATACCGTGTGTGTGTGTGTGTGTGTGTGTGTGTGTGTGTGTGTATAATTAAATTTATTGGCCACCCATCTTATTGCCGAGGAACTCTGGGTTAGCGGAAACCCTAAATCCATTTTAAGGTTATTTAAAAAAATAAAGAAAAACTCATAAATGTCTTCCCCACCAAATTAAAAAGAAAATTGTGTGGGGAGGTTCTGCTTACCTATATGATGTGGCTGAGTTTATATCCCTGACTGTTCATGTTACTCCTCAATTTTCCCCAAAACTTCTATCTGCCAAAAAAATTCCTCTTCTCAGTTCCCCATCACAGCATCACATCAGAAAAGAGAGTTCTAAGTGGAATGACGCCAATGGATAAATGTGGCTAGTAGATATAAAGACCTGCCTCTTTCCCCATTTTCTATGGAAAATAAAGGGATAGTAAGAGAAAAATGGGAAGATAGCCAAGCTTTTGCCATAGGAAAAAATTACCATATCGGAGTTCTATTCATTCATTCATTCATTCATATTATTGAAATTAATAAAAGTGTCAAAGAACAGAAAAAAAAGGGGGAAAAAGTTTTTGTCCTCTGTACATCCGGTTTTTGCCCTTCCCAGCCCCCAGGAGAATTCTGCAGGCCTCGCAAACCCTCTGAGAGGCCCCAGTTTTGCAAAAAATGGCCTTTGTTTTTGGCCTCCTGAACCCCCCCACCCATGTGTCTTGTTTTTGCCCTCCCCAGCCCCCAGGAACACTCTGCAGGCCTCCCAAACCCTTCACACGTCCCGTTTTCACCAAAAACAGGCCTGTTTTTGGCAAAAACAGGACATGTGGGGGAGGCCAAAAACAAGGCCGTATTCCGTCTATAAGATGCACAGACATTTTCACCCACTTTTTTTGGGGGGGGGGGAGTTCGAAAAATAGTCCGAAAAATATGATATTCTCTGCCTTTAATGGATGTCTCTATAAAAATCTCTGACTCACTCCATAGAGAAAAGGTATTATTTTTGTAGGTATTTAGAAAAATGCTGTCCAATCCAGATAAAACACATAAAAAGAAAAGAAAATGCTGTTCAATCTACCATCCTTCTACCTTCTGGAAATGTAAAAGCCAGCAATGATTGGAGTCATTTTTTCCACATACAGAAAATCTTTCATTTTCCATACCTCATTGCTACGGGCTTCCCATGCAGAGGATCAATTGGCACCATGTCTTACATCATTTGTACAAGGACAGCATTTTACAACTGTTGTAATTGGCATACTTAGCACCAAGATTACCCAAATGATGCCAATAATGCAAGTGATATATATACTGGGCCATTTGCGCAATTATTTCATTATGCAAATGTTGTCATTTTGTATCATTTGCATAACATTGTCATCAGGCTATGAGATAAATATTAAAAATGAAGTGATTTGTAGTACTGTAATTTGGGTTGCCCTAATAATACCTTCCTCAATTTTCAAGATTTTAAGGACACTTCCTTCCTTTGGTCTATTAAAACAAGGTTTTCCTGTAATTTATATGCAGTTTGGGAATGAAAATAAAGCCAGGTCAACACGAGTACAAAAATGCATTATATAATACAGTGATGGCAAACCTTTTTCTTAGAGCGTGCCAAAATTGCACGCACGTGCTATCATGTATATGTGCATGCCCACTCAATCTCTCCGCCCAACTGCACATGCTGCGCTCCCACCATGCATGCATGTGCGACCCTTCCTCAGCCTCTGAAGGCTTTCCCGAAGCATGGGGAGGGTGAAAACAGCTTCCCCCAACCCCCGGAAGCGGATTATTTCTGAACTTCTGGTCGGCCCCTTGGGGCCATTTATCGCGACAGGTGGCATGCGGAGCTATATTTGGTGGCACATCAACTGTCAGCTTCAGCGCACATGCGCAGACCGGCCAACTGATTTTTCACATTTCTGGAGGGCCAGGGGAAGCTGTTTTCACCCTCCCCGGGCTTCAGGAAAGCCTCCAGAGTCTGGGGAGGACGAGAAACGGCCCCAAGGAGCCAACTTGACGTTCATACTTCTGGTTGGCCCGATGTGGCCATTTTTCACCCTCCTCAGTTTCTGGAGGCTTTCTTGAAGCCCGGGGAGGGTGAAAACAGCTTCCCCTGGCCCTCCAGAAATGTGAAAAATCAGTTGGCCGGTCTGCGCATGTGCGCTGAAGCTGACAGTTGGTGTGCCACCAAATATGGCTCCGCGTGCCACCTGTCGCAGATGTGCCATAGGTTTTCCATCACAGGTATAATGCATTTATGCAAGGTGTGTATTGGACAATGAGTCCTTTGATCAAGAAATGAATAGCTTCCTTCCAGGCGAAACCTCTGATATCAAGTAGCATACATCTCTTTTTAAATTTCAGCTTCCTCATATAATGTCCTTTATTTACCAAGTAAATTTTTTTCATTTACTTTCAAATTTGAAACAAATACAACTGGCAGTTTTCTAGGCTGATACTAAAGAGAAATATTAACATTGACTTTAGCATTAATCAACAATATTAACTAATAAATAAAACAACAGCTGAACATTTAAAACATTTTGAATATTTTATGCCCGTCAATAGCCCCTAAAGAGAAGTCTTACAATACAATACAATACAATAGCAGAGTTGGAAGGGACCTTGTAGGTCTTCTAGTCCAACCCCCTGCATGGGCAGGAATCTTATACCATTTCAGACAAATGGCTGTCTAACATCTTTTTAAAGACTTCCAGGGTTGGGGCATTCACAACTGCTGGAGGCAAGCTGTTCCAGAGGTTAATTGTTCTTACTGTTAGGAAATTTCTCCTTAGTTCTAAGTTGCTTCTCTCCTTGGTTAGTTTCCACCCATTGCTCCTTGTCCTGCCCCCAGGTGTCTTGGAGAAAAGTTTGACTCCCTCTTCTTTGTGGCACCCTCTGAGATATCGGAACACTGCTATCATGTCTCCCCTGGTCCTTCTCTTCATCAAACTAGACATACCCAGTTCCTGCAGCCGTTCTTCATATGTCTTAGTCTCCAGTCCTCTAATCATCTTGGTTGCTCTTCTTTGCACTCTTTCCAGAGTCTCCACGTCTTTTCTACATCGTGGCGACCAAAACTGTATGCAGTATTCCAAGTGTGGCCTTACCAAGGCACTATACAGTGGCATTAACAGTGGCATTAACACAAGTCTAAATTATAGGCCTGGCAAAATATTCCCCGAAAGTCAGCAAGCTCAGTTTTATGATGTGGGTAAATGCCTGGCTTTACAAACCACCTTTGATTCAAACCACATGAAAATAAGAATTTTCCATTCAGGAAAGCCCTGGGAAGTTATGGAATAGTTTACAAACCAGAAAAGACATAATTCTGAATAGCTGCAGACAATGGGAAAGGCAGTATAATTTATGGGGACCAACATAAAGGGGAGCAGTTTTCCAATTACTGGAATGATAACAGATCTTGAGAAGTAACTCTATCATGGCAGAATGGCATTCAATTTTATTTTCTCTCTTAAAGAAGCTGTTGTTTGAGTTGGTTTCTATAGTGAACATCAGAGACACCACTAACTCACATATGTGTGTCTGAAACTGCATTTCTCCATATAATGGGAAGCCTCTGGAGAGCTGTGGCAGTTAGGTCTGTGAACAATTGCTAGATCATTTGCAGAAAATCATCCTCCAAATTTTTTATTCTCACCTGTTCAATTTTTCTTTGGAGGGTCAATTAAACCTGCTTTAGAGATGGAGCTCTCGCCTCCCAATCAGGAGGTTGTGAATTCAATCCCAGGTAGAGGCAGATGTAGGGTCTCCTGCTTGGGCAGGGGGTTGGACTAGATGACCTGCAAGGTCCCTTCCAACTCTGTTAATCTGAAATCTGACCTTGATGCAATGGACTTCATGCATAGCAAACCAAGCTTCCACTATGATTTATATGGTGTGAAATAAGGGGTGAGATGCTCTGAAGTCTGCTACTGGTTTGGTTCATGCGTGCATACACACTTTGCATCAAACATGCATGCACACCACAGGCGCTAAGAAGCCTTTTCTGAGCCTGCTAAGGTAAGTAGAACAGTGTGGGTGGGGGTGGGGGGCAGCTGTGCCATGTGAATTAGATTAGCCAAATCTAAAAAAAATGGATTTCCTGCTTTCTAGCTAATATACATCGTGTGGGGCACAGCTGACTGTTGCACAGTTAATCATCGGAACTTTTATTTTTTACTTGTTAAAAGCATTTTTTACTATCTATTCGCCTGATCAGGTAGTAAAAAAATGCTTTAAAAAGTTAAAAGAAGAGGTTCCGATGATCACCTTTGGCAATCAGCTGTGCCGCGCTGATCATGATAACTTTTTTCTTACTTTTTCAAAGCATTATTTTACTATCAGTTTGGATGAACTGGCTCGAACTTGTAGCATTTTACAGTAATAATAATAATAATAATAATAATAATAATAATAATAATAATAATAATAATAATTATTATTATTATTATTATTATTATTATTATTATTATTATTATTATTATTATTATTATTATTATTATTATTTAATTTGTAAACCACTCTCTCTCCCCGAAGGGACTTGAGGCGGTGCACAGGGAATTAAAAATACATATATAAAATCAACAAACATTATAATACAATTTAAAATGAATTAAACCTAGACCCTGCGCTAAAATCCCAGACTGTCTAAAACTAATATCCCTAAAAATCCCTAATAAAACAGTTTGAATATTCAGCTTGAGGTAGATTGGTCAATTAACCCAAGTCGGCCAGGCAGAAGAAGTGAGTTTTTAGTTTTTGACGGAAGGAGCGGAGGTCTGTAGTTGTTCTAATTTCGGGGGGAAGGTCGTTCCAGAGGGTCAGGCCCACCACAGAGAAGGCCCTTCCCCTGGGCATCGCCTGCTGGCATAGCCTAGTGGACGGCATCTGGAGAAGTCCCTCTCTGTGGGAGCGAATTGGCCGAAAGGATGTATGGGGCAGGATGCGATCCCGCAAATAGCTAGGTACCGTGCCATGGAGCGCTTTAAAGATGATAATCAACACCTTGAAGCGCACCCAAAAGACAACAGGCAGCCAGTGCAGCTCGCGCAGGAGCGGTGTTACATGGACAAACCTAGAGGTTTCCATAACTGCCTGCGCGGCCGCATTCTGGATAAGCTGCAGTCTTCGGGTGCACCTCAAGGGGAGCCCCATGTAGAGAGCATTGCAGTAGTCCAGTCGGGATGTCATGAGTGCATGAGCGACTGTGCAAAGGGCATCCCGGTCCAATAGGGGATGCAACTGGCAAACCAGGTGAACCTGGTAAAACGCCCTCCTGGCTACGGCCGTCACTTGATCTTCCATGGACAGCTGTGCATCAAGGAGGATGGCCAAGTTGTGTGCCCCATCCACAGGGGTTAGATGTTCGCCCCCTATGGCCAGTGATGGAGTCAGCTGGTTGTACCGGGATGCCGGGAACCACAGCCACTCGGTCTTGGACGGGTTGAGCCTGAGTCTGTTCCTTCCCATCCAGGCCCGCACAGTTTCCAGACACCGGCACATCATCTCAACGGCATCGTTGGGGTGGTTTGGGGTAGATACATACAGCTGCGTGTCGTCAGCGTAGAGATGGTACTCTACCCCAAAACCACGGATGATCTCACCCAGCAGCTTCATATATGTGTTGAACAGGAGTGGTGAGAGGACCGACCCCTGAGGCACCCCACAAGTGAGGGGTCTCGAGGTCGACCTCTGCCCTCCTGCCAACACAAATTGCGATCAACCGGAGAGGTAGGAGGAGAACCACCGCAATACGGTGCCCCTCACCCCCAACCCCTCCAGCCGATGCAATAGGATACCATGGTCGATGGTATCGAAAGCCGCTGAGAGGTCTAATAGGACCAGGATGGAGGAACAACCCCCATCTCTGGCCCTCCAGAGATCATCCACCAACGTGACCAATGCCGTCTTGGTGCTGTGCCCGGGCTGGAAGCCGGACTGGCGTGGGTCCAGATAATCAATTTCCTCCAGGTGACGGGGGAACTGTTGTGCCACCACACTCTCTACAACCTTCGCCAAAAAGTGAAGGTTGGAGACCGGACGATAATTTACCAACAATGCTGGGTCCAGGGAAGGCTTCTTGAGGAGGGGTCTCACCACTGCCTCTTTCATGATGGTAGGCAAGAACCCCTCACCCAAGGAAGCATTCACTACCTCCTGGAGTCAGCCTCGTGTCACCTCCCAGGATGCCAGTACAAGCCAGGAGGGACACAGGTCCAATAAACATGTGGTAGCTCGCAGTCGCCCACGTAACCTGTCCATATCTTCGGAAGTAACAGAGTCAAACTCCTCCCACAAAACTGTCTCAAGATCTGCCTCGGGGCATCCCACTGGACCACTTTCGGTGGAGGCCAACTCACTCCGAATCTGAGCGATTTTATCCTGCAGATATTCCCCAAAGTCCTCTGCTCTACCCTGAAAAAGGGCTTCCCGCATCCTCTGTTGAAAGAGGGAGTGGGTCACCCTAAATAGGGCGGCAGGGCGGTTATCTGCGGATGCGATGAGAGTGGCACAATGATGACGTTTAGCCACTCTCATCACCACAAGGTAAGTCCTTAAATGGGCTCTCACCAGTGGTGGGTTTCTGCAAGTTCGCACCTACTCGCGAGAACCAGTTGGTGAAATTTAGAGAACCGGTGAGAGGGGGTTCCACCGGCGTACCTGGAAGTAAATCTGGCCCGCCGCTGCCAGTGACCCAACGGGAAGGAAAGAAAAGGAAGGAAAAAAGGAAGGAAGGAAAAAAAGAAAGAAAGAAAGAAAGAAAGACAGAATTTATCATCACAATTGAGTCCAAAATTTTGGTTGCTAAGCAAGAGCGTTGTTAAATGAGTTTCACCACATTTTAAAAGGTGGCCACTTCCACCCTGTCACATGACTGGCCACAAAATAGGCCACACCTACAGAGTAGGTTCTAAAAAATTTGAAACCCACCCCTGGCTCTCACCCATTTAAGGGTGAAATGACATAAATTGATATCAATTATGTAATTTTGATCCTTTTCATGATGATGTCAATCCTGAAGCTGACCTGACCAGAGCCATATTGGATCTTCAGTGTTGTCTCACTGGAGTTGAAGGAAAGGGATGAGGGATTAGAGATAGAGGGGTTTGTGTAGCTAAAACAAAATACATTATCACACCGTGGAAGGAGGAGTGAGGTCACCAGACAACCAGACAGCTTCTTGATTGGACCATGTGACTGATTGTTTGAGGTTGTAGGAAAACTTTCTCTTTTAACTAGGTGAAAATCACAGGAAGCTTTAGAGTTAGTTTTGACCAGATATGTGCCTATATGGTATTTCCAATAAAGCTATTCTTGGAGGACTCTACCTGCCTCGGAGTTTTGCTTGCTATAGATCTATTACTTGGAACCCTGACAGAATGGAAATGACACAAAACCCCACTGTCCCCCTAGTCTGTGTTTCAATGAGCTTTCCTTTATTCTGTTTTGGTTTCTCCATACTTGACTTGGATCCACAGTTAAAACAAGGAAGTCAGGAGAAGGTGCAACTTCCTTGCTCCCACTGATCTCTTTAAAAAACAGCCAAGTATGGTTTGAAGACAAAGGAAAGGGGGGATGAATGAAAAAAGGTAAGGCAAAACTGTTAGCTGCTACTGTCCCCTGGAAGTACTTATTTATTAGATTTTTATCCCACCTTTATTATGTTATAGATATCTCAAAGCAGCAAATATATGTAATATGTCCTTCCTTCCTCCTTCCTTCCTTCCTTCCAACAATCCTTTGAAGTGGGTTGAGCTGAGAGAGAGAGAGTGAACCAGTCACCCAGCTGGCTTTCATGACTAAACTGGACTAGAACTCACCGTCTCCTGGTTTCTAGGCCAGCACCTTCACCATTCTACCAAACTGACTCTCTTGCCATGTAAACTCTCCTTGGTGGGTTCATATCTGACTTGGGGCCCCACCTTGACAGAATCTTTTTTTACATTCCAATCCTTCTCCTCCACTGTCTTGTTAATATTAACTGTGTTCAGAAGTTTACATAACATTGCTCAGGACAGGGTTTAATTTAACAGACCATTATAACCAGGTGTACTGCAAATTGTATTTTGAACTGTGTAAGGGATTGTATTTAGCATACGTTTGCAACAAAACTAGAAAATAATTTTGGCTGTAGTTTCTTTCCGGATAACCAGGAAAGGACAGTGGGCTAGTGAATATTATATTTTTATTAAAAAGGCTGCAGTGTGCCTTTTGTTGAAGAAGCAATTGAAATTCCTAATCACTAGAGATCTTCCCAGCCTTCCCTGTCTTTCCCACAAGTGATGGGATTAAACTGCTTATCATACACAAAAAGCTTTTTTGTAAATATTACTCCCCCCCACTCTTCAGAGAGCTGTGGTAATAGATAGGAAATACTTTCCCTTCCAATGGAGCTTTTCTTTGTGCTTCTCTTGTCCCATAAATGGGGACTCTCCTAGCATTCTCCCATTTGGACCTTCACCAAAGGGAAAAAGAAGCACCTTCTTTCTCATCATGCCCAAAATATGTGCCCTTTATGGTTAGCCACCACTAAATCCTATCTTCCATCCTCTTTATTCCTGGTTGAGAATAGAAAATAGAAAATATAGAAAATATAATGGGT
The DNA here is from genome assembly GCA_039707465.1 of Rhabdophis nuchalis. Taxonomy (NCBI): domain Eukaryota; kingdom Metazoa; phylum Chordata; class Lepidosauria; order Squamata; family Natricidae; genus Rhabdophis; species Rhabdophis nuchalis. The sequence goes on along the minus strand of CM077643.1, from coordinate 189,022,412 downwards.
ATTGCTAAACATTCAAAAGAGGCAAAGCAGTGGTGGGATTCCATTTTTTTACTACCGGTTCTGTGGGTGTGGCTTTGTGGACATGGCATGGATTCATAGGCGTGGCTTTGTGGATGTGGCAGGGGAAGGATACTGCAAAATCCTCATTTCCTCTCCACTCCTGGGGGAAGGTTACTGAAAAATCCTCATTCCCTCCAAACCCCACTAACCTGCTTTCCAGCTTCAGTCATTACATAGTGCCTGTCATCTTGTACTATCATTCTCTAAAAGCCACTGGAAAGCTTGCAACATTGTTCACTACTCTTGGGTGTAAAAACAGCCTTGCATTATTCTTTATATTGGTATCATGTAGCTTATTTGCTGGGCCTGTAGGTGTGGAAATGGAAATCTGTAGGTGTTGTAATGGAATTTGGGCATAACAGATTTATTTCTTGATCAATAGTTATTTATTTCCGAGCTTGGCTAATTTAGCTGAATAATGTTAGGGATAGAGATATCTTAACAATGAAAAATAAAGTTTAAAATAGGAAATGAACATAGGCTTTTAAAGGCATTTATTATTATGCATGGGTAATCTACAATTAGATTCACAGTTTGGTGGAAACTTAATAATTCAAGTCTGAAAAATTATTAAAATAGTCTGTAAGAATATAAGTAGTTCCAAGCAGGGTAGCTTGTTGTAAAATTAGGGAGTTCAGAGCTGATACATTCAATATTTCCAGATATCAAGTAATCCTTTAGATATTGTTCTGGGGACTCACATCACAACTTGGTGTACCAATGGATTTCTTTTTTTTAAATTTATTTATTCATTTATTTATTATTTTTATTATTGAAATTAATAAAAATGTTCAAAGGACAAGCAAAAAAATGCAGAACAATTGTCTGGAGTTCATAATTAGGCTTTCATTATTGACTTCTAATACTCAACAGTAAGTGTCTGCTAAATTAGTTCCTTGGGGCTTGAAATATACAGTGATATTATGAGTTCCTATCATAAATTGCCACATGGATAGGTAGTGAGCCTTTTGAAATAGTGCTGGCCTGGGTTTGATCAATACTCAATTCTACACCGTGCAATAGGCAACTGTTTCCATAGAAACATTGATGTCACAGAGGTTGAACAGTGGCTGTTACAACAAATCATTTCCTTTGAGCAGTTGTAATTGACTACATGTACAGTTGGATGTCACCTGAGACTATTTACATCAAGCACATAACAGAATGGCATTAGTTATTCCAGGAATAAGAGGGTTAGTGCTTCTTTTTGTGACCTTACAAACATTTAAAGTGATATTACTATGGCAACTGCAAATATGACAGTCTGAGCAATATTGCAGTCCCAGGATGAAGTAGCATTCATTTGGGGCAGAGAGGGATTACTGTTGGTAATTCCAATGAAAATTTTTTATTTTGCTATCACATAATGCAAAAAGTTGCAGCAAACTCAGGTGGAACAACGGCTGATGCCTCTTTCTATCGGTCCATCATAGAAAGTGTCCTCACATATTGTATCACAGTGTGGTATACTGGTTTAACAGTTGCGGAGAGGAAGGCACTACAGAGAGTGATCAATTCGGCACAAGAAACCATCGGTTGCCCTCTGACATCACTGGATAACATCGCCAGATCTCGCTGCTTTAGCAGAGCAAGGAAGATTCTCAAAGATGATTCACACCCTGGTTGGTATCTCTTTGCACTTCTACCATCAGGCAGAAGATATCAAAGTAAAGCCAGCCGAACGAACAGGTTCAAAGATAGCTTCTATCCATGGGCTGTGAGACTTTTAAATTCAACCGCAATCACTCCATGCACATGCTAGTTTTTTTCTTTTTTCTTTTCTCTCTTTTTTGTTTCTTTATAATTTTGCACCAGTGAAGTTAAAACCAATTTCATTGTAATTTTAGTACAATGACAATAAAGATTATTATTATTAAAATCATTCCACGTCCCCTTGTGTAAAGGGCAGCCTTCGGTAGAACCATAAGCAGAGGTGGTATTCAGCCGGTTTGGACCAGTTCGGGCGAACCAGTAGCAGCTACCTGTGGGTGGGAGCACCCGCTCTCACTCACCCCGGCTCTATGCCATCCTATTTAGCCATGTTTTGAAGCTGCACGCATGCGTGCAAGCAAGCCCGCGTGCGCATGTGCTTTGCGTGTGTGCAGAAAACGAACACGCTCATGAAGAAGAGACAACTAGTTCCTCATACAGCTAGCCCACAAAAGCCTTTAAAGGTGATAATCAATTTGAGATTGGATGGTAACAGTCCAGCACTACTGGGTCCAGAAATGACTTTTTAAGGAGATGTCACTGCAACCTCGTCCAAGGCTAAGAGACCTACTCACTGATTCAAAGAAGCTGACACCACTAAGTTGACCCAACCCCAGGTCAATTGACTGATTTTCATCATCCAAGGAAGAATCTGGGTTTAGCAAGCTGAAAAACTGGAGAACCCTTTTCTATTTCCTTAGGAGTCACAGAATCAAATTCACTCCCAATAACTGCACAAGATCTTGCTCTAAGCACCTCAACTACACCTTTCCAATCAGAATCTAATTTTGAGAGTTCCTAGCCGTTCCTAAGCTGTAAGAAGGATGGGGCAAGAGTTCCCACAAATGGGGAGACAACTGGCTTACGCTCTGAGAGCCAAAATTATTTCTAAAAGTAAACTAGCCAAGTATTGTAAATACAATTTCATTGTAAACAAGTACAATGACAATAAAGATTATACTTAATACTTAATACTTAGCTGCCAAACAGGGATGATGTCCTGGGAGCACAGAGATATCTCTCTGATCCTGAAACAGAAGAGATACCATATGTGAAGGTCAGTAGTGCGATTCAAAGTTTTTTACTACCGGTTCTGTGGCTGCGGCTTGGTGGGCGTGGCAGGGGAAGAATACTGTAAAATCTCCATTCCCTCCCCACTCCAGGGGAAGAATTCTCACCAATTCTCCAGAACTGGCCAGAACCTGCTGAATGCCACCTCTAGTGAAGGTGCCATAAGGTCCATCTTTATTTTTCAAAGTTGGAATACAGAAGTGACAGGGTTGGACCAGAAGTCTGACCAGTTCTGGAAAACCGATAGTGGAAAATTTGAGTAGTTCAGAGAACTGGTAAATATGACCTCTGAGTGGCTCCACCCCCATCTATTCTCTGCCTCCCAACTGATTGCTTTGGTTTGGTTCGGGTTTTATTGGACTTATATGATCAGGAGGAAATGGGGATTTTGCAGTAACCTTCCCCTGCCAAGCCCACCAAACCACACCCACAGAACCAGACGTAAAATTTTTTGAATCCCACCACTGGGTTGGACCACAATCTTCAAACATGTCAGATCACAAGTGTAGTTGGATGGGGGCGGGGGGGAATGGTGAACATTAGGAAGAAGGTGAAACGAGCAACTTCAGATCCGAAGTCCTTTTTTGTGAAATAGTTCTCCCCTGTCAAAATGTTTCCCTTCCAGCTGTCAAATGAAAATGGAGCCTGGGACTAGTTGCTCTTGAAGTATTGTTACGTTCAGATAAATGTCATTTTTGAAGAGAGACGTACAGCACAACCCATCTGTCACTGAAGATATTCTGTGTCTTTGTCGGGGATTAAAAACGTAACCCTTATCGGAAATGTAATTAGGGATGCTTTCAGTGAAAGAGGATGGAATTAAATGCAGACTGAACTGACATTGCTGAGATTATAGGAGGCATATTTCTTGAAGGCTGAGAAAAGCCCCCGAAAGCCTCAAACAGCAGTGGAATTAAAGGGAAGGGCGAGGCGTAGCTCTGTCTACCACCTGCTTGCAGAGGGCTGCAAATGCAAGTTTGCAAGCAGGCAGCGATAGCCTCACATTCATGACTAATTCTGGTTTTCTCAGGCTCCGTAAAGAACATAAATACAAAAAACAAAAATAACAATCCAAATTATAATTTCCGGACAGGGCTAACGACATTAGCCTTTCATAGCAGAAACAGCCGAGTTTTGTGATTTATTCTTTTTAAAAGGTATCATGGCACAAGTTTTTGATTCAACCCAGTAGCATGTACATGGCATAAACTGTATTTTATATATACTGAATGTGGAGGAAAGGCATTGGCAGTTGTACAGATAGTTTGGCTACAGAATAGAATTATTTTCCATTTTTAAAGATTGATTTTCAGTCAGACCCATTGAGAATTGTGACCTGGTTATAATTTGAAGGAGGGTTTAATACAACCGCTATCTGGTGACCAGAAAATAAACAGCAAAACAAAAATCCTACTATATCCTAACTAACTGCACAATTGCCTTACAGGTTTATCTATTTATATGATATATTCTCTCTCTCTCTCTCTCTCTCTCTCTCTCTCTCTCTCTCTCTCTCTCTCTCTCTCTCTCTCTCTCTCTCTCTCTCTCTCTCTCTCTCTCTCTCTCTCTCTCTCTCTCTCCTTCCCTCCCTCCTTCCTTCCCGCCTTCTCTCTCGCACACTTTTCATGCTTACTCTGCAGTTTTAATTAAGGATACTGTATAATTTTATGCCTTCATCAAACAAAAAGACTATCAAAGTACATAAAGATTACTTATTAAAGAAACATAGCTATTAACAATTTCATATGCAGTTTATGCTTCAAACAAATTTATGTTTGGCAGGCAATTTTTATTTCTTCTGGAACAGGAATTTGGGATATCTTTTAATTATTCACTCCCTCCACTTTTGTAGAAGTCTTTGGGTTTTCTTTGCCTTAACTGGAGGTGTCATCTAAAGGGCCATTTTGCCTATAAAGGAGAAAGGCTAACTTTAGAAAGACTTTGAATTATAGATCTCTCTTCTGAGTTACTGAAGTCACCCCCCCCCCCAAAAAAGCAAGACCCCTCCCCCCCAACTCATTTGTCCTTTGTTTCAGGGAGGTTATATATGTAGCACACTTGCCAATATTAGTATAATTTTTTTTGCAGATAATCATTTTCAATTTTATCTTGATTAATACAAGGGCAGTTTAACTATGCATCAATATCGCAGGAATGCTTTAGAAACCCTAGGAGTTCTTCACTTCAGTCAATAATTCCAGGTCTTTTCTCTTTTTCTTTGAAGCAAGAAATAGCAAAGCGGCTTCTTTGACCGAGCCAGCAATTGGATCAAGATGCTTATATAATTGCCTGGTTGAGATAATTATGGAACGGAGTGCCTTTCTTGTGCTAAGTTGTTCCAAGCATCAAGGAAAAGAAGAAATAATGGAGAACCAGCTCCAGAAATGTAAAGGGACGAATCAAAAGTATCCGGTGCCTCTTAAGTGACACATGGAGACTTCCTAAATCCTGACCAACATGATGATTGTTTTTGGTATCTATGGCATTCTTGAAAGAGTAGGAGGGGAATATGTTTGATCCATTGCTTAGAAAATTTAAATGCCACTTTAGGGTGTAAATTATAGGTTGGATATTGGGTTCTGTTTAGACCATCTGTTTATTGGCCTGCAAAGTCCAAATGGCCACCAAATGACACCAAAGAAATACAGAAATCTCTTTTAACTCTTTGGTCCAAATTTTTGCAGTCAAGATTTGGTAAGCCTGCCTTAGAATAATCTAAAATAGTTGCTGTATAATTAGAATACCTATTTTCAGGATGACTTTGACAACGTCCCCAACATTTGAGAAATGGTGGTAGGTGGGAGCAGCATTCTAGGCATATGATAGCTAGGTTAGTATATATGAACTTTCCATGATGTCCCAAACAAAAATAAACAACTATATTTGATATTTGAGAATATGTCAGGAGTGCTTTTATTAAAATATATATAATATGGGTAGGGCTAGTCTATTCACAAAATGCTTGTAATAGGGGACATAGGTAAAGGTAAAGGTTCCCCCGCACATGCATGCTAGTTGTTTCCGGCTCTAGGGGGCAGTGCTCATCTCCATTTCAAAGCCGAAGAGCCAGTGCTGTCCGAAGATGTCTCTGTGGTCATGTGGCCAGCATGACTGAATACTGAAGGCTCACGGAACACTGTTACCTTCCCACCAAAGGTGGCTCCTATTTTTCTACTTGCATTTTTACATGCTTTCAAACTGCTAGGTTGGCTGAAGCTGGGACAAATAATGGGAGCTCACTCCATTATGTGGCACTAGGGATTCGAACGGCTGAACTGCCAATCTTCTGATCGACAACCTTTGTTTTGGCCATTGAGCCACCATGTCCTAATAGGGAATATACTGAATCACAAAAAATACAGTTCATTTCTTGCTTTTTTCTGTGCCTCAACATGCTTTTTATCATCCCCAGCTCAGTCTGTCTTTTTTCTCCCCCAAGACGAGACATGAATTTCCAAACAAAGCATTGAGTTACAACCACCCATCATTTCTAATTTTTTGTTGGGTCAGAAACGTGTTTGCAAATAAACACAATATTAGATTATGGCATTTTGTTTTACAGCCTTAATGCCTACAGCATTTCTTATTGCCATGTGTAAGCCCTTTCAAATAGACCAGACTAGGATGGCAGAGTTATGAATGGTAATACTACTTTGTTATTATAAGCAATAGAATCTTGCAAATCTGAATGTGCTCTTCCTCCCTCCCCACCATTTATCTTCAGGAGAACATGGGAGGGTCATATCTGAGATGTTTTCTCAAATTACGTTTCTGCCCTGGTCTCACATTTCTTTTATCTGACCTTTGCCTGGATTGTGTCTCTTTCTCCGTTTTTCAGGGCTATTCTTACTGTCCATTGCAGCCCATGAGTATCCTATTTTCAGATTAACAAGAGTTGGAAGGGACCTTGCAGGTCATCTAGTCCAATCCCTTGCCCAAGCAGATCTTACATCTGCCTCTACCTAAGATTTAACTCACAACTTCCTGATTGTGAGGCGAGAGATCCACCTCTAGGCCACAGCTTTCCTGCACAACAATGTCATATTGTTGTCATAGGGCAGAAAAGCAAAGGACAATGAGCTTTAAAGGTTTGGGATAAGAATGGCAGGGGATGATGGGCAAGCGCTGCTCTTGGCAGTGAGACTGCACTCACAGATCATTCATCAATACCAGGTGTTGGGTCATCCCTAACTTAAGGGAGTGTATACTACATTATGTTTTTTAGTCTTTGCATGATAGTAATGCCAATGTCATTCGGTGCTACTGCGTACAGTGGTAACATCAATCCAGATTAGATTTCATCTGGCATGATTAAATTCTTTAAAACAGAGGTTTTTAAGAGAAAATGGTCAGATAGATGGTGTAGAATTTAGAGAGATGGGTCCTTTGCAACTTTTCCTAAGCTGGACAACTTCCAGATGTGTAAATTTCAAACTCCTAGAATTCTCAACAAAGACCATGATGGCTGGGGGATTCTGGAAGTTGATCCTCCTATCACAAGGAGTTACGGCAACACTCATCTACAGAGAGATCAGAAATAATCTATATATTTAAAGTTTTCAGATGGGGTATTGTGTAGTCTTCCATGGACAACATTAAAATTAAGGAAATAACTTTGAGCATTATTGTCCCTCTAAGAATAGGCATTCTTTCCCTTCATGGAGAATATTACTGTGAACTTCGTATCATATGTTTATTGGATTTTATTTCTTACATATTCCAAATCTCTGTAAGATCTTTCCAATAAGATTTATTCTAATGCCAACATCTCTGGTGATTAATTTCCTGACTATGTTCACATAGGAGTTCAGAGGTGAGGCAGATGATGAAATAAAACATATATTAAGAACTGGCTTGATTTGGGAGAACTAGGAATTTTATAGTCAGCAGTGCTTTCAAACAATGAATAACATCCAAGACTGATAAAGAAATTGTGAAAATTGCATTATTGTGAAAAAAAAAATCACATTATTATAAAAATTGGTTTTCATATCTGCTTTATTAACAGTGTTCAGAAAGATGAAAATACATAGAAAATTAAATACAAGTCTATTAGGATTCAGTTCTGCCTGGCTTCATCTTTATTCATCTAGCATTGCTTTGTTTTATTGAAATAATATTCTTTTCAGCCACTCTCTCCAAAGTCAAAGCAAGTTCATATAAGCGGAAAACTTCCATTAAAATATTATTTTCTAGAGAGTTTCTCAACTCTCTCTATGTTCAAAATGGGAGAAGGTCCTAAATTTTCTTTGGATTTACAATTGGCATTCTTGATCATACATTCTGCATCTTAGATGCCTTCCAAATAGGCATTCATGGCTACCCTGTTTCCCTGAAAATAAGACCTCCCCGGATAATAAGCCCAATTGCGCTAAAATAAACCCTCTGTGAAGATCCCAGAAGAAAACCTAACAAATTTACGAGCCTTGAGACAAAGTTCAAAAGAAATCCAATCATTTATTAGGATCAACATTCTGGCGTTACTTCGATGCAGCTAAAACTGAAAATCATTTAATGCTGTCTGCACTTTACCCCCTGTGCCCTCTCTCCTCTGCCTGGTAATAAATCATATTAGCCAATTAGCAGCGTAATTGAATCTATCCATGCACATTACAGGCCAGCTTGGAATTCCACTCTGACCACAGGAATGCCTGGAATCCTCATTTCTCTATGGCAACTCAATAAGTGTCATGGTGATGTTTTGCGAATTGACACCCTCCCCTGAAAATAAATCCTCCCCAAAAATATTGCAATGCAGCAGCAACCATGAGGTGACCACGCTTGCCGCCTACTGCATCTCAAAAATAATAAGACCTCCCCAAAAATAAGGCCAAGTGCTTATTTTGGGGACCAAAAGAAAAGAAGATCCTGTCTTATTTGGGGGAAAACAGAGTACTGGGTTTTAGAAAATTGCTTGAATAAATGGCTCCAATATCTTTGTGTGGGCTCCTCTTCTGATTCTGCGATGGAATAGTTCAATGGGTTTTGGCTTGTGCCCCATCTTTGGGATGGGGCTCATAAAACAAAAACAAAAAACAAAACAAAACTCTATCAGATAAATGCAGAAAGCTGAGTACAACTTGAAGTGAAAATGAAGTGGAATTTTAGTGCACATTTAGTATTTGGCTTATTGAGCTGAGAAAAGCCATATTAAAAATGATGGATTAGATCCAAACTTAATCATGCTAGAAGCAAAATTTGTGAAATGAATGGTTTGTAAGTTAATCATGACTCCCTTGTTCCATCAATTTTAATGTGTTTATTCTATGCATGACTAGGACTAGATGCAATTATTACCTTTAGCATAGGTTTTTCTTTGCTAAATAGTCAATGCAATGTTACAAATACTGTAATAGATGAGATCCAGGTTTAGGGCTTATCTGCACTGCCTGTTGTTCCATAACTAAAATAGGCCAGCTACATTTTTCTGGATGGCAGAAATAGACAATATCACCCAGTACTCACTTCTCACCCACTATTAAATGACCTCAAGGCACTGTTTCCCTGTCTCTGTTGCCTTCACCTCAGCTCTTGATTTTGCCTGCAGCATGTTACATTTTTTAAAACCAACTTCTGAAATGTGATTGGCTTCTTTGCAGGGGCAGGGATGCCTCTTTAATTATATAAATGCTTGCTGTGTTGTGCAATGACTTTTAGAGTTACGTTTAACAATACACCTGCAATAACACCTTAGCTAAAATACAAGTAGTTGGGTGGTTTAAATTGCAGCCTAACCTTTAAAAAATATTATCTTGTTCTTTCCCTGGGCTATTTAGTTTCCACTGTTTTTAAAAATAATCCTGGTGGTGCATTATTTTACCACTCATCCAGTCACTTGAAAGAAAGGTGACTTGAGATATGTTTAAAAGTTATACTACTGGATATATTAAACAAACAAAAACATGGAAATCTATGTCGTTCAAGGAAAGAAAAATAGTAATTAAGTAATTAAGTAATTAATATCTCTCTCTCTCTCTCTCTCTCTCTCTCTCTCTCTCTCTCTCTCTCTGTGTGTGTGTGTGTGTGTGTGTGTGTGTGTGTAAGAGAGGCAGTGAGAAAAGAGAGGGAAGTGACCATGACTTTCCTGCAACAGAATAATAGGTATCCAGGGAAATGTCCAAATGGAAAACAAAGTAGCCTGCTGTTCAGGATTAGCACCTAGTGTAGTTCCTTGCCATCAAAGTATCTCAGTTCAGAAATGATTTTCTTGAGAATCAAGCTGTCATATGAATGAATACAAGCTTAAGAGCACAATGTGCTCTTTTATGTCATACATAGAGTAAACCCATTGAAATGAGCCATGGTGGCGCAGTAGTTAGAATGTAGTATTGCAGACTAATTCTGCTAACTGCCAGCAGTTGGATTCTCCCTGGCTCAAGGTTGGCTCACCCTTCCATCCTTCCGAGGGTCAATAAAATGAGAACCCAGATTGTTGGGGGCAATATGTTGACTCTGTAAACTGCTTAGGGAGGGCTGGAAAGCACCATGAAGCGATATATGTCTAAATGATATTGCTATTGAAACGCGAGTGATACTTTAAAATAATCATGTCACATTGTTTTGTCTTTCTAATTCAAACCGGTCCACTTCCAAGATTTGAATCTAAACCAAGGTTACTTTGTGTTCCATTATAAATGCATCAAATGGCAGGAAAATCAGATTCATATTTTGCCCCATCTCCTGTCCTTTCCTGAGACAGAAGAAAGAAAAGAAAATAGAAAACTGCCAAGCAAAAAGGATTATCAGGATTGAGCCAAATGAGTTAATGTGGCATGAAAAACTAACCTTTCACAATTTATGTGTCAATATGGTCCATGTGCAATCTCACCCAGAATTTATAAATAAGTCTTGTTTTTATATTGTTGGTACCTACGCCATCTGTCATATTCCAAGAAATTCAAACCTGCAGAGTAGCAAACCAGCCACCTTCATATATCTGCCACATTACATCCAAGATGCTTGAAATGCCTGGATGTAGTGGCTCAATGCCTAGTTCATTCAGCAGCATGTGAAAATACCTTTGATCTTCCCAGTCTTTTGATCAGTTTCAGTGGTTTCTTTCTTCCTGCCTCTTTATCTTTTATTATTTGATTATTGTTATGATGATGAGACAGACAGACATACAGATACCAATAAAGGAAAATATTTGTAACTCAGGGTTGAAATAGGGGTCCTTGGTGCTATCTGAGCTTGTTTGCAAGAAAATAAGCAAGCCCAGAGAGTACCAAGGATTCCTGAGAGACACAGAGAGAGATAATTAGAGAGACAGAGAGACAGAGAAAGAGAGAGAGAGAGAGACGGAGAAAGAGACAGAGAGCGAGTGAGAGCGAGAGAGAGAGAGAGACACACACACAGAGAGAGAGACAGAAAGAAAGAGGGAGAGAGAGAGAGAGACAAAGAGAGACGGACAGAGAGAAAGAGAGAGAGTGAGTTATGGTTGATGAAGATAAATAGATGAAGAGAAATAAAATAATTGTTCACAATATTCTACAAGATCTGCATCTGTTTGCTAACATTTTCCCCATTATTAAAGTTACACTGTTTTCATGGACAAAAATGGAAATTTATATTTATTGCAGAGCAGTTTTTCTTTCTCTCATCGCCCTCCTTTTTTTTGGTGAAGAAAGAAAGAAAGAGCAAATTAGGTCTGTGCATGTTAGTAGGGGGCTTGCCAGTTCCCCCTTTCACTTTCCCTTGAAAACTCATTAAATTTGTCCCTAGCCAGCTAATCCAAAACAAAACACCTGTTTGCCAGATACATACAGCTGGACTGTGTCCATATCATCTGTTCCATTTGCAAAATACATACCATGTTTAGGAACAACCAAAATGGTTGTTTTCTACATACTCAGGGAGAATAATGCAGCATCCAGATGTTACAACCCAAAACATTTGCATTTAAATTCTACCATATGATAACTAAATGGGTTTTGGACTTACATTAAATTGCAGGTGGGAGATCATAAAGAAGACGGGACAAATCATTGAAAAATTCTTGATGGTATTAGAAAGATCTCTGATCAGCTTCTGACTTGTAAATATGCAAGTCTGTTCTGGAATTCTCAAGACATATTGAAAAGTTACAAGACCCCAAGGTAAATCCTTGCAGAAGTCCTGCTGAAGACAACAGCTACTTTTGCTCGCAGCTCCTGTGATTCTCCTGATCAGAATCTCCTCTTAAACAGCCCAGTTTTCTGTATGGGAACTGCAATAGACTTTTTAGAAATGGAAAATATAAACTCCAAACAGACTGTGATGCTTTTGTTTCTTCTATTGTAAGGTCTGATTGGAACAGGAAATCCAAATTCACTATTCCCCCCACCCCTCATGTCTTTGCAGCAGAATTTTCTTATTTATTTAATCATATTTTTATATTTAATCATATTTTTATACCGCCCCCCCCTCCACAGTGGGACTCGGGGCGGCGCACAGAAGATAAAAAAATGTCTATTCCAAAAACCCTGGACAGAGGATGAGCTCAGGAATAATCTGCCAGTTCGTTCTGTCTCCCAAACTCTGCTAAAAAGGTTGTTTTGGGAACGAAATGAGGAATGAGAAAGATTTGTGTGTTGATTCACTGTCACTTTGAAACATGTACGGGAAATTTTATTTAAAAATAAAATAAAATAAACCAACTCCAGATCTCCCAACTAGGCATATAAAAATAGAAATATAAAAACAGGTTTAAATAAGCATTTTCCAGATATTATCAAATTGTAATTAAAACTAGGCAGAAAAAAAATGCATACCGTATTTTTCGGAGTATAAGACGCACCCAGGTTTTGAAGAGGCAAATTTTTTTAAAAAGTAGGTAGGTAAATAGAGGGATAGAGAGGGAGAGAAAGAGAGAGAAATACAGTAGGTAGGTAGGGAGAGAGAGACAGTAGGTAGGTAGGTAGGTAGGGAGGGAGGGAGGGAGGGAGGGAGGGAGAGGGAGAGGGAGAGAGAGAGAGAAATACAGTAAGATAGGAAGGGAGAGAGAATGTGTAGTTAGGTAGGTAGGTAGATAAAGGGTTAGAGAGAGAGAAATAGAAAGAGAGAGAGAAATATGGTAGATAGGTGGGGAGAGAGAGAGAGAGTAGGTAGATAGGTAGATAGAGGGGAGAGAAAGAGAAATACAGTAGGTAGGTAGGTAGAGAGAGTGTAGATAGGTAGGTAGAGGGATGGAGAGAGAAAAATAGAGAGAGAAAGAGAGAGAGAGAGAGAGAGAGAGAGAGAGAGAGAGAGAGAGAGAGAGAGAGATACAGTAGATAGGTAGGGAGAGAGAGAGAGAGTAAGTAGGTAGATAGATGTTTCCAGGTGTATTTACCCATGTGCTGGAAAAGGAAATCACTGACCACCTTTGGAACAAATCTTTGTTTCTGCAGGCACAGTACTTGACCAATGTAATTCTCATCAATCACTCTAACTAAACAGCTCTTCAATAGGGGGGGAAAAAACCTTTTTGCACTGTGAAAACCTTCCCCAAACGGCCTGTTTTTCACGACAATGGACCTGTTTTTTTTCAAATAAAAGGCATGAATAGCCTTGGGGAGGCTTGCAGAGTGCTCCTAGGGAGGTGGGGGGGGGGGCAAAATGAGGAAAAATGGCTGGGGTTTTTTCGTGAAAACGGGCCATTTTTTAGTCAAAAAATAGCATGCATAGCCTTATGGAGGCTTATAGTGCTGCTGGGGCCTGGGGAGGCAAAAACGCCCTGTTTTAGGCTAATTTCTGTCCTCCCCAGCCCCCAGGAGCTCTCTGGAAGCCTCCCCAAGGCTATTCATGCCTTTTATTTGAAAAAAAATGGGTCCATTGTCGCGAAAAACAGGCCGTTTGGGGGAGGTTTTCACAGTACATAAGGGTATGTATGTGGCCATTTTGGTGAAGGGGTGGGGTTTCAGGAGGCAAAAAAATGCTGTATTCTATGTATAAGATGCACCCAGATTTTCAGCCTCTTTTTAGAGGAAAAAAGGTGCGTCTTATACTTTGAAAAATACGGTACCTTATAGGCAAGCCACCAGGAGTCAGAAACTGACTTGACAGTGTACACACATATATCCACAATTTATCCTGTCATATACTTTAGGCCTCCTTAACTGTAGAACCAGGCCTACCATTAGGCAAGGGCTGACTGATTCTGCCTCAGGTGACTGATTTTTAGGTAGCCATAAAAGACAGCAATGATCACAAAAGTCTATGTTCCATGTTTCAATTTAGAAATCCCAACAGTGTGTGAAGGATGAACTATTAGGATCTCAATTTAAAAAGGAAAAAAAAAACAGGCATCCAAATGTTTTGGCATAACTATCTACAGCTAAACTATATATTTCTATAAACAAAGAAAGTCAAGGAAGTGAATAGCTTCTTCAATGGTCAAAACCATTCCAGGTACTTTTTATTGGGAAGAATGAAGAGAAGGTTGTTTCGGTCATCTACTTTGGTGGAAAATGAACCCTTCTGTTGCCTAAAATTGGAACTCATATGGACAACAAAGCTTTCCATCCAATATATCATATATCATATTTCCATTAGCTTTCATTCATCAGCTTTTGAAGAACCTCATCAGATTAAACAATTGCATTGTGTCATCTCTACTCTCTAATAAGGAATCGCAGAAATTTATTCCATAGCTAAGAATGCTGGCAACATATTCCAGTTAGATTAAAAGACATAAAACAACTAAACTGTACTGTTTTTCAATTTATTCCCAAAAGTGTCATTTGAACTTGACAAGAAGACTTAGGTAAGTTATTTTTTTTTAAAAAAGGGGGGGAAGCTAGGCATATGGGTGACAGCATGCTTTGCTCCAAAAACTCACATTTTCAAAGGATTTCAGCTTGGGGAAGAGGAAATAAATGTGGCTGGCAGGGAAGGAAGATTTTGGGTTATAAACAACCACTTTATACCCCTATATTGCCATTTGTCAGACATATATGCAAATAATTGGACAACAAGGGTTTTTTCTGTGGGAAAAAATGCCATCCTAACAATTATCTCCTGAATCATCTCCGGAAGACTAAGAACCACCTGTGCTCTTTTGGGTAATTCAAGAATTTAAGGAGCTCTCAGGAACCCATTCATCATTTAAGTTCCTGCAGTATAATAAACCAGCCTATAATGAACATTTGTAGAATCATCCTGAGGCAAGTCAAAGTAAGTGCTGTCAGCTTCATGCCCAACAAAGAACATTAACAGTTAAACATTAAAGTTCACCCTTTAAGAGTGCTGTTGGAGACAGAAAGAAAACCTAAGGAATTATGGAAACCGGCAAGAATAAAAAGTCATAGATAGTTCAAGGATTATTCAGAAGTCCATTATATTCAATAAGTTTTACTCTGTTGTAAGATTTTGAAACCTGTCTTAATTAAAAGGAATAATGATGTGCTTTTTCAAAAAAACCCAACAATTTTCTGTTTATTTTTGTATCTTTGAGTCAGTGTTGAATCTTGGCAATGGCCTAGACCAGGGGTCTGCAAAGTCGACTCTTTTAAGACTGGTGGACTTCAACTCCCAGAATTCCCCAGTCGGCTATGCTGGGGAATTCTGGGAGTTGAAGTCCACCAGTCTTAAAAGAGCTGACTTTGCAGACCCCTGGCCTAGACCAATCCCTGCAGTTTTTCTGACAAGATTTCAATGGTTTGCCATTACCTGTTTCCTAGGGCTGAGAGGAAATGACTGGCCTTAAGCCAGAGGTGGTATTCAGCAGGTTCTGACCAGTTCTGGAGAACTGGAAGTAGTACAGAGAACTGGTAGATACCACCTCTGACTGGCCCCGCCCCTGTTTATTCTCTGCTTCCCGAGTCCCAGCAGATCAGGGGGGAACGGAGATTTTACAGTATCCTTCCCCTGCCACACCCACCAAGCCATGCCCACAGAACTGGTAGTAAAAAAAATTGAATCCCACCACTGCTTAAGGCCACTGACACCTGGCTTTGTACCCAAGACAGGACTAGAACTTATATAGTCTCCTGTTGCTAGCTTGCTGCCTTAACCACTATATCAAACTGGGTCTTTCTCTATACTACATCAGTGGCTCACAATCTTTTGGGCACCAGGAACTGATTCCATGGAGAATTTTTCTATGGACCAGAGGGAGTGTGGTTTCAGGTGCTACCTGCATCCCATGGATGCGGCTTCGCTTATTTGCATAGCCCAATTTCTGGCATGCTGTGGCCCAGTGCTGGTCCACAGACTGGGGGGTTGGGGACTCTTGCTCTACATGATGCTTAGCATTCATTTCATTCAGAGCAGAGCATAGATACAGGCAGTGCTTAAATTACAGTCACAATGGAACCTGGAATTTTGGCCACGAGTTGTTGCTCATGGTTATAAATCAAGGCATCAGACTCATTTTTACAATTGTTTTTACAGCAGTCATAAAGGGAGTTACTGAGGTGGTTAAGTGAATCATGTGATTAAGCAAACCACATAGTTGTTAAGGGGATCCAGCATATCTAATAGAAAATGGCAAAACAGCAAATATTGCCAACTGGTATCCCAAGACCATGGAAGAAGATAACCATAAGCAAAATATAGGAATTTGTATACTCTTGAAACTTCTCAGCTTTTAATTATAAGATGCCTCGTTAAAAAAATATTGGTGATTCTTAAATATGTGGGGGGGGAAAAGCCAACACAGTTCTAGGCTGCATAAACAGAGGGATAGAATCTAGATCACGTGAAGTGTTAATGCCACTGTATAGTGCCTTGGTAAGGCCACACTTGGAATACTGCATACAGTTGGTCGCCACGATGTAGAAAAGACGTGGAGACTCTGGAAAGAGTGCAGAGAAGAGCAACCAAGATGATTAGGGAACTGGAGACTAAAACATATGAAGAACGGTTGCAGGAGCTGGGTATGTCTAGTTTGATGAAGAGAAGGACCAGGGGAGACATGATAGCAGTGTTCCGATATCTCAGAGGGTGCCACAAAGAAGAGGGAGTCAAACTATTCTCCAAGGCACCTGGGGGCAGGACAAGAAGCAATGGGTGCAAACTAATCAAGGAGAGAAGCAACTTAGAACTAAGGAGAAATTTCCTGACAGTTAGAACAATTAACCTCTGGAACAGCTTGCCTCCAGAAGTTGTGAATGCCCCAACCCTGGAAGTCTTTAAGAAGGTGTTAGATAGCCATTTGTCTGAAATGGTATAAGGTTCCTGCCCACGCAGGGGGTTCAACTAGAAGACCTACAAGGTCCCTTCCAACTCTGCTATTGTATTGTATTATTGAAATTCGGAGGCCATCGCTTTGAAAACATTTTTTTTTTAAAAGTATGTCCGTAATAGACATCTGGCAAAATGTAAAAGAATAAGCATCTTATACACCTAATTAATCTTATCTGGGCTCAAAAGCAGAGTTGGACCTGTTTAAGTCTTCAGGGGGAACCGTGAGCTATGCACTAAATGGGTTGAAGTTGAGCAAACTTCCCCAATGAAGGCCATGACAAGCTGCTTCTATTGACAAGAAAGCCGCAATGACACATCCATGGAATCACTAAGAGCCCAATTCAACTCAACACCATCTTTCTTTTTTTCCAAACCATGTATTTCTAGCCATAGTTCACTCTTTGGCTAGTCTTGTCTTTTTCAGATGAGTCTCTTGTTCAGGCTGAAAAGAAGGCCAGGAATGGAAAGTCTCAGTGCTACCCTGCTGTTTCCCTGCAGCTATATTTATGTGGCACCTGGAAGTGGTTACCTGTTAATCTGGTTTACTGCATTGTTTTGGACAACCAGGTGCAAGTGGTCTTTATTTGGAGCAATTAAAATTCTAGCATTCCCCTCTCTTGACATGCAATTACTGGAGCTCTGCTGTTTCCACTAATTGCTCTTGCCGAGGACATTGGTGAGAAGCCAATGATTTTGATGGGTAACGGATTATCATTTTTATCCTGCTACCTGCAGGAAAAAAAATCATTTGCAAAATCCCTTGTGTAATTAGCATGGCTCATGATTAATTGTCCTGCAAAATTAGCTTCACAGTTGCTTTTATTTTACTGCCTCAAATATTAATTAACGTTAACTCCTTTCCTTCATTTTCAGCTTTTGAATATTCAGCGTGGCTTTGAAAAATTAGGCGTGTGTAAGGGTGGAGGATGGTGGGGGCGGCGGTTTGAGCTGCATTACTATGCCAGGCCTTTGATTTTAGAGCAAATATTCTGATTCAGAAGATCACACTTAGGTCATAAATACGTTTTATAACAGGACAAACAAAGCATCAAAGCTTCATCACCGGAAGACATTCATGCAGTAACCACAAGTGAATTGCCCAGTAATGATTCATTCCCCATATGCTTTGGGGGGGAAAGATCAGCAAATATGCAAACTGCTTCATTGTGTGGGGCAAAACAATTCCTAGCTGACCGATAATCAATCTATACGTTTCCTAATCAGTTCCTCTTTTACGGGGCAAGGAAGGCCGCATTCGTATTTTTCTATTAGAACTTCACGCACATTCAGAGCCTGGGTGGTGCCAACTCTTTATATTCTGTGACCTATAGACTATTAAGTTTGATGACACAAACTAAAAAAAAAAAAGCCAATTGTCTGTACTTTAATGCCATCTGCCATAGCGCTCTCTTTTCTAGCACTCTGCCAAACTGGAGGATGAGAGGTTTCCCCCCCACCCAAATTACCTGAGGAAGGAGGGGAGGAAGTGTCTTAAGTTCTTTTAAAAGAACAGAAGAACTGTTGAAAATTAACAGATGGGCCAAAGGTGCAAGCAGCTGCAGAAGTGGATGCTGAAAAGCATCAGTGCTTTTGAAGACTAGCCACTCCTTGGAAGGGCCTGCTTTTAACCCATTGGACACCTATCAAGAGCTCCTCTGTTCAGTTGCCTCTTCCAGCTTTGTTCTTCCTTTTCTCCAGCAGATTTACTCCTTTAAAAACCCACACTTGTAATATAGGAAGTGAGCACCCACCCCTCTCTCCTAGAAAAATGAAATATCCCAGGAAATATTGAAAAGGCAGAATATTACATTTCCCTGGATGTAAAAAGAGATAAACATGTTTTAATTCCTGCAGCTTCCTGCCTACCCCCCTTTTGTCAATGGGCCATTAAGATGCCAAGCCAGTCTATTCACATAACAAAGACCCCTCCTCATCAGCTCCAGGGTGATGGAATCAAGGCATGCTGGTATTATACCCAACTGACCACGTGGCATCTGAGAACTCAACCAAACTTGGATTCAGCCTAGAGAGTTGCCCCTGCACTGCCCCATGTGAGCCTGACAACCAATCAGAATACATTTCTTACACAGGAACAGGAAACAGATAGGTGGGACTGAACAGATTATAAAAAAGCTTAGCAAGCCCCTCCCTCAGCCCTTCTTCTTCTTCACCCAACACCTGGAAGCATGTGATCACCTTTTCCCCCAGGACCTCAAGCCATGTGGTCCTGTCCACCATTAAACCATCTTTCTAAGCAGCCTCCATGTCTCCAATGTCTTTTTCCCCACTTGGAGCCGAACCCAGAAGGACATTTCTTCTAACAGTAATACACTAAGACAGTGGTGTCCAAACGTTTTTCAAAGAGGGCCAGATTGGATGAAGTGAACATGGTGGAGGGCCGAACATTTTTCCGAACATTCTTTGAACCATTACAATTAAATGCAAATAAATTATTTTATGCCAAGTTAATTGCAAATGACATACTTTTCATTTCATAACATTAAGATCAACTGACAGTTGAGTTTTCACAATGTATTGAAAATAAATTTTAAAAAAACTTACCTACCTCTTTCTCTCTTTCTCTCTTTCTTCCTCTCTCTCTCTCCATTTCTCTCTCTCTTTCTCTCTCTCTTTCTCTCTCTCTTTTTCTCTTTCTTTCTGTCTCTCTTTCTTTCTCTCTCTCTCTTTCTTCCTCTCTCTCTCTCTCTCTCTCTCCATTTCTCTCGCTCTTTCTCTCTTTCTTTCTCTCTCTCTTTTTCTCTTTCTTTCTGTCTCCCTTTCTCTCTCTCTCTCTCTCTTTCTCTCTTTCTTCCTCTCTCTCTCTCCATTTCTCTCTCTTTCTCTCTTTCTTTCTCTCTCTCTCTCTTTCTCTTTCTTTCTGTCTTTCTTTCTCTCTCTCTTTCTTTCTCTTTCCTTCTCTTTCTTTTTCTTTCTTTCTCTCTTTCTCTTTCTCTCTTTCTCTCTGTCACTCTGTGTGTGTGTGTGTCTGTCTGTCTGTCTCTCACTCACTTAATCAGTCTCTATCTATCTGTCTCTCCCTCCCTCTCTCTGTCTCTCCCTGTCTCTGTGTGTGTCACTCTCTCTGATTCTCTCCCTCCCTCCCTCTCTCTGTATGTCTGTCTCTCCCTCTTTCCCCATCTGTCTCCGATTCAATCCGATTCCGATTCATTCTCTATCTGTGTCTCTCTCCGTCTCCCTCCCTCCCTCTCTTTCTCTCTGTCTCTGTCTGTCTCTCGGTCTTTCCCTCCCTCCCCTTCTGTCTCTCTCTGTGTCTGTCAGTCACTCCCTCGCCACTCGCAGTGGGCGAGGGAGCAGGCGGGGTGAGCACCCAAGGCTACCGTCATCTTAAGCACCACCGAGGCTGTCGCCCGGCAGGGGCGTCAGGCAGGGAAGCCGGTCACGTCTCCATCGTGGCTCCCTCCGGCAGGCACCACGGCTTACATTCTGAGGCCGCGTGTCCGTCTTCCCTGCCTGACACCCCTGCCGGGCGACCTTGTGCGGCGGGAGCTGCACGTTCTGGGGCTGCGTGGCTGGGAGGGAGGTGAACGCGCCAAGTGGACGTTCTGGGGCTGCGCGTTCACCTCCCTCCCAGCTTCGCAGCCCCAGAATGTGCAGCGATGGAGGCGCGACCGGCTTCCCTGCCTGACGCCCCTGCCGGGCGACAGCCTCGGTGGTGCTTAAGATGACGGTAGCCTTGGGTGCTCACCTCGCCTGCTCCCTCGCCCGCTGCGGGAGGAGGCGTCCATAACCTCCGTCCACCTCCCTTCCAGACACACAGCCCCAGAGACAGAGGGTGGAAGGGAGGGCCACATTTACACAGAGCAAGGAGGGCTGTTGGAGGGCCGTATTAAACCGACCCCCGGGCCGCAAATGGCCCCCGGGCCTGACTTTGGACATGCCTGCACTAAGAGAAAGGAGGACTTGCTGTTATTCTGAGGTTAGAAAATCACGTGAAGTTTACTTGGGGTCCATTGTGTTGCAGTGTGCATTTGCAACCTCTGCAACCTCTGAAGGAATTGGTGAGGTCCAGCTAACTAACACTTTTGGATCCCCCCCCCCCCAAATAGCTTCATATCCAAAAGTAATGTATGAGGATTGTACTGTAGATTTTGGCCTTGTTTTCCAGAAATTGATATTCTGAGGTAAAAGACATCTGATTCTAGAATTACTTAATGGTCACTGTGATTAGTACTCATCGATAGTCTAATTCCGTTTAATCTCACTTGATGCTATCAATAAAATTTGTGGCAGTGAAGTTCCTAAGCAGTTGGGTTCTGTGTAGGCAATCTAGAATTATAGAAAGCATTTCATAACCTGGGATTCCTAATGGGATGCCCAAGTCATCAGTGGGTTCATGGACATTTTCAATGATAATGAACAGATTCATGTGCACTGTGTCTCCCCCACCCCAAGAAGAGTAGGTAGTTTAATTATATTGTTATATGGATGTGTATATGTGAGGTTATGAAGGATTACAAGAAGGGGAGGGGTTGTGCTACATGCTACTTTTGGCATTTCATCCTCTCCTTGGTCTCCTTGACCCTCCTCCCTCTGGACCAGAGGTCGTATTCAGCTGGTTCTCTCCAGTTCAGGCAACCTGGTATCGGTGGCTGTGGGAGACTCCGCCCACCCGTCCCGATGTAATGCGTGAGCACTGCACATGTGCAAAAGGAGGTGCGCATGCACAGATGTGGTGCGTGTGCTCACATTTGTGAACCGGTAGGGAAGGTAAGTGAATCACATGGCTGTTCTGGACACCATTGACAAGAAGACATGCTCAAGAATGTTTGGTGGTGAATGTACAGTAGATTGAATACCGTGACCATGCAAAAGAAGAACATTATAGAAGCTTGGTCATATAAAGAAAATGAATGAGAATCAAATTGTAAATTAAAATGTATGAGAAAAAAACAGTGAATGGGTTGAGAGGGAAGACAAAGAAAGTTGTGTTGTATCAAATTGATAAGAACTTCAAAAAGAGGGAGCTGAAAAGTTTAAAGAACAAATGAAGTGTATGGATGTGGGGATGGATCTCCTAGGATAAGCAGAGACAATAGGAGAAAGGTGATCTTGCAAATAATGATAAGGTCCCTGAAGGGATTAATGGGTTATAACTAGTTTGCAGCTAGGATCCTTTTAAAGTAACTCAGTGATAGACAGACCGCTAGGGTTTAATGTAACAGAATATAATAAGATCAGAGGTGGGTTGCAAATCCCGGTGCTACCGGTTTGCTCGTGCTCACACACATGCTCACACACGCATTCATGATGCTTCTGCACATGCGCAAAAGTGGGTGGGTGGAGCTTCCCATTGCCATGACTACCAGTTTGCATGATCCAGGCTGAACTCGGAGCAACCCACCTTTGCATAAGACATATTGATATGATTTCAGATTTTACAGATGGGGATTTTACAGTATCCTTCCCCTGCCATGCCCACCAAGCCACACCCACAGAACCGGTAGTAAAAAAAAGTTGAGTCCCACTACTGATCTAAACATTATGGTGCCAACTTCTTCTAGTATTTTTTTTAAACTGGAACATAGTTTCTTTCAACTTGATTCATTTCCATTTCTGATTTTTCCAAGTTACTAAGATCCTAGCAGAAGATCCTTCTTCCTGTTTTCAAAGCCCTATGAAAGTTTAGGAAACAGCCAAACCAGAACAAAACGATGTTTATGGCTGGTCCAGTTTAACATGTTGATTTTCTCCAGCTGACTTTCCGATTCAAAATTTCTGATGTTGATGCAGTTGGTTGTGAAATGGATTTGCAGCCATCAGCTCATACCTATTTATAATCATAACTTTTGTCAGACCAATTCTCAAATACAGCTCATCTGCCTGGAATCCACACTGTATTTCAGACATTAATACAATCGAGTGAGTCCAGAGGTATTTCATGAGAAGAGTACTCTACTCCTCTGCTCACAGTAGAATACCTTAAGCTACCAGGCTTGAAATTTTGGGCTTGGACAAACTAGAACTATGCTGACTAAGGTCTGACCCAAGCACAGTACACAAAATTGTCTGCTACAACGTCCTACCTGTCAATGACTACTTCAGCTTCAACCAAAATAATACAAGGGCAAACAATAGATACAAACTCAAGGTAAACCACTCCAAACTCAATTGCAAAAAATATGACTTCAGCAACAGAGTCAATGCCTGGAATGCGCTACCCGACTCTGTTGTTACATCTTCAAACCCCCATAACTTTAACCTTAAACTGTCTAGCGTGGACCTCACCCTTTTCCTAAGAGGTCTGTAAGGGAGCGTGCATAAGCACACCAGCATGCCTACCATCCCTGTCCTATTGTCCCCATTTATTCATACCCATTTCCTGTGTTCATGTCCATGTTTATACTTATACCTGTTATCTCGTACATGTTTGACAAACTAACTAACTAACTAACTAACTAACTAACTAACTAACTAACTAACTAACTAACTAACTGTTTGTTTGTTTGTTTGTTTGTTTGTTTGTTTATTTATTTATTTTATTTTATTTATTGAATTTATACCCCGCCCTTCTCCAAACGGACCCAGGGCGGCGCACAGGAACATTAAAAACATACAAACATATAAAACTTTTTTTAAAAAAACTTATTCAACTAAAAACCTGTGCTAAAACCGAATTAAAATCCCCATTTTAACTAACTAACTAACTAACTAACTAACTAACTAACTAACTAACTAACTAACTAACTAACTAACTAAATAAATAAATAAATAAATAACTATTTATATGTAACTCAACCCTTTTAAGCCACAATGAGATGTTCTTTTGCAATTTACTGGGTTGAGTTGGATTTACTCCCAGGTGTTTGCACACAGGATCCTGTCCTTGAGAGCTTTCTTTTTACCCAATGCTTATTAATCAGGTCTAGCTCTATTAATTCCCAGTGCTAACGTACTACATTCCTATCCTTGAGTCAGCAGAAGACTGTAACGGCATACAATTTGTGGTGCCCCACTGGTAATGCCTCCACCATCTTAGTTTCAAGTCTAGTTCTTTTCTCTGCAGGGTAATTTTATGCATCTTGAAGTTGCCCTTGGGTGGTGTTGGAATAAACCGAAAAGTACTATGAAACTACTATTACTATAGTTAGCTATTTTTAAAATGAAACATCTTTCCCCAGGTGCATCTAAGCAGAGCATATTACTATATGTACCCTAGCAGCATATTTTTCTTCTTCTTCTCTATCCGTGATATTGTCTTCATCTTGACTCTAATCCATAAATGAGAAATTGGTTTTAGCCACTCTCGACTACACGGATGTTTCATTTTAATCATAGCTAATGGAACTTGATTTCGTCTGCATCCTGTAGGAATATAGAGGATAAGGGAGTTCAGCATAAGAGGTGCATACTATTTTTAAGAACATACTAATGTGGATTACTGGGGCAAAGAAGTAATAAACAGTTTCACTGCACATTGCTTAACAGTAAAATGATAATTGCTTCTTGGTCTTCAATTTTATGCACAGCACAAAATAATAACCTGTTTGGTTAGCAGTGTTTTCATTCTTTGTGAGGTGCTCTGTGGCCTGGCTGAAGGCATTTTATGAAGCTGGTCTTGGATCATAAGAAAGAATTCTTGTTGGTAAGTAATTTTATAGCAGCCTTATTGTGCTGTGGCTTCAGGTTTGTTCAGTTTGTTTATTTGGGAATTCGGTGAAGTTTATTGACTCCATCCCTCACTAGGCTCTGTTTTATTCATCTGCTTCTTCTAAGAGATCCAATCCATTAAGTTTAATCTGAGCCACTTTTGAGATGTGTGGCTTTTTGACTAGACCAACAAACTAGTGTACCATCCTGAGTTTTTGCAAATTAACAAAGGCCTTAAGTTTTTGCCTAGGTTGATTTGATTTCTCTTGCACCAAACTCAACAAAATAGTATATGATGAACCATAGCATAGTACTTTTGGACCTTGATCTGGTTTTTCCCCTATGTTTCAGGATGATTATTCTCAGGTACATTTGAAAATGATTCTATCCACTGAATCACAATCCATGATTTTTAAAGATAAAAAATACTAAAAGCCACAGTGGCACAGTGGTTAGACTGCAGTACTGCAGACTATTTCTGCTGCCTGCCGGCTGCCTGCAATTTGGCAGTTCAAATCTCACCAGGCTCAAGGTTGACTCATCCTTTCATCCTTCCGAGGTGGGTAAAATAAGGACCCAAATTGTTGGGTGTAAAATACTGACACTGTAAGCCACTTAGGGAGGGCTCTAAAAGCACTGTGAAGTGGTAATCTAAGTGCTATTACTATAATCTGAGTACCTTTCCCCACTTGCATCTAGACACAGTACACATATGACTTGGCATCTTCTTTTTTCCACAGTGTAACCATGATGTTGTATTCATCTTACAGTTTGGGATGAATTAGGGGAAGGTTTTGGTCACTCTTCCTGTACAACTAGCCAATTTTGCCCCTTCATTCAGGGAAGAAATGTGAGGAAGAGCCTTTTTATTTGGGTCCTATCTTCTCTCTTACCAATCTTCAGGTAACAGCAGCAAGGATGCTTCTCCGTGACATGCAAGGGTAGTATTCAGCAGGTTCTGACCAGTTTTGGAGAACCACTAGCGGAAATTTTGAGTAGTTCGGAGAACCAATGAATACCACATCATACTGCCCGCCCCCCCATCTATTCTCTGCCTCCTGAATTCCAGCTAATCGGGAGGAAATGGGGATTTTGCAGTATCCTTCCCCTGCCACGCCCACCAAGCCACGCCATGCCCACAGAACCGGTAGTAAAAAAAATTGAATCCCACCACTGCACCACTGGTGACATGAAGCAGGTAAGAAGAGCTAAGAGATTTCAATGAATTGTGAGATGGTTTTCCATGATATTTTTTTGGCAATACGTAGCTATTGCTGAACATTCCCGTTAATGGTGACTGGCTATCTAGTCAGTCCTTCCTCTTCAGCAGAGAATCTCAGGGTGCCTTTTTACAGAGAGGTCAAGCAAATGAAATAAGATTCCCCCTCCTTTCCAGCTATTATTCTATCACCTTGATGGTGGATTATTGCACAACATGCACTTTAGCTGATGTGTATATACTGCACGAAGCATAAATTAATACAAATCAAAATTGATTGTAATAAAAAATGTTGACATTATGTTTACCAGAGTATTAAAACACTGTTGGCTACTTAATAGCATCTAGAGTCAGAGGAGGAAACAATGCTATGAGGTTATGGTATCTGGGATACGAGATCTGGAATTATTCTGTATTTCATCAGTAATACTATTTATTTCCAAAATAGGTTGTTTTTTTTAAAAAAAAATCTGAATGGGCATCAACACTTGCATTAAATGCATGTACATAAACATATATATTTACATATATGTTCTTCATGTTGCAAGTTGTCAAACAAATAAAAATCAATGAAAGTAGCCAAGGTGTTGAGGTTGTTTCAAGTAAATGAAGAAACAATTAATGTACATCTTATATCTGTCATTTTTACAGACTGGTTAAAAGCAAGGTCTGTTCGCTACCAGAGTGGAACCACTAGCATTGATGGAGTTTGTTGGGAATGAAACAAACATCACTGAAATGTTTATTGTATTACATCAACATTTACTGCAGAAATTATTGGGAAAACAGTCCAATAATCTGGTAACAACTGTAAGAATTATCTTAAATGGAATTGTGGTTCATACATCCATTTGACAATCACTAGGATTGTCAACTGCTGTTTTTGTGAGTTCATGCTTGTAGCATCAAGAATGCTGCCTAACCCTCAGACATGTCCTTTAATTTAAATTTATTAATTATTAATTAATTTTAATATGTTTCCAAGCATCAAGAAAATTTCAATGACTCTTTCCTTTACATTATGCAATCAAGGCACTTGAGCTTTAACTCTGTACTTAGTGCTCCCAGAGAGCAATCTGGTTTCACTTCATCTTATATTGAATTATTTGTTCTTACAGCCCAAGGACTTGCAATAATTTTCTCCCGCACTATAGTAGAAAGGCATCCATTTTTCTTTCTACAGCCTTTTGGATGATCTAGCTTTTACAGTCAGATGCTAGAGCTGGGAATACCATTGCTTTGACAATACTTACCTTTGTTGTCAATTTGATATCTCTATATTTTAATATTTTGCCTAGCTCTATCATTGTCTTTCTCCCACATAGCATATACTTCTTTATTTCATAACTACATTCACCATCCCTTTGAATGTTTGACCTAGGATGATAAAAATTATTAACATTATGGCTTACAGTAACCCACCCTGCATTCAATCCATTTCTAAAATAATATATTTAGCCCTAAGAAGATTGAACAGAACAGGAGTCACACTTAAGAAGCAGACGTTTAAAGCCTCAGCCATTCCTTGTCATTTCATGGATCAGATGCTGCAAAGTATTTTTCAAGATCTATGCCAGTATCAAGATACAGGAACACGAGGAAGATCATATTACAATGGTGGGGGCATGAAGGAAAATGGGGAAGTGACCTTCTGACCATCTTGAGGGATACTAATTCTGATGGTAACATCTGCATCTTCTCAAAGCAGAAGTGCTCCTCCTCATTGAGAATAGTCTTGCCCAAAAAGCACCCAGCTACCCCTGGGTAATCTTGAAAAGCTTGATAGAGTTGGGTGGACTCAATAAGAGTGAGTGACTACTAGGTTGTAGACTATCTGGAAAGTAAAGGGACAACCTTGAAGAAGATAATGATGATGATTCTACACTGTTGTCTAGAAAGCAGCATGGATACATTCAGAAATGGTATTCAGTCAGTTCGGACAAGTTCTGGAGAATCAGTAGCAGAAATTTTGAGTAGATCGGAGAACTGGCAAATAAGCTGGCCCCGCCCCCACTGCCTCCCAGTCTCCCAGCTGATCTTCTTTTGTTGTCCTGAACAGGAGAAGGGAGCTGGAAAGCAGGTTAGTGGGGTGGGGAGAGAATGAGGATTTTGCAGTATCCTTCCCCTGCCACACCCGCAAAGCCACACCACACCAGCAATCCACATCTACAGAACCAGTAGTAAAAGTTTTTATATCCCACCACTGGATACATTTATGCTATCACTTGGGGGCATGGGAGACTTTCCTTTTTCTTGTTCAGATGCAGGAGGACTGGTCACATCAAGGAAAAGGATTAAAGATTATATAAAAGAAAGGTAGCAACAGGTTGGGAGGATATGAAAACATACCTATATCCACACTTGATTTCATAGTAGACTGCAACAAACAAAAGAGGAAATCCCACATTTAAGTGACATGGTAAAGATTGAGGATTAAGTACCAATGCACAATTTACAAGGTAATTCTTAGGGAAAGCATAGCTCATTTAATTTATCCATCCAGAGTAGAATTGTTCACTTCTTGTGAAGCCCTTTCATATCTTCCATTTTTCCTGACCTCATTCTTAGTTAGATCTGTCCCACCCCACCCTGTCCAACACTAGAATCACTGAGATAGTGAGATGCATATGTGTATACATTTGATATGTATATATCAAATCAAAAATAAATAGTAGAGGCATTTTTTCTGCAGAATGAAAAGTTTGGTGATATCTGGTGCTTTCCTGTGAGATTATTTCAAAGAAAATGATGCCTTTGAGATTCAAACTGGCCTAGAAGACAATTATTGGTATGTAGATATGACCCTTGGGTGACTGCTGTTAAGAACCAATCAATGTGAAATGAAATATGCATGTCCTTTTTCATCTCCTCATGATTGCCTTGTGGCCATATTGAGGACTGGCATGAGTGTTTGACTGAAATGAACCCAGGCACTTTTATGTGTATCTATCTGTGATCTGTGTAAATCTTCTTTCTTCTTGTCCTCTCCTACAGTGAGTGCTGTTGTTCCTTCCATCTCTTTTCCTCTTCCCTTTTTTATTTGCATCGGGCACTTCATCAGGATGTCTCTTCAGTTCCAACCCCATTCTCTTGCCTCTCTTTTTCTAACACTTCCCTTTTCAGCTCCATTCTTCTTTTATTGTCAATTTCATTTCATCCAGTTTGGCGGCTTCTAGACAAGACAGCAGGTTTTCCCTGTTGCAATATATGGCTGTGAAAGTTGGACCATAAAAATGCTGAGCACCAAAAATTGAGGCCTTTGAACTACGGTGCTAGAGAAGATTCCTGCAAGTCCCTTGGACTACAAATCAATCAAACCAGTCAGTCCTAGAAGAGATCAATCCTGACTGCTCTTTAGAAGGCTAGATCCTGAAGATGAAACTCAAATACTTTGGCCACCTAATGAGAAGGAAGGAGTCACTGGAGAAGAGCCTAGGGTTGGGAAAGATTAAGGGCAAAAGAAGAAGAGGACGACAGAGAATGAGGTGGCTGGATGGAGTCACTGAAGCAGTAGGCGTGAGTTTAAAAGGACTCCAGAGGATGGTAGAGGACAGGAAGGCCTGGAGGAACGTTGTCCATGGGGTTACGATGGGTTGGACACGATTTCGCAACTAACAACAACAAGACAAGACAGCAGAGTTCCCAGAAATATTAGTTGCTGTGAATACAATTGCCAGATCTTATTGTCAGTTTTAGCCATGTTCATCAATACTGAAAATCTTCTTTAGAACTTCCACAAGGAAAGGAAATTCTGAATGGCCCCAGAGACCTTTCTTTCCCTGGCTATGTGACCCAAGAATCAAGAATGACATGTGGAGTTACTTTGAGTAACTATTTTATTGTTGTTTTCCCATGGACAGAAACCTTGCCAAACCAAAGCCACTAGCTGCATGTTGTTGTGGGAAAATAGGAAGCCAAAGGAGCATTAGATATGTTTTCCATCTTGAGTTATTGACAAAAAATAATAAAGGCAGGATAAAGAAAAATCTAAAAATTCTCCACTGCTATAGATATACTCTGTGAACTGCTAGGGAGGAGCCATCCTTGCCCTCTTCCTGCCTATCAGACATTCCAAGCTCAGCTGCCTCTTTGCTCCTCTGGGAAGCAGCCCCTCCCTCCTGGGACTCTATTCTACTGTACATTCCACCATAACGCGCTTCTGTGGCCTAGAGGTGGAGCTCTCGCCTCACAATCAGAAGGTTGTGAGTTCGATCCTAGGTAGAGGCAGATGTAGGGTCTCCTGCTTGGCCAGGGGGTTGGACTAGATGACCTGCAAGGTCCCTTCCAACTTGGTTAATCTGTTAAAACACCACCCTGGGTCTTGAGTTCTTGCAGAGCCCCTGTTTCGTCCACTTTCACATACTTCAGTTTGGTTTAGTTTTTAAGAGATTTATCTCCTCTTTAGGAATTGGAGATGATTGTTATGGAAACAAGCAGCACTATTTGGGTCTATCTGAAGTAAGCCTTATTGAGTCCAATGCTTCCAAGTAAGTGTGTGTAAATCTACAGATCTGTGTCATTTCTTAGACTACCCCATTGGAGATGACGAGGCCTATTCTTTCTGTTTCCTTTTCATCTGCTTTGGAGAAAGTAATGTAAATTATTTCCACATCTGATTTTTCTCTTCAATATTGCCAGATGCTTTAAGCAGAGACAACACTGTTTAATTTTTCTCTCTCTCCTTAGTGTCTACTTTTGGCACCATGTAAATAAATCAATAGAATATGATAATAGAAAAATAACAAATAGTTATCTTTCTGCTCTTCTGAACCAAATCTGCAGAGGCTGGAAAACATATTTCTTTCTCTGCCAGTGATAAGCCTGAAGTTACAGATGGAGAATATCACAATGTTGTCCTACAGACTGAAATATGTTCCATGGGAAAGCATCAAAAAGAACTCCCTGCTATTTCTAAAATTACACAAATATGCGTCCCGCCTGCGGGCAATTTAAACTGGGAAGAAAGTACAAAGTACAAAGAACTTGAGGCAGATATGGAAGAAGATAGAAAAATCTATATCATCACCAATTAAGTAAAATAAATGTGCCATGGGAAAATAATTAGAGGAGTGTGTCAGACAGATGCCCATAAACTGGAGTAAGCATTGTGCTTCATCACAATCAACAATAACATGAATTCATTAACTTATGTTTCAAGATTTCGTTTTGGTATCTTTATGTTAGTGTATTTAATAGGATACTTTCACTTTCTGCAGAAAAGCTATTTTGGTGAAGGATCAAGAAAATGATGGCCCTCCAGATGTTGTGGAATGGCAGCTTTCAAGAGTCCCAGCCAACAAGGGTGTTAGAAATATAGCAGCTAAAAATATAACAGTTGAAATAAAAAAAATAACAGTTATGTAACGCTGTATGAAAACACTGGTTATCCATGTGGCTTTACAAGAGCATGAAAGTCATGCTATTTCTTTGTGGTTTGTTTCCTCTGAACATAGGCATTCCAATTAGCTATCAAGGGTTATAGCCAGTATTACAGTTAATCAGTGGTGGGATTCAAATAACTTAACAACCGGTTCTCTGCCCTAATGACCAGCTGTGTAGGCGTGGCTCAGTGGTCATGTGACTGGGTGGGTGTGCAACTCAACGTCACTCACATCGATGGGAGCTTCGCCTTAACTGTTACAATGTAATAAGGGTTAACCGGAGAGGCAGTTTCTGTAAGCAAGGCAATAAAGATTAGGCTAGAAACAATGCCAGAATGTTGCCTTCCTGCCTTCCTTACAGGATTAGACCTGTAAAGTGGGGAAAAAACAAAAGGAGATTTCTTCCAATAGCCGGTTCTCCGAACCGCTTAGAAAGTTGACAACTGGTTCTCCCAAAGACGTGCGAACTGGCTGAATCCCACCACTGCTGCTAATGCTATGTTAGGACTGAAACTAACCATTATACCAAAATACAAACAGAATCCTGCAGGTATCTGATAGGAAATGGAATGGAATCTCTTGCTAGAGTGTCTAAAATCTGCACCAGTCCAGAAGTTTTATCTATATACGTTTATCATGATCTTTAACTGGGCAAAAAGATGTATTGTACGACAATTTTTGAATCAAGATAACTCAAATGGTCTAATTTACCGAATGTATCCAAAATCCAGGACCCACGACTCCTGAGAGAATGAAACCTGGGGAAATTGGGGCTGCTTCAGTGCTGGCTGCTGCTGGTGCTGGTGCTGCAACCACATGATCTTTGTTTTCATTGTTCCATGACATTTCCCAGCCAGTCTCGCAATCCCTTGCAGTACAGGACAAGACAGAGGAAGAGAGGGGAGGGGAGGGAAGGGAAGGGGAAGGAAGATTTCCAAGGCGCCCTGCCAGATTCCCAAAAGGAACTCAATGGGGAAGCTAGCAGGAAGTCAGAAGTTGCTCCTGCTCCCACTGCTTTTTTTTGCCCAGAATGGGTCATTCTGCTTCTCTGCTTAGGTGTAGAACTATCTTGCCAATGGGGCAAAGTTTGTCTAGTAATGAATTATGTGGCACTTCCTCCATCAAACTGCTGGGAGAAAGAAGTCAGAACTAATGAAAGTTTGCTTCAAGCAGTTGTGATCATTCTTTGCAGACAAAGTTGAGCAGATCAATTTGTATTGATTTCAGTATTGGAGCAAGTTACAGGGAAATGATAATTGTCAAGTTTATATGATTGCCTTTGGCCACATGGAAGTAAATCTTGAAGATGTGGGAAGATTTGTGGAGAAACAAGAGCCATTGCTTGTTTACTTAACCCTTACCCTTCCTGGCTGATTAAGTCAGCTAGACTGGTTAAGGGAAGTGATTAACACTTTCTTCAGGCCAGCACACCTCCATTCTTGAATTTTCCATTCTCAGGTAAGGTGGTTGACAAAGTGATATCCTTATAGTTCCAGCTGCACCTAAGTGAAAACTGATTTGTGGGTCCATTTCTACAGGAGCAATATCTCCAGTGTTCAAGATATATAATTTGTTTGAAATATTTCACGCTTTGTTTTGACATTTCATACAGAGGTGGTATTCAGCCAGTTCTGACAGGTTCTGGAGAACCAGTAGCAGAAGTTTTGAGTAGTTCGGAGAACCAGCAAATAGGCTGGCCCCACCCCCACTGCCTTCCAGCTGATCTTCTTTTGTTGCCCTGAACAGGAGAAGGGAGCTGAAAAGCAGGTCAGTGGGGTGGGGAGGGAATGGGGATTTTGCAGTATCCTTCCCCTGCCATGCCCACAAAGCCACGTCCACAAATCCACGCCCATGAACTGGTAGTAAAAAAAATTGAATCCCACCACTATGACAAAGTTTGCTTTAATTAAGGTGAGGGTTAAGGTGAAGGCAATGTATTTCCTTGATAGATTCGTCTTCTGAGGCTTACATTTCCATGTTATCCATTACTTACTAATAGCTTTTTCCACCCACGCTTCTTTTACAAAATCCTGGCTGCTTCAACTCATGGGAAATATATTTAAGCATTTCTGCATTGAGCTATGTGGAAGAGAACCAGATGCTCTTTTATTATCCATTTAAACCATTTGTAAGTTGTTTTTGCTTTGCTATTTTCTTTTAGGTTTTCCCCCAGAATAGAAGCAATGAATTTTTGCATATGTAACCTGAAAATACAGCTGCTTAATATACAAGTGTTGGCAATCAAGTAATTGGTCTGTAGCAGGGGTGGTATTCACTTCCCTTCCCTATCAGTTTGCACAAGCCACCTCTGCACATGAACTCAGCCTTCTGCACATGCGCTTTTGACAAAAAAAAATGGGCCTAAATGGGATGCTGTAGAGCTGGAGCAAGTGGGCAGGGCCACCCGCAATTTCTGCTATCGGTTCAGGTGAACCGGTCCAAACCGGTAGAATACCACCTCTATTCTGTAGTTGTCTACAGCTACACCCTTGGTGCTGTTATTTTTTGCTAAAATGTTTTACCTTTTATTATCCATTCTTTTAACTTTTCCAGTTTGTAGTATTTCATTAAATTAAATAGTCAGTCTTTTGTAGAGAGCCATCAGATGCTTAAGTTAAAATCCAACTGAACTTCCAATTTTCTTAGTACACTCCACTTCTTAGCTTTTTTTGTTTGCTTTTTAATCATTTCTGATATTATGATCGTATTTATTTTATTTATTTTAATTTGAGCCAATGTTTTTCTCAATCGCTTTTATCTATGTTGCATCTTTATTATGTTCTTTGGGGTTCTCACAGAGTTTGCTCCAAAATTTTAATGTTTCACCTTTATCGGGGCAAGCATCTATGGTTGAAGTATTTCTTAGAAATGTTTTATAAAATGAATGCTGGTTTGTTGATAACTACTAATGTCAAAATTGTCATTTTATTTCACTTTGAAAAACTATAAATCATTGATTTAATTCTTCTGAGGTGTCCTTAATTGTCTTAGTTGATCTTATTATTTTTCAGCTTTCTGTCCAGATTTTTTAGATTGTTGATAGCATTTTTTATTATATTGATCTTTTTTTTCCAATCAAACTTTCCAATTTGGTGATTACCGTATTTTTCAGAGTATAAGATGCACCGGAGTATAAGACGCACCCAGGTTTTGAAGAGGCAATTAAAAAAAAAAAAAGGTAGGTAGATAGAGGGATAGAGAGGGAGAGAAAGAGAGAGAAATACAGTAGGTAGGTAGGGAAAGAAAGAGAGTAGGGAGGGAGGGAGAGGGAGGGAGGGAGAGAGAGAAATACAGTAGGTAAGTAGGGAGAGAGAGTGTGTAGATAGGTAGGTAGGTAGAGGGATAGAGAGAAATAGAGAGAGAGAGAAATACAGTAGATTAATTTAATTTATTTGAATTTATACCCCGCACCTTCTCCTAAAAAAGGACCCAGGGCGGCGGACAGGAAAATTTAAAAACAATACAAATATACAAAAATACCATTTTTTAAAATACGATTAAACCCGTACCCTGTGCTAAAATAGTGTAAAATCCCCCTAATTAAAATCTAGCTAATAACAGTCAGGAACAGGGGGGTTATGCTAGGCCCGCTTGTTGGAATAGGTGCATTTTAAGATGCTGGCGGAAGAGGCGGAGGTCTGAGATGGTGCGTAGTTCGGGGGGCAGGTCGTTCCAGAGGGTAGGGCCTGCCACAGAGAAGGCCCTTCCCCTGGGTGTCACCAACCGGCATTGCCCAGCCGACGGCACCCTGAGAAGGCCCTCTCTGTGGGAGCGGATCGGTGAAGGGATGTATGGGGCAGGAGACGGTCTCGCATGTAGCTAGGCCCCGAGCCACGGAGCGCTTTGAAGATGGTCATCAACACCTTGAAGCACACCCGAAAGGCCACAGGTAGCCAGTGCAGCTCGCGCAGGAGAGGTGTTATATGGGAATGTCTAAAGGCTCCCATGATCACCCACGCGGCTGCATTCTGGACTAACTGTAACCTTTGAGTGCACCTCAAGGGGAGCCCCATGTAGAGAGCATTACAGTAGTCAAGCCGTGATTTCACGAGTGCTTGAGTGACTGTGTGGAGGGCAGCCCAATCCAGTAAGGGGCGCAATTGGCGTATCAAGCGTACCTGATAAAACGCCCCCCTGGCCATGGCCGTCACATGATCATCCATGGACAGCCGGGAGTCCAGGAGGACACCCAAATTGCATGCCCTCTCCACAGGGGCCAGTATTTCGCACCTAATGGCCAGTGTTGGACTTACCTTGCTGAACCGGGGTGCTGGAAACCACAGCCACTCAGTCTTGGACGGGTTGAGCTTGAGTTTGTTACTACTAGATAGGTAGGGGGAGACAGAAGAGAGAGTAGGTAGATAGGTGTATAGATATAGATAGATAGATAGATAGATAGATAGATAGATAGATAGATAGATAGATAGATAGATAGATAGATGAGGGAGATAGAGAAATACAGTAGGTAGGTAGGGAGAGAGTGTAGATAGGTAGGTAGGGAGAGGGATAGAGAGACAGAAATACAGAGAGAAATACAGATATACATTCTCTCCCCACTCCTGGGGGTAGGATATTGCAAAAATCCATTCCTACCCCACTCTGGGGACAGCCGGTAATTGCTGGTAGTATTTGCTGGTTCTCTGAACTACTTCAGAACCTGCTGAATTTCACCCCTGACCCTAGAATGCTTTCTTTGTCATGTTGTCTTCTTCCTTACGGAACAGTCTTTGCCCAGAAATTCAGATTAATTTGCCCTTAACAGATTTCCAGGAAGACATGAAGATTTGGCTTTTCCCTCAAGCACTGGAGTTGGGGTATTAATGGAGCCCAGTGTGAGTTTATGTTGTGAGAAAAGATTTACAGTGCCTTTGACTTGGTTCTTTTTTACTGTTTTTAGCTGTGTATTGTGCTTCTATTCTCTGTTCACCACCCAGAATTCCACTGTCTAGAGGGGTGGCCCTTAATTAAACCAACCAACAAATCAACAAACAAATGCTTTATTACCAGTAAAACAAATGTAAAATCATGAATTGGTAGCCAAGGCATGTTCTGACAAAGCAGAAGATGAAAAGGTTCAGGCAAGCTACTGCCTTCTCTTTAACAGCTGAAGGTTAATATCTGATAGCTCATAACATCTTTGTCCTAATGCATTTATAATGATTTACTGAAACGATTCTGTGGCCAAGGAACTATAGTCATGTTCTTGTGACTGAAGTGTTCCATCCTTTGATAGCTTTAGGGATATCAAGGCTTCAGCTGATTGTTGATGATAATTTTACAAACCGTAATAAGGGTAAGGGCAATGTCATTAGTGTCAGTTGAGCTATTAATAACACCCATTGTGCCATCCCCAAATGCCATCGCCTCATGAGCGCACATTGCTATTGCCTGCTAAGGCAACATATCGTTGTGGCTGGTGGGGAAAAAAAAGTGTAATAGAAATGCATGCCTTAGACTTTACGTTTAAAAAAAATTGCTCTGGATTACATCTATTTCCTGCAGATTCCAGAATCCCCAGGGAACATGGCATTTCTGGGAGGCATCAGATTGGGGAAGGAAACCCCAGGGAATGGGAGGGGCCATGGCCCCGCCCATTGGCGGGAAAGAGAAAGAAGAAACAATAGCAAAGAGACTCAGATCTCAGAAATGAGTGGATTTTGAAACCATTACTGTAACCTGTGAAAAGGGGTGGCAGGAAAAAACAAATGATTGAATGTATGTATTTTGAAATGTGATATATATGTATCTTTTGCCAATTACTTTTTTTTCCTAATATTGAATTTGTACGAAGTATCGGAGGTGACCACCACCCTCTACATGGAAGCCACTAAAATGTTTATTTTATATCCTATTTTACCCCTTTCCCATACACATTGTAAAAGCCAATAAAATTGTTTTTCAAAAAAAAAAAAAAAGATTGGGGAAGGAAACCCTTGAAGCTGGCAAATGGCATTAATATCTCGTGTATTGAGTCTGTCTTACACACACACACACACACACACACACACGTTTTTGTATACATAAAACAAAAATCTAAACAAAGCTAAAAGGAGAGGTACAAACATTAAATGGATACAGAGGAACACAAAAGTTAGTGTATGGCTAATGAAATCTATCACAGTACAAGATACTCTTAATAGCAATAGCACTTAGGCTTATATACTGCTTCACATTGCTTTTGCAGTCCTCTCTAAGCGGTTTTCAGAGTCAGCCTATTGTCCCCAACAATCTGGGTCCTCATTTTACTCGCCTCGGAAGGATGGAAGATTGAGTCAACCTTGAGCCTGGTGAGATTTGAACTGCTCAACTGCAGCTAGCAGTCAGCTGAAGTAGCCTGCTCTCTAAACCACTGCACAACCTTGGCTCATTAAATAGTATACTAGATGCTCATTGAGACTAGTTTGAGGAATCAGAACCAGCAACTTTGTATGGTGGCAGGATAGGTAGGAGGAAGCAGGGAGATATTGGTGTGTCCTGGGTATTTATACAATAATCATGAAATGATGCTAGTATGAATGTCTCTGTAGTACAGGCATTGGAGCTGTACATGCTCTGTTATTTCTAAGTGTCCAGGGTCATGGGGGCATTGTCTCTTCGAATAAAGAATCTTCCTTTATCAGCCTTCAAGGTTACCTGAGGGGAGGACATGACATCATGCCAGAGTATAGTCTCCAGAGGTTAAGAACTTCAAGGTTAATAAAATATGTCTCGGGAGAAGCAGAGTATCTATTGATTCACTGGCAATAACGTTTGGAGTTCTGGCAAAGTCCAGTTGCCACCCTGTCCCTGGTACACACTATTTAATGAGAGTTTGGGCCTGATCTTATCCCATGCTGTGTAAAAGACCTGGGGAGTAAACCAAGTACAAGAGTTTAGTTGCTACTGCATTCTTCCATGTGGACTGAAAATCATCCCTCAAAGTTAGTGGAGTAAGGCCAAAGGGAAATAAAGATAGCTTGAGCCAGTAGTTGGGTGTGGTCACCCACACTCAGGCCTTCACTTTCATGAAGCATCCAGTTTTGGTCACCACATTTTAAAAATAATACATTGAGACTCGGGAAAGAGTGCAACGAGAGTGACAGAGACGGAGCCTGGGCTGTCTGTCAGCCCTCAGATGGCAAGTCAACAGCCCCCAAGTCTGGAGTCAGCTGAGGAAGAGGAGGAAAGGCTGAGACCAGTGCCTGATATACAGATGCGCAGAAGGCAGAGGAGAGGAGAGCAGTGGAAATCCGAGGGCTGATCCTTGGGAAGGAAGAGCCACCGCTGCTAACGAAGCTCTACCCTAGCTCTGGGGATAAAAGGCAGAGGGTGGGGATGAATAAATGTGGCAGACAACTATTCATCTTCCGACCAGACGGCCTTGTTAGCCTGCATTGAGAAAGAAACTTTTTGCCAGGGCTGCCAGCACTCCTAATTAAAGGAAGCTTTGAGTTCACTTACAATACAATACAATACAATAGCAGAGTTGGAAGGGACCTTGTAGGTCTTCTAGTCCAACCCCCTGCGTGGGCAGGAACCTTATACCATTTCAGACAAATGGCTATCTAACATCTTCTTAAAGACTTCCAGGGTTGGGGCATTCACAACTTCTGGAGGCAAGCTGTTCCAGAGGTTAATTGTTCTAACTGTCAGGAAATTTCTCCTTAGTTCTAAGTTGCTTCTCTCCTTGATTAGTTTCCACCCATTGCTTCTTGTCCTGCCCCCAGGTGCCTTGGAGAATAGTTTGACTCCCTCTTCTTTGTGGCACCCTCTGAGATATCGGAACACTGCTATCATGTCTCCCCTGGTCCTTCTCTTCATCAAACTAGACATACCCAGCTCCCGCAACCGTTCTTCATATGTTTTAGTCTCTAGTTCCCTAATCATCTTGGTTGCTCTTCTCTGCACTCTTTCCAGAGTCTCCACGTCTTTTCTACATCGTGGCGACCAAAACTGTATGCAGTATTCCAAGTGTGGCCTTACCAAGGCACTATACAGTGGCATTAACACTTCACATGATCTAGATTCTATCCCTCTGTTTATGCAGCCTAGAACTGTGTTGGCTTTTTGGCAGCTGCTGCACACTGCTGGCTCATATTTAAATGGTTGTCCACTTAAGAGGGTTTGTCATGTTTGGGGAGCTGGGTCAGAACAGCTGGAGACGAAAACATATAAAAAATAATTGTCGGAAATGTGTATGTCTAGTCTAGTGAAAAGAAGGATTAGGGATTACATGATAGCAGTGTCCCAATATTTGAGGGGCTGCCACAAAGAAGGGTTCAACCTATTTTCCAAAATGCCAGGAGACAAAGCAAGAAACAATAGATGGAAACTAACCAAGGAGAGAAGCAACCTAGAACTAATGAGAAATTTCCTAAGAGTGATTAACCAATGAAATAACTTGCCTCCAGAAGTTGTGGGTGCTTCATCACTAGAGGCATTTAAGAAGAGACTGGGCAGCCATTTATCTGGAATGATTTAGGGTTTCCTGCTTGAGCAGGGGGTTGGACTAGAAGACCTCCAAGGTCCCTTCTAACACTCTTGTTATTCTATTATAACAATAGAATGGGGTCCTCTGCGGAGAAGGGCGGGATATAAATGTAAATAAAATAAATAAATTTTGTTATTCTGAGGCCTGTCTCCAATCTCATGGTGGTATTAAAGATACATTTGCAGACTTGAAGACCAATCTTAAAAATTTAGATCGAACAAGTTGAAATGGTACGAAGTTGAGAAAGGGGCCCAAGGAAGCCCCTTTGTAGCCCCCCCCTATTAAAACTAAGTCTTGTAAAGAAGTTGTGCTATTGGCTTAGCTTTGAAAAGTTTCAGTGCTGCAGGAATGTAGAGGCTACATTTAGAGACAGTTGAGTCAAGTGGTGGATTTCAAAAATTTTTAGAACCTCTTCTGTAGGTGTGGCCTACTTTGTGGGAGTGGCTTGCCGGCCATGTGACTGGGTGGGAGTGGCTTGCCGGCCATGTGACTGAGTGGGAGTGGCTTGGCAGTCATGTAACTGGGTGGGCGTGGCCAACTTGTAAAATGTGGTGAAACTCACTTAACAACGCTCTTGCTTAGCAACCAAAATGTTGGCTCAGAAACTCTGGCATTTGAAGCACGCAAGTCTTAAAGCTGTCAAGTTACAAGACCCTTGCACCCCTAATCCTTTAGAAAAAAAACCCAGGGGTATTCAGACTTGACATCTTTAAGACTTGTGGACTTCAACTCTCAGAATTCCTCCTCTTGCTCTTCATCTTGATGATGTGCGGACAGGCGGGTGGAGAAATCTGGAACCGATTCTAAATGGCACTGTAGATTTGTGGAACTTCTTCTATACAAGAGGCTAGAACTGGCAGGAACCCACCCCTGGTTGAGTCCCTCTGTACATTTTCAGCCATATAGTCCCCATTGGGTTTAGAAATAATTTATTGGCATATATTTTCCTGTATTTTCAATTGCAGGATATAAAAAATTAATGAACAATGTATGTAAAAATTGAAACATGGACTTTTGACAATATATATATATTGGATATAAAGGTATATATATACTTATGTGTGTAGGCATGCACGAGTTAGTCTATCAAAGAAAATCCCTTCCTAAATGTCAAGCTCACTATTAAAACTAAGTCTCGTTTCTTAGGTATAATTCATTTCCTACAGGAACCTTCAGTTCTGGCCCTGAGTATCAAGTGTAATAACTGAAGTCCTAAAGCCCCCAAATTTAATGTTGTGTATTACATAAAAAATATGGTCAGCATAGGACGGAAGTGAATGTTTGTAAATGTTGTTCCAGGAGCTACATTT
Source organism: Rhabdophis nuchalis (assembly GCA_039707465.1). Lineage (NCBI taxonomy): Eukaryota > Metazoa > Chordata > Lepidosauria > Squamata > Natricidae > Rhabdophis > Rhabdophis nuchalis. Next base: position 188,981,438 of record CM077643.1, on the reverse strand, counting down.
TGAATGAAGCAAAACAGAAAGGACTTCTTAACCCTGTGACAATCATAATTGGGTAACTCCTGTGATCATGATTGCTCAGTGGCTGCAAAGCAGAAAATAAAGACTGTAAAAATGTCACATAAAGAAAAATGCAGAATGGGTTTAAAATGCCTTTAAGTAGCTGGAAGAAATATAATAAATGTTTTTCTGCAACATTGATCATACTGTATCAAAGGAAACATTAGTGTGCAGGGACTCATGATTATGTTGGTAGTAATTCTCAGAGTCAGAAATTACTAGGAGGTGTCATTCTTTATCATCTGAACTTTTATTGGTTGCTGTTATTTAAAAATGCCCCTGTATTGCTGTTCTAACTAGATTTTTTTGAATGAAAACTAGCTTCATTAGTTCATTAGTAGCAACTAAATCAGAAATTCAGATAACATTTGTATTTAAGTATGTTTCTTCTATACATATTCTAATATTTCATGAAATATCTAGGTAATCCTTGCTGATGAATGAGCATTCTGTGACCATTCAGAGTTATGACAGCTTGAAGTTGCGGCTGTTGCAGCATCCCTCTGGTCATGTGATTGCATTTCAGGTGCTTGGCAAATGGCACACATTTATATGGTTATGTGATTGTCATTTGCACACTTCAAAAATGGCTTCCAAGAAGCAAAGTCAAAAGAGAAACCAGCAGGAAATTGCCAGTCAAAGTCATATGACATCATACCCACAGTAACACTGTGAGCAATTCACTTAATGACCGTAGCTGGAACTGATGAAGTCTGGCATGTGATATTTCACTGTATGACCATGGCGCTTGGTGCAGAGTTGCCATTCCCAAATGCAGACAGTAAATGAGGACTAGCTGTACTAAAATCAGTTTATCAGTTTGTTTATAAAATATGCCTCAAAAATAAATTCTCCTCACCTCAATTTAGTCAGAGAGGCTACTGGTGCTTAATTATATACCAGAATCTCATCAGCATAAAGTTCCCTATTAAGGGATTATTTGACCAGGGCAGCGATAGAAATGTGAAAATGCACACCTACAAAGTTCAGTAAGGTGCTTTAATTGTTTCTGTTTTACTGGCTGTATTCACAGATTCTGTAAAGACACAGCCTCGTTAGCTGTTTAATGTACAAATTAATATATACACATAATATTGTCAAAATAAGTAAGCATGATCACTTTTATTAAGATAAGTAATAATGAACTCATTTGCAAAATCAGAAAACTGATATTCTGACATCTAAACCTGTGATGGCGAACCTATGGCACGCATGCAGAGGTGGCAAGCAGAGACCTCTCTGTGGGTACATGTGCCGTCGACAGCTGCACTTCTGGTTTCCGTCATGCGCATGCACATCAGCCAGCTGGTCTTCATAAGTGCCAGAGCGCCGGAAAATGGCCTGAAAATGACTCTAAAAACGGTCAAAAACCAGGCGTGCGCACCAGCCAGCGTGTCTTCAGGTTTCTGGAGCTACAGCATGCACACATGCACCTTCACGTTCTGGTTTGGGCACTCGGTACTGAAAAGGTTTGCCATCACTGCCCTAAACAGTAACTCCTTATGCACAATGGGTTTCCAGTCTTTTATAGAAGTACCATAATAAATACAATATTCCATCTGGCAAGAAGATAACTCTATCATGAGATCCTCCACCCCCACCCAAACACGCACTTTGTCTGAAAGGCTGAAACTGGCAGGATGTTTTTCTTTGGAGCCCAAACAATGGAAGTCACCACTGGCTCCTTTAAAAAAATGTTAATGTACATCAGTGGTGGGTTTCAAATTTTTTAGAACCTACTCTGTAGGTGTGGCCTATTTTGTGGCCAGTCATGTGACAGGGTGGAAGTGGCCACCTTTTAAAATGTGGTGAAACTCATTTAACAACGCTCTTGCTTAGCAACCAAAATTTTGGACTCAATTGTGATGATAAATTCTTTCTTTCTTTCTTTCTTTCTTTCTTTCTTTCTTTCTTTCTTTCTTTCTTTCTTTCTTTCCTTTCTTCATTCTTTTCCTTTCCTTTCCTTCCTATTGGGTCAATAGCAGCGGCGGGCCAGATTTACTTCCAGCTACACCGGTGGAACCTCCTCTCACCGGTTCTCTAAATTTCACCAACCGGCTCTCGCGAGTAGGTGTGAGCCTGCAGAAACCCACCACTGATGTACATGTAGTTTGTTAATAAACCAAAGCTAAGTACTGTGTTTCTCTGAAAATAAGACATGCCCTGCTAATAAGCCCAATCGGGCTTTTCAGAGCATGCGCCATAATAAGTCCTCCCTCGAAAATAAGCCCGCACCCAACTATTAAAGCGCATGCGTGAGTTCAAGAAGTTTGATAGAACTCATGAGAAGAGGGGGTTTTTAACCAGCGGCTTCCCTGGACACAATAGCGAGAAACGCGATGGAGCTTGAAAGGTAAGAGGCGTGCCTCGCTTCTCCCCCCCCCCCACCACTCCTTGTTAAAGGGACGGCGGGGAAGGGAACCAGGCAGGCTGCCTTTGCCATTGGGGCTAGGTGGGTGGTGTTGGACCCCGAGGTGTGCCTCTTACCTTTCCAGGTGTACTGCAGTCCTTGCTATTGTGTCCATGGAAGCCCCTGGTAAAAAAAAAAAAAAGAAACCCTTATCGCGACTTCAAGAAGTTTGATTGAACTCGCGAGAAGGGGTGTTTTTTACCAGTGGCTTCCCTGGACACAATAGCAAGGATGTAGTTTGAAAGGATGTAGTTCGAAAGGTAAAAGGCACACCTCGCTTCTCGCCTGCCCCAGAAAATAATAAGCCCTCCCCCTAAAATGCCAAGGCCATATTTCATGGGCCAAAAAATATAAGAGCCTGTCTTATTTTTGGGGAAACACAATAATCTGAATAATAGATGTAAATTGCAACATTTCTGCTTCTTGAAATGCATAACCTCAAGGTTCTTCTAATCCACGGGTGTCAAATTCATTGTGTCACATTGCCATCACGTGACATTTTTTCCCTTTGTGGAACTAGGGTGGGTGTGGCCTGTGTGCGACGCATCCGCCCCACAGGCCGCCAATTTGACACCCTGGTAAATCCAACCAGCCAGCTTTTTTCCCATATTCTCTTCCAGAACCTTCTAGTAATACACAATATGTAAGATGATGTTGCTCGGCTGCCAAGTTTCTACTCTACTCAACTATTTTAGCTGCTGCTCATGCAGTTCAAGAAGCTTGAAGTATACGAAAAGAATTCTGCCTTCCACAAATTGGCTGCCATTCTGCAGATTGCTGAGGTTTGGTTCCCTCACTCTGTTCTCCACATCTGAATCATACCTTCCTTGATTGCTTGGTGGCACAGTGGTTAGAATGCAGTATTGCAGGCCAACTATGCCCAAATGTCAGTAGTTCGATCCGGACTGGCTCAAGGTTGACTCAGCCTTCCATCCTTCCAAGGTCAGTAAAATAAGGACCCAGATTTTGGGGGGTAATCTGCCAACTCTGTAAACCGCTTAGAGAAGGCTGTAAAGCCCTGTAAAGCGGCATATAAGTCTAAGTGCTATTGCTATTTGTTGTGGTCTGGAATTTCCTCTTTGGCAGCTGCATTGATGGAAGTCAGCAGTTCTCCGTTCTAACTTCGATTGCTTAGTCTCCTATTAGATGTGATTTCATAGTAAACAACATTACATTGGACAGATGGCCTATGTTTACAGCAACCATATGTCCTTTGTTTCTGAAAGCTGTCCTTTAGATTTTATTTTTTTCAAAAGCTTACTTTTGTCCTTTAGTTCGGTCATTTAACTTTTGCCATTTGCCATTACTATTACACATACAAATGGTACCACTTAATGCACAGATTTCACATTCATATGAAAAATATGGAAATTGATTTGTCTTTTTAAAATAAATGTACGCGTACTATTTTGTTTCACATATTTTAAACGGAATATGCATTTTTGTACAGTTTGTCTTGGTTTTGCTCCTGCATTCTGTAAACATAAACAATTAAAATATTTTATCTTTATAAGCTTCTTTCAGATTTTCCCTCTTTTCAAATTTCTCTTTTTTTGGGGGGGGGGGGGAGAAAATATGGTCACCAGACCTATATTCCAAACTGAATATTTCAGCACATTGTTACAATTATTTGCCAGCCTCATTGTACTGATTTTTAATTCCCCTTCCCGCTTTTCATAAAGTTGTTAGGATAATGCCACAAGACTACTTAATTGAAATACTGGCGTTTATGCATATTTTTTAAAAGGGATAAACCACAGTCCATGTAGAAATAAATCGGAACCAAGGACAATGGGTTTACTAGAACATCTGCCCCTCAAATAAGGAGGAATGGTGGGGTGCATTAGGAGAGAAAGAAGAGATGGCGAAGAACAAAAAATGTGTTGTCCATCCTTGGAATGAACAAAGAAGCAAACAAACTCAGCATAATTTCCTTTTAGTATGTTATGTTCTAATTATTTTCATATTTTCAATATTAACACACTTTAAGTACTGTTTTAATAGTATTTTTACTAAATATTATAATTACAGTAACAAAAAGCTAATACAGACTTTAAAAAAGAATAAAAAGAATAGAAAATGCAGAAAAGAAAAATAGAGAAATAAAAAGCATATACAGTAATAAAAAAAAAGAAAAGAAATATACAAAGAAGATACTTCCCACTTTCAACACAAGTGTAAACAATTTATCACCCCCTCTTAAAGTGCCACAAGTTATACCTTCTTCCTATATCACATCTCTTATTTACAAACAAATCCACAAAATATTATTAGTGGAAATAATTAGCAAAATAATATTATTATTATTATTTTGTGTTACAATTGATGCTGGACAGGTTTCTGCTTGCTGATTCAAATCCCCTTAATTCCTCATTATGAAACTGGAGATTGTAAAGGTAGCATCTAGTTATTTTGAGGTGCCCAATAGTAATGTTGTTCGAGATTGGGCTATGTTAAAATGATAATGATGAGGTTGAGGATGACAATGATGATGATGACAATAAAAAAGAAATCAAAGATAATAACAATAATAATAGGTGTCTTGAGTGCAATCCCAAAATGACTGGATAACTGCTTGAACACCATCGGCGTTGACAGATCTACCACCAGTCAATTGCAGAAGGCAGCTTTACTTGGAAGAGATTTCATCCTGCAACAATATCTGTAAGACTGTCAGACATCAAATCTGCCTATCCAAGGTCCTTGTGAAGAACTCAGTAGTTGGATAAAAATGCCAAATCCATTTGACTGTGTGCAATGAACCACAATAATAACATTTTGCTTTTATTCTGTGAGTTCCAGAATAGGTGTATCTGTCTCCTTTTCCTTTAAATCCAGAAAAATAGCAAAAAGAGCATGTCTAACTAAAGAACCGTGATGGCGCAGTGGTTAGAGTGCAGCACTGCAGGCTACTTCTGCTGACTCCTTCCATTGCGTATCCTAGCTTCTTCCCATAAACAAACCTTTTAATCAATGAATCCTAAAATCAATCGTTCATTTTCATCAATTTCCAGCAAAAAGCCTCCAAAGGGTTTCCAGGCTTTTGTAAAAGAAGTTGCAATTCCCTCCTTAACCAAACAAGTCAATTTGGCCATTTCTGCAAACTCAGCCATCTTCACAATCTATTTCTCCATTATTGGTGTTTCTATTTTCTTCCATCTTTGTGTACATAATAGCTTCACCACAGTTATTCCAAATATAAAACCAATCACCTTTTCACCTTTTCACAAGTTTATCATGCATGCAGTGGTGTATTAACCATTAAGCAGACTAAGCATGTGCTTAGGGCACCAGGCCCAAAGGGGACACCACAAAGTTGAGAAACAAAGAAAAACAATGAAGATTTGTACAGTATGCACAAAAGAAGGGCACCAAGATTTATCAGTGCTTAGGGCACCAGTGAGCCTTAATCCGCAACTACATGCATGATCAAATGTCCCTTCAGGTTTTTCACATTTTCAAGAGTGATGAGAACGATCCTTATACATCTTGGCAGAAAGCCAAAAGGCTTCTGCTACCTAGTTGGCATTTGCCATCTCTTGCTCCTACTGCCAATCAAGCATGACCACCCTTGGCCCTGCACGAGGCAGCTGCAGGCCACGCAAGACTTTCTTCCCCAAGTTGAGCATGGCCATTTCCTTATGAAAATGGCAAAAGTCAAGTGGGATGGCAGAGCACAGGGTGGCAGGAGCCTCAGAGTGAAGATGGTGAGGGCAGCTGGGCCTCGCCTGGGATGAGTTGATTGCAGCTTCCTGGAGCAGCTGAGCTTTGCAGTATGCTATTGGGCTGGGCTTTTCACTGTAAAAGGGCCTGGGCTACACAGCGACTCAAGAACTTCTAAATTCAGCAGAATGGATTTTTATCCATTTTCAGCAAAAAGACTGTAAAAGGTTTTCAGTCTTTTAAAAAAGTAAAAATAGTTCCCTCCTTAATCAAACAAAGTGACTCCCAGAGCCATGGTGAGTCAAGAAGTCTCTTATTTATCTCTCCCTCCCTCTCTCTCTCTCTCTCTCCCTCTCCCACTCTCTCTCTGTGTTAAGATTTTAAAGAAAACCACTCCTAACCAAGTCAATTCCCAAATTGTCTCCAAATAGGCAGCTATTTCCATCTATCTTGTAAATAAACAATTTGTCTTCCAAAAGTGATTATTTCTAAAGCAGTGGTGGGATTCAAATTTTTTTACTACCAGTTCTGTGGATGTGGCGTGGCTTGGTGGGCATGGCAGGGGAAGGATACTATAAAATCTCATTATGATGATGATGATGATGATGATGATGATGATGATGATGATGATGATGATGATGACTTTTATACTGCCCTATCTCCCAAAAGGGACTCGGGGCGGTGCACAGAAAGAATAAAAAGTAGTAGATACAACGATAATATAAAAGTTAAAAATACATTAAATACAATGGGTCTGTGCTAAAACCTATACTTAAAAACAATTAAAATTATTATAATTGGAACTATCATAAAAGCTAAGCTAGGCCAGCAACATGGAATAGGTGTGTTTTTAAAGTTCGACGGAAGAGGAGAAGGTCCGTGATGGTGCGAAGGTCAGGGGGGAGGTCGTTCCAGAGGGCAGGACCTGCCACAGAGAAGGCTCTCCTCCTGGGGGTCGACAGCTGGCATTGTCCGGCAGACGGTACCCTGAGGAGGCCCTCTCTGTGGGAGCGGACAGGTAGAAGGGAGGTATGTGGTAGGAGGCGGTCCCGCAAATAACCAGGTCCCGAGCCATGGAGCGCTTTGAAGATAGTTACTAGCAACTTGAAGCGCACCCGGAGGGCCACAGGCAGCCAGTGCAGCTCGCACAGGAGAGGTGTTACATGGGAGTATCTAGAAACTCCCATAATCCCCTGCGCGGCCGCATTCTGTACTAGCTGGAGCCTCCGGGTGCACCTCAAGGGGAGCCCCATGTAGAGAGCATTACAGTAGTCCAGTCGGGAGATGACGAGGGCTTGAGTGACTGTGCGTAGGGCATCACGATCTAGAAAGGGACGCAACTGGCGTATCAGGTAGACCTGATAGAAAGCCCCCCTGGCCACGGCTGTCACATGGTCATCCAAGGACAGCCGAGAATCCAGGAGGACACCCAAGTTGGGAACCCTTTCTGCGGGGGCTAATGACTCGCCCCCGATAGCCAGAGATGGAGCCAGCTGGCTATATCATGACGCCGGAAACCACAGCCACTCGGTCTTGGATGGGTTGAGTCGAAGCTTGTTACTCCCCATCCAGGCCCGCATGACCTCCAAACACCGGGACATCACTTTGACGGCATCGTTGGGGTGGTCAGGGGTAGAAATGTACAGCTGAGTATTATCAGCGTACTGATGGAATTCTACCCCCAAACCACGGATGATCTCACCCAGCGGCTTCATATAGGTGTTAAACAGGAGGGGCGAGAGGACTGACCCCTGAGGCACTCCACATGTAAGGGGCCTTGAGGTCGACCTCTGCCCCCTTGCCAACATGAATTGCGACCGGCTGGAGAGGTAGGAAGAGAACCACCACAGAATGGTGCCTCCCAATCCCAACCCCTCCAGCTGGTGCAATAAGATACCATGGTCGATGGTATCAAAAGCTGCTGAGAAGTCTAATAGGACCAGGATAGAGGAATGACCTCTATCCCGAGCCCTCCAGAGATCAACGTGACCAATGCCGTCTCTGTGCTGTACCCAGGTCGGAAGCCGGACTGGCGCGGGTCTAGATAGTTTCCTCCAGGTGTTGGGGGAATTGTCGGGCCACCACACTCTCAACAACCTTCGCCAAGAAGGGAAGGTTGGAGACCGGACGATAATTTACTAACATCACTGGGTCCAGGGTAGGCTTTTTGAGGAGGGGTCTCATCACCGCCTCTTTCAAGACAGCTGGAAAAGACCCCTCACTCAATGAAGCATTCATTATTTCCTGGAGCCAGCCTTGTGTCACCTCCCGGGAGGCCAGTAGAAGCCAGGAGGGACATGGGTCCAATAAACACGTGGTAGCATTCAACCTCCCCAGCACCCTGTCCATGTCATCTGGAGTAACAAGGTCAAACTCTTCCCATAAAACAGTCTCAGGACCTGCCTCCGCCCACCCGCCAGGACTAACCTCATTGGAGGCCAGTTCGTCCCGGATCTGAGCGATTTTATCCTGCAGATAACATCCAAATTCCTCTGCACGACCCTGCAGCAGAGCTTCCCGCGGCCTCTGTTGAAGGAGGGAGCGGGTCACTCTGAACAGGGCGGCAGGGCGGTTATCTGTGGATGCGATAAGAGTGGAGAGATACGTACGTTTCGCCGCTCTTATCGCCACAAGGTAGGTGATAATAAGACCTTACTCGTGTTCGGTCAGATTCGGACCGAGTGGACCTCCAAATGCTCTCTAGGCATCTCTTTCGGCGCTTCATCGCCCTCAGCTCCTCAGAGAACCAAGGAGCTAAAGTAGATCGGTGCCGAGTGAGAGGCCGCAAGGGCACGACCCGATCCAGGGCCCCCATGGCCGCATTATTCCAGGTGGCCACTAGGTCCTCAGTCGAGTCGCGGGTCAGGGTCTCAGGTATTGGCCCAAGCTCCGTCTGGAACCTCTCAGGGTCCATCAGGCGCGTAGGGCGGAACCATCTCATTATATCTGGTTCTGCCTCCCCACAGTGAGGTGTAGCGGTTGGGAATTCAAGCCGAAGGAGAGAATGATCTGTCCATGACAGGGTGTAATGACTAGTTCCCCTACTCCGAGATCATTCATCCACTGGCCGGAGACAAAAACTAAGTTTAGCTTGTGTCCACCGGTGTGAGTGGGGTCGTGAATTAGTTGGGTCAGGTCCATGGCTGTCATGGAAGCCATGAACTCCCGGGCTGCCTCAGATGATTTTCCTATCGATGGCAGGATGAAATCCCCCATGACTAAAAGCCTGGGGGTAACAACCGCCACCTCAGCTATCACATCAAGAAGCTCGGTCAGGGCCGCTGATACGCAGCGAGGAGCCAGGTACAGGATCAGCAAGCCCAACTGCCTCCCAGGACCCCACTTCACACACAGGGACTCACAGCCAGCAGTCTGCTGCACTGCGGTCTCCCTTGGATCAAGACTATCCCTTATAATAACCGCCACCCCCCCAACCCTGACCCTGGGCCCGTGACTGATGGAATGCCCGGTAACCTGGCGGGCACATTTCTACGAGGGGTATTCCCCCCCTCTTGGCCCAACCAGGTCTCCGTGATTCCCACCAGGTCCGGCTCCCCCTACAATACCAAATCATGGACGAGGGGGGCTTTGTTGACCACGGACCTGGTGTTACATAACATCAGCCTAGGGCCCAGGACCTGTGACCCCGAACCCCCTGGAATGTGAGAAGAGCCCTGGGGACCGGAGGGCGCAACCGCTAGCAGACAGCAGGTGCGCCCTCCCATAACCTGATATGATCCCCAGATCATGCCATACCTACATCTCCCCCACACTGTCCTCATGGTATGGCCCTCCACCCCACTCCTGGGAGAAGGATACTGTAAAATCCCCATTCCCTCCCCACCCCACTAACCTGCTTTCCAGTTCTGTTCTCCTGTGCAGGGCAACAGAAGAAGACCCAGCTGATCAGCTAGGACTCCGATCAGCTGTGGCTCAGGAGGCAGCAAATAGATGGGGGCGGGGGCAGCCAGAGGTGGTATTTGCTGGTTCTCCGAACTACTCAAAATTTCTGCTACCGGTTCGCTAGAACCAGTCAGAACTGGCTGAATACCATCTCAGTTATAAAGGAACTTGAATTATGGTCAGCAACATGCTAGGCAAGTCTATCTCAGAAGAAATGTACTTTGTCGCTTGGTAAATAAAGCAACTCAATCAAGACACACCAAATGCTGTTTTGAAAGTAAGCTGGGAGCAATTGTGGTTTCAACCACCTTGCAAAGAAACATATTGCAAAGAAACACCTTGCAAAGAAACATTAGTAATTATTCATTAATTAATAGGAACTACTGGCAACATAATCTTACCTAAATTAATTGAAAAGAAAATAAGTTTGATTTCAGTGGGGCTACCACTGAAGCAAATGAACTTCTGATTGCAGCCTGAAATTTTCAGCATAGAAGCTTCTCTCACTCCTGTGCCCATCCCAAATAATAAGCAGCTCTGTCTGTGTAGTCTAAAAATCCACTGGATGGCACTGTTGCATTCATCTGATAGCAGCGCTAGTCCAAATTCCTTGACAAGGATGGTTTGGGAACCGGCAATGCAGTAAACTATGTAAAGGATATTTGCCAGTATTTGGCTCACAAGTTCTGCCTCATACATAATTCTTGCAGTTGGAATAGAGGTTGAACTTGCAGTATATTTGGGATTTAGATAGTTCAGCTTGTGCATCTCGCCTCCATAGTAATTCACTGAAATAAGCATAGCTTACTCCCAGGTGAAAAGGTACCTGATTGCAAAGGTTCTGTACAGGCTTGTTAAAAAAAGCACATACTCTTTATCAAGGTTTGTTCCGATATGTACTTACATTACAGACCAAGCACAGTTGAGTTTCAACTCCCAGAAATCCCAATAGGAATTTATGGGGAATTTATAGACAATAGGCAGGCTGTTGACTCTGATGTCTGAAAAATTAGTAGTCTTGTGGGCTGAAGATGCTCAAAAAGAATGTGTCCCTTCGGTAGCCATGAGTCTCAAAAAGATTTCTTTAAAAGAGACCCACATACTTTTCCCAGTATTCACGAAAACACTCTCAAATCTGAAAATTAATGTTAGAACTGAGCTACATGCTGTTCTCAGAAGGAATTTAGGGGTTGACCAGGTAGTCTTCACTATGAGGAGGCAGTCCCAGAATACACTTCAGGAAAACTTAATGATCAGCAAAGGCAGGTGTGCCCAGCCAGGATTTGAAGACATCCTAGAACAAGAGTCTCCAACCTTGGCAACTTTAAGACTTGTGAACTTCAACTCCCAGAATTCCTGAGAATTCTAGGAATTGAATTCCACAAGTCTTAAAGTTGCCAAGGTTGGAGACTCCTGTTCTAGGATGTGATGAAATATCAACCATCACACTACAGGATCAGAAACCCTTTGTATTGTAGCCTTCATGAACACTGGGATCAAGAACATTTTCACAGGAAGCATTTGTCATTAGAATCATTTGCCTTCTTGGGTCTTGGCTGGGATTTGGAAAGGGATGGAGAAACGGTTATGGTCCAATACATTGGAAGGTCAGGAAAAAGCTCCCTTACGATACATTCAGATAAGCAGCCTTTTGGTCTCCCTGTTTCTCTGGATCTGATTAGAAACATGGCCAAAATGGGCTATTTAAAAAAAACTTGTTTGGGGCTTATGGTCATGAGGAAAAAGTTGTGAAGAATGAAAGTTGGATATGGTGGAGGATTGTTGGGATATATTCCTGCCAGAAAATATTGCCTTCTTAATCCAGAATGGGACAACTCGCTGGAACCAACTCACCATGGCCAACTCACCATGGCCAATTCACCATGGCCAACTAGCCACAGCCGACTTGCTGCAAGGCAACATGCCATGGAATAATTCCATAATTTTATTTAATTATTTAAAATAATTTTAAAAATATTTTAATTTGGATCATTCACATTCCATTGTGTCCCTCCTTTCACATCCTTTCCTTAATGATTCTATTTCACCATTTCTTTGATATTATGTAACTTTTGTCCCATGGTAAGTTATCCCAAGGCAAGTTGGCTGTGCCAAATTATCCTGTGGTGAGTTGGCTGCATTGAGTTGGTTTTGGCGAGTTCTCTCTATGCCCTGAGAAAAAGAGCCAGTGGAGAGGAAAAGAAGGACTTACTTCTCCCTCCTCCCTGCAATTTCTCATCTCCAAGCTGTGAATGTGTGGGCTTCTTCAGTGAAGTCAGTAACAAAAGACTTAACTGAAGAATTCTTTAGCAAGTTGGAAGTTGGTATCTCCTCTTCCCATGAATTGCTCAGTTCAGGAAAACAATGGGAATATATAAAAGAAACTAGTCTTAGTGGCAAGCCACTGGACATTTAATACTCTGACACAGTGGTGGGGTTCAGCCAGTTCGCACCTATTCTGGAGAACCGGTTGTTAAATTTCTAAGCAGTTCAGAGAACTGGTTGTTGGAAGAAATCCTATTTTGTTTTCTCCCACTTTACAGGGCTAATCCTGTAAGGAAGGCAGGAAGGAAACATTCTGGTGTTCTTTCTAGCCTAATCTTTCTAGCCTTTCTTACAGAAACTGCGTCTCGGGTTAACCCTTATTACATTGTAACAGCTAAGGCGAAGCGTCTATCGACTTGAGCGATGTTGAGTTGACCATGCCCACATGGTCACATGCCCACTGAGCCCCACCTACCCAGCTCGTCATTAGAGAACCGGTTGTTAAATTATTTGAATCCCACCACTGCTCTGAGGGATTCATTTCATACCAATTCATTTCAAAACAACAGCACCTTCTTTCAGGGTTCCAAGTAACACTCCTAACTCCAAGGCTTGAGTTTCCTCAAAGTTCCATTTTATTAGAGATGTCATATTGAAACTGAAAGTTTCCAGGTTTTCCCCACCCAAATCAAGAGTTCAAGTCCCTGCCCAGCACCCACATGCCCATCACACGGTCCAGTCAGGTACCATCCAAAACTGGAGGTGCCTCCCAGTCACCTCATCACAGCTGCAGGGCCAGATGACCTTGACTTTCTGAGAAAGAATGTTGTTATGGCTACATATCACCCATACTCTGTATAATCTCCCCTCCCATTTTGCCACAGTAGACAATGTGGCAGGCCTGAAGTCCAAAAGGTAAAAGATGGGCTGATACTTTATCTAGTTAGCCTACAGTCATATACCCAAAAAGCCTCTTAAAATGAATGTAGTTTAAAGACCTGTGCTATAAATCAAATTTACTATACCAGATAAACAGGAAAAAGGTGATTGTAAGGATATGTTCCCATTGCAAATCTCCAAGGTTTACAGTAATAATCCAATGGATTTTTTTTGGCACTCTGCTACTGGGATCGTTGCAAAGCTATAAACTGCATAGTAAAGTGGGTCTTCTAAAATTCCGCATACATTTTTAAATGATTGCTATATTCAGGGCATTGTATACCACATAATTTCTTGCAAAGAAAATAGTAAGAATTGGAATTGTTTTGAATACTCCTGCATTGCATAAAAACCAAGGTACATTCCATTGGTTTGGTTTTGTTATTTTCCTCAGCAACTCAATGTAATCTTGGTTCTTGTAATGCATTTTTAAATACAGAGGGAAGAAGAATAAAAACTGTTGCCCTGAAACGGCTTCAAATAAGCAAAGAGTGGCTAATCTGTTTCCACATTTAGAACGCATTGCAAATGTCTCTATTCCTTTCTCTGCCATCACACTTTTTGTTTGACTTATTTTAGGAATTTAAGGATGCTAGTCCTGTTTTTGAAGGATTCTTGGCCTGGGCTTTAGGCTGTGGGAATTTACTCTCTGCTTCTGTAAAACATCACAGGGCTCCATAGCTTGCTGTCCATAAGATGCTTTGATCCAAATTTGCAGTCATTGTTTCCACATTTCGGGGCTGGAAGGGACATCAAAGAAACGGGCGGACTGAATTTAGTGGATGCCAGAACAGTACAATAACGCTCAGAGGATACAAGCAAATCCCTCAAGCAAGAAGGGTTGCCAAGTCTCGCAAGTAATAAAAGCACCAAAATGACAGTGTATCTTTGACAAATGCATAATGCAATGAATGTCAAGGGAAGGAACACGCTTGCTGCAAAGTTGGGAGGAGGGAAGAGAGCGATTGGGAACAATTGGTGGTATTTCGCACATTTCCTCCATGTACTTTCACACAGAAAGGAAAGGAGATAATGCAGATGAACGTGGGGACTATTGGAGACAAGAAGAAACCTTCTAGCTTCCTACCATCACCACCACTGGTTCTGTGTTTGTCTCAAACTTTGTAACAAGAAACAAAACATGATTTAAAAAAAATTACTTATGGCTAAGAATTTTTTTTTAACAGCCGTAAACTAGTTCTCCGCCCCTACCGCTTTTCCTATTTGTATTTTTGTCACGGTCGGATTTAATGTCCATATGGCACTTGTACAAACTGCTATGTTTCTCAGTGGATGCTACTTGAACCTGTCCTATGAATTTGAAGAAGAGCATTGAATGAATCCCAGGTAGAGATACCCACTGCCTCTCCCAGAGCACTAGCGCACTGTTTTTCATTCTAAAATGGAAAGATACAAACATCTCACAGAGCCGCAGTGGCGCGCTAGTTAGAATGCAGTACTGCACAGTGGTGGGATTCAAATAATTTAACAACCTGTTCTCTGGCCCAATGATTTCTTCCAACAACCAGTTCACCAAACTGCTCAGAAAGTTAACAACCGGTTCTCCTGAAGTGGTGCAAACTGGCCGAATCCCACCACTGGTGCTGCAGGCTATTTCTGCTGACTTCCAGCTGCCTGCAATTTGGAAGTTTGTGTCTCACCGGCTTGAGACTGACTCAGCCTTCCGAGGTGGGGAAAATGAGGACCCAAATTGTTGGGGGAAACATGCTGACTCTGTAAACCGCTTAGAGAGGGCTGTAAAAGCACTGTGAAGCGGTACATAACTCTATTGCTATTCCTATCCCATCCCTCACAAATATTTTTAATTCTCTCTTTGTCTGATCTGTCCACACAGCTTTACCAATTTGTCTATTGCTGTGTTCTGGATGAATTAGGTCATCTTCTTAGATATTATATTACCAGAGAATGGAAGTCAAAGGTTAATGATACAGGCAGCGCAAAAAAAAATATAGATATACAAAATCTCACCCGTCTGCTTGCCACTCTGTTGCTAATTATACATTTTTAAAGCAAAACCAGTGGTGGGATTCAAATTTTTTTATTACCGGTTCTATGGGGGTGGCTTGGTGGGCGTGGTGTGATTTCGAGGACATGGCTTGATGGGCATGGCAGGGGAAGGATACTGTAAAATCTCCATTCCCTCCCCACTCCAGGAGAAGGTTACTGCAAAATTCCCATTTCCTCCCGATCAGCTGGGACTCAGGAGGCAGCAAATAGATGGGAGCAGGGCCAGTCAGAGGTGGTATTTACCAGTTCTCTGAACTACTCAAAATTTCCTCTACCGGTTCTCCAGAACTGATCAGAACCTGCTGAATACCACCTCTGGGCAAAACCGTATGAATTCAAATAACCAAATAATGGGAGGGAAGCTCCTGGTTGTGATTATTTTCTGTTTACTTTAGGGAAGGATAGGGAGTATCTCAGAAACCAAAACATATGATGATGACATGTTCTAATATAAATGTAGTTTGCACTTGCCCCATTATAATCTTTCTTCCATTATATTCTGGACTGTGAAGTAGCAGGAGATGGCTTTTTAAAAGAAGCAAGTATAAGGATTGTAATAAATCACAGAGTCGCTAAGAAAATTGCATGCTGTTTTGATTTAGGCATATGGTATTGACAGAACCCATCGCAAAAGTAAAAAGTAATTTCACTTGAACAGATCGTTGATGGACTTTGTGTACATTTAAGCATCTAATAAAGAATTTATATTGTGGTTAATTAATAATAGACAGATGATAGCGAAAAAATTGTCTTGGGAGAGGTTGTCATATCTTTAAACTAAACATTCAGGCTAAAGTTTTGTTTTGTTTTTAAAAAATCACAGGGTTGGACAAAGGGAATAGAATAAATGAAATTACATTTTAAAAAGACTTTTGATAGATGGTTAGTATCCATCCTCTTCTCTCCAGCAGCATCTGGAGGTGGAATGACAAAAGCAGGGTTCTGGTGCGATGTTGAAAGCCCCACTCTTGTATTCATGACACGACACACAAGTATGAAAGGGGTGAGTTTATGAATTTATACCACCTTTCTGCTTTCAATCATTTTGACCAAGGCAGCAAGCTTCTGTGGGGCCCCCAAGCTTCCCTTGCTCAACCCTTTCCCATGTTCTCCTTGGTAAGCCCTCTTCTGCTCCCTTCCTTTCCTTCTCCTCTTGCCTCAGATGCCATATTACCATGACTGCATCCTTTTTATTTAGGCAAACACATCCCTTATATGCATTTTGGGAACCACAGTTGAAGCCACCTCTGAATCAAAGCATGGCTACTCCCCACCTCCAATTACATTCAAAATTGCACTCTTCTCCACCCCTGAGGACCATTCCCTAGTCTTCTTCCTCCTAGTCCTCAAAATGGCATCTGAAACATCCTCCTTGAGGGCCTGCAAGTCTCTCTGCCCCACTTCACTGTGGTTTGAAAGATTCCTTTTTAAAAACAGAAACAAAATAAGTGTGCATGGGGGGAGGAGCAAATTGGAAAGCAAGCTGACACCCTCTGCGCAGGCACATGCCACGCCGGAGCATGTGCGCTGCCCCCCCTGTCGACGGTGTCCCGCTTTGGGACTTTGAAAATCTGGTCACCTTATTCATGATGCTCTTCCGCAAATGCTTGTATTAGTTCGCAGGTCATTTTAGCTCCTTTAATCTATGCTTCTATGTCTAAAACAAGTGCCTATAGCTGTAATTCTTGCAGCCACTCAAATCCTAAAATCCTCTTACGCTTAGCCAAGCTTGAGTGCAACCGGATCCATAAAGATCTCAGAGTTTCCTGCATGGAGCAGACTCCCTAGGTCCTCCATCATTAAGATGTGATCACCAGACATCAACAACTGTCTGCATCAGCCAAGTTACAACTTCTTTTTGCATTATCATTCCTTACATTTCTTACAATCTATCATCGTTTCATCTTTCTCCACAAACAGCATCTGCTTGGAGCTGAAAGGATGTTCATTTGTCTTTCTGTTGTACTATGAGTCAGTTCCTTCAGCTCGTCTTTGCTATAAAACAATAACTTACAATGGATTGTAGGAAGACCTTGGAATGCTAGGAGTTTAATGCTGTTTGAATGCAGATATCAGATTTCATACTTCGATCTTGTGGATCAGAATATATGGTACAAAATTACATCTTTTACAGGAAGAAGTGGAACTTGGAAATTTATTTCAGATTGCTTGAAAATTCTCATAAAAAAGACAAATTGAAATATTAAAAATACATAGGGAATATCCACTACTGCAGATCATATACAGATGCCGCATAATTCTTTCATCTATCCCAAGCACGAAACATGCATAATCCTTTTATGACTAGGCAGATTTTTGAGAAGGAACAGTTGCTCTAATGCAGTGATGGTTAACCGTTTTGGTGCCCGAGTGCCCAAAGAACATCCATTTGTGCACAAATGCATGCATGCATGCCTCAATTCCAAAATGCAACGTAAGTGCCCCACCCCGACGCATATGTGTGTGTTCCCTGTGCATGCGCCCCTCCATTTTGTCTTCCAGGTTGGTGCAGGAGGCTTTTCAGACCCAAACCGGGGTGCACAGTTTCTCCCCAGCACGCCCAGGCTTTCTCCTCCCTTCCTGCCATGGAGAGGAACTTGCGGAGGATGGAACCTGTGGAGATCAGGCACGGGTAGCAGGAATGCAGGAGAAAGTTAAGGTGCACTGGGGGGGGGGGGGAGAAAGCTATGGCGCGCTGGGGGGAAACTGTGGAGATCTGGGAAGGCCCTGTGCCCACGCATGAGACCCAAAGACCAGCTAGTCAGCTGGAGGTGTGCGCATGCGCAGTGGAGCTGAACTGGGGTGATGGCTGGCATGCCCGCACAGAGGGCTCTGCATGCCACCTGTGGCACCCATGCCATAGGTTCACCATCACAGCTCTAATGCAATGTTGATAATCCTGTACGTTTCAGACCAACCAATTAGATTTCTGGTAAATAATTGGTCTTGGCAACCATTTTGTGAATAGATGAGCATCCATTTTGAACAAAGGATCTGTGAAATGCTCATGGACCTGCTACTTTAACAAGAAAGAGCAAGCTACAATAATCAAGAAAATCCCTGAATGTGAAGATGAAAATTAATACCAGATGATCTATACTGCAGGTAACCCAGATAGATAGAAATAATATTCTTAGTGCTATTGTAGAATGCTCAGGCAACCTGATGATAAGGAGACCTGGCAAGATTTTAACCCTGTATAAAAGGTTAACTATCTGAGCAAATTAAAAAAGAAAAGAGGCTAGCTAGCATAAACATGTAGGTGAACATTGTCTTTATTTTCTGAATAGAAATACCACGTCAAATCTTTGAAGTCTGGCCCTTCACCACTCTGAAGTATCTAACTGGTTCGAAATACTACCTAAAAAATTGCCTACTATAGCTGAAGCCTATGGGAACTATTTGTTTCACATGAAAGCTCAGAAGTGTATTGTAAAAATGAATTTGCTAAAGACCCACACCCATATATATCAGAGGTGGCATTCAGCAGGTTCAGAACAGTTCTGGAGAACCAGTAGCAGAAATTTTGAGTAGTTCAGAGAACTGGTAAATACCACCTCTGACTGGCCCCACCCCCATCTATTCTCTGCCTGCCGAGTCCCAGCTGATTGGGAGGAAATGGGGAATTTGCAGTAACCTTCCCCTGGAGTGGGGAGGGAATGGAGATTTTATAGTATCCTTCCCCAGCCACACCCACCAAGCAACGCCCACCAAGCCACACCCATAGAACCATAGCAAAAAGTTTTGATTTCCACCACTGATACAGTATATACCATACATGTGTATTAGAATATCAATCTCAAAATCCAAGCTTTTACATGCTAATCAATTAACTGAATAAAAGAGGTTGCATAACTAGGTACCATTTCAGAGACTTACTTATGGAAATACATCCTTATATACTGATGTTAAATCACTGTGATATTTCATAAACATTTATATCAGAGAAGTGACTTAACTAAGCACATAGTATCATAATTTCTGTACCAGCCTGGCCACCTCCAAAATATTGGCTGGTGGCAAGTCATTTCTTTTGTCCTGGGTTATAGTATTAAAATTCAGTTTTCTTAACTTACCCAGGTTTTTCTGATTTTAACAGAATTACATTAATTTGGAGGTACCAAATTTTTCCTCTAACAGAATAAATTGGATTGGCGTGAATCTATTCAACTAACTAATGAGCTTTGTATAGCTAATGCTCATTTTAAGAGTGAACTCTCAATAAAACATGACATTTCTTTATAGCAATGACAAAGCTCCCAAGCAGAAATGTGATAGAAAACTCAATTGAAGTCATGGTTGATAGCAAAAACTTTTTTGGATGGAAATTACAGACAATGTACATAACTTGAAAAGTTTCCCCATGTGAATCAACTGTGAATGTAACAGCCAATTACACGCTTAAGTAAAAGAGTTTCAATTAGCCTTATTAACGTAGCTCATAACAGTTGGCTCTAACAGTAAATTCGAGTGGATAGTGTTGAGAGGGCAGGAGATAAAATGAATAAGATTTGATATACAGAGAAGTAGAAAATAATGTTTAAAAAAGAAACAAAGGAACAAACTGAACCAAACACAAAATAAAATAAACCCTCTCAATAAATCTCAAATAAAAGGCAATTGAGATTTTAATATGTCTGATGGACAGGTCAAACTAGAGCATGTTTGAAAGTCCATCAAGGAAAAATTGAAAAATTGGGTGTGATGGTGTGTAGGAATATAGGCCTGGTCTTAGGAATAGAAAAAAAATATTTGGCCCTGAGGAACAGGAAAGCATGAGAAAGAAACTCCAAATTAACTCTCTTGATTTTGTTTGATATAGCAATAGCACTTAGATTTATATACCACTTCACAGTACTTTAAACCCCATTCTAAGTGGTATACAGCCAGGCTATTGCCCGCAACAATCTGGGTCCTCATTGGTCTTCATGGTCATGTGGCCAGCATGACTAAACGCCGAAGGCGCACAGAAGGCTGTTACCTTCCGACCCAAGATGGTTCCTATTTTTCTACTTGCATTTTTACATGCTTTCGAACTGCTAGGTTGGCAGAAGCTGGGACAAGTAACGAGAGCTCACTCCGTTACATGGCACTAGGGATTCGAACCACCAAATTGCCAACCTTTCTGATCGACAAGATCAGTGTCTTAGTCACTGAGCCACCACGTCTCTTTTAAGTACTATGTCTCAAGTGCCTTATGGAACACAAGAAAACCTGTAATTCTGATAAATGTAAGTATTTAGCTATCATATATGTTTATCCTAGGACCTAGAAGATTATTCACTGACTTCAGTCGGACTTTTTGTGTAACTATGACTTTTAGCCACATCAGTTTCTGGGACATAAGTAAATTCACATTGAAAAGCATTATCATGTAGAGGTGAAACTCAAAAAATTAGAATATCATGCAAAAGTTCATTTATTTCAGTAATGCAACTTAAAAGGTGAAACTAATATATGAGATAAGACTCATTCCATGCAAAGCAAGATAGTTCAAGCCATAATCATCACAATTATGACGAATCACGGCTTGAACTATCTTGCTTTGCATGTAATGAGTCTTATCTCATATATTAGTTTCACCTTTTAAGTTCATTACTGAAATAAATGAACTTTTGCACAATATTCTAATTTTTCAAGTTTCACCTGTATTTGTCTGACTTTTTCAGGACTTAACATTTTTCTCTCTCTTCAGTATTCCTATAGATTTCAACTAAAATGTTTTTCACAGAAAGTTTGGAGGACTCATCTTAAAATAATCTGGAATATTATTTCCCCGTTACTCTTTATTGTTTTTTTTCTTCAAACTCTAGATAGTAAAAGAGTCTTTAGGCAACTAACCCAATTTACCTTCACAGCATATGCAATACTAATCTTGTTTGGAAATCACTGAATTCTTATATACAGAGATGACTTTTATGATGCAAAAAATATTCAGCTTATAAAAGCTTTTTGTGGGTTGATAAAATAATTTTATAAGGCTGTCAATCAGTGGCACTTTTACCTTATTTGCTATTGTATCCTTTTTAATGATCATTAAAATTCGCCCAACAAGAAAGAATAAAAAAGCTAGTTCTGTTGAGAAAGTATTATTTGTCCAGAATAGTTTATCTTCTACTCATCTTACTATTATTTTTATATTTTATTCTAAGAAAAAAAGCATTTTATTTATTTGTTTAAAACAAACATATCATTTCAAAATGTACATTACTGTAATTGGTGGATAAAAGTATTATACAATTAATGTGGATAAATCAATGTACAAGTAGGTCTATACAATCAATTAGTACAAAGTTAGTAAAATTTAATTAAATATAGACTTTGGAAACCATACCTTAAATGTTTGTATTTGTTTCGCTGCATAATGTTTGGCCTACGTGAAAGCCATTTTTGTTTAAATTTAATTAAACTAATACTGTTAGTTTCACCACTGCTGTGTATTCTCCAAGTTTACATTCCCAAGCATCACTAATATATGCTTTTTCCCAGGTTGTGGAAAGTTTGTCCCCATAGCCATAAGCGTGTATCTTAGTTGAAAAACAAAATCCATTTTGTAACCCTTTGTAGAAAATTCAACATGCTAGAGCTGGCCCTTATAGTATTTCCCTCCTAGCTTCAGTATAAATTAAGAAATACAGATAGGATTTTGAAAAATGTCATTGTGAATGGGGAGCAAAAATACGAAATCTTGTCACCTTGATGAATTTAAAATTACCCAAAAGCATTTGGAGAAGACATTTGAATGCCAGTGGTGCTAGACTGGGTGGAAGGATTCAGTAACACATGCCTATGGTGAAATAGCATGAAGACCTCGGCTGAGTCCTGGTGTGAAAGTGTTTTCATAGAAGAGAAAAAGAGAAGCTCCTTTTGTTAAATTCAAATCTAGATAAGGTTTTGCAGATCTGGCTGGAGTGGTCTTTGACAGCTGGTCCACAACTTATGTGGAGATAATTGAAGGGTATGATTGGAGATGTATTTTTCTGATAGCTCAGGTGTGGGTATATCTGTGGGGGAATAGAGGCTTGGGCCACAACGTCAGGAATGACAAGTCATGGGGACATTGAACTGACCAGTATAGAGAAAGTAGGATTAAAAATTTGGTTCTGATTCCCTTTTCCAGTCCAACTGATCCAAACCAGTCCATGAGGTTACGCTTTTGAGAGCCTGGGTTTATCGTATTACTGTTTACATCCACATTTGTGTGTGACAAAAGTTGAATCATCCATGACTTATTTGTAGATGTGGACCTGAAATGCATTTTTATAGTAAAGGTAAAGCTTCCCCTCACATATAGATGCTAGTCGTTCCCAACTCTAGGAGGCAGTGCTCATCTCCATTTCAAAGCCAAAGAGCCAGGGCTGGCCAAAGACTTCACCATGGTCATGTGGCTGGCATGAGTAAACACTGAAAGTGCATGGAATGCTTTACCTTCCCTCCAAAGGTGGTTCCTGTTTTTTTACTTGCATTTTTGCATGCTTTCGAACTGCTAGGTTGGCAGAAGCTGGGATAAGTAATGGGAGCTCACTCTGTTATGCGGCACTGGGGATTCGAACCACCAAACTGCCAATCTTTTTGATCGACAAACTCAGCATCTTAGTCACTGAGACACCATGTCCCTCTGCTATGGCAATGTGTTTATAATTAAATGCATTATTGGCATGGAATAAAGAGAATAAACTAATATTAATACTAGAACATACTATAATAAATTATAACATCACGATATAGAATAAGGAAGCTCTAGAGATGTGTTTCTCAAATGTGTCAACTTAATGATATATGAAGTTTAACTCCCAGAAGTCTCCAAAACATAATTTCAACATCTGATATTACAGATGTAGTAATAGTAAGTAGATATTAAAATCTATTTACATAATGAGCTAATGTTTTCAGGGTCTTTTGTTGTCTTTCATCCACCTGTTGATAGATACAGCATCAAGAAGAGATCAAGTGATTACAATTTTAAACAGTTATTTTTAAAATGTAGTTTTGTTCAAGTTCTATAGATGTGATCAATCCTATGTCAACTCCAAACCGAACATCCTACTCATGTGTTGCTTGGTGGAGAAGGAATGGAGCAAAAACTGTTTCATATAAGCAAATCAGATTATATTTAGCTTTAAAAAAATCTATTGCTTTTATAAATGACTTAAGGCAGTAAACATATCTAAGACTATCATTCAGCTTTCATGTCTAAGGCAGGACTAGAACTCACAATCTCCTGGAAAGGCCCAACTCTTAGACTGTATTGCATTTGGTTTTCATTAGCCCTGTCTTGGAGGGAGAGTAAATTATCTGGGTATTTTAGGCCCATAAATATTTTTTAAAAGGAACACGATTCAATGAACTTCGCTCGCTTGTAAACATTTTCCTTTATGGAATGTTTTAAAAATATTAGTTGCATGATAGCCATTAGCAAATTATGTTTTGGGAAAGAATCTGCATGAAAGCATGCATATGTATGTTTTTCTCATCAGTAACAAGTACTGTGAGTGTAAAATGGCTTTGCTCTACTGATTTTTATGAAAGTAACATTAGGTTGCAGTAGCTGAAAACTGGAAAACTGACTTTACATGACTGAGTTTATTACTGATTATGAATCTATTGGGGAAGTCATATTCTTCTGTGTGCTTTTAAAAAAATTATTGCCTCAACTTTCAAGTACTCCTTGAGAGATATTTATTTTTATTTCCTTTTTATATACATTTTCTACAAAGACCATAAACATACTAACACCTACAGTGATAAAAGTTCCTGTACATGTATTAACACATGTTCCACAATTATTCATGTCTGGAGATTCTCAGTCATCCAGGCCATGGTTGTCCCAAAGTCAGAACTGAAGAAGCTTCTTGGATGAGAAGTGAAATGTTTTCAAGTAAAACGAAGAAAGTCCAGTTGTTTTTTGGAAAAAAAGAAAAACACCTTTGGGACACAATTATTCATGTATTTCATATACTTCTCACTTGTCCACCAAGGAAGTAGGATGTCAACACTCCAACACTCAGATATAAAACTTATGCTTTTAAAGCAACCACTACAGAAAATGTTATTTAAACATAAAACTCTAATAGGAGGTTTTTTTTTATCACCTCCAACAAAAATGCCCCCTCAGCTCTCTGGGTGTTCATTTACAGTGTGTTGACTTAGTTTTTATCAGGAATATTCTCCCTGGATTAAGTGGAAGATATGAAAATTGTGACTATGAACATTTAAGAATATGGCCAGGAGGCAGACCTGTCTGCATAATTTTGAATTTTGGATTATTAAAATCATTTTTATTATTTCAATACTGAGGTCACTTGGATTAAAATTAAAAACAGTATGAGGTCATAGAAGTTCCATCTTTTCATAGGTTAGTGTGCCATCATGGTACACAAACAAAAGGAGTGCAAGTTGTTTCAAGGCACAACTGCTTTTGTCAATTCCCTCCCCTCCCTTTGTTGTTCCCTGTGAGGCAACCAGTGTGGTCAGGTTTTCCCTTATCGATCTTCTAGAGAAGTGTTTCTCAACCATGTCAACTTGAAGATGTCTGGACTTCAACTTCCAGAATTCCCCAGCCAGTGAATGCTGGCTGGGGAATTCTGGGAGTTGAAGTCCAGACATCTTCAAGTTGACATGGTTGAGAAACACTGTTATAGAGCTCTTAACACTTCAAGGTGTTATCTATATAAATAAAAATGTAAAATAGTTTGTACGTAGCCGCTAATCTCAAAAACTACTGCACCGATTTATACCAAATTTTGACACAATGTTCCCAAGGACTTCTGATAAAAGAATACGTACTCATTTTGTGGCTAGCACACGTGTGTCATGTGCAAGGTACACAAATGTAAAATGTACCCACTTCTCAGATTTTCACTACCCTGTAGCTCCTCCACCTGGCATTTCCAACAGTCATTTCCTCAGGAACACTGTACGGAGGCCTAAAAGGGTCAAAAGAAGGCACAGAGGATAGCAAACTCCTAAGTGGCCCATAGAGAGAGAGAGGGAGAAATACAGTAGGTAGGTAGATAGGGGGATAGATAGAGAGGGAGAAATACAGTAGGTAGGTAGGTAGGTAGGTAGGTAGATAGATAGATAGATAGATAGATAGATAGATAGATAGATAGATAGATAGATAGATAGATAGATAGAGAGGGAGAAATACAGTAGATAGGTAGAGGAATAGAGAGGGAGAGGGAGAAATACAGTAGGTAGGTAGGAAGATAGGGGGGATATATAGAGAGGGAGAAATACAGTAGGTAGGTAGGTAGAGGGATAGATAGATAGGGAGAAATACAGTAGGTAGGTAGGTAGAGGGATAGATAAATAGGAAGAAATACAGTAGGTAGGTAGAGGGATAGATAGAGAGGTAGGTAGGTAGGTAGTGGAATAGAGAGAGAGAGGGAGAAATACAGTAGGTAGGTAGAGGGATAGATAGAGAGGGAGAAATACAGTAGGTAGGTAGGTAGGTAGAGGGAGAAAGGAAGAAGTACAGTAGGTAGGTAGATAGGTAGGTAGGGGGATAGATAGAGAGTAAGAAATACAGTAGGTAGGTAGGTAGGTAGAGGGAGAGAGGAAGAAATACAATAGGTAGGTAGGTTGGGGGTTATACGGTGGTTGTGTATATGTTTGCAGGTGTAGATCTACACACAGATTGGTTGGCCATTTAACCAGACTGGGCCACAGCAACGCGTGGCTGGGTACAGCTAGTTTACACATAAAACTCATAGAGAGACAAGAAACAGATTCAGAAATACTAGGTCTAACTTTATTGTAAGGTTGCGTAGCAGAATCCTGCAAGTCTGGAAATACATATCTCCAATCTTTTTACAGTCCAAGATGTTCTGTAGAGAGAACGAGCCAGGCAGGTACTGAGGCAAGGCAGGTTGAAAGTTAACAGACAACCTTTATTCTAACAGTTAATAAGGCAAAATGCAAGGCAAACCCTGACCCGGCAAACAGCAACATTTGACAGCTGAGAGCTCTTTAGATATAGGAGGTGTCAGATGCTGAACCAATAGAATGACTGCATTGTCCCGCCGGCTGGCTGCTTGCGTCTTAGCCAATCAGGAGCCGGCGATGTTCTTTCAATGGTGTTGTAGCCCTGAGGACTTAATACAAGAAATTAGGGAAGGCCCCTTCTGAGATGTTTGCGATCCTCCAAATCTTCAGTGGATCCAACTGCCATTTTTCTGACCCTTCTCTGTTTGCAGTTCTTCCACCTATGTCCCAAGGTCATTCCCACATCAGAGGTGGGTTCCTAACAGTTCTGCCTGGTCCGGCTGAGTAGGTAGTGACTCGGCAGGCCACACCCCCAAACTGGTTCTATCAGCGGCGCTGTAGATGGCGCCATCTTGTTTTTTGCTTCTGTGCATGTGCAGAAGCATTTTTTACCTACTGCGCATGCACGCAGAGTGTGCATGTGCCTGATATGCGTCCCTGAGTGAACCAGAAGTAGAAGAAGCCAGAACCCACCCCTGTCTTATATGCTATTACGAGGCCTATTTGATGGTCTGTAGGATCTGGAATACTTAAAAAAAATTTGTGAGTGGATTAGTATGCTTAGAATTTGAAGCAAAAGTCCAGTAACTACTTGGTAATAGCCACAAGTAGGAGCGGACTGAATTCAGTGAGTAAAGTTTGCCACTTGATGAACTTTTCTTGGTTTACCAAACCAAGATGAAGGAAGCTTGACCAGTTTTCAAAGGTATTAGAGCAGTCAGGGCAGGCTTAAGAACACCACCACTGTACATGTAGTCCTCAGTTTACAATTGCTCATTTAGTGACCATTCAAAGTTCCAATAGATGTCGCAAAAGGTACTTACGACTGGTTCTGAAGTTCTGAGAAACACTCCCCATGATCACATAACCACTTTTTGGGTGTTAGGCCCATATTTACAACTGTTTGAAGCAACCTGCAGCCATGTGACCACGACTTATTAGGTTTCCCCCCTAAAGAACAATGTTTACTTACAGTTTTTGGCAAAAATGGTTCATAGCAAAAAATGCATTCGTTTAACGATTGTGGTACTTGCTTAACAACCTTAATGACTGCTGCAAAAAAGGTCATAAAATTGGGTTGGGCAAATGGATAACCTATGTTACGATCATCCTGACTTACAACCGTAATGGGCAGGCTCCATTACAATTGCCAGTGGAGGACTAACTATATGACATATTACCCATCCCCTTTCACACAGCAGAAAGAAATTAGCTCCAAAAGCAACTTCCCTGAAGCCGTACTCTGTTGCTAGGCAACATATATGCAGATGAACTAATGAAGGCTGCAGTTTGTGTGACGCTCCTTCAAATTCTCAGAAGAAATCAACTCCTGATGTACAGTATCTTTTCTTGTGTGATCCACTGCCCTTACTTTCCAACCCAGCTGATGAGGATGAGTGGGACTTCTTTGTTCATCTTAGAGATGTATAATAAAACCTTGGCATGTCACAGAAGGAAGAGCAGTGACATTGCAACCTTTCAAGGTCCCACCAAAATGAGCTTTGTTGTACACAATCCCATTGTGAAAACCATGTCAGAGGAAGTCCCAAAGGTGCTTTTTCAAGAGGCAACTGGGCTTCCTGGTTTTTCTTTGAAGATGTTTCGCTTCTCATCCAAGAAGCTTCTTCAGTTCATGTCATAGGAAGGACATTTTAAATAAACGCAGAGCAGAGTTGTGTGTGTTATGAATCTTGTCTGTGAGAATTTTCTGGGAGAACCTTCTAGCAAGCAATTGGCAGCAGATTTCTTTCCAGTGTGGTAAAAAAAGGGAAAGTGGAAGGAATAAAATAGCATCCTCCTCCATTACATCACTGTTATAATTAAACAACACCTGGGACAGGTAAACCAAAGATGGAAAAGCAACAGCATGCTTTATATTTTCCAGTGTGTGAACAAACCTGTGCACCAGCTACACTGTCTCTTGTGGAGCTTCCTTGAGTATCCTCTTCCAGGGCTGAGCACATTTATTTCATTTAACTACTTTCCTTACGCACACCTCAGGGTACCCTAGTTCCCCATTTTATTTTAGGCACTGCACAGGATGCCATTTGGAGAAATGAAGCTTGCTGTTTTGCTGTAATACTATCTGGGGAAGTGTTGCAGCTTCAGTTCAGTGAAGCCACACAAGCTGCCTATCTCCTTCTATTTAATCTGCATCTAATAAAACAGCCTAGAGAACAACTAGGGTAACTGTGGCACACTGTAGAGTGTGCATTTAATTCTGAGGCAAGTGTGCAGGCTCCTCTTACCTTGATTATAGCCTAATTATACACACATCTCCAGTAGGCATAGAATTTTTCAAGGAATGCAGAATCCTTCCCATGACTGTTGGGGTTCTGACATCTGTCAATCGGGGCCTAGAGAATGCTGTTTGCCTCGAAGGCTCCATTCCCTTGTGGACAGCATGATAACAATTGATGGGGTCAAAATCAAAGATGAGTGGTAAAGGGGACTTGGGAGGTTGCAACTGGGAGAAAAATTGGTGACTTCTCAAGCTATTTCCTAACCTGCAGTTAGATTGAAAAATGGCTTCTCTTAGCTCCAGCGAAAAGGTTTGTAGAAGATGAATTGCTATCTTGTGATGGACTAAGAAAGAAGGGCACAGTTCTGACCTTGTGAGAATATAGACCTGAAATCTAGAAACTCACAATTTAGACAACATTAACTCACATCCTTTCTCAGTTTTGTTAGTGTCCAAAATGAGTGTGTTGCTTATGGCTAGTTCGGTCTGAAGTCATTCAAATAACAGTTTAAATGGGGATGAGAAAAAAAAAGGTCTGACAATTTGAAGCTGAGATGAAATGGGATGATCAAATGATAAATTGCAAAGAGATTACTAGAATGACAAGGAGGGGAAAAAGCTGTAGCTGGCAGGCAATTCTTGATCACATCTCAGTAAAGTAAGATCCCTGGAGTGTCTTGGTACTAGAAGACAATTTTGGCATTACCTTGACTCAGGTTGCTTTTAGGGCTGAGTGCCAGGAAATTTTAGGATTTTAGTAGTTGGGATTGCACTTGTTATAACTGTTCTCTACTTGGGACATCCTACGCTACATGGGACACATTAATAAGTCTGCATGACCTGTAGAGAGAAAACGAGAAAAGGCTGGGAGCCACAGTGGGAGGTGGAAGAGATACAATCAAGACATTCGTCTAGATTGGATGTGCCATTGTTTTCTACTCCAGGTGTAAATGGCATTTGGGTGGAAGCCACAAAATTTCACCTTACTTAAGTGATGAGACATTCATTCATCAGTGATACCCTTGGAAGGAAAGATCATTAGTGTTTTAAGGTCTTTTGCAATACATGGGCTTCTTTATGAAAATTAAATTTGAGCGTGGGGACAGACAAAAGTACCCAAGGATCTATTTAACTGTTGTGGGGCAATAAACATTCACAGAATAGTATGAAACCAGGTAAATTAAAATAAAATGATTAAATTAAACATAATGTATGTAATTAAAAGAATAAAATGCAGTTTTACAGCTTTAGAATAATACGTTCATTTGCTTCAGTCTCCCCAATTTCATTTCCCATTCAGACAATAACAATATAGCAATGAATTTCATTTTCTTATCACACCAGTAAATTGATTTCCAATTGCCCACTTATGAAATGAATTGATTTCTCTCCCAGTCTAATTAACTAATTAACTGATTGATTTAAAATGGATTTTTCTCATCCTTCTCCTCCATCTGTACAACTAATTCCAAAATTGTTTTGTTTTTTATCCTAGTTTTAAATTCAAAATTTTCCTACTACTAGAAACAGTAAAAAGGAAAGTGTGACATCTTTTATCCAGCTCATTGATTGGGCTCCTGATGAGGACCAGAAGAGATAAAAACATGTGTGATCAATACTCTCAAAAAGTCTTTTAAGGAATTTGATGGGGAGTTATTATTCTGTTTATGATAGCAAATAACCAAAAGAAATTTGCTTTTGTGGACTATGTCAAGGTCTGTCATTGGTTGAGAAGGAGTAGAAGATACATTGGGAAGATCAAAATGGTGGCAACCACAGTAGAAGTTATGGTGCCACTGAAATCTTAATTTCCATCAGCAGGTTTTATGTAGGACTATAAATGTGCACATACATTCTATAACAAGTCTTTATATAGTATAGCCTTTATTGTCATTGTACAAAATAAATACAATGAAATTGGTTATATACTGTTATATACTATGTATGCTGACTTGGAGATCATTTTGTCTGGTGTAATGGTTAATTATTAAATGTGGTATCATAGTGATGGGAAGAATGGACTATAAAGTATATCTCATTGAGTGACTCTGTCCCAACTACTACCTCTTTGTGCACCCTAGTTCAAGAGCCATGGTGGCGCAGTAGTTAGAATGCAGTATAGCAAGTTAACTCACTGCTCATTCCAGGAGTGTGATGCTGACTGGCTCAAGATTGACTCAGCCTTCCATCCTTCTGAGGTAAAACGAGGACCCAGATTGTTGGGGACAAAATGCTGACTCTGTAAATAACTTAGAGAGAGCTATAAAGCACTATGAAGCAGTATATAAGTCAGAGGTGGTATTCAGCAGGTTCTGACCAGTTCTGGAGAACCAGTAGCAGAAATATTGAGTAGTTTGAAGAACTGGTAAATACTACCTCTGACAAGAGCCTCCCCCCATCTATTCTCTGCCTCCCGAGTCCTCGCTGATCGGGAGGAAATGGGGATTTTGTAGTAACCTTCCCCTGAAATGGGGAGGGAGTGGAGATTTTACAGTATCCTTTCCCTGGATTGAGGTGGGAATGGAGATTTTTCAGTATCCTTCCCTGCCATGCCACCAAGCCATGCCCACCATGCCACACCATACCCAGCAAGCCACATCCACAGAACCAGTAGTAAAAAAATTTGAACCCCACCACCAATATAAGTGCTATTGCTATTGTTACTCAACAGAAGGACAAACTTGACTTCTTGAACTCATTCAGATTCGAACTCCAAGAAGGAAATTATGAGACAAAAAATTAATAAAAAACAAGCTTATAAATATTGAGGGGAGATGGAGTAAAAATGGCCTTCATGGCAGGTCTTTTATAATGAGTACTGTATGCAGACAATTCTGTTTGGACTTCTGATCCAGTTCAGTTCAGTGTGTTGGACTTTATTTTCATGAATTTCCAAACACCTTAGTATCAAAATGGAAGAGATGGAGTGTAATGAGGTCACTGAGAATGCACTCTGTTGGAACCTCAGGTTTGGGGAATGAATGAAGGTTTGGACAACCCTGTTTCTACAATATCTGGCTATGGGTTGCCTAAATCTGCAGGGTTTGGACTAATAATCCTTCAAAGATCCAAAAACGATTTTTGCCTTAAGATAACATGGGTGGGCTATGAATGTTATAAAGAAATAAACATGGCACTGCATTGTCTATGTGGTTGTAAAGAAATCATTGGCTGTCTCTTTGCTCAGTCACATCCTCAAAAACTTAACTTCCAGGGCTGCTTTAGGAAAGTCAGGTTATACGTTGCTAGGGCTACAGTAAGAAGCACACAGCCTTTTCAGCAAAGTTGTTTGAATAACAAATAGGGTTGATTAAACATTTATTGATGTAAGTAGAGGAGATTTTAAAAACAATTGATCCCTTCATAGGAACTGGGAAATTCACAGCCTCGTTTAGTGAACTACAACGGGATGCTGAAAAGATGGATATTGGGGGAAAGAAGCCAAAAATAATGTTGCTTCTCAAGTTGTAGCTTTGGGAGAGCATTTTTGTATTGTCAATTGCAAGAACTAATGACAAAGTAGATTGTTCAGGAGAAAAATAGTAAGGGAAAATTGCATAGAATGTCTGCAATGATGGCAATTTTGAAAAACTGTCAGTGATATTTTACCATTACTTAATTGTACTGCTAACTGCTTTTCATAGTAGGAACCACACCCATGCTGTATTGCCCGAGGAAGAACTTGTAGTAGCTTGCTTGAAGGTGACAAGATATGTTGTAATTTCCTTTTTTAGCTACCCACCTGCCTGTTTATTACCTTTCAATTTTGGCAAATATATAACAGATACATCTACAAATATAATATATATACATGAAGTTAAGAACACATCAGGATTAGCAATAAAATACAGCTAGATAATAAAACAATGTAACCATTAAAGTCCCGTTGAAAAAGATGGGTCATAATAAAACTGCTTCCTTTAAGATTTGGTTGCACTGTAGATTGTAAGATTTTTTTCTGCACAAATGGGTGTATTGGTTTGCTGTGGTATCTAAGCACCTGGTTCCTCGTGGTAAATATTTTTTGAGCTATTTCCTCTTCATCTTTCTACTGAGGACTTATTCAGATGAGGACATCTTCCCAAAACACAACATCCCTCTCATTCCCAACTAATAGTTGAAGCTATCTTATTTGATGTTTATTTGACCTGATAAAAAGTGTTTTTCACTTCTTCTGATACCAGCCTGCTGATATAAATAATTTTTGATGCTTTGATGGTGACGGTAGAGAATTTAGAAGTGGTATTCAGCTGGTTCGGAACTGTTCACCCGAATCAGTAGCAAAAATCATGGATGGGCCTGCCCACCTGCCCCGGCTCTATGCCATCCTATTTAGGCATGTTTTTGAGGCTGGGTGCATGTGCAGAAAGCATGCACATAAGCAAAGCACATGCACAGAAGGCCTGAGCACATTCATGGAAGAGGCACAGGGGCGTGGGGCGAACCGGTGGTAACAAAATGTGAAACCCACTGCTGCTGGAGATGATGTGGCAGGACCTGAGATCCGTTCAGCTCCTATTGGCACCTCTGAGCTATGGTTTAGGTTTTAGGTTTTATTCGATTTATATCCCGCCCTTCTCCACGAGGGACCCAGGGCCTTCTTTGGTACCCTTGCCTTCTTTGATCACTGGCAAAGTCTCTCCACAATCATTTTGACTTGGGTAGCAAAAGTGACCAAGTATGTGAAATCTGATGCAAACTGTGTTTTATGAAGGGTCTTTAACTATCCATTGAGATAAATGCTTTGAAAGATAGGCAGCTTTGCATGATGGTCAGCACTGGTTAATGTAGGTCCATCTTGCTGTCAACAGTCACCCAGCCACTCTTTTTTTAGACACAGCAAAAGAGACAAAGCGTAAGTGAACAACTGAAAGAAATAAGAGACAGCAAGAGAAAGAGAAGATAGTGAGATAGTGAGGCAGCACGAAAGAAAGAGCAGTGAGTAAGCGGATAAGAGGGTGGGGGAGAGTGGGAAAGAAGAGAAGAACGTGCAAGATGGTGAATGATGAAGCTAGTGACGGAAAGAGACCAGTGGTGTGGTTAATAGAGACAGAGGGAGTAATGGAGTGGATGGTAGATCAGGGGATAGCGCAAGCAATCGTGGGAAATGTTGTGATAGAACAGGCAAGGAAGCAAGTGACAAAGTGACTAAAGGATTGGGCTGGCAGTAGAGTATGCGATAGAGAAGGTGATGGAGCAAGAGATTACGGATATAGATAATGGAGCAGGTGATACTTTCATTGCAAAAGGATCCACACTCAAAGAATTTGCTACAGGTACAAGAAATTATAACTGGATCCAGACCTGTGCATGTCCTGACTTTTCAATAACAGATGTTGCAATCTGCATCCAAAATTCTTCTAGTTATTAAAAGGAAGATCCTAGATGAGATAAATATTGTAATTGGTTTCTTTTTAAAAAAATATCCCTTTTGAGGAGCTTAACTTTTATTATTATTATTTAAAAATATTGAAGGCTTCATGAATTTGCGTGTCATCCTTGCGCAGGGGCCATGCTAATCTTCTCTGTATCGTTCCAATTTTAGTATATGTGCTGCCGAAGCGAGCGCAGGGGAGGTTAACTTTTAAAGGACTCCTAAGTTGAAATGTTTCATTTTTGAGTGCTCGAAGATCCCTGACTTACAACAGTTCACAAGTTACAACAGCACTGAAACAGGTGACTTATGACCGTTTCTCACAATCATGACTGTTGTGGCTTCCGCACGGTCACATGATTTATACTCAGATGCTTGACAACTGACTCACATTTATGACGGTTGCATGGTCCTGGGTCTTGTGATCACTTTTTGCAACCTTCTAAGAAGCAGAGTCAATGGGGGAACCAGATTCACTTAACAACCCTGTTACTACGTTAACAACTGCAATGATTCGCTTAACAAACGTGGCAAGAAAAATTGTATAATGGGGCAAAACTCACTTAACAAATTTCTCACTTAGCCACATAAATTTTGGGCTCTGTTGTGGTTGTAAATTGAGGACTACCTGTATGCTTTAATCTAGTCTACATTTGTGTACTAGATAATACTTTGGAGAAACCAGCCTGCTTAGCATGTGTGGGCAGTTCATATTATTTCTGATACAACGTTAGTCCATTTGCTGATTGAAATTGAGTGGAGCTGTGCCATGATATTGTGACTTGGAAGAAGATTGCTGAAAACGGATAAAGGCCTAGAAACTGAAGTAGATACAAACAGAATGTGAAGATAAGGCATTTCCTTTCTCACACCTCACAGTGCTGAAACAAATATCGCACTAAACAATGTACAACCTATCCAGACTAAATCTTATGAAATGGTCAATTAATGATCTGAATCAAATGGCTGTATTGTACATATGCTCCAAAATAAAATTAATTTGTGGCCATTCTCCATAACCCGATTATCTTACGTATAATCCTATATTCATTGTCCTGGAAGAAGGAAGGGCCCATTATTTTTGAAGATATGTGCACAACCCAGCCTAGTTAGCACAATAGTTTTTAAATAATATCAGGAGAGGGGGCTTAATTTTTAAGATATCAGGATCTGTCACATGAACAAAATATTTTTTCTTTTATTGAAGAAAAGAATCCTAGTACCAAAATTCAGACTCAGATCTTGAATTGAATTAATTTATTGTTCAAGGGATTATTACAGTTCAAGTAAGTAAGTAAGTAAGTAAGTAAGTAAGTAAGTAAGTAAGTAAGTAAGTATTAGTAAATCTATTTGCAGTCCAAAAGACATAGGATTTGTGTTTTTCAAGTTTTTTATTTTTTATTTTATTTTTTACAAATACCAAATATCAAATAAATGCCTGAACAGTGTGGCACCTAAGTGTCATACAGTCTAATACAAATAAAACTAATAAAGTTAATCATAATTATTACATTCAATCATATATTTCTAATAATGATACACCTTTATATTAGGTTGCAATCTGTCATTAGTCAATTATTCCATATTTTCTCTTGTTAATTACTTTTATTTTATTATATAAAGCTGTATGCACTAATATTCCTCCTTCTCTTATTTCTATCACTTATTCTAGCTTTTAATCATGTCACCCTTTATTAAAAGACTTTTCCTTTCTATCCTAGCTAACTTTTAATCATGTCCCCTACCTAAAAGAACAAAGAAAAAAAAGAGAGAGAGAAGGAGAGGCAAATCAGAACAACAACGAAAAGGAGAAATCATCTATCCATCGTCTCTTGCCCGCTTCATTTAATTGATATGGTTTTTTTTTTTACTGGCTTCCCATGATGTAGGATTTGTGAGCAATAATTATTTTTATAAATATTGTGAATTGTGGCCAATCCAAAAATAATGCCCATTTCTGGGCCAGAGAGATACAGTCTAGGGATGTCAAGGGGTGTAACGGCGTGCCCTTCTTCCCTTGCACAAGCTCTGGAGATCTTCCAAAGATAAGTGTGCAATTGGTTAAGTGGGGAGGAGAACAGTGTGGGATCCAATAATCAATCAATAATCAATAATTTAATTTATAACCCGCTCTCTCTCCCCAAAGGGATGAGGCGGGGCACAGGGAAATTAAAAATACATATAAAACCCACAAACAATACAGTATTAAAAAGAATTAAATTAAAACCCTGCGCTAAAATCCCATGTTAAAACTAAGACAGGCCCCTAAAAAACCCTAAAAAACAGTTAAGCTATCCCAGGCCGGCTAAGCAGAAGAAATGTGTTTTTAATTTTTGACGGAAGGAGCGGAGGTCCATGGTTGTCCCAGTGGGATGGGAAGCAGGCCCAAGGGCTATTGGGTCATAGTGGGTAAAGAAAACATTCCCAAGGTCTGTGGGAACCTGGCAGAGCAGGATGGGGCATGGAAGAATAGGCAGGAGGCATTGGAAGTGTCCCTGTTGGTTGGTTGGTTATTTATTCATTTATTTATTTATTTATTTTGTTAAATTTATAGACCGCCCCCTCTCCCCCATGGGGACTCGGGGCATGCACAGGAAATTAAAAATCCAATAAATACAACAATATACAAAATATAAAATATTAAAACCGAATTAAATTACCCCTGTGCTAAAATCAATATTAAAACCCCTAAAACCCTGACAGTTACCCCTTAAAATTCTGATTAAACAATTTCTTTCTGCGGCTAGGTATATAAAAAGAAATTAGGCCAGGCCGGCCTGATGGAAGAAGTGAGTCTTTAACTTCTGGCGGAAGGAGCGGAGGTCCGTCGTTGTTCTGATTTTGGGGGGGGGGGGTAGGTCGTTCCAGAGGGTTATAAGTGCAGATGACTACTGGAAGGCCGCAGTAGCTATAACTTCAAACTGGACCATTAGTCCCTTTTGGGGGAGATCCGTTATAATTTTGAACAATCACTAAGTGACCATTTGTAAGTCAAGGACTACATGTAAAACACCACAATAGCATATTAAATCTACCAAACCCATAAACATTAAAAACTCAACACCAAAGTTAAACTTCATTAACAATCCTCTCACTCACTTTACCTTATACCAGCACTTGGGGGGAAATCCACTTAACAAATGTCTCACTTACCAACATAAATTTTGGGCTCAGTTGTGATCATCAGTTGAGGACTATCTGTAGTTTGCATACAACTCAATCCACTGTGAAGACACTAAAAGTAGAGAGAGGATCAACCTCATAAGGCAATCTTTCCCTCTTCTTGCAATTAATATGTGCTTTAATTTACCGATCTGAGCAGGGCTCCTGTCTAGCCTCAAAAAGCTTTTATTGAACTGTCTCCCATGTCCTGGTATTAACAGGAACATTTATTTAGTTATCATTCTAAGAATATGGTTAACTCCATTTTCCTCCCCATTTGTTTCTTGGGCAGAATTCTAAATATATTTAATTTTTCTGCGTTTCTAATTAGCAGCCTTTCCAGAGTTATGGTAGAATAACTAATAACTAATTAGCAGCCTACCCTTAGTTATGGCATAAATAAGCAACCTCCAGTTCTAGATGGTCAATTACTCATCCATTCGATAATTCGATTTTCTTGCTCTGCGTGTTCAATTCATTTAGAAACTAGGTGGGGGGTGGGGGGGGGAGGAAGCTGGAGATATGAAAGAGAAGAGACCTTGGCACAGAGCAGAATTATGCAATGTCATGGGTACATTAACATTTGGATCAAATTTTTACATTGTGTCAACTCAGTAAATAGTATAAATGGTTCAGATTTGCAATAAATAATTGTCTATTAATACTCTGGCATGGTGTAGCAAATTAATGTCTCACTCCAGTGAGCACAGTTGTAAACTGGAGCCAGGCCACAAAGAAAGCCACGGCTTTGTGGTGTTATAGTAAAAAGAGGGAGCAGTATCATTGAATGAGACTCATTTTAGCTGCAAGAACAAGCTCCAACAACTTTGCGGATCATATAGAAAACAATGCTTCAGGCCCCTTAAAATTAAAGAGGGCTACATTATAATCCCTAATCATAAAACTATTTGGTTAATAGGATATTTATTTATGGTGCTATAGAAAGAGGATTGCTTGTCATGGATTGAGATCTTTCTCCTGCAGTTACATGCACTGTTAATTTGTACAACTGTGCATTGGCTTCCATGGGAAACAAGATTCCAATTGTGCAAAGTTTGGCTCACCTGTAAGCCAATACATTATCTGGAAATGTTTTTTTTCTTCTGCAGACTTTGTGGCATTGTTATTTTGTTATTAATGGGAATTCTTGCTACAACGTATTCCAGGCTCCAGTTGGTAATACTAATTTCACAGGTCCTTAAAGAGGAATGGAGACTTGACAGCATCCCAAGTCCCTCTAAAGGTCAACCATTCTGGGTTTTTTTATTTTAGTTAGCACACAACTACATATTATGCTGCTGTTTCTGTTTTAAATTGTATCTGAGGTAGCTCTAGGTCAGTGGTGTCAAACTCACAGCCCATGGGTTGATGCATCATGTGCTGGCCACGCCCAACCCCAGTTTAGCGAAGGGGAAAAAGCTGTGATATGTCACATGATGACGTGAGGATGCAAGTTTGATACCCCTGCTCTAGGTATTGTGATACTTTGCAAGTTCTTGCATCTCTTTTTCAGTCTAATGTAAAAGGCAGAGTTGAATTAATAAGGCGAAAGATTTATACCATCTGAAGAGAAACCAGAGTATTATTAATTAATTAATAAGGCTACTCCTTGAAGTTTTTTTTTTAAAAGCAACTACTCCTTGGATTTGTGTGTGTGTGTGTGTGTGAGGGAAAACAAGTGCTACAGTAACACTTTTGGAGGCGAAGGAATTTCCATTGAGCCTAGAATGCCTGTCTATCCCTTATCAGAGAGGCAAAACTTCAGCATCTTCTTTATAGTTCTCAAATGTGTTTAGGACAGGCCTCTCCCTCTTCTCCACTTCATCCACTAGAGCAATTTGTAGTCCTGCCATTCAGGGATCTGATGACTTGTTCTGGATGTGGGTTGAGCACTTATCCAGAAGAGAATTAAAGCAAGTTGCTGGATAACTGGCTGGCAAGTGGACGAAGTACCTGGTAAGAAGCTACTTTCACCAATTTGACAGGATTGATTTAAGTGCAGAATAGCAGAGGGAGCTAGCTAGTAAAACTGGATAAGTTTCACCATTGACTTTCTCATGCTACAGATCAGATGTCTGAAATGGTCCTGAGCACCCCGTTGTTTAAAAAGGCAAACATGTGTTGACTGAAGGAGTCTAGCATCTCCAGTGCTCTGGTCTCCAGCATCTGCTCTGTCATATTGACATTGTAGCATCTATGTTTGCATCTAATCATAGCAGATACCTTGGGAAAATATACAGGTGAAACTCGAAAAATTAGAATATCGTGCAAAAGTTCATTTATTTCAGTAATGCAACTTAAAAGGTGAAACTAATATATGAGATAAGACTCATTACATGCAAAGCAAGATAGTTCAAGCCGTGATTTGTCATAATTGTGATGATTATGGTGTACAGCTCATGAAAACCCCAAATCCACAATCTCAGAAAATTAGAATATTACATGCAATCAATAAAACAAGGATTGTACATAGAAAAATATTGGACCTCTGAAAAGTATAAGCATGCATATGTACTCAGTACTTGGTTTGGACCCCTTTTGCAGCAATTACTGCCTCAATGAGACGTGGCATGGAAGCTATAAGCATGTTGCACTGCTGAGGTGTTATGGAAGACCAGGATGCTTCAATAGTGGCCTTCAGCTCTTCTGCATTGTTCAGTTTCACGTCTCTCATCTTTCTTTCTCTTGATTCAGGTCAGGCGAGTTTGCTGGCCAATCAAGCACAGTTATCCCATGGTCATTGAACCAGGGTTTGGTGCTTTTGGCAGTGTGGGCAGCTGGAAAATGAAGTCAGCATCCACATAAAGCTCGTCTGCGGAAGGAATCATGAAGTGCTCTAAAATCTCCTGGTAGACGGCTGCGTTGACCCTGGACTTAATGAAGCACAGTGGACCAACACCAGCAGATGACATGGCTCCCCAAAGCAACACAGACTGTGGAAACTTCACACTGGACTTCAAGCATCTTGCAGTGTGTGCCTCTCCATTCTTCCTCCATACTCTGGGTCCTTGGTTTCCAAATGAGATGCAAAAGTTGCTCTCATTAGAAAAGAGGATTTTGGACCACTGTGCTTCATTAAGTCCAGGGTCAACACAGCCATCTAGCAGGAGTGCTTGAGATCACAGCAGACTTGTGGGAGAATAATCTACAAAGGATCTTTGTATTAGAATCTACACGTTCCCAAATATATCCCAGTATTGCTTTCTTTTCTTACCTCTCAGCTTTTAAAGGCATATGTTTTTTTTATTTCTGTGTAATGTTATTTTTATTTTAATAATTTTTAATTTGCTTATTTGTGCACCTCTTCAAGATACTTACAAAGAGAGTGGTGCAAAATTCCATTCATTCACAACTTTTTCTGTTCTCTTAATCGGACTGTACCCTTCTCATAAACTATGTGAATTCTCAATTTAAAAATTCATCTAATTTACTTCTGGTCCATTTCCAGATGATACGGATCTTTGATGTGTAGCGATGCTTTGCCCCATTTTTCAATTTTCTCTTAGTGTAGTCTTTTGACAGAAGTTAATTATAGAGATGCTGAGCAATAATGCATGTTATTACATAGCAAGCTACACAGCAACTTCATTGGGAGCCATGATAATTAAAGAGTGAATTGTGTTAATGCCCCTGTGTTATTATTTGGTAACTGTGTAATTACATGGGATGACCCATGCAAATCAGATCCACATTTCCATTTTCCTCTAGGGATCACTGAATTAGCTCAAGCATTTTAGGCATCTCTACCTCCGGTACAATGCCTGTCCAGAGAGTAATTTTACATTAAGGCATTACAAATAGCAATGAACAATAAGTGAAATAAAATAGAAGGTTGGCATTATTTTTCACTTCAGGAGGCTTTATGAATGAAAACCCACACTTAACAATATAATTATACCATATTTCATCCTAGGCCAAATATGGATTCCAGAGCCAACATGGCCAATGATCACAGATGATTGGGGATGATAGTGGATTGTGGACCAACATCTGTCCCCACCAATGAATGCTGGCCAGGATATTTTGTTCCCCTGATCTTCATTTCTTAACTTTATCAGTTTATAGCTGATGAATAACCCATTGCCTCAAATATTGCATCATTTGAGAGCTCTCAATTATTACAGAAGGGTATTTAGATTTGGAACAAGCAAAAACTTTTCTGACTTCAAAATAGCAGTGGCCAACCTGAACACTAAGTAAGGCAAATAAACAAATACAATAAAAACATGAATGCAGTGCACATTTACTTTTACATGTTCGTTATCTTCTAAACCCACAACCCACAATAGAAAGTTATAGGTGAGACTTTTATTTGTCTAATTAAAAATATAAATAAAGGGGGACATTGACTGAGCTTCTGACATGCCACTGTGAGTACCTAATTGAATCAACTTTAAGTGCAGTTCCAATATATAATATGAAAGTGCTAAAGAGAAGTCAGTTTATCTTTACATTTTTCAATGAATTGTCATAGTGAAATCCATATATTTCTTTGTTTTGATTGATCTTCTTGCATTGCTTTCGATTTTTCTTTGAGTTGTTTTCTGTAACAAAAGGTTTCCTCCACACATTTTATATTTCCATCTCCAATTCCTCAAGCCCCTTTTAAAGACAAGTCACAATCGTCTTCAAGTTGATGAGAACTTCTTCAGGTTCTTCAAACAAGGACCAATTATTGCCCCACAGCAATTAGTTTAAGTTTAAGTCCCTGACCTCTACTCCAGTCAAAATTATTCTGGAAAATTAAATAAGCCATAGAAAAGAATACAAACAGCAGAGCTGTAGGTATTAGTAAACCACTAGAACAGGACTGTTAAACTCCCGGCTGATGGGCCAGATGCATCACACACTGGCCACACCTACGCCCAGTTTAGTGAAGGGGGGGAAAGTCCCAACATGTCACATGATGCCATTGTGACAACATGAGTTTGACACCTCTGCACTAGAACTCTAGATGGTACAGAAAACAAGCTATTTGTGGTTTGTAAACAGACATGGGAAACATTGCCAGAATCAGTAGGTCAATTCATATTTCAATACTTAAAAAGAGCTATGCTAAATAATGCTCAAGCTACTGTACTTACATGTATTACATATGTAATACTTATTTCACAGGTGTGTAAGTAATTCTAATGTATAGAACAAGAATTGAGAAGAGGCAGGGACACCCAAGAGCACATTGTTAACTTCCAATGAATGATGGAAAAAGCAATTGAGTTCTAAAGAGACACCTATTTTTCCCTTATTAATGATGTAAAGGCTTTCAACTGTTTAAACAACAGACTGTAGATAGCCCTTGCAAACAAAGTATAATGGTGCAGCTTTATTTGTCTACTGAAGAATTTTCATGATGACCAGGAAGCAGCAATTATAACAGTAGTAGAGCAGAAGAACTGAGTGATTCAGGGTAGGGAAAGTATTGCACTAAGATTGTATATTATTCTCTTATTAATTTAATTAACACATACTAGGTGTAAATTAATTAGAGGAACTTAGTTTAGCCTAAGAAAAGAAGATAAAGGGGAGATGTTACAGCTGTCTTGTCAAACTTGAAATGCTGTCACAGGGAGGATAGTGTTGGGCTGTTGGTTTAGCTCTGAGCTTGACAATTCAGTTGCAACCAAGTTGCCAAGCTCGGAGTTCAAACCAACAGCCCAACTACCAACCCAAGCTACTAATATTCAAATATATTTCAGGAGGGTATTTCCAAGGTTTCCAAGGATAGGACAGGAACCAATGAATGGAAAGCCTACAGAAGAAGGGCCAAGCTCAAAATAAAGAGGAATGTCCTAACCATGAATGTTATTATGCAGTAGAAGAGCATGCTTTCGGTAAACCACTACTGGAAGTTTTCAAACATTTAGGATCACCTGAAAATATATGCCTTGGAAAGGGCAAGAAAACTAAGATTCCTTGCAACTCTGATTCTATGAAATGAAAAGAACTTCATAGTCTCAGTGCTTTTTAAAATATCCCGTAGGGATCAAAAATGTTTGGATGTACTGTAGCTCTCAATTCAAGAGAAGTGTTCGATCGCAGTCCTCATTTTTATTCTCGATTGGTTCACATATTACCGTATTTTTTGGAGTATAAGACACACCTTTTCCCCCCTTAAAAAGGGGTGAAAATTTGGGTGCGTCTTATACACTGAGTGTAGCCCCACCCACCCACCGTCCCCCATCCTTTGGCCTCTGCCTCCCAGCAATTTACCTGCTTGCAGCAAACGGGGAAAATGGGGCTTGCGGGAGGCTGCAATAGGCTATAGCAGTGATGGCTAAGCATTTTTGGATCACGTGCCAAAAGTGAGGGGAGTGCAGGGGGGTCATGCGCGAACATGCCACACCCATAATGCTATGCGCGTGACCCCCTGCGCAACCAGCGCCCTCCCCCTCCCAGCTTTTGTCATGCCTTTTTCGCCCTTTCCAGGCTCCAGAGCAGTGATGGCGAACCTATGGCACGGGTGCCACAGGTGGCACGTGGAACCATTTCTTAGGGCACGCGAGGCATTGCCCTGTCAGCTCCAGCACGCTTGTGTGCGCTGGCCAGCTGATTTAGGCCTTCTTTTGAAGCTGTTTTTCGCCCTCTGGAGGCTTCAGGGAAGCTCCTGAAGCCTCTGGAGGTGGGGAGAGGAGGCTGTTTTCACCCTCCCCAGGCTCCTAGAAAGCCTCTGGAGCCTGGGGAGGGTGAAAGAAGCACCCCAAAAGCAGGGGGTCGCGCACATAGCATTATGGGTGTGGCACGCCCACACACGACTCCCCTGCATTTCCCCCGCTTTTGGCACGCGAGCCAAAAAAGGTTCGCCATCACTGCTTCAGAGGCTCTCTAGGAGCCTGGGGAAGGTGAAAACAGCCTCCTCTGCCCTCCCCCCGGG
Source organism: Rhabdophis nuchalis (assembly GCA_039707465.1). Classification (NCBI taxonomy): domain Eukaryota; kingdom Metazoa; phylum Chordata; class Lepidosauria; order Squamata; family Natricidae; genus Rhabdophis; species Rhabdophis nuchalis. The sequence goes on along the minus strand of CM077643.1, from coordinate 188,937,538 downwards.
AGGCCCTCCAGAGGCTTCCCTGAAACCTCCGGAGGGTGAAATATGCCACTATGGGCAACCTGGAAGTTCGGAAATGGTGACTTCTGGTTTGCCCATAGTGGCTTTTTTCACCCTCTGGAGCTTTCAGGCATGATATAAGAATTGTAGGGAGCTGGATTTCTAATACAGGTTGCTCATCAGAAAGAAACGTTCAACATTTCAGCCAGCATCTTCAGTTTTTGACCTGTGCTTCTATAGGACCTACTCAAGTCACAGGGAAAATTTCAGCACAAAAGTATAGCTTTTATTTTGTTATCAACAAAAGTGGCACTATTTCTTGCTCCACAGCCCTTCTTGAAGGAAGTCCATTTATTTGCATGGCATCAAAATGCAGGCCTCCTCTCTGCTTTCCTGCACCCTTTCTGTCTCTTTCTTATTTTGTATCATCACTCACAAAAAAATATTCAAAATAATAAAACATTGGGCAGAAAATGGCTTCCTTACATCAGTGCCTCAGCAGGCTGCTTTTTATTTTCTCTGAAGTGACAAGGAGGCATTTATCTTTTAAGGGGCAGAAATTCCATTTTACCTCAGGAAATGTTAAGTTAGAAATGGTCAAACCAGGCCAATAAAAATATTTGTATTTGTTAAAAAGAAGGTTTACCATTTCCGACAAGGAAAAAAATATATCTTCATCTCCTAAATATAGGATTAGGCTAATAGATTAATATTTTTACTCCATCCCCTGCCCCTGCGCCCATAACTGTTCCTGATAATATTTATGTGATACTTCTGCCAAACCCTACAAAGGACTTTTAACTCTCTTTAAAAAAATAAAAAAGCCTGTCAATATATTCACTTGAGAGAAAGCTCATAAAATTCAACTTCACCCACAATCTGGATGATGGTCTGCCAAGCTCCACATAAATAAATCATCGAGTCATTTTTGGCATCCTGTGGACCAGAAGGAATATTTTCTTGGATAGATTTAAAGAGACATTGTTCCATAAAATGTAGTTTGCTGCAGAAAGATTGGAAAACAGTGATTAATTTGGGGTTTTTTTTTTAATTAAGGATCTGAAAAATAAAAGACAAATAACGGCCAAATAATAGTAGCTTGTTTGTTTTAATATAAAGTTTGTTATTCTTTTGGTTATAGAAGAATAAAAAAACAAATCTAAAATGAGACCTAAACATCTAGAGTAGAATAGAATAGAACAGAATAGAATAGAATAGAATAGAATGGAATGGAATGGAATGGAATGGAATGGAATTCTTTATTGGCCAAGTGTGATTGAACACACAAGGAATTGGTCTTTGGTGCATGTGCTCTCAGTATGTACATATTAATGTACACTATTAATGCTCTTCTATGAATTTGCTTCTTTTAAAACAGTCCCTTTATACATTTGCTCAAAATTAACTTTCATTGCATTTCCCTGACCTCCTGTAAGATAAGTCACACTTTAAAAATCAACTGGATGGAACACAGAACTATTTTTGAATACATAACAATTTCTTGATTACTCTTCATAAATAGGTGAATATAGAAGGCCATCCTTTGGGAATGCCAAGGGGTTGACTACAAAATCAACTTTGGCCCTTTTGGGATGTGACAGGCTGGGGAATTCTGGGAGTTCAGATCCATATATCTATTAATGGTCAAACCAGGCTAATAAAAATATTTGTATTTGTTAAAACGAAGGTTTGCCATTTCCGACAGGGAAAAAAAAAATCTTCATCTCCTAAATATAGGATTAGGCTAATAGATTAATATTTTTACTCCATCCCCTGCCCCCATAACTGTTCCTGATAATATTTATGTGATACTTCTGCCAAACCCTACAAAAGACTATTAAGATGTATGGAGCCATGGTTGAGAAACATTGCTCAAGCAGTAACATGATTACAAGAGGAAAACTGGGAGAATATTTTCTGATTCTTCTCCCCAATAAACCTCCTACGAGTAGTATCAACACTTTAACTGCTCATTATACTTCCCATCCTTCAGAATTTTTAAAAGGAATCTGGAACCATTTCAGAAAGAGATAATAGGAAGTGCAGAAGGAGGATGAACGCTTTTCCCCACTTGTGTCTAGACATAGAATAAACATGCCCTGGCAATCCTTTTTTTCTGACATGTCCTCATGATGTTGCTTTCATTTTATACCCATTCCCATGGCTAAGACAAATGAACATTTTTAGCTGTTCTGATTCTGTTCTGGTTAAAGAAGGGAAAAGGTGTGTTTTCACACATACTGTGTGATTGACATAGGTCTTCCATTCCACATCTATTTGATGTTACAGTCATGTAATCCATAGTATCTGCCTAGCACTTCTTCTCTAATTTTAGTTCTTATAGACCTCCACCCACAAACACCCCTTTGGGTCTTTGGCATGGTCCTCCATGCTTTTCTTTGAGCAGGAGCAGCATTCCAATTTACCTTGGGACATCTGGATCACAACCACAAATAAACTAGTGATGGCAGCATCGGTGTCTCAATGTAGCTGTGTAGTGTTAGTTTAGCATGCCTTTAGTATACCCAATCTACTTTTAACAGAAAAAAAACCCTGGTGACTGAAATCATACATGGCTGCTGTTTAAACCTATTTCCCCTTCCAAAAAGCTTAAACTAGTGTTAAATCCAGAAATGACTTTACATAACAACATTTTTCATGTCTTAGCCTGCATGTTGTGAGGTCCTGCTTCTCTGCTACCTTTTTATGTTGCCTGCATTCAAAATTGCAGCTTGATTTGGGCAATTGTAGCTCTTAGCCCTCAGCAAAGAGTGAGTTTCACCTGGATAAGCATATCTTAAGATATGACTCAAGGAAAGGAAAGTGCCCACTGCTGTAAATTCATTCTCAAAAATGTTCATATCTGGTGTAACGTAACTGACATCTTTAAAGTCTTCCTGGCTTAATGTTTTATATACTACTAGTTGATAACCTGGCATTGACTGGCTATTTATTTATAGGGGGGGGGGGGGGGAAATGTCCAGACCAAATGTAATTTCTAATGTTGGATTTTCCCCATTACCAGAGGGAGCCCCCTTGTGGAGTACTGTGAAGCCTTAAACATGGCAATTCCAATGCGCTGTGCAGTAGAAGCCATTTTACGGCACTACAGTAGAGCCATTTTAAGGCACAATAGGCTATATCTTAACAGAACATACACCCCAAGAGGTGTTAGGGGTGTCTTACCCCCACAATATTTTTTTCCAGAGAGTAAGTCATCTATGTACAACGTTTGGTTGAAATTGCTTGAGGTGTTCCAGAGTTATGCTGGAACACACACACACATACACACAGAGTGCCATTTTGAGAGAGAGAGAGAGAGAGAGAGAGAGAGAGAGAGAGAGAGAGAGAGAGAGAGAGAGAGAGAGAGAGAGAGAGAGAGAGAGAGAGAGAGAGAGAGATGGATGGTGGTAGGTTTGGCTTAGAAAGAGCTTCCAAACAATGAATGGCGCAGAGCATACAATAGAAAGAAATCATGAGATGGGTTCTTTCTATGACTGATCCACTTCAGAATGCCTATTTTACCCTTGCAACTTTTCTGCATAAGAGATTCTGTAATGCCACAGTCCCACACCATGTGCCAGGCAATTGCTGTTTAAATACATTGAAATTAATGCACCAAAGCCATTGCCTGAAATGGGAGGAGGACTGACGAAGAAGTACGGTGATTCAGTGCTTAGGGGCAGCTAAATAAACTGGTTTATTAAGGCAGAAATATTATGGCTGAAAAGGCCCATTGTGTGCTTATATCCCTCTGCTATCTCTGTTTCACTAGCAGCTCTTTTTTAGTTGTCTTTAGTTTTGTGTCTTTTTGTCTGCTAATAGCCACTGTCCTAAAATGCAATTGACTCAGATCTAAATCGTAAGTATAGGACATTATTTGGACATTTATTTCGCTCCTCTAGTTCTGAAGAGGCTGTTACAAAGCCGGGAAAAGGCCCCAAAGGTATTGAGAAATCCATGTCAGGCAGTTAACAGGTTAAGGATCATTTGCATAAAATTAGTAAGTTTTAACAAATGAATTCACCTGAAAGTAGGATACGGGACACTGCACATTAATAATTGACAGCCTGTATGAAATGCAATGTTCTTGATGGGGACATTCAGCTCCGCATTGCTATTAGACCCAGTGAAGCAGCAAACCCTGAGAAAAGAAATGCCATTTCATTCTGCGAATTACAGCTTCTGCATAACAACAATCTTTCATTTTGATGGTTCTTTCTAATAAAATCTCCTGCTAGATTTTACGCACGCAGGATGAGTCAGTGAAAAGAGGGAACAGAAGAGGAAGCCCAGGTGTCCATGCTCTGAGACAGAAAATGAAGAGGAACAGATATCTTGGTAATACAGTTTGAACGTCCTTCTTGCTTTCATTGTATTATGCTTTTAAAACCACCCAAGGTGATGGTTTTAGAAGAGTTTCCCAGTACATAGCAACATTAAGATATGTGGTCTTCAACTCCCAGAATTTTGGGGAGTTGACGTTCACTCATTTTAAAGTTGCTGAGATGGAGAAACACTGCTCTAGTAAAGTCGGCAACCTTAAACACTCAAAGAGCCACAAAGGTCCTAACCGAAAGCCCTATCAATTGTGGAGTTGACTGATGACAGGGAGCTGCACCAGGGGGATGAAAGAGCCACAAGCGGCTCCAGAGCTGTGGGTTGCTGACCCCAGCTCTAGTAATACTGCAGGTAGATTGCTGCAAAATAAGATGAGACTGTATTCAAAATGTAAGACCCACAGAACCAGAGCTATGAAAGATGATCTAGAACAGGGGTGTCAAACTCAAGGCCCGTGGGCCAGACCTAACCCATGGGGTGCTTAGATCTGGCCTGTGTGACTGCCCTGGAAACAGTGAGGGACCGACCTGCAGTGCCTCTGCCAGTGAAAACGGAGCTCAGGAGGGCCCCCATGAGCTCTGTTTTCGCTGGCAGGGGGTTGCAGGAGGCCATCCTAGCTGAAAATTGAGATAGGGAGCCTGTTTTCACTGGCAAAGCACTCAGGCCACCACAGGCCCCATGACATGAGTGATGTCAAGCTGGCCACGCCCACCCTGGCCATGCCCACCCTGGTCCCCCAAAGTGAAACACAACCCTGATGGGGCCCTCAATGAAATTGAGTTTGACACTCCTGATCTAGAAGAAAGTTACAAGAAGTCTTTGCTTAACAACCATTCATTTAGACTGTTTGAAGTTCTGACAGTGCTGAAAAAGGTGATTTATTACTGGTCCTCATACTTAGAACCCTCACAGCATCCCTGCAGTCATGTGATTGTGATTCAGGCACTTGACAGCCATCATACATTTACTGTAGTTGCCGCATCCTGCAATCACAGGATTGCTGTTTGTTATCTCCTCAGCCAGCTTCAGGCAAGCAAAGTCAACAAGGAAGCTGGCAAGAAAGTTTGCAAGTCACAGTCACATAATGTCTTACTTAAAAATCTTGCTTAATGAACACGGCGACGTGCTCGTATCAAATGAGGTCATAAAAACAGCTGCTGTCATGTGATGTCTCACTTAATGACATTTGACAATGAGTTTTCTTGTCCCAATTGTGGTCATGCATCAAAGACCATTTGACTTGCCTACAAAAGTCACCACCCACTAAAACTCTGCTTAAGACAATGGCCCTATTTATTAGCTGGTTAGCACCAAGCTGAGTTAGTCTTTGTGTAGACCAGATCCCCTGAAAATCCCCTCAGCTTTTCATACCAGCAAACCAGTTCACACAGAGCTACATCAGCTATTTTGTTTACCAGCCTTCTCTCTCTCTCTCTCTCTCTCTCTCTCTCTCTCTCTCTCTCTCTCTCTCTCTCTCTCTCTCTCTCTCTCTCACACACACACACACACACACACACCTGAGCTACCTTGGTAATATAGGAGTTTGTGAGCCTGTGGGTGGACTTACCTCAATGCTTTCTGGGATAAAGGAGGTAGACAGTTGTTCTCTTTGTTTTCATGCCCTTGCTCATCTATAAACTCACACTGTTGTGTTGCTTGTGAAAGGGGGGGGAGCCTTTTCCAGTGAGACCAGTGCAGCTACATCAGTTGCACTTCCTTCAGCACCTCTAGTGACTGCAAGATATTCACTAACCATATGCCCTAGTGCAGGGGTGTCAAACTCAATTTCATTGAGGGCCGCATCAGGGTTGTGTTTGACCTGGGGGGGGGGGCACCAAGGGTGTGTGTGACCAGGGTGGGCATGGCCAGCATGACAACACTATTGTCAGGGGGCTCCTGTGGGGTCCTGAGTGCTTTGGGGAAAACGGGCTCCCGAGCTCCATTTTCTGCTGGAACAGCCTCCTGCAACCCTCTGCCACTGAGAATGGAGGTCGGGAGGACCACGCACGGTCCTCATGAGCTCCATTTTCACTGGCAGAGGCATTGTGGACCAGTCCTTTGCTATTTCCAGGGCAGCCCTGCAGACTAGTTCTAAGCACCTCATGGGCCAGTTCCAGCCCCGGGCCTTGAGTTTCACACCCCTGCCCTAGTGAATGGAAATGACAGGGAGTCTAAATTTCTTGTTTCTCTGTCACAGTGTCGGTAAACTTTCAAGACCCTGCTAGCCACTACCTTTTGACTTGCTCAAGGTGAGGAATGTCATGTTCCAAATACTCGTATAATGCAGTAATGACTTTCTCAAAGTGCTCTTGCCATTCTTTCAAAGTTGTCATGCCTTTTCTCTGTGCCACAAGTACATCTGCCAAGAGCTGGAAGTGATTCTGCTTTTAATAACATGCCATTATTAAAATTAGTTTAAAGTGAATTTAATCATGTAGCTCATAATCTACTTTACCAAGTTCAGAGTAAATATGCCATCTCAATTAAATTTCAATGAACTGCAGTAGCCAATAAAATCTCCAGCCAGAAGTAATATTTCCAGTTATTGATGGCAGAGTTATTGCCATTAATCTGAGCATAAAGCCAACGTCAGATAACAGAAGTTGTCCAATAAACTTCTCAGGCTGGCTAACAAATATTATTAGCCTTTATTTCTATCTCTGCCTTCCCATCGTCTTTTCTGCTAGTGGGAATTTCCACATTTTTGGGGGTCTGTTCAACATAGAATTAAATATTGATGATGATAATATAATTACCGCAAAAATAAAAGCATATAAATATGAGCTCCAGTATTATATGAAAGACTCACACACTCAATACAAAATTAGCTAATATCTGGAAATTTATTTTCTTAATTCTTGTTATGGTTAAACAGGTCAAGGAAATATATGTTCTGACCCAGGCTTCCCCAGCAGCACGAAGCCGAGTCTGAGTCCCCATAAACCCCTTTTATTTAATTTACAGTGAATTCCTCTCCAGCAAATTCCCGGCCCACAGTCTTTCAAGATAGTTCACAATTACTAACCTTTATCAGACTTGGAAAGTGGCCAGGCCGATATCTTTGAGATGCCACAATACTTGGCAAGAATGCAGGAATGAGCTAATTGTCTCTTGCAAACACCCCTCCCCTTTCTCTCCTCTTTTATTCCCTATAGGAGGGGCAATTCAACATCCACCTGTGGCTTTACTCCCAAGTCAACCCTCATTCCTTAGCTCTTCCCTTTGTCTGACAACTCTGTGCATGTGCACACTGGGAACAGGCTCCAGCTGTTTGTCTGCCTCACTGAAGTCTGACTCTGAAGACAGCTGATAACTGTCAGATGGCCCTGGCCCCATCTCTCCTCTGATGCAGAGCGCTCGTTAGAGCCTTCCCCAGACTCCAGGACTGGCCCATGTTCCTCCCAACCTCCTCACTGTCCGAATCTGCTGCCAGCTCCACTGGTCACTGGCAGCCCACAACAATATTTTTTTATTATTATTATTTGGGCTTGTATGTTGAGGGGATAAATGGGGAACTCATCAAATTCGCAGACGACACCAAGCTGGCAGGAATAGCCAACACTCCAGAAGATAGGCTTAAGATACAGAAGGATCTAGACAAACTTGAACATTGGGCACTGTCTAATAAAATGAAATTCAATTGTGAAAAAAGTAAGGTCCTACATATAGGCAAGAAAAACCAAATGCACAAGTACAGTATAGGTGGTACCTTGCTCAATAGTAGCAACTGTGAGAGGGATCTTGGAATCCTAGTGGACAACCATTTAAATATGAGCCAGCAGTGTGCAGCAGCTGCCAAAAACGCCAACACAGTTCTAGGCTGCATCAACAGAGGGATAGAATCTAGATCGCGTGAAGTGTTAATGCCACTGTATAGTGCCTTGGTAAGGCCACACTTGGAATACTGCATACAGTTTTGGTCGCCACGATGTAGAAAAGACGTGGAGACTCTGGAAAGAGTGCAGAGAAGAGCAACCAAGATGATTAGAGGACTGGAGACTAAGACATATGAAGAACGGCTGCAGGAGCTGGGTATGTCTAGTTTGATGAAGAGAAGGACCAGGGGAGACATGATAGCAGTGTTCCGATATCTCAGAGGGTGCCACAAAGAAGAGAAAGTCAAACTTTTCTCCAAGGCACCTGGAGGCAGGACAAGAAGCAATGGGTGGAAACTAACCAAGGAGAGAAGCAACTTAGAATTAAGGAGAAATTTCCTGACAGTAAGAACAATTAACCTCTGGAACAGCTTGCCTCCAGAAGTTGTGAATGCCCCAACCCTGGAAGTCTTTAAAAAGATGTTAGATAGCCATTTGTCTGAAATGGTATAAGGTTCCTGCCCATGCAGGGGGTTGGACTAGAAGACCTACAAGGTCCCTTCCAACTCTGCTATTGTATTGTATTGTATTGTATTGTATTGTATTGTATTGTATTGTATTGTATTGTATTGTATTGTATTGTATTGTATTGTATTGTTCCAGCCAGACTGATAATGAGTGGTTTACGGTATTCTCCTGTATAACTGGATAAAAAACATGCAAGATAAATATAAAGCATGCTTCTAATGACCACGTATTCTAATGGTGCCCTTTTTCTCAGGGAACTTTCCGTTCCTTATTTCCAAGTGCTCCTTTGCTCAATCTCACTGGCTCATTTTTTAAAGGCAGCGTTACAAAATTTGAATTAACATCCTGAATGTGAAACATTTGAATGCTGTGTCTTATTGCTACCTCTTAATTATTTTGGGATTTGAGACTGTCAATTAGGAATTGTTTAATTAATTAGTTTTAAATGTGGATACATGCTGGACATTGCTGACGCTGCTGCATTCTGGACCAGTTGAAACTTCCAAGTGCTCTTTCAAGGCAACCCTAAAAAAGAGAGCATTGTAATAGTTCATCCATAAGGTGACCAGGGCATGGGTTATTGTCTGAAGTACACCTATGTGCATCTTACAGTAATAAGGTAAGACACATAAATAAAACTTGTAAATCTAGTAATTAAACATTGCACTTCCAATATTCTTCCAAAACTCCTATATTAAACGTCATTGCAAACCATCACTATAAAATAAAAGAATTAGTGCATTTCAACTGTCAAATACGATCACATATGAAATAATATTGCGTTATAATGATTAAAAATTGGTGTGTATAATTTTTCTATTTTGGAGTTGGGGAAAGGGTTCCTCAAAGCTCACTTGGAGTTCTTAAAATCTGCTAAGCCAATATTCAATACTATAACCATGTTGCTTGTATCTTTCAATTTATATTGTTTTTATTATTTTCCTAATGGGATTTGATAGCTTATTAGTAACCTTGACTATCTTTTTTTCTTGATTAATGTATTTTATTCTCCTTATGTACACTGAAAGCATATGCACCAAAGACAAATTCCCTGTGTGTCCAATCACACTTGGCCAATAAAAAATTCTATTCTATTCTATTCTATTCTATTCTATTCAAGTCCCTTCGGGGAGAGGGGATGGTTTATAAATATAATAAATTATTATTATTGTTGTTGTTGTTGTTGTTGTTGTTATTATTATTATTATTATTATTATTATTATTATTATTATTATTATTATTATTATTATATTCTACCCTACCCTACCCTTCCCTACCCTACCCTACCCTACCCTACCATACTGTACTCTATTTCTTTGAAATGATCAGCCAAAGGATATTTTCTAAAGTATACTCTTGTTTTACAGTAGCAATAGCAAAATTGCTTTGCCAAAGCCTAGAATTCAGCCTTTTATATAACATGTCAGCTAGCAATACAGTATTGACCTTCTATATAGGTTAATTGGGATGACTTCTGAAATAATGTATTGTGTTATGTAATTATGTAATTGTATTATGAACTCATACTTAGATTTTATTATTTATTTGTGCATTTTCATTACAGCTTAATTGCATTTTAATTCATTAATTGCATTTTTTCTGTTTTTTTCTTTTATCAGCTGCTGTAAGCATTTCTGTTGAATAGAAAAGTGAGCTATAAATCAAATACTGTACCATTAATGCTGCTAATAAATAATTAGCTATACCCTAGTTTGAATTCTGAATCTGGAGCAAAATGGCATGATTCAAGCTGCTATTTCAGCATGGGCATTTCTCATATTGTCGCCTTAATGTTGTGGCCTGTTGACCGGTGGCTCCACCAGTAGCCAAATCAGACGAGGAGCAGGTGTGGGAGTCATGGCCCACATCAAGGCAACCTGAGAGCTCTGAGGGGGAAGAGGGAATGGAGCTGTCAGAGAGTGGGAGAGAGGGGGAGGCAGAGAGAGAGAGAGAGACTGTCAGCCCTCAGATGGAGAGTCAACAGTCCCCAGGTCTGGAGGTGGCTGATGGGGAAGAGGAGGAACAGCTGGGTCCAGTGCCTGATACACAGATGCGCAGAAGGCAGAGGAGAGGAGAGCAGTGGAAATCTGTGGGCCGATCCTTGGGACGGAAGAGCCACCCCTGCTAGCGAAGCCCCACTGTAGGTCTGGGGATAAAAGGCAGGGAGCAGAGATGAGTAGGTTGGCAGACAACTATTCATCTCCCTGCCGGACAGACTTGATAGCCTGCATTGAGAGAGAAACATTTTGCCGGGGCTGCTGGCGCTCCTAATAAAGGAAACATTGATGGATTGCAGAGGGTTTGTCGTGTTTGGGGAGCTGGGTCAGAACACTTAAGCTGTTTGAGTCTCAAACATATGTAGAAATGAAGCTGGCATAAGAAATTCCTATGTGGATTTCAAACCCTTCCTCCACTGTAGTTGCCGTGACAGGCTTCGGGTTCTGTCCAGACCATGCCTACCAAGGCCCTTAATTAGTGGATTCTCCCCTCCCACCAAATACAGGTGGTCCTTAACTTATGGCTATCATGAAGCCTGGAATTTCCATCATAAGGCTTGACAGTTGTAAGTCAAGGCACCCACATGACCAATCTGATTTTGTGACCATTTTTGCACCGGTTGTAAAGCAAAGACATGGTTGCATCATGGGCACCACTGTCATTGCGGGTAGAGAGAATATAATAATAATGACAATAATTTTAGTAATAGGATTTTTCACACTGGACCTGCTGTCAGGTTCCGTTCACGCAAAGAAAACAAACAAGACGACTAAGCAGGTAGTTCGTGGTAAATATAATCTTTATAAACCTGTTCCGGTACTTCCAACAAACACACAGTGGAAAACATGAGTGAATTAAAGTCAAGCCTGTAATTCCATACTTCCCTCCACCATTTACACCCTCCTGTGACCTGTCCTCTCCCAAGCATGCGCAATACACCCAATATTCTCAGATGACGTGACAGACCATGCTGGTTTACATTGCCACGCCTGCGCTGGTGCCATTCCATATGAAAGTCACTGCAGGATCCGAAGTTCCTCCAGCCTCTTGGTGCGGCAGGGAAACAAGTGTGGTGTCAGGTTTCTGAAAGACCTCTAATTAACAGCAGCAATCCAAGTCACAAAATGCCCCAGTCACAAATCGCCCCACCAACAGAATGGCAGCCCCGAGCTGCTGAGAGCGCTGGGGCTGACACCTGCGTTTAAAAAACAGGGCTGATTTAGTCCTGTGCTGATTTAAACTGTGAAAGAGAAGTGTGATCTCAACCCTGGAGAAGTTGAGCTGTATGTTCTGCCACCAATGAATCTGCTAATTCTGCTAACAAGGGTTTCATCTGGCTGTACAACTTGGTAAATTCTGCCACTTCCTCCCCCATTTTTCCAGGGGTCGGCTTCAAAAAATTCAACAACTGCCTGGTTGCTGGGTGGACATGGCCATGGTGGACGTGGCCTAGTTGGCCCTGCACCATGGGGAGGGGTTCATCCTCCCCAGGCTCCGAAGGCTTTCCTCGAGCCTCTGGGAAGGCAAAAACTTCCTCCCCCGGGCTCCGGAGGCCACCAGAATGTCCAGGAAGCACGTTCCCCCCTCCAAGGAGAAGGGTAGGGGTGGGTGGGTGGGGCCAACGAGGGGTGGAAGGTGGAGGTTCCCCGAACTGGCCATAACATTAGCTAAGAATTCTCCTGAACGCAGGTGACGCCCATAGCAGCCCACCCCTGGATTCTTCCCAATCCACAGATTATTTTTGCAAGTGTTGTCCTATATCGCTTGTTTGTAGCCCAGCCATCAAATCGCTCATTACTGTATTAATTACTCACTCTTATTTTTCCACTGTGCCTCTCCTTTCTATCTGCCACTGATTGACAGGTGATATAGAGGAGAAAAATAGGAGGGAGAACGCCTGATGCCTGGTGCACTCCTCCCATGTGCCTCTCACCAGTCAGTCAGGTAATTGCACAGGTGTTGCACTCTTTTAAGGGCCCTAGAAATACTCTGTTCATTGAGACGTTGAAAGCACCTGTCTCCAACTATCCATTCCACCAGACATTGAAAGGACACTCGAAGACAGCAGGTAACCCTCCGTGGGAAGAGAAACAAAGAAGAATCCACCAATTGCCTTCCTTGACTTGTCTTGCATTTAAATGGTAAGGACAGCACCACCAGTTACATTCCTGAGATAAACCTTTGGTGGCGACGACACTTAAATGTGATTCTCAGTTTGCATGGTTGTCAAGGAGAAAGAACCAAGGCATGATGAGAAAAGCAAGATATAGCTGAGAGCATAATTTTCTTTATAAAAGAAGAGACTTCAGCTAATAATCTCATGAATTAAATGTTTATGACAGTTGTGCTCCTAAGAGGCAGCTTGGACAAGGAGAAGACTGTTCCCCCCCCCCCCATTTGGTGAAGTGGCTTGGAATAGCACAGTATGCCAGTAGCAGGAACATCTAATCTCTGGAGAGAAAGAAGCCATGCATGCAGCGGGAATGGGCTGTTTTCTATGAGGTTATCATAGAAACGCTAAAGACAACAGTGGAAGCTCAGTGTCTTGGTCAGATACCACTTTCTAAAAATGCACAGCACATTACAATAGTCCAGTCAGTAACTGACAAAGACATCAGTAACCATAAACAATACCTCCCAGTCTAGGAATGGGTGCAGCTGGCACAGAAGATGCAGTTGTGCAAAAGTTCTCCTGGCCACAGTTGCCACCTCCTTCTGGACTCCCTAATTTCTGGACTTCTGGACTCCCTAATTTCACAGGGGAGCTTCCATGTCCGAGCTGAACAGACTATTCTGCTGCTTGGTTTGTTGTCTTAGAAGCACATTGGTTTCCATCTGACTGCTGTCTCCTTGATATCAATAAGAAACAACATGATTTATGGCAAGAGTGCAGAGCCTAATCTTGCCTGATGGCTGAACTGATTCTGGGCAGTTACATCAGGAATTCATCCTTGCTGTGGGTATGGTCCAGTGGTGGGTTCCTACTGGTTTGGCCTGGTTCAGCCGAATTGGTAGTAGCTTGGCAGCCTGGGTCACTGGAACCGGCAGCAATCCAGGACTGCCACGCCCCCGAACTAGTTCCTCTTGTTTTTTGCTTCTGCGCATGCGCTGAGCAATTTTTGTTGTACTGCGCAGGCACGTCAGGCGCATTCCTGAACAAACCGGCAGTAGTCTCTGCTGGAACTCACCCCTTATGGTCACATTAAATTGTCGCAGAAATACCCCTTTGCAGGCCTGGGGTCTTCATGCTTCCCCCACCACCACAACAGACTCGTATATTGTTGTCAGTCTATCAAGTAGACTGAGTTGAGCAGTTAGTATTTACATGTTTACTCTAGGGAGTAAACAGTGAAAGTTATAAAGCTACATTTGTTTCTATGTGTCCTGTGTATATGGAGAAATAAATGGAAGTAGTATTGAAGGTGTTAAAAGGATCTGCTCCATCACTCTCCATTAAGTTCTTTCCACTCCTATCCTTGCACATTATAACTCCACTACATATGTTCCATAATTCACACTCTTTCCCTCACTCTCTGTTTTTCTCACATACACAACTGCAATCACCCCATTAAGCAATTGCCAGTAAAAGTTTTTCTAAAGCAATTTTTCAATGTGGGCTCATAGAGTTGTGAGGCTTAGATGTTGCACCGTGGATAAAGCGGTTATTTTAAATGAAGGGTTGTGAAAAAATAATTTCTTGGAGTCAGAAGATGGAAACTTCCTTTCCCTGTAGGACAGGGTGTGGGTAGGGTCTGTGGGGGAAAGGCTCAGGCATGAGAAAAATGGGGCAGAATCTCCCAAAACTATTGGCAACATGAACGGGGCATCTTTAGAAATGGATTCCTGATCTATACCACAATACTTTTGCTTTTATTATATGCTAGACTGCAGGATATTGCTGAGTTTCTGAAGTTTTCTTTCAGTCCGGTTCACAAGCAACACTTCCCATTATCCCCAGCCAACAAGTCATGCTGACTGGACATGGAGGACCTTCATTTGCCTGGAAGGCACTAGTTGGAAAGAGCTAAGCTGGGTTTGAATAATTCTCTTGCATTTCTATTTGGCAATGATCCTTATAATTCTTTTAGTGTGGAGAAATGAAAAAGAACGCCACCAAGATGAATTATTCCTTTTCCCCAAAGAGCTCATATTAATATTTAAACCGCAGTAATATGCCAGTAAGTAAGACACAATTAGCAAAGAGGAAAAAGGAAAAAAGCTCAACAATGTTGTTATGGAATTTTCACATTTCCAGACAATCCTAAGGATGATCGTGATGATGAAACATTTTCCTTTTAGAATCATCCAGGAGAAGGACAGCTCAGTACAATCAAGGGGCACTGACTTTTAAGAAGCAAATGAAGCCTTATGAAATAGCAATAGCAGACTTACAGTATACACCACTTCATAGTGCTTTTATAGCCCTCTTTAAGTGATTTCACAGAGTCAGCCTGTTTCACCCAAAAATCTGGGTCCTAATTTTACCCACCTCTGAAGGATGGAAGGCTGAGTCAACCTTGAGCTGGTGAGATTTGAACTGGTGAACTGCAGCTAGCAGTCAGCTGAAGTAGCCTGCAGTGCTGCACTCTAACCACTGTGCCACCTCAGCTTTCAAAATATGTTGAGAAGAAGGCGAACTTCAAAACAATGTATTGGAAAATGACTGGCATTCCTGTGGTAGCTACATCTCTCTTTATTTTTTAAAAAAAGATTGCAATAATAACTTCTCCCTCCCCCCCCCCCCCCCAGCTTGCTGATAGCAACCATATCAGAGGTGGTATTCAGCAGGTTCTGACCAGTTCTGGAGAACCAGTAGTGGAAATTTTGAGTAGTTTGGAGAACTGGTAAATACCACCTTTGACTGGCCCCGCCCCCATCTATTCTCTGCCTCCCGAGTCCCAGCTGATCGAATGGGGAATGGGGATTTTGCAGTATCCTTCCCCTGCCACGCCCACCAAGCGACACCCACAAAACCAGTAGTAAAAAAAAACTGAATCCCACCACTGAACCATATAATATCACTCTGCTCATGCAAGTGACCTGCTTGTAAATGTTTTCCAGCCAATCAAGCAAAATCTTTAACCACATAAAAATCTATTGGGGACACATTTATTATTATTGCTGTTGTTGCTGTTGTTTACAAATGGTGACTTATCCAAGAAGACTAAAAAACAGCCGTATGCCTCATTACGTATAGCTGAATAGACTCTTCTTTTCATATCTCTAGGAAGCTCCCAAACATATCCTGAGACACAAATCAATTATATAAAATAACTACAAACATTAAGTGAAACAAAGAAAAAGTCATAACAAATTGTGAATACCAGAAGTCAACAGTCAACAAAAGAAGATCAATGCAGGAAGAAAAGATATCAAACAAGCAAAATGAGGGACAGGATTTTTTTTCCCCCTTGTGATCTGATAACTGATTTTTGCTCCTTCCCGTCCCATCTTTATTTATTTTTTCTTTGCTGGGCATCCCTCAATGTTTCTTGGTGAGCTCTTCATTGTTTTAGTGCTCTCCATTTATGAAACCTTTAGAAATATTCTTTCCCAGACTGTGGCACTGTATTTATGTCAGACTGCTTCATCTTGAAAAATAGTATTAAAATCTATTTTGCTTAGAAAAGCCAGCACTAACTTGCTGTCTTTGGGGATTTCTATGCTAGCAATTTATAGCATCATCCAACCATTGCTATGGAGATAAATCACTAATACCGACAGGATCTCTATTGGCACGGAGAAGCCCGAGTGATGTTATTAAAAACATGTGCTTCTGGAAATGCTCTTGATAATTATACTACCATTCCCATAATCTTCCAAGCAACGTAGCCTCTCCTACAGAGACCAGGGGAAAGCACGAGAGTTGGGGAAAGCTGCTGAGGAATATCAACCACCTATTTACTAGAGATTTGTATTTGCATTGGGAAGATTTGGACTGGATTTTGCACTCTTTATGCTTTGGTCAAGGCATCCTTTCCACAAGAATATTCATATTTATGTGGAGCTTTCCCACTGCAGTTGAGAAGAAGGATGATTGATGCATCCCTTTGTGTGCAAAGATGGGATCCTTTAAATGTGATAATGCCCGACATCGTTTTGAGCTGGAAAACAAATTAAAACAGCAGCAGAGGCCCTAACATAAGCTTAATACATTTTTCCTTAAAGAAAAAACCTGTGATCTTCCTCCCCACCCCTCCCCACCCACCCAAAAAATCTGAAAAAGCGAATCCCAGAACCTCTTCTGCTGATACATGCTGCAGTCCTGCCCATTGCTCACATTTTATTTATTTTATTTATTTTATTCAATTTATATCCCGCCCTTCTCCAAAAAGGACCCATGTGGCCGATGCCATAAAAGCCATGCATCAATGACATCATTATGCTATAAATAAACATGATATGACATCATGCACCTGCTCGTGTGGGTGTTGTTCCTGTTCTTCTGGGTTTCAGCTGAGTATCATATAATGGCTAAGGTGTTGGACTAGGTCCTAAGATCAAATCTAGTATGAATCATAAAAAGTCCCTTGGGGTGTTTGGATATGTCTCAGCAAACCCTGCCTCAAAGGATTGCTACTGCAGGCAGTAAAATGGTGGGGGATTCCCATCAGAGGTGGTATTCAGCAGGTTCTGACCAGTTCTGGAGAACCGGTAGTGGAAATTTTCAGTAGTTTGGAGAACCAGTGGATACCACCTCTGACTGGCCCCGCCCCCATCTATTCTCTGCCTCCTGAGTGCCAGCTGATTGGGAGGGGATGGGGATTTTGCAGTAACCTTCCCCTCCCACACCCACCAAGCCACACCCACAGAACCAGTAGTAAAATATTTGAATCCCACCACAGAATCCCATATAAGTTATCCTAAGTTTTCAGAGGAAAGACATGATATAAATATAACAAATAAATATATAAAACATTATGGAAGTCCATTACCGCAATTTGCAATTCAACTCAAACCCCACGCTTGTTTTTGGGTATATTCATAAAGATTACAAGCCCCAGTGGTGGAATTCAATTTTTTTTACTATCCATTCTGTGGGCGTGACTTGGTGGGTGTGGCTTGGTGGGCATGGCAGGGGAAGGATACTGTAAAATCCCCATTCCCTCCCGATCAGCTGGGACTCAGGAGGCAGAGAATAGATGGGGGCGGGGCCAGTCAGAGGTGGTATTTACTGGTTCTCTGAACTACTCAAAATTTCCGCTACTGGTTCTCCAGAACTGGTCAGAACCTGCTGAATGCCACCTCTCACAAGCACACCCCTGCATCTACACTTGGTATACATAATCCCAATAGTCTTTGGTGGGCCTGGCAGAATGAGCACTTGTGGCTCACCAATAAAAAGCATCAAAGCTAGGGATTTAAGCACACAACTGAGTGGATTTGTTACTGCAGTGTAAGTTAAATATTACCTCCAGAGAAAGAGGCAATTGAATAGTGATGGCAATACACATTTTGTTGCTGTTCTACCATCCCACTGCTGTGAACTGGAAAATTATTCTTACTTAAGTTGATTGTTTATGCGTCCCACTGCTCTGGCTTGCAGAAATGCTCTACGGATCTGTTTCTGAGGACAGGGAAAGGGTAAGTGTTCCCTTTGAAAACCATTTCCGAAGTGAGATTCTTCAAGGGATTGCCTAGTTCCACTTCAACCTCCTCTATATCCCTGAATGCTGATCTAAGGGGGGGGGGGGGAACGGGATACTTTTAGGAATGTTGTCCCAGGAACGTTGCTGAATGTCTGCTTGGTTTGGGAGGAATATGTGAATAAATGATGATTAAAAAATGGCTTCCAGTAGAGAAGCAGCTGCTTTTAGCAGATACAGAGAGCCACAGTGGCACAGTGGTTAGAGTGCAGTACTGCAGGCTACTTCTGCTGCCTGCCGGCTGCCTGCAATTTGGCAGTTCAAATCTCACCAGGCTCAAGGTGGACTCAGCTGTCTATCCTTCCGAGGTGGGTAAATGAGAACCCAGATTGTTGGGGTGGGAGGTAGGCTGACTCTGTAAAAACTGCTTAGAGAGTGCTGTAAAAGCACTATGAAGCAGTATATAAGTCTAAGTCAGTGATGGCGGACCTTTTTGTAAAGATGTGCCAAAATTGTGGGTGGGTGTGCTATCATGTGCATGTGTATGCCCACACACACAATGCAATGTGCCCCCCTGTGCATGTGCACATGACCTCCATGCATGTGCACATGACCCACCCCCACATGGGGGAGCTTTCACCTTCCCTAGGCTCTGGAGGCTTTCCTAAAGCCTGGGGAGGGCAAAAACGGCCTACCCCGACCCTCTGGAAGGCTGAAAATCAGCTGGCCAGCACATGCATGTGCACCGGAGCTGACGGCTCACGTGCTGGTAAATATGGCTCCGCATGCCACCTGTGGCACACGTGCCATAGGTTCGCCATCATGGGTCTAAATGCTATTGTCTAATGCTATTCTTCTCTATACTGAAGCATGAATTTATTATTTATTGAATTTATTTTTATTTTGAGTTGAACTATTCTTTGCACTGATTTTTATGATGTAATAATATATGCAGTTAACAAATGTCTTGCTAATAAGACGAGATAACAAGAACAAGGGAATCTCTTGCAGCTACTGATGTAGAAGAGATAAATTGTGATAGTGGGATTGGTGGATTAATGGTGTATGGGTGGCAGAGGGAGGGAGGGAGGGAGGGAGGGAGGGAGGGAGGGAGGGAGGGAGGGACCAAAATCATAATTTGTCTTCAGATTGTATTAATTTTGTTAGCAACTCTGGGTTCAGAACCAGTGATACAACTCTGGTCCCTTGTTAGCAAATAAATGTGGAATAGTGTAATTCACCGGACAGTAAAGAGATTCATTGCTTTAACCACAAACAAACTCTACAAACTCTGATAGTAAGAAAATAAATAGTCTTTACTTTGAAGCAACTAAAATACTTCTTCCGACTAACTTCTCAAACAAATAACAGTCCACCCAACAGAGTTATCTTACAGTAATGCAAAACAAATCCTCCTCCTTCTTCAATATTCAGCTTCACAGCTTCAGCTCCTCAGCACAGGGAATCGAACGGGAACGGACTGTGATTCTGAGCTTGCTTTATGGTAGAGCTGAGACTCACAGCCAATCAGAATTTAAAACAGTTCTTAAAGCTACATAACTCCTTAAGAACGTAGGCTCATATATATTGTCAACCCAATATAAGGCTGAATATCCTAACATATCTTTCACCCTATTTTAATTTTTTCCTGGAGTCCTAATACCTACAATTCAGAGACTGTGACACATAAAGGTAGTCTTGGCTTACAACCATTCCTTTAATGACCATTTGAAGTTACAGCTGCACTGGAAAAAAATAACTTATGACCAATTTTTCATACTTATGACTGTTGTAGCATTCCCATGATCAAAATTGATGACTGGCAACTGGCATGTTTTCATGACGGTTGCAGTGTCCTTGGGTCTCATATGATCATTTTTTGTGACCTTCTGATTAGCAAAGTCAATGAGGAAGCCAAATTCACTTAACAAGCATGTTACTAACTTAGTAACTGCAGTGATTCACTTACCAATTGTGGCAGGAAAGTTTGTAAAATGGGGCAAAACTCATTTAACAACTGCCTTGCTTAGCAGTAGAAAGTTTAGCCTCAATTATGGTCATAAGTCAAGGACTACCTATATGTATTTTTTGAATTCAAAAATTTGGAGCTCACACATTTGGTAGCAGAACTGAATGGAAGTCAGATAAGACTATTGACTTTAGGGAACTACCATTGGTCCACGTGGGAAGATTTTGCCACTTACATGTGTGTGACTATAAATCTTTCTCATCTGTTGCTATCATGAGACTGAATTCTTTGCCAATAGATTGAGACCTACCTTCATTCTACACCTATTCAATTGTTTCAACTTGTTGGAGTACTATTGTTTCATTGTCCCAATTAAATGAAAATGAAATGAAAAATAACATATCTATTTTAGAGTACAGACAAATTTCCTATCCTTTTTATGAAAAAAAAGTTTTATTGGTTTTTACAAAAAAAAATTAAAAATAGGTAAAGGGTATAAGGTGTTACAGAAATATTTTGAGGACATCTATGTCGGAGGTGTCGGCCCCCTCCAAGGCTTCTTACAAAAAAAAAAATAAGATAGTACAAATCATTTTTCATTTCCCTACAAAGTGGAAAGAGATACAAATATATCATTTTATATTCATGCAATCAATCATTATTTCTATAAACATCCAGATAAAAGTTACACTATATAGAAAAAAGTCATTTGTGAGATCTAAGTCTTTTAGCAATTGTATCTTTCTCTCCCTGACCTCCAGTGGGCGGAGCCGTGGCCCCCTCCGCTCCCCCATTTTCATCCTCCAGGATTGGGGAATGTTTTTTAAGAAAGGCTTCCACCTCTGCAATTGTTTTAATTCTTACTCTCCCCCCTTCCCAGAACACTAACATTCCCTCGGGCATCAACCACTTGAACCACACCCCCTTTTTATATAATCTTTTTGATAAGAAGGAATATTTCCTTCTTATTTCTCTAATCTTTTTCGGGATCTGTTTCAAGATGGCAATCTCATTCTGTTGATATATCAAGGGACTGTCTCTTTGTGCTCTCAGGACCCCGTCCCTTGTTGACCTTCTTACAAATTTAATATGTATCTCTCTGGGTACTTCATTTATTCTGGCATATGCTGAGTTAATTCTATAAATCAGATCGATGTCCCCCCAAATATCTTCTTTGCTCTTTTTAGAGTAATCTGCTAACATCGTACACATTAAATCTTTCAAATCTTCAGAGGCAACTTCAGGAACATTTTGAAACCTTAAAAAGTAGGACATCCTTTCAAAATCCATCCTAGACATATGACCAGCCAAATCCACAATTTCCCTTTGAGAATTTTTTATCTCTCCCCTTATCTCAGCCATCCCCCCCCTCCAGTCCATCAATTCTTTGTTTATTTTCCATTAGTGCTTTCTGTGTCTCCAAAAGTTCCAATTTTGAGCTAACATTGTCTTTCCGGATTTCTTTTATCTCTTTCATGATGTTTTGAAGAGTTTCCTCTATTGCTGATAACTGTGTAGCTTCCACCTCTGTTTCTTTGGATAACATTGAAGTAATCTTAGGTTGATGTGGCTGCTTTTTTGAAGCCATAATGAAAGTATTAAGTTCTTGTCACTAATATGGCGTCTGTTGGAGAGGTAGTCCGTGAGGTGAAGAGAGAGAAAAGTCAATATCCAAATTCAAAGTTCAATTTGCTTACAGTCCAGAGAGAGAACAATTTTTAAAAGCAATCAAATAAAAAAAGAAAAGAAGGCACATCTGGGAAAGGTCCTAATAATCAATTAGATCAATCCACTGTTAAAGAGTTCAGTCCCGAAGATGAGGGAGTGTCAGCAAATTTCAAAAGGAAACATTTCTTGCCGAGAACAAAGGAACGCCATCTTCCCCGCCCCTCTGAAAGCCGTGGAGAGCTAGTGAAAGTTCATTTCAATTGTTGCCAGACAGAGATACAAAGTATCATTGAGAATCGTAAAGTAAAAGACTTTCACTTGTAGTTTAAAAGTCAGATGTTGATTTCTCCACCTCCCCAAGCCTGGGGAACATTTCAAAACGCCACTTTTTTTTCCTTTCCAAGGAGGGGTTTTACAAACTACCTCCTCCTTCTTCTTTTAAAGTGAAAGTTGAAAGCATTAATTTAAAATCACTCACAATCCACTCTGTAGCCATGAGCCTCGGCGTTGCCTTCAGCCCCGGCTTTCAGCCCGTCTTTAATCTCAGCAGCTGTGCCGGCTCTCCATCGGCGAAGGGGACAAAAGAGGAACTCCCCCCCCGCGACTCGTTCTCCGGCGCCTAGGACAAGGCGGGAGCCACCCCCCGACCACCGTCGAGGTGAGGGAACTCACCGTGAGCTGCCCGTGCAGTGGGAGCTCTTTGCAAGAGCCCCCTGCCCCCGAAGGCGCCGCCGGAGCAACCAAGCGGCGGACGAGTTCAAGACCCGACCGTCGCCTCCGGCTAACCGGAAGGAAGTCCAAATTTCCTATCCTTAAAGCATTTAATAATCAATTTATTTCTAGACAAAATATGAAGTCAATGTCACATAAGGAGGGAGTTATTGTACAGTATACTTATCTCATCCCCCTGTTAGAGCCTGAATCCGCAGAGGAGGACAAGCAGGAGCTGGGGTTGAGATGGCAGCCTTGTTGGCTTCGGAGGAATGTGGGGAAGTGCAGGACTAGGCAGTCCCAGGCCCCTCTGGCTTGGGAGAATTTGCCCGAAGAAAGGAACAAGGGCAGGAGGACTGTGGCTTTCTGGGTGCTCTTCAAGGTGCTGGTAACCACCTTTAAAGCACTCCATGGCACGGGACCTGGCTACTTGCAAGACCACATCCTGCTACCAAATACGTCCCACTGACCAGTTCGCTCCCACAGAGAGGGCCTCCTCAGGGTGCCGTCGGCCAAACAATGTCGGCTGGCGACCCCCAGGGGGAGAGCCTTCTCTGTGGCAGCTCCTGCCCTCTGGAACGACCTACCCCCCGACCTACATACGATCACTGACCTACGCCTCTTCCGCCAGGCCTTGAAAATGCATTTATTCCATGCAGCCGGCCTGGTGTAGTTTTTAATCGATTTTAATCGATTTTATTTAGTAATTTTATTTGGTTTTAGAACAGGCCCCTAATTTAATTGACATTTTAATTGACATTTTAAAGTATTTTATATATTCATGTCTTTGTTTTTTTTATTATGCCTGTTCACCGCCCTGAGTCCCGCAAGGGAGAAGGGTGGTATACAAATTCAATAAGCATTAACATTAACATTGAGAGGGCAAGCAGTGGAAATGAGGAACGATGGAGCTCAGGCGATGAGCAAGGACCACCCCCTCCTGATCCCCGATCACAGAGAGTGGAGAGGAGGCGGGAACAGCGCAGGCCAACTAGATGACTTGGGAGGAGAGCACCCCACCCCTCTTCACAAGGCATACCTGGGGATTGAGACTTAATGCCCCTCCCCACTGTGTGGAGGGGCATTGGTCGGGAACAAACACTGAATTTGTGGAGTTTGGTGTGCCATTGTCGACATTTGTTGTTTGCAGGACTGCTTGCCTTCTTCCTTGCTTCATGGATTCATTTCCTTGTTCCCTTGTCCCACTGGACTTCTTGCCTTGAAGCCGTTGTGCTAACAGCGTTTTGCTGGACTACTCACAACCAGGGGCTGCCCTCTGTGTGTGTGAGAGAGAGAGAGAGTGAGTGAGTGAGTGTGTGTGTGCGTGCGTGCGTGCGTGTGCTTTGCTCTGGGACTTGCATAACATGATTTGGGGAAAAGTTGGAGCAATAAAGGGGAGTTTGAACTCTCAGCTGGCTGTGTGGCCTTTGTGCCTTGTCCTA
The DNA here is from genome assembly GCA_039707465.1 of Rhabdophis nuchalis. Classification (NCBI taxonomy): domain Eukaryota; kingdom Metazoa; phylum Chordata; class Lepidosauria; order Squamata; family Natricidae; genus Rhabdophis; species Rhabdophis nuchalis. The sequence goes on along the minus strand of CM077643.1, from coordinate 188,913,483 downwards.
GGTCATCACAGTACATTATGGCCAGTAGCATTGAGTGTTCCCATTGACATTTCTTCAAATCCATAACTAATCATCAAGAATTCTCAATAAGCATTTGGGCACTGTTGTTTGTAATAAATGAGAAATTGTAAAATTGGTAGCCCTGTGGTTACAATGCAGTATGGCAGGCAAACTGGGGCCACAGCCTAGAGTCCGAGTCTCACTGGCTCAAGATTCACTCAGCCTTCGATTATTCTGAGGTCAGCAAAATGAGGATCCAGATTGTTGGGGGCAATAGGCTGACATTGTAAATTGCTCAGAGAGTGCTGTAAAGTACTATGGGGCGTTATATAAATCTTGAGCGGTGGGTTGGACTAGATGACCTATGAGATCCCTTCCAACTCTGTTAATCTGCTAAAGTTGTATTGCAATATGGCTATTGTACAAATCATTTGTTTGAAAGAAAAAAATGTGTCTTTGGGGTAAAATGTATATTGATATTTTTTGGCAGAAAATTATATGATTCCATGTCATTTGATGTGATGGCTGCTTTAACAAATGAACCCCCACACACACACAACTTTTAAAAATAACAGAAAGAAATGTTAAAAGCAAAAAGTATCTTATAAATCTGTTCCAAGAAAAGAGAAATAATACTGTTTTCTTCCATACTATTTATTGTTTCAACGTAACTGCTGTGTAGAGGATTAAATTTATATGCCACCTGACCCCCAATTACCTTGGGCAGCTTACAAGAAGAAAAATTTAGGATTTACAGCCAGTCACAAAACAACCTTCACATTTGTCTTCAGTTACTCTACAATTCCATCCTTTACTATCTCCAAATAAGGCTAAGAAAAGCTTGCCTAAAATCCTGATGAGCCACTGACTCGATTCAAGGCAGATTCCTCTGTCCCTAGAATCACAAATCACTTTATGCAGAATGTAATCTTGGGGTAATTTGCACTAGATCACAAAATCGCAAAGGCAGTGCCAAAAAGAGGGAAGGGGGAAGACACGGGGCTAAAATGTGGCTCAACAGGTTCTCAGAGTTTAGTCTTTGTTTTAATCATAAATGCATTGAAGCTGCACAATAGTACAGCTTCTTCAGCACTTGGGTTATAGGATCCATCCTGCTCAGTGTGGCCTTCATAGCAACACATCACTGAAGTTGATAGAAAGCCTTTATATCATTACTGTTCATTTGGCACAGTGGTGATTGAATGATTAGAGAATGCTATAAATCACTCCTGAGGAAATGACCTTAGTCACTTTGCATGGGCCTAATTGTAATGACCTCTAGTTGCATGCATTTAGTGCCATTGATTTATTTATCATATATATGTACCATAAACCTCTACATCCTTATTTCAAAGTTCCACCATTTGTAATGGAACTTTCATCATTCCCATTTCCTATTCCAGCCCTAGAAATCATATCGGGAAGGTAACAAAGAGAACACACAGCTGCATACAAAAGCTTAGCCAAGTATGTTTCAATGAAGATCTTTGTGAACAGAAATCCACACAGCCGCTACATGCTAGGAAGTTAAACATGGAATCTTTTTTGCTAATTTAAATGCGTACTTATTATGTATACGTATTATTTAGAGATTCAGAATAGGAAAATAGTGAATATGGCAGTTGCATAAGATTGGATACTCTTTCAATCAAGTGAGCCAGCCTGATGAACAAGTGCACAAATTACTGTCAAACACCAGGGGAGATCAGAAGATCCAGGCAGTTCAAATGAGAATAAAGGTTTATTGCAAGCTTAAACTCTCTACAAGAACCTGACCAACTATGATAAAGGGAAATGAGCAAGATAAGAAAGGCATTCAAGGTGGGCTGGACTTAGATCTCTTGTGATCATGCAAAGACTCATGACTCATGATGCACTTGACCCCTCACTCCTACAATTATTTAGTCACAGTTTCATATATTAAAATGAAGTGGCCTGCATTTCATCTTAAATTATATATTTCACTGTGAGTTGTATTTTGTTGGGGAGGGGGTGCACGAAGGAAGGCTCAGCCAATGTCATTGTACACATGTTGTACTCTGACAATAAAAGTTTGAATTTATAATACATTTCCAATTTCTAGCAAGCAAAAATTTCAGTATGAAAATTATGAGCAAGTCTTCTGTCCTCTTATTTTGGTGATCTGTTCCCCCCACCCCCTTATGCTCACTTACGTAACGATCTCTTTACAAGTAAACTTGGTGGCAACTTTACAGAGGTCTTGTGATGAATCTACACTGCACGACATAACATTAAGCAAACTAAACCAACTGTTGCAACCATACTGTGATTTATTCAGTGATCCTTTAAAGCTACCTTGCTCTTCTTTTTAAAATGAAAATTAGACAAAAATGGCATTTATAATAAGTGGCTAATAAACCCATTAGATATGCCTAACTATCTTGGAGCTAGAATTTAGTGAAACTTTGGTGACCGCTGGGATCACGAGTAAATTATTTAACACCCATGTGCAAAAATGCATCTTATAAGTACATGATTATAATGACAAATGCAGCAGACATTAAAAGGTTATAAACTATGGTTATAAGTATCGTATTGAAGGGTTAGACTCAGTAGTGATCTATTGCAATTGATTAACAATTTTTCAAACTCTTTTATTAACCATTAATCAGTCCTTTATAAACTATTTATAAGAGGTACCTCTGTGAAATCTCGCTGTGGGATATAATTCTACATTGTGTGCAGGGGGGAAATATTGTCAGGGCATCCGCAGTCACAAGGAGACATGAGTGACCCAGGTAGCCCTCAGAGGTTAAAACACAATTGACTCTAACTAGAAAATGGTATATTTTCTAGTTAGAGTTATAGATATATTTCTAGCAGGCGGGTTCTGTAGCACAGTTGGTTTAAAATAGAGCCACAACATGAGAGAAAATAGTAATTGGTGTCTGGCTGTGTATTTGGAAAGCCCAACCCCATAGTACAGCCAGCCCTTTCAGATATCTGCCCATGTGTCTCAACTACCATACAGTGAGATCCTAGGTCTGTTTTTTTGTAAGTCTTCCATGAGCATGACATGCACCTGTTGGCAGGAGGTGAACCACACTTGATGGATTTAATCCTTATATTTATACACAGAATTTCTCCCTCTCCAGATTTTGAGGGAACCATTTCCCAGAATTCCTCATAATTGCCTCTCTTGCCTGGGACTTGAAGTGCAGCCATACATGAATCTCAGAGGTTTGCTGTTTTAAGATCTTGGTATCTTCCTTAGAAAGAACCAAACCTGGATCGCCTTTGCTATGTATGCTTGTATTCCGATGTTGGGAACAAAACCCGTTTTTTAGCCTCTGGATTAGCCACTGGAAAGAAGGGGGTGTAATGCCACACATTACAGCCAGTCAGAGGTAGGGATGTCACTGTTAAGTTTGCAGGAATTCAGTCTGAGTCAGGCTAGTCATTGGAACAGGTTTATTTACAACTAGCAAGAGCTATATACAGGTAACAAGAGAGCCAGCTAACACAGACTTCGATAGCTATTTATACTTTAGCACAAGGCAGAAAAAACCTTAGCCAGACAGAAAGTCTGGCCTGGCCAGTCGCGTCTTGGCCAATCAGACGCGACTGGTTGTTACAGTGTTTAACAGACCTCCGGGTCAATCTCAGTTCCCCAGACTGAATGTCTGGCCGTGGGTTGATCTCAGTTCCCCAGACTGAATGTCTGGGCGTGGGTCAATCTCAGTTCCCCAGACTGAATGTCTGGCTGTGGGTTGATCTCAGTTCCCCAGACTGAATGTCTGGCCGTGGGTTGAGAACATAACACCCCTTTCCCCCCAGTCAGTGCGCATGCATTACTGATAACTGTTAGTCCGAATGGCTGCGCACGCATAGTCCTTTAAATAGGTGGGGCGGTGTCTGATCTGCCCAGAATGCCTCGGTTGCGCCGGAGAACTCGTGGGGTTGCGAGGCTCCTGTTGGGGCTCCTCCCCCGGGGAGTGGAGTCCCAGGATGCATCAGGTGGAGTCAGTTGAGGCGAGGATGACAACCCTGATAAATTAAAGCGAGGGGGGGTGGAGATCGGCCCTGTAGAGGGGTGCGGCTGTTGGTAATTGTCAAAGTGTTCTGTTGATTCTCCTTGCGGGACGATGTGTGAAGATTCCCCGCAGAATGGTGGCACCTCGAACTGTTGGTTGTACGAATAGTCTGGAACAAAAAACTTTGGAACTTGCAAACCCTCTTGCGCCCCGGCTTGATCCACCCGATGTGGCCAAAATGTGGCCAACGGGCCGGCCTTGCCTGGAGCGGAAACAGCTGGTGATTGTAGGCGGCGCCTCAGCTGATCCAGGTGGCGCCGCCACTCAGTTCCATCAGACAGCCCGACCCTATAGGAACAGGGGCCGGTTAGGTCAATGATGGATGCTGGCACCCAGCGCGGATCCCCCGAATAATTCCTAGCCCAGACCAGGTCACCCTTGGCAAAGAGGCGGGAAGGGGGTTCCCCCAGGTTGCTCTGCTACACCCCGTCGTAGTCGGGGTGCAGTCTGTCCAAAGTGGTCCGCAGGCGTCGACCCATCAAGAGCTCAGCAGGGCTCTTCCCTGTGGCCGGGCAAGGAGTGGAATGCTGACCCATGAGGTAAGCAGCCACCCTTGCAGGCCAGTCTCCCTTATCCAGCTGGGCCAAGGCCTCCTTGGCCGAGCGCACGGCTCGTTCCGCACGGCCGTTGGATGCCGGGTGATAGGGAGCTACTGACGCGTGGTGGATCCCTTGTGCGGCCAGGTATTCCTGGAAAGTGGTGGAATGGAACTGCGGGCCATTGTCGGACACGAGGATGTCCGGCAATCCGTGTGTCGCGAACAGGCGACGCAAAGCCCGGACCGTGCTCTCCGCCGTAGTAGAGGCCATGAGGACCACCTCCACCCAGCAGGAGTAGGCGTCCACCACCACCAGGAAGGACTGGCCGTGGAAGGGACCCGTGAAGTCAATGTGGACTTGGGACCAAGGGCTCTTGGGGATGTCCCATTCCCTGGGGGGAGACACCGGCGGGGCAGGACGTGATGACTGGCAGGTTGGGCACGCAGCGACCCAGGTGGCTACCTCCGCATCCATGCCGGGCCACCAGACATAGCTCCTGGCTAATGCCTTCATTCGAGCTATGCCTGGATGGGTAGCATGGAGGGACTGTAGGACCGGGAGTCGCAAGGGAGGAGGAATGATGACCCGGTCCCCCCAGCACAAGCAGCCACAATGGAGCGAAAGCTCCATCTGGCGTGTCTTGTAAGGCCGAAATTCATCGGCCAGGCTGCCCAAAGGCCACCCACGCAGCACCCATCTGGACACCTGGGAAAGGACGGGGTGTGGGCAGCGACATCCGAAGAGGACAAGGGAATGTTGGACTCAGCAACTGCCAGGACGGAGAGAGACGGAACTGGCATGGGGTCCACCTCAGGTAGGGGGCAGCGGCTAAGGGCTTCGGCATGCCCTATCTGCTTACCTGGACGGTATAGCAGCGTATAATCATACGCTGCTAGGAACTCCGTCCACCGGGTCATCCTGGGAGAGAGGATGGGGTGGGTCGGACGGTCACCGGCCAACAGCCCAAGGAGAGGCTTGTGGTCGGTAACGACGGAAAAAGTCCGACCATAGAGATAGGTGTGGAACTTTTTAATCCCGGATACTACAGCCAGAGCCTCCTTGTCTATCTGACTGTAGTTTCTCTCCGTGGGAGACATCGTCCGGGAATAAAAAGCAATGGGGGCCTCTGAGCCATTGGGCAGGACATGGCTCAGGACAGCCCCCAGGCCAAATGGGGAGGCATCGCATGCCAGAATCAGAGGAAGCCTGTCGTCATACTGGACTAGAACAGCCTCTGATGTTAGCATAGCTTTAACAGCCGCGAACGCCTGGGCTTCGCAGCTGCCCCAGCGCCAGGCCGTAGATCGGTCGAGCAACCGATGCAGCGGCTCGGCTAACGATGCCTTGTGGGGGATGAAAGGCGCGTAAAAATTCAAAAGGCCGAGGAATGCCTGCAGCTCCGTTTTAGAGGCAGGAGTGGGGGCGTTTTGGATTGCCTCGACCTTAGAGGGGGTGGGGTGAATTCCTTGGGCATCAATCATGAAGCCCAGGAATTTGACCCGCGGCGCAGCAAATGTGCACTTGCTGCGCTTCAATTTTAAGCCCGCGCCCCTGAAAATCGAGAGGACCTTCCGTAATACTTTGGCGAGTTCTGATACGCTCGATGAAGCTATCAGAACGTCGTCAAAATAAGGAACAACGCCAGGGAGCCCATGGAGCAAACGCTCCATGAGGCTCTGGAAGATCCCCGGGGCCACGGAAACGCCGACTTGTAAGCGGCGACAGCGAAAAGCCCCTCGGTGGGTGACGATGGTCTGTGCTTCCGCAGCCTCGTCGTCTACCGGGAGCTGTTGATAGGCCTGCGCCATATCCAGTTTCGTGAATATGCAGCCCCTTCCTAATGAGTGGAGTAGGTCCTGCACAACCGGAACTGGATACGGGTTCGCCTGAAGTCCTCGGTTTATGGTGGATTTGTAATCGGCACATGTACGGATGGACCCGTCGGGCTTAATGGGGACCACTATTGGGGTCTCCCATTTCGCCTGGTCAACAGGTTCAAGCACGCCCTGCACCACCAAACGGTCCAACTCCGCCTCCACCTTGGGCTTCAGCGCGAACGGCAACCTGCGGGCCTTCAGACGGATCGGAGCAACCTGAGGGTCTATGTTGAGCGATACTGGGGTGCCTTTGTAGGCACCCAAACGCCCATCGAAAACATCGCTGAACTCATCCAGCACTTCCTTAATGGGGGATTTGGCCCACACGCTACGTACTCCCTGGACTGACAGGCTTTGAACTAGTCCAGTCCGATGATAGCGAAGAGGGGATTCGCCACCACCAGAACGGGTAAGGACCCGTGAAACGACCCGTAGTCTCCCATTTCGCCTGGTCAACAGGTTCAAGCACGCCCTGCACCACCAAACGGTCCAACTCCGCCTCCACCTTGGGCTTCAGCGCGAACGGCAACCTGCGGGCCTTCAGACGGATCGGAGCAACCTGAGGGTCTATGTTGAGCGATACTGGGGTGCCTTTGTAGGCACCCAAACGCCCATCGAAAACATCGCTGAACTCGTCCAGCACTTCCTTAATGGGGGATTTGGCCCACACGCTACGTACTCCCTGGACTGACAGGCTTTGAACTAGTCCAGTCCGATGATAGCGAAGAGGGGATTCGCCACCACCAGAACGGGTAAGGACCCGTGAAACGACCCGTAGTCCACCCGCACAACCCATTTTCCCAGAGTGGGAATCGCGGAACCCTGGTAGTCTTTAAGGACGGTCAGGGAGGGAGAAAGATCCTTCTTCCTTAAAGTAGGACGCAACTTTGAGAGCTGCGCCCAGGACAGAATTGAACGGGAAGATCCGGAATCCACCTCCATGGACACTCCCACCCCCTCCAGACAAACCACTGTCTTTATGATTTTTCTGCAGGAGAAAATCGCTCAGATACAGAACGAGTTAGCCCCCATTCATGGCCCAGTGGGATGCCATGAGACAGATCTTGTTTGGGAGGAGTTTGACTCCGTTACTTCCAAGGATATGGACAGGTTACGTGGGCAACTGCGAGCCACCACATGTTTATTGGACCCGTGTCCCTCATGGCTTGTACTGGCATCCTGGGAGGTGACACGAGGCTGGCTCCAAGAAGTTATCAACGCATCCTTGAGTGAGGGTTCCTTGCCTGCCTCCCTAAAAGAGGCTATGGTGAGGCCCCTCCTCAAGAAGCCCTCTTTGGATCCAGCTCTTTTGAACAACTATCGTCCAGTCTCCAACCTTCCCTTCTTGGCGAAGGTTGTTGAGAGTGTGGTGGCACAACAGTTTCCCCGTCACCTGGAGGAAGTTGAGTATCTAGATCCGCGCCAGTCCGGCTTTCGGCCCGGGCATAGCACCGAGACGGCATTGGTCGCGTTGGTTGATGATCTCTGGAGGGCCAGGGATAGGGGTTGTTCCTCCATCCTGGTCCTATTAGACCTCTCGGCGGCTTTCGATACCATCGACCATGGTATCCTATTGCATCGGTTGGGGGGGTTGGGGGTGGGAGGCACCGTTTTACGGTGGTTCTCCTCCTACCTCTCTGGCCGATCGCAATTTGTGTTGGCAGGAGAGCAGAGGTCGACCTCGAGACCCCTCACATGTGGGGTCCCTCAGGGGTCGGTCCTCTCGCCTCTCCTGTTCAACACATATATGAAGCCGCTGGGTGAGATCATCCGTGGTTTTGGGGTAGAGTATCATCTCTACGCTGATGATACGCAGCTGTATATATCTACCCCAAACCACCCCAACGATGCCGTAGCGGTGATGTGCCAGTGCCTGGAAGCCGTACGGATCTGGATGGGAAGTAACGGACTCAGACTCAACCCGACCAAGACCGAGTGGCTGTGGTTTCCGGCTGCCCGATTCAACCAGCTAACTCCATCGCTGGCCATAGGGGGCGAACATCTTGCCCCTGTGGATGGGGCGCGCAACTTGGGTGTCCTCCTAGATGCCCGGCTGTCCATGGAAGATCAAGTGACAGCCGTGGCTAGGAGGGCATTTTACCAGGTTCGCCTGGTTCGCCAGTTGCGCCCCCTATTGGATCGGGACGCCCTTCGCACAGTCACTCATGCTCTCGTGACATCCCGACTGGACTATTGTAACTCTCTCTACATGGGGCTTCCCTTGAGGTGCACCCGGAGACTGCAGATGGTCCAGAACGCAGCCGCGCGGGCAATTCTGGGTACCTCTAGGTTTACCCATGTAACACCTCTCCTGCGCGAGCTGCACTGGCTGCCTGTCGTCTTCCGGGTGCGCTTCAAGGTACTAATTATCATCTTTAAAGCGCTCCATGGCTCGGGACCTAGCTACTTGCGGGATCGGATCCTGCCCCATACTTCCTCACGGCCGATTCGCTCCCACAGAGAGGGACTTCTCCGGGTGCCGTCCACTAGACTTTGTCAGCGGGCGACGCCCAGGGGAAGGGCTCTCTCTGTGGTGGGCCCTGCCCTCTGGAATGACCTTCCTCCCGACATTAGAACGACCACGGACCTCCGCTCCTTCCGTCTGAAATTAAAAACATATTTTTTCTGCTTGGCCGGCCTGGGGTAGTCTCTCTCTATGGGGTTTTAGCTGTATAGTGGGAATTTTAGCTTAGATTGGGTATTTTAGCACAGGTACTATTTAATTTGTTTTTAAGATGTCTTTGATTGTATATTTATGGTTTTAGTTTCCCTGTGCACCGCTCCGAGTCCCTACGGGGAGAGGAGCGGTCAAGAAATTAAACTATTATTATTATTTATTATTATTTAGGCCCGTACTATCTGTGGATTCATAGCAGACAGCTGGGGAATTCTCGGAGAGGGCGAAGCAGTCGGTAGGCAGGTTTGCTCGGCGAGTTGGGCATTTCGGCGGAGTGGCGTGTTGTTTGGGCGGAGGTCTGGCGGCTGGGGACGCAGCAGATGGTGTGGCTGGATTCACGGCTCTGCAGACGGCGGCCAGGTGACCCTTGCGGCCGCAGCGGCGACACACGGAGGATTTGAAGGGGCAGTCTGGCCTCTGATGATCCCCTCTGCACCCTAAACAGGGACTGGGGCGATTTGCGGAAGGCCGGCGTGCCTTTCGTCCGGAAATGCGCATGCAGGCGGTCTGGTCATCGTTGTCGGAGTCGTCTAGTGGTGCGAGTTCGTCTACCATGCAAGCTTTTGGAGACGGAAAGAGAGAGGGACGAGCGCGACCCATGTCAGACGTGGACAGCTCTGACAACTCGGCGGCGCGAGCCTCTTCTACTGCCTGCTCTAGAGTAATAGTTGTTTTGGCGAGGAGCCGGCGTTTCAGGCGGATGTCCCTGACGCCGCAGAGGAATTGTTCTAGCAAGGACTCTTCGAGGAACGCAGCAGGGAATTCACAGGGGATCGCCGTCGCTCTCAGCACCTGGAGAAATTGTGCGATCGATTGGGTTGACTGCTGCACGCACTGCCGGAAGGCGTATCGGTGTGCAATTCTAGATGGCACCGGGGCGTAGTGTGCACGGAGACATCCGAGGAGATGGTCCCATGGCACCTCGTGCACCGCAGCCGGTACGGCGATGGTTCTTGCGGTCGCAAAGAGTTCGGGGCCGCCGCATCCTAGGAAAATGCTGAGTTTCTGTGCGGGGGACAGCTCGCCGAAATCGTTAGCAATCAAAAAACATTCAAACTGGGCCAGGAATGAAGCCCATTGCTCTTTCGTAGCGTCGAACGGTGTGAAGGGCGGCATTGTCGTCATCTTGCCGGTCGTCCCTCACCGTCTAGCTGGAACAGCGGAAGGCTCCCTCCTTGTGGCCGGAGAATGAGACTAGGCCTGCTCCCAAAACCTTCGTCGCCAGTGTTAAGTTTGCAGGAATTCAGTCCGAGTCAGGCTAGTCATTGGAACAGGTTTATTTACAACTAGCAAGAGCTATATACAGGTAACAAGAGAGCCAGCTAACACAGACTTCGATAGCTATTTATACTTTAGCACAAGGCAGAAAAAACCTTAGCCAGACAGAAAGTCTGGCCCGGCCAGTCGCGTCTTGGCCAATCAGACGCGACTGGTTGTTACAGTGTTTAACAGACCTCCGGGTCAATCTCAGTTCCCCAGACTGAATGTCTGGCCATGGGTTGATCTCAGTTCCCCAGACTGAATGTCTGGGCGTGGGTCAATCTCAGTTCCCCAGACTGAATATCTGGCCGTGGGTTGATCTCAGTTCCCCAGACTGAATGTCTGGCTGTGGGTTGAGAACATAACAGTCACTAAAACAGGGGTGGGTTCCTGCCAGTTCTAAGCTCTTCTATAGAGGAGGTTCCACAAATCTATAGTGCCATTTAGAACCGGTTCCAGCTCCCTTCCCCCGCCTGTCGTACATCATCAAGATGAAGAGCAAGAGGAGGAATTCTGGGAGTTGAAGTCCACAAGTCTTAAAGCTGTCATGTTTGAACACCCCTGGAGGGTTTTTTCCTAAAGGGTTAGGGGTGCAACTTGTAACTTGACAGCTTTAAGACTTGCGCACTTCAAATGCCAGAGTTTCTGAGCCAACATTTTGGTTGCTAAGCAAGAGCGTGGTTAAGTGAGTTTCACCACATTTTACAAGTTGGCCACGCCCACCCAGTTACATGACTGTCAAGCCACTCCTACAAAGCAGGCCACACCTACAGAAGAGGTTCTAAAAAAATTTGAAACCCACCACTGCACTAAAACAAAAGGAAGCATTGGAGACCCTCTATTCTGAAGGACATTGGATGGCTCCAGCTGGAAAATAGCCATTTTGAATTGAAGCTGGAAAACACAGACAAAGAGTGCATTTGAGGAAGCGGATGGCATCCTCAGGAAGTGGGATGTGATCCAAACTAGCAATAGTCAAACAGAAATTGTAGATCTGCTTTCAATCTGGGTGGTTTCTTTGGGTAAGCTAAAATTAGCACCTCTAAAAGTCTATTTGGATAGGAATAAGGATATGGTTATGGACTGGAATAATACAATGTACCCTATGAAATATAATTTCTGGGTTCTAATTATAGCGTTACAACATAACTGGTCATAGAGAATGAAGTTTACTGAAAATGGTTGAAGTAACAAAATCTAAGGACACATTCCTTGGATCGCTCTCTTAAATGCTATTTGTAATTTTTTTAAAAGTAAAATAATAATTGATATTAAACACATGGAACCAAATTTCTTTCTTTCTCAGCAATTTTTTCATCTAAATATCCCTCCAATAGTTTGACAGAGTCCTGAATTTAGGGGCACAATGACTGTACAAAAACAGCATCATATCAACAAGAACGTGGCACTTAGAATCAATTCTGAAAAGAGAAATACAGAGGTTTGGATGACCTGAGAAAATAATTGCAACTTTATCAGCCTGTTCTCTCAAGTAAGTGATATCATTGCTTGAATCTTGTGATAAATTATATTGATCCTATAGGTTGCAGAATCCCTATCAATGTCAAAGAAATAACAGTCTGTTTGACAGCAGTGCCATCTTTATTAACTTCCAATAGAGCTTCCTGAAGTAATGTGATACTGGAAGTGACTCTGCCCTGTATCAGTGGGGATAGAAAAATCCTTGTTGCAATTATGGCGCTGGTTCTCTAGAAGATCTGCATAAAACAATGCCAGAGATAATTGCCTGAATACCTGATTTGGACATCCAGTTATGAGGTTACTGCCATATCCCCATAGAAGTTTTATATATAACTAGTCGATAATCCGGCGTTGCCCAGATATTTATTTATAGGGGGGAAATGTCCGGACCAAACATAATATCTAATGTTGGGTTTTCCCCCTTACCAGAGGGAGCCTCCTTGTGGAGAATTGTGAAGCAGTTACCAAGGCAACTCCACTGCACAGTACAGTAGAAGCCATTTTACAGCAGTACAGTAGAAGCCATTTTAAGGCACAACAGGCTGTATCTTAATAGAACACCCCCCCCAAAGGGTGTTAGGGGTGTTTTACCCCAGAGTATTTGTTTCCAGAGAGTAAGTCATCTGTGTACCAAGTTTGGTTGAAATTGCTTGAGGCGTTCCTGAGTTATGCTGGAATACACACATGCACTCGCACACAGAGAGCCATTTATATATATCTGGATGGGTAGTAACAAACTCAGACTCAACCCGTCCAAGACCGAGTGGTTGTGGTTTCCGGCACCCCGGTTCAGCCAGATAAGTCCAACACTGGCCATTGGGGGCGAACAACTGGCCCCCGTGGAGAGGGCGCGCAACTTGGGCGTCCTCCTGGATTCGCGGCTGTCCATGGAGGACCATGTGACGGCCGTGGCCAGGGGGGCGTTCTATCAGGTACGCCTGATACGCCAGTTGCGCCCCTTACTGGACCGGGGAGCCCTACGCACAGTCACTCAAGCGCTTGTGACATCCCGGCTGGATTACTGTAACGCTCTCTACATGGGGCTCCCCTTGAGGTGCACTCGAAAGCTACAGTTAGTACAGAATGCGGCCGCGCGGGTGATTATGGGTGCCTCAAGGCAAACCCATGTAACACCTCTCCTGCGCGAGCTGCACTGGCTGCCTGTGGCCTTTCGAGTGCGCTTCAAGGTGCTGACGACCATCTTCAAATCGCTCCATGGCTCGGGGCCTAGCTATATACGAGACCGTCTCCTGCCCCATACATCCCTTCGTCCGATCCGCTCCCACAGAGAGGGTCTTCTCCGGGTGCCGTCAGCGGGGCAATGCCGGCTGGCGACACCCACGGGAAGGGCCTTCTCTGTGGCGGGCCCGGCCCTCTGGAACGGCCTACCCCCCGACCTTCGCACTATCTCGGACCTCTGCCTCTTCCGCCAATGTCTTAAGACGTATCTATTCCAACAAGCCGGCCTAGGATAGCCCCTACTTCTGACTTTTAAAATTAAAATTAATTTGGTATGGTTTTAAAATGGGTTTTTAGCACGGGTCTAATAATTTAATATATTTTAAATCGATTTTGTATTTTGTATTTTGTGGTTTTAATAATGCCTGTGCGCCGCCCTGGGTCCTAACAAGGAGAAGGGCAGGGTATAAATTTAATAAAATAAAATAAAATAAAATAAAATAAAATAAAATAAAATAAAATAAAATAAAATAAAATAAAATAAAATAAAATAAAATAAAATAAAATAAAATAAAAAAAATATATATATATATATATATATATATATATATATATATATATATATATTACATGGATTGTGTGTATATGTTTAATTTCTTCCATCATGTTCCCATCATACACTAAATAAATAAATAATCCTAAGTAACTTGTTTAGTACTACATCCATAAACTGACGATAGATGTAAAAAATGTCAAGTTTTTATTTTGAAATCAATATACCAGTGATGGCAAACCTATGGCACGGGTGCCACAGGTGGCACGCGGAACCATTTCTTAGGGCACGCGAGGCGTTGCCCTGTCAGCTCCAGTGCGCATGTGTGCACTGGCCAGCTGATTTAGGCCTTCTTTTGAGGCCATTTTTCGCCCTCTGGAGGCTTCAGGGAAGTTCCTGAAGCCTCTGGAGGTGGGGAGGGGAGGCTGTTTTCACCCTCCTCAGGCTCCTAGAAAGCCTCTGGAGCCTGGGGAGGGCGAAAAAAGTGCGCCAAAAGCAGGGGGTCACGCACATAGCATTATGGGAGTGGCACACCCACGCACAACCCCCCCTGCGCTCTCCCCGCTTTTGGCATGCAAGCCAAAAAAGGTTAGCCATCACTGCAATATACTGTACTTTGTTTTAAATATCTGATTCTAGAAATCTCACCAAGATTTATGGACAATCATAATTAAAATCCAGTTTCTATGTATCCTGAAATTTGGTCTTGACAGAACACTTATAGGATGGACAGAGAATGCAAGATAGAAAAATCCAGTTGAAGTTTTTTAAAATACGACTTTTTGGAAATAACAAGATAGGATTTGGAAATAACCTAATCCAGGATTTACAAGTAATAAGACTTGGCTTCAGCCACAATTGTTTGATGTCAATATCTTCATCATTTCTTCTTGTGCTTTATGTTACATCAATTTCTTATTTGAACTTGAACCAACTAAGTTGTTGCAAGACAACTTGGATTGTTTTCATATGTCATCGTAAAAAAAAGGAATGTCTACCTGGCACAATGCCACTAATATGTACAATGGAGCAGATTTTGTTGTTGCAGCCCAATGTCCCCCCACGGGAAGAGAACTGAGTGTGGAAGTAATAGCAGTCAGATTTACCTGGTATTGTGCCTAGAATTAGGGCCTGTGTTATGCTTCAAGATCAGAAACTAAATGGGCTATATTTTTTCATCTCTACCTCTCATCTCCAGCTCCCTAGGGAGGATGGAAAAATTGCTAATAACCAAGCCACTTGAAAATCCATTTTCTAAATCCAAGCAATTTTTGAATGTTTGTTCTTCACATAACACAAACATAAAATGCTACCCTGAAGTAAGCATGACTGTGTATAAAATCAGTAACATTCCAAGAATTACTTTAGTGATGATTTAGAACTGCATTGCAGGTATTATAAATAACAAATAAAAGAAAGTTATTTCTCTGCTCAATATTTCTCCCTTTAGGAATATTCTTCAGCCATAACAGCATAACAGAGTTGGAAGGGACCTTGGAGATCTTCTAGTTCAACCTCCTGCGCAGGCAGGAAACCTTATACTATTTCAGGCAAATGGGTGTCCAATCTTTTCTTAAAATCCTCCAAACTTCTGGAGGCAAGACATTCCACTGATTAATTGTTCTAATTGTCTCCTTAGTTCCATCATGGTCTTATTTGTAGGGGGAAATATCTGCAAAATAGTGTTGTTGATTGTCCAGATATTGTGCCAATCTTTCTTATTACCGTATTTATTCGACTATAACGCGCACCCCCTAATTTTCCATTAAAAATCGGTATAAAATTTTTATACCGATTTTTATAAAGCATGACTGACGGGCTCCACAGCTGAGGGGCGATGGAGCGATGCCGTTCCACCCTAACCGCGTCCCTTTCTGCCTTCCGCTTCTCCTCAGCCTCCCTTTCTGCCTTCCGCTTCTTCTCAGCGTCCCTTTCTGCCTTCCGCTTCTCCTCAGCGTCTCTTTCTGCCTTCCGCTTCTCCCCAGCGTTTCTTTCTGCCTTCCGCTTCTCCTCAGCCTCCCTTTCTGCCTCCGCTTCTCCCCCCCCCCGCCGCCGCCGCCGCCGCCGCCGCCCAGAAACCTGAATTTATTTATTCGAGTATAACGCGCACCCAAACTTTGAGTTCTTTTTTGGGTACAAAATTTTGCGCGTTATACTCGAATAAATACGGTACTCTCAAAGCAGGCTTGCCTAGTGTATATTAAAGTATAGGAGCCCTTGAAATTATTTATACTAGATAATTATAATCTACTTAGATTTATGTTGGATGAGATAATAAACTAAACCATAGCTTCGTTTTAGGGTGAGTGGTGGGACAAATCATTGGTAACCTGGTTCACCCTTTGTGCTAAACTATACATTATGGCTTTACAAACTATAAAGGTAAAAGTTCTCCCAAACATATGTGCGTTCCCGACTCTAGGGGGCGGTGCTCATCTCCGTTTCAAAGCCGAAGAGCCAATGCTGTCCGAAAACATCTCCATGGTCATGACTCAATGCCGAAGGTGCATGGAACACTGTTACCTTCCCACCAAAAGTGGCCCCTATTTTTCTACTTGCATTTTTACATGCTTTCAAACTGCTAGGTTGGCAGAAGCTGGGACAAATACCGAGAGCTCACTTCGTTAGGCGGTGCTAGGGATTCAAACTGCTGAGCTGCTGATCTTTCTGATCGACAAGGCCAGCGTCTTAGCCCCTGAGCCACTACAAACTTTAGTTGTATAGTTGTACACTTTACAAACTATAGAGACTAACTTTAGGAGAGCTCATAGACCCATTTTATCCCTTCTCTCCCACACGGGTTATATTTTAAAAAAGGATACTGCTGAGAAATCTGGCACCTCTGAAGAGATGAAGCCCTGGGGGCTATAAATGCATGCTTTTACATCCTTTTGAGCTGTGTGCTGTTGGGGGACTTGCATGCTGTTATTTACCTTTGAAGTTTAGAATCCTTTTCTTTTCGAGGCACTTGATTAGGATTGTGACATCACAGTTTAATTCAGAAAGATAAGCAAATCTGCTGAAGGGGGCCTACATAATGACAATGGCTACTTAAAGTTTGTGTGAGAAGTTGTCCCTTAAGAATGGCAGGACCCTTCAGGGGAAAAGTTGCAGCTTTGCATCTCTGCTACCAGCTTGGAACCCAGAGTGGAATAATGTCACTCTTAACTTTATTTCAGGAGGACAATGAGGAAGCCTCTGCAGTGACTATTCAAGCATCAATGACATTAAAGAGGCTGAGCAAATCATTCTTTCCAGCAGGAAGGTGCTGGGATTCATTCCATGGTGGGTCTTCCTCCTATTTGTGCAGCTGTGGATCCTCAGGGGAGGGGGACATGAGAGCCGGCTGCAACTGGGGACCTCTGTTCTCTTTCCATCGTGCTTGGGAGGAAAAACAAAAATGAGGTAATGAAAACCCCACACGGGAAATGCTTTATTATTTCATCATCCTCACCTACAGAGATCTGGCACGGCTCTGTGGTTAGGAAGTATGTCTCCCTTCCCTCCAGCCCCCAATACTCCCCCCACCCACACGGTTACATAAGGCCAACACTTGGTCATTTCCTGTCAGGGCATTCCAGAGGAACTTGCCCTCTTTTTCTCCTCACTTCCTCTTTTCCTTTTGATCCTTTCACATTATTGTAGGGAAAGGCCTCAGAGCTGCCAGGCAATATTTGTTTAGCTAGAGGAGGCAAATTGTGTTGGCAATTTGAGGGTAGGGGGCACCAAAGGCCACCTAAATCCACATCATGGTTCTTCAATTATAAGGATCTGGTAAAGATACATCAGCATGATTACCCTTCCTGATCCAAGCAGAGCAGTGGTGGGTTTCAAATTTTTTAGAACCTACTCTGTAGGTGTGGCCTATTTTGTGGGCGTGGCTTGGCAGTCATGTGACAGGGTGGGAATGGCCACCTTTTAAAATGTGGTGAAACTCATTTAACAACGCTCTTGCTTAGCAACCAAAATTTTGGACTCAATTGTGATGATAAATTCTTTCTTTCTTTCTTTCTTTCTTTCTTTCTTTCTTTCTTTCTTTCTTTCTTTCTTTCTTTCTTTCTTTCTTTCTTCCTTTCCTTTCCTTTCCTTTCCTTTCCCGTTGGGTCACTGGCAGCGGCGGGCCAGATTTACTTCCAGGTATGCCGGTGGAACCCCCTCTCACCGGTTCTCTAAATTTCACCAACCGGCTCTCGCGAGTAGGTGCGAACCTGCAGAAACCCACCACTGAAGCAGAGAATTACTTTCCTAACACCACGTAGTCAGTTCAAGGAAAACCTTCATTGTCCAGACAATTCCAGACTTTTTCAACCAGGATGTCTTCCTGATATGCTGAATATGGAATCAACTCTAAGATTTAGTGAGGGGAGGGGACTGGGGAGAGTTGAGGAAGGTTGATCTAAGTCAGGGATGTCCAAACTTGGGAACTGTAAGACTTGTGGACTTCAACTCCCAGAATTCCCCAGCCAGCTATGCTGGCTGGGGGATTCTGGGAGTTGAAGTCCACAAGTCTTAAAGTTCCCAAGTTTGGACATCCCTGATCTAAGTTATACAGGCATTTGCCAGCAAACGATTAGAACTAACTGGAGTAAGGATCACGGATGCATACACAAACATGATGTATGATGAGAAGTGTGCAGGTATATTTTTTTTTTTTTTTAATTAAAATTTTTATACTGTTTTACAATATATCACCCAGTGCTGTACAAAACAAAAGGAAGAGTTGGTTTCAAGTGTCGTCTATTATCTTTAGGATCTCCAAAATCCACGTTCCCTCGGTACAGGCGTCGAGACGTCCAAAGTTCCAAGTGCATAGTCCACAAATGGCTTCCAAGTCTTCCAAAAGATATCATTTTTATAAACCCCCTCTCTAAATTTAATATCACACGTCATTTTATCATTTAAGGCTAATTTCCACATTTCACAATACCATTCGTCTATTTTAATATTTACCTCTATTTTCCAATATCTTGCTATTACAATTCTACCCATTATAATCATAATTCTAATCAGTTCTTTCTCGTGTTTTGTTAACTCTGGTTCATTAATTATCAGTAACAATATAGTTTCTGGTCTCAATATTATTATTCTTTTCATCATTTCACACATTGTTCCTTCTAATTGCTGCCAAAACTTTTTAATTTTCACACATTTATACCACATATGCTCATAAGTTCCCAATTCCGTATTACATCTCCAACATTTATCATTCATTTTTTTATCTATCAGTGATAATCTTAGTGGGGTCCAGTACCATTTCCAAACAACCTTAAAATTATGTTCTTTAATCCTTATAGATAAAGTCCTCATAATCCGACTCTTCCAATTCTCATTCCAATCCAAATCCAATATTTTAATCTTTAGATCTTCCTCCCAATTCTTTTTCATTACCATTTGTGGATTTCTATCAAAGTTTATAATCCTGTATATCTTACTGACGAGTCCTTTTAACCCGGTTTCATCTTTAATAATTTGAGATACTAAACTTTCAAACTTAGTTTTACTTCTATCTATGTTACATATTCCCCTTACTTTCATATTCCATTTTTCTACCTGTATTTTTTCAAACCAATTTAACTCCAATTTTTGAATTACTTTTTTCTTCCTACTTTCAGTTCCTAAGGCTCTTAACCAATCTACTATATTTCCTATATTTTCATCTTCAATTACTTTGTTCCGACTTATATTGGTTTTAATCGGCCAACTTTCAGTTGTCTTTCCCAAAAACGTTATATCCGGAATCAATTTTTTAACAAATTTATTCCAAGTTTTACTCAACCCTTTTAACCAATAACTATTAATTGTCTTTTTTGTTTTTGCTCTATCTAAAAACCATATAGACCCAAATCTCTTAATATCTTTTAACTCCAGATCTCCCCAATGACCATCTCCACCTTTAAGTATTTTTATCACAGTTCTAATATTATATGCCCGATAATAATTAAGTAGATTGGGAATTCCCAATCCACCCTCTTTTTGATTTTGATACCACAATTTCTTCATTAATCTTGGTCTTTTCCCACCATTACAAAATTTATCTAATTTCTTCTGATATTCTTCTATATCTTTCTCTGTCAAATTTAATGGTAACATCTCAAATAAAAAGTTAAACTTTGGTAATAACATCATTTTACACATTGCAATTCTACCAAACCAAGACAACTTTATCTCTTTATATTTATCTATCTTTTTCTCTACTTCCTTCAGCATCACCTCATAATTAATTTTTTTTAAATCTCTAACTTTAAGTGAAAGTGTTATCCCCAAGTATTTCAATGTATTCTTAGCTCTTATCCCAAATTGTTCTTGCATACTCTCCCACTCCTTACCATCTTTATTCATTAGTAATTCAGATTTTGACCAATTTACCTTTAAACCTGTCATTTCTTCAAATTCTATCAAATGTTTATTTATCCTCTTTAAATCTCTCTCTATATCTTTCAAAATAATCAAAGTGTCATCCGCATACAAATTTATCTTATATCCCTTATAACCTTCCAACTCTTCATCTGCTTCTATCAATTTAATCAAAATTTCCATAACTAACAAAAATAATGTTGGGGACAAGGGACATCCTTGTCTCGTGCCTGCTTCCAATTTAATCTCTTCCGTCATTATTCCATTCACCTTTACCTTTGCACTGCTTTTTTGATACAGTTTTGAAATAACATGTATAAATTTATTACCAAAGCCTAATGCCTCGATAATTACTTTTATAGTATCCCATTGTACAGAATCAAAAGCTTTAAAAATATCTAACGATATTATACCTAATTCATCTCCATTATTCTCTGCTACATCTATAATATTCAATACTCTTCTAATTATATCACTCATATATCTACCTTTAACAAACCCTACTTGGTTATAACTTATATATTTATCTATAAAACTATTTAATCTATTACTTATAATAGCTGTAAATATTTTAGCATCTTGGTTGATTAAAGAAATAGGTCGATAGGACTCGATCCTCTCAAGATCTTTATCCGGTTTAGGAATTATAGATATTACTGTCTTATTCCATGACATCGGGACTTCTCCACCATGTAAAATTCCATTGAATAATTTTTGTAGTTTTGGTACTATTAGTTCCTTGAAATCTTTATAAAATTCAGCAGGTAATCCATCTTCTCCTGGGGTCTTCCCTAATTTTAACTCTTGTATTATTTCATTAATTTCCTCCTGTGTAATATCTCTTTCCATCAAGTCTTTGTATGTTTGATCTATCTTCATACCATATTTTCCAAGATGATTCTTCAATTTTTCTAAATCAATTGATTTCTTTAAGTATAATTTTTGAAAAAAATTCCTAGCTACTTCACATTTCTCCAATCTCTTATAACACCTTATACCTTTATCATCTATCAGAGAACCAATTTCTCTCTTTTGAATTTTATTTTTCGCCATCTTTGCCAATAACCTAGAATTTTTATTACTAAATTCAAAAAAATCCCTATTCAAATATCTTAAATTTTTTTTAACCAATTCAATATCTTCTTCTATCAATTTAGTTTTTAATAAGGTCAATTCCTCCAAACATTTTTTATCTTTCGTAAGTGAGAATTGGTTCTCCAATATCTTAATTTGTCTTGTATCCTGATCAATTTTTGCTTTGTATTCTCTATATTTCCTGCTTGACAATTTAATACTTTCTCCTCTAAATATGGCTTTCATGGTATCCCAAACAATTTCAAATTTAACCTCTTCATTATCATTCAATTCCCAACTTTCCTTCCATTTTTTGAATATCCATATTTTATCCTCCTCCCTTTTATACAATTTTTCATCATATCTCCAACCTCTTTCCTTTTTCTCAAAATTAAAATCTATTTCCATCATGACTTCTGCATGGTCAGAATCCTTAAAAATTCCCACATCTATTCTATCTACTTTATTCAGCAAATCTTTAGAAACAAAAATATAATCAATCCTTGAATAAGTATTATGTACCTTAGAACAAAATGTATACACCCTTTCAGGGCCTTTCAACTCTCTCCAAACATCTGCCACACTGTTTTGAAACATCCATTTATTTAAAATTTCCCCTTTATTTGTTTGTCTAAAGCGGGTAGGATTATTACTATCAATTTTATCCCTAATTAGGTTGAAATCTCCCGCCACAATTACTTTCCCTTCACTTTCTGTTTCCAAAATCTTAGTAATTTTATCCAAAAATCCCTTTTGTTTTTCATTCGGTAAATATAAATTAACCAATGTCACTTTTTGCTCGTTAATATTCCCTGTAATTATTAAATATCTGCCTTCCTCATCTCTAATTACTTGTTTTTTCTCAAAGTGTACCCTATTTGATATCAATATCGCAACTCCTCTAGCTTTGGAAGTCCCAAAAGATTTTTCATAAATTTGCATACCTTTAATATTCATTCTATTAAAATCCTCAGATTTTTGATGAGTTTCCTGCAAAAATAATATATCTGGAGAATCCCTTTTAAATTTAAGTTCCAATCTTTTCCTTTTTATATGATTGCCTGTACCTTTCACGTTCCATGTCATTATTTTTATAAACCGCATTTAAGCGGTAACTTTTTTAAGCCTGACCCCTCCTCTTCCTTTATGTGCACACCAAACACCAAACAAAAAAGACATACAAAAACATAAAACTCCACAAACAATATATAACAAACAACATAAACAAAAAACTCAAATATCAAACACAACAACCACAACAAATAACAAGCAATCTTCATCCCCCACATCCTCAATCAGATATCGCCTCTATATAAAGAGTGCGGGGGAGTGGGACGTGCCGATGGTCGGATCACCTCTTCGGGCTGTTCTTTAAATTCCACTTTCAAAAAAAGAAGACAAGGCTGGCTTCGCCCCGGACTCAGCTTCCTGCTTTTTACTAAGATCCTCCATCTTGTCTGGCGTTCGTTCAGTATCTTCACGAATTTTCTTATACTCAGAGACTGCCGGGGAAATTTCTTTTCTCTTTAAACTCTTGGGATCCTGGCCGCCAGTTGCACCTCTTTCTTCCAAAATTGGGGATTCCTCTTGTACTCCACCCGTCTTAAGCATATAATCTTTAATTTCTTCCAAATCTTCCTCTTTCTCAATCAGCCCAAGCCCCCGAATTAATCTTAATACATCTGTTTCTGGAGTAATAGTATGCATCCTTCCTTTATAAAAAAACTTAAGTTGCTGTAGTGGCCTCCAATTGTACTTAATATCATTGTCTCTCAAGAGCTTTGTAACTGGTTTCAAATGATATCTCCAAGCTCTGTCTTCCCTGGAAATATCCGGAAAAACTTGAATCTCTTTCTCCTCAAACTTAGGAACACCTTCCAGTTCTCTTATTTTTGCCATAACCTCTAGTTTATCTCCAAGGTTTGCAAATCTTACTAAAACATTTCTAACCGCTCCACCTTGCCTCTTATAACCGATTCTAAAAACACTTACTAAATTTGCTGCTGTATATTCAAATCCAAAATCATTCAACCATTTTAGCACCCTCTGCTTCAAATCATCCGATCTATTTTCTGGAATATTACGTATAACAATATTGAATTTTCTAGCTTCTTCCTCCAAAAGACTAATTCTCTTATCTTGCTGCTGGTTTTTATAAAAAATTCCTTCCATCTTACGATCAATTTGTGCGTCGTGTGCATGAATTTGTTCAATTTCATCTTTAATAAATTTCACCTCCGCGTTTTGCTTTACAAAACTAACATTCAATTCACTTATCTGTTCTTTAGCTTTTTGAACTTCCAATGTCAAATTAGCCACATGATCCGTTAATCCGGTTAACTTTTCGCCAATTGTATTCAAAGCTCCGAAGATCCTTTCCAGCTCTGAAGGCTGTTGAGTCGACATTTCAGTTCAAAAACAAACTTTATATTTATACTTCTTTGCCAAGAGGGTCTCTTATAAAGAATAAGGGCAAACAGTGTTCCAAATCAGATAAGGCTAAGCCGGCTTAAAATGCACCAAAAGAGCCAAAAAAAAAAAAAAAAGCCTAGGAGAGCTTCCCCAGTTTATTTAACTTTTAAGCCTCTTTATATAGAGGCGATATCTGATTGAGGATGTGGGGGATGAAGATTGCTTGTTATTTGTTGTGGTTGCTGCGTTTGATATTTGAGTTTTTTGTCTATGTTGTTTGTTATATATTGTTTGTGGAGTTTTATGTTTTTGTATGTCTTTTTTGTTTGGTGTTTGGTGTGCACATAAAGGAAGAGGAGGGGTCAGGCTTAAAAAAGTTACCGCTTAAATGCGGTTTATAAAAATAATGACATGGAACGTGAAAGGTACAGGCAATCATATAAAAAGGAAAAGATTGGAACTTAAATTTAAAAGGGATTCTCCAGATATATTATTTTTGCAGGAAACTCATCAAAAATCTGAGGATTTTAATAGAATGAATATTAAAGGTATGCAAATTTATGAAAAATCTTTTGGGTCTTCCAAAGCTAGAGGAGTTGCAATATTGATATCAAATAGGGTACACTTTGAGAAAAAACAAGTAATTAGAGATGAGGAAGGCAGATATTTAATAATTACAGGGAATATTAACGAGCAAAAAGTGACATTGGTTAATTTATATTTACCGAATGAAAAACAAAAGGGATTTTTGGATAAAATTACTAAGATTTTGGAAACAGAAAGTGAAGGGAAAGTAATTGTGGCGGGAGATTTCAACCTAATTAGGGATAAAATTGATAGTAATAATCCTACCCGCTTTAGACAAACAAATAAAGGGGAAATTTTAAATAAATGGATGTTTCAAAACAGTGTGGCAGATGTTTGGAGAGAGTTGAAAGGCCCTGAAAGGGTGTATACATTTTGTTCTAAGGTACATAATACTTATTCAAGGATTGATTATATTTTTGTTTCTAAAGATTTGCTGAATAAAGTAGATAGAATAGATGTGGGAATTTTTAAGGATTCTGACCATGCAGAAGTCATGATGGAAATAGATTTTAATTTTGAGAAAAAGGAAAGAAGTTGGAGATATGATGAAAAATTGTATAAAAGGGAGGAGGATAAAATATGGATATTCAAAAAATGGAAGGAAAGTTGGGAATTGAATGATAATGGAGAGGTTAAATTTGAAATTGTTTGGGATACCATGAAAGCCATATTTAGAGGAGAAAGTATTAAATTGTCAAGCAGGAAATATAGAGAATACAAAGCAAAAATTGATCAGGATACAAGACAAATTAAGATATTGGAGAACCAATTCTCACTTACGAAAGATAAAAAATGTTTGGAGGAATTGACCTTATTAAAAACTAAATTGATAGAAGAAGATATTGAATTGGTTAAAAAAAATTTAAGATATTTGAATAGGGATTTTTTTGAATTTAGTAATAAAAACTCTAGGTTATTGGCAAAGACGGCGAAAAATAAAATTCAAAAGAGAGAAATTGGTTCTCTGATAGATGATAAAGGTATAAGGTGTCATAAGAGATTGGAGAAATGTGAAGTAGCTAGGAATTTTTTTCAAAAATTATACTTAAAGAAATCAATTGATTTAGAAAAATTGAAGAATCATCTTGGAAAATATGGTATGAAGATAGAGCAATCATACAAAGACTTGATGGAAAGAGATATTACACAGGAGGAAATTAATGAAATAATACAAAAGTTAAAATTAGGGAAGACCCCAGGAGAAGATGGATTACCTGCTGAATTTTATAAAGATTTCAAGGAACTAATAGTACCAAAACTACAAAAATTATTCAATGGAATTTTACATGGTGGAGAAGTCCCGATGTCATGGAATAAGACAGTAATATCTATAATTCCTAAACCGGATAAAGATCTTGAGAGGATCGAGTCCTATCGACCCATTTCTTTAATCAACCAAGATGCTAAAATATTTACAGCTATTATAAGTAATAGATTAAATAGTTTTATAGATAAATATATAAGTTATAACCAAGTAGGGTTTGTTAAAGGTAGATATATGAGTGATATAATAAGAAGAGTATTGAATATTATAGATGTAGCAGAGAATAATGGAGATGGATTAGGTATAATATCGTTAGATATTTTTAAAGCTTTTGATTCTGTACAATGGGATACTATAAAAGTAATTATCGAGGCATTAGGCTTTGGTAATAAATTTATACATGTTATTTCAAAACTGTATCAAAAAAGCAGTGCAAAGATAAAGGTGAATGGAATAATGACGGAAGAGATTAAATTGGAAGCAGGCACGAGACAAGGATGTCCCTTGTCCCCAACATTATTTTTGTTAGTTATGGAAATTTTGATTAAATTGATAGAAGCAGATGAAGAGTTGGAAGGTTATAAGGGATATAAGATAAATTTGTATGCGGATGACACTTTGATTATTTTGAAAGATATAGAGAGAGATTTAAAGAGGATAAACAAACATTTGATAGAATTTGAAGAAATGACAGGTTTAAAGGTAAATTGGTCAAAATCTGAATTACTAATGAATAAAGATGGTAAGGAGTGGGAGAGTATGCAAGAACAATTTGGGATAAGAGCTAAGAATACATTGAAATACTTGGGGATAACACTTTCACTTAAAGTTAGAGATTTAAAAAAAATTAATTATGAGGTGATGCTGAAGGAAGTAGAGAAAAAGATAGATAAATATAAAGAGATAAAGTTGTCTTGGTTTGGTAGAATTGCAATGTGTAAAATGATGTTATTACCAAAGTTTAACTTTTTATTTGAGATGCTACCATTAAATTTGACAGAGAAAGATATAGAAGGATATCAGAAGAAATTAGATAAATTTTGTAATGGTGGGAAAAGACCAAGATTAATGAAGAAATTGTGGTATCAAAATCAAAAAGAGGGTGGATTGGGAATTCCCAATCTACTTAATTATTATCGGGCATATAATATTAGAACTGTGATAAAAATACTTAAAGGTGGAGATGGTCATTGGGGAGATCTGGAGTTAAAAGATATTAAGAGATTTGGGTCTATATGGTTTTTAGATAAAGCAAAAATAAAAAAGACAATTAATAGTTATTGGTTAAAAGGGTTGAGTAAAACTTGGAATAAATTTGTTAAGAAATTGATTCCGGATATAACGTTTTTGGGAAAGACAACTGAAAGTTGGCCGATTAAAACCAATATAAGTCGGAACAAAGTAATTGAAGATGAAAATATAGGAAATATAGTAGATTGGTTAAGAGCCTTAGGAACTGAAAGTAGGAAGAAAAAAGTAATTCAAAAATTGGAGTTAAATTGGTTTGAAAAAATACAGGTAGAAAAATGGAATATGAAAGTAAGGGGAATATGTAATATAGATAGAAGTAAAACTAAGTTTGAAAGTTTAGTATCTCAAATTATTAAAGATGAAACCGGGTTAAAAGGACTCGTCAGTAAGATATATAGGATTATAAACTTTGATAGAAATCCACAAATGGTAATGAAAAAGAATTGGGAGGAAGATCTAAAGATTAAAATATTGGATTTGGATTGGAATGAGAATTGGAAGAGTCGGATTATGAGGACTTTATCTATAAGGATTAAAGAACATAATTTTAAGGTTGTTTGGAAATGGTACTGGACCCCACTAAGATTATCACTGATAGATAAAAAAATGAATGATAAATGTTGGAGATGTAATACGGAATTGGGAACTTATGAGCATATGTGGTATAAATGTGTGAAAATTAAAAAGTTTTGGCAGCAATTAGAAGGAACAATGTGTGAAATGATGAAAAGAATAATAATATTGAGACCAGAAACTATATTGTTATTGATAATTAATGAACCAGAGTTGACAAAACATGAGAAAGAACTGATTAGAATTATGATTATAATGGGTAGAATTGTAATAGCAAGATATTGGAAAATAGAGGTAAATATTAAAATAGACGAATGGTATTGTGAAATGTGGAAATTAGCCTTAAATGATAAAATGACGTGTGATATTAAATTTAGAGAGGGGGTTTATAAAAATGATACTTTTTGGAAGACTTGGAAGCCATTTGTGGACTATGCACTTGGAACTTTGGACGTCTCGACGCCTGTACCGAGGGAACGTGGATTTTGGAGATCCTAAAGATAATAGACGACACTTGAAACCAACTCTTCCTTTTGTTTTGTACAGCACTGGGTGATATATTGTAATAAAATCTTTAAAAAAAATAAAAAAAAATAAAAAAAAAAAAACTTTTAAGCCTCCATTTTAAGTGTAATCGAAAAAGCTTGTCCGCTACATTCAGCTCACACAATCCACTTTAAAAGAATTAGAAAGTTCAAAGGAGTTATAATCCACATGCCATCACCAACTTCCTTCTTTCTTAAACTTCAGCTTGTATTTACAGCCTTGTAGCGAGACAAAAGGCATGCAAATGATCTTTGCCAGAGACAAAGGGTAGCCCCCCTTACCTCGGCCGCTCGCCCAACTCTCTGCTCCACGGAGAAACAAAACTTTGAAATTCAAGCAGTTCGAGTTGTCCGATCACTTTGAAAAAGCAATTTACAAGTCACACCGACCTTCCAAAACATCTATAAACATTTCCAGCTCTCAGCGGCGCGTTTTAATCACTTTAATCCACATTTGTTGGTAAAAAAAAGCCCTACGAGGTGGAGAAAACGTCCTCACCTCATCCGGCCATAACCACGCCCCTCGTGTGCAGGTATATTTGGCTGGACATATTTGCTCTGTTATCTGAAACCAGGAACATTAATAAGGTTTGTTGGAAGAAATGTCCATCTCGGTTCAGTTCCAAGTGGGGGAATCTCATGGCTTGAGCTCCTGAGCAGAAAAGGGCCCGAGATGCTGAGAGAGCCTGAGTTTTATATCCTCTGTTGGGCCCCACCTCTCTGTTTCCTGTTCCTATGTAAGAAATGTATCCCATTGGTCTATCAGACTCCCAGGAGGAGGAGGTCTTAGCTAACTTTGTAGTCTTGGTCTGTGTCCCAGGCTTGTTTAAGTGCTGGCTGATGTAAGCTTCCTAGCTGCCGTGTGGTGAGATGGGGAGAGGGCTAATCCTAACTTTGTTATGTAGAGTACATAGGCTCAGGCCTTAATGGCTCATTGACAAAGATGGGGGATGAGTTTCTGCCTCCGTTTTAGGGGGAAATATTCTGCCCTTTTAATTTTTCCTAAAATATTTCATTTTTCTAGGAGAGGGGTGGGTGCTAACTTCCTACAGGTTAAACATCTAAAGTTCTTTTCAAGCAGCTGGGAATATGGAGCTGTTGGGGACAGGATTTGCATGCACATGTTTCTTCACATGTTAGTCTATCCTAGAAATAGCCATCAGTAAGTACAATGGGATTTTAAAGCTGCCCAGAGCTGTTTGTTTCCCCAGGATGTGACCGAAAACACTGGAAAAGAAGTCTTCATGCATGTCATGAGAATATTTCTTCATAATTCTTGTTCACCCTCATCCCTCTCTGGAATGCTCTGGATTCTATGCCTGGAAAATGTATTTTCTGTAAGATTCTGGCAGAGATGTTCTTCCTATCACTTCATTTTTATCAGCATTCTTGAGTTGAAATCTTACATTTTTCCTTAATTGGTAATTTCATCCCACTGTGAAACTGTTTTCCCCCCTAACACTGCTAGAGAAGGGTAAGATTATTGTTTAAATGGAAACAAGGACTCTATATACAAAAACATACCAATTTCTAAATCCAGAGCTTTTTCCACTACTACCTAACTAACCAAATGCACACTTGAAAGCACCAGCCCATGAATGACACATCAAATCATCCTTTTGCTGAAATGGTGTTAGCGATTAGCATTTCTCCTCTTAGCCCAACACTACTGAAAGGGAGCCTTGCTCTGTTGGTTTTGTCATCCATAATCTTGAAGGGAAATCAGTGGACAATAACTGAGAATAGAAGCAAGAGAGACAGGATAAGGGGATGCATACAGTAAATGTCATGTGATATAGCTGCTTCTTGCTGATTCAAAGATGGGTGGAAAGTTCATTCATGGGGAAGTTGAAAACTTATCTGGAAAAGAGAGAGACGGAGTCAGACACACACACACAGACAGAGACAGAGAGACACAGAGAGGGGGACAGAGAAAGACACAGACAAAGAGAGACAGAGAGACAGACACAGAGAGAGAGACAGAGAGAGAGGGACAGAGACAGAGAGACACAAAGAGAGGGACAGAGAAAGACACAGACAAACAGAGAGACAGAGAGACAGACAGAGAGAGACAGAGAGAGAGGGACAGAGACAGAGAGACACAGAGGGAGGGACAGAGAAAGACACAGACAAACAGAGAGACAGAGAGACAGACAGAGAGAGACACAGAGACAGAGGGACAGAGACAGAGAGACACAGAGGAGGGACAGAGAGACAGAAACACAGACACACACACACAAACAAAGGGACAGAGAGACAGACAGACACACACACAGACACACAGAGACAGAGACACATATAGAGACAAAGACAGACAGACACACACACACTTAGAGACAGACAGATAGAGACAGGCAGACAGAGAGGGGCAGAGACAGAGAGACAGACAGACGCACACACACAGAGGGAGAAAGAGAGAGACAGAGACAAAGAGGGACAGAGAGACAGAGCTAGAGACAGACAGAGCAAGAGTGAGAGACAGACAGAGAGAGACAGAGACAGAGACACACAGAGACAGACACAGAGAGAGAGACAGACACAGAGAGAGAGACAGACAGACAGGGAGAGAGACAGAGAGAGACAGAGAGACAGAGAAAGAAAAAGAATACAAGCAGCACACCAGCACCATTCATATCCTCCAACGGTGGTGTCCAAGTGGCGGCCCACGGCCCAGATACATCACACGCAGATCATAACCACCCCAGCTCTGCGAAGGGGAAAAACATCGCAAAACGTCACATGAAGGCAACGTGGCGTGATGGGTTTGACACCCATGCTCCAACAGGAGGTTTACACTAGGGGTGAGTAGTTTGCAGAGCATGGATTGCTAGGGATTTATACATTCTCATATCTCTCTCTTTCCTGTTTCTACTCATTCTACAACTAGTGGCAAAGCAGAAAGAATCTAGGCAATGTTTTCTGTGATTCCTCAAGTGGTCTTGGTTAAGGAAAAATGACTTGGAGTATAGAGATCCAAATTCAAATCCCCACTTAAATATGGAGCTTACCAAGTACTCCATTTTCGACTGTCTTCACACTCTCTTTTTACCCCTATCTACGGTACCTCACATAGTGGTTGGGATAAAATGAGGGGACATCCCCCAGTTAGCCAATTTCCAGAGGAAAAGTGGAATACAAATGTAAGGTAAGGGTGTCAAACTCAATTGTGTCGTGGACTGGATCGCAAATCTTTTTGCCTTTGTGGAGCCAGAGTGACCGTGGCTTATCCGGCCTACCAGCCACCAGTTTGACAGGCCTGATGTAAGATAATAACAATGGTCTGGGCCTTCAAATATATTTAACACATGATTTAAAAGAAATAATGTCTGCCCTCCCTACCACTAAAATCCCACACGTAGCAATTTATGTGATGCCTTCTCCACTTACATTCAAGACATGGCCCTTTCCACAGTGATCTGAAATGCTGAAAAAAGATCATTTCCCCAAACCCGTCCCTGCTTCGTATTGTTCACTGTAATTTCCTTTTAGCACAGTCATTGATGAATTTGAGCACCACAATCATCTCTGTTCACCTGTTCTACCAAGATCTCCATAAGTAGCTTCACTTTGGGCTAATGCAGCATTTTCAGCTTAAAAGGCTTACATAAATACCCTCACTTATTTGTATGCATAATTCTCCTAACACGAGTCTTTTGGGGCCTATTCTTTCCAAATATGCATATTTGGGTATACATTTTCAGAGCTACAAATGTCACTGAAAAATGCTGAAAGCGTGTATTTGAGAGGGTTACCTCAAGCTGCACAAAGATCAAGGAAACTCACATAAAAATGTGAACCACAATTATTTTTTTCTGCTGTGCTTAACTCTCCTGCCCAGTCTCCTTGAAGTTGTACTTGGAAATGGTGCAAGATGCATCTAGTAGCCTCTTACACTTAAAAGAAAGGGCCTGGAACAGTGGCTAACCAGATGATACTGATGATCAGCTTTGGTGCAACATGCAAGTTCTCAAACTATGAACAGATCTAGGTTAATGGAAGAGGCAGGTGCTTGTCTATAGTTCTTCAACAGGGCAAGGGGAAGAAGAATGGATAGGAAAATAAAACTAGTGGTATAGGAGTCTAATCTTTTTCTATCTTTGGGCAGTCAGAGAAAGATAGAAGTTATATCGGTGATGTCAGGGTAATGATTTAAGAGCTGACCAGCTGCTACGATGATGTAATGCTGGGAATGAATCAGCAAGGGTTTTTGGCTGATATCACTTTAAGAGTCTGTAATAAGAAGAGGCCCTGTTGAAGTGTATCTCTCTCTCCATGTATGCTTCTCTGCTGTAATTGCTGTTTGCTGTTCGTTTGAGGTCTGACTAAAGTACCTATATGTATATATTCTTTGTAGAGAAAACCACTATTTAAATACAAAGCTCTGTTTACTGTATTTGCTCCTGGGTTGTCTCACATAGTCACACTGTACGCACTTTGACAGGTGAGAAGACTCCCACGTCCCTAGCTCTGTGCTCTTATTTTTTGTGTTTTCTTTTTCCTTTCCCTTATTTTTTTTCTTACTTAAAATATTGTTCCTTTATTGTGTTGTTTTTTTAAAAAATATTTTTTTTACTTTTCTCTTTTAAATTATTCTGGGTTCCTTCCGGCGGATGAGTGGAATAAATGGCCTGGCGCCAGCTTAAAACAAAGATTCCTTTTTGCATTCACTTTTCACTGTCTTTCCTGCTTTTAACTTCTCTGTTGGAGTAGGAAAGTAGCCCTGACTGTTGCAGATGTCTTCATGGTAGTGGAATGCTTTTAAAAATAATGAGGAGTCACAGTAAATCAATGTGCTCCAGTTCTGCTTTCTGTCATAGGCATGCAAGTTATTTTAAAGTGTCCAGTTTCTCCAAGATAACCACCAATCAATTGAGCAAGCTCTCTGTAATGGTTATTAGCATGGAGAAAAGTTGAGCTAGCTGCCAGGTGTCTGCTGGATTATTGTCCACAAGAGCCATCAATTTGGTGCCTTATGAAGACTTTCTGCTTGCACTGCCCTGGCTGTTGCAACAGCCTAGCCACGGAATTGGCAAAGCTTACAGCAGTATATGATAGTATTATGGTTCATTCAGAGAACTTGCCTATTGGAAATCTGGAATGCCACATCCAAGCATCTGATGAAGGACATTGAGATACATAGAAGATTTCAAATATTATCTATCCTCTGCAGGGAATATTGGCGGCATCACCAAAATGTAGTGCTGAAAATGAGAAAGATGACATAACTGGGTTGGCTGACCCATTTGGCTTCTGAAAAGCAGAACTGTAAAAAGAATCCAATGGCAGATTAGAAAGAAATTCTACAGTAAAACTACGCACACCAAGCACTGCCCAGGAGAGAAGCTGTTAGACAAGCACAAACACACTGTAGCAGCCCCAAACATCAGAAAAAAGAAACAGATCATCTATACCAGGGGTCTCCAACCTTTGCAACTTTAAGTCTGAAGGACTTTAGCTCCCAGAATTCTCCAGCCAGCAAAGCTGGCTGGAGAAGTCTGGGAGCTGAAGTCCTTCAGACTTAAAGTTGCAAAGGTTGGAGACCCCTGATCTATACAACATCTTCCAACAAAATGGGTCCCCATGCAACTTTATTAAAAAGTATTGGAGTATTGGAGCATACAGGCTGTGAAAAGGATAACATAGTCATATGTCAAAAAACAACATACTATTATAACCACATGACATCATCAGAACACATAAACCAACTAAAGCCCTCCAAAACATACTAAGTAAATCAAAAGATCCAGAAGACTCAGAAGGGGGGAAAAACCCA
The DNA here is from genome assembly GCA_039707465.1 of Rhabdophis nuchalis. NCBI lineage: Eukaryota > Metazoa > Chordata > Lepidosauria > Squamata > Natricidae > Rhabdophis > Rhabdophis nuchalis. The sequence goes on along the minus strand of CM077643.1, from coordinate 188,880,027 downwards.
GGAGTCATCTTCAATATATAGCATAATGATTTATTTTTTATTTTATTTTTATTTTATTAAATTTATACCCCGTCCTTCTCCTACAAAAGGACCCAGGGTGGCGCACAGGCAAATTAAAAACACAACATTCATAAATAAACCAATTATTAAAATCCAATTAAATTAAATTACCCCATGCTAAAACATTTTAAAATTCTCTAATTAAAATTTATAACTAAAAAGTCCAAATCGGGTGGTTATCCTAGGCTGGCTTGTTGGAATAAATGCGTTTTAAGACGCCGGCGGAAAAGGCGGAGGTCTGTGGTGGTACGGAGTTCAGGGGGCAGGTCGTTCCAGAGGGTTGGGCCCGCCACAGAGAAGGCCCTTCCCCTGGGTGTCGCCAACCGGCATTGCCCAGCTGACGGCACCCGGAGAAGACCCTCTCTATGGGAGCGGATCGGTCGGAGGGATGTATGGGTCTCGCATGTAACTAGCAGAGGTGGGTTTCAAATTTTTTTAGAACCTACTCTGTAGGTGTGGCCTATTTTGTGGGCGTGGCTTGGCAGTCATGTGACAGGGTGGGAGTGGCCACCTTTTAAAATGTGGTGAAACTCATTTAACAACGCTCTTGCTTAGCAACCAAAATTTTGGACTCAGTTGTGATGATACATTCTTTCTTTCTTTCTTTCCTTCCTTCCTTCCTTCCTTCCTTCCTCCTTTCCTTTCCTTTCCTTTCCTTCCCATTGGGTCACTGGCAGCGGCGGGCCAGATTTACTTCCAGGTATGCCGGTGGAACCCCCTCTCATCGGTTCTCTAAATTTCACCAACCGGCTCTCGCGAGTAGGTGCGAGCCTGCAGAAACCCACCACTAGTAACTAGGCATAATGATGACAGCCATTACGTAAGGCAAAAAGGCAGAAGATATCCATCCATGAACATCAATTAGCAGTCCAAAGACATAATGTAAACTCCTTAATTTCACAACCCAGGACAGACTTAATCATAGTTTCAACTGGGAAACTATGAGCATCCTAGAACAAGCTTATAGAAGAGACAGTGTGATAGCAATCTTCAAATACTTAACGGGCTGTCAATAGAAGAAGGGGATGTTTTATTTTGTGTTGCCCTTTAAGACAAGACCAGAAACAATAGGTTGAAACTATAAGGAAGCAGGTGCAGGTGACACCTCAAGAGAAACCTTTCATGACTGCAGGATCTATCAGCCACCAGAATAGATTTTCACGAGGAGGAGTGAGTTCTCCTTCATAAAGACCTTTGGATAGAGGCTCAAACTCTACTGGAGTGCTCCAGTGATCCTGCAGTAATCATGGCTTTGGGTGCAGCAATAGCAAAAGTGATAATCTGTTCTGGGCAGTTCCCTTCTGAGATGTTAATCAGGGGTGAGTTCCGGCTTCTTCTACTGCTGGTTCACTCAGGGATGCGCTTCAGGCGCGTGCTATGCACGCTTGCACAGTAGGTAAAAAATGTTTCTGTGCATGTGCAGAAGCAAAAACAAGATGGCGGCCCCTAGAACCAGTTCAGGGGCATGGCCGGCCGAGTTACTACCTACTCGGCTGAACTGGTCCGAACTGGTAGGAACCCACCTCTGATGTTAATTCTTACACTACTCTCTTCAGGCATCTTCTTTACAGACTCTCCTTTCTTCCCAATGATGCTTCCAACCTCCTTCCCATGCATAAGTAGGCGGATAGTGTGACATTTAAACCTCCTTCAATTACACCAGTATCCATCTTGCGTTGTGTTCAGTTAGGTCAGGCTTAATCAGTGGTCGAATCTTTGGTCACTGGGAGGAAAGGAAAACTGGATGGCTTGGGTCGATAGGGGATGGTGATACCCTTTGGGGGATACTCCAACATGACCACACAAATCTGTTTGACACACTCGATGGTGGACTGTGGAATCCCAGCAATGGTGATTGCTCTTTTGGTAGAGTTGGGTAACCTGTCTCCTGCCACTTGGACCTGCCGCCCTGTGCTCTCTCTTATCTCTTTGATTTTGCAGCCTCTTTTCCCAATAAGGGAACCACATTGCTGGCAGGTATGAGTCTCAAAGTAACAGGAGGCCTGCTAGAAGCTGTACTATTAGTCATTGAGCTGCTGATGTCCTCTTGCAATTCATCAATAATCATAGCAAAAATATGACATTAGTGGGTCCAGCACATTTGGACTAAATATGATTCTATTATTCTAACTGCATGCAAAATTATGAGAAGATTCTTCGAAAAAGTGGGGGGGTGTTGTTGTTTCAAGTACTGTTGTTTTTTCTAAGTAATTTAAATGAATTTCCTTCTCCCTGGCTTTAGAGGAGGAGGTTAAATTTTGGTTCATCTTTGGTTTTTAAAAAATGCAGAATTGGATATGTTTGCACTCTAATACAACAACTCTTTTTGCAAAGAATAAAAAGTGTTTATTGGTACCTGGTTTCAGTCTCAGCAACTAGCAAACAAAAATGCATAGACCACCTAAAGATAAATATGACAAAGACTAAAATGTTGGTTAAATATATGACATCTGAATTGAAAGAGGAGTTAACAAAGAAATTGGGCATTCAAATTGTCAAAAAAGTGAAATATCTAGGTATACATTTATCAGTGAGGTGTGTGTCCATCAAAGAAGACAACTATATTAATTTGATCAATAAAACTAAGCAAGACTTAGAAAGGTGGGGAAACCTACAATTGTCCCTGATGGGTAGGATTGCAGTCATAAAGATGAATGTACTATCAACATTTCTTTTTCTGTTTCAGAATTTTCCCATTAAATTAGAAAAAGGGTTTTTTTAAAGATTTTAAATCAATTGTATCAATTTATATGGCAGGGGGAAAAACCAAGAATAAAACTCAAAGCTATGTAAGATACTAAGGAAAAAGGAGGATTTGGTGTACTAGATTGGGAACTTTATTATACTGTGGCCATTCTAACATGGTTAAAAGAATGGATAATGTTGAGAAATAAAATATTACTCAAATTGGAAGGTCATGACCTCCAAGCAGGATGGCATGCCTTCCTTGGGTATGAAAAAGGATCTGCACATAAATATTTTTATAGACACTACATTAGACAGTCCCTGTTATTAGTATGGAACAAAATTAAACACGACCACTATATTGAAATACCCATTTGGCTGTCTACGATGGAAACCTACATACATCCAAATTTAATTAACATGGAAAAAATTGTCACATACAGAGAGTTATTGAACAGACAGGGAAAGATAAAAACTAGATTAGAATTGGCAGCACAAGGGGTACAACTAGAACGATGGTCTTATTTACAGATACAATCAAGGTTTGCACAGGATAGGAAAAAGGAAGGCATTGCCAAAGATTATACAATATTAGATAAACTTCTGATAGAGACAGAAGACAGGTTGATCAAACTGCTGTATAGATTTTTGCTGGAATATAAACTTGAGGAAAAACATGTCACAGAAACTATAGTCACCTGTGCAAAATTTTTTTGTTATAATGTGGATTTGGCTAAATGGGACAAACTTTGAATACTTAATTGGAAACTAACAATGGCCATGGCTTATAAAGAAAATCTGTATAAGATGTTCTACAGAGGGCATCTTTCTCCAAAATGTTTGAAAATTTAGCCCCAAATTGTTGGAAGTGCAAAAAAAACACCAGGCACTTTTTATCATATGTGGTGGATGTGCAATGAGGCAAAAACATACTGGAAAATGATACAATCATGGTTGGAACAAATGGTGGGAGATCAAATTTTGTTCAAACCAGAAATTTTTCTCCTAGGCATAATACCGGAGGGGTATAAAAAATATGCGTTTTATCTAATTATACATGTACTAACTGTGGCGTGTATAACTTATGTGCAGTATTAGAAAAAAGAAAATACACCACCAGAGTTAGATATACTTAGAAAATTTTTGGCCTGTGCGGACGCAGATAGGCTCACCCTTGAACTAAAAAAGTAAAGAGGAATCAGAATTTTTTGAAGTCTGGAACAGATTCTATTATTGGTATAAGACAAGGTGACAAGACTGGAACAAACCGTAAATAATGTGATTGGATAGAATACAATACAATAGCAGAGTTGGAAGGGACCTTGTAGGTCTTCTAGTCCAACCCCCTGCATGGGCAGGAACCTTATACCATTTCAGACAAATGGCTATCTAACATCTTTTTAAAGACTTCCAGGGTTGGGGCATTCACAACTGCTGGAGGCAAGCTGTTCCAGAGGTTAATTGTTCTTACTGTTAGGAAATTTCTCCTTAGTTCTAAGTTGCTTCTCTCCTTGGTTAGTTTCCACCCATTGCTCCTTGTCCTGCCCCCAGGTGCCCTGGAGAAAAGTTTGACTCCCTCTTCTTTGTGGCACCCTCTGAGATATCGGAACACTGCTATCGTGTCTCCCCTGGTCCTTCTCTTCATCAAACTAGACATACCCAGCTCCTGCAGCCGTTCTTCATATGTCTTAGTCTCCAGTCCTCTAATCATCTTGGTTGCTCTTCTTTGCACTCTTTCCAGAGTCTCCACGTCTTTTCTACATCGTGGCGACCAAAACTGTATGCAGTATTCCAAGTGTGGCCTTACCAAGGCACTATACAGTGGCATTAACACTTCACGCGATCTAGATTCTATCCCTCTGTTGATGCAGCCTAGAACTGTGTTGGCTTTTTTGGCAGCTGCTGCACACTGCTGGCTCATATTTAAATGGTTGTCCACTAGGATTCCGAGATCCCTCTCACAGTTGCTACTATTGAGCAAGGTACCACCTATACTGTACTTGTGCATTTGGTTTTTCTTGCCTATATGTAGGACCTTACTTTTTTCACAATTGAATTTCATTTTATTAGACAGTGCCCAATGTTTAAGTTTGTCTAGATCCTTCTGTATCTTAAGCCTATCTTCTGGAGTGTTGGCTATTCCTGCCAGCTTGGTGTCGTCTGCGAATTTGATGAGTTCCCCATTTATCCCCTCATCCAAATCGTTGATGAAGATGTTAAAGAGTACTGGGCCTAAAACAGAGCCTTGGGGGACTCCACTGCATACTTCCTTCCATGTAGATGCAGTTCCATTGAGGACTACACGTTGAGTGCGGTTGGTCAGCCAGTTACGAATCCATTTGGTGCTGCTGCTGTCTAACCCACAATTTTCTACTTTATCTAATAGTAGGTTATGGTCTACTTTATCAAATGCCTTACTGAAGTCCAGGTAAATTATATCAACAGCATTCCTCTGGTCCACTGATTTTGTTACTTTGTCAAAGAATGCAATTAGATTCGTCTGGCATGATCTGTTTTTGACAAACCCATGTTGGCTTTTGGCTATTACTTTGTTTGCTTCTAGGTGTTCACTTATTTGTTGTTTAATTATCTTTTCCAGAATCTTTCCTGGTATTGAGGTCAGGCTGATGGGTCTATAGTTTCCTGGATCTGTTTTTTTTTCCTTTTTTGAAGATGGGAACCACATCTGCTCTTTTCCAGTCTTCTGGCAGTTCCCCGGTGCTCCAGGATCTCTGAAAGATATAGTTCAGTGGTTCTGAGATCTCGTCTGCCAGTTCCTTCAGAACCCTGGGGTGTAATCCATCCGGTCCTGGTGATTTGAACTCGTCCAGGGCAGATAGGTGCTCACTTACCATTTTCTTCCCTATTTCAACTTGTGTTCCTAATCTGATTTTTGTGGTGCTGTTTTTGATTGATTGGACTGTTTTATCCCTTTGTGTAAAGACAGATGCAAAAAAAGAGTTAAATAGTTCTGCTTTCTCCCTGTTGCTTATCATCTTCTTGCCATTTTCTCCCAGCAGTGGACCAATTGTTTCCTTAACTTTTTTCTTATTTTTAACATGTTGGAAGAAGCTTTTTTTGTTATTTTTTACTTTTTTGGCAAGCCTTTCTTCATTGTGAGCCTTAGCTTTCCTCACTTCATCTTTACAGGCTCGGGCTATTTGCTGATATTTTGCCTTGGTTATGTCCCCCTTTTTCCACTTTTTATATTTATCCTTTTTGTCTTTCAATTTGTCAGAGAGTTCTTTATGCAGCCATGCTGGCTTCTTTTGGGAACTGTTATTTTTCTTCTTCATTGGTATTGCGCTGGACTGGGCTTTTATAATCTCATTTTTCAAAATTTCCCAAGCTTCTTGAGTTGTTTTCCCCTTGAGGATTCTCATCCATGGAATCCTTCCCAAGCTCTCTCTGAGTTTATTGAAATTAGCTCTCTTGAAGTCTAAGACTCTAGTTTGACTTTGTTCAACTACTTTTGTTTGCATAATGTTGAATTCCAGTATTTCATGATCGCTTGCCCCCAAAGTTCCTGTAGCTTCTACACCTTCTATCATTTCCTCTCTGTTAGTGAGAATTAAGTCCAATATTGCTGATCCCCTTGTTCCCTTCTCTACCTTTTGGGAAACAAAGTTGTCTGCTAGATTTGTTAGGAACCTGTTGGATCTTCCACTTGGTGCAGAGTTTGTTTCCCAATTGATGTCAGGGTAGGAAGGATAGATAATGTATTAAGTAGGCTAACAGTTACTGGATGAGATTATTTGTATACAATGTAATTGTATGGTCACTTCGACTTCGCGGTGCTGCATTGTTTTAAATGTAAAAACAATAGATATAGAGATATGGATATGGATATGGATATATGCATAAACCACATCTGGTAAGTTGAATAAAGTGCCCCAGTGTAATAATATTCCAATCAAAATTAAAACCATATCTTTACATTTACACAATTTCCTGAGTGTCTACAACTCAGGGCTTACAAACACATTATTTGCTGAGAAAAAGTGAAAGGTAAGTTGGGCTAGTGATTATTCTGGATGAGACCAGAAGCGAGCAAAGGACATTCTCATAATAGCTTTATTGACACGTTACAAGCTTCATTGTAACCACTGCATAAGAACAGCCACAACTTACTCTCAGAGTTCTCTTTACGACTGTCAGGCCAACAGCCTTTCCTTCTTCCATTTCAAACACTAAATAGTGTTTCACACAGACATGATCAACAATTAAAGACTTTAAAACTGAATAGTGAGTAGCAAATGGAAATAAGTCAGCAGAATCCTAGCTGGGCTGACATAGGATAAGAAGGATTGTATTGAATAATTTTTCTTTCTATGGCAAAACAATACCAGCAAAACTGGGGATGCCATTATTAATATGTATTGCATTTGCATGACTATAACTAATAATGCTTTAGTAGGTAAAGGTAAAGGTTTCCCTTGCACATATGTGCTAGTCCTTCCCAACTCTAAGGGGCAGTGCTCATCTCCATTTCAAAGCCGAAGAGCCAGCGCTGTCCGAAGGAGTCTCCGTGGTCATGTGACCGGCATGACTAGATGGCAAAGGCGCACGGAATGCTGTTATCTTCCCATCAAAGCTGGTCCCTATTTTTCTACTTGCATTTTTACATGCTTTCGAACTGTTAAGTTGGCAGAAGCTGGGATAAGTAATGGGAGCTCACTCTGTTATGCTCAAACTGCCAAACTGCCAACCTTTCTGATTGACAAGCTCAGTGTCTTAGCCACTGTGCCACCACATCCCAATGCTTTAATAGCTATGGCTATTTTAATGAGCCATCAGTAAGTTTCCTCCAGGTATTTGCAGGCATTTTGCTCTAATGAGGATGACCTCTGTCTCGTAGCATTTGGGGTAACATTGGAATTCACCATGGATGAGAATTCCTGAAAAGTTCAGAGCTAAGCAAATATATGTGTTTGATTGAATTGTCTAAGAACATTTAGAGCCAAGATATGATGTAGAACAGGAGTCATGAATCCCGCAATTCAAGTCTACTTAGTGTAAGCACAAATGCTCTAATTAAAATAAATGAATAGGTGAATTAAATGTATTGTATTGAATTTTCTGTTAGGCTCATAAATTATCCTCTGCGCTAGTGAAATTATCAACAGACAGGATCTTCCAGGTGGGGGATATGTCAGCTTAAATGTATTTGATCTCCCTGCCTCTCCCCCCTCAATGCCTTTTGTGTGATAACAAAATAAAATAAATTTAAACAAAGGGCAAGGGCCCAAGTAGAAAAGCTCCAAACAAAAAGATGTGGGCTTTTAAAACATTCTTTTCCAGGAGCAGCTAAACACGCCCATTTTTAAACGTGCTTTTCTGCCATGATTCTTAAGGAAACAAAATGTGTAAATATGAAACAGCAAAAAAAACAATCTGATAAGAACGGTGGTGAATCCATTTCATCAGAAGAGGTTGCTTTCTATCAAGTCTAGAATAATATCATCTATATTGATAAACCCTTTCTTGAATGCCAGACTAGAGCCTTACTCATGCCAAAAGGAAGGGAGGCTGTTTATTTGGGCTGGTGAAGGTCTGAAGGGCTCTCAGGCTGATTTAATGGAAGGACTCTTGATCACTTCTGTGAAGAGCCGTGTTTCTCAACCTTAAGGTATGTGGACTTCAGTGGTGGGTTGCAGGCGGTATGCCCCGGTATGGGCGTCCTGGAGCCTGCCCGGGGCACCGGGTACCATTCTGGTATGGTGCTCTAGAGGGCCTACCCACCCACCCGAGCTCCTTACCATGTTTTAAAGCTGTTGGCGCTTCCGCGCACGTGCATGGCGCATACAACACCTGCACGACACTCCACCAAGCATCTGGAGCATCACGGAGGCTTGCGGAAGCATCGTTTGCCGCTACAATGCATGTGTGCACCGTGTGAATATACCACGTGCGTGCATGTGGGCAATGCCAGTCCCGGTTGGAATGGGATCCGGAACCCACCACTGGTGGACTTCCACGTGCAGGCTAAAGAATTCTGAGTTGAAGTTCACATATCTTTGTCAGGCCTAGAAGCCATCTTTTGCATTGCGACTTCAGGCCTGCCACATTTAATGCTGTGGGAAAATGGGGGGGGGGGGTATATGGAATATGGGAGAAATATAGTCATAATAACATTCCTTTCTCAGAGAGTCAAGGACATTTTGCTCTGCACCTGGAGTGGTGTGACTGGGAGGCATCTCCAGTTGGGACGGTGCCTGATTGGGCCATGTGACGGACATGTGGGTGCTGGGCAGGGGCTTGGACATTCATTTGGGTGGGGAAAACCTGGAAACTCAATTTCGAGTTTTCCCAGATGTGCCAATATGACATCTCTAATAATAATGGAACTTTGAGGAATTTCAAGCCTCGGAGTCCTCTTTTGTTGGGGGTGTTACTTGGAACCCTGACAATCTTATTGCCAAGTTGCCAAGATTGAGAAATACTCCTCTAAAAGTTTCTGGACATGCCAGATAGGACCAGCTACCGTAGAACTTCTATACTGTAGACCAGGGATGTCAAACCCGTTTGGATCGCGGGCTGTATTGTGACATATCAAGGTGTTTTGTGCCTTTGCGGAGCCGGAGTGGATGTGGCCTGTGCGGGCTGCCAGTTTGACAGGCCTGCTGCAGACAGTAAGGAAGATTACTTTGATGAAGATAGTTGACATCCATTATCCAAGCAATGAGAGGAAAACATCTTAAATCCCAAACAACCAGAATATACATGTGGAAGTGGCTCAAGACAGAACTTGTCTCATTCACGTGAGAATAAGAAGAAGTGGAGGTACAGCACATTTAGATCTGTACAATTCTGTCATTATTAGCCACTGATCTCAGCCCTACCAGGTAGACCTGACCAAGAATCAACATCGCGACCGCCTCCTGCCCCATACATCCCTTCGACCGATCCGCTTCCACAGAGAGGGCCTTCTCAGGGTACCGTCGGCTGCGCAATGCCGGTTGGCGGTGCCCAGAGGAAGAGCCTTCTCTGTGGCGGGCCCTGCCCTCTGGAATGGCCTTCCCCCCGATCTACGCACCATCGTGGACCTCCGCCTTTTCCGCCAACGTCTTAAAACCTATTTATTCCAACAAGCCGGCCTAGCATAATCCCGTTTCTGATTTTTATAGGGATAATTTTTAAATTTTAGAGCTTTATTAATTTTAGCACAGGGAATATTTAATTGGTTTTTTTTATAATTTTGGATTTTTGTATTTTGTATGATTTTAACGATGCCTGTGCACCGCCCTGAGTCCTTTTTTAGGAGAAGGGCGGGGTATAAATTTAATAAAATATAAATATAACACCACAACTAGGCTAAGACTATTTTTTATCGAGGGTGGCTATAATAACATAGCTTATTTTTGACTTAAGATATGTTTTTCCCTTCATTGCTTTATTAACTAAAGCTGAATTATTGTTGCATAACTTCACTGCTAGACATATAGCAGTAGAATGTTATATTGGTACAATGTGAATTAGAAATTTGAAGCATTTGGGAGGAAAGGGGGTTCATCTGAAAATAATCTATAAGTTCCTATACTCCAATTTACAATTGAAAATAAATTAGAAAAAAGGGAGAGGGCTTGAGATGGCAGATCAAAGAAATGGCTGCTCCACGTCTGAGGCACATTTCTTGACTCTTATCCCTTGACTGTTGATGGTTGGTCCTAAAAGACTTCATTGTCAGTTCTAAGGCTGATTCTTCTACCTCTAGTGATTTGTTTAGTCTTCTTTCTCGGAATGGGGCAACTTGGTGCAGCCAATGTGCCATGGCCAACTCGCCATGGAGCAATTCACTGTGGGACAATTCAAGAATTCAATTTAAGGATTGACAATAATTTAATTTTTTTTAAAAAAAATTGTCACTCACATTTCTTTTTGTCCCTCCTTTTGCATCCTTTCTTTAATAGCAATAGCACTTAGGCTTATATACAGCTTCATAGTGCTTTACAGCCCTTTCTAAGAAGTTTGCAGAGTCAGTCTATTGCCCCCCAACAATCTGGGCCCTCATTTTACCAATCTCGGAAAGCTAAGTCCCTAAGAGATTTGAACTGCCAAACTGCTGGCAATCGGCAGTCAGCAGAATTAACCTGCAATACTGCATTCTAACCACTGCGCCACCACGGCTCTTGATGATGCTGACTCTATTCCATCTTTTTTTTTTAATATCAGTGTAACTCTTGTCGTGCAGCAAGTTGTCCTATGGCTAGTTGGCTGTGGCAAGTTGTCCTAGACCAGGGGTGTCAAACTCGCGTCATCATGGCATTGTCACAGGACTTTTTCCCCCTTCACTAAACTAGGCATGGGCATGGCTGCGACACATCCAATTCGTGGGCTGCTAGTTTGACAGCCCTGTCCATCTTTCTATTTAATTTTAATGACATTTGTGCATGTGTGTGTCTTTGACTGTTAGTCCTAAGGCTCACAGATCCTTTGTATTTTTGGCTATTGGGTAATGTCATCAGCATAGTGCAGGTTATTGAACAAGGACTTAATTGAAACTGATTCCATGAGTCATACATTATGTACTGAGTCAAGTAGGCCCTATACAGAAAGTAACAATCATGTGTGGGATAATTTAGCTGACAAATAAGAATGTCCTATCCCTTTTATGTGTAACTGGAAAGGTAGCAGCACTATGGGGATAGTGACCCAATCATAGGAAATTTCAATTAGCAAGTGTTTAATAGATGTAACAATTCCCACTTTAATGCTGTGTTGTGATGAAACATATGGTCATTATCTTTACTGCCTTCTGCCTCTCCAATTCAATCTGATTGTGTTGATGCTGCTGCAAATGTTTGTTTCACATTGTGGAACCTCATCTCGGTGAGCAACATAAAGATCAATAGGTGAGAGCAATTTCTGGCAGAATTCAAAGAAAGCTGAAGACATAAAAATAAAGTCAGCTAAGTTCTTTTGAACTCTTTGGAGACCTTAAACATGAAAGAATATTGGGAACTATAAAAACTAAGCATCTGCCCTTTTTTTTTTACATTACTCGGCCTTCAAAAGGTCTAAGAGAAACGGTTTCACTCAGTTGATGCTTCCAGTCTTTGGCTCAAGGGATAAATACGGAATAAAGGACAGGGATAAATAAATTGGTTAGATTTGGCTAGTAGATTATCAGTAATATGGCTGCAACAAAACCAAGACCATAAACCCCACAAAAGGGCAAAAGAACACATCTCTGCATATACTTACAAACATGGAGATAGCCATAACTAATTTTAAATTGTACACAGAATGAGCTACTTTGTTTTCCTTCCAAATCACTACACATAACTTCTTTAATTTGTATCCCACCTACAACTGTCAGTAAATGTTTCTCTCCAATTAATTTACCAGTTCTTGTTTAGAATCAATTCTCTTCCATCAATTAATTACCTCAATTCATCACTAACCTTTCCTGTAAATTAAATTTGGAAGAAGAGAGTTGGAAGGGGTGGAAGATAGGTGTGGTTGTCCCTATATCTCAGTGCTTCTCAAATAGTGGGGCGCGCCCCCAAGGGGGGGGGCGAGGCTCCATAAAGGGGGGCGCGTTTGACTGCGCATGCTCCTCCCTTTCGAGGAGAACAGACCCGATTGGATAGACATGATGCTCTATCCTGATTAGCCAAACCCGCCCGTGTGACTTTTAGACCCGGATGATACTATTTACAGTCGCGCGGGGGGCGCGAAATGTTTTCTTCTTCCTAGAGGGGCATGACAGAAAATAATTGAGAAGCACTGCTATATCTAGAGTTGAAGAGGTGGAGGGCGTATCTGAAAGCTTTAGACAAGAAATGAGTTGACAAAATGTGTTCAGGTATGGGGAAATTTGAGGCTTTTACATCCTTTCTCTCCTCTTAGATTTCGAATAACTTTCCTGATTGTGATTACAGTGTAATATAGAGTGTGGACATATTTCCCTCAGTTCTTCAGAACAATCCTAGTTTGGGGTTATTTGTTTATATATTAGATTTATGATTCATAAATTACAGCAGCAGCAGGAGGAGGTGAAGGTGAAGGTTCAGGAAGGGTTGCTCCAACGTCAAATGTCAATATGGAAAAAGTTTCCCACTGTGACTGAAATGTAACTGATTCAGAAAACTCTTGAATGCCTCAAGTTTAGGGAACTGAGGATGGATGTAGCTTGACAATCAGACAGAAATTCAACACAGAGGAGGACAACTCAGAAAAAAGGTGGTTCCATAAAGTTCCTCAAATATGAATCAACTAGAATAGAGGAAGGGCAGACTAAACACCAAAGTATAAATAGTTTGAGGAGAGATTTGGTCTATTTGTGACATAATAATCTTTTGTAACCCTTGTATCTGAATTCAACTTGGAAACATTTTTTGGCTCATAATTCTAAATACTGTACCACATCTGAAAGGTAGGTTACCTTTAATATAAAGTCTTAATAATCTGTTCAGATAGAAATTCAGACAACTTGCCACCGGACAACTGACCATGGCCTACTCACTGCGGGACAATTCACTGTAGGATGATTCAACAATTCAATTTAAGTATTTATAATAATTTTAAAATATTTTAATTTTTGTCATTCACACTTTGTTTTGTTCCCCCTTTTGCATCCTTTCCTCAATGTTTCTATTCCACCACTTCTTTGATATTAATGTAACTCTCGTACTGCCAAGAGTTGTCCTATGGCAAGTTGGCTGTGGTAAGCTGGCCATGAAAAGTTGGCCATGCCGAGATGTCCTAGACCAGTGGTGGGCAAACTCATTAGTCAACAGAGCCAAATATCAACAATACCACGATTGAAATTTCTTTTGAGAGCCGGAAGGTGTGGCCTGTTTTGTGGGAGTGGCTCAGCGGTCATGTGACTGGGTGGGTGTGGCCAACTTGGAAAATGTGGTGAAACTCACTTAACGACGGTCTTGGTTAGCAACCAAACTTTTAGGCTCATTTGTGGTCATAAGTTCTTTCTTTCTTTCTTTCTTTCTTTCTTTCTTTCTTTCTTTCTTTCTTTCTTTCTTTCTTTCTTTCTTTCTCTCTCTCTTCCTTCCTCTCTCTCTCTCTCTCTCCATTTCTCTCTTTCTTTCTTTCTCTCTCTTTTTCTCTTTCTTTCTGTCTCTCTTTCTCTCTCTTTCTTTCTTTCTTTCCCTCTTTCCCTCTTTCTCTCTTTCTTTCCCTTTGTCTCTCTTTCTCTCTTTCTTTCTTTCTCTCTTTCTTTCTCTCTCTTTCTATCTCTGTCTCTCTCTCCTTCATCTGCCCATCTCTGTCACTCTGTGCGTGTGTCTGTCTATCTGTGTCTCACTCACTTAATCAGTCTCTATCTATCTGTCTCTCCCTCCCTCTCTCTGTCTCTCCCTGTCTCTGTGTGTGTCACTCACTCTGATTCTCTCCCTCCCTCTCTCTGTCTCTGTATGTCTGTCTCTCCCTCTTTCCCCCTGTCTGTCTCCAATTCAATCCCTCCCTGTGTCATTCTCTATCTGTGTCTCTCTCTGTCTCTCGCCCTCCCTGTCTTTCTCTCTGTCTCTGTCTGTCTCTGTCTTTCCCTCCCTTCCCCTCTGTCTCTCTCTGTGTCTGTCAGTCACTCCCTCTCTTCCCTCTCCTCCCCCCCCCCAACCCGGGAAGCAGTAGAAGGGCCGGCATGCCGGAGATTACGGACGCCTCCTCCCGCAGCGGCTACCGGCATCTTAAGCACCACCAAGGCTGTCGCCCGGCAGGTCGTCCAGCAGGGAAGCCGGTCGCGGCTCCATCGCGGCTCCCTCTCGCAGTCTCCGAGACTGTAATTGAGCGGAGCATGCGCGCGCCTATCTTTTCCACAGAAAAGAGAGGCACGTGCATGCTCCGCTCAATTACAGTTTCGGAGACTTCGTAGCGTGCACGTCCCGCGGAATTACAGCACAACTTCCCACGCGCGCGCCTATCTTTTCCACAGAAAAGAGACTTCGTAGCGGTGGGAAGTTGTGCTGTAATTCCGCGGGACGTGCACGCGGCAATCTTTTCCTGGATGTGGAAAAGTGGCGAGCTGCTTCACTGCTGCTGCTTCTGCTACCCCCGAGCCTTGCGCCCGGCAGGGGCATCGGGCAGGGAAGCCGCGCGGATCTCCACCGGCTCCCTCCGACAGCCACCACGGCACATGTTCTGGGGCTGCGTGGCTGGGAGGGAGATGGACGCGAGGCCCCAGAACGTGTGCCGTGGTGGCTGTCGGAGGGAGCCGGTGGAGATGTGCACGGCAGCGGAGGGGCCAGCATGTTGGTTGGGGGGGCTCTGGCTGCCTCCCCCTGGAGCAAGTGAACGGGCGGTGGGAGCGAACAGGCGGGGGGAGCTGCGCCAGAGCCGTCTGTGCGCCATGCGCCTGCCTCTCTGTGCACGCGGCTCCCAGACGGCTCCGGCGCAGCCACAGCCCCGGGCATTCCCCCCGCCCGTTCGCTCGCTCCAGGGGGAGGCAGCCAGAGCCCCCCCAACCGACATGCCGGGCCCTCCGCTGCCTGGGGGGGGGGAGAAGGAGAGAGGAAGAGCCGCACCTGAGGGGCCAAAGAGCTGCTCGTGGCTCGCGAGCCGCGGTTTGCCGACCACTGTCCTAGACCACTCTAGTTGCAGCTAGTTCAGAATGCGGCCGCGCAGGTGATTATGGGAGCCTCAAGGCAGTCCCATATAACACCTCTCCTGCGCGAGCTGCACTGGCTACCTGTGACCTTTTGGGTGTGCTTCAAGGTGCTGATTACCATCTTCAAAGCGCTCCATGGCACAGGACCTAGTTATGTGCAAGACCGTCTACTGCCCCACACATCTCATAGAGAGGGTCTTCTCCGGGTGCCGTCGGCCGGGCAATGCCAGTTGGCGACCCCCCAGGGGAAGGGCCTTCTCTGTGGTGGGCCTTCTCTGCCTCCCGAACTCCGTACCACCTCGGACCTCCGCCTTTTCCGCCAGTGCCTAAAGATGCAATTTTCCATCAAGCCGGCCTACCGTGAACCATCCTATAGATGACTGAGTTTTAGATTACCAAAGTTTTAATCAGAGGGATTTTAAATAATATTTTAGCACAGGGTTTTCTAGTTTAATTTTGGTTTTAGGATATTTATTATGTATTTTGTATATTTGTATTTTATATTAATTTCCTGTGCGCCGCCCTGGGTCCCTTTGTGGGAGATAGGCACGGGATATAAGTCAAATAAACCAAACCAAACCAAACCAAACCACTCCTGGGTGGAACCTATTACTGATAGACATATTCATCTTTGCATCCTTGGCAGGACAATATTATGGATGGTTGAAATGGCACCCAATGAAGTCCAACCAATGAAGAAAATTGAACTTGACAGATTTTATAGAATCAGAGTTGGAAGGGAACATTTAGGCCACTGTATCCAATCAGGTTGACCCTCTGACTATACCTAGTTGAGAGAAGGACCTTCCCCTTCTTCAGAGTCAATACATATTTGTGAAATTTGAAATGATGAAATGATGATGATTGAGAGGCCTTCCATGCTATCCAGAATCAGCTCCACCACTCACCTTATTATCTTCCAACCCAGTTGGAGCAGACAACTTCTCTGCAGCATGCCTATGAATCCTTCCCATGACCCTTTTGGTCAAGCAGAAGGGAGACTTCCTACTTCCTTGCGTACATTTTTGGCTTTCAGAAAAGCCAGGAAAGGAAAGGAAAGGAAAAGAGGCAAGGGAAGGGGAAGGAAAAGAAAGGAAAAGAGAGGAGAGGAAAGGGGAAGGAAAGGAAAGGAAAGGAAAAGAGGCAAGGGAAGGGGAAGGAAAAGAAAGGAAAAGAGAGGAGAGGAAAGGGGAAGGAAAGGAAAAGAAAGGAAAAGAGAGGAGAGGAAAGGGGAAGGAAAGGAAAGGAAAAGAGGAGAGGGAAGGGGAAGGGAAGGGGAAGGAAAAGAAAGGAAAAGAGAGGAGAGGAAAGGGGAAGGAAAGGGAAGGAAAAGAGGCGAGGGAAGGGGAAGGGAAGGGGAAGGAAAAGAAAGGAAAAGAGAGGAGAGGAAAGGGGAAGGAAAGGGAAGGAAAAGAGGCGAGGGAAGGGGAAGGGAAGGGGAAGGAAAAGAAAGGAAAAGAGAGGAGAGGAAAGGGGAAGGAAAGGAAAGGAAAAGAGGAGAGGGAAGGGGAAGGGAAGGGGAAGGAAAAGAAAGGAAAAGAGAGGAGAGGAAAGGGGAAGGAAAGGGAAGGAAAAGAGGCGAGGGAAGGGGAAGGGAAGGGGAAGGGAAAGAAAGGAAAAGAGAGGAGAGGAAAGGGGAAGGAAAGGAAAGGAAAAGAGGAGAGGGAAGGGGAAGGGAAGGGGAAGGGAAAGAAAGGAAAAGAGAGGAGAGGAAAGGGAAAGGAAAGGAAAGGAAAAGAGGAGAGGGAAGGGGAAGGGAAGGGGAAGGAAAAGAAAGGAAAAGAGAGGAGAGGAAAGGGGAAGGAAAGGAAAGGAAAAGAGGAGAGGGAAGGGAAGGGAAGGGGAAGGAAAAGAAAGGAAAAGAGAGGAGAGGAAAGGGGAAGGAAAGGAAAGGAAAAGAGGAGAGGGAAGGGGAAGGGAAGGGGAAGGGAAAGAAAGGAAAAGAGAGGAGAGGAAAGGGGAAGGAAAGGAAAGGAAAAGAGGAGAGGGAAGGGGAAGGGAAGGGGAAGGGAAAGAAAGGAAAGGAAAAGAGGAGAGGGAAGGGGAAGGAAAAGAAAGGAAAAGAGAGGAGAGGAAAGGGGAAGGAAAGGAAAGGAAAAGAGGAGAGGGAAGGGGAAGGAAAGGGGAAGGGAAAGAAAGGAAAAGAGAGGAGAGGAAAGGGGAAGGAAAGGAAAGGAAAAGAGGAGAGGGAAGGGGAAGGGAAGGGGAAGGGAAAGAAAGGAAAGGAAAGGAAAAGAGGAGATGGAAGGGGAAGGAAAAGAAAGGAAAAGAGAGGAGAGGAAAGGGGAAGGAAAAGAGAGGAAAAGAGGAGAGGGAAGGGGAAGGAAAAGAAAAGAGAGGAGAGGAAAGGGGAAGGAAAGGAAAGGAAAAGAGGAGAGGGAAGGGGAAGGGAAGGGGAAGGAAAGGAAAGGAAAGGAAAAGAGGAGAGGGAAGGGGAAGGAAAAGAAAGGAAAAGAGAGGAGAGGAAAGGGGAAGGAAAAGAGATGAAAAGAGGAGAGGGAAGGGGAAGGAAAAGAAAGGAAAAGAGAGGAGAGGAAAGGGGAAGGAAAAGAGAGGAAAAGAGAGGAGAGGAAAGGGGAAGGAAAGGAAAGGAAAAGAGAGGAGAGGAAAGGGGAAGGAAAGGAAAGGAAAAGAGGCAAGGGAAGGGGAAGGAAAAGAAAGGAAAAGAGAGGAGAGGAAAGGGGAAGGAAAGGAAAGGAAAAGAGAGCAGAGGAAAGGGGAAGGAAAAGAAAGGAAAAAAGAGGAGAGGAAAGGGGAAGGAAAGGAAAGGAAAAGAGGCAAGGGAAGGGGAAGGGAAGGGGAAGGAAAAGAAAGGAAAAGAGAGGAGAGGAAAGGGGAAGGAAAGGAAAGGAAAAGAGGAGAGGGAAGGGGAAGGGAAGGGGAAGGGAAAGAAAGGAAAAGAGAGGAGAGGAAAGGGGAAGGAAGGGGAAGGGGAAGGGGAAGGATCATACTAGCTGAATACTCCATTATTGTTCAGCTGAGTGCAGTGCTGGTGGACTCATAGGAGACGTTTGGTGAAAACAGGAAGAAAACGTGCAGGGGGTGAGGAAAAAATTGGAAGGCTTGAAAATGATAGCTGTGTGAAACAACCCTAAGAGCAAAGGAGAGAGGAAAAGATTAATAATCTATGAGAGAAAAGGAATGAAAAGAAATCAGGCAGTAGAAAAGAAAATAAGAGGCAGAATCAAAAGAAGTGGGGTATGAAACAGAGCAGATTATTGAAGAATACAGTGGGTGTGGAAGGTCAATTGTACTTTAAGAAGAATGCTCTGTTCGTAGTAGAAAATACATGATTGGAGTTATGAGCAAGGGCAGAATTTGGAAAATGTTTGCCCAAGCATGACAATATCAATATTTTGTTTTCCTTACAGGTAAGGAAAAATGACAAACTAGACATCTGCAAATGTGCAAAGACACCAGCTTAGCAACAACCAATGGCAAAATCAATCCAATAGAGCCCGTCTAGATATAAAGAGAAGATTGTCCACATACGGTAATTAAGATTGTCCACTTACGGTAAGCTCCGGATGGTTTCTTCTTGCAAGGCAGCTGCAAGATAACAATTAACCCACAAATCTGGTGCAGGAGATGAGGAGAGCCGTAAAGTTTCCATGCTGGAACCTTTAAGAATACTGTTTTTGATCGCTTTACTTTCTAATCATATTTGAATTTATAACAAGTTTACAGGTTAAAAGAGGTCTTTCAAACAGCAAGTTTGAAAGTCTACCTGGTAAATAAACTGTCATTCCAAAACAGAAGAAAAAGCTAGCTAGCAATATGAACAACTTAAAGAATAGAAACCAAATGGCAAAAAACTCAATAAGAAATCAGTTTAGAACATTTTATGCAGATTTAGTGATCAGATGATTTTGTAACATAAGAACATTTGCAAAAAAAATATTGAGTAAACAAAGCATTCCTGTGAGAACACAAATTGTTTAATATCAGGAAATAGATCATTGGTTGAAGACTAAAAACACTGCCCCCCAAAATGAAAAATGAAACTTCATGAATACAAAAATGGGCCTTAGAGAGGACTAAATTTGAGGTGGGAAAAAGAAAAGTGAAATCTACAAAATAATAGGCAAAGATATGACACTTAAAACATTTCAAAGTATTTTTGAAGAATTAGCACAGAAACCTAGAGCTAATTTTATATCAATAATCTCTGTACCTGTAAAAGAAATTGGAATAAAATTATAACGAAGTGTAAGATGTGACAAACAATAATAAGGAAGAGTTTATGAACAAACAGGATGAAAGAGGAAACAAATTCTAGCTGATAAACAAATTTTGGAAAATAAAAAAATTAGGATAAATCAGAGATAACAGTCTCAACGAAATACAAATGACAAATCTGGAAATGAAAAAGAATCTGGAGAAAAATATATTGCTGCATTTACAAAAGGCAGTCTTTAGAACCTTGAAGAAATCTTTGAGATGGGAGAAAGAAAATCGGCATGGTAATTTAATCCTAGTTTGAAAAATTAAATATTAAGATTGTTAGAAGCAAATAAATAAATAAACGTTTAGCTTGTTTGATCATGGTTAAAATAAGAAATATTATCATAAAATTTTGGAAACCCTTTATGAACTTTCACCAACAGAAATGACCATGATTTTTGGATTTGTGAATAAATGGGGGGATTATGGAAAGAAGTGACAGATATATAATTTCATGGGGGGTTATTGATTTTTCTGTACTTGTTGCAAGGAAGCTCAGGAGTTAGGGAATTTTAGCTTAGGAGGGTTTCTATTTTAATGTTCTTAAATTTTAGTACAGGTTAATTTAATTCGTTTTTAGCTTTGTATATATTGTATGTATTATATGGTTTTTTAATTTTTTCCTGTACACCGCCCCGAGTCCCTTCGGGGAGAGGGGGCGGTTTATAAGTCTAATAATTAAATTAAATTAATTAAGTTGTTTTTTAAAATATTTTTTCTTTCTTTCCTTTATTCTCTTTTTCTTTTGCATTTTGTGTTTCTTTTTCCGAATTCAATTGATATTATCTTTTTCACTGTAAAATTTTGTAATAAAAATTATGTTTAAAAAACAATATCAATAGTTTGCTTTATAGGCATTCAGTAAAATGGAAGGCGGAAGTTATGAGAATTAGAAAGATTCCTTTCACCCAACTGTCACTCCTGAATATCTTTCATTTCCTCCAGCAATGTCTCCCCTTCCTGGCATGGTTTCTCTATTTAATAGCTTGAATAAATTCTAGATATACTTTCCTTAGTAACGATCATCTTAAATTAAAGCATCAGAGACATTTTATTACCATTCTGCAAGCGAAGAGGGAAGTAATTAACTCTTTCCTTTGATGGCAATCATTGAGTCTGAGCGATTATTGAAACCATACAACTTTGGACCGCCCACGCATGCAGCCGGTTCCGAAGGTGCAAATCAACATCGCAGGCTGGGAAAAGTGCCAGCTGTAATGTAGTCCCAGCCCAGCTGGGGGAAGGCAGGATCCGGAGAGAAATTGCTTTGGTGAACTGAGACTAGCCTTAATTCTTGCTTCCAAAAACATTTTCAACCTGCATATCGGTATTCTCTATAGATGGACTGTTCATGTAACATAAAAGAATAACCCAGAAAAAGCATTCCCTGCACAGCTCAGCTCAGCAAATATGTGCTCCAGATTTTCCTTTCCCCATTCAGTTTGAGGTGTGCAGGGGCAGGCGGGCAGGGAATCTTTGCATTTCTAGAATGGGCTAATATTTGTCAATCTGAAAAAAGAGATATATATTTTAACAAGAGATTCCACCTCTTTTAAACATATGCAGCTGGGAACCCTACTTTAAAAAGAAAAAGAAGTGCATCCTCTGAGGGCTACCAGGAGTTTTTTTGATAATACTGAACTGCTGTTAAAATAAAACATGCTGCTTCCTTATGTTTTGCTCAGCTTCTGGGGACTTAATGGACAGTTTTCTTGGTAGCAATGGGGAAACATGCAGTGGTGGGATTCAAGCGGTACAACAACCCATTTGTTGAGTGTGCACTTTGCACGTGTGCATGGTGCACTTGAAAACAGCTCTAAAACTTACCTTCCAGTGCAGCCCTTGTGAGTAAAACAACTGAGGCATGGCAATCCACTCTGCCACGCCTGTCAGCTGGGCTGGAAATAATAGGACAGGAAATATAGGACAGACTAGCTCAGGGGTGGGGCCAACTGATTGCCAGAACTACCGGTTCACCTGAACCAGTCCGAACTGGCTGAATTCAGAGGTGGTTTGTTCCCGGTTCGGTCCAGATCGGGTGAACTGGTAGTAGCGGCAGTGGGAGGCTCCGCCCACCCGCCCAGATCGCTGCTGCGCATGTACAGAAGTCTCACACACAGTGTGCCCAAACCGGTAGTAGAAATTTGGCAACGCACCTCTGGCTGAATCCCATCCTTGGAAACAAGTTGTTTTCATCTAAGAGGCGACAAATTTTTGACTTCCCACCCATATTATATGAAGTTGGGGTAGAAGAACCAGGTCACTTTATTTTAGGGATCTTCTCTCTAGTGGTCATTTTGCAAGAGTCCTTTCCTTACGTTGTAATCATGCTCATTCAGGTTTCAAGGTCAGGCCTGACTGCATTCACTTTCTATAATTAATTTCCAAACTTTAAAAGAACGGTAAAGCCTCACAGCAATTTTTGCATGGCTTGCTTCCCAAGGTGATCTGTGTGATTAAGCTAATTTCTGTGAATACTGGATTAGAACATAAGAAGAGCTGGCAAGCCCCATGCATTCTTTCTATAGTGGTCAACCTGGCACCTACAGGAAGCAACACGTGAGAAAAGGCCCTTTTCTCAAGAGGCAGATTATCTGAAGAAACCAGATGGCCATCATGAACAGAAAATGTTGATAGGCTTATTCCCTTGTAGATTTGCCTGATTTCAGCACTTGTGTGAAAAATACAGGTTTCCCCTTTTCCTCTGATACCCTGAAAACCATATCTTTATTAAATGAAGACTGCAAAGCCGCCTTCTCCATTAAAGTGAATGGAGAAGCCCTTTCATCCATGCAGCCAAAGGTTACAGCTGAGGATCAGAAGATAGATTCAGATCTCACTATGGATTATTTGGAAGTCTTGTTCTCCCTTTCCCATCACTCTGTTTTACTTTCAGCTTTCAACTTTTTTCAACTCTCAGGGCAATGGCCCAGTGTGGTTAAAGATGATGAGCTTGTCGGTTATATGATGGGGTGAGCTCCTGTTACTTGCCCAGTTCCTAGCAGATCAAAAGCATGCAAATGCAAGTAGTTAAATAGATACCACTTCTGTGGAAAGGTAACAGCACTTCCTGAGCCTCGGCCTATAATCATGCGGGCTACATGACCATGAAAGTGTCTATGGACAATGCTGGCTCCCTTGGCTAAGAAACACAGATGAAATCCTACAGTTGGATGAGAGTCAGATAGAAATCCTAGAGCCAGACACACGCATGTGTGTATGTATGTATGTACATATATATGTATTGACGTAAAAATATGCCGATAAAAAACAAAGGGAAACCACAAGCAATAAATCTTACTTTAAGATCAGAAGTTTATTGTGTCATGAGCAATCTGGAACATGAATAGCCAACATAGCAATGCAATTGCACAACAAAACCTACATTTTAAATCCATTACAATGGGTTCCTCTATAGTAAATAGCAAGTCCTACAAGGATTGCTATCTGGCGAAGGACACCAAACCCATTCAACATTACTTATACCTTCTTTTTTACTGACCTATGCATTCCATAGTTTCACTTCCTTGTTCTTTCTTACTTTTTTACTGACTGTCACTGGCCATCACTCTCTGCAAACACCCATGTACATTTGAAGTTCACAGACACCTGTTTCTTTTCAGTTCCTCATTTCCCACCATCTCCCACCATCTCATTCTTCCTGCTCTAAATATATCCATGCAAGTACAAACTTTGCAGAAAATATAGACACACAAGTCAGACATAATTCAACCCATTTGAAATATGTCTGGTACATTTTGCAATTATGTTAGTTTAAAACTTTGGTCCAGTGAGGCCTGCAAGCTCACTCCTAGGACTATTACCTGCAACGTTCCAATGGGTTTTTTTTCCTCCCTCACAGTATGTATGTATGTATGTTACTTAGGAAATACAATTGTGATCCAAAACTCTGAATTATCTAATCTGTCTATGGCTGAGGCACTGAGAGAGACAGAGTTGGAGACAAAAGAGAGAGGGAGGGAGGGGATGGGGAGAGAGAAAGTTAAATCCATGAAATGAAGAAAAGTAAGATGATGGCAGACTTAAGCCTATTAGTCTAACCAATAGGAGGCATATGACAAACACATATGCAAATTAAGCATTCCGAGACAAAGAAAAGGATGAAGCTGCAATGTGGTCCATAGGTTGGTCCCTGAAAAGCTGAAACTTCTCCAGCCTTCATTCTTTGCTCTCTCCTCTCCCATCCACTCCCATTGCCTCTTGCTTCATCTCCCTTTCGACCTTCCTCCAAGCCCCCAAATCCTTCCAAACACATCCCATCCCTCCAGTCATTTGCCCACCATGCAGAGCTGTAGCTTTTCAAACCTGATGATGTTTTTATCTGTTTGTTCAAGTCAAGGGGTGGGATTTCTTATTTCCTCTAAGACACTGAGATAAGAATCTGGTATATCTGCGGAATGTACCAGACTCTTACTCCTACTTTATGGCCCCTCCATTATTGCACTCATAAACCTTCTCTACTAGGGCCGACATGAAAGTAGACTAATTCTCCAGAAAGCTTTCATCCCCCTCCAAAAACATGTTGGATTTTTGGCTTGTTTTCAGCATGGTAGGAGCCATCTTTATTAAAGAAACAAAAATGTTCACTGGAACCGGTGTCTTCATTAAAATATCAGTCTTATCTGCTGTAGGTGAGATCTGCACATATTATGTTAATTTGTTTGGTTAGATACCTCATCAGGATGGAAGCCATAGAGATTCCCCACTCACCCCCAATCTGAACATCAGTCTCTGGTCTATGGCTGTAATAATGTCTCCTGCCCCATACATCCCTGGGACCGACACGCTCCCACAGAGAGGGCCTCCTCAGGGTGCCGTCGGTCGGGCAATGTCGACTGTCGGCGCCCAGGGGGAGGGCCTTCTCTGTGGCAGGGCCGGCCCTTTGGAACGACCTTCCCCCTGAAATCCGCACCATTCCTGACCTCCGCCTCTTCCGCAAATGTCTTAAGACTCACTTCTTCCAACTAGCCGGCCTTGCGTAACCCCAGCACCGCCAATTATAAACGAGGGTTTAAAAACGGTTACAACACAGGCATCTAATATCTATGTATTGTATTTTGTATTTATTAATTTAATTCTATGTTCGCCGCCCCGGGTCCCTTGTTGTGAGATGGGAGCGGGTTATAAATATGAAAAATAAATAAATAAATAAATAAATAAATAAATAAACCGAATTGAATTGAATCGAATCTGAGCTTCATGATGTTCCAAAGGCGCTGAAAACTTGGCTGTTCAACTAGGCCTTGAGGTAGGGTGGCTGGTGAGTCTCTGTAAGATTTTGCGATTCTTTTTTCCTTTTGTGGATTCATATCATATCTAGTTTTTTTCGTCTGGCTTTTTGATCATGTAAATTGCCCAGAGTTCCGTTCTCTACATTTAAGTAAAGAAAGAAAGAAACAAATAAAATTATGGTGAATAGCTGGGGGTCTGTGCAGGGTATGATCGAAAAAATCAAGATGTCGCTCTATTTGTGTTGCACATAAATCTCAATCGATACTAATTATTCTGTAAGGTTATCAATGTGAAAGATAAGACAATAAAATATTAGTTGACTATTTACTGGGGGGGGGGCAGATAGTCTGTGGGTTGGCAAGCAAGAAATAAAAGCACCCCCCCTCCCAAAGACTGAAATAGGAAGCAGAGTAAACAAATGGCAAAAAGTCATAATTGCAACATTTACAAAAGCTATTTTAATAGAGCCCTCCTAAACAAAAACTGGGATTAGATTATCATTGTTTAGGAGCTGTATCAGGGAATGGGACAATAGGATTTTCAAACCAGCAGATCCAAGCTCCCATGCCATATATTTGAAATATCCATACATTTCCTCCTTTTGGTTTATGAAAGAGTCATTCTTGAGACTCACTATAGGATAATGTTACTGCTAACTTGGTCTCCCTAAATGGGGGGGGGGGGTCAGCTTCTTGAGTTCAGAAGCCAAGCAGGGTCAGGCCAGGTTAGTACTTGGATGAGACAAGTTGAGGAAAAATACATGGACATCTCTATGAGGTCACTACCATGTTTCCCCCAAAATAAGATAGGGTCTTATTTTCTTTTGTCCCCTGAAATAAGCGCTTGGCCTTATTTTCGGGAAGATATTATTTTTGAGGTACAGGAGGTGGCAAGCGTGGTCACCTCATGGTTGCTGCTGTCTTGTAATATTTTCTGGGAGGGCTTATTTTCAGGGGAGGGCTTATTTTAGCGCATGCGCTCAAAAGCCCAATTGGGTTTATTATCCGGGGAGATCTTATTTTCGGGGAAACAGGATAAATATTAAGTTCAGCTTGAAGGAGACCTAACTTTAATTGCCAAACTGAGGCAAATAAAACATAAATCTATAATTTATAAAGCTGTTTCAATTTATAAAAGGGTAAAAGCTTTATGAGTCCAATTTAAATTATTGGTCATATAAAGACTTCTATTTTAGCTAATGTTGTTCGGAGCGTGCCAGAAATTTGAAAACTGAATAACTATTTAAGAAAAGATGCTGTACATTTTAATAAGCATTTGTTCTTTATGAAACCCAAATAATTCTGAGGAGAGACTAATGGATGGAAACAGAAACAACTCTAGTTCACAGTTGTGTCTCGTTATTCCATCCTACATGAAGCTTTGTTCCTGGCTTGTTTTGTGAGATGAAAAATGTAATTCATCCCTTGACAGTAACTAATTATTACTGATTACTGAAGAATAAGTCAACAAATTTTTTTTTCCTGTTTACATTCTTAGCAGAGTGTATCCTAGCCATCTGTACTTTCAAATCTCTTTCCCCATGGGATAAATTCTTCACATTGTTCACTGAAAATAGGCAGGCAAATGTGCCAGGTTCATTTGATGCTTAGTTGCAACACTATGGACAAAGCATGTAAATTAGGTTTACATAATAAAACATACAATAATATCCAGGAAAGGAATTTATCCTCAATGATAATTTGCAGTATACATTGTGATTCTCTGTAGGAAGATCTCAAATGAAGCAAATCCTTGGCACCTACTAGGGAAGTTTTTTACAAAATCCCATAAGGTAAAGGTAAAAGTTCCCCTCGCACATATGTGCTAGTCGTTCCAGACTCTAGGGGATGGTGCTCATCTTTGTTTCAAAGCCAAAGAGCCAGCACTGTCTGAAGACGTCTCAATGGTCATGTGACTGGATAACTAAATGCTGAAGACGCCTGGAATGCTGTTACCTTTCCACCAAAGGTGGTTCCTATTTTCTGCTTGAATTTTTTTACGTGCTTTTAAACTGCTAGGTTGGCAGAAGCTGGAAAAGTAACGGGAGCTCACTCCATTATGTGGCACTGGGGATTCAAACTGCCGAGCTTGCCAACCTTTCTGATCAACAAGCTCAGGATCTTAGCCACTGAGCCATTGTGTCCTTACGAAAACCCGTCGAGGGCTTCGTATCATTCATTCCAAATCTATACAATACAATATGCTTGTCACAGCCTTTTGTTGTGACTTGTTGACTCACCACCCATCTGATTCTCTATGGAAGTGAAAGTTGGACTTTTAAGAAGCAAAGTAGAAAAAGTATTGATGCTTCTGAACTGTTGGAGTAGACTTTTAAGAATTCTCTTGAAATCCATGAAAACATACCAAAAAAACAACAACAACCACTGACCAAACCAAACCAAACCAGCTTCTTCACTCAAGGTACAAATGACTAACTTCAAATTATACTACTTTGGATATGTCATGTGAAGATTTTGCTCTTTAGAGATATTTGCAATGCTAGGAAAGGACAAAAAAGAAAAAAGGAGAAAAGAATGACCACCCATAATGTGGATGGAGTCACGTGGTGATGGGAGCACCATTGAAAGACTTAAAGAACCAGGTTGAAGACAGGTCCTGCTGGAGAAAAATCTGTTTGATCACTTAAGAGTCAATATGGACCTGAGGGCAGATAAAAAGTGGAAGCTTTAATGCAAAGTTGGGGCTACGTTTGAGTTGTCCTGTTCAATATATTGACTGAGCTCTCTTGCAAAATGCAAGCTTCCAACCTGGAATCTTTCTGGATTCATAGCTTAGCTAGAACAAGTGGAAGATGTGACCAGGACGTCCTTCATCCAGCTTCAGCTAGTATCTCAATCGTGGCCACTTCTAGAACAGCAGCCACTGAAGGCAGTTGTTCATAATCTTGTCATCTCTTGACTGATAGGTACAATTTGCTACACACAGCACATTCTATGAACATTATCCAGAAACTTCAGCTTGCGCAAAATATGAGTGGTAACAGATCAGACCCAGTATGGCCATTGTTATACTGCCATTATACAACCTGGGTAGCTATCAGTTTATTTCCAATTTCAATTCAAGATCCTGATGATCACCTATATAGTAGTGGCTATGTAGCTGGATGGCTGGATATTTTCAGGATTGTCTATTTTTGTTCAATGGTGGGATGCTGCTGGTTTAACAACTGGTTTGGTGGTGTGCATGTTGTATGCGCACATGCAGTGCTGAAAATAGAGCATGTGTGAAGTGGGGCCTAGGGAGGCAGTTGGGCTTGCTGGTTGTATACCTGGCTCCCCGCTATGTAGCAGCAGCCCTGCCCGAGCTCCTCGAGGTGATCGCTACGGTGGCAGTTGAGACCCCCAGACTTTTAGTCATGGGGGACTTTAATCTGCCATCGGTGGGCGAATCATCCGAGGCAGCTCGGGAGTTCATGGCTTCCATGACGGCCATGGACCTGACCCAACTAATTCAAGGCCCCACGCACGAGGGTGGACACACACCGGATCTCATCTTTGTCTCAGGCCAATGGAAGAGTGATCTGGGTATAGGGGATATAGTCATCACACCCTTGTCATGGACAGACCACTCACTTCTCCGGCTCGACTTTCCGACCGCTGCTCCCCTCCGCGGGGAGGCGGAACCTGAGTCACCAATCTGGTTCCGCCCCAGGCGCCTGATGGACCCGGATGGGTTCCAGACGGCGCTTGGGCCATTTCCTGTACCCCTGGCCCGCGCCCCGATGGAGGACCTCGTGGCCGCATGGAATACTGCGACCACGGGAGCCTTGGATCGGGTCGCGCCCTTGCGGCCTCTCTTGCGGCGGCGAAACACCCTGGCTCCCTGGTTTTCCGAGGAGCTGAGGGTGATGAAACGCCGCAAGAGATGCCTAGAGAGAAGATGGAGGTATACTCGAACTGAATCTGACCGGACACAGGTAAGAGCCCATTTACGGACTTACATTGTGGCGCTGAGAGTGGCCAAACGTCACCATTGTGCTACTCTCATAGCATCCGCAGAAAACCGCCCTGCCGCCCTGTTTAGGGTGACCCGCTCCCTCCTTCAACAGAGGGTGCGGGAAGCCCCGTTACAGGGTAGAGCAGAGGAATTTGTGATTTTTCTGCAGGAGAAAATCGCTCAGATACAGAACGAGCTAGCCCCCATTCATGGCCCAGTGGGATGCCACGAGAGAGATCTTGTTTGGGAGGAGTTTGACTCCGTTACTTCCAAGGATATGGACAGGCTACGTGGGCGACTGCGAGCCACCACATGTTTATTGGACCCGTGTCCCTCCTGGCTTGTACTGGCATCCTGGGAGGTGACACGAGGCTGGCTCCAAGAGGTTGTCAACGCATCCTTGAGTGAGGGTGCCTTGCCTGCTTCCCTAAAAGAAGCGATGGTGAGGCCCCTCCTTAAGAAGCCCTCTTTGGATCCAGCTCTTTTGAACAACTACCGTCCAGTCTCCAACCTTCCCTTTCTGGCGAAGGTTGTCGAGAGTGTGGTGGCACAACAGTTTCCCCGTCACCTGGAGGAAGTTGATTATCTAGATCCGCGCCAGTCCGGCTTTCGGCCCGGGCATAGCACCGAGACGGCATTGGTCGCGTTGGTCGATGATCTCTGGAGGGCCAGAGATGGGGGTTGTTCCTCCATCCTGGTCCTATTAGACTTCTCGGCGGCTTTCGATACCATCGACCATGGTATCCTATTGCATCGGCTGGGGGGGTTGGGGGTGGGAGGCACCGTTTTACGGTGGTTCTCCTACCTCTCTGGCCGATCGCAATTTGTGTTGGCAGGGGGGCAGAGATCGACCGCGAGACCCCTCGCATGTGGGGTGCCTCAGGGGTCGGTCCTCTCGCCCCTCCTGTTCAACACATACATGAAGCCGCTGGGTGAGATCATCCGTGGTTTTGGGGTAGAGTACCATCTGTACGCTGATGATACACAGCTGTACATTTCTACCCCAAACCACCCCTACGATGCCGTAGCGGTGATGTGCCAGTGCCTGGAAGCTGTACGGATCTGGATGGGAAGTAACGGACTCAGGCTCAACCCGACCAAGACCGAGTGGCTGTGGTTTCCGGCTGCCCGGTTCAACCAGCTCATTCCATCGCTGGCCATAGGGGGCGAACATCTTGCCCCTGTGGATGGGGCGCGCAATTTGGGTGTCCTCCTGGATGCCCGGCTGTCCATGGAAGATCAAGTGACAGCCGTGGCCAGGAGGGCGTTTTACCAGGTTCGCCTGGTTCGCCAATTGCGCCCCCTATTGGATTGGGACGCCCTTTGCACAGTCACTCATGCTCTCGTGACATCCCGACTGGACTATTGTAACTCTCTCTACATGGGGCTGCCCTTGAGGTGCACCCGGAGGCTTCAGCTGGTCCAGAATGCAGCCGCGCGAGCAATTATGGGGACCGCTAGGTCCACCCATGTAACACCGCTCTTACGCGAGCTGCACTGGCTACCTGTCGTCTTCCGGGTGCGCTTCAAGGTGTTAATTATCATCTTTAAAGCGCTCCATGGCTCGGGACCTAGCTATCTGCAGGATCGGATCCTGCCCCATACATCCTCACGGCCGATTCGCTCCCACAGAGCGGGGCTTC
This sequence comes from Rhabdophis nuchalis, assembly GCA_039707465.1. Lineage (NCBI taxonomy): Eukaryota > Metazoa > Chordata > Lepidosauria > Squamata > Natricidae > Rhabdophis > Rhabdophis nuchalis. Next base: position 188,849,640 of record CM077643.1, on the reverse strand, counting down.
TCCGGGTGCCGTCCACTAGACTGTGTCAGCGGGCGACACCCAGGGGAAGGGCTCTCTCTGTGGCGGGCCCGGCCCTCTGGAACGACCTTCCCCCCGATATTAGGATGACCACGGACCTCCGTTCCTTCCGTCTCAAATTGAAAACCTATTTTTTCCGTCTGGCCGGCTTGGGATAGCCTCCTTGTCCTGGGGTTTTAGGGTAATTTTAATTATTTGTAGTGTTTAGGGGTTTTAGGGACAGTTTTTTAGTTTTTTATAGATGTTTTTAGCGCAGGATTTGTTTAATTGTGATTTTAAATTATGTATTCTGTTTGTGTTTATTGTTTTTTAATTTTCCTGTGCCCCGCCTCGAGTCCCTCTGGGGAGAGAGAGCGGGTAACAAATAAAATTTATTATTATTATTATTATTATTATTATTATTATTTAGAAGCTCAGCTGCTTACCTTCCAAGTAAGGAAAACAGCTGCAGGGGGAATCAGCTGTGCCGCAGGATTGAGATGAGCTAGAAAGCAGGAAATAAAGGACAGGATAGAGCAGGGGTGGGCAAACTTTGCAACTTTAAGTCTGAAGGATTTCAGCTCCCAGAATTCTCCAGCCAGCAAAGCTGGCTGGAGAATTCTGGGAGCTGAAGTCCTTCAGATTTAAAGTTGCAAAGTTTGCCAACCCCTGGGATAGAGCAAGGGCGAGTGGGCGGCCCCAGCTGATCATCGGAGCTACCGGTTCACCCAAACTAGCCCAAACCATTACAATTCCACCCCTGATCTTGTTGAATATGCACTCCTTTGGAGATAACTCTAATGCAGTATGTGGAAGTACATTTAAGGCTGGCTGGGGGATCAGTTTGTCCCCATAATGCTTCTTTAGTAATATTTTTCCCTATTGCCAATATTTTCCCCTTAACAATAATGATAGACTTTACAACCACGTTTAAAACAGAGGCACAATCTATTTTGATATGAAAGAAGGGATTTCTAAGGATTAAAACACTGTGTTTAAAGTCAATGTCTTAAGTAACATGGCATCTCGATTTTTATTTTTCATTTTGCAACTTAAAAAAAAATCTAAACACGAATAATGTCAGTGGACTAGAATTGTCCTTGTCCTTTGCCAGCATTGTGGACGGCTGAGGACTGTAGCACAACAATCTGCTGAGCCACTAATTCCTTACCTAGGGACCTGAGGTTCTTCAGAAGCTGCCTTCATCCAAATCTGGCTCTGTTTCTTTTTATCAACTGGTAGGATCTTTCCAGGTTTTTGACTTTCTAATCCCATCTCGAATGACAAAGACAAGCTCTTCTGTGGAGATTTCCCCAAAAAAGAACACAGCATTTCTACAAACCGTTATTTTATAACATCTTAAAACCAAGCTTGGATCTGATAAATTGTCATTAGCGTCTTCAAATAGATGAATATCAGGGAATTACTATAGACAGATGATTGTATTTAGTTTAGATCAGGGGTGTCCAAACTTGGGAACTTTAAGACTTGTGGACTTCAACTCCCAGAATTCCCCAGCCAGCTATGCTAGAGATAGATAGAGACATGAAAATAGAAAATAGAAATTCAGTCACAGTCCAGTAGGGGGCGTCCTCCTCCAGACTGAAATAAGGAACACTTCAAGAAAATCCTGGCTCCCCTGTTATCTTGTCTTCTGTATTTGACAGGTTCTCCACAAGCCAGAAAGAGGTGGAGAAAGAGTGTGCATAGCTCTGCCTCCTTCAAGGTCTTCTATTAATTTAATAGATTAATACAAGAAAGAAAAAAACCAGTCAGAATTTTGTAATTATTATTTTTGCAGTAGCCAAATAGGAAATCAGCATGTTAAAGAGTGGCATATATCAAAACATGCTATCAATCAGGGGGAGTTTCCAAATAAATACTGTATATTAAAAGATTGCTGAAGCAATGAGATTCCATGAAAAACCCTTCTCTCTGTGTGTCTGGGTTTGGGCACAAATGCATTTATGTATACATACAAACTGTATATTATCCATATGTATACATGCGCATATCCTCACCCATGATCCCCAAATGGGAGCTGTTTGATATAATGCATAATAATAGTTACACCATGTGCAATTAACAATGTGTAACAGGAACTGGGCACAAAAATAAATTAGCATCTGGGCGTTGGGTTTTTTTGACACGTATTTTGTGTTTCCTAAAAAAAATGTTAACAAAACGCAAAAGCAAAGTCAGAAAGAAAGAGCATTTCTGCAGCAGAGCTTCTCTGCACATAGAAGCAGAGAAAATGATGAGTCCCAGGGGCTCTCTGTACAATATGTATATGCAATAAAAAGACAATAAGCTCACCCTCCTGACATACTTTCTGTTCTGCAGCATTTTGCTTGACTGCTCTCTCCATTAACATTAGTATAGTTGAGGATTTGATCTGGGGGGGTCTAATGCTGTCTGGATGCACAGTGTGTATGTTATATTATAGGACATCTTCATGAGGAATCTCTGATTTCTGCAACCTTTAAACAAATGCACCGATGTCTCACAGAAAAGTGTGTGTGTGTGTTTTGTGTCTATATTTTTCATTCATCTCTCTGCATTTTCTACCTTTGCCCACTCGAGTCAAGTTGAAGCATAGTCGAAATCCTGCTAAATCAGTGAGAAAAACCAGATAATTATTCAAAACATTTGCGCTTAAATCTGATGGGATTTAAAAGTGGTTGGCTTTGGGCTATGCCCATGGCAGGGTGATTGGATGGATTGTTCTGTGTGCAGGTACATGAGGTGTGATATGCGTGTTCGGCACAGTAACTGAAGTACTAGGATTCTTCTTGTGCATATGAAAGGCAGAGAAATATAAACATATTTATATGTGTTTACTGTGCTACACAGATACTAATTTACCTTTAATATAATTTGAAAACCCAATCACGCGGGTTGATGAAAATCGTGGCATCTTCCATTTGCCTGCACATAAGAAAAATGTGTGCCATGACATGATTAGATGGGTTTTTTTTATTTCTTCATTCATCACATGTTTATATCTATTATACATTACTGGATGTGCCAGAATATGGGTTGGGTAACAATATGGATTTGTACCTGAAAATATAAAAAGGTGTAATATATTTTAGTCATGCAGTAATTAGGAATGTGCCGAGAAAAAATGTCCCTTATGTGCAAGGGCTTTTTTTATTTTATTTCTGTAATCCTCTTTCTCCTCCACCCTCAAATATAAGGCACCACCTAGTAAGTTAAATGTCTCTGATACGGTTTACAAAAGGTTCTCTTCTTGCTGTTCAGAAAATCTAACTCCGTCTACTTTAAGATTAGGAAACCAGCAGAAAAAGGCAACATTTCTTTTCCATTAGGCTTCTGCGTGAAAGAAAGACAGAGTAATTTCTATGGAGCAAATTCCATTCCCTCCCTCCTTCTCCCTTCTTCCTGGCAAGGTCATGATAGGATGCAGATATTTGGAGATCAAATTATTTAGAAATATGACCGTGTCATCAAAATAAAACATGTTGAAATGCACAGCCAGCTCACAAACCAGATTGCATGTGAAAATTGGATAATACTTGGCTGGAGACCTGACAAGTCAGTGAAATTCTAAACTCCAGGGGATTGTTCCATTTTATTCGCCTTGAAATATAAATCTATCTCAACATGATATTTAAAGCTGTGCACTGTGTGAACTCCCCAGTGACTGAATTTCTTCCCTGACTTTATGAGTCAGCCACCCACCCTCTGCTTCTTGGCCACCAGGTGGCGTCCTCCCAAAACGGACATCTGTCCATTGTCTCTCTTCGGAAGTCTTCATAGAAAGGTAAATATTGTATTGTTTGTTTGCTTGCTTGCATGCATGCTTGCGTTTTTGATCGTTATCCTGCCTTTATCAGTTTACAAGTAACTTAAGGTGGTAAATATATAATGCTGCATGCTGATTCCTCCTTTCATCAGAGAACTTAATACAAATATGTTAGTAGAAAAGAAAAAGAAAGCTTCCAGCTTTATTGACACAATACACCGGTACAGCCAGTTGATTCTTTCACTGTCCATCGGGGGTGAGTCATTAGCCCCCGTGGAAAGGGCCTGCAACTTAGGCGTCCTCCTGGACTCTCGGCTGTCCATGGATGACCATGTGGCGGCCGTGGCCAGGGGGGCTTTTTACCAGGTCCGTCTGGTACGCCAGTTGCGCCCCTTTCTCGACCGGGACGCCCTCCGCACTGTCACTCAAGCACTCGTAACGTCCCGCCTAGACTACTGTAATGCTCTCTACATGGAGCTCCCCTTGAGGTGCACCCGGAGACTGCAGTTGGTACAGAATGCGGCCGCGCGGGGGATCTTGGGCGCCTCACGGCATTCCCATGTAACACCTCTCCTGCGCGAGTTGCACTGGCTACCTGTAGCTTTCCGGGTGCGCTTCAAGTTGCTGGTAACCATCTTTAAAACGCTCCATGGCACGGGGCCTAGTTATTTGCGGGACCACCTCCTACCACACACATCCCTTCGGCCGATCCACTCCCACAGGGAGGGCCTTCTCCGGGTGCCATCTGCCGGGCAATACCGGTTGGCGGCCCCCAGGGGAAGGGCCTTCTCTGTGGTGGGCCCAGCCCTCTGGAATGACCTACCCCCCGAACTTCAGACCACCACGGACCTCCGCCTCTTCCACCAACTTCTTAAGACCCATTTCTTTCACCTAGCCGGCCTAGCCTAGACCCCGAGATCATTCCTACAGACTGAGTTTTAAATGATTTTTAATTTTTGGTAATTTTATTATTTTAGTTGTATTATTAGCACAGGCTATTTTCAATTTAATTATATTTTAATATTTGTAGTTGTATTTATTCATATGTTTGTATGTCTGCATTTTAACTTTCCTGTGCACCGCCCTGAGTCCCTTCTGGGAGATAGGTGCGGTATAAAAATCAAATAAAATCTAAATCTAAATCTACACTGGGCTTTGCTGCCCTGTTTCTCTGAAAATAAGACCTTCCCAGATAATAAGCCCAATCAGGATTTTGAGCGCATGTGCTAAAATAAGCCCTCCCTGAAAATTTTGCAACACAGCAGCAGCCATGAGGTGACCACACTCACCTCCTCCTGCACCTCAAAAATAATAAGACCTCACTGAAAATAAGGCCAATTATTTTCAGGGGTCAAAAGCAAATAAGACCCTGTCTTATTTTTGGAGAAACATGGTACTGATAAAATTAGTAGGGTACCCTTTTCTTGTTTTTACAAAACTGACTATCAATTTTTTGTTCCTGTCAGAAATAGAATTGTATCAGATATGTAGATGCGCGCGCACACACATACAAAAACCATAGCAAGTGTATCCTCTTTCATTGATGAACATCTCTCACTGTCCTCAAGCAGTGCCAGTCTTGTGTGACGGCTTAGGTTATTAATAGCTATATAGACCTGTAGTCATTTCTTAAAGTATTATCACTAATTTTCCCTCCATTTTCTTCCTAATATTTTTTCAATATGAAATAGCTTTCCCCTGTATTGTTCTGAAGTTTATGAGCTAGAGTGGGAAAGTGAAAAGCCCAAGAAGGGCTCTGAATACAAGGGTGGCATTTTTGGGTAGGTCTAAATTTCAGTTCTGCTATTTAGATGATGATGATGACCATGGCCAAGTTCCTTCCTCTTGAATGTAACTTCCATTTGCCAAAAGAAAACCAAACAAAAGAGACAACATTCAGCTGCTCTGCACAGAATAAAGATGGGCCACTAGAATTCAGTGGTGGGTTTCAAATGTTTTAGAACCTACTCTGTAGGTGTGGCCTATTTTGTGGACGTGGCTTGGCAGTCATGTGGCAGGGTGGGAGTGGCCACCTTTTAAAATGTGGTGAAACTCATTTAACAACGCTCTTGCTTAGCAACCAAAATTTTGGACTCAATTGAGATGATAAATTCTTTCTTTCTTTTTGTTTCTTTCTTTCTTTCTTTCTTTCTTTCTTTCTTTCCTTCCTTCCTTCCTTTCCTTTCCTTTCCTTCCCGTTGGGTCACTGGCAGCGGCGGGCCAGATTTACTTCCAGGTACGCCAGTGGAACCCCCTCTCACCGGTTCTCTAAATTTCACCAACCGGCTCTCGCGAGTAGGTGCGAGCCTGCAGAAACCCACCACTGCACTAGATCAACTCTGTCCTTCCCCATTTTGGAATAGCAGACAAATCCGGGTGGCCTCAGGAATCATTTTTCTTTCCACATCTGCCTGAAGAATGGTCATCTTTATTTGAAGATAATTATTGGGAAACAATTAGAAAGTCCCCATCCTGCACAAATTGATTTCAGATCCTTGGCTTCTTAACTCCCCAATTGCTTATATTAAGACATTTATGAAAGCTGTAGCTGTATTTGACCATTGCCTCAAAACCAAAATAAGACAAGACAAAAGAACCTCATAATAACATCTTAAAAGGCAAAACATCAGAACGTGGTTTTAAATGAAAGGAAAGATGAAGGATTCTGGCACATAGGAAAGAAAACTTCTCCCTGCTAACAAAACAACATGCTAAATATTGTGCACATTTTTGCTTGCAGAAGTCCTTATAGCCACCATTTTATCTTCAACCAGAAAATAATAAAATGGTGGTGAAGGAATAGTAGAAGCATGCTTTTCATCCAAAACTGCAAGAGACTATTCAGAATGCAGTTGGTGCCGATACTGCAGAATCTCCGAAGTGGTTTTCCCCCGCCTTTTTCTAAGGACTGAGAGATTGAGCATTCACGGGCTCCTGATTTCCAGCTTCATGCCTTTACCACAACACCAGACTGACTCTCCTCCTCTTGCTATGAAGCAGGAGAGAGAGAGGAGAGAGAGAGAAACACACACACATCCACAGAGAGAGAGAGACAGGATTCAGCAGTGGAAGAGCAATGTACTTTCTAGCCATTAATCTTGAAACCAAGAGGAAAAGTGTGCCTATTCAGCTGTATACAAATTTTTGCCATGAAGTACTTCTAAGAACCACAATAATGGGATTGTACTATATTTCTAAAGCACAGAATCTTGAGAGAAGTAGAGTTGTCCTTCCTTCCTTCCTTCCTTCCTTCCTTCCTTCCTTCCTTTCTTCCCTATCTTCCTATCTTCCTCCACATATGTTTTATAGTCAGCTATACATATTCTACACAATGGACATTTTGAGGAACGTTGCACTCAGCTACAAAGAAAAGTACATTTTCAATGGGATGGCCTGCACGCATTTTAAAGCTAGCCAATCATTTAGAGTGTATTATTTCTCTCAAACTAAAAATCATGAAAACCCATTAATAATGGTGAAAACAAGAAATTCACTTTCTATACTGGATTAGTTGTTACCCAGATTAACAAAGATGCTATAGCTTCTGAGTTAAATAGGTTACAGCAGGGGTCTCCAACCTTTGCAACTTTAAGTCTGAGGACTTCAGCTCCCAGACTTCCCAGGTTAGGGTTAGGATTAGGGTTAGGGTTAGGGTTAGGGTTAGGGGACTGGGAAGTCTGGGAGTTGAAGTCCTTCAGACTTAAAGTTGCAAAGGTTGGAGACCCCTGGGTTACAGGATTCTAATGCAACTTGGTGACAAGAAAAAAAAAAGAATCATTTAGTGAAAACTGGAAAAACAATTGATGGTGGAATTTTATTACCAATCTAAGCTAAGTACTGTGCAAGATGGTTCAAAAAAAAATCCACCACCCTTAAATCTGAAAACAGACACTTGGGTTCAAATATTACTGAACAAAACAAATGATACTTTGTCCTTTCAAGTAAAATCTTCCAGGATATCAAACTAGAAGCAACTGAACAGATAGCAAAAAAAAAAAAAAGTATGAAATGTGATGAACTCCAAATAGTGATCAATTTAATTGCTGAAGGAATTTTATCAGATGTTATCAGATGTTGATTTAAAAAAAAAAAAAACCAAAAACAAATGAACCCCCCAAAATTTACTGTATTTTGCTTAGATCTTCCTATACATCACAAGTCTACCTCCATGATTCCAAACTCTTGGTTAAAACTTCAATCATTGGGGCAGAATTTGAGGGCAGAACAAGAAGCAATGGGTGGAAACTAATCAAGAAGAGAAGCAACTTAGAACTGAGGAGAAATTTCCTGACAGTTAGAACAATTAATCAGTGGAACAGCTTGCCTCCAGAAGTTGTGAATGCCCCAACACTGCAAGTCTTCAAGAAGCCATTTGTCTGAAATGGTATTGGGCTTCCTGCCTAGGCAGGAAGTTGGACTAGATGACCTCCAAGGTGCCTTCCAACTCTGCTATTGTATTGTATTGGAAAATACTCAGTCTAAAGACTGACATTTGATGAATGATTAGGCAATAATCATGTTACGTAGCACAATCCCGCATCTACTTATTTTACTGATTCCAAGGAGACAGAATAAAATCGTGTTTCCACTGAAATCAAGATTTTTGTTGACTGCAATGAATTGCTTTCTGTTATCTTGGTTTAGCGTAGTGTGTTTTTAAAGCAACTCTCTTTTGACCATCGCAAACCTCAGCCAGGTTTCTGTGCTGTGAAAGAGATGTAAGTATAAAAGAGAATTCAGTGCCTTGACATTGAAAACTGAGACATTCTATAGTCTCTTGACCAAGACTTTGTGCAACTGGTTTATCCAGGAATCTCAGCAAGAAATTAATGTGGTGTCAGCAGCATCTTAAAACAGATTGCAAAAATTGGGGTGATTAAAAACTACAAAGTTTAGGATTTATCTTTTAAAAATATGCCATATTCCCTCCAAGCTTTTAAATTTAAATCACTGTTCTTTCATGTTCGATGGAAAGGGAAAAAAAGAAAGTATTAAAAAGTTACAGCCTTTCATCCAGGGGTGTGGGTTTTCTAAGAAAAGACAAGAGGAAATTGTAAGCATAGTAGCACCATGAAAATAATTTTCTGATGCACAATCTCTTTCAGTGTGCAAAGGCTACATTGCCCAGACCAGAAAGGAAGCTATTGTATCATTAAAAACCCAGGAGCCTCAAACAGCAGCTCTCTTGTAAAACAACCCCTCCTTCCTCTTTGGATTGGCATATCTCATAAGTCTTTGCTTCAAACTCTGCTCAAGCCATTGGCTGACTCTACCTCTTGCGTTAACGGCTGGGAACTGTTGTGTATCAGGTTCAAAGGGAAGACAGAACATCTCTGAAAACAACTAAAGGAGTAAAGGAGGCAATTATAACTGACAGCCAGATGCTTCCTCTGCCTGGCCCAACCAGTTTACCAAGAGCTTGTAAATGGTTCTTAAGGCTGCGGGATCTAAACAGTGTGTCTGGCTGACTGACAGCTTAAGTAAACAACAATGCTACAAATCACTAATACAAAACAGGGGATTTGCTTGGGACTGATAACAAGATTTTAAACATGGAAGCCAACCCTCCCGGCCTCACCAGGTGCCACCTACAGCTGTCTTCCTTTCTTTTGCTTTTTTTTTTAAGTATCCCAGAAAGAAGCAGTTCAGAAGGATTAAGGGCAAAGTCTTTTTCTTATTTCGTTCCCTGAAGAGGACGTGTTGAGGCAGCCAAATTTGATGCATCCCATCTTGGGATCACATAGTTCGTGAAGCTGCTTTATTTTTATTGCATTAGTTTGCAGACTTTCTCTCTTATAAAATATTCCAGCTGTCTGGAATGACTAATTGCCAATTGTAATTTTGTGTAGAGTAAGTGTTCCACCGAATCCTAAATAGTCTTCCAACCTGGCAACTTCCTGGTTTCTTAGACGTCATCTATTTTAGAATTTAGAGTGGAGTGGAGTGGAGTAGAATAGAAGGGACCTTGGAGATCTTCTAATCCAGCCCCCTGCTCAAGTAGGAGAATGTATACAATCTCAGACAAGTGACATATTCACTTCTTAAAAAGCTCCAGTGATGGAGTGCCCATTATTTCTCCAGGCAAGCTGTTCCACTGGTTAATAGTCCTCACTCTTAGCAAGTGTCTCCTTAATTCCAGGTTGCTTCTCTCCTTGATTAGTTTCCAATCCTCGTTTCTTGTCCTGCCCTCTGGTGCTTTGTGGAATATTTTGACCCCTTGTTCTTGGTTGCAGCCCCTCAAATTCGGAAATACTGCTATCATGTCACCCCTAATTCTTCTTTTCTTTAGACTAGCCAAACCTGAAATCTTCCCTGATTCCATCAATGGCTGTGCTGACTGGGGATGATAGTATGTGAAGTGCAGCACATGCAGCGAACATCAGTTAGGACAGGGGTCTGCAAAGTTGGCTCTTTGAAGACTGGGGGACTTCAACTCCCAGAATTCCCCAGCCAGCTCTGCTGGCTGGGGAATTCTGGGAGTTGAAGTCCACCAGTCTTCAAAGAGCCAACTTTGCAGACCCCTGAGTTAGGATAACACTACCAAGCACCAATCTAACGTCTCACTACCAAGGAAGCCTCCAGGGTGATAGCTGGAGCAACAAGAGCAGGAGCCTCGCTACTCCTTAGGAAAGAAAGGGGCCCAAAATATGCTCTGGAAAAGTATGCGAAAGAGAGAACGTCAGGAAGGAGAAACTAGAATCAAGCCTGTATTCATTCTCCTCTCCCTTTTTATCCAGTAATCTCTTAATCCTGGCACTTCAGTTAAAACTCCTTCCTCGAAGCTAGATTGCCACACGTTCCCCAGTCCCTGAGTCGGCAGGAAAACCAACAGACATAAATTGCACATTTCCAAAGTTTGAGCCTCTTCTGCCTCCTTAATGAGCTTCCCCCCTCCCCCAAGTTTTTTTTTAATTTTATTTTACATATACATATCAATGCCTGAACAGTGTGGCACATGGGTGTTATACATTCTAATACAAATAGAACTAGTAAAATTGATCATAATTATTACATTCAACCAACTTATATATTTCTAACGACCATCTTTAAATCGCTCCATGACTCGGGGCCTAGCTACATACGAGACCGCCTCCTGCCCCATACATCCCTTTCACCGATCCGCTCCCACAGACAGGGCCTTCTCCGGGTACCGTCGGCCGGGCAATGCCGGTTGGTGACACCCAGGGGAAGGGCCTTCTCTGTGGCGGGCCCAGCCCTCTGGAACGACCTACCCCCCGATTTACGCACTACCTCGAACCTCCACCTCTTCCGCCAGCGTCTTAAAACGTATTTATTCCAACAAGCCGGCCTACTAGCATAGCCCCCGTTTCTGACTTTTATTCGGATAAATTTTAATTCATAGGGTTTTATAAGGGTTTTTAGCACGGGATATAATTTAATAGTTTTTAATAATTTATTTTTGTATTTATGTATGGTTTTTTTAATATTGCCTGTGCGCCGCCCTGGGTCCTTGTTAGGAGAAGGGCGGGGTATAAATTTGAAAAAATAAAATAAATAAATAAATAATAATAATAATAATAATAATAATACATCGTTATTGTTATGTGTATTATTACCAGAAGGGATGAGCTTTTTTTTCTGAAATACTTTTTTTTTAAAGTCTTATAGACTTTTTTTTTTTTTGACATAAACACAAATAATACAAACTTGACAGAAACAAAAAAACCAATATCGATAAGCCATTTTTCCTTACAGACTATCAGTTTTTAAGAATGTATCGATTTATCACCGGTTTCTATAATGTTCTTCAAAATTTGTCACTTATTTTTCATGTCAATTATTACAATTCGTATATCTCAACCCTAATCTTACTAGTTGTTTTAACGTCCTAGTAAAATTGATCATAATTATTACATTCAACCAACATATATTTCTAATAATAATAATACATTGTTATTGTTATGTATATTATTACCAGAAGGGATGAGCTTTTGACTGGTGCTATCCCTGCAATATTTGTATGGGACGATCTAAGGGTAGCACTTAGTAGATCTCCCTTAGTAGAAGCTGAGGGTTCCCAACCAAGAATCACCTCCTGCTAATAGAGCAAAACATGAATCACTGTCCTTAATCGATAGCGAGGTGAGTTTGGGTAATTATTTGTGGGTACCAATAAAGGAGAATATTTGCAGCTGTGGGTTGAAATGAGGGGTCCTTGGTGCTCTCTGAGCTTCCTTGTTTTCTTGCAGACTAGAGAGTTTCACTACTCTAACTAGGTAACATCATCAGTGCTAGACTAGCACATCTCTCCTGCAACAGAGTAAGGAGTCTGTCAGGTCTAGCCCAAGAACGACATAAAACAATCCTGCTAAAGTTCACTTCTTTATTTGCATAAACTATGTATACAGAATCTTACCAGACTACACCTATATTACCCTACCTAACCTAACATATGTAACTAGGAGATTCTAGGCAGCATGTTGGAAAGTGAAGCTTTGGCCCAGTCTTAGGTCCTGAGTGCTGTAGAATGTTTTCATTGAGGATATCTCTGTACTTTGCTCCATTTAGCTTTCCTTCAATTTTGACAAGTTTCCAAGTTCCTGCTGCTGAATAACACTTCCACAGCATGATGCTGCCACCATCATGCTTCACTGTTGGGATGATATTGGATAGGTAATGAGTGGTGCCTGCTTTCCTCCAGACATAACATTTAGCATTGAGACTACAGTTCAATCTTGGTTTCATCAGACCAGAGAATATGGTTCCTCACAGTCTGAGAATCACAGTTTGAGAGGTGCTTTTTTGCAAACTCCAAGCAGACTTTCATGTATTTTCCACTGAGGAGAGGCTTAAGTCTAGCCACTCTGCCATAAAGCCCAGAGAAATGGAGGGCTACAGTGATGGTTGTCCTTCTGGAACTCTGTCCCACCTCCACACAGGATCTCTCAGTCAAAGTGACCATTGGGTTCTTGATCACCTCTCTTACTAAGGCCCTTCTCCCCAATTGCTCAGTTTAATCGGGTGCCCAGCTCTTGGAAAAATCCTGGTTGGGCCAAATTTCTTCCATTTGAGAATTATGGAGGCCACTGTGCTCTTAGGAACCTTCAGTGCAGCAGAAATTTTATTGTAGCCTTCCCCAGAACTGTACCTTGCAATAATCCTGTCTCTGAGCCCTGAGGTAGTTCCTTTGACCTAATGGCTTTTGCTGTGCTACAGTATGCATTGTCAGCTGTGAGGCCTTCTGTAGAGAGGTATGTGCCTTATCCAAATCATGTCTAATCTATTTAATTTACCACAGGTAGACTCCAATCAAGGTGTAGAAACATGTCAGCAACAATCAAGAGAAATTCTTGATTCACAAGAATTCTGAAGGCAAGCTGTTCACAAGAATTCACAGGCAAGCTGTTCCAGAGGTTAATTGTTCTAACTGTCAGGAAATTTCTCCTTAATTCTAAGTTGCTTCTCTCCTTGATTAGTTTCCACCCCGACAAGAAGCAATGGGTGGAAACTAATCAAGGAGAGAAGCAACTTAGAACTAAGGAGAAATTTCCTGACAGTCAGAACAATTAACCTCTGGAACAGCTTGCCTCCAGAAGTTGTGAATGCCCCAACCCTGGAAGTCTTCAAGAAGATGTTGGATAGCCATTTGTCTGAAATGGTATAAGGTTCCTGCCCACACAGGGGGTTGGACTAGAAGACCTCCAAGGTCCCTTCCAACTCTGCTATTGTATTGTATTTTTAAAATTAAAATTAAATTATTTAAATTTATATCCCGCCCTTCTCCACAGAGGACCCAGGGTGGCGCACAGGAAATTTAAAAAGCATACAAAATACAATAAATATAATTTAAAAAACTATTAAATAATCCTATCCTGCGCTAAAACCAAATTTTAAAACCCAATTTAAAACTACCTAAAAGTCCCTATGGGAGGTTAGGCTATTGTATTGTACTTTAAACATGTATATTAAATGGGAGGCACCTGACCTAAATTTCAAGTGTTGTCGCAAAGGGTCTGGATACTTATGCCAATGTGATATTTCAGGGTTTTTTTTCTTTTTAATACGGGCATTTCTAAACTTCTATTTTCACTTTGTCATTATGAAGTGCTGAGTGTAGATTAATGAGGGGGAAAATGAATTTCAGCAACTGTAGAATCAGGCCACAGCATAACAAAATTGACAAAAGCGAAGGGGGGGGGGGAGGTCTGAATACTTTTTGAATGCACCATACATGCAATCCACTAACCAAGTAGTTCCACTTGCTTTTCTTTTGCCTTCTGATCTGGTTGAGGCCTTTGCCACATTGTGTTGCCATCCTCAGATGGGAATCGTTTTTCCAAGATTTAAAGTGCCCCAGTACTTTATTTCTGATGCATCTGGCTGTATTTGGGAAAGTGTTTAAAAAAGAAAAAGACAGATGAAAAACGGGTTGCTGTACAAGCATGTCAGGAATCATCTCACTGACACTATGGAAGGTGGAGATGGGGCGGGGGGGGGGGGAGGGAATGAAGGAAATGCTTCCTGCCACATTGTGACATTCACCCTGTGCAGAGAACTCCCATTTCCATTGGCGTCATTGGGAATACCATGGACAGATGAGACTGCCAAGTCCTCTCTTGCTGCATGTACAGGGATGAGAATGCAGGGAAAGAGGTTTCTGTGAGCTATCGGTTTTTCATTCCTAAATAGAACAAATGGCTTGGAATGAACTTTCCTGTCTGACAATCGGTATAGGTATTGCACTACAACTCCCATTATGTCCTTTAACAGATTAACAGAGTTGGAAGGGACCTTGCAGGTCATCTAGTCCAACCCCCTGCCCAAGCAGGAGACCCTATATGTGCCTCTACCTAGGATCGAACTTACAGTTCCTGGGTCCTTGGTTAGGACTCGAGCTGTTGAACTACCAACCAGCCCCAAAGGCTGTGAATCTATTATTATTATTATTATTATTATTATTATTATTATTATTATTATTATTATTATTATTATTATTATTATTATTCTGTGGTTAATCTTTGGTGAGATTCACAGCCTTTGGGGCTGGTTGGTAGCTCAACAGCTCGAGTCCTAACCAAGGACCCAGGAACTGTTAAGGTAACGTTGGAGGATAGAAGCTGTTCCAAGTAGGGTGGTTTTTTGTAGAGTCAGAATGTTCAAGTCCGGTAAATTCAGAATTCTCAAATAGCGAGGTAGCCTGTTAGGTATTGTTCCAAGGGCTCCAATTATTATTATTATTATTATTATTATTATTATTATTATTATTATTATTATTATTATTATTATTATTATTATTATTATTATTATTATTATGTGGTTAATCTTTGGTGAGATTCACAGCCTTTGGGGCTGGTTGGTACCTCAACAGTTCGAGTCCTAACCAAGGACCGAGGAACTGTCAAGGTAACGTCAGAGGATATAAGCAGTTCCAAGCAGCGTGGCCCTTTGTAGAGTCAGAATGCTCAAGTCCGGCAAACCTAGAACCTCCACATAGCGAGGCAGTCCCCTAGGTATTGCTCCAAGGGCTCCAATCACAATCGGGACAACACACGACTTTCTCTTCCACAGTCGCTCAACTTTAGTTTGCAAGTCCCTTTATTTTGTGATTTTTTTCTTATTATTATTATTTCCATTTTGCTTGCTATTTAATAAACAAATTCCTTGCTATTAGCCCTCTGAGCTATCCCAACATTCTATAGTGGTTTAAGAAATAATTTATAAATTCCCTGTCTTCTTTAATAAATAATATTAATTATTACTGTAACTTGATTCTCCCTCTGGCTAGCTGTTACTCCCTCTCCCTCTTGCTTAGCAGTTTTCTGACAGGCAGATTTTCCTGACCTAGGCTTTACAAAATCACGAAGCAGACTCCTTGTCCTGACAAAACCCTTAAAAAAAAAAAAAGCTAATGTGAAGTCCTCATCCACATCCAGCAAAGTCCCGGCAAACAGTCTTTCAAGGCTGAATTTACAACCACAGACCTTATCATGCTTGGAGAGCTGCCATTGTACGCAATGCTGTACAAGAAAATACTTGGCAAGGAATCTCTGAGAATCACCAACAAATCTTCACACTAATTAAGCAAACTAATTGTATCCTGCAAACTCCACTCCCCTTTCGCTCCTCTTTATTGCCTATGGGAGGGGCCATTCACCGTCCACCTGTGCCTTTACTCTCAAGTTGGCCCTTGTTCCTTAACTGTTCCCTTCTCCTGGCAGCTCTGCGCATGCGCACATTGGGAACAGGCTCCAGCTGTTTGTCTGCCCCACTGATCTCTGACTCTGAAGGCAGCTGATAACTGGCATACGGCTCTGTCCCCCTCTCTGCCTACAACCCGGAGCTCTCATCAGAGCCTTCCCCAAACTCCAGGACTGCCCCATGTTCCTCCCCAATCTCCTCACTGTCTGAGTCTGCCACCAGCTCCACTGGCTGGTGGTGGGCCACAAACACATTAACTCTGGCCAGCAATGCGTAAACTGCTGCTGAGGGGTGGGAGTCACAATAGTTATAAAGCTGAACAGCCTTATATATTTTTAAATAGATGATAGATGATAAATAGATGGCAGGTAGATGGATAGGTAGATATAATAGATAACAGTGATTCAAAGAAAAAGTAGACAAATGGGCAAAAAGAAAAACAACTGCAAGAAATGAAATAACTGTGCTTCTGTGCGTATCTATAATTCTCTGTGTGTTTTGTGTTCCGAGAAATACAGGTTTTAAAATAAGATTTCGAACACCTATATTCCATACATATTCAATACAGCAGTGTTTTTCAACCTTTTTTGTGCAAAGGCACACTTTTTTCATGAAAAAAATCACGAGGCACACCACCACCATTAGAAAATGTTAAAAAAAAATTAACTCTGTGCCTGTATTGACTATATATAAAGTAATTCTCTTGAATAGGAATCAAATAAACACAAAGAAATTATTTTATAATTACTTTATTATGAAATAATAAAGTATTTTATAATTGTTCATATTTCTGTTTACTTACTCAGTGCGAAACCTGGGCCTGTTTGGCTGAACACAAAGCTGATATTCTGGCAGGAATTTTTCCCACGGCACACCAGACAATATCTCACGGCACACTAGTGTGCCACGGCACAGTGGTTGAAAAACGCTGCAATACAGTATCAGAATGACATTTGTAAACATGAAGATATTCTATTCCCCCCAAAAAATCATTGTTGAAAATACATAGTAACCAGGCCTGAATTAATTTATCTTCCATTGTACAGTTTTTCTAAGTACTTTAATGTAGTGGCAGGTTTTTCAACAAGAGCAAATCCTCAGACCTTTAAATGCCACCAATCAAATGAAAGATAAATTTAAATGCTCCTGTGTTTTCCCATAGAAAATCTGGCAGCTAACAAAGGAATTGAATCCATTTCTTAAATTGCATAGATTTATTTGCCTTAGGAAACATGGACATTAAAACAAGATTCATCATAAAATCCACTCAGAGTCTTCATAGAGTTGGCCAGCCTTCTAAATCAAATCAAATTGATCCAATCCAATCCAATCAATTTGGGGTGATTTTCCCAATTTCTTCAAGAACTTTCGATCCAAAAGACTGACTACTGTTTAGAAAGATTTCTCCCCACCCCCTCTGTGCGTGAGAGAGAGAGAGAGAGAGAGAGACAGACAGACAGAGACAGAGATAGACATTTTGGTGGAATAGCAAGCCACCAACTTCCTGACATATGCTAAAATACATTTCACCAATATATCCTTGGCTGAACCACTCTCAAAGGGTAAAAATGCTTTGAGAATCAGGTTTTGCCAGAGCCTGTTCTGCAAAACTGTACTTATCTAGGATTATTAGGAAAAAGGCATGACAGAGTTACTGAACTGAGAAATTCACATTCAACTTCACATTTTATAATAAATTGGGATAATAACACAGGAAATGTGAGGAATTAATTTAGAAGTCATTCCCGAACTCTGTCTCAAATTTAGAGACATTTTTCCTACACTTAATATTTCATACTGTAGCATTTAATCGGCCATAAGCATCTATGGGATTCACTCTGGAGGCTTAGAACAAACCCCAGTGTAAAATATTCTAGCAAAAATTTCACATTACCAGTGTTTCAACACTATAAAACTCAAAATGACTCAAGCATTCTCTATTTTCCTAAAACTAAATTAATTTTTTGTAAATATTGCAGCCTTAACAAAACAATGCGTATAAGGGATAAAGTAGGCAAAAGTGCCAGAACTGTTACGTAAACATGAAGTGGGTGCATTCCACTTAAGGTTGAGAAAATAATCACCAAGACTTTATTAGTAGCAAAGGGCATGTGAAAAGTCAAGATTTAAATCCTAGCACTGACACAGATACAAACATAAAGGTTTTTTTACCTGCATTCTGTAGATTTTTGGTCTATATATAATTGGGGGGGGGGGTCTCTGCAGTAAAAAAAATATTTATCAATAGGAAATTTTTGAATTTTTTGCTGTTATTGAGTTCCTCAGTACTGTGTTGGATTTATTACAAAATAGAAGTTTACAATAGTACTGTCCTGAAATCTTGTCAATCCGAATTCAGTTTGTAACCATACTTTTGTTGGTTTTACAATTTTTTAAAGAGAAAAAGGGTATGTAGGATATACAATACAATACAATACAATAGCAGAGTTGGAAGGGACCTTGTAGGTCTTCTAGTCCAACCCACTGCGTGGGCAGGAACCTTATACCATTTCAGACAAATAGCTATCTAACATCTTTTTAAAGACTTCCAGGGTTGGGGCATTCACAACTTCTGGAGGCAAGCTGTTCCAGAGGTTAATTGTTCTTACTGTCAGGAAATTTCTCCTTAGTTCTAAGTTGCTTCTCTCCTTGATTAGTTTCCACCCGTTGCTTCTTGTCCTGCCCCCAGGTGCCTTGGAGAATAGTTTGATTCCCTCTTCTTTGTGGCACCCTCTGGGATATCGGAACACTGCTATCATGTCTCCCCTAGTCCTTCTCTTCATCAAACTAGACATATCCAGCTCCTGCAGCCGTTCTTCATATGTCTTAGTCTCCAGTCCCCTAATCATCTTGGTTGCCCTTCTCTGCACTCTTTCCAGAGTCTCCACGTCTTTTATACATCGTGGCGACCAAAACTGTATGCAGTATTCCAAGTGTGGCCTTACCAAGGCACCATACAGTGGCATTAACACTTCACGTGATCTAGATTCTATCCCTCTGTTTATGCAGCCTAGAACTGTGTTGGCTTTTTTGGCAGCTGCTGCACACTGCTGGCTCATATTTAAATGGTTGTCCACTAGGATTCCAAGATCCCTCTCACAGTTGCTACTATTGAGCAAGGTACCACCTATACTGTACTTGTGCATTTGGTTTTTCTTGCCTATATGTAGGACCTTACTTTTTTCACAATTGAATTTCATTTTATTAGATAGTGCCCAATGTTCAAGTTTGTCTAGATCCTTCTGTATCTTAAGCCTATCTTCTGGAGTGTTGGCTATTCCTGCCAGCTTGGTGTCGTCTGCAAATTTGATGAGTTCCCCATTTATCCCCTCACCCCTCATTTATCCCCTCATATGATTAGAAATATTTTAGGGCTTCCATGTCAGAGGTGATGGCCGCCTAATCCTCTTATATCTTTGTTTTTCATCCCTGATCTGGATTAATATATTCGGGTCTTTTCCCATGTAAGATTGAGATAGTCTTGGCGACATTTCAGTGAAGTCTCACTCGCCATCTTCAGGCTGGTGTTTTTGGCTTCAGAGCTGCTGTCTTTCTATAAATCTTGGGGGGGAGGGGGGCTAGAGTGCTGGCTTTTTTGCTGTGAGTGGGTTGATTGGTTGTGTAGTTGTACCATGATTGGTAGATTGGTGCTGATTGGTGCTGGCTGTGTGATCGTTGTTCTTTTGTATTGTAACAGCTTGGGTGGTGGGTGGGGCTCGTTTGTTGGCTAGTGCTGGTTTCCAGATGTCTGGTAGGTGGGAGGTATCATCATGTTTGTTCATGTTGTGGGGGTGTTTCTCTATTTCGATGGCCTCCATAATTATTCTCTTGTTGAACTGTTTTGGAGATTAATTTGGTTCCTTCAAAATCAATTTCATGACCTGTAGCTTTAAGGTGCTGGTAGAGGGAGGAAGTTTTTTCTTTTTCTTGTGTTCTGCGATGCGTGCATTTATTCTCCTATTAGTTTGTCCTATGTATGTTGCAGGGCACATTTTGCATGGTATTTCGTAGACTCCTTGGTTTTCTAACAATACAAAAGAATACTGAACACACAGCCAGCACCAATCAGCACCAATCTACCAATCATGATACAACTACACAGCCAATCAACCCACTCACAGAAACAAAACCAGCACTCCACCTCCTCACCAAGATTTATAGAAAGACGGCAGCTCCAAAGTGGAAAAAACCAGTCTGAAGATGGCGAGTAAGACCTTGCCAAAACATTGCCAAGACAATCTCAATCTTACACGGGAAAAGATTTGAATACAACCAGACCAGCTTGTGTGTGTGTGTGTGTGTGTGCGCGCATAACTCTGGAATGCCTAGGGTAATTTCAACCAAACTTGGTACACAGATGACTTACTCTCTGGAAAAAATACTGTGGGGGTAAAACATCCCTAAAACCCTTCAGAGTGTGTGTTCTGTTAAAATACAGCCTGTTGTTCCTTAAAATGGCTTCTACTGTACTGCCATTAAATGACTTATACTGTACATTGGAATGGAGTTGCCATGGTAATGGCTTCACAGTACTCCACAAGTGGGCTCCCTCTGGTAAGGGGGAAAATCCAACATAAGAAATTACATTTGGTCTGGACATTTTCCCCCTACTAGTTATCAACACTAGTTGATAAACCCCAGTTTATCAACTAGTGTTAACATAAAAAGTACTTTCCCTTTATATTTCAAAACAGAAGTTTCAGTTCTTTAAATCCTGAATGGTTAGTTAAGACATTACCAGCACACACACACCCCAAATCTGATCTATGTATTATTTCTCATACTAAGTAACTATCCCAGCCAACCTGTTGCAATAACTCACACTGCATTCCATTGCTGAGGTTTGGTTTTTTTAAAAAGAAATAATCCTGGCCATTTTTTATATGGACATGGCCACCTCACCTACTTAGTAAATTCAAGGAACAGATTCAGCATGTTATAGTTTTGACGTTGTTTGGCAACTTGCTTGCCAAGCAGAACCTCAGCAAAAGGAACTGTGTTGATTTATGTCACTCTTGTTGCCTGCACAGAAAAGGAGGGGAGGGAGCGGACAGAAGGCAGGCAGGTTTTTCTTAACTGCAGGAATATTACAATACAGTGAAAAAGCATGCTTAAAAGGGCACACACATACCAAAGGCTCCACAAACCAAATACATATTGTAACAATCAAGCTTTTATTTATACAATTTCAGCAGCATTACCAAAAAATAAATAAATAGCCAAAACGTAGCCCAGGGGTCCCCAACCCTAGGTCTGGGGACTGGCACCGGGCCCCAGCATACCAGCAACCAGGCCACGCAAGAACAAGCGAAGCCCCATCCCTGGGTTGCAGGCAGCACATGACACCACGCCCCTTCCGGTCCACGGAAAAACCTCTCTCCACAGAACCGGTGCCCTGGTGCCCAAAAGGTTGGCGGCCGCTGACATAGCCTATCATTCATGCCCCTCTCTGTGTTACCTGCCAGCAAAGTAAAGCATGATACAACAGGCTGCAATCCAGGCATCTAAGTTTTTACTGCGGCCTGCCCACCCACCTGAATATATATATAGAACAAAAATATTCATTTAAAAGAGCAGAAACGTCGCAGGGCCAGCTGGTCCATATGCTCTTCTGTTTGGCCACCTGCCAAACTACTGATTTCCTCTCTCATCACCCTCTCCATCTCAGCTAATAGTCGCAATGATCTGATTGGTTCCCGGTGCTGTATTGACTAGCCTGAAAAAAAGGTGCTCTGTGTCTGTGTCTGTGTGTGTGTGTGTGTGTGTGTCACAATTTCAAAGTATAAACATATAAGCCAAGTATAGGTGGAAGACTTGAAAAAAGCTGCTTAAAATGGCCCAAACTGTTGAAATCCATTTCAACTTTGGGACAGTTGGAAGGATTGTTATCATTTGGAATGTTTTGTATATCTATAACAGCTGTTCTAGGGAATAGGAGTCTTTCTGGGAAGGAAGGACTTGTTCTCCCTCTACCCTCCCCACCTCCCCTTTTCCTCTAGTGGGATTTTTGTCACAGGAAATAGGGATCCAATCCAAAGTAAGTACGAAAGAGGTAAACAGTCCTCTGGGTGTAGAGTTTGATCCTTAAGGAATTCATGGACATTTCACACAGTTATCTTGGTCACAGGACAGAAGTGGTTGGCTATTGTCTTCGAAACTGTTTTTTAGTTTTTCAATTCCCATCAGCCTAAAAAAAAAAGAGAGAGAGTGAAATATTGGAGATCGTGTTGGAAAACAAGTGCAAAGTAATGCCAACTGGCATACAAACAATCCACGTATCCATTAATAGCATCTGAGCTGGCAGGGATTTGGCGTTATGACAGAAAGCTCAACAAAAAAGTGAGCTCCCCATGCAGCTCCTGCATCAAAAGATGTGGAGGGATGAAGGTGAAATCCATGCTAAGGACCATTAGGGAGGAACCTGGATATAAAACAACCTATTTAAAATTTAAAAGAGGGACGCCGTCGCTCAGTGGCTAAGACGCTGAGCTTGTCGATCAGAAAGGTCAGCAGTTTGGTGGTTCAAATCCATTGCGCCGCGTAACGTATGAGCTCCCGTTACTTGTCCCAGCTTCTGCCAACCTAGCAATTCGAAAGCATGTAGAAATGCAAGTAGAAAAATAGGGACCACTTTTGGTGGGAAGCTAATAGCGCTCTGTATGCCTTGGGCATTTAGTCATGCCGGCCGCATGACCAGAAGTATCTTTGGGCAGCGCTGGCTCTTTGGCTTTGAAACAGAGAGGAGCACTGCCCCCTAGAGACAGGAATGACTAGCACATATGTGCAAGGGGAACCTTTGCCTTCACTTTTGTTTAAAATTATGATGAAACCATTTCTGGGTGCGGCTATTGGAAGTGCCCTTGTAAAACTAGGAAGGGAATTAAAAAGGACAACCCAAACTATTAGGAAACCAGGATAGATGCCCTGCAAGAAAAGACAAATATTATCCAGGGATTTTTAGTTTTGGGCTAAGTAGTTATGGCCAGACAACATGAGTTAGAAATTCATCTTCTGCATAGGCTGCATCAGTCCTCTAGATCAGGGGTCTCCAACCTTTGCAACTTTGAGTCTGAAGGACTTCAGCTCTGCTTTGCTGGCTGGAGAATTCTGGGAGCTGAAGTCCTTCAGACTTAAAGTTGCAAAGGTTGGAGACCCCTGCTGTAGATGAAACACACTGAAAACCAGGAAGCTATTGGCAAAAAAAGGAATATATGCCCTTTTATGATTTCTACGTTTTTTTTCTTAGTGGAGGGGGAAAAAACTAATTAAGGAGAGAGATGGCTGTACTGGGATTTTGTATGGGTACCATTAAAAAGCAGCATAAATGGTTCAACTTAAAAGCTTAAATCTTGAACAATATATGCTTGAGAGGAAATAAGGACAGGAAAGGTAGCCTTTTGCTGGTTTCCCTCTCCTTTTGCAGTATTTCTAAAAAAAATAAAACATACACAAAGAGGAGGAGAGCCAACTCAGTAAACGTAATTTAAAAATAGTACCGCCACCCTGCAGCTTTAAAGGGCCAGGGCCAGAATCCTCTGTCCTTTGAATGATTTTAACATCACGAGTTAAAACAAATAATTGTTTAAGGTAAACGGAAGTTACTTTTAAAGCAACATAGTGGAAGATTGGAAAGTACATGGCAGAGGTGTGATTAAATCAGCCTATTACCAAGATGGCGAACCTATGGCACGCGCACAGGCCAGCTGACTTTGGCCTTCTTTTGAGGCCATTTTTTGCCGTCCGGAGGCCTAAAACCAGCCCTACAAGCAAACTGGAAGTCCGTTCCTGAACTTCCGGTTTGCCCATAGGGGTGGTTTTTTGCACTCCGGAGGGGTCCTATAAAGCCTCTGAAGCCTGGGGAGGGTGAAAAAAGCACGCCGAAAATGGGGGGGAGCACTGGTTGTGCGCGCATGCGCGCTGTGGTGCTCATAGCATTATGGGTGTGCCATGCCCACGCACAACCCCCCTGCGCTCCGCCTGCTTTTGACATGCAAGCCAAAAAAGTTTCGCCATCCCTGGCCTATTATATAAACAAATAGTACACATATATTCCTTCCTTACCATCTGAGGCTGCAACGGCTGGGCCTCTTCACTCTAGAACGACAGCGCCTGAGAGGTGACCTGATTGAAGTCTATAAAATCATGCACAGTGTGGACAAAGTAGAAAAGGAAAAACTGTTTTCCCTATCGCACAACACTAGAACTAGGGGGCACTCCATGAAACTTTTGGAAGCTAGACCTCAAACAAATAAGAGGAAGTACTTTTTCACCCAGAGGATCACTGGTCTATGGAACTCCCTGCCAGAAGAAGTGGTGACAGCTGTCAGCCTCGACACCTTTAAGAAAAGATTAGACGAGTTCATGGAGAACAAGGGTATCCATGGTTATCATTATGGATGCCTAAGGACACCCTCTGGGATGGAGAGATAGGCAGGATATCTCTCAATGCCATTTGCAGGGAATCATAAGCAGGTGAAGACATCTGCTTGGGAATACCCTGAAGTAAATGGGGAGCCACTGTGTGAGACAGAATGCTGGACTGGATGGGCTGTGGCCTGTTCCAGCAAGGCTGTTCATATGTTCTTATATAGTAGATTACTGTTACAGGCCTTGTTTGCAATTGCTGATTCCATCTAATCTTACAAACCAGTGGAAGAGGTCATCATTGTTGCCTGAGAAAGCCAAGGTTTGGAGGAGAGAGAGAGAGAGAGAGAGAGAGAGAGAGAGAGAGAGAGAGAGAGAGAGAGTGTGAGTATTGGGGGAGGAGGAGGAGAGACAGAGAAAGAGAGAATGTGTGTTCCTGAAACAGTCCAGAATCGCCTATCCAAATGCTTAGAACTCCTTTTAAAAACATATTTCAAGAATCACATGATTCACTTTCCAGCATACATAGGCAGGTGAAGCTTGAAACATTCCAGAAATTCACCAACTCCACTCCTCCTCTTCCAGCCTTGCCTTTAAGCTTGCTGACGTGTGGTGTGTGTCTGTATCCTTCATGGCACATCTGTACAGCTATTAAATTGCATAATCCCTCTGGCCTTTGATACATTCCTGGACATGATTATTTCATTACTTGCAATATATCAGTAGGATCATAATAAAAAAGGACTTCTGACAACCTGCCAAGAGTTTTGTAGCCTTGTAAACACAAAAGTGCTCTAATAAAATTTTATTAAGTGTTAAAAAGTCATAAAAAGTGAAATAACATAAACTGCAGAATTTACTGTCCTCCGAAAATGCTGAAAATATCGTCCACAGTAAAATTAAATTAGCCTGTAATAGAAAGAAAGAGAAAGTGAAGCGGCATGGGCCGAGGATTAAAAGATAGCCGGAAAAACAACCATATTGCAACTAATATGGGTCAGAGGGATTTAACTTAATTTTTTTTTAATAGG
Source organism: Rhabdophis nuchalis (assembly GCA_039707465.1). Lineage (NCBI taxonomy): Eukaryota > Metazoa > Chordata > Lepidosauria > Squamata > Natricidae > Rhabdophis > Rhabdophis nuchalis. The sequence goes on along the minus strand of CM077643.1, from coordinate 188,824,320 downwards.
AGTGGAACATCTGACTAAATGTGCAGGTTAAAGTCCAAGATTCTAAGGTCACACGCGCTCATATTCCTGAATTTGTCGGATATTCCTTGGCTGCAAAATACGGTAATGTATTTCGGCAGTCAGAAAATAAGGGGCGAAAATATCTCCGCCGTCCACCAGGGTGCGCTGTGTGACTATGAATATCTAGGTTATATTCCAGACGGGAGGATGGGGGGAGGGGGGGTGGAATCTTATGCAGAAAATAAACCAACATTAAGAAAGAAGGCTGCCAATCCCCCCCCCCCTCCCTTAAGAAAACCATTTAGTTCTTGGTGTTTCCTTACCAGCAGGAAATTTGGAAAAAGGAAGGAGCGAAAAAAAGATTCCTCCTGGGAATCTGTTGTGAGTAGTTTCCAAAACCCACTTGAACTCTTGGCGCCAAGAAGAATAGGGGACAGGGAGGGGAGCCCCTCACCCAACCCCAACTCCCCAATTCCTTCCACTCCCGGGGCTTATTTTGCAGTGGGTTCCCGGAGGTGGGGGGGGGGGGAATACCACGCTCCCTTGGGCTTTCCTGAAATCTACTGGCGAGAATCTTTGGATCACCATATTGGATTGCCTCCTCGGCAGAATTGGGGCCAAGGTCAAGGAGAAAGGGAGCCAAAGGATCTTCAGACGCCCCCGCCCTGCCGAGGAAAACCTGGGACTAAGCCCGCTTCTTCCAAGACTGAGCTCGAGCGGGGCTTTACTTCCATGGGAAACTCCCCAGGGCTGGGTTGCCAGCCTCTGTTTGGGGGAGCCCAGCGCAAACCCGTCCTGGGAAGTATTGCGCTCCGTTGAGTTCAGCGGGGCTTGCTTCCAGACAAGAGGGTTAAGCGTGGCAAGCAAGGCCAGGGTCAGGAGTGGCAATTCTGCGTCCAGTCCTTGGCGTACCAGCCAGGGCAGAAAACGGCGATGCGGGGCAAGAAACGTGGACGGGTGGGCTTCTCCATCCGATCCGGGTTCTGGCGGCAGACGAGAGTCACCCGCGATGCGGGTACGGAAAAGGAGCTGAAGCCTGTTTCGTTGCGGTTCCCACGAACGCGCAACGCTTAGTGAAGCTAGAGAAGCGGCGCCCGAGCGAAAGGCCAGCAGGAGCTTTCCTCCAGTGTGGAGGAAAGCTAGATGGGCCGCCGTTCCCAAATAGAGCAGGGGGTTGGACTAGATGACCTCCAAGGTCCCTTCCAACTCTGTTACTGTTACGTGTTAAAGCTTTTGTGCAGAGATCCTCTCTGGTTCGTTTCATACACCCACCCAGCCGCGCCCCAGAGCTAAACCGCCAGCCGGGCTGCCGGTCGGAAGGGAAAAGGGATCGGCCGCTTTTCCTGCTGGCATATCCTCTGATTGTCTCCCTATCAGAAACGCGGGGAGGCGCATTCCCTCGGAGCGGCCTCTTTGGGGCAGCCGGCCTTGCGGGCTCCGAGCAAACAGGAAGAGGCAGTGCCAAGTTGGCGTGTGTCGTTTTTCGCAGGATATCCCCCCTTTCCCCCCACCCCTCGGGGTCCCTTTAGGCTTGGCCAGAAAGGAAGCCCGCGCGTCCCTCACGTTCGCCTGACAATTCGCCAGCAAAAATATAGTTTTAAAAAAAGTGGGGTGGCCGAGGGAGAACAAAACAGCCCCGGTTCTGCACAGGGAGGGAAAGCACGTTAGTCTCTTCGCTTTCCTGTAAGGGCAGGGAGTCCGGAGTTTCCTGTCAGGGGGCTGAGCTTCAAGGCCAAGCAAGGCTGTCCTTGATGTTGAATTAACACTGGGGTGAGGCAAAACACAAAATCAAAGAGATGCGGTGAGATGGAGTGGGTCCACTTTGACAGATCGGTGGTGCTTGTTTCCCTTCTTTCCTCCCTCCCTCCCTCCCTCTCTCTCTCTCTCTCTCTCTCTCTCCTCCCTCCCTTTCCTTCATTCCTCCCTTCTTTCCTTTCCTTCCTCCCTCCCTCCCTTCTTTCCTTTCCCTCCCTCCCTTCTTTCCTTTCCTCCCTCCCTCCCTTCCTCTCCTCCCTCCCTCCCTCTCCTTCCTTCCTCTCCTCCCTCCCTCCCTCTCCTTCCTTCCTCCTTTCCTTCTTTCCTTCCCTTCCTCCCTTCCTTTCCTTCCTCCTCCCTTTCCTTCCTTCCTTTCCTCCCTCCCTCTCCTTCCCTCCCTCCCGCTCCTTCCTTTCCTTCATTTTTTTCCTCCTTTCCCTGCCCTTCCTTATTTCCTCCCTCCCTCCCCTTCCTTCCCCTTCCTTTCCTTCCATCCTTTCTTTCCTTCCTTCTTTCCTCCTTCCCCTTCCTTCCTTCCTTCCCTTCCCTTCCTTCCTTCCTCTTATAATGATTCACCCAGCTACTGGAATGAGTGGAATGTGATCTATGAATGGGTTTCTCTTCACTGCTTCCCCATGAGCCTTAATTGTTTTCTCTGCATTTGTTTTAATCATCAATCTTAAATTACTCAACAGATTGTTATGGAACAAGACACCAACTTTCAGAAGGGTGCATGTTATGCAAATTAAAAGCATCAAAGTGTTCTCTGAAAAGCATTTGTGGACACATTTGTTGGACAAGTGCGATGGTTTCAGCTGCCATTCTAAATATTTGGGATCAGTGGAGGACAAGTTTACCTAAGAAATTCCTCAACAAGTAGGAACTGTTTTCTGAGAAGCTCCTTTTCTACTTTTATAAGATTGGCCCGTGTTCAACTCCATCATAATTTAAGGCAAATGTACGTAGATATGAAATAAAGTTCAGGCCATAGTATAATTGAGGTTTTGAAGTTAAAGTTGTATCCCTCCCCCCCCCCCCCTTTTTCCCCCTAATTGCAAAACCACAATTCTGCACAATTTGCTTTGTAGTAGTAATGGTTAAAGATGAAGGTGATGATTTTATAAATGAAAATCTGGGGCATTTAAATTACTCATTTAGAGAACTTGAGATGAATGAAGAATGAAGAGTTAACCTCTGATTGTTTTATTTATTTAAAATCAATTATCTAAAATACTTTTTTTTTTAAAAAATGGGCACAGAAGCCTAACATTTAATCCTGTATGAAGAAAATGGTGGGTCTGTAGAGGAGTTACATATTCAGTTTTCATTAGCAAGCCAGGTTGCTGCCAAATCTCTTTTTGAGTCATCTACTATAACATTAATTCTTATCATTTTGCAGGTTCAGCTTCAGGTGTCATCTTTTAGGCTTAAGAACAGCCTATTCTGCATAATCATATGTATGACATGTTTCTGCAGGAAATTAATAGTTTCATCTCCTCCTTGATTATATACCAAATTTCCCTAATAAAGAAATGTGTATAAACTGAATTAACTGAATATTTTTATACTTTATTGGAAGAAATTTAAATATATGCAAACAGTGTTCTAGTGTATTTGTTCTGTTTGTGAAATCATTTTTTTCACAAGTAAATTACAAAACCACAGAAGTACAGCCCATTACATAGCATTTTAATTTTCTTTAATTAGTCAGGTTCTACAAATGTATTATTGTAATTTGTCAATCGAGGGCTAAAGCACTTGGGTGGCATGTAATTTAATATATTTGAATCCACTCATTCCCAAGCATTCTAATAGGCGATTCTATTTTAGACACTAAAAATTGGACTGATGGATTAAGAAACAAACAAATGAAAAGAATCTTTCTCCATTGTTCATATTTCTATTTATTTAAAACATTTTTGTAACCTCACATCTATCAACCAACTCTGGGTGTCTTCCAATCGTGTGTGTGTGTGTGTGTGTGTGTGTGTGTGTTTGTGTGTATGTATATCATATTCATTTTTTTAAATTTGGAAATTTAAAAGTTTCAGAAATTGTATACATTACTGGCATTAAAAAAGTACAGTAATAAGCTAGGATGCAAGCTGGATTTGGTTAGTAAACAGCTTTTGCCAAAATCAGACTTAGCATCTGAATAATTTAAGCTACAGAGGTTGTTAATATATTTTTGCTAAGATATCAAAATAGACTTTCCAGGCTCAGATATCATGGATTTCTGATAACTAAAAGCTGGAAATAAACTAGAAACATCTGCCCTCCTGATGTTCTTCCTTGTAAGGTCTACAGGCATTTGGATAGCCATAGCTAGAAACTTGACACCAGGCACTTATGTAAGAATCTTTATTGTCTGGTTTCACACAAGAGCTGCACATCCTAAAGTTGGGTTAATAAAACACCAACAAAATAATATGCTGACTTAATCTGGTGATCTGATTCAAGCAAGGTGCATAGATGGTGTTTCCAACAGTTACACATTGAAGCAACCATAATATCATTCCATTTTGGACTAGTGTAGCATGTTTGAATGCAACCATTATTCTTTAGGATTTAAATTTGTTGGCTTCATTACGAAAGAAAGTATATACCCTGTTTTCCGGAAAATAAGACATCCCCGGATAATAAGCCCAATCAGACTTTTGAGTGCATGCGCTAAAATAAGCCCTCCCCCAAAAATATTGCAACACAGAAGCAGCCATGAGGTGACAATGCTCACCCCCTCCTGCACCTCCAAAATAATAAGACCTCTCCAAAAATAAGGCCAAGTGCTTATTTGGGGAGGGGGGAACAAGACAAAAGGAAATAAGAACCTGTCTTATTGGAGGGGGGGGGGAACAGTAGTTAGTTTTCTCCCACAAAACATCCCTAGAAAATAATATTGCTAACTTTGTATTTCTTATACTTACATTGGAACTTTTAAGCTTATACTTTTAAAGTTTCCTAACCAGTGGAGGATACCTTATTACTTTGTTTAATACGTTGTCTTTCATTCAGGATGTCATGGGGGCATATATAGCTCTCCTTCTGTGCTTGCTCACAACCGCCACCTTAAGAATTGGGTTGAGAGAGAGCTGTCACCCAGCAAGCTAATATTGCAGAAGGCAGACAATTGATTTGTTTGTTTGTTTGTTTGAGATTTCTTGGGAAGGGTAAAGAGGAATAGTATTTTTATTTATTTTTTTTAATTTATTTTATTAAATTTATACCCCGCCCTTCTCCAAACGGACCCATATATTGGTAAAGTCTATATACATTTTATAGGCTGAGTTTGTTGTAGTGCTTAAGGCATGAGTCTAGAAGACTGAAATATAGTCCAGAGATGTGAGACAGATAATAGAAATAGATAGATAGATAGATAGATAGATAGATAGATAGATAGATAGATAGATAGATAGATAGATAGATGGATGGATGGATGGATGGATGGATGGATGGATGGATGGATGGATGGATGGATGGATGGATGGATGGATGGATGGATGGATGGATGGATGGATGGATGGATGAATGGGATGGATGGATGGATGGATGGCACAGACAAACAGACATTTTCAGAATCAGGGTCTCACCTGCCCCATCCTCCTTCATAGAATTATATCAAACTTAAACTATAATCTTACTGAGAGAGGCAGTATTGGTCATGGGTGCAAAATTAGGCATTTATAATCTACACTTCTACCAGTAATGGGCTTCTAATCATTTTCAGCTTTCACTCTTGTGAATGCCATGCTTGTGGTTCCCAACATCCTAAGGTTTGTAGTGGTAAGGAGAAAATAATGTAATAATGTAAAGGCATTTTAATATATTTTTATAAAATTCTGTTCAATCTGTTTGCATACTAAATTAAAAGAAGTATTGCCAGGAGCATGAAACTTTGACCATTGAACCAAAGAGTTCATGCAAAGGGCATATAGATTTATTTGCCTTCAGTGTGATATATTTAAGCAGGCACTTGATCAGGGTCCATTATTCCACTTTAAGCATGATAAGTACTTGAAAATATCCATTGCTCTACTCCAGACTTACTGCAGAAAAATCAGACTTTATGCTGTGTATGGTAATTGGCTTGTTGGGAGATCTAATGTTTAATACGGAGAAGATGATATGTTCCATCTGGCCAGTGCTAAACAATAACAGCATTTATACACGAAGCAATGAATATTTCAGTATCATCAAAATTTGAAATTATTGAGGTAACCATGGAAAGTAAGTCTCCAGTCCACTGGAAGGAGGGCTCGGTTTTGATCTGCAGATTATCCCTATGTTGGTGGAGGACCCATATGATGGAAGAGAGAAATCAAGCATGCCCTACAGCTGGAAACCATGCATTGACTCCTCTTCAAAGACACATTTGTTTCCGTTTGTGGAAGTGATATATTCGCTATGAAAGTAAGTCCGCAATAAAGGAGCCGAAGGAAACCATAAGGCCTCTTTGAGTGCTTGCCAATTCCCTTTCAGATTTTTAGGGTTCTTGCAGGGAATGATTGAAAAACCTTGGTGGTTATGGAGACAAACCAAGGCCCAAATGCAAATAACAGCATAAATATTGACCATCCTCAATAATTCCAACACTTAGTTACTCCCGTTGATCAATACCAGATAGAATTCATTAAGTTTCACTACCTTCCCTTTTCCCTAAAGGGCTGGTGTAACATAGTGGCTATTAAGACATTGAACCAGATTTGAATTTTACCAAAGCCACCAATGGTAACCTTCAGATGGAAGGTCTCTAATCCTACCACCCAAAATTATTCCATCTTTCCATCCTTCATAAACTTGACATGATATGAGAAAATAAGTAGAGTAAATATGAAATTCCATGAACATAGTAGAGGCACTACAGTCTACCTGGAACCCGTCAAGAAAGGTTTTTGACAATTTTCATTTTCCCAAGAATTAACTGTACATTAAAGTTAATTAAAGTACATTAAAGTACATTAAAGAGCTATGAAACTAGATCTTTGGAGAAGATAAATCTCAGAAGACATACTGGGTTTCAAAGCCACCTGTACAACTGTTGCTGAGAAAATCGGAGGGACAAGTTCACACATTCACCAGCAGACATGTTCAGTTTGAGGCAAGTTGCTTTTTACTGTAATGATTACTTAGATGTGTGAAATTTTGCGGCCACAAAGTACAGTGTTGCTATAATTCTAATATTCAGATGTGAGAAATTAATAGAAAAATGTTCACAGTCCATTCTGTTTTGGAAAACAATTCTGTGTAGGTATGCATACTATACATATAGTATGCGGTAAGTGTGTGAAGATTTTTTTCACCCTTCTGATCTTTTTCCTTCCTGAGTCCTCCACCCCATAAATCTGGAGAAGCACATTGCTGCCAATAATGTCAGCTGCGCACAAAGAGAACATTCTCTCTCTCTCTCTCTCTCTCTCTCTCTCTGTGTGTGTGTGTGTGTGTGTGTGTGTGTGTGTGTGTGTGTGTGTGTGTGTAAAATACCTTGTTTCCCCCAAAATAAGCCAATGTCACTTGGACTCCTTCTCCATTGTGGCCATGAGCAAGCAGAAGAAGTGGGCCGGTGGCCACATGGGGTCCAGCTGGAGCTGTCACTGCGAGGCTAAGCAGGTGTTGGTGAATGGGTGGAGCCATGAGGTAAGTTGATGCAGAGCACATGGGGCAGCTCCACCCACCTTCATGGCGGCGGCACTGGCCCCACGGCCTCCTGCTCCACCCAAAGCAAGCACAAGTGGGGCTCCCATGCATTAGGGGGGGAGATGATAAGACAACCCTAGAAAATAAGCCCTAGTGCTTATTTGGGGGGCACAAAAGAAAATAAGACCGTGTGTGTGTCTGTCTGTCTGTCTGAATGTGTCTGTGTGTAAACACACGCACATGCACATACACATCCCATTTGCAAGTCCCTGCCTGCAGAGATCCAGTCTTATGAACACAATCTGGTTAAAGCCCCAGAGTTCAAAGGAGAGCCTGGAGCCACGCATTTCACCTGGATGCAACAGAAAGAAGGCAATGTTGAAAAACAACCCAGCTCTACACAGGGTATAGGGTCCCTAAGAAGACAGACCAACAGCTGCCTGCATAGCTAGCAGATGCAAATCATGTCTTTCATATGTGCATTAACCACAAAAGGAGAGGGGAACAAAAGAACAACCTTGCAATGTGTAATGTATTGTGATTCTTAAGCATGCTTGTTTTGTATGGCTCCTGGTTGCTGATATGTATGGACAAGCACCTCACCTTTTACCTTTGCAAATAAGGTTCAAGTTTGAAACATTTCACCCTCCAAGGGCTGGAGGTTCTTCAGAATCACAGTTGACTTGTTAAGCATTTCTTCCTTTTTCATTTCTATTGCTTGGCTCATTTCATATCCTCAAATGTAAAGCCATTTGCCTCTCTGGCATAAAGTGATGAATTTTCTTCTTCTTCTTCAGTGTCATCTTGGCTCTAGGGTCATCTACAGCACATTCTTTTTTCTTATGGGAGCTGCTACAGCTGAGAAGTCGCTGACTTACATCATGTGGTGGCTGATTTTTTTTAAAAATCAGAACATGAAAATGCCTCCAGTTTGCATGTTCTGATTTTTAAAAGAAACACATGCAGAATATAGCTACATTTTTCTTTTTCTTCATTTATAATGTATACATTATGCAATATAATGGTGTATTATATTTTGTCACTTGGAACATCCAACGCTACCCAATTTCTTTGTGGGTTAAGTTATAATAGATCAAAACAAGGAGAAACAAGGAGCATATGAATTTCCTGAAGGATTCCTCCATGTTGTTGAACACAGGTTTGGTTTGGTTCGCAGGCTACCCCAATGGCAAACAATTGTTAGATCCCTGCCCAGTATGCTGGGGCCGAAAGAGAAGCAGACATAGCAAAGGCAGGACTACTCAGCTTGCAAAATGGCGGAATGGTGGAGATCTTTCCCTCCAGTGTATAAAATTCTTTTGCCTTTGCAAGAAGCTGTTGCTGCAATCAGTTGAAGCCCTTGGGTTTAATTATATAAAAGAAACAGAAGAGTCATGAGAAATGGAAGATAATTATACAAAAGCTGTTGCACACAGGATGGGCAGTAGTAACTCTGAGTAGCCCAGGCTACTAGTTGAACTGTCAATGGCAAGTAGCACACACTGCTCTCTGAGTGACTTGAGGCAAACCGATGGAAAGGAACAGACTTCAGATCAGCATTTTACAAAACTCTGCATCTGCAGTTCTACCTGTGCTTGTCCCTGACAGGAGAATTGCAGCCAAAAAGCTGACAGGAGCAGAAACTGTCTGTGTATACATAGAGAAAGATGACCTTTCTCTCCTATTGAGTTAGTTTCCTTGATGGACAACCAAGGAGCCTTGAAATATCACACACCAGGATTTTGATTGTCCCTTCTGCTTTCTCTCTATTTAAATGTCTTGGGCTTTTCAAACTCTAAACAACAAGTTTAAAATATCTCCACTGTTAGGTGAAGAAGTCCTTGGTGTCAAATGCATTCTACCAAACACCATTATCACTATGGGAGTGTAGACCAGCTTTCCATGCCTCAGCAGCCCCCCCCCCCCACAGAACACCTGGAAGATACCAGCTTAGCAAACACTGTCAAAAACAGTGCCACCTGCCACTCATCACTCCTTAATGGCCACAGCAATTGTCTAAAATATCCATAGAGCTTTTCTACAGCTGCAGTAGATGCTCCAAATACACCACTGTACAATAGAAAGGCTGACACCCATACCCGTGTAGCTGGGGTTGTATGATTGACATCTCATCATGTGGAAACAAGCATGTCAACAAGTTTTAATTCCTGCATTGTTTACCTGGAACACCCGTCCCTTTTCTTTAGGGCTTCAGTTCAACCTTTCAATAAATGACCTGATGGGGATCAAGCGCAGAGCACTAATACATTCTTGTCTGCTGCTAAAAGGCATTCAAAGGACAAAACCTCAAACAATCCTAGATCCACATCAAACAGTCAAACAGATCCATCTTCCTGCAGCACCTGTTTTGTTCAGATGCAGGTGAGTTAAGAGAACATGTCAATTCATCATGTGAAATGCATCAATCTTTGAAAATCTCTTCAGCACTTGCATTTTTACATTTGTTACTCTGTCTTTTAGAAATAGATTATTTCCTTTTCTTTCTCCACCTCCTTCCCACGTTCCAATTCTTTAGCCCAGAGAGCAAGATTTGCTAGCGCTTGTTGAGGTGAACATGGAATACATGGTTCCCCCACACACATATTGTATCCTCACAACAATCCTGTGAAGTAGGCTAAGCTGCAGGGAGAATAACTATGCCTGGGCTGCATTGTACATGAGTTCCTCAGATGAGAGAAAGTTGGGTCTCAGCTTCTCCAGATTGTAACACAGAGGCTAGCAAAACATTGCATCTCTTAGCTTTATTTTATATTTATACTAGCCAATAGACCAGCCTTGCCCGGGTATTTATTTATAGGGGGAAATGTCCAGACTAAATGTAATCTCTAATGTTGGATTTCCCCTCTTACCCTTGTGAAGCCATTACCATGTCAACTCCACTGTGCTGTACATTAGAAGCCATTTTACAGCAGTACAGTAGAATCCATTGAAAGACACAACAGGCTGCATCTTAACAGAACAGTTAGGGGTGTTTTACCCCCACAGTATTTGTCTTCAGAGGGTAAGTCTGGACATGGCCGTGATGCAACAATTGGAATAAGAAAGGAATTGCAGCCTTTATATATTTTTTTCCAGGTTGATTTGGGTCTATTCAAAGTAGATATGTTAATTTACAGGAGGTTTAACAGTCCCATTCCAAGTGTTATTTCACTTTATATAAAAACACCATCAAAAATTGATTACTTTCAGTTCATAGAATGAACAGTGTTTAACAGTGGGGTCAATTTGGAAAAATGGAACAACTCATGAGCTGTTGGGGCACAAGCAATTCACAAAATGCAGTGTCCACCCCACTCTAATGCCTGTATCAAACTTCTGATTATATGGGGGAAACACACCTTTAAAATTCTGTCTCTTGTGGCTCCAGTCTGCTACCGATATAATTACTGGAGCATTTACTTCCATAATCCACAGGGAACAACATCCCCTCCTGATTAAAAGCAATGTGAGTTTCATTAGTGTCTCTAAATGAATAGAAGACTCTACCCACTAACTTGGCTGGATTCTCTGGGAAATTTACTGTATGAGCTGCTTTTGAACGCTTCGAGTTGACAGCAGTAGAAACTTTTAACCATAATCCAAGTATGCGGTTTTAAGCATGAAGACTTTCCCCAAATTGTCTGCAACTCATTTCAACTCCCTGGATGTCTTTTGTGTTTTGTGTTAGATGCATCATTCCATTCAGTGAGGCTATTGTGGCTTTTGGCAGGGAAGAGGATGCTTTCCAGGAGGCAGAAGGGTGGAGAGATTATGAGGCTTATGGAACAGCGATAAAGCAAGGATCTTGAATATTACCAGCAAGGAATCAAACCACAATGGAGACATAGTCATGTGTTCTTCATCTGCTGCCATGTCTCCGTGGCCCAGGATTTTGTGGCAAAAATGTGTCATCTTCCACCAATACTCCCACTCACCCCCAAGAATTCATTTTCCTTTCCTCAGTGCCATGCAATTACTTTTTTCATCCTGGGAATCACTTCTGTGAAGAAGGAAACATCATCTCAATTCTGTTTGGCAATATACATTTGCTGTGGCTTGCAAATTGTGATGGGCAATTTGATTGGATTGAATAACCCCATCAAAGAGAAATGGGCAGACGACAACATGTGCAAGTTCAGAGGCCAAAGTTCATACTGCTATAGGGCATCAGCCTCTTTCTTCCAATACCCACAAGAGGCATTTTGTGCTCATATTTGGCAGTGCAACTGCTATTGAAAGGGTCAGGTCAAGACCACAAGGTAAGGAGATTCAATTGCATTTGACAGGGGAAAGTACAGCTCCTCTGTGGCACAAGGCACCTCACTGAAGATAGCCCAAGTCACCTCCCAAAGGCTTAATTGTTACACTTGCCTACAAGATATACTATGATCTCCACTCTAAAAACAAAATGGAAACCTTGCATGTTGCCGAATGAAATGTTCGCACCAAGAATCACCTTTCCTTCTGAGAATGTTTATGCATGTAACACAATTGTAGTGTTAGAAGATTTAAAAAATGATTGGAGACCAATGCTTCGTCTCTCTAGATAAAAAAGATAGAAGAGAACAGACATAGTGGGGTAAGAGAAGATGGGGAGGAGCATGTTAATCAGTTTACGGTGTGTTAAATGGGTGTTTTCCTGGATGCCTGGCCACACTTCCAACAAAAGGCCATTTTAATGAGCGTCTATTATATGCTCACAAGACTCCAAACATTGCCACCAACCGAAAAGAATTGGGAGTCCCTGCCAATAAGGTGGACAAAGCATTTAATAACCATGTTCTCCGAAGTGCTTTGATGAGAATATGGAAGAAGCATCGGCCTAATTGGGATTATAAAATACCGCTTTGGTTGGATCTTGCAGACACCATGTGGATTATAAATACTAAGTCACTCGGGGGGTGTTTATATAAAGATGTGCTTATTTTTGATGGGGTTGAATGGCAATTGAAAATTATGGAACAATTGTTGGACGCAGGAATCACTTTAAATTGGTTACATTACATACAGTTACAGAAGAGATGGAAAGAAGACTGCAGGGTCGGCTTTATGGATAAGGAGGCTGAACTGATCAAGCAGATAAAAGAGACTGGTCCAAAACATATTAAAAGAATATATAATGTATTGTTAGAAAGAGACTCAGAAAGTGAATTGGTGAAGGATTGTATGATTAAATGGGCTCAGAATTTTGATGAACCGGTTATGATGGATATGTGGGAAAAAATATGGGTTCAGAATGTTAAATTTACGCAGTCACAGAATTTAAGGGAGAATTTTTATAAAATGTTTTATAGATGGTATTTAGATCCTAAGAAGTTATCATGTATGTACCCAAATGTTCAACCTAAATGCTGGAGATGCGGGTGTTTAGATGCTACTTTTTTTCATGTATGGTGGACTTGCAATAAGGTTAAAGCTTTTTGGATAAAAGTATGGTGGGTTATGCAAAATGTGTTTAAGAAAAGAATACAATTTACCCCGCAAATGTTTTTACTGGGTATAATCAAGGATTATACTAAAGGGGAAACAAAATTGATTTTGTATATGGTTACAGCAGCGAGGTTGTTGATTGCTCAACATTGGAAAAAAGATTTCTTACCGACAATTGATCAATGGATTCAAAAAGTGGCGGGGTTTGCCGAAATGGCAAAAATCTCAGCTTTTTTAAAAGATCAGAAACAGGAGAATTATGCACAGGAATAGGTAAAGTGGATTGATTATATACAGAATAGATATCAGACCAGGAAGTACTATGTAGCCTTTAGGTAAGAATGTTTAGATTGATAGGGTGATATGTGAGTGAAACAATGTGAATAGAGCAAATATTATATGGGATGTTTGGAATTATTAGAGTGGTGTATAGCGGAGGTCAGGGGGGTGGGTTTGTATGGGAGGTGGGGGAGGGTTAGGGTGGAGGGTGGGGGTTATGTCTAGAAAAAAAATTTATATTATGATTTATATATCTTTAATTAATTTAGAAGATGGGGTTAATGGGATATTCTTACTTTAAGAGAGATTTATATTATGATTGTTTGGAGGTGAGGGGATACAATACTGGAATGACAAATTAATTTTAAGACAGGGGGAGGGGAGGGGTTATAGTATTGGTATGTGATTTATATTATATGTCGGGGGTAAAAAGGGGGGAAATTGGTTTGAATAAAACTTTTTCAATTAAAAAAAAAAAGAATTGGGAGTCCCTGCAATAACATTTGGTGTTATTTCTTGTTATTAAAGGTTCAAAATTTACAAATTAAATATTGCCAATCATAAGACTAAGAAGCCTATGTTGAATTCCACAAAACAAAATTGTAAGCCAACCTCAGGCCCAAGCATTGGAGAATGGAAATCCTTATCCAAGTTGCAATCCTATTCACAACCACTGGAAGATATTTACAGAAAGTTTTCTCAATGTATCTCTCTACCTATTATCCAGAATCTATGAGACTTGCTGGAGCCAAGTAAAAACATTAAGAAACCGAAACAAGCAACTTTATGAACAACGCATTGCTGTCGAGGTTCACCATGCAATCGGGCATCAGTAATTGTGCAATTAAATTTCAATGGTTAGTTTGAATGGTAGAATGATTTGTTTCCCTTTATGACACACATGCTCAAGAATAGTTCACCGCAAAGTCCCCCTGGACTTGAGATGTCTGAGGGGGTGGGGGAAAAAATCAACACTGGTGGCCATGACTAGATATCAGATATTAACACGATTGAGCAGCATCAGAGGTATTTCACGAGAAGAGTACTCCACTCCTCTGCTTACAATAGAATTCCCTATGCCACTAGGCTTGAAATTTTGGGCACGGACAATCTGGAACTGCACCACATGTGGTCCAATCTAAGCATAGTAGACAAAATTGTCTGCTACAATGTCTTACCTGTCAATGACTTCTTCAGCATCAACCACAATAATACATAGGCAAACAATCAATACAAACTCAAGGTAAACTGCTTCAAACTTGATTGCAGAAAATACAATTTCAGCAATAGAGTAGTCAATGCCTGGAATGCTCTACCTGACCCCATTATATTCTTAAACCCTCACAGCTTCAATCTCAAACTGTCTGGCGTGGACCTCACCCCATTCTTAAGAGGTCCATAAAGGGGGCATGCATAAGCGCACCAGTGTGCCTACCGTCCTTGTCCCCATTTATCTGTATTTACTTCCTTTGTTCATGTTTATGTTCATACCTATACTTGTTATCTTGTACATGTTTGACAAACAAACAAACATGTAAATAAATAAATGAGTCCTGCCTCTATTTTTACATGCACCACTCAGGCTGCAAACATTAAAAAAAAAGGGTTGTGTCTTTGACCAGGAAGTTGTGACCCTCATTTTGTCTTTTATTCGAGAATTCCCCTGCTTGGCCATGAGTGGGAAAGTGGGAGGAACTGTCAGGATAATTAGCCAAACTGATCCTAATGTCAAGAAAGAAAGATTTAATTGAACACAATCACCCTGGCTGGGTAATCACTTTTGCATGCTTTATTTGATGGGATTTCCACTGTTTGTTGCTTACAGAATTGCCATGTATCATCAGTGTAATTTTTTTAAATCTATAATTTGTTCCACTTTTGCACTTTGTTTCAACCCACAACGGCCCAATCCAGCCTTGGACAAGATCAAGATATATTTTGATATATTTGTCAGGATCAGGTCAGCTTCAAGGCTGACAATATACTCATTTCAAGTTCTCATCCTTTCATATTCCCTTCTTTTTTCCAACCCGCAGCTATTTTGCACATCTGTGTGCATATCTTTTGCTTCTATTTGTTTAGTCTACTGTTTATTATAACACATTAAATCACATCAAGGATGGAATTCCTGATCATGTGACCCAAAATCTGTTCATCCACAGAATGCTTAATTATTTCTCTTCCTACTGCAGTTTCCTCACCCTTAAAATCAGATTCATTAGAATACCCACTGCTCAATGCAATTTCACAGAGATAGAAAATGTAATTTCTGCTATGGTTCATTACCTCGTGTTGGTATGATTGTATATAAAATGGGTACTAAGCTGTGAATTTGTGGTGGACTCCTCCAAAAGATGCTGGGGCCCTGAATCATTTTATACAATGATACCACGCTGACTTCTCCAATGGTTGAACAATCAGTAAACATCACTAATGTCTCACAGACATTGAAGTACTGTGTTAGATGAAATTCTCAGCATTAAGGTCATAAAGTATTAGTTGAAAGAGCCCATTTGTTGCAGATGATGGATTTTCAACAATGCAGATAATAAATGGCTTATCTAACTAACACTCAACTGCTGATTCTGAAAGGGTCTGTTTGCTTGTTAACCACAGTTTCTTCCTGATAACCGAGGAGATAGATGGGGAACTCATCAAATTTGCAGATGACATCAAGCTGGCAGGAATAGCCAACACTCCAGAAGATAGGCTTAAGATACAGAAGGATCTTGACAGCTTTGAATCATATGGCGCTATCTAACAAAATGAAATTCAATGGTGAAAAAAATAAGTTTCTACATTTAGGCAAGAAAAACAAAATGCACAGGTACAGTATAGTTGGTACCTTGCTCAATAGTAGCAACTGTGAGAGGGATCTTGGAGTCCACTTGGAGACAATCACTTCAATATGAGCCAGCACTGTAGAGCAGCTGACAAAAAAAGACAACACAGTTCTAGGCTGCATAAACAGAGGGATAGAATCAAGATCACATTGAAGTGTTAATACCACTTTATAATGCCTTGGTAAGGCCACACTTGGAATACTGCATCCAGTTTTGTTTGCCATGATGTAGAAAAGATGTGGAGACTCCAGAAAGAGTACAGAGAAGAGCAACAAAGATGATTAGGGGACTGGAATCTAAAACACATGAAGAACAGTTGCAGGAACTGGGTATGTATAGTCTAGTGAAAAGAAGGACCAGGAGAGACATGATAGCAGTGTTCCAATATCTCAGGGGTTGCCACAAAGAAGAGGGAGTCAAGCTATTCTCCAAGGCACCTGAGGACAGGACCAGAAGCAATGGGTGGAAACTAATCCAGGAGAGAAGCAACTTGGAACTGAGGAGAAATTTCCTGACAGTTAGAACAATTAGTCAGTGGAACAGTTTGCCTCCAGAAGTTGTGAATTCTCCAACACTGAAAGCTTTAAAGAAGGTGTTGGATAATCATTTGTCTGTAGTGGTGTAGGGTTTCCTGCCTAAGCAGGGGGTTGGACTAGAAGATCTCCAAGGTCTCTTCCAACTCTATTATTCTATTCTAAACCTTCAGAAATGGCTTGGAGGTCACAAGGAAATTGAACTTCCATGGAGTACCTTGAACTCCTGTTCCTAGATGTCAAAAACTGGTTTAGGAATCAGTCGTTCATCTTCATGTCACATTTTGGACATTGCAACAGTTGAGAAAACCTCAGATGTGACCTTCTTCAATGTCATGCTAAATTAGTTTCAGAACCAAACAGCCATGTCTTCACATCTCTCCTTGGCCCCAGCAAGAATTAACATCAGCCATTAACCTGATCTGATTTTCCTTACTATCAAGGTATCTTCTGTGGCAGAAAATTTCCAATAGCTCCAATACAAATTTTATTCATAAGATATAAGCCTGGCAGATGTCCTTTATATTTAGGCAGAATGATATTGTGTTGTAAATGTAGCTTAGCAATAATAACATTAATAAATAGTAATGTATTGCAAAGCTTATAAATCACTCCAGCTAAATTGATTCTGATCAGCATGCAAGTCCCCATTGTTCCAGATTCAGATTACAAGCAAAATTAAATGGAGCACTATAAATAATAGCTATAGAACAAATCCATATATCCAAATAACACACTTGGTGGACTAAAAATTAAACCACAGTTGCTCACCAGAGTCATCATGTGGCCTGGTAGGACAACCAGATTTTAACCAGATGTTCTAACAGCCTGGAGACTAGGGTCCGTTCCATTGGTGGGATTCAAATAATTTAACAACTGATCAGCTGGGTAGGTGGGGCTCAATGGTCATGTGACTAGGTGGGCTTGGCCGATTCAATGTCACTCACAGGGGCTTCAACTTAGCTGTCACAATGCAATAAGGGTTAACCAGAGAGGCAGTTTCTGTAAGCAGGGCAATAAAGATTTGCCTAGAAAGAACACCAGAATGTTTCCTTCCTGCCTTCCTTACAGGATTAGCTCTGTAAAATGGGAAAAAACAAAAGGAGATTTCTTCCAACGACTGGTTCTCCGAACAACCGATTCTCCCGAATAGGTACGAACTGGCTGAATCCCACCACTGGCCCATTCTGATCTCTGGAATATCTACTCTGTTAGCCCTAAGAATGGCAATGCAACTGAAAAGCTACAATTCCAGAATCCCTGCAAATGGCAGTCCCTCAGAGGAGTTACCAGGCGGGTAGATAACTCTAGGAGAGAGAAGCAAAGATTCCTCTGTAGATCAGTTAACAAAATAGAAGATGTTATGCTAAGTTAGGGATGAGATAAGTTGGCAGTTATAATTCAGTGACACTTTGAATTTACCTTATCTTACAATTTTCGAAGTTTATGAGAAAACGGATATTGATCAATAACCAGTGAAGCTAACCAGCTGCTCACCAAGTATAGTACATATGGCTTTTTCTAAACATTCCAGCATGGTGACTCGAGAAAAACATCTATGAAGGTCAGAAAAAGAGATCTGAATGTACAAAAGCACAAAACAATCATTAAGACAGTTTCAAGTGGGCAATCACATTATGCCTAGCTTACTCACAACTGGAGCAACTGCTTAGAAATGACTTTATATCAGAATAAGACTGCTAAAAGTCTCTCTTTCTTCTGAAACTGTATAAATCCCCCCAATTGTTGCTGACCCACATCTCTTGGTGTCCATTGATTTTTAACTTGCTTCTGAACACCCGCAAGCAAAAATTATTATTATTATTATTATTATTATTATTATTATTATTATTATTATTATTATTATTATTATTATTATTATTATTATTATTATTATTATTATTATTATTATTATTATTATTATTATTATTATTATTATTATTATTATTATTATTAATAATAATAATAATAATAATAATAATAATAATAATAATAATAATAATAATAATAATAATTTATTTTTATATACCGCGTCCTCTCTCCAAGGGGGACTCGGAGCGGTGTACAGGGAAAAAATTAAAACACATAAAAATATACAAAAATAGATACAATAAGTAAAAACAAATTAAATTTAATTGTCCCTGCACTAAAATCCCCATATTAAAACTAATATTCCCTAAACCCTAAAAGGTAGAGACTAACCTAGGCCGGCCAAGCAGAAAAAGTATGTTTTTAATTTCTGACGGAAGGAGCGGAGGTCCGTAGTTGTTCTAATGTCGGGGGGAAGGTCGTTCCAGAGGGCTGGGCCCGCCACAGAGAAGGCCCTTCCCCTGGGCGTCGCCCGCTGACAAAGTCTAGTGGACGGCACCCGGAGAAGTCCCTCTCTGTGGGAGCGAATCGGCCGGGAGGATGTATGGGGCAGGATCCGATCCCGCAGATAGCTAGGTCCCGAGCCATGGAGCGCTTTAAAGATGATAACTAACACCTTGAAGCGCACCCGAAAGACGACAGGCAGCCAGTGCAGCTCGCGCAAGAGAGGTGTTATATGGGTGTACCTTGCGGTCCCCATTATTGCTCGTGCGGCTGCATTCTGGACCAGCTGAAGTCTTCGGGTGCACCTCAAGGGGAGCCCCATGTAGAGAGAGTTACAATAATCCAATTAAATTATTGGATTCTACCCAGTGGTGGGTTCTGGATCCCATTCCGACAGGTACAGTTGGAATGGGCCCAACGTCGCCCCCAAATGGATGTGTGCAGCACATGTGCACACACACCTGGTGTGTGCATGTGTTGTACCTGCCGGCGAGGCGACGCTTCTGCAACCTCCGCAACAGTCCAGTTGCTCATTGGAGTGTCACGCAGGTGCTGTATGCGTCATGCGCAAGCACGGAACCCTTAAAGCAGGGGTCCCCAACCCCCGGTCCGTGGACCGGGACCGGTCCGTGGCTTGATAGGAACCGGGCCGCAGGGCCGGAGAGGAAAAGGAGGGAGGACGGGACAGCCCCCTGGGCAGAGCGCGCACCGGGGCGGGAAAGCGCAGGTGCGGCCACTCAAGCCGTTGGAGGCCCTAGAGGGGCAAGTGAGCCGACTCACCACCACCCCGCGTGCACATGCGCCGCCTGTTTCCCCCTCCCCCCACTTCCCCTCTACGCCGGCTGGTCCGCGGAATTTTCTTTAAAATGAAACCGGTCCCTGGTGCAAAAAAGGTTGGGGACCCCTGCCTTAAAGGATAGGTAAGGAGCTGTGGCAGGCGGGTGGGCCCTCCAGAGCACCGTACCAGAACGGTATCCAGTGCTCCGGGAAGGCTCCGATACGCCCAGGCGTACCATCTGCAACCCACCACTGATTCTACCATTAAGAAACACAGGGGAGATTCAGAGGCTGGGGGGGAGAGGGGAGGGAGGGGGGAGGGAGAGAGAGAGATTTGAACATTTACTCGCCTACTTTTGGGGTTTACACAGCTATAATTAATTGCCCTAAGATTGATCAAGTGGTTGCCTTGATTTTTCCTTTGTTTTGCTTTGTGCATCAGCTAACTTTATTGTTTCCAAAATTATGTGGTGTGTTTTAACAATGCCACGCCAGTCTCACGAGGAGCCGATTTTAAAAAAATAGAAAAAATATGGCAACGATTAAGCCACAAGTAAAATGTATGTCCTCTTGACTAGTCCTAGCCAGACTAATCCAAATATGAAACAGACGGACCCGACCTGAATTATGGGAACAATATGGCTTATTAAATAGTTGCAGAATCACCAGTGCTCTTAGGTGGCCAGTCACAAGCATGAAAAATGAGGAATGTTGTGAAGCAAAGCCAGGGGATAAGCTGCAGATGTGGCTAAGCAAAAGTTTGGCTGCCTTGCAGCTGGAAGAAGAGGATGACCTAAGAGCGCAAAGACTGATTAGGACTTGATAGGCTAGCTCAGCCTCCCAAGCCAGCTGTCACACTACACAAACCACATGGGTTGTAATGAAGCAGCTCTCCATCTGCTTAGACTGAATTCATCCCTTGCAGAAACAGCCTTTGTCAACAATCGTTCACATCATCAGAAACATTTGAAGATGCAGCCTCCCACACCTTCCGGAGCCTATGGGGCCTAGGTCCTTCACTGCAGACAAACTCCATGGGGAGGCGATGGGAGAAAATGTAAGAGAGATCTCCTATTGGCTTCCTTCTCACATCCTGGTTTATCTCCCCCCCCCCCCCCACCTGATTTTCACATACATTTTCTCATCCCTTGATCCTTGCTTGTAAGCATTTCTCTGGCCAGGTTTTTCTTGTAAATGGTCCTTATAGAGGCCCTTAGGGATTGTCTTTCCCAGAGTAGACTCCCAGGAAAAAGGAGGGGAATCCACTTAGCCCTGCTGTCTGCAGATGAAACATTTTTGATCTTATTCTCATGCTTAAGAGTGTTGTCCAATTTGTTTTCTTGAAACTTTGGATGTTCTCATCCCCCATTCAAGAAGATGAAAGTGTTTTGTGCTTTCACTATTGTCCTCTATTACACATTTTCTCATCCTTCTGAAGCTTTCCTGGCTGCTCACACTTCCTTAATATTAAGAGGAATTTCCCTCTGGTGTCTTTTTAGGGATTTAAAGCGCAGGAAACCAGAGAAGCCACAGAACTTGGGAGAAATTATTGTCTGATGATAGCAGGGCCATTCATATATACATTTGGTCACTTCCTCACTGTACATAGGGAAGAAGAACTAAGAACTAATAGGGAAAAATGCAGGAGAAAATTATTCTCAGAAGCATTACTTCTTAAATTACAATCATTTTAGGAAGAGTATTTTAAACAATAGAAACTGGGTGTTTCTGTCATGTTCCTTATAATTGATTGGTATGTAAGAGTCCTTTCACTGCGAAATGCAAAACTGTCTTTAGATAAAGGTAAAGGTTCCCCTCGCACATATGTGCTAGTCGTTCCCAACTCTAGGGGGCGGTGCTCATCTCCATTTCAAAGCTGAAGAGCCAGCGCTGTCCGAAGATGTCTCCATGGTCATGTGGCTGGCATAACTAAACACCAAAGGAGAACGGAACGCTTCCTGCCAAAGGTGGTTCCTATTTTTCTACTTGCATTTTCTATGTGCTTTCGAATTGCTAGGTTGGCAGGAAGCTGGGACAAGTAACGGGAGCTCACTCCGTTATGCGGCGCTAGGAATTTGAACCGCAAAACTGCCGGCCTTTCTGGTTGACAAGCTCAGTGTCTTAACCACTGAGCCACCGGGTCCCTTCTAAAGACAGTTTCTTTTAGAACTAGCTTTACATGTATGTATAAAAATGTGATTTTGGTAGCTTTATCAATGCTATTCAGAACAGATTTATCCACTCCTCAGTTCTATGTATGATTAGCTACATATTTTTATATTTTAAATATTTTATTTTTGACACATGGTCAAAATTCCAGTAAAATCGAATTCTAAACACACATGCTTTAAGAGCAGGTCTGAAAGAAGAAAGTGGGGGACAGGTGCCCAAGCTGGCTGCAAAAAGAGGTGTAGAAAAACTTCCCATTCTGAGCACATGTCTGATTTCCATGAATTAATGTGCCAATGCGTGAAAGATTTTGTTGTTTCAACAGATGGAAATAGTAAGTTTGCACCTAAAACAGACAAGTGTTTGATTCATAAAGAATAAAATCAAATCTTTTATGTAAATAAATGGAGCCACCATGATACCGCTGATCTGATAAGATGGTATCTCACTGTATTTTTTATTTGTTACATTTTTGTCCAAGGAGATCGCATTTCCACTTTACACTTTAGAGCAATCTTGTGAGCAGGCTAAACTGAGAGTGAACGACAGAATACAAGTTAAGGTTAAAGTTAGTGACTGGGGAGAGATTTGAATGCAGGTCTCACTGGAGAATCTAACACTGAACTTAGTTGGCAAATGTGAGAGAGTGCTGTATATTTTTGTCTCATCCAGTCTGTGTATTTGCAATTATTGTAGATTTATCTTCTCTAGTCTTCCTTTTGTAATGCTTCTTTTCATTAGATTATTTGTTGCAGGGCTGCTTCTTAGAAAATGCCCAAATATCATTCCAATCAGCCAACCATTTCACAAGCAGATAAGACCTCTTGAGCTGACTCTTGTACGTTTTGTTCTAGATCTGTGGTTTAATTCATCTTAATAACATGGTCGGAGATACTATGAATTCTATTTTCACACTAGCTGAGCTCCAGGCTATTCCATTGACTCCTTTCTTGGCACTGCCAGTTGTTTCTCATGCTTCAGATCCACCCTTCAAAACCAAGATTCTGGCTTGCCGCCAATCAAGATGAGATGAAAAGCAGACATCTGTTGGTTTTGATGTGTTCTTAATGCAAAACAGGTTAAACATTGAAAAGAAATGCAGCTATAAAGCAAGACAACAAATTGGATACCACTATAAAGCAAAGCGTTGAAACCTGTGATAATTCTCTCGTTTTGTTTAGGACAAACCAACCATTTATGATTCATTAAATGGAACAAAATGAAGACCCAATCTTAGGGCATTCTCACCCACTTGCCTAGTCACTAACGCTACATAGACAGAGCATACTTGACCCAGCATATTTTGTGTTGTCTATTTATTTATTTATGTCATCAAATATGAATTAGATAACAGATATAAGTATAGACATGATTATGAATACATGAAATGAATACGAATACAAGGGAATATTAGGACAGGGATGGTAGGCATGCTGGTGTGCTTATGCATGCCCTTTAAAGACCTCTTAGGAATGGGGTGAGGTCAACAGGTGACAGTCTAAGGTTAAAGCTTTTGGGGGTTTGGGGAAGAAACCACAGAGTCAGGTAGTGAATTCCAGACATTGACTGTTCCTTAAGTCGTATTTTCTGCAATTGAGTTTGGAGCGGTTTACCATAAATTTGTATCTATTGTGAGCTCGTGTGTTGTTGTGGTTGAAGCTAAAGTATTCATTGACAGGTAGGACATTGTATCAGATAATTTTATGTACTACACTTAGGTCGGATCAAAGACGGAGAAGTTCTAAGTTGTCTAAGCCCAAAATTTCAAGGCTGGTGGCATAAGGTATTCTGTTGTGAGCAGAGGAGTGGAGGACTCTTCTCGTGAAATATCTCTGGACTCGTTGAATTATATTTATGTCTGATATGCAGTGCGGGTTCCAGACAGATGAGCTGTATTCAAGAATTGGTCTAGCAAAAGTTTTATATGCCCTAGTTCAGCGATGGCGAACCTTTTTTGGCTTGCGTGCCATAAGCGGGGGGAGCGCAGGGGGGGGTCATGCACAGGTGTGCCACACCCATAATGCAATGCATGCCACACACACCCGGTGCACATGCGCACATGACAGGCATGACCCCCCATTTTTTGCATGCTTTTTTCGCCCTTCCCAGGCTCCAGAGGTTTTATAGGAGCCTAGGAAGGCAAAAACAGCCTCCCCCCCCCGGAGGCCCTCTGGAAGGCTCCAGGGGAGGCTCAGGAGCTTCCCTGAAGCCTCAGGAGTGCAAAACACTGGCCCTATGGGCAAACCAGAAGTTTGGGAACTGACTTCCGGTTTGCTCGTAGGCCCGGTTTAAGCCCTCCGGAGCCTTCCCTGAAGGCTCTGGAGGTCTAAAAAAGGCCCTATGAGCAAACCGGAAGTCAGCAGGAGAGGTGTTATATGGGAGTGTCTTAGTGCTCTCAAGATGCCCTGTGCGGCCGCATTCTGCACCAACTGGAGCCTCCGGGTGCACCTCAAGGGGTGCCCCATGTAGAATGCATTGCAGTAGTCTAGGCGGTAAATGACAAGAGCTTGCGTGACTGTGCGTAGGGCGACAAGTTTAAGTTGTCTCCTGTGAGACAACTTAAACTTGTCTCACAGGAGATAAACAGAAGGCAATAGCATAGGCTTGGGGGGGCATATATGATTTGCAGCAAATGAGGGAAAGATCTCAGTATATTTTGTGAAGTCAGGTGGAAAAAAATATTCCTGCTAAATACTGTTATGCATACAAATGAATAAAAGGATAAGTTGGGAGTGTCAACTTTGTGCCAATGTAAACTATATATTAGCAAAGCTATTTGTCATTTATCCAGATTTTTTTGCAACGGAGAATCAATGAGCTGTCACTGCATGTCACCTCGAATCCCTTTTTGGGAGTAGGTAGTGGTGCCGCCCAGGATTACAGTAACGAAATTCAGTAGAACAGTATGACATCCTTCCAATCTTCATGGGTAACACACTAACAAATGAAAAAAAAATGCAAATGGGTTAGTTTAACCCATGATATGATATGTTTAACACATCTACAAAATTTATAGTTTTCCTCCCCTCCAATCTTTCTCAAGTGTTGTGGGTGACATTTCTACCACACTTCTTCCAATGTCAGTTTCCCTTTATGCATAAAAATGTCACATATCCAACGCAATGACACTGAGAGGGGAAGGAAACTGCCTGTATCCAAGCGCCAACAGTGAGCATCTCCTAAGCAACAATGTCAAATGTGGGGGGCAAGCTAGCAATTTCTCCCTCTTTCCTATTTTCTGTTTCCTTTCTTCCTCCTTCCTATGCCTTTCCCTCCCTATTTAATAGATTGCTGGGAAAGAGCCCTGGTGACAGAATGTGATGCCCTTGCTAAAGACTCTTGGCATAAGGCAAAAACCAGACAAAAAACCCATATTGGGTGTAACCCTGTTTCTTCAGGGTTACACCCAATATGTTACTAGAACTAGAGAACACATGGAAGTATACAACAGTGGTGGATTGCAGGTGCTATGCCCCGGTACGGGCGTACCGAAGCCTGCCCAGAGCACCAGATACTGTTCCAGTACGGTGCTCCGGAAGGCCCACCTACCTGTCCAAGCTCCTTACCAGTCTTTTAAGGCTTCCGTGCATGCGCATGGCACATACAGCACCTGCATGACACTCCGCTGAGCAGCTGGAGCATCGTGGAGGTGGTAAGAGGCATGCGTGCACTGCGTGCATGTGCGTGTATGCTGCATGTGTCCATGTGGACACCACCGGGCCTGTTCCAACCATATCGGTTGGAATGGGATCCGGAACCCACCACTGGTATACAATATCACCAAGAGAGTAAAATAATTCAAATGGAAACGAGTTGATCACATAGCAAGAAGAACTGATGGCAGGTGGACCAAGGCAGTCATAGAATGGATCCGTTGATAAAAAGCATCCACAAAAGAAACCTAAAACAAAATGGATCAATGACATCAGCAGGTATTGTGGGGCCAGTTGGCAAAAGAAAGTTCAGGACTGTATTGGTTGGAAACATGCGGAAGAGATATAGTGGATAGACAATGGCTAAAATAATGATAGGACTAAATGGCAAGAACTATAACTGAAGTTGTTCTTGGGCTGAACTTGGCCTGCATCTCTCTTTTAATGCTAAACGGCTGCTGTTCTTGAAGTGCTTAAAAACATATGTAGAGACTTTTTGTCTATCACTATATTAAGCTTATGTAGAGGTTCCCTATTGTATAGGCTTCCATTCCTCTCCAGCAATCTATTTGTAACAGGCAGCTGCTGTCTGTACCTTTGCTGCAAATGGTTCTGTGGATTTATCCTCAGGGGAACACAACACAAGTCAGTCTACAAAATAGCAGAGATAACAGGATCAATTTCCTATTGGGTAAAGTCTGGAACATGGACTCTGTCATAGAACATCTGCTTGTAAGTAGATTTGCTGAAGGGACCAAGGTTGTCAGCCATTAAATATCTTGGGTGCATCTACATTTCAAAGCTTTTACATCCCACTGATTTTGCCAGACAGTAACAAGATACAATGAACAGGCTGATTTAATCCAGGCTGCAGATCAAATCCTGTGAAACGTATAGGATAAAGAGCACAGAACTCAAGCCAGAAAAGAGTTTCCTTTCAAGTTGATCACATGAATATAGTTTCCAACACAGGTCAGGTTTAAACTGTGGAGTTAGTGAACCAAGTGGCAGTGGTTTGCTGAGACATAAAGCTGGCAATTCTACCCCCTCAAACACCACTACAAATAAGAGTTCTATCGTATTCAATTTTTTGACTTGGAAATGAGATATACAGTATTCATATATGTAGTAGAATGCACATATATTTAGCAAAATGCACAGACTGTGCTTTTTCTTTATACTTGGAAAGGTCTAGTATGAAGGAGAAATCAGGTATGCAAACATTTGTGTATCAAATGTAATCGCTGAAAACCCAAGAATGACTTTTTATTATTATTCCTACTACAGTTTTACTGCATATTCTTGGAAGACCTTGCTGTCCAACGTGTGAAATGGTCCATAAATATGCAGTATTAACATCTGGCTATACATATAAGTGTAGTTCATGAAACATACTTGAAATAATATTCCAAATGATCAGACTTTTTGTTTTCACTTTGCAAATAGAGAGTGTCTTGGACATTTGTCTTAGGAATTCTAGAAAGAATCTAATACGAAATCTGAGGCTATGCAGTTCAAAGATCATTCATTTTAAACACCACAATCCAGTGCAGATTGTCTTGAAAGAACTAACAGGTACTTATAAATATTTCTCAAAGAGGCGGAAGAGGGGAAATTTTCATTGTTTCACTTTGATTGTTTCACTTTGATTGTTTCACAAATTTTCATTGTTTCACCATTCAAAGTAGTAAGATTGGAGTAATTAACAAATATAGCAAAGTCAGTACTGTATAGACTCCTGATGACTGCTTGGGTTAGTCCTGCAGGTTTTTTGGCAAGATTTTTCAGAAATGTGTTCTTCCCAGGGTTGAGAGAGAGTAACTGCCTAAAGGTCACCCAACTGACTTCTTGCCTCAAACAGGATTAGAACTCCCAGCCTGGTGCCTTAGTACTCAGAGCCAAACTGGCTTTGAGACAGTAAGTGATTAAATAAATATTAGATTAAACATTCCCACATAGTGTCCTTTTTAATATTGTGTTCTATTATGAAGTCCAAGGTATCTGAAAGGATAAGGCTGGAGAAGGCCATCATTGATTTGAATTGAATACTAGCTGATAACCCTGTGTTGCCTGGGTATTTATTTATAGGGGGGAAATGTCCAGACCAAACATAATTTCTAATGTTGGATTTTCCCCCTTACCAGAGGGAGCCCCCTTGTGGAATACTATGAAGCCATTACCATGGCAACTCCGTTGCGCTGTACAGTAGAAGCCATTTTATGGCAGTACAATAGAGGCCATTTCTGTATCTTAACAGAACACACACCCTGAGGGATTTTAGGAATGTCTTACGCTCACAATATTTTTTTTCCAGAGTGTAAGTCATCTGTGTACCAAGTTTGGTTGAAATTGCTCGAGGCATTCCAGAGTTATGCTGGAACATACACACATACACACACACAGCCATTTTTAATACATAGATGAAGATGATGGCAATAGACCTGTTAAACTTCTCCTTTAGTAGAAACTTCAAATAGCTATGATAGATTAACGGTTCCTTTGGAAAGGGAGGGTGGTAACATAGTTAGGCAGACAGTGAAAGGTGAAGGAGAAGACAGCAGGCCACATACTTGCTGTCCTTATCAAAGCACATGAGATTTTTCTTTCAAATGACAGCAATTTAATGTTTTTTCCATTTCAAACTTGCCAAAACAGCCTACCATCCCAAAACACCCTCATCTACATTTTTCTAAGTTTCTCCTTCTATTTCCCCTTTTGGCTTGGCTGAACAGGCTCACACTTCACTACATTTCCTTCCCTTTGAATCACAGACTATGTATAATCCACAAATACACAAAGAAAAATAATAATCCACAGAGGTTTCAATTTCCTGATGCAGAGGTGATGAATAAACTATCAATCAACTTCAATAGCAGCTGGAGATTATTCTGCTCCAATAAATGGCAGCAGATTTTCTAAGATCAGTCATGTATGCGATCTCTAGATATCCAGGGAGAAAATAGCCTCTAACAACTAGATACTAAAAGCCTCCAAAAGTTCAGAAGCCTGAACTTCAATTTGCTTGCAGTTATCTGGCATTGGTGTAACCTTCAGTTGCCCTGTTCTTTTGGCAAAAACTACAGGGGGTTAGGAAGCTTTTAAGACTTCACTAATCTAGGACTAGTTGCTGCTCCTTCCACAAATTGCAAGGATATCAGGTGCCTTGTGTAAAGTTTTAGAAACTCACATGATTAACTCCAGGTCTAATTTCTGGTCCAATTTTGCAGTATTTCAACTGCAAAATACATGATTTCCTGTTGACAGAAACGCCAATGGGAAAAAGGCAACAAGGTCCCTTCCAATTCTGTATTCTGTTAATCCAAATCTCTACATCCATTACGTTTTATACACACACACAGTTTTAAATCAAAACCCATAGTTCCTTTCAAATATCTGCCTAATTTTTTAAATGAGCCCTCTTGAGTTGGTTCATTGATCCTTCTACTCAGCAGGTCAACTGCTATAGCGCGTTGCCCAAAAGTCATCATATTGTAGCTTTCTCAAGCTGTTCTATGCTGGTCAATACTTGGCAACTTCCTTTGGTCTCCTTTTATTCAGGTTCCCACCTTCCATGAGTGTACCTGACTCTTTTGCCTCTCTTAGAAGTTTCATTAGGACCATTACCTTTTATTTCAATCAAGCGAAACATGCTCCACTTTTTTCCCTTTTTAATTTTAGTTCCAAGACAGTAACGATTATTTCCAAGTTGTTTTACTTCCAATTCTTTATTTAAAGTATTCTTTGTTTCCAAGCTGTTCCTTTTATGTTCTACACATACTGTTAGATCAAGTTATTATCAAGAGTTGTGGTGGCAT
This sequence comes from Rhabdophis nuchalis, assembly GCA_039707465.1. NCBI lineage: Eukaryota > Metazoa > Chordata > Lepidosauria > Squamata > Natricidae > Rhabdophis > Rhabdophis nuchalis. The sequence goes on along the minus strand of CM077643.1, from coordinate 188,795,122 downwards.
AGTGGCTAGAATGCAGTAAAAGGGTAAAGGTAAAGGTTCCCCTCGCACATGCCTGCTAGTCGTTCCCAACTCTAGGGTCAGTGCTCATCTCCGTTTCTAATCAAAGAGCCAGCACTGTCTGAAGACGTCTCTGTGGTCATGTGGTTGGCATGACTAAACACCGAAGGTGCACGGGGTGCTGTTACCTTCCCCTTACATTTTTATGAGCTTTTGAACTGCTAGGTTGGCAGAAGCTGGGACAAATAACGGGAGCTCACCCCATCACGCAGCACTAGGGATTTGAACCGCTGAACTGCCGACCTTTTGTTCAAGAAGCTCAGTGTCTTAGCCTTTAGAATGCAGTACTGCAAGCTAATTCTGCTGACTGCTGACTGCCAGCAGTTCAATTCTAACTAACTCAAGATTGACTCAGCCTTCCATCCTTCTGAGGAGGGTAAAATGGAAGACCCAAATTGTTGGAGGAATATGCTGATTCTGTAAACTGCTTGGAGAGGGCTGTAAAGCATTGTGAAGCAGCATATAAGTCTAAATGCTATTGCTCTGTATGAAGATACAGAGAATGTATCTTCATTTTTAATTCTTGAATGCTGAATCTGTATCAGCATTTCCTTACTCAAAGCCCATGTTTTACAACTTTTCATTTATCAGACCATGCTTAGGCTGCTTATTTTACAACATATATGGTTTTGTTAAATTTACATACCATTTTTTCTTTCCCTGGTTATTGAAAACCAAATAGATGACTCATGCAAATGCACTCATTCAGATCACAATGCAGAAAGGTTATGCCAGGCCTGGAAGCCATCTTTTGAGCCTTCAGGCCTACCACATTCAATGCTGTGGGAAAATGGGAGGTGGGATTATATAGAGTATGGGAGATATATAGTCTTAATAACATTTCTTTCTCAGAGAATCAAGGACATCTTGCCCTGCAGCTGCGATGGTGTGACTGGGAGGCATATGTTTGTGTGCAATCAAGTTGTTTTACACATATTACAATTCCAGGCATGTTATTTAAAATGAAGCCCTTACTGAGGACTGCCTAGAAATGCAATAAATAAAAATAAACTTCCAACATGTGTATCTTGTGATAACAGATTTCTTCCCTTTTTTAATTACACCACCAAAAAGCCCTCAGAAGTTTAAATGTAAAACAGCTTACGAACGATACCAATCCAGCAGTGCCCTTGAGAGAAACGTCTTCAGAGAGCAACTTCAGATAAGGATGGGAGGACAGGTTGCTCTGAGCCTTTGGGAAAGGAAGTAATTGATACCTTTTGGAGTCCTGCCAAGTTGCAAGCAGAGGATTTATTGAAGAAACTTGATGATCCTAAGCAAACATCAACTGCTGTACATGAAACAGCTGCTTTATTAATTGATTTGCTTTCTCTGACTCCTCTATAGGAGGAGCCATAACGGAAATGTGTTAAGATCTTTCCCAGTTACTTTGGACATTTGAAGCTTTGCATCTGCCACCATGTCTGGCTTCTTTTGATTTTAAATACACCACTTAAAGAAATAATCCTAGTCGCATTGTTGCTGTTAGTTGTGAAGTTGTGTCTAACCCATCACAATCCCACATACAACATTCCTCCAGGCCTTCCTGTCCTCTACCATTCTCTGGAGTTTATTTAAGATCACACTGACTGCTTCAGTGACTCCATCCAGCCACCTCATTCTCTGTCCTCCTCTTCTTCTTTGGCCCTCAATCATTCCCAGCATTAGGCTCTTCTCCAGGGAGTCCTTCCTTCTTATTAGGTGGCCAAAGTATTTGAGTTTCCTCTTCAGGATCTGGCCTTCTAAAGAGCAGTTGGGGTTGATCTCCTCTAGGACTGACTGGTTTGATCGCCTTGCAGTCCAAGGGACTCGCAGGAGTCTTCTCCAGCACCCTAGTTCAAAGGCCTCAATTCTTTGGCGCTCAGGCTTTCTTATAGTCCAACCTTCACAGTCATACATTGTCTCCTAGAGCAGGGGTCTCCGACCTTTCCAACTTTAAGTCTGAAGTCCTTCAGACTTAAAGTTGCAAAGGTTGGAGACCCCTGTCCTAGAGAATGCGAAAAAGGCCTTTCATGAGGAGCAGAAGAGAACACCTCAGGACTATCAACAAGTGTCAGGGAACAGTGGGCTGCAACTCATGTGGAATTTTTGGAGAAACATCTCCAGTCAGTGGCAGTTCACCTGCTTGAGCTGAGTGACCCTCACCCAATGCTTATATTCTGGCATATTGCAGGATGGGAAGCCAGAAGAATTAAACTTGATCATAGAAGTCATCAACTTTCCTTAACCAATTTCGTTGTAAACAAGTACAATGACGATAAAGGTTATACTTATACTTTCATCTGCAACAGTGGTTGGAGCATAAACTTGAGATGATCATCAAATGAAAGAGGTGGCCATGAAATCTTATTGATTTTATTTAATCACTGATTACACTCTCTAGTCAAATACTGTTCTTGCTATACCCTTCCTAACTCTAAATGCAACACCATTTCTTCCTTTTTTTCATGTCCTGAGTAATAAACAGTGTATCTTCTGACTGAAAGTTCATCCCAATTCACCAATTCCTTAAGATATCAGTCCTTTGTTATTTCATTTCATCTTTGAAATGAACTTCCCTATGTTCATGCTTCTTACATTCTACGTTCCTATTATAATGCTGTCTTTGCAATTTCAGAGTTTCTTTTTCTGTATTGCAATTAGATGTCCCAAAGGCTTAGCTAGCTACATGATAAACCCCATTAGTATTCCAAAAGTTCCTCCAATCTTCAGTAGCCTATTGAGTGTCATCTGACCTGAGGGACCCATCATCTGACACTATATCATCAATCACTTTATATTTTCTATCCATGTGGTTTTCTTAATAAAAGCACAGAAATCGTTTACCATTTCCTTCTCTTGTGCATTATGAATTGATGTCTTTGCCATGGTCAGTAATCACCTGCTTCTAGCATCTTCCTACATTACTACTGCACAATATGGGTGTTGCTTGCTTTAGCTGAGATGGCCCTCATATGTCCTTCATGCATATTCCCAACATTTTTTGTTTATCCCTCCCAGGAACACACACACACACACACACACACACACACACACCCCATGATGAGGCTGGATTGGGGGGAGCATCTGTCAGTCTTTAGATCTGGTAATAATCTTACTTTACCAATCTAAAAAAGCAACTGGAGATTATAGAGTAGTCTGTCTAGTTCAAATGCTTACAGAATTGTATTTGATCTTATTAAATGTGTTTACTAGGAAAGACCATACAGCTGAATATACACACTGGGCTGGTCCTATTCCTGCATTATTAGAGTGCATTGTGGATATCACAGGGCATAATTCCCTACCAATCCAAATTTATCATAAACAATCACCCTGAAAGTGATCATCAGCTTATTTCTAAGTGCCTTGACAAGGTGCATTTACTGCTGTGTCAAACTGTTACTGTAACCATTGACCTCTGCCCCACTGGTGCTAAAAGGCGACCTTAGCAAATTGTGATGATCACTAAATTAATTACCCTGAAAACAGCTAAGCTAATCCATTCAGCAATAGGGGATGGTGCATCAGATGCCACCATAGCAGTAAATTACAATTTATTTCTCCCAGCCATTGTTAACTTCTGCACAATCCCTCATAATAAAGAATCACCTAAAACTTTCTTGGTTTGATCATGGCAGTGTCTGTACATATTTCCATCAACTGGCATCAGGCACTTCCCTTGTTCTATCTGTGAAACACATTCACGTGGGAAGGAGTCTTTTATTCGATCTTTGGGACCTTCTTAATTTAACTCTGGGTTTTAGTCTTCCTGTGTGTCCGCAGCCCCTTCTGAATTTGATTTTATTTCAGGTTCTTCAGACTCATTTTCAGTAAACTTTTCTGACTGTGCAATATTGCTTGTGTTTGGTTCCCTTTGTGCCCTTTCCGAATAGATTCAAGTGCTACTGGTAAAATTAGACAAGTTTCTAATAGTATCAAAGTATTGCAGCTCATTTGAGGTTAGCCTTCATTAAAATGAGGAATACTGAATATGTTTACAAGTCATTCTTGCTTAACAACAACCCTTCTTTAATGACTGTTCAAATTTACAGTAACATTGAAAAAGCAATTTTGGGACTAGTTGTCACATTTACACCCAAAATCCCCAGTGGGGAGATTGAGATTCAGGCACTTTGCCACCAGCAAGCATTCACAACTATTGCAACATCCCACGGTTGTGAGCACTTCCCAGTCAACTTTCAACAAGCAGCATCAATGGAGAAGCTGGCAGTAAAATCACAAGTTCTGGTCACATGGTGTGTCACTTGACAACCTCAAGCAATGAAGTTGCCAGTCTCAGTTGTGGCTATTAGGTGTATTTATTGTGTGTATTTCTCTAGTTCTTAACTTCCCCCAAAACTCTTTTGAACCTTTTTGCTTCTACTTGGTAGTCCACCCTTATTCCTGATGGGGTTCTGTAATTTAATTTCTCCCTTTCGTGTCCATAAGTCTTGCAATCAAATATAGGTAGGTGTTACAGATTGGATCTGCACTTAGTTCATAATTCACATGAAATTTTTTCTATGCCATTTGTTGGTAAATGATAATGAAAATCAGTGGGGCTGCTGAGGTGCCTTCTCCTACAAAATGACTCATTTTTTATCAACCAGAAGATACCTTATCATGTCAGGAAGTTTTGATGTTTTTTATTTCTGCGATTCCTCTTTCTCAGAGCTATAACTTAAATTTTTAATATATGTTATAACCTTTATACTGTTCAATGTTCTTCAAATTCCTACTTGCAATATTCTCTTGTTATCCGACTTTAATCTCTCTATTCTGCTATTGAACTTGTCTTCTACATCAGGGGTCCCCAACCCCCGGTCCGCGGACCGGTCCCGGTCCATGGCTTGATAGGAACCGGGCCGCAGGGTCAGAGAGGAGGAGGAAGGGAGGAGGGGGCAGCCCCCTGGGTAGAGCGCGCGCCGGATGCGAGAGAGCGCAGGCGCGGCCGTTCGCACCGTTGGAGGCCCGAGTGAGCCGACTCCCCCCCTGCGTGCGCATGCGCCGCCTGTTCCCCCTCCCTCCACGTGCACATGCACCGCCTGTTCCCCCTTCCTCCCCCCCCGCTCCTCCTCTACGCCAGCCGGTCCATAGAATTTTCTTTAAAATGAAACCGGTCCCTGGTGCAAAAAAGGTTGGGGACCCCTGTTCTACATAGTACTATGCAGTACTCAATTATTTCACTTTTATTGGTTAAGATATAGGTAGAGCAAATGTTTCAATTCCCCACCCCCCTCTTTATTTTGATTGGCCAGCAACAAACATCTGAGTAATAAATTCCAATGGCTGTCTGGCTTGTATGAATCTGAATGTGGGGAAACTATTGCTTTTTTCTATAGTTTTTCAACCATGATAATATTTTTATTCCCTTTGTTTCTTGCAAGGAAAAACATTTGGTCTGCTTCAGAGGTGATATTCAGCCAGTTCTCTCTGGTTCGGGCGAACTGGTAGCAGTGGCTTTGGGATGCTCCGCCCACCCGCCCCGACCTAATGCACGAGCACTGAGCATGCACAGAAGACAGTGTGCAAGTGCAGACGTGGTGTACATGCTCATATTTGCGAACCGGTAGGGAAGGTACCGTAAGTGAATCTCTCCACTGGTCTACTTGTTAGCTTCTCACCCCTTTTATCTTCAAGTGACGGACTCATCTCTGTGAATCCCAGTATTTCTTAAACTGTAGTCTGAGGATCACTGGGGGTTCCCAAGACCTTTTCACAATCCATGAAATCAAAATGATTTGCCAAATGTTGAAGATATTCGTAAAAATTTAAAATAATGTCACTCTTCTCGTTGTTTTATTTGTTAAAAATAGGATTTTCCATGAAAAGTTTTATGTGAACATCAGATGCATTTAATATTGTTATTTTTATATGATTCCATAAATGAATATTCTACAATTGTATCCATTTTAATTTTTAATATGATAAATATCAATGATTGTAGATTACATAAACAAAAGCCCTTTGGGGAGGTGTCCTTCATAATTTTTAAAAGTGGGAAGGTATCCTGAGAAGAAAAAGATTAAGAAACACTGTTCCATAGTATTTGTAAGATGATTATTATACATGCATCCTGCTATGCTGTTTGCTTTAGGTTGCATAATTTCTATCAAATTAGCTTAATTGTGTTTCCCTATTAGCATTACTTCATAGCCCTCTATAACAGTGCAGGATACATTCTTAAGCCCAATTTTATACAACTACATGACATAAGATTACATAGATGTAAGTAATTTGTATCCATTTCAAGGATACAATAATGCTTTTTAATATTACAGTATATTCTGACTTTCGTTATGATTTATAGGCACTTCAGTTTAATTTTACCTTTTCTACATCTATCAACATACCATTTGTTGAAATTAGTTTTTTTTTCTTTGTAGGATTCATCAGTACAAATATACATCAATATCCAGTCAAAATCTGTTTTCAAGCTCAAAAATCTTATCCAAATACAAGTAACCATTTATCTGCCAACATAAATATCTTTATCCCTTGTTGTTTTTGGAATCCTGTGCAGGCTAGACTGCTTTTAGAACATTTGATCTCATTATCTCTGTCTGATGTCTTAGCTATGTAAAGACTGCATTGTTCTGTGACATAACCCTTTTAATGGGGGGGGGGGATTTCCATTCAAATAACATTAAAATCATGATGTTATGCTTCCAGTTTGCAACTATATTCTCTAGGGAAACTTTTATCATGAAGTTTTATTATCTCTATCTCTGATATATATATATATATGTGTGTGTGTGTTAGTTTTATGAGCTGATCAATACATATACATCAATACACACATATTTAAAAAATCACACAACAGAACTCATGGCTTTCTGTCTAGATGGTCTCTGGTGATGAGCCGAAAGGCAGAAGAGGAAAGCAGTATGCTTCCTCCCTTAATTGGGGCCCTAACAGGGTGTTGTGGAACAATTATATATATATACATTTGTTGTTTACATATATATATACAATTGTTGTGAAACAATTACCTATACTAATATACCTTGTCTCAGCTGATGCAATAAGGGGAACCGGCTTGGCTTAAGTGCTAGGCTCCTTGCCTAGCATGCAACACAGCCCCGGTTCGAATCCCAGTAAAGGGTATAGCCAGCTGACGAGAGCTAATAAGCTCGAAATAGATCTATCCTGGCCTCTCTCTAATTTAATTTATTGATCAGCTCATAAAACTAACACACATATCTAAAAAAATTACACAACGTAATTCTTGGCTTGCTGTCTAGATGGTCTCTGGTGATGAGCCGAAAGGCAGGAAAGGAAACAGTATGTCTCTTCCCTTAATTGGGGCCTAATAACAGGTTGTTGTGAAACAATTACCTATACTAATATACCCTGTCTCAGCTGATGCAATAAGGGGAACCAGCTTGGCTTAAGTGCTAGGCTCCTTGCCTAGCATGCAACACAGCCCCGGTTTGAATCCCAGTAAAGGGTATGGCCAGCTGACGAGAGCTAATAAGCTCGAAATAGATCTATCCTGCTCACTCTCTAATTTAATTTATTGATCAGCTCATAAAACTAACATATACACACACACACACACACACACGTATATATACATATACATATACATATACATATGTATAACCAATAACCAATAACCAATAACCATAACCAATTTCATTGTAATTTTTACGACAATAAATATTATTATTATTATTATTATTATTATTATTATTATTATTATTATTATTATTATTATTATTATTATTATATACATATACATATACATATACATACACACACACACACACACACACACACACACACACATATATATATATGTGTGTTAAATTTCTTTTTAAGGGATGATATATATATATATAATTGTTTATGTCAGAGCACCTGGTATGCCCAAATATGGGAGGGAAGGGAGCTTTCTGCTACCCATTTTGCCTTGCAGCTCCAACCTAGGAGCCTTCCAGGCAGGAAACCATTTTGTGTGCATTTGTACTGATAGATAAATAAATAAAGAGAGACTATGATAGATCTATTTCGAGCTATTTAGCTCTCATCAGATAGCCATACCCTTACTGGGATTCGAACTCAGGCCGTTTGCATGTCAGGCAGCTGCCTTAACCATTAGGCCATGAGTTCCACTCCCTTATCAGCTAAGCCAGGGAAATAAGTCATTGTTTATGTCAGAGCACCTGGTATGCCCAAATAGGGTCCTAGGTTGGAGCTGCAAGGCAAAATGGGTAGCAGAAAGCTCCCTTCCTCCCATATTTGGGCATACCAGGTGCTCTGACATAAACAATGAGATATATGTGTGTGTGTGTGTGTGTGTGTGTGTGTGTGTGTGTTACATTTTTGAGCTGATCAATAAATAAGTCAGGGAGACTAGGCTAGATCTATTTCGAGCTTATTAGCTCTCATTAGCTAGCCATACCCTTACTGTGATTCGAACCAGGGCTGTATTACATGCCAGGCGAGAGCCTTCCCATCAAGCCAGCTAGGTTCTGTTCTTGTCAGCTGAGACAGGAGGATAGTTATATATAATTGTTTCCACAACACCCTGTTAGGGCCCCAATTAAGAGAGGAAGCATACTGTTTCCTTTTCTGCCTTTCGGCTCATCACCAGAGACCATCTAGACAGAAAGCCATGAATTCCGTTGTGTAATTTTTTTATATGTGTGTTACATTTTTGAGCTGATCAATAAATTTATGCCTGACATGTATGTATGTACGTACGTACGTATGTATGTTCTGGTAGTGATCTTAATAACTGTTTCTTCATTAAATGAGCAGAAATGTTCACTCTACTTTGTTTTAGTCTAGTCTGAACAGAGAGATACTCTCAAATATGTTCCATTAAACTTCCGGTCTCTGAAAATTTAAGATTGAGGTATTTCATAACATTAAAGTATCAGGGCTCATTCCTGAATATGCATATGTCTGTCTCAGCTACTCCCAAATCTTTTATGAACACCATTTCAAATCAACTTACAGTCAAGTTCAATCTCAGAGTTATTTCAGTAATGTATCTTTTTTCATCCAAGCATCTCCAAGACTTCTGAAAGGTTCAACTTTTCACAAAAAAAAGTGCTTCCATCTTCATGGTCTCTAGACACTGTATTCTTTCCCATTGCCAAGCATGAGGGTGTTTCTCCAGTCCCAATGCCACTGTTGTTTTCAAAACTTCATGCTTCTTTCAAGGCATGCTATTTTTCAAATCCCCTTCGGGTGTGTTTAAATCCTAATGAATATCCTCAGTTTGTAGACTCTTGGTACAGGTTTAGATGATTGCCTGAGCAAGGGCCTGGAAATACACTGAGTTGTTTTTATCACTAGGAAAGAGTTTAGTTTTGACTCCCTACTGAGGCCCTTTGGCTGGAAAATAACGTGGCTAATGCAGCACACTCCCAGTCAATCTCTATCACCTAAGGTGACCAGATTTTAACATTGGTAAAGTGGGACATCATTGATCGGGCGGGGGGGGGGGGGGGGCGCTAGACTTTTTGCCGCCACTATAAATATAAATAATATGAGTAATGTCTGCTAAATTCAAGAAAATGTATGTATTTATGAAATAAATAAATAAATTACTTACCTAAATTATCTGAATAGCTGGTGAAATAGCCACATGGCTGCCGAAAACCATATATTCCCTTCCCATTTTCCAGCTGTTCCCTAGCTTGTCGTGCATTCTTTCCAAAAATCGGGACTTTTTTAAAACGTCGTGGGACGCGGGACAAATTGTTAAAAATTGGGACTGTCCTGCCAAAAGCGGGACGTCTTATTTATTTTATTTATTTATTTATTTCATTTATCGGATTTATCTGGTCACCTTGCTATAGCCAAATCACAACAAACATATGTGCCAGTTAGTTCAACTACCAAAAACTCTTGAGAAATGTACAAGATGTACCAAAGCATATAAATCAGTGGTCCCCAACCTTTGCATCTCAATGGCCTGGCTGGGGGGGTAGGATAATTGTCTGGCAAGGGAGAGGGGAACTAGGCCGCATGAGCAGCGGACCAATGTGCACGTGCAGTTCGATTTATGCAAGTTGAGCTGCGGGCCTGCGTGTGTGCATGCACACTGGCCTGTCGCTCACTCAAGTCGAGCTGCGTGCACATGTGTGCACATCGACCCGCCACTCACATGGCCCGGTTCCAAATAGGGCACAGCCTGGTAGTCAGCTGCAGCCCTGTGGGTTGGGGACCCCTTATATAAATTATTTTTCTTGTTAGGAAATCTGACACTTTGTGACCTAACTCCTCTTTCCTTTTCTATTCTTTGACTACAATCACATTCACAGGGCTACTAGTTAGCACATGATCTCTGACGGTCGGTCATGTTTTTGATATTCTACATGGGACATTCTGCATGGGATGCTACTCTCTTACTGTACTGTGGGTCAAAAGAGGGAGTCAGGAGTCTCACCTAGGAAGCAAAAATCACAGTTTTCTAGTTTGGCAGTAACCCCAAACAGATAAGGAGGATAAGAATCAAGGAAGTTGTGAATGGAGAAGCAATGTATGAAGGTTCATGTTTTGAAAAAGAATTAATGTTGTGGGTGGAAAACATATTGCATATATTAAGGAGGAAGAAAATAAGGAAAGGGCAGCACTTTAAAATCTTGTTGATGGTGGTTTGCTGCCATTTCCTATTAGCAAATTTCAATGCTTTTGAAGCCAGAACAAAACAGCCACTGGCCTAATGCAATTCTGGGAAATCTGATGCTATTGATTAGAAGGAAGTTCTGTTTCTCCTCCGTGTGCCTCTGTGTGTGTGTGTGTGTTTGCATTCATATTTTTTGTGGTCTGCTTTATATGAAATATTTTCCCCATTGGTCCAGGATAAGATTTTAAACTGAACATATCCTTACATTAAATTAATAATAGAAATCTAACTTATGAAAATGAGACCACAAATTAGCAGGAACAATTTTATTTTAATGGCGATGAGGGGCTGGGGGAAGAAATCATTACCTGCCGTTTCCTTACAGGAGAGTACTGTACGCCATTTTGGGCAAATCCTCCGAGACTCAAGGGATACTTATGAAAACAAGAAGCATTTGGAATAATTTCATTACAGAGAACATTTCAGACATGCCATTTTTCTTCTTGAGAGAGTTCAAGGTTGCTCCCTTGGATCATTTGTGTGCCTTTTATACACAAAAAATTAAGTCCCAGCAAAGGGAAAGCGCATTTATGCAAAAGCAATTCATCACCCACTCCTGTGCTCAGAATTCACTGAGGTAATTTAGATACTTTAATGGTGAGGTAGTTTAGAACTGGTATGCAAATAAGTGTTTTCTCCGTAATATTACTTTCTCATCTCCTCTGTCAACTGGTACCAGTTTCCTAATTTGTTCAAAATGTTTCCTCTCATATTTTTTTTAACCCGCAGAATAATTTTCTGTTAGGAAATGCCTAATAAAAGAATGCTATGAATATTCTGTTCTACATATTTTCACTCGATGAAAGATTTCTTGTTACCCTAAGGACAATGAAAAAGCGAGCTTAAGATTGCTCCAAGCGCCATTCTAGTTTCCATAACGCTCAATATGTACCAATAATTTTAAAAAGCCTTTTAAATCCACTATTTGCCCTTAGCATTTTAAGTCGTGGCCTTGACCTTACTGATGTGGAGCATAAATGACAGCTCTTCTGTAATTTACAATTGACATCATGGATTAAATTTGTTGTTTCTGCTAATGCAACAGAACAAGCTGAAGGAGATTGTGAGATGAGGCCTCCCCCTGAAATACGAGGCTTGTCAAGTATAAATTCACAAAAGATATTCAGACTGAGCACACAAGACACAAATAAATGGAGGGAGAAGCCATTTTTGACAGACTGTGAGGGGCTGGAGACTTAAGCCTGAACACTGTAAATCCGCATGTCACAAAATGCTACTTCAGAGTGAAAGACATATCTATTCTTCAGGAATATAAATGGTGAGATGAAAACAAACTTCCAAGATGTGGCACATTTCAGGAAAGTACATCACTACTTGTTTATAGAACAATATCTGGTGAGGTCTTCAAGACTTCTCTCCCCACCACCCTCTCAATATCAAAAGATTAATCAGTCAAGAATGACAGGATAGTAGGAGGCTTTGAGAAAACATCCCATTGGTGGTTTTGTTCTTACAGAGCAGCCAAAATATTAAAGTGAATAATCCTGTACTTCCAGTCAAACGTAATCATGCCATTCTGTGTGTGACATGGCTCAAAACGGACAAGATCTGGTCCAGTCTATCAACTGTCGATATAATAACCTTGAATCACCTGGTAGGATAATAAATAAATGTGTAAATGATTCCAATATCCATGGTGCACTAAATGTACACAGTTCATGCCTGATGAACAGCTACATAGGATGCATAATGGCAGATGAAATTGACTTCAACTTGGTAGAAAGGTCAAGTGATAGAGGTGACAGTCATCTTCTGGTCTGTTTCAACTTTCCTTCTTTTGCCATTGTCACAATCTCTCATTCCCTCTTTCCCCATGCTCTTGACCTTGGCAAACCTACCACTGAGTAAATACCTTCCAAAGCCTGAAAGGTTTTCCCATTTAAGCTGCTTTTTGTGATGAGGAAATAGCCTTACTACAACGGTTTGTCTATCCTGGTTTACTTCTACGGGACTTTATTCTAAGTATGTGAAGATGATCTGACTTTGAATTTGCTACTATTCTAATACTCTTTTTTAGCTCTCCAATTTCTGGGAGTAATCCAATCTGGAAATTAAAGGTGAAAAGCCCTGCTCTCAATTTTGCATGGAATGGATGCATTCCCCCAACTGCCACTGTTTTTTGCATGGATAGCCAAATGCAAAAATAATAACAGTAACTGTAATAATATCACTAATTAAGTGGATATCTTAATTGGAGGTACCTACCTTCATTGAAATCTTAATGAGAATTATAAATTACCAGCAACAAAAATTTTGATGACATTGCAATATTGAAAAAATGGTACACACACACAAAGAGAGAGAAGAACCTCTTGGTCTTCCACCCTGATAAGCCTTTAGCTCATAATAAGCTAGAAATAACTGTAGTTATAAAGAAGCCAACATTGACAATTGAAATTGCTGCAGCTGAAGAAAAGGACAATGAAAAAGAATAAGAAAAAAAAGGGAACGATAAAGACTGTTTCCTATAGAGACTGAGTGAAAGAAAGAAACTGGTAAGGTGCCAGTAGTATTTGGTCCACTGGTGCCATACCAAAAGGTTTGGAAAGCCAGTTGGACATGATAGGGATAGACAGAATAACAACCATTATATAAATAAATAGCATTTCTTGGAACAGTGCATTCATTATAATAATATTCTAGATCTGCACAAAGTAACTCATAGTCAAAGGTAGCAAATCCAGTCAGATCTATCTTGTAGATTATCTATAAATAGCAGTAACAATAATAACAGTTAATGCCTTCTTCTGATTTCTTTTTTTTTCTTTTTTTTCTTTTTTTTTCTTTTTCTTTTTCTTTTTCTTTTTTATTTTTTTATTGAAAAAGTTTTATTGGTTTTACATTTTTTAACAGGATAGGGTAATGGTTACAAAGAAATTTTGAGAGCATTCACGTTAGAGTCGTCGGACCTTCCGAGACCTCAAAATACACAATAAAAAAGTTATCATAGAAAGCATTTTCCATACCACTACAAGATGAAAGCAAGTATATTTGCCTAAATTCTCCGTTCCATGCTGTCAGACATTTACAAAAAGTCCAGATAGAAATATTATGCAAAATTGTTCAAGAAAAATCAAGGCAAAGTTATTTTTTTGATCTAAGTCTTTTGGCTATTGTATCTTCTTTCTCTCCTCCCTGGCCCCCCGTGGGCGGGGCCGTGGCCCCCTCCGTCCCCCCTGGATCTTCCCCCAGGACAGAGGAATGTTTTTTAAAAAAGGCTTCCGCCTCAGCAACTGTTTTAATCTTTACTCTACCTCCTTCCCAGAACACCAGCATCCCTTCAGGCGTCATCCACTTGAACCAAATCCCGTGATCAAACAAGGTTTTAGACAAGAAGGAAAATTTCCTTCTTAAATCTCTAATTTTTCTAGGGATCTGCTTCAAGATAGTGACCGTTTCTCGTTGATAAGTTAAAGGTTTCTCTCTCTGCGCTTTCAGGATTTCCTCTCTGGTTGACCTTCTAACAAATTTCACATGTATCTCTCTAGGCACTTCATTTATCCTGGCATATGCTGAGTTAATTCTGTAGGCTAGGTCAATGTCCCCCCTGATCTCATCCTTAGGTTTTTGTAAATAGTCTGCTAAAATTGTGCTCATAAGATCAGAGAGGCATTCACCAGATTCCTCAGAAACATTTTGAAATCTCAAAAAGTATGTCATTCTTTCCATATCCATCCTAGACACATGCCCATTTATTTCCACAACCTCATTAGTAACATTTTTAATTTCCCCCTTGGCCCCCTCCAACCCCCCTTCCAGTTCTTTATTCTTCTGTGTGTTATCCAGCACTTGTCTTCTTGTATCCAACAACTCCTTCTTGAAGATGATATTTTCAGCCCTCTGGGCCTTTATTTCTGATATCAAAGTTTGCATAGAGGTTTCAAGAGAAGCCATCCTTTGTTCCAAATTTACAAGTGCTGCTTCTTGTGCCATGGTTAAATGTTAGAGTCACTGCCACCAAGATGGCGTTTTCCGGGTGGGGCTGGTGGGGCAGATCAGGAGCTCAGTTCAGTTCAGGGCTGTGAAGTTGCAAACAATTCAGAAACCAAAAGAGACACAGTTTCCCAGGTCAGCAAATAGTAATAACGAAGGTATTCCAGAGAAGAAGTCACAAATCCATCAAAAGAAATTTTTTTTCAAAAATCCAGAGAGAGTCCTGCTTTCAAAGAGACGCTGGAAATTTTTCTTAGTTAAAATAGTCAGGCAGGGACAAAGAGAAGCCACTTCCACCGCCCATCTCAGAGCCAGAGGGAGAGAGTAGCAAAATAAGAATTTTTTTTAAAACCAACCAGACCTAGAAACAATGTTGCAAAGAATCGCATTCCACTTTCCCTTGTTAAAGACAGTCCGGAGTGAAAGTTTCCACTTTCTCTTTGCAGAGAAGCCATTTTAACGTGCCGCTTAAATCCGAGGGGTTTTTTTTTAGAAATAAACACCCCTCTCCCAGTCCGTTCAGCCTGGCTGGCAGCAAGGAAAAAAAAAAAGGTGTTCTTTTAAACTCACTCTCCCTCGCAGCTGAAGCCTCGGCGATCCGCCCGATCTCTCCGTTCAGCCCTCTCCATTAAAGCGAAAGGCACCGACAGCCGTTGGAGAAGGAAAAAAACCCCGCTAGCATGTTCCTCTCCACCTAGGTCGCAGAGAGGAGCGCCCTCCCCACCGCCGTGACGAGGGACGCTCCCTCTGAGCCGACCCTACGGGAAACCTCCGGTAACCGGAGAGTTTCGCCCCCGTGGGGGGGCAGAAAAGGCAACAAAGCGGCGAGCGAGCCCTAGGCTCGCCCGTCTCCGCTGGAGCCGGATACCGGAAGTCCCCTTCTTCTGATTTCTGTTTACTATCGTTTTTACAATAAAAATGTGGTTTGAGACTGCTTTTTTTCACCTGGCAATTTAAATGAATGTACGATCTGACTGGACGGCATTTATTATTATGTGCTGGCAATAGAGTTATCTTAAGTCCATTGTTTCCCTGACATGTCTGATCAGTTTTAGACTGATCACTCTGTCCAACCGTGAGTCTAAAAGAATGAAATATCCAGGACTTCTTATTCTTTAAAAAGACAGAGAACTTTCTGTTTTCTATCTTTTTAAAGAATAAACAGTCCTGGAGATTCTTCATACAGCTGCTGTAGTCCTCAATTATCAACCATTTGTTTAGGGATCATATGAAGTCACAATGTCATTGAAAAAGTAATATATCACTGTTCTTCACACTTATGACTGTTGCAGTGTCCTTATGATCACGTGATCAAAATTTAGCACTTGGAATATGCTGGGATTATGTGATCACTATTTGTAATCTTTCTGACAGGCCAGGCAAAGTCAATGGGAGGAAGCCAGATTTGCTTAACAGCTACATGATCCACTTAACAACTGTGGCAAAAAAAAGTTTGTAAACACTAGACACAATTCACCTAGCAATGGCCTTACTTAGCAACAGAAATTTTGGGCTCAATTGTGGTCGTAAGTTGAGGATTACTTGTATTTCCATGTTTGAGTCTTTTCCCACAACCCTTTTCTTCAGCCTCTGGGTTGATATTCTTCTTCTCGTGTGTCTGTTCTTCTCTTATTTCCCTTTCTACTCATTTTGGTCCATCCCTCTCTTTGCCTGCCCACTTTCTTGCCATTCTCTGCATCACTTTTCTTGCTCCCCAAAACCCACCGATAGGATCCAGCTTTCTTCAGCCCAGCAGCTCCCCTTTTCTCATGTTGCTTCCTGAGAGATAGTTTAGTTATGTGTAGGTGTGTGGGATGTGCAGATGCAGGTGCATGTGTGAGAAACCTAGTTTCAAATTCCACCAGGGGGAGAGCCATTTTAGCCTACGACTATGATGGTGAACCTATGGCATGTGTGGGCCCTCTCTGTGGGCCCCCTCTATAGGCACAGGTGCCATCGCCCCAGCTCAGCCAGCTGGTTGTTGGATTTCTGAGGCGCGCATGCGCACTGCCCAGTTGGTCATCGGGTTTCGCATGCACATCTTCTGGTTGGACATTCTGTGCCTAAAAGTTTCGCCATCACTGGCCTAAGAGGACATAACCTCGGGAGTCTGGTAACACTTTGACTAAAACATTTTATTCAGAGAGAAAAACTTTCATGGGCTGCAGTTGACTTCATCAAAGCTCCTGAAAGACTTTGGGCCAATCCCTGAACATGCTTCACAGGATTGTGGTTGTGGAGGATGAAATAAAACAAGAACTTCCTGTAAGCTGCCTTTTGCTGTCAAAGAAAGATGTGGGAAATGAAAAAATAAATGTATAAAAACATTTGTTTACTACAGCAATCATCTCTGCAGAGAGTCCTCTTTTCAGAAAGTTAGTCAACACATGAAGGAGTTATAAACAAGCAACAGGTCCATAACAAAATATGTAGTTCCTTAAGAAGAAGGATCAGATGCAGCAATGTCTCCAAAAAAATGGTCTTGGAGTTTAGTGGATTTAGCAGAAAGAAGTGGTGCGTTTCGGCATTTCCCATCTGAAGAAGTTCTTCACTTTGCCTAATTGTAGGAATAAATTTGGGGTGGCATGATAGAAGGACATTGGACCAGTCCTTCTACTGCCACCAATCATTACACAAAACTGGCAGAAGAGGCCAGGAATACCTGCATAAAAGGGAGCAGGAGATTTTGACTCCATGGGAAAGTGATGCCCAGGCTGAATTAGCTGAGATATCAAGGAAGGCCTTTTTTTTTGCACTCATATCTTGATTTTTTATGTTGCAACATTATAATGCTATCCTGCTCCATTTACAGTCATACATGAAGGGGAAATGCAATTAAACACCTCCTGTTTTGAAAGAGAGTCAGTGATTAAAGATTGCAAGAAAAACTTAAACTAAATCTATTTTTCAAGTGCCTCAGCCAAAGTGCTCAATTCAGAAACATTTTAAGCTCTTCATTCAAAAACATAACAGGGTTTAAAACAGAGCAATAGAAAATCCAATACCCCGATTCTTTCAGAAGGATGCAAATTTCTCACTGCGTATTTCAACCTTCTTTTGTATCTTATGATTATGGCATATATTTTTTTGTATATAGAAAGAAAAAGAACAGACATTCTTTGTCACACAATCCAGCATGGCTTCCTTTGTATAGGATTTACGGCCATTTCAAGGATGATGTAGTACCTGGCTGCCTATTGACAAGATGCAATAAAGCATGACATCCAGGAATTCTGGAGGTGCAAGCTAGTATGTATGTGTGTGAGAGAGAGAATGAGAGTGGGAGAATGGGAATGAGAGATAGGGTGAGCATTGTATCCTACTGTAGAACATGTTTGCAATATTTTCTTTTTATTTCTGCTACTAAAATCACGAAGAATATAACCATGGCTGTAAACTGAGAAAGGAAAGATTGCCCATTGAATACAATTCAGTACCATTGTTTACAGTGTAAATCAACAAAATAATTATCCACAACATGCCTCTATGCACACACAGACACACACGCATGCGTTCATGACCCATCTACATCCTTTTAGAGACAGGCTGAGATTTGGGGAATAAATTAAGGAAATGAAGATGCTCTGGTTGTATGGCTCATATATCAAGACTCAACAAGAGACTGAAGGGAAACGTGGTTGGCAGAAGCCTATCAAATGAATTAAATACAGGCAAGGTTTCATTTCAAATGAGACATCATAAATAACAAATAGGCTAGTAGGATATTTCACAGTTTGGAATCCTAAAATAGGAAGCCTTCTGCTCAGAACCAGGATGTATTTCTGGATAAATTACAATAAAAATAATAATTGCATAGGAAAAGGTGTAAAAGAAGAAAGATAGTGATTGTTAGGGTCCTTCCATATCATCACTGTTTCCAGTCTTCATCTTTTTAAAAGGAGATCAAAGACAGCCAAGGATTGCCTTCCAGCCAACTTATTTTGAAACCCTCAGAGCAAAAAAGACAATTCTCCTCAACCTCATTCCAAACAAAATGCAAATTAAAAATAAATTCCTTCCATACTCTTCCACAGCCCCGTAGCCTTACTTAATAGAGTAAGTGTATTACTAGTCAAATGGGGGGGGGGGGGGAATCCAGTGGTTCCTATGAGAGGGAACTGCAAAAGCTTCAAGGCACTTTCCCCCTTGAAAGACCCGAGTCTGGGAGTTAAATGGTGAAGGGAGGCAAAACATCCTGTAAATGGAAACAGGCATTGAAAAAGAAACAAACAAACAAACAAACGTCAGTTTCAGATACTTCACTAAAACTGTGTTCAGAAAGTTGCAGTACAACTAGGGAAAGTACCAGCTTCTAGTTTATGATCAAGCTCACTGTGTGATTTCAGATGAGTCATTCTCATCCTTGCTTCTGTTAGGACTCTTGTAAAGCTAAATCTAAGGATATAGAAGTGGGGGTGGAGGTGTTACTAGAAACACAGAATCACAGTGGAAAGTTGATGTATGCATATAATAAAAAATAAATGTATTTTGATTAATAAAGCAAGTGACACAATTCTTGCATTGTCAGTATTATTTATTTAGAGTATGGTAGTGTATAATAATAATAATAATAATAATAATAATAATAATAATAATAATAATAATAATAATAATAATAATAATAATAATAATAATAATAATAATAATAATAATAATAATTTATAAACCGCTCTCTCTCCCCGAAGGGACTCGAGGCGGTACACAGGGAATTTAAAAATACATGTATAAAACCACAAGCATAAATACAATATTAAAATGAATTAAACTTAAACCCTGCGTATTAGCCAGAAGACTATGGTGTAAATAACTGAGTAGTTGTTTAGATACCTAAGACTGTCACTCTGTTCAGTTCACACTCATGCACTATCCAAAGTGCACCACAGGAGGTGAACTAGCTCTGCACCCAGAATGACTAATGGCCTTCTACAGCATCATCCAGGAATTTTTTTCTCCCACTGAAGCGGTACCTATTTATTTCTTTACATGTAGCATGCTTTTGAATTCTAGATTGGCAGAAGTCAAGGCAGGTGATGAGAGCTCATCCCATCCCACTTAGCTAGGACTCGAACCGCACAAATTTTCTCCAGCACTTTTAAGCCACTGAGCCACTGCACTTCTTGCATTGCCAGTTGATCAGGCATTAGATTTATTTATTTATTAGATTTGTACAATGCCCATGTCACTGTCAAGTGACAGGTAGGCGTGCTGGATAATTTCGTTCTAGTTTTAGAATGGTCCTTGCCCAACTGTCTAGCTTCCTCAAAAATGTAGGGTGTGTGTGATTTCTCTGATCCCAACTTCATATTACAGGTGAAAGCCTCAGTACCAGCAATTCCAACTGGAGTAGTGATTGGAGAAATGATGTTGGGCTGATGACATACATATAAGGGATCTGAATGGATGACAATGTTGATAATGGAAGTGGGGTAAAATAACACATGACACAAAAGCATTCATGCCCCTTGATGTTGCAAAAAGAGAAGATGCAGTCAGAACAGGAGTGGTTTGCCTTTTAGGCACTTTTGGATAATATGGATACGGTGAAACATGGTCATTCCTTCCACAATCCTGAAGGTTAAACCCCATTTTTGTCCTCTCTCAATGGTTCCTAAACAACTGCTATTTCTTCAGACTGCAGCAGAAAAAGTGTGCATGAAAGAAGAATGGAGGAAAAGTAATATGAATGAATGAATGGATCTCTCCCTCTTCCTCAGCCCCGACCGAATCAGATTCCTTTTAATTCAAACTTTCAGAAGAGAGCTAAAAATAAGGCATTAATAAAGAAAGAAAGCTGCATCCATCCTTCCTTTCATATTTCCATAGAGGACTTGCAATGTGTGTCTGAAATGAATGACAATGATGATCATGATGATGAGAATAGTAAGAACCACAAACATGACATTCTTAGTCAAAATAGTAGGAGTGTGGCATTTCCTGCCTAGGCAGGGAATTGGACTAGAAGACCTCCAAGGTCCCTTCCAGCTCTATTATTCTAAATTCTAAATTTACCATGAGCCTTAATTAGTTCTCCCTAGAAGTGGAAACCATGGCTCTTTTTATGCCAGCCTTGATAAAGAGAAATGCAAGAAAATACCGAGCCCAATACTGCCTTTCCAGGGGCAGCCAAAGGTTATCATCACGAACACATCCAGTGCAAATACAGAAGAAGCAACTCCCCTCTTTAATTTACCTTTCTACACCACTGAATCCTGGCCTGGATGCTAGGCAAAGGCTTGCACAGAGATTCATTCAGCAGACAAAAAGCACTTCCTATTATTAATGGATGGAGAAGGCCTCTATGTAATCAAAGGGCACAGCTGCAGTGATGTACAGCCAGTGACAAAGCGAGAGATCGCTCTTTCTCCTTGCTACAAGCTTCCTCACTAGCAGAAAAAAAAAACTTCCTCTGCTATATATCTGCAAGATAAATAGCCCTTGGTATGAATATACCTAGAGATTACAGGCTTGAAAAGCACTGTTATAATCCACCTCATACAATCATTCTCAAAGTGACTCGGCTGCATTTTTCACCATTTGCTAGCAATTCTTGCAGTTTGTAAATAGAAGGAACTGCCGGAAACAGATTTAAACCCTGCAGGGATCAGTGCAGCTTCCCTCCTTCCCACACTGAACCTCATGTCCCTGCAATTTATAATGCCAACAAACCAAGAGGTCTCCTGTCCAGCTCACAAGACAAAAACCAAAACGTACCTGCAGAAGGGATCTATGGAATGAAGAGGAGGTGTTGAGCCCGATCTAAAAATAAGGAACCGGTGTCTTCCTTGAACATAGATATGATACCTGGAACACAAGATCAACATTTCAAAATCTCATTATTGGAACGTGTTAAAACAAATTGGCTTAGATTGGCACGATGGAATACTGTTGCTAGCTGTATTGGCTTGATGCGGCCTTGTTTGATTTTAAGCATTTAAATTTAAATAAACATAAGCTTCCAGGAAAGGCAAATGTCAGGGAACATAAAACTGGCAGAAATACAATTTGTACAATTTTTTTTTATGCTGTGTGTGTGCAAAAGAATAAACAGTATGAAAAAAACCACTTTTCTTTAGCTTAATGGTCAGCATGTTAACTTACCTCTACATAGATACACATACTCAGAGACTGGAAGTTATGCAATTCAGTGACCTCTGTGCAAATTTCTTTTGGGAAACAAGTAACATTAAAGGAGGCGGCAGATTATAAACAACAACGTGAATAAAAATTAAAATCATGTAGTTCTTATAACTTGTTAAGATTTGAGGAAAAATACTATACTTTTTCCAGTTCTGTTGCTCCTTTTCCTAATAAACATTTCATTTATAAATATACTTATATAATTACAAGGTAAAATCTATATCATTTCCCATATTAGTGCAGTCATTGATGATTTGTTTGTTTGTTTACTGTCTATCCCACTTTACTAGTTTTACAAATAAGGCTGCGAACATATCAAACACATATAAGGAATCTAGACCACATTCTAGTTCAGAAATTCATGGAAGTTATAATAAAGGAATATTTTACCACCTGTTCCAAACCAGGAGAGCAAGTTAGATAGGAGATGGTGTGTAGGTGCCGCAAGGAGTTTCAGCATTATAAAGTTGATTGTGTAAAACTGAGGATAACAAGTCAAGAAATAGAAACACATTTATTTTAAATACTGTGGACTCATTCATAATACAAAACATTTGGGCAAACATTATGCTAATATATAATTCAAACAATGGTGGATGCTTTTGTGGCATTCCTCCAGTTCTTGAGGTTGGCAGAAATGTATATTGGCATTAATTGTTGGGCAGGCACTCAGTAAGAAGACTGGCAAGAGGTGCTATCCCAATATCTTCCGTGTGGGACAGTTAATGATGATGATGTTATCCATTCAGTTCTGTCCGACTCCTGATACTATGATACTATGGACCAGGTGATACTATGGACCAGGTCTCTCCCTGTCTTCTGATTTTGCACTCATTCTTTGAATTGGCCTATGCTCTGGCTGGTATTGGTTTTGATGGTGTCCAGCCACTGTGTTCTTTAATGATCTTCTCCCAAAGGTGCTTTTTCAAGAGTCAACTGGACTTTCTGGTTTTTCTTTGAAGACATGTTGCTTCTCATACAAGAAGCTTCTTCAAGTGCCTCTTGAAAAAGCACCTTTGGGACAACTATTACCTGGATGACTGAGAATCTCCATTGACCTTTAATGGTCTTGTTTCCTTTTGCCACTAATCCTTCCAAACATAATTGCTTTCTGCAGTGAATACCCCCACATGATGTAGCCAAATTAAGTGAGACACATTTTTGTGATTTTGTTGTGAGGCAGTTAAAGGACAGCAATTAGTGGGGTCCTCTGGCAGAATTTCTAGCCTCACAAAATCATCATTTCTTGTTAATGTGGCTGGGTTGGGTTGGGTTGGGTTAGGTTTGGTTGGGTTGGGTTGGGTTGCATTGGGTAGGGCAAGGCCTGGGATGGAGGCCTCAGCCGGCTTTGACATTGCTTGAATGAAATGTAGCCAGTGTAGTGATTGGTCAATACAGACTTTCTAAGCCCAGATCTTGTGTTCTTCTGGAAGAGTATTGTACCAATGTCCAAAAACTGCTCCACTGACAGGTTGGGGGGGGGGGGAGGAGTGTGGAGAGCACTCCTCCAAAATCCACTAGACCCTTGTTCAAAAAATAGGTCATAGGCATGGCAGAAGGATTAGAAAAAAGAGTTTATGGGACACTTCACCATTCACTCCTTGAGTATGCCTGTGTCCTCTTATTTGGAGAGTGAGACAAAATTCAAGTTCCATTTTACTTTAAAGCAGTAAATGCTGCCAGGGAACTGCAGCAAATATCCATGAAAAGCAGCACCAGAAAATGACACCAGAAGGAGCAAAATGAAGCCACTATGGAAAACAAACCCACTCATCAAGGAAGGAAGGAACATTCTGACGCTGTTTTTTGTTTGTTTTGTTTGTTTGTTTTGTTTTTTTTTGTTTTTTAATTTATATACCGCCCTATCTCCCTTGCGGGACTCAGGGCGGTGAACAGGCAATTATAAAACATAAAACATCAGGTACAATAAATATAATAAAAACAGATTAAACAAAAACCTGCTCTAAAAAGTCCCTAATAAAACCCAATTGATAAAACAAATTTATGGTTATTTCTATGAATTTGTTTGCTATAGAATGGGGGGAAACACTATATAGTGATGGAAGAAGACATGGTTGTAGGAGAGGAAAATATAACCCATAACTTCGCTTGTCCCAGTGCATCAGGAGAGAATTGTAAAAGCAGCTCTGCTTTCACAGAAGATAAGCAAGTTAGAAATGTAAAGAATGAGCAGAAAAACTTGATTAAGTTATAGTTCCTTCGGGGAGAAAGAATGTGATCTTGCTTTTTCCCCCGATACACTTAATTTGGAAAACAGGCAGTGTAACAACGATCCTCAAACATTTGAATAGCTGTCCTATTAGGTGATAAAGCAACATCATTTTCTGTTGTGCTAAGGGGCAGGTTGTAGGTTCCAAATTATTGGGTTTCATGAATCACCTGGGTGTTTCATTCAAAAGCCTGTGAGCTCCCTTTCCAGCTAGATGATTCGCAGATTTAACACCCTGCCACTTCCCAAATATTATTTCTTTGTGTGTAACTGCAAATGGTTTTCAGTACATTGGGGAATAAATAGTAACTTTTTGGCTGCATATTCCATTATGTTCTGTCTACAGTGGTGGACTTAATCTAGGCTTTTCCCCACTTGCAGTTTAAATTGGTGCTAGTAGGCCTTGGCAGCCCAGAATTCAAACAGGCTTTTGTTATCACATTGTGTTCCGGTAAGTAATAATTCTTACTTAAAATGACAGAATCCTGTCACAGCAACACAATGTAAAATAATCCATATCACTTTGAAGACTCTTTGGTGGTGGGGAACAGCTAGTCTGGAGATATGCTTCTGGCTATTTTCACGGATACGGATATATCCAAGCCCCTTTCCTGCCCAGTATGTGCCAAATGGATCTTAGAATAGATCAGTCCAGAGTTCTCACTCGAGATACAAATGACCAGATTCAGATGATTATATTTTGAGCATGAGAACCCCTAGCTCCCTGGAGAAATTTGTGACGAAAGGTGGAAAGAAGGAGAAGATGACCAGCAGGATGGTAAAGGCATTCCATCACAGCAGCAATGCACATCTTTGGAAGATCTGAAGGACCAAGTTACAGTCAGATCCTCCTGGAGAAAATGTGTAGATGTTGCTGCTAAGGGTTGATGCCAATGGGATGGAATATAATAGAGAATAGCAATTATAAAGGGGCTTCTCACTTGAATATGGTATGTGAACAAAATTTAATTATTTTAAAACAATTAAGTTAAAATGACCAATTAAACATTTTCTTATAATTTGTAATAATAATGCATAGAATAATGACAAAATTAAATCAGAGTGCCCTGGTGATTTCTGGTGGTGTCCATTCTTCCAACATTAGAGTAACACCCCCATTATCTAAGCTTATCTTTTGTTCCAAGACACCACAAAAATCTCTATATATGTAATTTCATATGTGGCAACAAACACAATATTTTGTTATTCATTCGCTCAGTAGAAAGTATTAATGCAATTAATTCCTGGAACATTAACAGAGATGAGACTTCAAAAGACTCACATATATTAGATATTAGATATTAGAACAACCACGGACCTCCGTTCCTTCCATCTGAAATTGAAAACGCACTTTTTCTGCTTGGCCGGCCTAGGGTAGCCTCTCTACTATAGTATTATAGGGTTATAGGATTTTAGTGAATTGGTATTGGGGAATTTTAGCGCAGGGTTTACTGTTTAATTTGTTTTTATTTAATTGTTTGTATTTTCATGTGTATTTATTGTTTTAACTTCCCTGTGCACCGCTCCGAGTCCCCTTGGGGAGAGGGAGCGGTCTAGAAATTAAATTATTATTATTATTATTAATTATTATAAAAAATTATTATTATTATTATTATTATTATTATTATTATTATTATTATTATTATTATTATTATTATATCCATCCAATGGAACCAAGCTTACTTTAACATGGAATCAGGAGCCTCATAATTTGTCAGTGCATAGTTTTTGAAGTAGTGTGCCATGAATGTCATATGTATAATTGTTTTCTTTAACCTTGACCATGTCAGCAGTGAATAAATAATAGATCTTGTTGTTAGCTTGACATGCCAGACACCTCTTGCTCAACATCAATCCACCCAGGCAGGCAAATTTCTAGGCAGCCTCACTAACCAACCCAATGGCCCTGATTAGTGTCTAATCAGGATGAATCTTCATCAGTTAAGAAATGATCAATGATATGTCCTCCAGATATTTACAACTACAACTCATAGAACACATTAGCTGTGAGCATGCTGGAAGAGATAGTGAGAATTCAAAAAATATCCAGACAGCAACTTTTCAAAACTAGTACATTTGGTCATGTATGTTGGAAGTTTTAAGATTCTGACATGTAAATTCAGAAGTGTCTGATTACAGAGGTGTATGCAAATATTGTTTGATAGACTGCAAAGCATTAAAAGTTAAAATCATTTCATAGTTTGGAAACCAATAATTGCAGCATAAGAGAAAGTTTCCCTTTGCATTACCCACATTTTGCATTCCTTAAGTAAATTGATGGCTTTTTAATTGCATGACAATAATAATCGTCATTTTGAATTCCCATGTATTGAAATCCCGAAATGTCTGTCTGATTAGGGATAGAGATCCCTATCTACTGTCAGCAGAAATGATTATCTAACATAATTTAAAAAATCATTAGATGCATACAAGATAGTTGAAAAATGAATATTTCTTCTGCAAATACATTAATCACCCACCTTATCCCCCAAATTTAGAAGTAAATCACTCTCCCCTCCCCTTCCCCTTTGTGGAGAGGAAACAGGAAATCAGCATGATGGGGAAAACGAGAGGTGAATCCAATTCATATGGAGATACTTTCTTCTGAAGAACCTGGCCCTTGCAATAAAAGTTGTTTGCATGGGCTGCACTTAGGCAATAATCTTGCCATGCAATATATTAGCAAATGTTTTATGGAAAAGCAGGTTCACTTTTCACCTATTTTGGTTTTCAATCAGGCAAGTCCATTAATTTCAAGGCAGTGAACCCTCTATGAAATTTAAGTAGTTGCAGATGGTGGGAACTGGTTTATGTAATTTCCTTTGAAGTGTCTTTGAGAGACAATTGAGCAGAGCATGTTGACTCCTTTCGTGCTTTGATTTTTTTTCTTTCCTAGATACAAGCTGGTGCTTGGCACATACTTATGGGTGTTTGTTGCTTTCCTGAACGCTGATAAGTATCATTTGCCCACTGGAAACATGAATTTAGACAGCATTTGCTGTCTACAAGGATAATGGACCAAGATGACTATTCTGTCCTTTGATATTTGATTGTTGACCTTGTTGATTGTATCACTAACCTCTACATATAAGTAGTCCTCCATTAACTACCACAATTGGAGCTAGCAATGTAATTTTTAAGCAAACTGGTTGCTAAATGAAACTGTATCTGTCCTTACAATTTTACTTCAGTTTGCCTCTGCTTTACAAAGATGCAAAAGTGATAAATGTGAGGATTGGTTTTTCACTACCATCGTATGTGTGAATAGTTGATAAACGAGACAGTCACTAAACAAGCACTGCCTGTGGGCTTAAATCCTACCAATCAGGAATCAAAGGAAATTTTCCTTTCTTTATGGAAGAATTGGGATTCTCACGAGGTATCCTATTGCGACTCAAGCCATGCTCTGCCTGTGGGGTGGTGACACTGCCTCCTTATCTTACAGATTCCTCACTATTGTCTTCAGATGTTGTGGCAGACTCATTATCATCTGCTTTCTATTCTGGTATAACAATCAGACCCAAAAACAAAGTGTCAGTGGTTTTAATGTTCACCGGAAAGTTTTAGTAAAAACGATACAGCAACTTTAAGCCCAAACACAACTCTAAAATGGAGTGGTTTTACACATATGCAAATATGATAGCATTATTCCATACAAAAGCTTTCCTTGATCAGACAGAAATGTTCAGATTTTAGCAGCCAAAGAGTTTATACAACTCCCTAGGATTGGAAGCATGTAATGTTTAAAAATAAATGACATCATTATTTATTTATTTTTTAACTTCACAAATAAAGATGTTCTAAAGCCAATGCTGCTTCAGGAGAACATTATCTTAAGCTTCGAGTACTTATCTAAAAGAAGTCAGAATCTAAAATGTAATGCGTTTAATGGGATTTGAGGGATTATTTGCCTTAATAAACACAGGATTAGAGTGGAATAAAGATGTTGAATGCGCACTAAGGAACAGAATAATACGATGCTAATGCAAAGGTTTTACATCCAGTCATGCATTTTTATTATTAATCTTGACTAAGTAAATATTTTTCACTGAGCACTTCATAAATCATCCAACAATAGTATATATAACGAGGAAAAGTGAAGCATTGGAAAAGGAGATGTGCAATCAAGAATTTTACCTGTTCTGTCAAAGAAGAGGGTGCCAAAATTTAGGAGGCTCCAACATGGAAAAAAAACCTTCTGAAATACAGCATAGGAGTATAAAATTTGCAATCTTACCTAATTGCTTTACAACTTTTTTCTTTCTACACTTTTTAAAGACAGTTACCTTCCAAATTGGACAAGTAGTAGTGAACAGCAAAAAAACCAGATATTGCAAGTCACAAAAAAGACATTATTATTACAGCTAAGGACCAATAATTTTAACAAAGCAAGAGGAAGGCCTGATAGGAAGGTATTGAGAGAATGAGTCACATAACTACCAGCTTGATGTTATACCTGTAAAAACAGGTATAGCTTCATTAAGATGCTTGGGTATCAGTATGGGTATGCCTACTTGTGGTTTAAATATAATTTTGCAGAATTGCTACCACAGAACAACGATGGGTGCTGAATGATCTAATAAAAATTAAATAGGATGACTATGTCCAAGAAAAGAAAAGAAATGTCTAAAGCCAAAAATTATCAGCATAAAACTCAAAAAGCTGAAGGGGGGGGGGGGGAGAAATAAGAGAGCACCTTTTTGAAATTCCTAATAAAATTGGAAGGCGAGCCAAATCATAGGATGTGCCAGAATATGCCTTTGCTTAGGGAACCATTATGTCTAAAGAGAGCTCTAAAGCTGGAATCTCTCTGACCAATTTGGCTCCCACCAGGCTGTCCAGTTCTCCAACTCTGCTTTAAGAGCATACTTATCTCTGTAGTGATAACTCTTTAGATCAGGGGCTGAAATCTCTCAGATGAGGGGAGGCCTGGTTCTCATCTGCCTCTATGGCTTTAGTTCGGCTATGATTTGCACACATTATTGTCTCTGTAGCATCTATATCAAGGAGAGAGGAGGACACATGCTGAAGAAAATCTCAGCGGTGTGGCTTAAAAAAATCTTTCTGCACTCGGTACCTCAGATAAATATAATCTTTTGCTGTGCCAAGAGGGAATAATAAACAACCATATATACATGAAGGCATCCTCACTTTGAAAGGCTTGAGGCTTTTACATCTGCTGAAGAAACACAGAGATGGCTCTCCCCTTATCTAAGGGGCTGTGGGTGGGTGTAAAATAACCCTGACTGAGATAGAGAGCTGGGTTTCGAAGAGGAAGAGAGAATTCAGCCAAATATTATTTCTTCCCATTTTCCAGGATCATCTTCAACAGCAAGTGAAAGAGGGCGGGGGGGAGGACAGTGTGTGCATTATGGGACAACACAAACGTGTAATAATGGCATGGCTGCTTTACAGTTGCTCTGTAACTACACAATACTTCAGAGAAAGGCTGTTTATCTCATTACACCTCCCGGTGCAGAGTAGAGATTGTTCCTCGTAGTTTTTAATATGCAGGGTTTGTTACCGGAGCAGCTCAATTCATATTTCCACAGCTTTGATGGTAAGTGAACAGCAGTCACAATATTAATCAGCGGTAGCCTGTCAGTGAACTCTGAGGCTAATATGATGTAGTTATGGTTTTACCATCAATCAGACCTGAACAGGATCTGGAAAATCCTTGTACTGCAGCCTCCCTCAAAAAAAAAAAAATCTAATTGTGCAAAAAGCTTCATCTGTTTCCAACATTTCTATTTTGTCTGTCAGAGGGATTTTTAGTCTGCAGCATAGCCTTTTATTGTTAACCTTATTGCATTAGCTTGTTAGAGAACACTAGAGGGGTAGAAAACCAACATTTCCAAGTTCCCCCAGCCTTTGCTTACAACCTACTCAACATTTCTTTATTATTTCAAATGTAGATAATCCGTATCAAAACACATGACTGTGCATAAGCTTTTAAACTATCGCTTGCAGCCACATCAACAATGGCTAGCCAACCCTGTTTTGCTATATTTCATTATTGAACAGCATCATCTTTAACAACAAGAAGATGACATATTGGAGAAGTAAGAAACTGACAGTGTAGAAACAGGGTTCTTCCACACGGATGAAATGCTTGCAGGGATTGAAGTGGCAGAAATATAGAATATATTAATGAACTGCCATAATATAAATACCACTATCGGGAGAAATAAAATATCTCAACAAGCTTTTCTACACTGAAATTGTAATCAACGTCTTCCCATATATAATTATGTAATGCAATACAAGAAACCCCAGGAAGGAGCACTATGGGTGCAATTGTGTGAGCGTTCTTAAAATTATTATTAAAATGAAAATGGAAAAGCATCAGCAGATCCATAAATATTTTGTATTGGTGCTTTTTTTCATTTTCTCTAATACAAATAATACTAGAAATATTGGTAAGGATAGAAAAGCAGCATAGAATGATATCAACTAAAGTAAATTAAGCATGTTTTGTGGCAGAAATAAATGTTATTTTGAAGCTCTAATGGGTTATATCTGCCAACTACGCTGTGGCTCAATGGGTAAGACACTGAGCTTGTCGATCAGAAAGGTTGGCAGTTCGGCGGTTCAAATCCCTAGCACCACGTAACAGAGTGAGCTCCCATTACTGTATCCCAGCTTCTGCCAACCTAGCAGTTCGAAAACACGTAAAAATGCAAGTAGAAAAATAGGAACCACCTTTAGTGGGAAGGTGACAGCGTTCTGTGCGCCTTCGGCATTTAGTCATGCCAGCCACATGACCACAGAGAAGTCTTCGGTCAGCAATGGCTCTTCGGCTTTGAAACAGAGAAGAGCGCCGCCCCCTAGAGTCGGGAACGACTAGCACATATGTTCAAGAGGAACCCTTGCCCTTAATGGCTTATATGGAATTGAATACAACATTATGATTTTAACTTGCATTTTGGAATGTAGAGCTGAACTTTTAAGTATATGTCTATCCCTCTAGATCAGGGATATAGCTTTGCTGGCTGGAGAATTCTGGGAGCTGAAGTCCTTCAGACTTAAAGTTGCAAAGTTTGCCCACCCTGCTCTAGATTATGAACAAGAGGCAAGTATCATAGGACTGCAGTCTACATCTTAAGAAGGTTGTAACACTTTCATTATAAGTCTCCTGCAAGGCACCTGCTATGTTAGTCTATCACCATAATAAAGATTTGAATGAAGGGACCTGCTTTTGCATCTATAGTAATCTGAACTCTATGTTCCCTACACGTTTGATTGTGGCATCTTAAACATATAGAGGAAGAATTCATGCAAACTTTTTCTTACTGCAGATGCCCATTTCAACCATGGATTCTCCCTTTTGGTTTTAAGATGAATGACATCAGAATAAATAGGAAAATCCAAATCTGCTAAATGATCACTTCCGGTTCCATTATAAAGACTTAGCACCAACTATTAGTATCACAAATGATACACTGGCATAGTTCTGCTCCTGGATGTCTTCGGTTAATTATCCTCAATTGATCCAGGAGGTTAAATATCCTCCAATCAATCAACTATCTCCCTCTGTGTCTTTCCCTCATTCCATATCCAACATGATTATGTAATATTTGATGGCAACAGCAGTTGCCATACCAACAGCAGTAACCCATTCTGATGCATTACTGCGACATCCTAGGTTTATTCTACTCGCTGTTACTTTGCAGGAAGGAGAAAAACAAAAATCAAGAGTAAAAAAATTAAAGTTATGAAGAAAGAAAGAATAAGTGAGAAATGTTAAGCAGCAGTTCAACTGGTCCAACATCATAATTTAGATCAGGGGCCTCCAACTTTGGCAATTTTAATACTTGTGGACTTCAACTCCCAGAATTCCTCAGCCAGCGTTGAAGTCCACAAGTCATAAAGTTGCCAAGGTTGGATGGAGATGCCTGATTTAGTTCATCTTTCTTCAACATATTCCATTTAGAATATTGGGCTTCAACTCCTATATACCCTAAACAGCATGCTTATCCTATACTGACCCTAGGACAGTGATGGTGAATCTTTTAAGCACCAACTGCCCAAACTGGAACGTGTGCATGTGCGTGCATGTCAGTGGTGGTATTAAAATAATTTAACAACTGGTTCTCTGTCCTAATGACCACATGGTGGTCATGTGATCATGTGGGTGTGGCCAACTCAACCTCACTCAGGTCGATGGGTGCTTTGCCTTAGCTCTTACAATGTAATAAGGGTTAACCAGAGAGGCAGTTTCTGTAAGCAGGGCAATAAAGATTAGGCTAGAAACAACACCAGAAAGTTTCCTTCCTGCCTTCCTTGCAGGATTAGCTCTGTAAAGTGGGAAAAAACAAAATATGATTTTTTCCAACAACCGGTTCTCCAAATTGCTCAGAAAATTAACAACTGGTTCTCCCAAATAGGTGTGAGCTGGGTGAATCCCATCATTGGTGCATGTGCACATGCCGGAAACCCAAAGACCAGTTGATTGGCTCACACATGCTTGTTTTTTTCGCAGGATTTAGCCATTTTCAGACTGTTTTCAGACCGTTTTTCAGGCCAAAACCAACCTGAAAAATGCTCTCTACATGGGGCTCCCCTTGAGGTGCACCCGAAGACTGCAGCTAGTCCAGAATGCGGCCGCATGGGCAATTATGGGAGCTCCTAGGTGCTCCCATGTAACACCGCTCTTGCGCGAGCTGCACTGGCTGCATGTGGCCTTTTGGGTGCGCTACCAGGTGTTGATTATCATCTTTAAAGCGCTCCATGGCACGGGATCTAGTTATCTACGGGATCACATCCTACCCCATACATCCCTTCGGCCGATTCGCTCCCACAGAGAGGGACTTCTCCAGGTGCCGTCCACTAGGCAATGCCAGCGGGTGACGCCCAGGGGAAGGGCCTTCTCTGTGGTGGGCCCAACCCTCTGGAACGGCCTATCCCCCGAATTTAGAACGACCACGGACCTCCGTTCCTTCCGCCAGAAACTAAAGACTTCTTTTTTCCAACAGGCCGGCCTGGCCTAGCTCACTCCACCTAGCCTATAGTCTGAAGTTAAATTGTTTTAATTGGTTTTTAAGGGATATAGTTTTAATTTATTTTAAATTTTAGCACAGGGATAATAATTTAATTTGGTTTTAAATTTTGTATATTGTCATGTTTATATATGTTTTTAATTTCCTGTGAACTGCCCCGAGTCCCTTTTGGGAAAGGGAGCGGTATATAAATTCAATAAAGTAAAGTAAAGTAAAGTAAACAGGAGACCTACATCTACCTAGGATTGAACTCACAACCCTCTGATTGGGAGGTGAGAGCTCCACCTCTAGGCCACAGCAGCAGGAGAAGTGAGACTAATTATACAGGAGTAACATATCTGGAAGCACCAGGTTTGAAAAACAGGCCTCCCAGAAGGCCTCTGGAGTCCAGGGGAGGCAGTTTTCGCCCTCCCAGAAACTCGAGGAAAGCCTCCGAAGCCTGGGGAAGGCACAAACGCCCACCCCACCCCCCACCATCATGCAAGAGGCCAACTAGGTCAGGTCACCATGGCCATGCCCACCCAGCAACCGAGCAGAGAACCCATTGCTGAAATTTTTGAAGCCACCCCTGACCTGAGCTACTTATATTCAAATACATTTCAAATAACTAGAGGAGAGAGCTTGGCAGGACAAGGAAATGATAGCCAAAAACAATAGCTAGCCATCAACACATTGATCAACAACAAGAACACACAAGGAGGCGGGGTGGACTGTTATGGGTTCGTCTGGGTTTGAGAGAACCCATAGCTGATGTTATGGCTGGTTTGAAGAACCTCCAAATCCCACCCCTGGCTGGCCCCACCCACCCCACTGCTCCCCTCCCCTCCATGCACCCTGTTTTGGATGCAAGGTAAGTGCAGGGCCTATGCGGAGGCTCTGGAAGGAGGCAAAATGGGCCTCCTGAAAGTTCTAGAAGGGCCACCGGAGCCTAGGGGAGGCAGTTCTCGCCCTCCCAGAGGCTCAAGGAAAGCCCCCGGAGCCTGGGAAGGCGAAAATGTTCCCTCCCCCCACTGTGATGCAGGAAGCTGACTAGGCCACGCCTACCATGGCCACGCCCCCCAGCTACAGGGCAGAGACCCCATTGCTGAAATTTTTGAAGCCTACCCCTGCAATGAGGCAACCTATAAATACCACACACAGAATAGTCCAAAGTCCACACTCTGCTAGAGAGAAATTCCCTGAGGATGGGCTCCAGCACAGGTCCGAAAGCTTGGAAGATTAATCCTCTGATCCCGGTGATGGACCCAGATTGGATCCTGCAACGTTATCCTGGGACACCTATATTTGCCTTCATTCGTAAATATTCCTCTTCATTTGTGATAGGCAGATCCTTCTTAATCATCTCCTCAAACAAGATGTGAGGATGCTGCTTGCCACATGCATAAATACACGAAATATACTCATAGGTTTTCCAAGGGATTATTTGTGCTATCAATACTTGCTTCCTGTCTTAAACATCCGTGTCTAAGGTCTCAATATAAGGAAATGAAGGGCTAACCTCACACCCAGATGAAGGACTTTTTTTGGTAGAGGAGGAGGGATAATCTTAGTATTAACTTAGCACCTCAAAAATCAAACATCACGAGACAGAAATGTTTTTATTACTACATAATAAAAGCATTTTGAAATACCATAAGATCTTATTGTAATGTGTGCGTTTGTATTTGGTATTTAATGACTCTCAAGCTTTGCATTTGATTTCCCTCTGCTTTGCAGAGAAATGGAACATATTTTTGCTAAGATGGTTATGGTTGGGGGGGGGGGTTGTTGTTTTTTTGCAGCTGCTCCGTGACAAATGGAAAAAAGCAAAGAACAGTAAATCAGGCAAGCAATGCTGTGGATTATACAGTCTTTAAAATAGCATATTTTAATAACATCTCAAATTATAAAGTTTCAAATGAATTCATCCAATTTGATGCTCAACTAAACCAAAGCCACCGAGGGCTGACAACAGGCAGAAACCATCGGGCTGATTTCTCAGGCGGATTACAAGAAACCCGCTCTGTGCATTGATTCATTCAGCAGCTTAGGGACGAGGGAGGATACAGCCCCCGCTTTTTTAAATACGCATGTTAGGGAACGTTTCATTTCCCTGTACATGAGGCAAACAGCTGAACGTTACTGCAAAGCGATTGTAGCCTAATAAAGAATAGCTGCGTGCAACGAGGAAATAACAGTAGCAATCCTGTCAGGCACACGAAGGAAAGAACGCAGTTTTGGAAGTACTGAAGTTGGTAACAGGTTGGAATGACAAAAACAGGATGTTGGATTATTCTTACAATTAAGTGAAACAGCCTTCAATCCCCACCCCACCCCACTCCCGGTCCAGCTTGCCAACAAATTGCTTCCATTTGTGACATTGCAGAAGCTGCCTCAAGAGAGTCCTGTGGGGCTACAAAACCAGCATGTCACACGGTAACAAATATCAGAACATGGGAGGTGGAAAACCTTTGCTAAGGCATTTGTTTAAATAAAGCCAGGCACACACATACCCTCCATTCCTACCACTATCCTCTCTACACCCAAAAAATGCATTTTGGGCTCATATTTCTAGGGGGTCACATTTTTATCTTGAATGCCTAGGACAAATATCGTTTGAAATGAAGAGGGATTTGGCCCCCGTTTTGTACAATAGCATCATAAAGGAAAGGATGGTCCAAGGCCATGATGACGAACCTATGGCAAGCGTGCCAGAGGTGGCACACAGAGCCCTCTCTATGGACACACGCACTGTCGCCAGCTGCTCTTCCGGGTTCCATCGTGCGCATGCGCATAGCGACCAGCTGCTCTTCCAGGTTCTGGCGGGTGCATGCGCATAGTGGCCAGCGGCTCTTCCGGTTTCCCGCGCTTACATGCACGCCAGCCAAATGGTCTTTGCTACTTATTCAATTGATATGCCCCTTTCATTTTCTTACTTTCCTAACAACGTGGAGGGCATTTTAGGGCATTATGTGCACAAGAAGATGTGTCTGAATATAATTTAGACTTCGGTATTAATCAGCTTTCTAACTGACAGATGCTACAAGCTCTGAAATAACAGGCCTTAGCCTGGCAGCCGACTGCTCTTCCAGGTTCTGATGCATGCATACATGCACGCTCCAGTTTTGTCACTCAGTGCCGAAAAGGTTAACCATCCCTGGTCCAAGGCATTTGGCTGGCAAAGTGGAATATGAAATCTCCTTCTATCCCAGTTGAAGAAGCAAACGTAACACAAATTGGATTTTCTGCATGGGAATCAACAGACTTCATTCTCCATTACCCCTGAATACAGCAGGCTAAGAGAAGGGATTGGAGGGAGGCTAAGCCATATTTGGCAATCTCTTGCTATCACCTATTATCATCTGAGGAAAATGTCCCCTAGGGGCCTAGGCAAAGGGACTTGGAAAATTCTCCTTGTTTGTCCAATATAATTGGAGGTGCTGTCCTTTTACAAACAGAGGCACCCAAAAGAGAATGTATCATGACTCTGTTAGCCATGTGTTTGGCAAGGATGAGCAGATGCCTTGCTTATTAAACTCCACCATATAATGTGATGGCAAACATGGTGGGCAGAGACAATTGCCTGAGGTTCTACAGAGGTTCGGAGAAGTTCCTGGATTATCTGTAGAACCTCTCAGATGGAGGAACACTACCCAGGAATCTACATAGAAGGTCTTTGTTGCACACCCAGCAGGAGAGGGGAGTATGACAGTTCCAGCCGATGTGTGCACCGTTATGGCCTTCTTAAGTGGCAGTGTTTAAATTCCCCATATTAAAAACAAAAGTATCACAGTTAAAACAGTGGTCTAAATAACAAAACTACATGATATGGAAGAATACTTTGCAGGGCCGTTGTGGTTTTTTTGACGGTTGAAAGAGTTGTCAAGAGGGAGTTCAGATTGATTTAAGTCAGAGGCAGGGGTGGGATTCAGACAGGGCGAATCAGAGGCAGGGGTGGGATTCAGACAGGGCGAATCAGAGGCAGAGGTGGGATTCAGACAGGGCGAATCAGAGGCAGGGGTGGGATTCAGACAGGGCGAATCAGAGGCAGGGGTGAGATTCAGACAGGGTGAATCAGAGGCAGGGGTGGGATTTAGACAGGGTGAAGTGCCAGTAGTTCTGGAGATCAGTTGGCCCCACCCACCCATCCAGGGGTGGTATTAACTTACCTTCCCTACTGGTTCGCAAATGAGAGAGCACGTGCATGCACGTGCTTTAAAAAGTGCATGCAC
This sequence comes from Rhabdophis nuchalis, assembly GCA_039707465.1. Lineage (NCBI taxonomy): Eukaryota > Metazoa > Chordata > Lepidosauria > Squamata > Natricidae > Rhabdophis > Rhabdophis nuchalis. The sequence goes on along the minus strand of CM077643.1, from coordinate 188,757,907 downwards.
GTGCTTTAAAAAGGGCCTAAATGGGATGCCATAGAGCCAAGGTGGGTGGGTGGGGCCACCCATAATTTCCGCTACTGGTTCAGGCAAACCAGTCAGAACCGGCAGAATACCACCTCTACACCTGCCCCTGCGCTAGTCTGTCCTATATTTCCTTTGTTTGAAGCCCAGCTGATAGGTGGGGCAGAGTGGATTGCCGCGCCTCAGCTGTTTTAGTCACCAGGGCTGCAGTAGAAGGTAAGTTTTAGATCTGTTTGCAAACCCACTGCACGCAAGCGGAGGGCATGTTTGGTGCGCGTGTATGAAGCACGTGTGTACATGTATGTGCTCAGCACATGTTCAACAAACTGGTTGTTACACCAGTTGAATCCCACCACCTATCAGAGGCCTTTTTCTGACAGTTTGAATAAGATTGAAATCTTATGCCAGATTTGAAGCTACAGGTGCCAAGGACCCTTCTCAGTTATTTCATCCACCTCAAAATGATTGGTTTTGTGTTTAGCACCTTCAAAGCATGAGGGAAAATTGAGCAGGAGTAATAGATACCATCAGCTTTCTTTTTCTCACTGCTGCCCCCAGTTTGATCTAATTCTCTTCCCCCTGGAACAATATACATCTGGGATTAAACACACACACACACACACACACAAACACACACAGAGCTAGACTCAAAAACTCCCTGTGGATAGGATATAATCCACAAAGTAGTTTTAGGTATCTAAAATTGCTACATTTCAGCCCCCTACATTCACATTGGCAAGGTGACGATAATAGCATTAAAAGAATTCCAGTAAGATTTGCTAAGACTATGGATGTGAAATACTTCCTTATTATACAGCAGTGATGGCAAACCTTTTCTGGACCAAGTGGTGACACATGCACGAACACTCCCCCCAAATGCAATGCGTATACAGCCCGGCACATGTGCCCTGCCACTGCGTATGCACATGCATGCCCGCATCGATCCACGCCCACATGCCTCGCGCATACGCATGCAGCTCTCCAAAAGTGCTCCACCCCCCTTGAATGTGCAGTAGAGACCCGAAGACCAGCTGGCCACAGGGAGGCGCGTGCGCATGCACGGCACAGCTGAACTGGGGCGACGGCTCGTGTGCCCACAGAGAGGGCGCTACGTGCTACCTCAGGCACACGTGCCATAGGTTCGCCATCACAGTTCTACAGCATAAAAGCATTTGCTGTGGCCTAGAGGTGGAGCTCTTACCTCCCAATCAGGAGGTTGTGAGTTCAATCCTAGGTAGAGGCAGATGTAGGGTCTCCTGCTTGGGCAGGGGGTTGATCTAGATGACCTGCAAGGTCCCTTCTTACTCTGTTAATCTGAGATCTACTGATGGACAGACTAATAAAAAAAAAGAATATCTCACAAAAGGGAGGCCTTTTAAAGCAGCTTTTTAATATAATTTCCCCCAACCTATACCTTTCCAAAGCTGAGCATTATGGGAACTGAGTGTGAGAGGGCTGCTTTCCTAACGTCGGTGTGGTCTCATTTGGAATTCAGTTGTTGTTGTGATGTCTACGGTACACATCTCTTGACAATAGGTCAAATTAAAAAGGGGGAAAGGTTCTTCTTGGGCTTCTTAAAAGCATTCTAATTTTCCTCAGATAACAGAGGCCTGATTTACAAAGAGATCAGAAAATGCCTCTTCATCTCCCTGATACGCGTCCAGGAAAGGACAAGCAGGCAGTCCACCTTTTCTGTTTTTTTAACAAAGAAACAAACCAGGTTATAATTTGAACCTGTAGCATAATTTTACCATATAACCCCACGAGGTCACGTGCATTTGCGTCTAAGTTGGGATCTGTTTGGCGTAACAGCCCCATCGATCATGTCAGCAGCCAACAACAGCTGGGCAGAGGTGATTTGTTAGTTATCCTGCTTTTCCTTGCTAACATCTGAGTGCCGCAAAGCATGATGGGAACTGCCTGAGCAGAAAGAAAGCAATCTGCAATAGGTTGATGGCGGTGTAGCTCTAGGTAGTATAAGAAACAAGCATCTGTCGTACGGGAATTAAATAAACTGCCTGAGGTTCTATACGTGTTTGCCTGCGTCCTTCTCTAAACCCTTGCTGTAGTTTTCCAAAACAGATTTTTATTTTCTCAAGTCTCCCTGGACTTCATTTACTATTCTTTTATTCTTCCCTCGCCACTACTCTTCCTCAGATATGTATCTTTTTCTCTGTGTTTTTTTTTTACCAGTATCATTTTACCAGTATCACCGGCCATTTTATTTACCTAGAGAGATTTCTGTTATAGTTACCACTGCTGTCTATATTCCACTTGATGCAAATGTTAGCACAACATTCAAACCAATTTCATTGTAATTTTATTACAATGACAATAAAGATGATGATGATGATGATGATGATGATGATGATGATGATGATGATGATGATGATGATGATTATCTCCATCAGGATAAAAGGGGCTCAGCAACGGTGAAATCTAATATCTATTTTTATTTTCCACCAGTTCTGTGGGCATGGCTTGGTGGTGGTGAGGTGACTGGGTGGGCATGGCCAAGTTCTTTTCACTTTAAAATGCTATTAAAATGCTTTAAAAAGTGGGGGGAAAGGTTCCAACGATTGCAGTTAAACGATCCTCGGAAGCTTTCTTTTTACTACCGTTTTGCAGAACCAAGGACATTCGTCCCTACCAGTTTGGCCGGACCGGGTCAAACCGGGAGGATTTCACCCCTGAGTCATCACACAAGAGTAACAATCTGTAAGAGAAGAATAAGAAGGCGAGAGAAATGCTATACTCCACTTTCTTGTGGTTTCAGCTGACAGTGTTTGTAATGGGAGACAATTACAGCCCCTCTTCCCTTCCCTTCATCTTTCAGCATTGCTTAACAGGACATTGAACACTGCGATCCATGAATGTCTGTTTCTCAAGTGCAACCACTGGATAGTTGGAGTGATTTTGCCGAATTTGTCATGTCAGCTGAGCGCTGCTGCCATGATTAACTTTATCCTGCAGCCGTTTATATACAATTTCTTCAGTTCAGGAACGATAGTTAGACTAGTTAAGCATATAACATTCCAATACTAAATGCACTAATTAGGAAATAAACTCTTCTAATTTCAGTAAGATTAATTTTCCTGGAGATGTGTTTAAAATTGAACTGAAATGTAATGAAATTCCTTGATTCATAACATTGAGTTCTAGTGAATTGTTTTCCAATCAGTATTTCCTTGTGAGTTTCAACTAATGCAGTCTGTCTTGTGCAGAGACCAGATTAAAGCAAAATTGTTCCCTAATTGGTGTAACTCCTCACCTTCGCTTACTACATCTCTTACTGCCTTGCATTTGTTGTCAGTCAGCTGGTTCACACAAAAAAAAAGATTAGTGTCTGGATACTGGTTCAGTGAAGCAAACCAATGATAATGCAAATAGCAAAAGGAATACTGGATTAAAGAAAACTGACAATGGTGAAAAGGTCTCAGATATATTTAAAGACTGTGAGTTGACCTGAGCGCTACTAAGTAGAACTAGGATCAGCAGCAGAGGTGGTATTCAGCAGGTTCCGACCAATTTTGGAGAACTGGTAGCGGAGATTTTGAGTAGTTCAGGGAACCAGTAAATACCACCTCTGACTGGCCCCACCCCAAAATATTCTCTGCCTCCCGAGTCCCAGCTGATCGGGAGGAAATGGGGATTTTGCAGTAGCCTTCCCCTGGAGTGGGATGGGAATGGAGATTTTACATTATCATTCCCCTGCCATGGCCACCAAGCCACACCCACCAAGCCATGCCACACCCACCAAGCCATGCCACACCCACCAAGTCCACAAAATCAGTAGTAAAATAATTGAATCCCACCACTGATTTCCTGAAAATTCAGGGAGATTCATAGCCACTTAAAAGATAGAATCAAGATCATGTGAAGTGTTAATACCACTTTATAATGACTTGGTAAGGCCATACTTGGAATACTGACAATACAATACAATAGCAGAGTTGGAAGGGACCTTATAGGTCTTCTAGTCCAACCCCCTGCGTGGGCAGGAACCTTATACCATTTCAGACAAATGGCTATCTAACATCTTTTTAAAGACTTCCAGGGTTGGGGCATTCACAACTGCTGGAGGCAAGCTGTTCCAGAGGTTAATTGTTCTTACTGTCAGGAAATTTCTCCTTAGTTCTAAGTTGCTTCTCTCCTTGATTAGTTTCCACCCGTTGCTTCTTGTTCTGCCCCCAGGTGCCTTGGAGAATAGTTTGATTCCCTCTTCTTTGTGGCACCCTCTGAGATATCGGAACACTGCTATCATGTCTCCCCTGGTCCTTCTCTTCATCAAGCTAGACATATCCAGCTCCATATTCTCTGCCTCCCGAGTCCCAGCTGATCGGGAGGAAATGGGGATTTTGCAGTAGCCTTCCCCTGGAGTGGGATGGGAATGGAGATTTTACATTATCCTTCCCCTGCCATGGCCACCAAGCCACACCCACCAAGCCATGCCACACCCACCAAGCCATGCCACACCCACCAAGTCCACAAAATCAGTAGTAAAATAATTGAATCCCACCACTGATATGCAGCCCTCAAATAAAATGAAAAATGAAAAATGCAATAACAGATACCTAAAAAGGATTTCATTGGGATGAATAACTACCCTTTCCCAACCCTTTAATGCTACCAAAGACCTTACTTGAGCAGTAGGTTTGTGCCATGAGTTGCTATTATGGCATAGGTTAAATAAAATAATTAAAGTGGTAAAGAACTAGTGAATGTGGTACAAAGTTTAGTTTTAAAATACCTTTAAAAATAAATGCAATGCAGCTCTAATTATTATCTTATCTGCCAAGAAGACAAACGTCTGTATTTTCAAAGATGAAAATGTAGGGTGGAAGTGTCCATTTATGTAAGTGATCCCTGCATTTTCTAAACATTATTTCATGGTCCACAGTTGAAGAAATAATGCCTAATGGTAAAGATTGTTTTAACTGAACTGTTTCCTATAATGGTGAGGTTGACCACAATTATGGTTAGTCAGTCAGCTAAATATTTAGGCTGGATTTTCCATTTTTATCCATTTATCAAATCCTTCCCAAGGACCTGGGATAGCCAGATGTTGTTTGATGGTGTTAAAGATATTATTACACGATGTAAGATGCTCCAAGTAAAGCTACTTTTTGCAGCTGAGGGAGATTTTGTCTATTATTATTACAACTGGTCACACAGTTAGCCAGATGTTTAGATTAGATTTGACATTTTTATCATTTATCCAATTATTATTGTTGTTGTTATTTATTTAGTCTCCCAATTTTATCCTTAAGAAAAGCCTTGGAACATGATTGTGACATAATAACTGTTGATGTTCATCCATTAACCCAAAGGTGATTTTTCAAGATGCAACTGGACTTTCTGGTTTTTCTTTGAAGATGTTTCGTTTCTCATCCAAGAAGTTTCTGACCTGAAGAAGCTTCTTGGATAAGAAGCAAAACATCTTCAAAAAAAAAAGAGAAAATCCAGTTGCCTCTTAAAAAAGCACTTTTGGGACAACCATGATTTGGATGACTGAGAATCTCCACAGATGTTCGTTCAGTAACATTATGACAGAATGGAGATTAAGCTTCAGATCTACCAATCTTAGTCTAACTCAGGGGTGGGCAAACTTTGCAACTTTAAGTCTGAAGGACTTCAGCACCCAGAATTCTCCAGCCAGACTTAAAGTTGCAAAGTTTGCCCACCCCTGGTCTAACTATTAAATCTATAACTTTGTAAGGTAGATAGCGATCATCATGCTGTAATTCTACATTAATAGGGTGCAGGGAGCAGGATGGAGAGGCAATGTCTTGTTTATGGCAAATGAACAAGAATTTGTTATTGAGCTACTCAGTTACCCTTTAAAATACCATATTCTACCAGTCCTTGTTTATCCATGAGAATATTTATTAGCAAGCCCTTTTAATGCCATGTCCATTTCCCTGAAGAAGGAATTTTGCAATTAGTAGCAGCAAGGAAAGATTTGTCTGAAAGGATAATTTAGAATGCATTCATCACTGATATATCGCTAATAATGACAGGGACAATGGCTAATGGAATGAAACCCTCCTGGTACTGGCTAAAATTCTCATATAAAATATCTTCCACATAGCTGAAAGAAATGTAGCTGTGCTAGACAACAGCTTATGCATATTTTTCTCCATTATTTGCCTTGCTTGCCTCATTACAGGGTGAACTCTGGAATCAAATTACTCACTGTAAACATGTGCCCTACAAAGCAAATCTGAAAACTGCTGAATCCTGCCGAAATGGGCCTGACATATATAGGACATCCATTTTAAATTGTAGACATCCGTAGAAAAAGAACTCTTGCCTGTGTCTATTACCCATAGATCCCAACCCTAAATTCCTCGATGACACAGAAGTGTTCCTTTATTTAAAAAAAAAATACAGTTCTTTTCATTTGCTTTCCCTAGCATATCAAATTACTCAAATTAAACATTAAAATTCAAATGCTCTATACATTTAAAGGCAAAGAACCAGGATAGATATCCCACTAAAAAAACTAAACAAATTAATCCTAATCACGATTCCTTGGGCAGAAAATCTGCCTCTGTACTTGTATAAAAATGCAGGATGAACCTTACACTTATTTATTTAATTTGTATAGGTGCCCATCTCAGTCACTGACCCTGGAAGACTAGCAAGTCAAATTTCGTTGAATTTTGTGTCAAGGATGTTTATAGAGCATGGGTGTCAAACTCGCAGTGTTACGTTGCCATCACATGATGTATTGTGATGTTTTTCCACTTTGTGGAGTTGGGGTGGGTGTGGCCTGTGCATGACACATCAGGCCTACAGGCTGCCAGTTTGGCACCCCTGTTACACAGTGCGCAGGAATTCATTGTAATATTATTTTTTCCAGGATTTTGCCAGATTTCCTGAAAATTCAGGGAGATTCATAGCCACTTAAAAGATAGAATCAAGATCATGTGAAGTGTTAATACCACTTTATAATGACTTGGTAAGGCCATACTTGGAATACTGACAATACAATACAATAGCAGAGTTGGAAGGGACCTTGTAGGTCTTCTAGTCCAACCCCCTGCGTGGGCAGGAACCTTATACCATTTCAGACAAATGGCTATCTAACATCTTTTTAAAGACTTCCAGGGTTGGGGCATTCACAACTTCTGGAGGCAAGCTGTTCCAGAGGTTAATTGTTCTTACTGTCAGGAAATTTCTCCTTAGTTCTAAGTTGCTTCTCTCCTTGATTAGTTTCCACCCGTTGCTTCTTGTTCTGCCCCCAGGTGCCTTGGAGAATAGTTTGATTCCCTCTTCTTTGTGGCACCCTCTGAGATATCGGAACACTGCTATCATGTCTCCCCTGGTCCTTCTCTTCATCAAGCTAGACATATCCAGCTCCTGCAGCCGTTCTTCATATGTCTTAGTCTCCAGTCCCCTAATCATCTTGGTTGCCCTTCTCTGCACTCTTTCCAGAGTCTCCACGTCTTTTCTACATCGTGGCGACCAAAACTGTATGCAGTATTCCAAGTGTGGCCTTACCAAGGCACCATACAGTGGCATTAACACTTCACGTGATCTAGATTCTATCCCTCTGTTTATGCAGCCTAGAACTGTGTTGGCTTTTTTGGCAGCTGCTGCACACTGCTGGCTCATATTTAAATGGTTGTCCACTAGGATTCCAAGATCCCTCTCACAGTTGCTACTATTGAGCAAGGTACCACCTATACTGTACTTGTGCATTTGGTTTTTCTTGCCTATATGTAGGACCTTACTTTTTTCACAATTGAATTTCATTTTATTAGATAGTGCCCAATGTTCAAGTTTGTCTAGATCCTTCTGTATCTTAAGCCTATCTTCTGGAGTGTTGGCTATTCCTGCCAGCTTGGTGTCGTCTGCAAATTTGATGAGTTCCCCATTTATCCCCTCATCCAAATCGTTGATGAAGATGTTAAAGAGTACTGGGCCTAAAACAGAGCCTTGGGGGACTCCACTGCATACTTCCTTCCATGTAGATGCAGTTCCATTGAGGACTACACGTTGAGTGCGATTGGTCAGCCAGTTGCGAATCCATTTGGTGGTGGTGCTGTCTAACCCACAATTTTCTACTTTATCTAATAGTAGGTTATGGTCTACTTTATCAAATGCCTTACTGAAGTCCAGGTAAATTATATCAACAGCATTCCTCTGGTCCACTGATTTTGTCACTTTGTCAAAGAATGCAATTAGATTCGTCTGGCATGATCTGTTTTTGACAAACCCATGTTGGCTTTTGGCTATTACTTTGTTTGCTTCTAGGTGTTCACTTATTTGTTGTTTAATTATCTTTTCCAGAATCTTTCCTGGTATTGAGGTCAGGCTGATGGGTCTATAGTTTCCTGGATCTGTTTTTTTTCCTTTTTTGAAGACTGCATTCAGTTTTGGTTGCCACGATGTAGAAAAGACATGGAGACTCTGGAAAAAGTGCAGAGAAGAGCAACAAAGATGATTAGGGGACTGGAGACTAAAACATAGGAAGAAGGGTTGCAGGAACTGGGTATGTCTAGTTTAATGAAAAGAAGGCCTAGAGGAGACATAATAGCAGTGTTCCAATATCTCAGGGGTTGCCACAAAGAAGAGGGAGTCAAGCTATTCACCAAAGCACCTGAAAGCAGGACAAGAAACAATGGGTGGAAACTAATCAAGGAGAGAAGCAACTTAGAACTGAGGAGAAATTTCCTGATGGTTAGAACAATTAGTCAGTGGAACAGCTTGCCTCCAGAAGTTGTGAATGCCCCAACACTGGAAGTCTTTAAGAAGATGTTGGATAGCCATTTGTCCGAAATGGTATAGGGCTTCCTGCCTAGGCAGGGGGTTGGACTAGAAGACCTCCAAGGTCCCTTCCAACTCTGCTATTGTATTGCATTGTGTTGTATATAGATGACCTGACACTTGACTCGATTCCTAATGATTCTGTGAAAAAAACCATGCAGTGTATTTTGTATCAATCCAGACATGTTTTACTTTTCATTTTGTTCATGGATGAATTCCAACCTAGAGCCATTTACTCAGTGGTGGGTTTCAAATTTGTTAGAACCTACTCTGTAGGTGTGGCCTATTTTGTGGGCGTGGCTTGGCAGTCATGTGACAGGGTGGGAGTGGCCACCTTTTAAAATGTGGTGAAACTCATTTAACAACGCTCTTGCTTAGCAACCAAAAGTTTGGACTCAATTGTGATGATAAATTCTTTCTTTCTTTCTTTCTTTCTTTCTTTCTTTCTTTCTTTCTTTCTTTCTTTCCTTCCTTCCTTCCTTCCCTCCCTCCCTCCTTCCTTCCTTCCTTCCTTCCTTCCTTCCTTCCTTCTTCTTTCTTTCTTTCTTTCTTTCCTTTCTTCCTTCCTTTCCTTTCCTTTCCTTCCCGTTGGGTCACTGGCAGCGGCGGGCCAGATTTACTTCCAGGTATGCAGGTGGAACCCCCTCTCACCGGTTCTCTAAATTTCACCAACCGGTTCTCGCGAGTACGTGCGAGCCTGCAGAAACCCACCACTGCATTTACTGAACAGGGGTTCCTGCAGGGATTGTGCTTCAGCTTCAGGCAATATATGAAGTTCAGGCTGGAAACAGGATAGCAGACACTGTTTCAGCTTCAGGTCATTTTGGAATCTAGTTTGAGGTGAAATCAGGTCACCGTTCGCCAGTTTGCCTGTCCCTGTCTCTGCTGAAGAATATTTTATCCAGTTTCTGCAATAATGGCAACCCATTAAAGAAGTAGAAAGCATGATACCAAGGTCCTTCAGGTTAGGCAGAAGCATTGTCCACCAAGGCCAGAGGTGGGCTGCTACAGTTTCACCCGGGTTCGGGAAAAGCCATAGCTAACGTTATGGCTGGTTCGGCGAACCTCCAAATCCCACCCCTGGCTGGCCCCACCCACCCCACCATGCCCCTCCCACCCTGCCCCACCCCTCCTAGGACTCTCCACACGGCACGTTTTGGATGTGAGGTAAGTGTAGAGGCCACACGGAGGCTCAGAGAGGGGGAAAACAGGCCTCCTAGAAGACCTCCAGAGCCCTTTTTTTTTTTAAATTAAATTTATACCCCGCCCTTCTCCTTGTTAGGACCCAGGGCGGCGCACAGGCATTATATAAAACCATAAATACAATATACATCTATTAAAAATATATTAAATTAACTCACCCGTGCTAAAACCCGTTATTAGAACCGTAGCCAAATTATAATTTATATTTAAAAAGTCAGAAGCGGGGGGCTATCCTAGCCCAGGGTAGGTAGTTTTCACCCTCCCAGAGGCTCAAAGAAAACTTCTAAAGTCTGGGGAAGGCAAAAACGGGCCACTCACCATGGTGCAGGAGGTCAACTACACCATGTCCACCATGACCACACCCACCCAATAACTGGGCAGAGAACCCATTGCTGAAATTTTTGAAGCCCACCTCTGACCAAGGCAGTGAATCAAAGGGTTCCAGTGTGGCATCAGATCATCAGCATTGAGAGCAGAAGGGACTGAAGCAACCACTACGCCTAACCAACACTTCTCTTTCCCTTCTTGCCTTTTCAAAGCGCCAGATCCTGTCCCTGCAGCTGAGTCAATTAGAAAGTAACTACTTCTCCCTTTCTGCCCTCTGAAGGGTGGAACGGATTTCTCCAGCACTGCAGATCCAGAAATCTATTCATCTGTCATTCAAGGACGGTTGCGTGGCTTTTCCATTTATATTTCTGCCAATTTAACAATCTGTCTTAGGGAAGCACTCAAATAGCAAAGCCCAGTACAGGAAGTCAATCCAATCAGCACACACACCTTTGCATAATGCACAGTTAGGATTTGAGAGGTGTGCACATTGCACGTCTTCAGAAATCTGCAACCTAGGCTTACCCATCAACCCCTTCGCAGCATAGGTGTGCGGCAAATGTTATGAGCAGTAGTGGCCAAATCTAAATCTTCTTTTAGGCTTGACCTCACCCCTGCTCCAGCTTTTGCTGATCTATTCAGCAGAAGTGTCCCTCCCTAGGACTGGGGGTTGTGGCTTGGAATCAGGGCCTCAGCGGATGCATTCATGGGAAGGGAAGGGCTCTGAATTTATGTTAGTAGACCTAGGTCTTTACCTTCAGGCATCTCCTCCTCTAAGGAGAAGGCACAAGCTGACTATGACTAGTTTATAGCCTTGCCTGATAAACTCTCAGAATGTCTGTGGAGAGATGACTGAGGCTGGTATTATTCTCAAATAACAGTTGACCATCACTATGAGTCAGGGGTGGCTTTAAAATGGGCCTTATTTCCTGGAGCTGCTGGGAGAGTGTTCCATGCATTGTTGCCTAAAAGTAAATGTAAAGGTTCCCCTCACACACATGTGCTAATCATTCCTGACTCTAGGGGATGTAACAGTCCATTTCAAAGCCGAAGAGCCAGCGCTGTCCGAAGACGTCTCCGTGGTCATGTGGCTGGCATAACTAAACACCAAAGGCACATGGAGCGCTGTTACCTTCCCACCAAAGGTGGTCCCTATTTTTCTACTCGCATTTTTATGTGCTTTTGAACTGCTAGGTTGGCAGAAGCTGGGACAAGCAACAGGAGCTCACTCTGTTATGTGGCGCTAGGGATTCAAACTGCCAAACTGCTGATGTTTCTGATTGACAATCTCAACGTTTTAGCCACTGAGAACTGCACCCCTATTATTGTTGCCTAAGTCATGCAAAAATAGATAGATAGATAGATAGATAGATAGATAGATAGATAGATAGATAGATAGATTTTATTTTTCTATACCGCGTCCTCTCCCCAGGGGGACTCGGAGCTGTGCACAGGGAAAATTAAAACAGCATAAAATATATACATAAATAAATACAATAAAAACAAATTAAATCAACTGTCCCTGTACTAAAATCCCCATTTTAAAATTAACATTCCCTAACCCCTGAGGTAGAGACTAACCTAGGCCGGCCAAGCAGAAAAAGTGAGTTTTTAATTTCTGACGGAAGGAGCGGAGGTCTGTAGTTGTTCTAATATCGGGGGGAAGGTCGTTCCAGAGGGCTGGGCCCGCCACAGAGAAGGCCCTTCCCCTGGGCGTCGCCCGCTGACAAAGTCTAGTGGACGGCACCCGGAGAAGTCCCTCTCTGTGGGAGCGAATGGGCCGGGAAGATGTATGAGGCAGAATCCGATCCCGCAGATAGCTAGGTCCCGAGCCATGGAGCGCTTTAAAGATGAGGACTAACAAAAATGCAGAGTTATTACATAGAGACCTTGCATTAGTAAAAACAACCTGAAATCAAGGTTCCAATAAAATCCAGTATTCACAACACTGGGATGAAGAGAATGCCTAACCTCTTTCCATTGTACAGGCCAGCCCAATATCTCACCTCATAGTTTCCTTCACCAATCATTGCGGTGATCCCAGATCAGCCTTCATCTCCCCTGCCTACCAACTCAAGCTTTCTAGAGCATCCTGGAACAATAACCTCTGACCTCCTCACACTCCTGCCCAATTCTGGGGCATACAGTCCAGCTTTCTAGATGTTAGCCACCCCTGCTATATCTACTACATCAGCCTCTAAGGCTCCTTGTCCCAAATAATTTCAAAGATCCCACAGTTCTATTTCCAGATAGGCCCTTCTTCCACTTATGGTTCAAAATCCCCCTCCCCTCATTTTTCATGGGGTCTTTTTCTCTTTTTCATCCAAAAGGTTAAACAACCATCCACTCTACCAAACACTGAAAAACCATAAAAGAACATAGGAGATCCACCCATCTCAACCTATCAATCTCTTTGCAATGACAGTAATATAAGAGTGGTAAAACCATGTCTTTCCAGCCTGCATTATATTGGATTGGCTGTCCTCTAGCAGGCTCTTCATCCAGAATCCCATCACAAAAAGGGACAGTGGCTTTCTCAATAGTAGTGTTGGCCTTCAGTCTTCTACCAACCACTGGCCAATAAGATAGCAATAGCGGTAACACTTAAGACTTATATACTGCTTCATAGTGCTTTTACAGCTCTCTCTAAGCGGTTTACGGAGTCAGCCTATTGCCCCCAATAATCTGGGTCCTCATTTTACCAGGCTGAGTCGACCTTGAGCCTGGTGAGATTTGAACTTATTATTTATTTATTTATTTATTCATTTATTTTAATCAAATTTATATCCCGCCCTTCTCCACAAAGGACCCAGGGTGGCACACAGGAATTTAAAAACATACAAAAATAAATACTTAATTTAAAAATATATTAAATTATACTAATCTTATGCTAAAACCAATTTTAAAATTCCCAATTTAAAACTCTCTAAAATAGTCCCCACGGGAAGTTAGGCTAGGCCGGCTTGCTGGAAAAGATGTGTCTTCAGACACTGGAGGAAGAGGCGGAGGTCGGTGATGGTGCGTAATTCAGGGGGTAGGTCGTTCCAAAGGGCAGGATCCGCCACAGAGAAGGCTCTTCCCCTGGGTGTCGCCAGACGGCATTGCCCGGCCAACGGCACCCTTAGGAGACCCTCTCTGTGGGAGCGGATCGGCCGAAGGGATGTATGGGGCAGAAGGCGGTCTCGCATATAACTAGGCCCCGAGCCATGGAGCGCTTTAAAGATGGTCGTCAAAACTGCCGCTAGCAGTCAGCTGAAGTAGCCTGCAGTACAGCACTCTAACCACTGCGCCACCCTGGCTCTTAAAGATAAAGAAGAAATGCTACTATTGCTTCCGTTTATATGGTGCTAAAGAACCAGCAGATGAAGCTCTGTCAAACAATTGACTTCTGCCAACTCTTTGAACGCCATGAGCAAAACTGTGCAAGCGAGTGGATGAAGGGAAGAAAACATGGACATTTTGCATCGGGTGGTAGAATAAACCTGAAGTCTGCCATCGTGGGTGTTTCCTTTACAATATTCCTTTGACCCTTTCACCTCAAAAACTGAGGGGAAATGCAGTCACACAATGGCAGGCATGTGGTGGCAGGTGTAAACCCACGCCCTGTCTCATAAAGGAGGTTTCTGGCTTGTGGAGGAAATGGTTTTCGAAGAGGAATGCTAGACAAGACAGATGACTCCAGCAACCGGGAGAACTCTGTTGAAGGCATGTGGTTACAAGAGAGTCCCACCACTTGGAACAACGCCAGAGAACACACATCATGCTCTGGGACAGCAAACAGCTCAGGAGCTACCAGGAAATGGCCTCGGTGATTTAATTGTTCTTTTCAGCATCCTTAACATTAGGTTACTTGGGAAGGAGAACAGGAAGAGAATCATAATATGTAAGCAATGTTTTCTTTTTCTTTTTCTTTTTTACTTTGCCGTGTATTAACATTTTCAATGAAGGCTTAACTTCCCCTTGTGTTTTTTGTAATCACACACTGATTTCATGACTACAGTAGTTAAACTTAAAGACATGGCAGAAGCTGGAAGATGAGAAGGAACTGGAGACGATAACAGAATACAGACCTGAAAATAGAAACAGAATGACTATGGCAAAAGCAAGCAAAGGTAGTACTAATAGTAATAGGAGCCTTGGGTACAATAAAAAAACAGCAACACTGGAGCACCACTTGAACACCACTGCCATTGACAAATTCACTATCAGTCAATTGCAAAAGATTGCTTTACTCAGAACAGCTTTTCATCCTGCAACGATTTCTGTTAAAATCATTCAACATCCACATATGCCTATCCCAGGTCCTTGGAAAGGACTCAACAGGTAGACAAAAATGTTCAGACAAAAATCTGAACATCTGGCTGACTGTGTGATGAACCATAATATAGTAACAGGCCCCTTGGTGGAATCCCAAAATACCTAGAGTACCACTTGAACACCATCAGTGTTGACAAATTCACCATCAGTCAATTGCAAGAGGTTGCTTTATATGGAACAGCTTATATCCTGCAGCAACACTTATCACAGCATAAAATATCCACCTGTCAATCTCAGGTTCCATGTCAAACTCTAGATCACATCATGACCAGCTGTTAGCTGAGAGCATACACCAGTCCAGTGTCCGTTCACTGCAGTTCAATGGTTAGATAGCCTAGACATTGGTGTTTGAACATAGACCTTTCTAACATTCTTTTTTTTAACATTTACAGTACAATTTATTGTGTTCTACTAATCTAGATGAAATGTTAATTCATATTGCTAGTCAATGTATGATATGCCATATGCTGAATAAATATTTCAGATTCATGGGAATGACTTGATAGGCAGACAAAAATGTCAAATCTGACCTGAACATCTGGCTGATTGTATGACAAACAATGATAATAATAAAATTGAAATTGCACGCCACCAACTTTCAATGTCTGTTGCAGTGGCAGAATGACAAAAGTCATTTTCTTGCATTCTTTCTTAGTCTTTTGAGAAGTTCCATTTCACTAATGATTGCCAGAGCTCCATAAATCTTTTTATAGTCATAATATGCTTCAGTTCAGTGAGTGACTTTGGGCCAGTCGTTCTGCCTTAGTCCAAACTTCCTCATATAATTGTTGCAGGGTTAAAAATAGGAGGAAGGGACACTATGTATGGATTCCTGAACAAAAGGTGAGTTGTACACTAACAACTCCTCTTTCTCTCTCTGCATAATGCAACTCTCTCTGCTTTGCAATATTCACAGCTGCTTTCTCTGTCCGTAGATTGTTTCACTAATATATCTGAAGTCTCACGCTTTATGTGGCATGAAGAAGAAGGTTTTTTTTTTAAATCCACAGAGTGCTGGGACAACTGAGTTCTGGGAAAACAGGTCAATATAAGGCCCAGTAACATCCATTTTCTGTGAATTGCTATAATAACATTTTATTGGGTTCTAGATTTTTTTAAAAATAGTTTTTACTTTTATTGTGTTGTTTTGTGATTTAAATATATATATATTTATTACATTTGTATACCGCCCTATCTCCCTGATGGGACTATATATCCATAATTGTTCCACAACACCCTGTTAGGGCCCCAATTAAGGGAGGAGACATACTGTTTCCTTTTCTGCCTTTTTTTGGCTCATCACCAGAGACCATCTAGACAGAAAGCCATGAGTTCCGTTGTGTGATTTTTTTTAATATTGATCAGTTCATAAAACTAACACACACACACACACACACACACACACACACACATATATATACTTTCGTAGATTTTCACGGGTGTAGGTATGCTGGTATTGCTGTCTTGCCTAAATGTTGCAATAACAATTTCATGTTTACACGGGAAAACACCCGAATACAGCAATACCAGCATATGTGTGTGTGTGTGTGTGTGTGTGTGTGTAATTGTTTTCACAACATCCTGTTAGGGCCCCATTAAGGGAGGAGACATACTGTTTCTTTTTCTGCCTTTCAGCTCATCACCAGAGACCATCTAGACAGAAAGCCAAGAGTTCCGTTGTGTAAATTTTTTAGATATGGTGTGTTAGTTTTTGTTGCCTTATTAGCTCTCATCAGCTGGCCATACCCTTTACTGGGACTCGAACTGGAGCTGTATTGCATATCAGGCACGAGCCTAGCAATTCAGCCAAACCAGCTCTCCCTTATTGCATCATGCTACATTTCCAGAAAAAAAGTTGTTCTTGTTTATTCAAGCAAGGGTGACATCAGTGCAAAGCTTTAGCAATAGCAATAGACTTAGACTCATATACCGCTTCATAGTACTTTAAGCCCTCTCTAAGTGGTTTACAGAGTCAGCATATTACGCCCAACAATGTGGGTCCTCATTTTACCCACCTTGGAAGAATGGAAGGCTGAGTCAACCTTGAGCTGGTGAGATTTGAACTGCTGCTAGCAGTCAGCTGAAGTAGCCTGCAGTACTGCACTCTAACCACTGCGCAATCTCAGCCTTTAAGAAAGGATGAGCAAGTTGTGATCTTCCACATGTTTAATTTCAGCTCCCCACAGCCCTCGTTTTATGGCCTATGGCAGGAAATGCTGGAAATTATACTTTAGCCATGTGTTGCCCCACCCTAGTCTACAGTAATTTTGAATTAGTTCTACCTAGTTAACTTCACTGTAAGACAATTGAGACCATTATCATTTGAGAATTCAACACGTTCCGATGATGGATTCATGTGAAACACAAAAACCATTATTTATATAGAGTAGGAAAATACACCATCTAACTGGGCTGGCATATGAAGTATGCAAAGGCATTTCATTTTTGATAGTTGGACATTTTAAACTCAAGTAGCTTTTAATCGATATTCCATTACAAAATAAAATTTAAGATTTTTCTTTTTTACACTAGCTATGCAATGTAACTAAAGACAGAAGCTGCAAACGCATTATGACCTATTACTCAACATGTGCTTCTAATAAATTAGGGTATAAATGACAGCTACTTTGGACAGCATAAGAAAGAGAAATGGAAAATACAATCCAGTGCAAGATTTGAAGTGTATCTGTGGAGAGGCTGTTTATATGCTGCTGGAGCTGTAATGAATACCCACATTTCAATCAACCACTTAACCTTTGCAGGGTTAAACAGTAAGGTCCAGATATTGATTTTGGCCTGGGGGCAAAGAAGAATTGATAAAAGCCTTAGTGAAATTTCATGTGAACCACCTTGCTAAAAATCCTGCTAGAGAACTTTCTCATCCAACATATGGAATATGAAGGCATGCGACTGCATTTGGGCTGCAAAAGATCCGGTGACCTTTAGATAGCAGTAAATGGTTGGGATTATCTTTTGTTGTTGTTCATTGCGAAGTCATGTCCTACCCATCGCGACCCCATAGACAACGTTCCTCCAGAACTTCCTCTCCTCTACCATCCTCTGGAGTCCATTTAAGTTCATGCCTACTGCTTCGGTGACTCCATCCAGCCACCTCATTCTCTGTTATCCCCTTCTTCTTTTGCTCTCAGTCTTTCCCAGCATTAGGCTCTTCTCCAGTGAGTCCTTCCTTCTCATTAGGCGGCCACAGTATTTGAGTTTCCTCTTCACAAAACTGCCATCTAAAGAACAGTCAGGGTTGATCTCTTCTAGGACTGACCAGTTTGATTGCCTTGCAGTCCAAGCGACTCACAGGAGTCTTCTCTAGCACCGTAGTTCAAAGGCTTCAATTCTTTGGCGCTCAGCCTTCCTTATGATCCAACCTTCACAGCCATACATTACCTGCCACCTGCCATATTTTCCAGATATGGCAGTCCTAGTAAGCACCTTAACAACCAGGTCTTAACACCTAAGATCATGAGACCACATTTAGCACAGTATCCAGAACAATTCTGGAGGGCCAGAGATGGGGGTTGCTCTTCCATCCTGGTCCTATTAGACCTCTCGGCCATGGTATCCTATTGCATCGACTGGAGGGGTTGGGGGTGAGGGGCACCGTTTTGCGGTGGTTCTCCTCCTACCTCTCTGGTCGAGCGCAATTTGTATTGGCAGGGGGGCAGAGGTCGACCTCGAGGCCGCTCACTTGTGGGGTGCCACAAGGGTCGGTCCTCTCGCCTCTCCTGTTCAATGCATATATGAAGCCTCTGGGCGAGATCATACGTGGGTTTGGGGTAGATTACCATCTGTATGCGGATGACACCCAGTTGTACATCTCTACCCCAAACCACCCCAACGATGCCGTCGAAGTGATGTCCCGGTGTCTGGAAGCCATACGGATCTGGATGGGAAGTAACAGACTCAAGCTCAACCCGTCAAAGACGGAGTGGTTGTGGCTACCGGTGCCCCGGTTCAACCAGTTGATTCCATCACTGGCCATTGGGGGCGAACATCTGGCCCCCGTGGATCAGGTACGCAACTTGGGCGTCCTTCTAGATGCCCGGCTGTCAATGGACGACCATGTGACAGCCGTGGCAAGGGGGGCGTTTCACCAGGTTCGCCTGGTGCGCCAGTTGCGTCCCCTATTGGACCGGGACGCCCTTCGCACAGTCACTCATGCGCTTGTGACGTCCCGTCTAGACTACTGGAACGCTCTCTAAATGGGGCTCCCCTTGAGATGCACCCGAAGGCTGCAGTTGGTTCAGAATGCGGCCGCGCGGGCAGTTTCGGGAGTCTCTAGATACTCCCACGTAACACCTCTCCTGCGTGGGCTGCACTGGCTGCCTGTGGCTTTTCGGGTGCGTTTCAAGGTGTTGGTTATTATCTTTAAAGCGCTCCATGGCACAGGACCTAGTTATTTGCGGGATCGTATCCTGCCCCTACATCCCTTCGGCCGATTCGCTCACACAGAGAGGGACTTCTCCGGGTGCCGTCCACTAGGCTGTGCCAGCGGGCGACGCCCAAGGGAAGGGCCTTCTCTGTGGCGGGCCCGACCCTCTGGAATGACCTTCCCCCTGACATTAGAACGACCACGGACCTCCGCTCCTTCCGCCAGAAACTCAAAACCCACCTGTTTCATCTGGCCGGCCTGGCCTAATTCCATCTTTCCCACCTTAGTTTGTATTTTTAAATTCTGTGATTTGGTTTTAAGGTTAAGTTTTTTAATTTTTATAAATTTGTACAGGGGTTTATTTAATTCAATTTTAGTTATATGTATTATTGATTGTCATGGTTTTAATTTGTACCTGTACACCGCCCCGAGTCCCTTCGGGCAGAGGGGGCGGTCTAGAAGTCCAATAAATAAATAAATAAATAAATAAATTCTCCAGTTCTGGGGTCTTTCCTGGGAGTACAGTAGAAAGAATAAGCCTGGAGAAGAGAGAGAGAGAGAGAGAGAGAGAAGTTGCTTATTTGTAGACTCCCGAAAGGTCTCTGCCTTTTGTGCTCTTCATTTGCAGAAATGGAAAGTGTTCAGGTTATTTCAATGCAGGCCATAGTTGGAGAAGATGGTTGACTTTGAGGGCTGTCTCTGTCAATGAGCACAAAGGAAGCTGCTTCCTCTGGTGGCAGATGCAGGGGAGATCATTGAAGGCAAAACTAGGTCCCTGGTGACATGCTCTCTGATAGGTATATTAGCCAGTAGACCCTGGCTTCCATTCAAGGCTGTTATTATCAACTTCACTGAGTGGCAAGTAGGTCAGGCACTTTGTCTTATAAGAGGTTAAACACCCCACCCCCCTAGAAAAATGAAATATTGAAAAGGCAGAATATTATATTTCCCTGGATCAGAAATGGAGAAACATGTTTTTAGGCAGGAAGAAGACTCACTCTTAATAGCCCCCATCCTTGTCAATGGGCCGTTAGAAAGCCTTGACCAGTCTATTCTACATAACAAAGATCTCCCCCTTCATCTCCAGGGTGATGGGATTAAGGCATGATAGTATTAGCCTTTTGCCCATCTCACCACAGGGCACCTAGGAAGAAGCAATGCTCAAACAAACATAGACTTACAGCCTACAAAGTTGCTCCTGCATGGCTGCATGGGAGTCTGACAACCAATCAGAATACAACCTCAGGTTCAAAGACCAGAGAAGGCATAAAACCCAGGACTCTCAGCATCTCTGGCTCTTTTTCTTCTTCACCCAACATCTTGAAGCATGTGCTCCCCCTTTTCAACTCAGGAGCTCAAGCCATGTGATCCTGTGAACCATTAAACCATCTTTCCAAGCAGCCTCCATGTTTCCAGTGTCTTTCCCCCCATTTGGAACTGAACCCAGAAGGACATTTCTTCCAACAGTCTTTTGCCCCAAAGAGCAACTCAAGCAACTCAGTATGTATGAACAGAAGGCAGTTTTCTCTGCAGGCAACCAGTTATTCAGGATACAACAAATGTTCTTTATTAAACTTATTTTTGTTTTTTTGGATGTGGCATTGAACATTCTGTTTTGAGCTGATGGGAACCTGATGTTGCAGGTGGTGATGATAAGCTAGAACAATTCACTGTAGTATCTGCAAATGTGCAGATGACCCAGACATGTAATCTTAACAATGTGGGGTTTTTTTTGTTTTTTGTTTTTTTTGCTATTAAGATTGTTTTGAGGTGCTGTTGTATCTCTGTCTGGCTCAAGACAGCGCTGAAAGTTACCATATGCTGTTGGGCTTTTCAGTAGGGAACCTGTGGCCCTTCCAACGTTTGTGAACTTTAACTCCCAGTAGTCCTAGCCAGCAAGGCCAAAGGTCAAGGACACCGGGATTTGCAGTTCAGCTACATGTATCACACTTCATATGCCAGATTTCCATAGTAGAAATAATGTGCAGAGGAAATCTCTGGTTTGCAGTGCCAAGTATTAATTGGAGCCATATGTTCAGCATATGCACAATCTCAATATTTTTTTTTTTTTAATCCTACAGGAAGTGGATTTGGAATCTTTATCTCTCTGTTGTTGTTAAGATATCAGAGAACGCTGCTTATATAATGCACCACCAAGGATTTCTGGCACAAGCATCATGACCTTGCCTTTCAGAAAACAAAATGACCTCACCTTCCAGAGAACAAAATTTTATGGTCACTTCTGGCTCTCGTGAAGACAATGTGCTACTGTTCTTTTCACATTATTTTTCAGATTGCAGTCAAGGCAAAAAAAACCACCAAATAAGCAACTCAAGTGATTTATTTTAATAATTTCAATATTTGAAACATGTGTAAATTCTTTAAAATAGATTATGCAGAAGGTTCTTAATATCATTAATTCCTTTCCTAGTGCAATACCCACAACCTCTTGAAATGGCAAGGGTGATTTATTCTCATCTGATTCCAAAGAGTGTCCTGCCTTTTCTCTAAGTGCATTAAAGTAGACATTGTGCTGTGTATCACTTCCAAGGATTAGTCATCTCTCCGCCCCATGTTATCTCACTTTTTGTCAAATGAAATGAAACCCAGCTTTCGGCCTATTTTGGGATGTTTAAAAGTGTATTCTCCAGATCAGTGCCAAGCAGCCGTTACTTGATTGGCCTAGAAATTACATCACATCATTCCAAACTCCAAAGATATTTTCCATGGTTGATTAAATAGTGTCTCCACAAGTTTTGAAGATGTGATCGGGCCAGCTTGAATAGCTTCATATTTAATATGGAAAGATCATGTTTTGACAAAACAATTGCCATCTTCAGGCTAGTGTCTTCAGCTTCGGAGCTGCCGTCCTTCTATAAACCTTGGTGGGGAGGTGGAGTGCTGGCTTTGCTGCTATGATTGGGTTGGTTGGCTGTGTAGTTGTATCATGATTGGTAGATTGGTGCTGATTGGTGCTGACTGTGTGTTCCTTGTTCTTTTGTATTGTAATGGCCTGGGTGGTGAGTGGGGCTTGTTTGTTAGCCAGTGCTAGTTTCCAGATATCTGGTAAGTGGGAGGCATCGTCACGTTTGTTCATGTTGTGGGGGTGTTTCTCTATTTCAATGGCTTCCATAATTATTCTCTTGTTTAACTGTTCAGTTTTGGAGATTAATTTGGTTCCTTCAAAATCAATTTCATGTCCTGTAGCTTTAAGGTGCTGGTAGAGGG
Source organism: Rhabdophis nuchalis (assembly GCA_039707465.1). Taxonomy (NCBI): domain Eukaryota; kingdom Metazoa; phylum Chordata; class Lepidosauria; order Squamata; family Natricidae; genus Rhabdophis; species Rhabdophis nuchalis. The sequence continues at coordinate 188,735,655 of CM077643.1, read as the reverse complement.
AGGAAGTTTTTTCTTTTTTTCTTACTGTGTTCTTGTGTTCTGCAATACCCCATCCACCACCCAGGCCTGTATATATATACTGTACATAGATATAGATATAGATATAGATATAGATATAGATATAGATATAGATATATAGTTTACACACTATCATAGGTAAAGGTTCCCCTTGTACATATGTGCTAGTTGTTCCCGCCTCTAGGGGGTGGTGCTCATTTCCATTTCAAAGCCGAATAGCCAGCGCTCTCCAAAGATGTCTCTGTGGTCATGTAGCCGGCATGACTCAATGCGGAAGGCTCACGGAATGCTGTTACCTTCCCACCAAAGGTGGTCCCTACTTTTCTACTTGCATTTTTTACATGCTTTTGAACTGCTAGGTTGGCAGAAGCTGGGACAAGTAACGGGAGCTCACTCCGTTATGCGGCACCAGGTATTCGAACTGCCAAACTGCTGATCTTCCTGATCAATAAGCTCAGCGTCACAGCCACTGAGCCACCGCATCCCCATGACATTATCATAGATGTATGCATTTCTATACTTGGTCTTATGGAAGTCAAAGATGAGGATATCGAGACATGGAGATATAACATCATATATAACATTTGAAAATAGGAGGCACACCTAAACCACCTGGGAATTACAACTGGTCCAGAATGTAGCTGCATGTGCAATTCTAGGTTTTTCAAAGTTCACCCATGTTATACTTCTGCTGAGTTGGCTGTACTTGCTGCTGGTCTCTTTCCAGGTGCAATTCAAGATGCTGGTTATCCCCTGCAAAATCCTCAGTAGCCCAGGGTCAGGTTATTAATGGGGCTGCTTCTCCCAGAGGGTATCCATGCATTCCATCAGGTAATGCCCTGATCTCTTCTTAAACGTTATCGTTACAGAGGAGATAAGAAGCACACCTTCTCTGTGGCAGCCGTGACCTTGAGGAATTTCCTTACCCCTATAAGATCCAACAGACCCCCACCTGCCCAACCTTCTGGAAGGCCTTTCAAAACTGCCTTTTCCCCCCACAGGCAGAGAGGTAAAGTTAAGTCACAGCCAGTTGAATGAGGATGTCTTGGGAGATGCTGCCTTTGGGGCACTTTACCTGGTAAATGTTCGAGTAAGTTATGTAATCACAAAATTAGATCTCAGCAAGCTGTCATCTTACAGCCTTTAATTTATTTTTATTTAAAACATTTTAGGTTGCACGAAAGCCCCTCCAAAGTTTGCAATCACCGTGCGATAAATCATAACATACTAAAATGACAAGCACTAATTAAAGTCACAAGTTAGGCTCAGACATTGGGCTGTTTGAGTTGTCATGGAAGAAGAATGGAGTTTCTAGTATTGCCATTCCAAAAAAACAAAAAGGAAAATGTCATCTCAAGGACTGTTGCAAAGTAGTGGTTCAAACATGTATCAGCTTGTGTATAAAAGAGTTAAGGCTGAGATGGAATTTTTGGGTGGGGCCGGGGTCTAGGGAACAGCAGCAGAACTCTTCAGAAAAGCCCTATTGTGACAGACAGCTTTCCTCAAATTCTGAATATCTTACACATTCATGCCATACTTCGTTGTGATGGATTAAACAGCCAGCCTCTCCGTCCATGAACAAATATCTCCTGTACTAACAACTCCCACCAACCTCCGTAAGACGGACTCACAAATGAACGAGCTGAGTGACACGGCTGTGTAACGTGACTCAGACGAGTGTCATTTTCTGCAAAGAGATTAGCAAGGAAAGATTGCATTAAGGCAGTGATAACAGCAACAAAAGGGCGTCCATCACCCACATTTTTGGCGCGATGGAAAATGTAATTACTGCTGCTTGTCCTTCTTTCCCCACTAGGTGTCATTATTGATGGGATTGTGTGTACATTTGTGCCAGGAAGAGAGGGCTCTTAGACACACAGGAGTCATCCTCCAATAAAGCTTAAGGAGCTAAAAATAAGCTGCCAAGGACCAAAACAAAATTTCACCTTCTGTCCTAGAAGATGACACCAGTCCTAATTGCAGAATTAAAGCTTTCTGACCAGTGAAACCACTTTTTTACTGTGACACCAGGCAAAGGTGCTAGAAATGGGCTTGTGCTTGTTGAGTGACAGTAAGACTCAGGAGAACCCAAGCTAAATATTGCAAGGGGTATTTTTTAAAAGAATGTATATACCCAGGATGGCCCTCTCTGTGGTCACATGAGCCATCGCCCCAGCTCAGCTCCACCGTGCATGCGCATGCCTCCCATGCATGCGGGGGCGCATGTGGGAGATACATGTGCATGCACAGGGGGTCATGAGGGGATGCACATGCATGCATGGGGGAGCAGGGAGCACATGGGGGTTTGTGCGCACATGTGCAGGGGCAGCCTGCGACAACAAAAAGGTTAGCCATCTCTGGTATATACTATATCTGGCTAGAATATACTATATCTGGCTAGAAACCACAGGGTGGTTGGAAGAATAGCAGATATAATCCCCTAACTGGTAGACTTGGGCTGCTTCCAGGTGACACTTTTGATGTACTATTGCCCGGCAACATTCATGGACTGTTACAGGGGGTGTAGCTCAGAGTTGGGTTGCAAATCCTGGGGCTTCCAGTTTGCTCGCGCATGCCAGCAACAGCAGTGGAGACCGGGGAACCAGTTCAGAGGCGTGGCCAGCCTGGGTCACTGCTGGTTCCTCAATCCAGGCCAAATTACCACTACCGGTTCTCCCGAACCAATGCGAACCAGTAGAAACCCCACTATGCAAATAGGCCATTAGATTATAAATCTGAAAAAGCTAGGATTGTAAAGTCTTTGTTTCATTTGGAAAGCTGCTGATGGAGAATGGCTGCTCTAGCCAAATGAAGATCTATGATCTCTGTAGCACCAGCTTTGCCTATGTACTGGACAGCAACAGCCCTCCAGCGTTAAAAGTGGAAGATGCCAGGATCTTTTGCATGCTAACTATACATTTTATTATAGAGCTCCAGCCTTCTTTAAAGTAGTTCAAGCTCTGTGATATAATGTTCCCTGGATTTCTACTTGTTCCAATTAAATTTAGCATTCAGTTTCCCAATTCTGATGACAAGTCAGGTTTTTTTTTTCTCTACCAGCCCTGATGCAGGATATACCAGCATATAGTAATGTGGTGTATTAATGTAGCAACAGGAACACATTGGAAGCTAGTTGTATTTTTGTTTTATTTGTTATCTAAGGGCTCCAAAGCGTTCAACTCTAAATAGAATAATAGGTGAATAATTTATTTCTTCTGGAAATATAAATAGATTATTGTATTTCTATAAAAAGTGGGTGCCTGGATGGGCTTCTTTACTCATTGTTTTACTACGTTGCTCCAGCTGTTGCTGGGACAGGGAAAACATACCTTTAAACAAACACTCGTTTTTCTTTTATTCTGTGGCATTAGATATTTATTTATTTTATTAAATTTATACACCGCCCTTCTCCTTGTTAGGACCCAGGGCGGCGCACAGGCATCATTTAAAAACACAAAATACAATAAATATCAGTTAAAATGTATTAAATTAATAAACCCGTGCTAAAACCCAATATTTAAAACCCTTACTAAATTATAAATTTTCTTAAAAAGTCAGAAACGAGGGGCTATCCTAGGCCGGCTTGTTGAAATAAATACGTCTTAAGACGTTGGCGGAAGAGGCGGAGGTCCGAGATAGTACGAAGGTTGGGGGGTAGGTCATTCCAGAGGGCCGGGCCCGCCACAGAGAAGGCCCTTCCCCTGGGTGTCGCCAACTGGCATTGCCCCGCCGACGGCACCCGAAGAAGACCCTCTCTGTGGGAGCGGATCGGACGAAGGGATGTATGGGGCAGGAGGCGGTCTCGTATATAGCTAGGCCCCGAACCATGGAGCGATTTAAAGATGGTCGTCAATACCTTGAAGCGCACTCGAAAGGCCACAGGCAGCCAGTGCAGCTCGCGCAGGAGAGGTGTTACGTGGGTTTGCCTAGAGGCACCCATAATCACCCGCGCGGCCGCATTCTGTACTAGCTGTAGCTTTCGAGTGCACTTCAAGGGAAGCCCCATGTAGAGAGCGTTACAGTAATCCAGCCGGGACGTCACAAGTGCTTGAGTGACTGTGCGAAGGGCTCCCCGGTCCAGTAAGGGGCGCAACTGGCGTATCAGGCGTACCTGATAGAACGCCCCCCTGGCCACGGCCGCCACATGGTCCTCCATGGACAGCCGGGAATCCAGGAGCACGCCCAAGTTGCGCGCCCTCTCCACGGGGGCCAGTTGTTCTCCCCCAATGGCCAGTGTTGGACTTATCTGGCTGAACCGGGGTGCCAGAAACCACAGCCACTCGGTCTTGGACGGGTTGAGCTTGAGTTTGTTACTACCCATCCAGATCCGTACGGCCTCCAGACACCGGGACAACACCTCGACGGCATCGTTGGGGTGGTTTGGGGTGGATATGTACAACTGAGTGTCATCAGCGTACAGATGGTATTCCACCCCAAAACCACAGATGATCTCACCCAGCGGCTTCATGTAGGTGTTGAGTGCTACTGTAGGCAGTAGCACTCCATAGCACTGATATCAATCTCACTTTACCTTATTCTAACGCAGTGTTTCTCAACCTTGGCAACTTGAAAAGATGTGGACTTCAGCTCCCAGAATTCCCCATTCAGTAGTACCCTGCTGTGGAGGTCTACGAGTTGACATTCCCACATCTTCAAGTTGCCAAAGCTGTGAAACATTGGTGCTAAGGGTTATCATGCCACAAAGTGGTACATCCATCTTAAAAATTAAAATTAAAAAAAACTATAGCCAAACACCTTCTTGAAGGAAGGAAGTGGCTTTATTTTTCATGTGATTTCTATAGGAAGTGTAGGAAGTTAAAACCCACCCCTCTGCTAGAAAAATGAAATATCCTTTTCAGTATCCTATTGAAAAGGCAGAATATTGTATTTCCCTGGATAAGAATTGGAGAAGCATGTTTTAGGCAGGAAACAGACTCACTCTTAATAGCCCTCACCTTTGTCAATGGGCCATTAAAAGACCTGGGTGAGTCTATTCTACATAACAAAGATATCCCCATTCAGCTCCAGGGTGATGGGATTAAGGCATGATAGTATTAGCCCTTTATCCATCCCACCACAGGGCACCTGGGAAGAAGCAATGCTCAACCAAACTTGGACTCAAAACACAGCCTACAGAGTTGCATGGTCCCATGGGAGTCTGACAACCAATCAGAAGACAAGCTCAAGATCAAAGGCCAGAGAGGGCATAAAACCAGGGACTTTCAGCCTCTCTGCCTCTTTTTTTTTTCTTTTTCACCCAACATCTTGATTCCCCCTTTTCTGCTCAGGTGCTCAAGCCATGTGGTTCTATCCACCATTAAACCATCTTTCCAAGCAGTGTCTTTCCCCCCACTTGGAACTGAACCCAGAAGGACATTTCTTCCAACAGAAGGAAGAATAAAGGATGTTATGGTGACTTTCCAGTGGGACTGTAACCCTCCCTTGAGAATTTCTAGTCAGTAGAATCCAGAGTTGGGAATCCAGGCACAGATATATCCAGAACAAGTTAAGGAACACTGCTTTAAACATTCGTGTCCCACCCTTTAGCTTTTTCCTTTATATAGAAGCGAATGGTTGACAAATCAAAACACAGTTTGAAGGTAAAGTATCGTTGTTGTTTTTTTCCTCGGGCTTCCTCCACCTTGAAACATGGCACAAATCAATATGGAAGAAAAGTGGAAGAAGTTGAACTATAATAAAAGAAAGTTGCATGGCTAAGAAAGGTACAGTATGTTATATCCCATTTGACCACTAGGTGGTTCTTAAAGACAAAAGTAATGTAACAATGGTTGGCCTAATCTATGCTCCTCGCCACAGTCTGTTTTCTCAAATTGTTTATTGGGTTTTAATGGGTGGTAATTTTAATGGTTTTTAAATTTTGTACAGGGTAGTTTAATTCGTTTTTAAATTTGTGTGTATTGTATGTTTTTAGTTGTTTTTTAATTTTCCTGTACACCGCCCCGAGTCCCTTCGGGGAGAGGGGGCGGTTTATAAATATAATAAATTATTATTATTATTATTATTATTATTATTATTATTATTATTATTATTATTATTATTCTCGCTTCATTGTGACATAATGACCTTTTGTGTTCCTGTATATGTGTGGCTGAACACAAATCCCACTCTGTGGTAAAATACAACATCTGTAACATCACAAAAACAAATTCAGAGCCCTGAAACAGAGATACCAGTTCAGATAATTTGTATGATAAATGTTGTGGTTATTATTTGATTTCAAACAAACATTAGACTCCAGTTGTATGACTTGAATAATGAAGAAAAATGTGTTATTTGTTTTTATGAATATACCACAGGCCAAATACCATGTTAAAATATTTCAATGACACTTTTAAAAACTTAAATAAAAATCCCAGTTTCAACAGGAGGAACGTATTATAGATGATTAAGGAAAATAAAATAAATATCTTGTATTTTTGGCTCTTTCAGAGGTTATTGGAAAACTTATTATAATAAGCAGTAATAATACTCGCTTAGCATATACTGTGTTCCAAATATAAAAATGTTTCTCGTGCATTATTTCTGTCATTCTTAACCCCAGTGTGTGTGATTAAGAAAATAATGCTTTATAATGAAAAATTCTATCTAATATTTTATGGCAAGGGACCTGGTTACCTGCGGGACCGTCTCCTACCACATACCTCCCTTCGACCTATCCGCTCCCACAGAGAGGGCCTCCTCAGGGTGCTGTCTGCCGGACAATGCCGGCTGGTGACCCCCAGGGGGAGAGCCTTCTCTGTGGCAGACCCTGCCCTCTGGGATGACCTGCCCCCCGACCTTCACACCATCACGGACCTATGCCTCTTCTGCCGGGCACTAAAAACACATCTATTCCATGTGGCTGGCCTGGCATAGTTTTTAATGACATAGTTTGAGTATAATAATTTTAATTAATTTTTAGCACAGACCCGCTATATTTAATCTATTTTTAATTTCTTTTTATATTGTTATTGTGTGTATTGCCTTTTTACTCTTTCTGTGCACCGCCCTGAATCCCACTAGCGATTAAAATAAATAAAAATAAAATAAAAAAATAAATGTTTCAGAGACAATATTATTTTCAGGACAACAAATTGATGTTCATAGCAACTGGAGATGTGTATGCGCGCACATGTGAGCATGTGTGTGCCTTTAAATCAGTCTTGACTCTTGTGACTGCCTGAACAACACCCTACTACTACAGTTATCTTGGCAAAGTTTTTTGCAAATGGTTGGGTGAGAGCTGAGAGAACGTGATTGGCTCATGATCACTTGACAGATTTTGGACCTAAAGCAAAACTAAAATTCAGAGTTTGTAGTCTGATGCTTTAACCACCAATCCAAACAATCAAAACTAAATAGGTGATAGTTAGCTAGCTAATCCTAAAATTGGTTTTAAATAAAATAATATTAGAGTAGCATTTTAAACTTACATTTTTGATGGGCTTATAGAATCATGGATGAAACAGTGACATTTTCAGTCCTTAGTTTTGAGCTTGTAATATATGGTACTGTAATGGAATTTATCCATAGTGATATCAAATGCGTTTCTTCCACCAGTGTGCCTCCACAACTAAATCACTTACAGAACTGGAATTAAGAACACGCTGTCCAAATAATAGCAGGTGTAATACTAGATCAGCTTGAGGCATCTCTTATTAGACATGTATTTGAAAAATATATTTTTGACTCATTTCCAGAATTAGCTGAGTATTTTATAGACAGCATTTCTCTTCTGACCAACATTTAATATATTCCACCTGTTTTGCCTTCGTTCCTTTGTAATTTTGCCACATTGCGCACCAAGAATTGTGTTTAGCTATTTCAGAGCCTGCTTACTTATATATACTTTAACCACTGGCCTGCGGGTGAAATACCACCATTCAGTTGTGTCATTGGCTCCTTTATGTTGTCCTAATCCAGGGGTCTACAAAGTTGGCTCTTTAAGACTGGTGGACTTCAATTCTGGGGAATTCTGGGAGTTGAAGTCCACCAGTCTTAAAAGAGCCAACTTTGCAGAGCCCTGTTAATCCAACCAAAGCTTGTTTCCCTGCAACTATTTTTCCAGGAAGGCATTGTTCACAAAGTGCCTTGCTAAGTTCCCTGAAGTACTTTATATTTGGAACCAAATAATACAATGGCTGACCTTTGAGTTCCCCAAAGCTTTAATTCTGTACAACCAAAGACTAGTTTGAGAAGCGTTTGACAAGTCTATAGTTTTGTTACCTCTCTTTCTCATTTTTAAAAATCATTGCTGAAACCTAAATTCAGATGGTGGTTGGTAGGTAGGTAGGTAGGTAGGCAGGCAGGCAGGCAGGCAGGCAGGCAGGCAGGCAGGAAGGAAGGAAGGAAGGAAGGAAGGAAGGAAGGAAGGAAGGAAGGAAGGAAGGAAGGAAGGAAGGAAGGAAGGAAGGAAGTATTCTTACTGGTTCTGATGTTAATATTATGGCAACCACTTTTATGATTAAACGCACTCTACAGTAGAGGACAAATATGATTTTTCAGATAACGCCAATGGATGAATGAATGTATTTGCATTCCTTATATGGGTCAATGTGTCTCTTCCAGACTGCCACAAAGTAATTCTGCATCATCACATGTAATAATCCTGGCAAAAGAAATCCCCACAGAAAAATCTATGTTCCCAAAAGGATGGGTGGCCTTGAGGAATCAATAGGCCAATATATGGGGACAGTGCAGAATGAGAGCAGAAATTCCTTTTGACATGCTAGCTTCCCTCATGATTGAAGAGTCCAGAGTACAATTCCTTACTGGGGTCTGTAAGGCTGAAATACAAAACAAAACAAAAAACACAATAAATATATTAAAGGCTTCCATCCTTACATAACATTTATCTTCTCAAGTGACAAGGCTTTTAAAATTATTATTATTAATACCAACTTGAATAAAGGGGGAAATGTTACATTTGTGTTGGATGAAATATGAAACGACAGAGGGATTATTTTCCTGTATCCAAGAATAGATGTTAATTATTTTGTGAGAGTTTTCCTCCTTGTTTGGGTCACCCTTTTGGGAACATTAGCATTTAGCATGCTAAGTAAAAGTGTTGCAGATGGCATATGGCAGTCTGGCACTTCCATTAGTTACAAGATGGCTGAAGGATTCGAGCGTTCTAATCTTCGTTGTACCATAATCTCTCCCGTAGTTTGGCGTGTCATGCTTCATTCAAATCCCAAAGGGAGAACTTTTCTCTTGGGTGGAAAGAAAAACCCAGTGAGGCTACAGAATGATGGAGAAGTGTAAAATTGACAATGCCACCCTTGATTGCCTTGAAATGATATGTTGAGGAGTATCGCCAAAACAAAGGCAAAAGAATGCTGAGCATGAGGTAGAAAACCAGAAATCCCTTTTTATAGAGGAAAATAACTTTGGCAAATTAAAAGACAGGTTGTAACGCAATATTCTTTACAGTCTTTTCTAACTGGTGCAGGAGCAAAAGATCGGGACTCCCAGGCCCCATTTTTCATAGAATGTTACATCTGTGACATCTGTGTTAAATGTTTCCTCAGCAGGGTGTGCAATGAGTAACATCCTGGTTAAAGGCTTACTCGTAGGGATTCTTGGTTCCCAAAGTCCCTATGAATCTAGTAGAATTTGAGACGGGTGGTCTCTTTTAGCCAAACACAGTTGAGAAAAATGTATGCGCTTGAACAGAACTATGAAAGCAGTTTTTTCCCATCTTACTAAATTGCAAGATTGGATGTCTAGATGCAGACTTCTACGTATGTTATTTCAACAGCTATTTGAAAATGTCCACTGTGGGACTGTGTCACTGTAGTCATTATTAGTAAGACCTGGCCAAACCAGTAATCGAAATAGTGTTTCAGTTACATAGAATTCTTCCACAAACAGTATGTGTGTATTTCAGAAAATGTTGGATAAATAACTATCCAGAGCATCCTTCATTTCCCACAGAAGTTCTTCAAAGAAAAGTTCTTTCTCCTTATCTTCAGTCCATCAGTCTGAAGAAATTCCTCAATCTATCTGCCTTTACATTTTGTTGATTTACACAGAAAAATCTAAAACAGTTTTGAATTAACTAAAGATTTAAGAACCAATCACTATTAGCTAATCAGTATGTAGAAAGGTTGAGAAAGTATTTTAAGAAAGGCAGATCAGTCTTTTAGAGGGTCTCCTTACCTTTAACATGCCATTTTCAGACTTAGAGTGATATATGGACGGTGAAACATTTAATTTAGTGCACCTGAAACATTTCACTTAATGACACTGTAAATGTCTGTTGTTGTCAGCTGTTGACATGGTTTGACTTCCAGATAAGGAAATCCAGACTTTATAGTTTAGAATTCACTATCCCCCAGACTTATAGATGCACTTACCAAGTTACAGTGCCCAAAGGACAAATGGGAATTATGCTCACAAAGGAATTCAGCACTAATTGTAGCAGTCACTCCATTTTAATTTCCCGTACAAATCAATTCGATTTAGGAAGTCTGCTCAGAAAGCCACAAAATACTGTAGTTTGTCAGAAGCAGAATCTATATTGGGTAGTAATTCTGAAGGGCTTTGTTCTTAGGCAATAGTTCCTACACTGTGATCCAGGGACTACTTCTAGTCTCTAAGATTTCTGCTGGTGGTCCCAACTGGAGATATATCTGTGTATGTATACAAATTTCACTGAATTCAATCCCAGGAAATTGACCAACCCCACAAGACATGAGCATTATTGACAGTCTTTTGGCTGTTTTCTTAAAGTAATGTTTTATTTAGTGTTGGATTTGTTTACATGCCAACTGGAGGATAACTTGTACGCCACATTGCCTGCAGATACCTTATTGGTAATATCTTAGGTATATTTATCTCCCAACTGAGAAAAACATGAAGAACCTGAGGCCAAACCCCTCAGAAGTGTACTGCATTTTCTTACTTCTTCAAGGGGGGGGCGGGGTGTGTGTGTGGAATGGAAAATATTTCATTTTCATTCTAACCAAATGGGAATGTTTGCACAAACCTGGAAGACCTTTTCAGCCCGGCGCTAGTAAAAATGTATAAGCTAAAGATCCTATTCTATTAAAAGAATTGATTCATAGAGGCCAGCCCAGTGCTGCTTCTTCCACAAAAAGTGAAATGCGCTCATCCAGCACTGTTTTTTGTTAATATCACCCACTTGAGCTCCACTCTTAAGATTTATGATGTCACTATTAAAGCCCTCTGGGTCATTACAACCTTGCCTTTCATCTAGTCTGTATATAAATAATTGATCATCATAAGGATTGAAACCTGGGGAAATGAAGACAACTTAACACAGATATTCTTTATGACATCAATTACAGGGGAAATCATTTGGTAAGAGAAGGGAATATTTCAAGTGGAGCAATAATGATAGCTAGCTTCTGCAATGCTTTCTGCTGCAAATGAAATGTATCCAAGTTCCACTTGAGGAAGAAAATGCTTTATTGTTCAGGGAGAGCATGTCACACATGTATCTGTGTATGTAATCCAACTGTCAGCATATTAGAGAGGTTTTTTTAAATAACAAAAACGTGGCAACGCCTTCTAGTTTATGAACCAAATTTAAATAACATTTTATATATTGTCAACTATTAAGTATGGCTGATGTCCTATATGGCAGGGGTCCCCAACCTTTGCAACTTTAAGTCTGAAGGACTTCAGCTCCCAGAATTCTCCAGCTTTGATGGCAGTGTCATAAAACTCAATAATTCTGGAAGATAATTTACAATAGAAGAAAACAAATATTACACACTGTACTGACTTTTATTTTCTGTCAGCTATTTTTCTGCAAATCACCATTAAATCTTAGATTAATCTTAGTATAGCTTGTGGTTGGCTTTATATATAGTAGCAGCTGCCAGGATACTTTGTATTTTCTTACCGGCAATTATACATAATTATTTCTTTAGAAGAATGGCAGACTAAGCTATGTGAGTATGTTATTCAGTGGTAAAAATAAATGCGAATTTAAAAAAAAATGTAGAATGTATTTTAACTTATGGACTGTAATTCCTTGTGTCACTTCTGAAATTTGAGCTCTTAAAATAAGGCTTTAATCAAACATTAGACCTCACCTTGTTTTGTTATAACAAGGGTGGCCCTTCTTAAATTTGATAAATATTTATATTAATTCATTCTGATTAACAATTCTGATCCTATTACTTTTGCTAATTATTGGTATTGAATTGATTTCAATAACAATTAAGATAGTTTTCGATGCACCGGTATATTATCTAATGGTACTTGGAAAAATTATTATTTCATTACTGTGCTATTGCTCCTATTAGTAATTTTCCCATTCTAATATTGCCAGCACAGGTAGGCCTTGACTTAGAACCATTCATTTAGTGACTGTTGAAAGTTACAAGGTGACTCATGACCACTTTTCACACTTATGACCCATGCAGCATCATCATGGTCATGCGATCAAAATTTGAACGCTTGGCAATTGGCACATATTTATGATGGTTGCAGTGTTCCAGGGTCATGTTTTGCAACCAAGCTGCAAACAGAATCAAAGGGAAAGCCAGATTCACTTAACAACCATATTACTAACTTAACAACTGCAATGATTCATTTAACAACTGTGGCCAGAAACATCATAAAAATGGGGCAAAACTCACTTAACAACAGAAAATTTGGGCTTAATTGTGGTCATAAATCAAGGACTAACTATACATGCAGGGAAGATTTTCATATATGATCATCGGCTATTGTCTAGCTCAAAGCCATCATCTGCGAGGTAATTCAAAAGCTCCCTTGAGTTTTCAAGATCTTCAGTGGAAGCAGCATTTTAAAGGTTACCATGAGTTTTATTCCCACAACTGACGAAAGTAATTTTCATGCCTGCTATTTTGAGAAACCGGATAGATTTTTTTCCTTTTTCTTTCCTGACAAAGACCTCCTGAGACAAACAAGCATTTATCATTATTTCATTTAATATAGCCTGTTTCCTCTGAATGGCTTTTCCAACCAAGGACTCGCAATTAATGCTCAACATAACTGCTGTGCCCACCAGGATGGCATAAGGGGCAAGGAACGGGCAAACCAGAGGGTCAACTTGGAAAAAAACCTCAGATGGGATCGTGATAAATTCAGAGCACGTCATCCATCAGGGGGTGGGATTGAAAAATGTTAGCAACTGGTTCTCTGCCCGGTTGCTGGGTGGGCGTGGCCATGGTGGGCATGGCCTACTTGGCCTTCTGCACCATGGCGGGGGGCAGGGCATTTTTGCCCTCCCCAGTCTTCGGAGGCTTTCCTCGAGCTTCCAGGAGGGCGGAAACAGATTTTACCAGGCTCCGGAGGCCCTCTGGAGGTTGAAAACAGGCCCTTTTGCAGACTTCCGGTACATCCAGTACTTTCACTAGGCCCGTTTTTTGCCCTCCCCAGGCTCCATAGGCTTTCCCTGAGCCTCTAGGAGGACAAAATTGACCTCCCCGGGCTTCAGAGGCCCTCCAGAGGACAGAAACGGGCCCGTTTCTGGACTTGCAGGAGGCCCATATTTCACCTTCCCAGAGCCTCCGTGCAGGCCCTGCACTTAACTGGCATGATGAACGAGCCGCGTGGAGACTCCTGGGAGGGCGGGATGGGATGGACGTGGCCAGCCAGTCCTTGCAACAACTGGTTCGGCAAACTGATGTGAACCGGCTGAATCCCATCCCTGTTCATCCTGAAACTTTGGTGCTGCCAATCACTGGGATCCCATAATAGCACCCCTGCTGGGCAGACAAGCTGGATTTTCTTATAGCCCAAATGTCCAAACTCTAAAATAGCAAAGTTTGTGTGTCTCTGTCTCTGCTTCCTAACACTCGTCCCTCCTCTGAGTCTCCAATCAGCCCGTTGCAGTGTTCTTATTGGTTACTTTGTCATATTAAACACATTTGGCAAGGGTAGTAGGGTACCATGAGGACTAATTGTGGTGCTCCATTATTGGCCAACTGGAGGACGCATTGACTGGCTCTGGTCAATGCTTACCTCATCTGCAGTGGGGAAAACAGCAAAGTACTCATTGCAAGTCGAGATTGGAGGATTTCAGGAGTGGAAACACTGGCTGTATAGAAATCTCCCCACAACATTTCCAGGTATAATATAGGTAGTCCTCGAGTTATGACCACAATTCAGCCCAAAGTTGATGTTGTTAAGTGAGACATTTGTTAAGTAAGTTTTGCCCCATTTTACAACCTTTCTTGCCACCGTTGCTAAGTGAATCTAATGCAGTTGTTAAGTTAGTGACACGCTTGTTAAGTGAATCTGGCTTCCCCATTGACTTTGCTTCTCAAACCCCGTAGCTGCTCCCGTCATAAATATGAGTCAGTTGCCAAGCATCTGGGTTTTGATCACACGACCATGGGAGATGCTGCAATGGCCATAGGTCTGAAAAATAGTGATGTCCCTTTTTTCAATGCTGTTGTAACTTTGAATGATCACTACACAAACTATTGCAGGTCAAAGGACCACCTGTACTGCAGTAGTTATTATGATGCCCAACTATGCATTCAATGTATTGAAGATGCTCAGGAATACAATATGTCTCCAATAACATTGCTTTCTCCATCCACCACAGAAGCAAGTCATTTTCTATCTTCATGCCTTGGCTTGTGAAGGAAATCCCAAACCAATAAAAGTTGGCAAGCATTTCCTTTCTAGATGTACACATGTTTTTGCAATGACTTCAAGTGATAATGATAAACATGATGACGATAAACATCTCATAGGTTTCAAGCTAACTAAGGAAATGAAAACCAAGGAAAACCCATGCTGGGGTTCTGGCTTATTCATTCTATCAGAATAGAGCCGAAAGGGACCTTGGAGGTTTTCTACTCCAACCCTGTTGCTGGATGTGACACGAGTATTGCTGCAGGAGGTGGTATAAGCCAGGGGTCTCCAATCTTTGCAACTTTAAGTCTGAAGGACTTAAAGCTGGCTGGAGAATTCTGGGAGCTGAAGTCCTTCAGACTTAAAGTTGCAAAGGTTGGAGACCCCTGGTATAAGCTCTTTCTGGCAAATGGGAGGACATTGTGTATGGCGAGGATAAGAAACTGTTACCTGATGCCATCCTATTGTTCCTGATGCTACTGATGACCTGCCTCCATGCAAGCTTAGGGTGAGGGCACGTTCAAAGGTAATGTGATCTGAGTGTGGTGAAATAGCAATAGCACTGAGACTTATATATCGCTTCATAGTGTTTTTACAGACCTCTCTAAGTGGTTTACAGAGTCAGCTTATTGCCCTCCTCATTTTACCCACCTCGGAAGGATGGAAGGCTGAGTCAACCTTGAGCCAGTGAGATTTGAACTGCCGAACTACAGCTAGCAGTCAGCTGAAGTAGCCTGCAGTACTGCAGTCTAATCGTTGTGCCACTTTGGCTCTTAAAAGCATCACAAAGGCCATTCTAGCAACGCTACTGTCTCTATTCCTCCACTTTCACTGTTTTTGATGTGGCTATTTATACTAATTCAAATTGTAGCAGAGTATTAGTTTCACTGGATCACCAGAATGCTGTAATCACAGCAATTTATAAAATATAGACAAGGCTAGCCTCTATCTATCTATCTATCTATCTATCTATCTATCTATCTATCTATCTATCTATCTATCTATCTATCTCATACACACACACACACACACACACACACACACTAATCATGATGTGCAATGCAGTGTATGAACTTTGGATGTCATGGAAGGAAAGCAATTTGTTATTATTTATAGGCACTTGAATAACTCAACCAGCTTTGAGCTAAGAAACCTTGACTTGGGAAAAGAGTACTTGTGTTCTGCCCCTGGATACAAAATGTCTCAGAATAGCTAAAATATTCCTCCAAGTAAAATAGGCAAGCTATAAAAGCTTTGTGTGTGTGCAAGATTTATCACATTTATCCTCGACAAATGTAAGATGAACTAATAGCATTGCAGCTGTATCTTCATGGCTTAGTGTATCAGACAATGTAGCAAAAACAACAACAACCCAACAACAATGCTCTGGGATTCCTCTTCCTGATCTTACAAAAGTGTGCTAAATCATTGAGTGTATGAAGGGAGAAACTTCAATCTCTTAGGCACTGTCAGTCAGCGTTATAAAACTTTTCACAGGCCATAAATTAAACAGCCATAAGCACAAAGCAGCTCAGAGGCCCAGCACACAAACTAATCTGCAAGCAAGGGATGGTTGCAATATTTTCATCAAGGAATTTGGGAAATGAATTTCCACTGTGCTAGGACATTAGCCGTGGTGATGATGTGTAACATTTGTTTTAATCTATTATCACTTGCAGAGGAGAGAGGAAATATGGGACAGACCAGATGGTAATCTGGTCTGTACACACACAGAAGGGAATTTTGTATTTCCTGCAATTGTTAGCAAAGGACGAAGACTTTGCTACTGAGTGAGGGCATTATTATGCATGCTAATAACCATATTCAAGTGTTGCTGTTAGGCAACGGTAGTTGACAACAGCGTTCAGGTGGTTGCACATTAATCTCGCGAATTATTCTAGCAGAAAACTCATGCTGTTAGCAAATGTTTTGCAATAATGGTTACTAGATGCAATGCAATTTCCTCTGATTAGATTTGACTTCTGATTCCATAACCTTTTGTGAAATCCGATACATCGATAAGCAAAATTCGCATCCAATTAAAAATAGCACTTGTTATTATTCACTTTTGACTAAGGAGATTTTCATGCCACATAAAACTGATCCGATGTCCTGGCAGCTACCTTGAATTCAGGGGGGCCATAGCAGTCTTTGTGCATATCTGAGCGTGTGCCGCACACGTGCGCACAGAGGGCCTTTTTTCAGTAGCCACTGTGAAGCAGAAAGGAAATCTTTACTAGGGGTCAGCAAACAGAGAGGCACACACAATGGTGACATACTATTTAAAGCAGTTTGATGGGGAATGAAAACATCCTTTTCTTTTTAATTAAAAAGGGAGGATATCTATTAGTTCATCACTATTTCATTCAGCCACCTTAGAAAATCAGTCCAATCATATTCTTCCACAGCTCTGTTGTTATAGACCGCAGGTGTCAAACTCACAGCATCATGTTGCCATCATGTGGTGTTTCATGACTTTTTTCCCCTTCGCGGAGTTGGGGTGGGTGTGGCCTGCACATGACACATCCAGCCTGCTGCCCGCCAGTTTGACACCCTTGTATATAGATCTATAGCAGAGGTCTTATTCTCGCGGCCCGCGGGCCAATTGCGGCCCGCAGGATGGTATCTTGTGACCCCCACCATGATATGAAAGTATAATTAGTGATATGAAAGTATAATATTAGTGATATTCACCTGGAGGAAGTTGATTATCTAGACCCGCGCCAGTCCAGCTTCCGGCCCGGGCATAGCACCGAGACGGCATTGGTCGCGTTGGTCGATGATCTCTGGAGGGCCAGAGATGGGGGTTGTTCCTCCATCCTGGTCCTATTAGACCTCTCGGCGGCTTTCGATACCATCGACCATGGTATCCTATTGCATCGGCTGGGGGGGTTGGGGGTGGGAGGCACCGTTTTACGGTGGTTCTCCTCCTACCTCTCTGGCCGATCGCAATTTGTGTTGGCAGGGGAGCAGAGGTCGACCCCGAGACCTCTCACATGTGGGGTGCCTCAGGGGTCGGTCCTCTCGCCTCTCCTGTTCAACACATACATGAAGCCGCTGGGTGAGATCATCCGTGGTTTTGGGGTAGAGTACCATCTTTACGCTGTTGATACTCAGCTGTATATATCTACCCCAAACCACCCCAACGATGCCGTAGCGGTGATGTGCCAGTGCCTGGAAGCCGTGCGGATCTGGATGGGAAGTAACGGACTCAGGCTCAACCCGACCAAGACCGAGTGGCTGTGGTTTCCGGCTGCCCGATTCAACCAGCTGACTCCAACGCTGGCCATAGGGGGCAAACATCTTGCCCCTGTGGATGGGGCGCGCAATTTGGCTGTCCTCCTGGATACCCGGCTGTCCATGGAAGACCAAGTGACAGCCGTGGCCAGGAGGGTGTTTCACCAGGTTCGCCTGGTGCGCCAATTCCGCCCCCTATTGGATCGGGACGCCCTTCGCACAGTCACTCATGCTCTCGTGACATCCCGACTGGACTATTGTAACTCTCTCTACATGGGGCTCCCCTTGAGGTGCACCCGGAGACTTCAGTTGGTCCAGAATGCAGCCGCGCGAGCAATTATGGGAACCGTTAGGTTTGCCCACGTTACACCGCTCTTGCGCGAGCTGCACTGGCTGCCTGTCGTCTTCCGGGTGCGCTTCAAGGTGTTAGTCATCATCTTTAAAGCGCTCCATGGCTCGGGACCTAGCTACCTGCGGGATCGGATCCTGCCTCATACATCCTCATGGCCGATTCGCTCCCACAGAGAGGGACTTCTCCGGGTGCCGTCCACTAGACTGTGTCAGCGGGCGACGCCCAGGGGAAGGGCTCTCTCTGTGGTGGGCCCGGCCCTCTGGAACAACCTTCCCCCCGATATTAGAACGACTACGGACCTCCGCTCCTTCCATCTGAAATTAAAAACATACGCCCAGGGGAAGGGCCTTCTCTGTGGCAGGCCCGGCCCTCTGGAACGACCTTCCCCCCGAAATTAGAACAACCACGGACCTCCGCTCCTTCCGTCAAAAATTGAAAACACACTTTTTCTGCTTGGCCGGCCTAGGTTAGTCTCCCGTCTTTGATAGGGTTTTAGGGTTTTTTTAGTAGAATTTAAATTGAGGGGATTTTAGCGCAGGGACTATTTTGGTTTAATTTGTTTTTATCTATTGTATCTGTTTTATGTATATATTTTTATAATATTTTAATTTTCCCTGTGCACCGCTCCGAGTCCCCTTGGGGAGAGGATGCGGTTATATAAATTAAATTTGAATTTGAATTTGAATTTGAACCCCTCCAGCTGGTGCAATAAGATACCATGGTCGATGGTATCAAAAGCCGCTGAGAGGTTTAATAGGACCAGGATAGAGGAACATCCCCTATCCCGAGCCCTCCAGAGATCATCTACCAATGCGACCAATGCCGTCTCCATGCTATGCCCGGGCCGGAAGCCAGACTGGTCTAGATAGATGGTTTCCTCCAGGTGATGGGGGAACTGTTGTGCTACCACACTCTCTACAACCTTAGCAAGAAAGCTGAGGTTGGAGAGTGGACGGGTCCAGGGAAGGCCTCTTGAGGAGGGGTCTCACCACCGCCTCTTTCAAGACGGTTGGTAGAAAACCCTCACTCAAAGAGGCGTTCACTATTTCCTGGAGCCAGCCTCATGTAACCTCCCGGGAGGCCAGTACCAGCCAGGAGGGACACGGGTCCAATAAACATGTGGTAGCATTCAGCCGCCCCAACAACCTGTCCATGTCGTCTGGAGTCACAAGGTCAAACTCTTCCCACAAAACGGTCTCAAGGCCTGCCTCCGTTTGCCTGCCCGGACTAACCTCATTGGAGGCCAGTTCGCCCCGGATCTGAGCGATTTTATCCTGCAGATAACGTCCAAATTCCTCTGCGCGACCCTGAAGGGGAGCTTCCCGCAGCCTCTGTTGGAGGAGGGAGCGGGTCACTCTAAACAGGGCGGCAGGGCGGTTATCTGTGGATGCGATAAGGGCGGCGAGATAATTATGTTTCGCCACTCTTATCGCCATGAGGTAAGTCTTCAAATGGGACCTAACACGTGTTCGGTCAGATTCGGCGCGAGTGGATCTCCCAATGCTCTCTAGGCATCTCTTGCAGCGCTTCATCACCCTCAGCTCCTCAGAAAACTAAGGGGCCAAGGTGGTTTGGCACCGCGTGAGAGGCCGCAAGGGCACGACCCAGTCCAGGGCCCCAGTGGCCACGTTATTCCAGGCCGCCACTAGGTTCTTGGTTGAGTCGCAGGTCAGGGTCCCCGGTATTGGCCCAAGCTCTGTCTGGAACCTCTCTGGGTCCATCAGGAGCCTGGGGTGGAACCATCTTGGTGTTTCCGGTTCCACCTCCCCGCAGTGGGGAGAAGCAGTTGGAAAGTCTAGTCGAAGGAGAGAGTGATCTGTCCATGACAGGGGTGTAATTGTTAAATCCCCTAATCCCAGATTACTACTCCACTGGCCGGAGACAAAAACAAGATGCAGTGTGTGGCCCCCGGTGTGAGTGGGACCGCAAATTACTTGGGTCAGGTCCATGGCCGTCATGGAGGCCATGAACTCCCAAGCTATCTCAGAGGTTTCACCTGCCGATGGCAGGTTGAAGTCCCCCATGACTAATAGCCTGGGGGTCCCAACCGCCACCTCGGCTATCACCTCGAGGAGCTCGGGCAGGGTTGCTGAGACGTAGCGGGGAGCCAGGTACACAATCAGCAAGCCCAACTGCCTCCCAAGGCCCCATTTCACACCCAGGACCTCACAGCCGTCTATCTGCAGCACAGCGGTCTCCCTCGGATCTAGGCCCTCCTTTACAATAACCGCCACTCCTCCACCCCTCCTTTACAATAACCGCCACCCCGGCCTTGGGCTCATGGCTGATGAAATGCCTGGTAGCCTGGCGGGCACATCTCGATGAGGGGCACTCCCCCCTCGTGGCCCAGCCAGGTTTCTGTGACACCACCAGGTCCGGCTCCCCCTCTAATACCAAATCATGGATGAGGGGGGCCTTGTTGATAACGGACCTGGCATTGCACAACATCAGCCTTGGGCCCAGGCCCTGAGAACCTGGACCTCCTGGGTTGCGAGAGGAGCCGTGGAGACCGGAGCACGCAATCGCTTGAAGACAGCGGGTGCGCACTCCCGTAGCTTGATATGGTCTCCGGTTCTCGCCATACCTACCCCTCCCATATATTGTCCTGATGGTACGGCCCTCTGTTGACTTGACCTCTGTTCCCCTCTTAGAAGTGGACCCTACATCCTCCCCGTCAGGATCATAGGTCGGCCTGGACATAGTACCCCGTGGGTTGTTCCCCCCACCCACTTCCATAATTACTGTTATCCCTCCCTCTTCCCTGGAACCCCTTAAAAGTCTAGTTAAAAAAAAACCTTAAAACCCTCTAAGCTTCCGCTTCCTCCAAATTGAGCTTGAGACCCCTGATCTATAGTGTAAATTAGCTGCAGCTGTTTTTGAAATTGGCAGTGGGCTCTCCACTTGTTCTTGGGTCTGGAGCCTCCCCACCCACCCCTGCAGCCAGCTATTTTTTCAGAAGGAAGAAGAATTAAAAAAAGGAGAATTCAGGAAGAAGTATTCAGGGTCGCCATGAAAATCTCCTTAGTCAAAAGTGAATAATAACAAATGCTGTTTTTAATTAGATGGGAATATAATAATACCAAAGAGGAATTTCGCCTTGAGTTTCCTCTTGCCAACATAACTCTTGTAGTGGTTCAAATTTTTTAGAACCTACTCTGTAGGTGTGGCCTATTTTGTGGGTGTGGCTTGGCAGTCATGTGACAGGGTGGGAGTGGCCACCTTTTAAAATGTGGCAAAACTCATTTAACAACACTCTTGCTTGGCAACCAAAATTTTGGACTCAATTGTGATGATAAATTCTTTCTTTCTTTCCTTTCTTCCTTCCTTTCCTTTCCTTCCCATTGGGTCACTGGCAGCGGCAGGCCAGATTTACTTCCAGGTATGCCGGTGGAACCCCCTCTCACCGGTTCTCTAAATTTCACCAACCGGCTCTCGCGAGTAGGTGCGAGCCTGCAGAAACCCACCACTGTAGTGGTTACTATTATTGAGTGGGAGTAGAAGGAAGACATAAAGCTGGAATGGTGATCAGAGGAAAGAGGAAGGCTGATGTAGAGGATCAGTTCTGAACCCCAATCTGTGGACAACATTACCAGGGGTGTAGTTCATACAATTCCAAAGGATCTGCAAGGTCTATTAATAAAAGTCAAGGAGCATAGTGAAAAAAAATGAGACTAAAATGAAATATAAAGAAGGCCATTAATGACAACTGGTACAACTAGCCTCAGAATTGCAAAGTTATTGAAGTGATGGATAGCTTCTACCTTTTTAGGATCAACTATAAACAGTGAAAGAACAAGCAGCCAAGAAATATGCCTCAGACTAGCAATTGGTAGAGCAGCCATAAAATCCCTAGAAAAGTTGTTCTGATACTGTAGCAGAATTGAGCTTTGTAGGTATAGACCAGGGGTTGTCAACCCTACCGCCCACTTTTGTATCTATGTTAGTAGTAACCACCCACCGGTTCCACAGTAATGGTGATTTATAAAGTAGGGAAGTCAATTAAATTTTAAAAAGGAAAGTGCTTCAGTATCGGACAAAACCCCTATCGCCCACCCTGAAAGCTGGAATATCTACTAGTGGGCGGTAGGAACAAGGTTGACTACCACTGGAATAGACCAAGGGTCTCCAACCTTGGCAAGAATTGTGGACTTCAATTCCCAGAGTTGCTCAGCCAGCTCCCAGAGGAACTCTGGGAGTTGAAGTCCACAAGTCTTAAAGTTGCCAAGTTTGGAGACCCCTGGTACAGACAACATACCATGGTATTCTCTGTGACTCTATGTAAGCTAAAGGTGGACTTTGAAGAAGCGCAATTGGAAGAGGATTAACACCTTTGAACTTTGGTGTTGGGGAAAAACCCTCCTGACAATGCCATTGGCAAGCAAGAAAACAACCAAATGGATTATCAAGCAAATCAACTTCGAATTCTTACTCAAGTTATCCTACTTTTGGCACATTATGTGAACCCCTGGCTCTCTAGAAAAGAGAGCTCTAATGCTGGGAGAGGTGGAAAGAAAGAAAAGAGGACAATCAACAGCAGGGTGGATAGATTGTTGCAGTGGTGATGAGTGCACCATTGAAAGACCTGAAAGACCAGGTTAGGACAGATTGTCATGGCAAAAAATCTATCTATGTGGCTTCTAAGAGTTGACACCAGCTTGATGGCACATAATTAATTAGTCCATTCATATAATTAAGCTACAAATTTGGGGACGCATGTAATCGTGGAACAATGACTCATAGATTGCCCATGGCCTATCTTGAGAAAGCTGCAGAAGAATGCAACTTCAGTGGCGTAGCGTGGGTTGTCAGCACCAGGGGCAAGGCAAGTAATTTGCGCCCCCTAACCCTCCCCCAGATAGTCCCTCGCTCCGCTTTCAAACCACAATAAAAGTGGGAAGAGACGGAAAAGTGCGTGCATCGGGGGCGGGGGGGAGCGGGAGGGGACGCCCTGCGCGGGGAGGGGGCGCGGCGCTGGGGGGTCCCGGGGGAAAGGGGTGGAGGCGGGGGGGGCGTTCCTCCTCCCCCCTCCTCCTGCTCGGCCGGGGTGTCAATTTGCAGCGGGAGCTCCTCCTCCGCCTCCTCCTTCCCGGCCCCTCGCTCGCATTCTCGACCCTCCCCGGGTGGGCTGAGCAGGGCACCCCTCCGGCCGCCGGAGCTAGCGACTTCCACCCGGGCTCTCTCCGCCGCCTCCGCCCAGGCTTCCCCGTTCGGCGCCGCCTGGCCTTTTCCCGCCTCTCCGCGCTCCCTCAACACCGCAGGAGGGGAAGCTCCGTGGCGCCTCCGCCTCCCTTCCCGCAAGTGTCAAAACTTTGTCGGGGCGGCGTCGGCGGTGGGACGGGGCTGAGGCGGGAGGCCGGCCTGAGGCAGGCGGGGTGCGTGGTGCGAGCGCGCCCCCCAGATGTTGCGCCCGGTGCGGCCGGCCCCCCCTGCACCCCCCACGCTACGCCTCTGTGCAACTTGACAGCTTAGTCAACAATCCAATGACACTGAAATCCTAGAAAGAAGGAACCTCCACCCCCGCTGCCAGGAATCATGACTGTTCCTAATGCTGGAAAGTGGGAAGGCAAGGTAACAAGACTACCCCACTAACATTGACAGAGCAAGCCACTAAAATATTAAATGAGAGCAAACTCCACTCCCTACCAGCACTGATGATGTTACCTAGTTTGGGTAATGAAATGTCTACAGGAAGCAACTAAACTCAGAGATCACCAAGGACTCCTCAGTTCTAACTCTGTTATTTTTAGCCAGTGAGTCTTCGTTTGTTTATTTATTTATTTATTTATTTATTTATTTTTTATATTGAAAAAGTTTTATTGGTTTTACATTTTTCCAAAGGATGGGGTAAGGGATACAAAGAAATTTTGAGAGCGTTCACGTCAAAGTCGTCGGCCCTTCCGGGACTTCAAAATACATTGATAACAATAAAAAACATTTTCCGTAACACTACAAAGTGAAAGCAAGTACATATACCTAAGTTCTCAGTTCTATGCTGTCAGTCATTTACAAAAATCCAAATACAGATATTATGCAATATTATTCAGAAAAATCAAGGCAAAGTTATTTTTTAGATCTAAGTCTCTTGGCAATTGTGTCTTCAACCTCTTCCTCCAGGCCCCCAGTGGGCGGGGCCGTGGCCCCCCCTGCCCCCTCTGAATCTTCCCCCAGGACAGAGGAGTGTTTTTTGAAAAAGGCTTCCGCCTCGGCAACTGTTTTAATCCTCACTCTTCCTCCTTCCCAGAACACCAGCATCCCCTCGGGTGTCACCCACTTGAACCAAATCCCGTGATCAAACAATGTTTTAGACAAGAAGGAAAATTTCCTTCTTGCATCTCTAATCTTTCTTGGGATCTGCTTCAAGATAGCAACCTCTTTTTGTTGGTAAATTAACGGACTTCCTCTCTGCACTTTCAGGATTTCCTCTCTGGTTGACCTTCTAACAAATTTCACATGTATCTCTCTAGGTACTTCATTTATCCTGGCATATGCTGAGTTTATTCTGTAGGCTAGGTCAATGTCCCCCCTGATCTCATCCTTAGGTTTATGTAAATAGTCTGCTATAATTGTGCTCATGAGATCAGGGAGGCATTCACCAGGTTCCTCAAAAACATTCTGAAATCTCAAAAAATATGTCATTCTTTCCATATCCATCCTAGACACATGCCCGTTTATTTCCACAACCTCATTAGTAACATTTTTAACTCTCCCTTAGCCCCCACCAGCCCCCCTTCCAATTCTTCATTCTTCTGTGTGTTTTCCAGCACTTGTTTCCGTGTGTCCAATAACTCCTTCTTAAAGTTAATATTTTCTGCCCTCAGGGCCTTAATTTCTTGTACCAAAGTTTGTATAACAGATTCAAGAGAAGCCATCCTTTGTTCTAAGCTTGCCAGTGCTGTTTCTTGTGCCATGATTAGCTGTTAAAATCAATGCCACTAAAATGGCGTTTTCTGGGTGAGGCTGATGAGGCAGATCAGGAGCCAAAAGTTCCGTTCAGGGTTGTAAAGTTGCAAAGTTCAGGAACCAAGAGAGAAACAATTTTCCAACTCAATAAGTATAATAGCGAAGGTACTCCAGAAAAGAAATCACAAATCCAAAAAGAAAAAATTCTTCATTAATAACCAGAGGAAGTCCAAATTGCAAAGAGACGCTGGGAATTTTCCATAAGTGAAATAGTCAGTCAGGAACAAAGAGAAGCCATCTTCCACGCCCAAGCTCAAAGCCCGAAGGAGAGAGTGGTAAAATAAATTGTTTCAGCCAGACCTAGAGACATTGTTGCAAGCAAACCGCAGATCACTTTCCCTTGCTGCAAACAGTCAGGATTAAAGATTTCCGCTTCCTCGCCACGAGGAGCCATTTTCAAGTGCCGCTTGAGTCCGAGGGGGTTTTTTTACAAACAAACACCCCCCTCCCAGTCCTTTCAGCCCGGCTGACAGCAGAAAAAAAAGTTTTAAATCACTCACTCTCCCCCTCGCAGCTGAAGCCCCGAGAAGCCTTCCGACTCATTAGATCAGCTCTCTTCATGATCGCGAATGGCGCCGTCTGCCTTTGGCGAAGGGAAAACCCCCCGCAGCATGTTCTCCTTCACCTAAGCCGAGGACAAGGGTCGCTTCCCCCACCGCCATGGGGGGGAGCGTCCCAGGCGAGCCGGCTTTACGGGAGACCCCCAAAAAAGGGGCGTCTCGCCCCCGGGGGGGGGGCAGAAAAAGCAACAAAACGGCGAGCGAGCGCTAGGCTCGCCCGTCACCGCTGGAGCCGGAACCGGAAGTCGTTTGTTTATTTATTTATGAAACGTACATGCCGTCCATCTCACCTAGAGGCAACTCTAGGCTGCTTGCAACCAAGGCAAAGCAACAAGGCAAAACATTAAAATAATAAATATTAACATTCAATCTGACTTAAAATTAATAAAGATGGCAAGGAAGGGAGCAAGATACACACCGAGTGGAGATGGAATCTTAGTCCATCCCCAACATAATATACCCCCATCAGGGCAGAACCAGGTTTTCAGCCCCTTTCTGTAAACCAGAAAGGTGGGTGCATGTCTCACCTGTGAGGAGACACAGTGTTCCAGAGGACAGGAGTCATGGCAAAAAAAAAAAGGCTCTATGGCCCCTGCCAGCTAGAATTCCTTGACTGACAGGTCCAGAGCATGCCCCTTTTGCTGATACAGGTGAGGAAGGCCAATCCCATTGGGTCAGACAATTCCTCAGGTAACCTGAATCCATGCCCTAAAGCAAGGGTCCCCAACCTTTGCAACTTTAAGTCTGAAGGACTTCAGCTCCCAGAATTCACCAGCCAGCAAAGCTGGCTGGAGAAGTCTGGGAGCTGAAGTCCTTCAGACTTAAAGTTGCAAAGGTTGGAGACCCCTGCCCTAAAGGGCTCTAAAGGTTATAGGCTGAATTAGTATTAATAGTTGAAGTTACTGAGAATTGTAGAGCTTGAAATGTCTAAATATTGATTTCGTCACGAAGCCATTGAGGTATATTTCACAAGATTCCATTCAATCTCCTGTGAACTGATTGGAGACAAATGGTTCTGCTCACAATACATCTGATAATCACCTCAACAGGGTATCACTTCCAACTGCTTCTGCTTCTGCTTCTTTTTTCTTTTTCTTTTTTTTTTGAACAGTCACCAGCCAGCGGTAATTATAACAGCAGGTCCTACGTTTATGCCTGACATTTTATTTTATTTTTTTACAGTCCCCACTCTCAGGGGTACATTATATCCCAATCTTGTAATAATGCTTATGTTTATGGTGAACTATGAAGTCACTGAAGATTTATTCCATCATAAATTAATTTCTAAGATATCCAAAGATTTTTGTTACTTATATTCCAAAGGACTGCATGGAAGGGAAAGTCCCTGAGTATTGTAATTGTTACATAATCCTCTACAATTGTTTAGTAGCATGCCCAGTCTTTCTCTCCAGCATCAATATAAATTGTGCTCAAGTACACGATGCGCCAGTAGACTTGCTTCCTTTAACCTACAACTGGTAAGTATTTAGGGTTTAGGAGCTGGCCTAACTATTATCAGTCCTGCCCTGAGCCTAGCACCCCGCAGGGTAACACTATCTTGGGGGAGGGGGAATTAAAATGATAGTTTGAAGGAGTAGCTTATCTTCCAAAGAACTAGGAGGAATTCGAAGTTTTTATATTAATATATGAGCATCAGGCTGCTGGGGGTTCGCACAAGTTCGGGTGATCCTCTAGCTAGGATTCTGCTCAGTTCAGTGAACCCCCAAATGCCACCCCAGGCTGGCCATGCCCACCCTGCCACGCCCATCCCAGGAGTCTCCACGTGGCCTGTTCATCATGCCAGGTAAGTGGCGGGCAACTTGGGGAGGGGGAAAACAGGCCTACCAGAAGTTCTGGAACTTCGGAAATGGGCATATTTCCAGCCTCCAGAGGATCTCTGTAGCCCAAGGGAAGCAGTTTTTGCCTTCCTGGAGGCTTGAAAAACACCTCCAGAGCCTGGGGAGGGTGAAAAATGCCCTCCCGCTTCCATGGTGTAGGAGGCTGACTAGGCCACGCCCAACATGGCCACACCCACCCAGCAAAGGGGCAGCGAACCCGTTGCTGCAATTTTTGAAGCCCACCCCGATGAGCGTATTTTGATATAGTGAGGTAAAAAAAAAAAAAGAATTGCATACCCTATTAGAGGAATTTTTCCTGTAATATGGTAAGGGCCTAAGAAAGAAAGATGACCATAAGAAGACTCCAAAGCATGCTTTGGGTGAAGAAGTCAAAATAACTCTTGCCACCAAAACCTGTTGCCAAAACCTGTTTATTTGTTTCAAATGTTCTGTCTCATCAGGGAGAAGTCTTAAACTCTGGTGGAGAGGGGCAGAAGAAGGGGGAAGTGCTTAAATGTCTTCTTAAGAAAAGAAAGCATGAAAACTGAAATAGCTGCAAGCAACTGTGACCTACGAGAGTTGACAACATTAATACCATAATTAGCTCTGCTGTTCATTTATGAGAACTTAAAAATATAGCATATAAAAGTAGTTATGACACTCTTCTGGGACATGTATTATTATCTTCAACCTTTGTCAAGTAAAAAAAAAAACTTTCACTGGCAAAGCCTGTGAAGTGCTTTCTTCCTGTACCTTGTTAACTTCCCATCAATTATGCTTGTAAATGCCTGTCATATATAGGAGCTGAAGCCCTTGGGCCGTTCCCTTGAAAGATTTCTGTATCCTACAATATACTGCATTGGCTTTTCCTTTTGATCCAATTATACACCGTAGTCTTCAAAAGATAAAAATGCCCCAACTTTGTAGAACTCCACAGAGACAGGAAGCTCTTACAAATCATTCTGTGTCAAACAAGAACACCTTTTTTGCTGTGAGCATTATTTGGCCCTTTTTGTGACCCGTTTGGTAAAGGATTTGCAATGTTAAATCACCATTTTTGTCCTCAACCCACTCCTTGAGCTACTTTCTCCCGGTGATTCTCAAATTCCGCCTTTCCGGTCTTGCGAAGACGTGTCAGTAAAATGCTTCATTCTCCATCCCTGAACAAGTTCTGAGACCTATGTCCAAAGCTACGCCAGAGCCACAGGAGAAGTCATGAAAGCCTTTGCACACTAATAAAACAACAGCTAGAGAGGGACAAGAGCAAACGTAGTACTTTCAAGAGCCTCTGTGCTTACCGCCTTTTCATTCTTCCCTTGACATCTTTCCTCAAAATGTTTAATTCTCAGGCTTTGATGTAATCGTTGTGTAATCTCTCTGACTCCTTTCCAGCATTTTATGGAGTAAAATACAGGTTAAAAAATGTCCATCTTTCCTATGTTTTTCTGCTCCTGTCATTTTCCCCCCTTTCTTCCCTCTGACTGGAGGCCCTCAAAGCCTCAGAATCATATCTCAAATATTTGGCCTCTCTTTCATGCACATCCCTTCTTCCTTGATTTTTTGGTGTCAAGAGCTTAGTGTTCTGACCCAGCCTTAGCAGAAGAAAGAAACAGACTCCTTGTCATGAAAACCCCCTCTTTATTTACCTCTTGTGAATCAATTGCATTCACCCACCAAAAAGTCCAGGCAAGAGTCCTTCAAGGAGTTAACTGCAGTAACAGGCCTTATCAGTTCATTGCGATAATTGCAAAGCCGTGAGCTCCCAGACAAAAGGCTGCAAATAAAGTTCTGGCAAACAGTCTTTGTGGCACAAAACATAATGAGCAAAATCTTCAGAAATACGAACTGTTGCCTTCCACAACAATCACTCCTCTTTCCTTCTATGTATTCCCCAGCCAGAGAGGGGCCATTCAGCATCCACATGTGCTTTGCTTCCCGAGTCGACTGCTTGTCCTCTGTTGTTCACCTCTCCCAACTGCTCTGTGCATACGCGCATCTGGAACAGGCCCCAGCTGTTCTTCCTCTTCACTCATATCAGCCTCCAAAGGCAGCTGCCTCTTTGGTGGCTGGGAAATGTTGGATGGCCCTGGCTCTATCTCTATGTCCGATGCAGAGCATCTATCAGAGCCTTCCCCAGGGAAGGGAAGGGAAGGGAAGGGAAGGGAAGGGAAGGGAAGGGAAGGGAAGGGAAGGAAAGGAAAGGAAAGGAAAGGAAAGGAAAGGAAAGGAAAGGAAAGGAGAAAATAAAGTAAAGTAAAATGCAAGAAATGGCTTCCAATATTCTTTACAGCAGTTATAAATACAATTATATTTAAACATCTTTCTCTAAAGTTACATCATGATTCTCTTCTTTTGATAATCAGTACTGCCTAATCATCAAAGAAATACATCGTGTTCATTCATTTTTCATTTTTAATGCAAACATTCCATAAGGGGTTTTCAGTCACCAATAAATGTAGAAATTATTTTTTCAAAGATATTAATTTATCCCCCTTATCAAAATAGGTCAATTTTGCCCACATTCTCTATAGTGGATATTGTCAATTCTTTTTGTCTTTGTATGTATAAATAATCCTAGCATTGTAATCATATATTGAAATAATCTTCTGTGACTTTCTGCTCTATTATATTTATGCAAAAATTAACTGGTGACACTATGTAAAAACTTAATAAGTAAACAGGCCGAGGCCAATATTGACACTATTAATCACATTTTAAATCACAATTAAATTTTACTAAATAAAGAAAAATAGAAATCAGCTGCATAATATCATTGTAATGAAAAGCCAAAGCACTTTATCTTCTGTTCCTTCTCTGCCCTTATGTTGATCTTCCCCATACCAAGCCAGCATCTCCAAATAGTTTTGTTTCTAGGGCAAAAATGATTTACTATATACAGGTAATCTTCAATTTATAACTACAATTGAGCCAAACTTTCTATTGCTAAGCAAGACATACGCTAAGTAAATGTTGTCCCATTTTACAGCCTTTCTTCTCACTCTTGTTAAGTAAATCTCTGTAATTGTTAAGTTAGTAACATGGTTGCTAAGTGAATCTGGCTTTGCATGTCAGAAGGTCACAAAACGTGATCACTTGACCCCGGGATACTGTGACCATCGTAAGTACGAGTCAGTTGACCAGTGTCTGAATTTTGATCACATGACCATGGAATTGCTGCCAGGGTCATAAGTATGAAAAATGGTCTTAAGTCATTTTTTGCAATGCCATTGTAACTTCAAATGGTCATTAAATGAACTGTTATAAGTTGAGAACCATCTGTATATTACATTTATTTTATGTAATATTGATTCAGTTTGGTGCTGTGTTAAGATTGGAGGAGGACGATTAGCTTAATCAATCCTGCAAAGGATTGATCCATGAGGAGGAGGAGGAGGAGGATAATGATGATGATGATGATGTCTCCCCAGTAATGTATAAATGGACAAATGCAGTAACCTCAAAGAAGTAAAAAGACAATGAAGCACAATCATTGATTTAATAATGTAAAGAACAAATGCCAGCACAGGAGATTCAAAAGGCAGATATCTCCATACCCCCTTTTGTTCATTCATCTTCTAGTAAAATGTTTTCCTTTTTTTCCCAATCTATCTTTCCCTCCCTGATGGGTTTTCATTTTTTTACTTTTGCATAATTAAATGTTCTCCTTTGGGCTGGTTGGCTCTCTAGTTCTTGGAGCATTTTCAGCACTTCCTCCTAAAGAATCATCCAGTTTGTATACCTGGATCATCTAAGACCATCTAAAGATCATCTAAAACCATCTACTGGATCATCTAAGACAGGGGTCTCTGACCATGGCAACTTTAAGCCTGGCGGACTTCAACTCCCAGCTGGGGAATTCTAGCAGTTGAAGTCTGCCAGACTTAAAGTTGCCATGATCGGAGACCCCTGACCTAAGAGGCTCTGTTTCTCATCATAGAGCAAGGGTGGGTTCCTGCCAGTTCTAACGTCTTCTATAGAAGAAGTTCTACAAATCTACAGTGCCATTTAGAACCGGTTCCAGCTCCCTCCCCCCACCCATCCACACATCATCAAGATGAAGAGCAAGCGGAGGAATTCTGGGAGTTGAAGTCCACAAGTCTTAAAGCTGTCAATTTTGAACACCCCTGGGGGGGTTTTTCTAAAGGGTTAGGGGTGCAAGGGTCTTGTAACTTGACAGCTTTAAGACTTGCGTGCTTCAAATGCCAGAGTTTCTGAGCCAACAGTTTGGTTGCTAAGCAAGAGCATTGTTAAGTGAGTTTCACCACATTTTACAAGTTGGCCACGCCCACCCAGTCACATGGCTGCCAAGCCACTCCCATCCAGTCACATGGCCAGCAAGCTCCTCCCCACAAAGCAGGCCACACCTACAGAAGAGGTTCTAAAAATTTTTGAAACCCACCACTGACACAGAGCATCTATTTTGCCTGATGGGGCTAAGAGAAGGAGCAGCCCGATTCAGCCCATTGCCACATTTTACTTTTATGGGGATTTGCAGGTTTACCATTGTTACCAAAGACATTGGTGTGTTTCTTTTAAAATACCCACAAAAGAATTCCTTTTGGTGATTCTTCCAAATCCTTTACAAATTATTCTTTAAGAACTTAATTGAGGGTGATAAGATCTTGAAAAGAAACAGCACCTTTTTCAATTATGTTTTGCTTTGCTGATTGGATTTTTTTTTTTAATCTCCACATAAAACAAGACAGGCACAAAGAAAGAATAAGCCCTTCTTTCTATGTGGAATATTTCTTTCTTTTCTGTATTTTCTGGGTGGAGCCGACACATAGGCCAGCACTGCCACTTAACATAATCTTTGTTTTAAATCATGAATTTTTAGAGTTTTCTTTTATTATTAAAACAAATGGACTATTACTGGATTGTTTCTATTGTTTTCTGCAAACTACTCCGGACTTTTTGGGAAAAGGAATGGTATGATGTTATGTGGGAATACAGGTGCATGGACATTCATGTGTGGGCATACATGGGCAGCCTGCATGCAAGCATTGATGTATTTCAGTGAAATTGCTTTTTTTATGAAAAATATTTTTAATGTCTCATATTTTCACTGAATAACAAATGAGGCACAAGCTGGCCATTTTGCTACCAGCCAGCTTGTAATTGTTTCCACAATGCGGCTTCATCAAGCACACTGTTCAAAAGGAGGATTTCTGGCAATTCAATAGCACTGGAGAAACTTCCCAGGCAAGCAACATTGCTTCGAGCAGATGGGTGAAAACTGCAAAGGGCCTGTTGGGACAGAAATATCCTGGTGAGGACAGAATGTGCCATGAATGAGAGCTTGAGATTTTGTGGCAGCTTCTGCCTGAAGAACCAAGAGGCTGAGTTTCATCTGTTGTACCTGTTATCATTTCTAGCCAAATCTCCACTCTTCTGGAAACTCCTACAGAGCAATTTTTAATGGAAAGTTTCTTTTTCCCATAGTGTTTTGAAAGAGATGCTGTTCTCCCCACATCTTAATGCCTTCCCTCACTTCCACATAATTTGATGTGAACAGGCTCACCCCAACAAGCTCTTTTTTTCTGCCTCATATTCAAGATGCTAAACCCGCCATCCTGGGCCCAACGTTTGGGAAGCCAGGCTCTGCCTGTCACAAGCCAGGACAAAGAGTGAGTGATGGAGGAGTAATACCTCCTTAAAAAACCTTGGACCAGCTGGCCCGGCTGGTAGCACCTGGTAGGGACCCCTTTCCAGGGTTACAGGAGAAGACAGTTACTGGTTTTGAAGGTGGAAGAGGGCTCCAACGAGCAGATAAAGCAGCAGAACCATCTTTTAGAAGAAGGGAAACCCTGATTACAAACCTCCAACTGCCTTGTGACTATATCAACTACTGGAAAAGGCTTCAGGAGTCAACCTTGAGGCAAAATCCGGAGCCGGAGTCCCAGAAGCAGTTCGTGGCTATGTATAACCACATTCTGGTAATTCCTGCAACGCAGCTGGAACAAATCGTATTGGCTCTGCCGTTCCATTGGACTATTTCAGTGACGTGGGGAGGGGAATCTGCTGCTTGGGTAACAGTCTATCCTCCATATTAATCTACCCAGGCCTCATGCTCTGGAGAAGACACTCCAGTTTTACCTCTTTCCAAAGCATGATACCATAGTCTTTTGAGACTGAAGGATGCCAATGTACTCAAGATGCTGTTTTCATTTGATCTCAAGCCCAAACCTGAAACAGTCTGAAGTTGTTAACCCTAGCTGCAGCTGGGCTAAAGTGCTTTTTTTACTCCTTATTATGAACCAGGTTTTATAAGAGATTTAGTGTGAAGTGCATTGCTGACCATTCTATCACTGGCACCCCTAGTGGGTCAGGTCAACCTGACGTTTTTGGGTGTAGGCATATCCTGTTTCCTATACTTACAGGCTGGAGGCTAGTAGCAAGCCTCCTCAGTTCAGAGACTTGGTGCAGACTGAACAGCATCTGGACAGCAATGGTAGTAAACAGCTACACAGTGAAGAGGGAGAGGCAGATGGCTCTTTCTTTGACTGCTTCTTTGTTTATGTTTTATTTATTTTATGTACATGACATATAAAAATTCAATTTCCATCAAACAGTGTGTGATCTGGGTACAGTTTTTTTTAAGCAGTCATAATCCACATATTTGTTATAGTATTCATTACAATATTGATGTAATAACAACAACAACAACAACAACAACAATAATAATAATAATAATAATAATAATAATAATAATAATAATAATAATAATAATAATAATATGTTACCTTGACAGTTCCTAGGTCCTTGGTTAGGACTCGAGCTGTTGAGCTACCAACCAGGCCCAAAGGCTGGGAATCTCACCAAAGATTAACCAAATAATAAAATAATAATAATAATAATAATAATAATAATAATAATAATAATAATAATAATAATAATAATAATAATAATAATAATAATAATAATAATAATAATAATAATAATAATAACAACAACAACAACAACAACAACCAATTGTAATTGGAGCCCTTGGAGCAATACCTAACAGGCATTGCTACTTAAACATCTTGCATCCTAAGAAGGTACTTGGTTGATACCTAGGATGCTGGCAGCAAACCATATCAATCAATAGAATAGAATAGAATAGAATAGAATAGAATAGAATAGAATAGAATAGAATAGAATAGAATTCTTTATTGGCTAAGTGTGTTTGGACACACAAGGAATTTGTCTTTGGTGCATATGCTCCCAGTGTACATAAAGAAAAATAAAATAGAATACATTAATCAAGAATCATAAGATACAATACTTAGTGATAGTCATAGGTTACTAATAAGCAATCAAATTACGCTAGGAAACAAATAAAACAATATAAATTTTAAAGATACAAGCAACATGGTTATAGTCATAAATGTTAGTAAGTGTTAGTCTATCCATTTCTGTGCATTGTAGTATTTTCTTAATTACATTCTCATCTGACAGAATCTAATTTTGGCTGCTTCTTGAAGCAACGTTACCTACATCTACAGCTGTTGCTTTGGTTGTTTCTGAACACAGGTTTAGTGCTCTTCCGAAAAGCTCTAAAACCACATCTAAAAAGATCTCTGACCTTTTAGCTGGTAACAGTTAATAGTTGGGCTGAAAATGTTTCGCTGTTAGAAATTGCAATTATTTACATATTATCAGCCCTTAGCTTAATAGGTACTTCTGAACGACTGACTATCTTCAAATCTGGCACCAAAAAACCCCCACATGTAGACAGCAATAAGACAGAAAATGCTGAAGCTAAAGAAAGGGATATGTCATTGCTCTATAAATCAATAGCTTCTGTGAGTAGATAAAGACATTGCTGGCAATTTCTCAAAAGCACATAATGATTCTAATGATTCAATATAACTATGCCACTCTACAAGCATTCAAAAGCAAAGTTATGAAAACAACCCTTACCGACATTTGCCATTGATGTATTCGGTTTCTAAAGTGTCACATTTTAATGAGCAATAAAGGTATACAGGCACTTTGGAAAGCAAGCTCTTGAGGATGATCTTTCCAAGCAATTATCATATAATATTGCCCATATATTTTGTATGTTTCCAGATGCTCTCAAATGCCAGGCATAAACCTGGAATATATCTTACTAAGAAGAGACAATGAGCCATATGGACTAACTGGATCCTTGTGTGAGCCAACAGAAGGCTACAAGGCAGTGGTGGGTTTCAAATTTTTTTAGAACCTCTTCTGTAGGTGTGGCCTGCTTTGTGGGAGTGGCTTGCCGGCCATGTGACTGGGTAGGAGTGGCTTGCCAGCCATGTGACCAAGTGGGAGTGGCTTGGCAGTCATGTGACTAGGTGGGCGTGGCCAACTTGTAAAATGTGGTGAAACTCACCAACGCTCTTGCTTAGCAACCAAAATGTTGGCTCAGAAACTCTGGCATTTGAAGCACGCAAGTCTTAAAGCTGTCAAGTTACAAGACCCTTGCACCCCTAACCCTTTAGGAAAAAAACCTCCAGGAGTGTTCAAACTTGACAGCTTTAAGACTTGTGGACTTCAACTCCCAGAATTCCTCCTCTTGCTCTTCACCTTGATGATATGTGGACGGGCGGGGGAGGGAGCTGGAACCGGTTCTAAATGGCACTGTAGATTTGTGGAACCTCTTCTATAGAAGAGGCTAGAACTGGCAGGAACCCACCCCTGCCACAAGGTTTCCTCTATAACAATGCAGATAGATACTGTATTTGCAGAACGAGTCACAGCTATTAGTGCATCTCAGAAGAGTATCCACCAACAGGGCATACTGGTAAAATTGCAATGCAAGGGGCTGCTTTGTTCCTAGGTGGGTCTAAAGATGTGCCTAGTGGTTCTTTCTCCCACAACATAACAACCTCTTGTAGGAAGCATCCAGATCGCTACTGCTCCTGGCAGA
Organism: Rhabdophis nuchalis; assembly: GCA_039707465.1. Classification (NCBI taxonomy): domain Eukaryota; kingdom Metazoa; phylum Chordata; class Lepidosauria; order Squamata; family Natricidae; genus Rhabdophis; species Rhabdophis nuchalis. Next base: position 188,699,223 of record CM077643.1, on the reverse strand, counting down.
CATTGAGGACATGCAGCCTAACATTTTGCATTAATTCATCTTAGACTCTGCATTGTTCTTAAAGAGCAAAATTATGAAGCAGAGTGTATGTCTCTTGTCTTTCTTTGACTGCGGAACAATGGAGGCCTCTTCCTACATACCTGGTGTTATATTAGTATGATTTGTTGTTAGCTAGTGATAGCTTTTGCCTCGTGTCTCATTGTTTTGAGAAAATTATAGCTATTAGGCAGAATTTGTTGGAAGGTTATAATAAAGGAGAGCATTTGTAGCTCGGGGTTGAAATGAGGTGTCCTTGGTGCTCTCTAAGGTTGCTTGGTTTCTTGCAGATACTCAAATGCACTGATGATGTTACCTAGTTTGGGTAATGAAACATCTGCAAGAAAGCATCCAACTCAGAGAGCACAAAGGACCCCCTCAGAATTTTACAGTGTGTTCGTAAATTATGATTTGAGCCTCAGTGTGTTACTTCCATTCTTCTTACAAGTATTAAAGGGAAGTATTTGTGCCCATAGCTGTCCTCACAGTTGAAAACAAAACTCCAAGAAAACTTTGTTTTGCTGGGGGGAGGGGAGGAATCCCCAACAAGTTTATTTTTCTTATGCTATGCATTTAGAAACAGCACCTCTGGCACTGGGGAAAAATAGCGTTACCACAATCATTATTCCCACATTAACGCTGAGCAAAACAACTATCTACAAACAGCCTGAAGATGTGACAGTGGTAAAACACGTGAACCTACATAATGATCCATTTAGAAGCTAACAATTAAACATGATCTCTGTTGCATATTTCAGTAATGTAATCAAAGAAAAAGTTAATTTATGAGCACAAGATTTGCAAATGAAGAACGTGAGTTTAAAAAATAAAATCCCCAAATTTCTGAGCTCATTCAATCCAAATAATTTTAAAATCCAGGCTTGGTCAATCATCATTTCACTCTGGTTTTGTCATCCTTTCTCACAGACTTAACATCTACCCCTTTCCCTTTCCTACTGAAAGTTCCCACTGTAGAGAAATTCCTGAGGCAATCCTTAGCAGCATCACCATTTTCTGAGGACAAAGAGCTCAGTCTCCAGTTGGAGAAACCCAACCTAGAACTAAGGAGAAATGTATCGACAGTTAGAACAATTAATCAGTGGAACAACTTGCCTCCAGAAGTTGTGGGTGCTCCGACACTGGAAGTTTTTAAAAAGAGATTGGACGACCATTTGTCTGAAATAGTCTCTGCTGGAGCAGAGGGTTGGACTAGAAGACCTCCAAAGCCCCTTCCAGCTCTGCCATTCTGTTATTCAGTTCCCAGGATGGCCATTACCACCCTTTCTGCCTCCCTTTGGCCTTTGCTGCCTGTATCGCCATTGCCTCTCTCTCTCTCCAAGGTTTCTAACTGAGCTGCAGTCGACTCCACTCGTACTTCTATCTCTGCTGCTGCTCTCCAGATTTACCATGGTTCCAGGAGCAGTTCCAATGGCCTGCAGGGTTTCCTGGGTGCCAACAAGGGCCATAACCACCTCCACCAACATTCTTGCTGACTGATCTGTGGCCCTTAACCACCAGCTGCCACCAAACAATAAATAACATAGCATCTACCATAAAATCTTCAAACAGAACATGAGCCCCTCCAAATTACATGTATTTCTGGATGGCATCTTGGAAGTTGAACTTCTTGATGGTAGACATTAAACAAATGTTATTTTTCCGGTGTTTTCTAATTTTTCTCTCTGCTTTTTTTTAAGGATTGTCCAGGAAGATTCACCCACAAGAAGAAAAGTGATGGTTAACTACTTTTCCTGAAGCAGAAAATTGGGCAGCGGCAGGAGAATTGTCTAATGAGAAGATGTGGTCGCCTACAGCCCAGGCTGAATAGGGCAAGAGCAGCTTGGCAAGTAGATGGTCATATAAATTGAAAAATAATACGATACAACACAACACAACACAACACAACACAACACAACACAACACAACACAACATAACATAACATAACATAACATAACATAACATAACATAACATAACATAACATAACATAACATAACATAACATAAAAGGTAGCTGAATGAGCACCGTGCCTATTTCCAAACTGGTTCTTTGTTTCACGACATAAGTGAAAATTGAGAGCAGACGTTTTCTAATCATATGATTAGATATTGAGAGCAAGAAATTATTGGCCTTGGATGAGCTCAGTTTGGGCACAATTAGCACTTACAATTTAAATGAGCTTTTTAAAGATAGATTCAATCAAAGTAGTTTATTTATAATGACTTTAAAAACTACAATTATCATCATGTGTATTTCAGGAGGTTAAGATTGTAGAAAAGTCAAGAAAATCAACAGTCATGGTTATATATCCATGTCTTACATCAGATGTGGTTGGAAGTCATCTTCAGAATCTTATCGTCTTTCTTATAATAAAATACCACTAAGAAAGTGGACATTAAAGGACAGCTTTGCATGCCTTTCCAAAGTATAAGTTTACATCTGGGAGCAATTTAACTCCTCATTTAACTTTAATCAGAAAATAGTAATGAATGTAGTCTGGAATCCAGCTGGATTCGTTAATGGAAAACTTGGTGGTTAAGCTTATGGCATTAAAGATGTTTTTAGTAATATTTTGGCAGTGATGAGGGGATAGATGTCGTATGTTTCTTCCAGTAAAATACATGTCTGCAGTATACATTTAATTTTGTTCTTATAATTGGTTGGTACATATAAATGAGATCCAGGGGAAGAATTATTTTTTAAAACGCTACTTAAATTGTCCAGTAGCAAAAGTAAGCTTAACTGGCTGCACCCTTCTGAGTCATTTAAAAATTGTGTTACCAAAAGATAAGTTGGAATATGTTGGAAGGAGAAATAAATACTAAATAGAGCACAATGGCGTTGATCAGGGTGTTGCATGATGCAAGTACTGTAACAAATGTGACTCCCAGCATGTTAGTCAAAGGCCAACCCTGGAAAAAGTAGTGTAATGTCATGCAATCACACTCTGTCTATGGAGATTCTCAGTCATCTAAGTCATGGTTGTCCCAAAGGTGTTTTTTCAAGAGACAACTGGACATTTTGGATTTTTTATCTTTGAAGACGTCTTTCTTCTTGTCCAAGAAACTTCTTCAGTTCTGAAAACCAGAAAATCCAGTTGTCTCTTGAAAAAGCACCTTTGGGACAATGACATTGTGTTTCTATGATGCCCTACTCTGAGGTTTTTTTTAAAGGGCAAAGGGCAAAGTGTTATCACTTTGTTATCACTTTGTTATCAGGAACATCAGCCTTCCAGCTCCAGTTGAAGAATATATTTATTAATTTTTCATTAAGTGTTGCACATTTCCATTTGGATTGTTGTTCTGTGTTCACAGTTTTAAGGAGTTTGGAATTTAGAATGAGAACTTTTAGAGCTTTTCCTGAATTCACATTTTTTTAACGTAATTTTATTTGCTTGTAAAGTTTTACTTGAACTGCATCTCCTAGATTCAGGATTCTAACAATATAATGTACAATCTGGAATCTTAAAAATAACAAGATCAGTCCCTTAGGTTGACAAATTGACCTAATAAAAATCCACCACACAAGAGCTGGCTGAGGTTATCCTGTTGGTTACTATGCTGGAATCCCATGGTCTTCTCCATAGGATCATCTCTACCCATCCTGCCATGACCAAGGGAAGGAACAGCTGTCTATACAGAGAAGCCATAAAATACCTAGTGGTCCACCAAGTGCAATTGCGTAACCTTGCTTCAAAGACTCTCCATATGCAGCATTACATTAAATCATATTAAATTACAAATCAGCAGAGATCCAGTCCTTCTTTCTATTATTTCTCCTCCTTATCCTTATGGCGGTTTGGAAAAATGAGAAAAGAAGATAACACACACACACACACACACACACAAATGGGCACTGTCTGATGAAGGGAAGGAGGAGGACAGGAAGGAACAAACTAAATGTGAAGCCTCCAGGAGTATGCATGGAACCACATAGACTACACAGAGTACCTTGTCCCAGACCCCTGCAGCCTAGCAGTGTTGCTGAATGCTTATTTTAAAAACCCTTGGAAATGGGATATATGTATATTTCTCCTGCCAAATGCAGCCAAGTACTTAAAATACATACTGGCCAGGACGTTAATATGTAATATTAAGGGAAAAGACATCCAGCTAATTACAGAGAAACAGGAAAAACAACAAGAAAATTCAGAAATTAATCATTGAATAGCAATAACAATAGCACTTTGACTTACACAGGTAGTCCTCAACTTACGAGCACAATTGAACCCAACATTTCTGTTGTTAAATGAGCTGTCTCCCATTTTGCAACCTTTCTTGCCATGGTTATAAAATGAATCACAGCATTGGTTAAGTTAGTAACATGGTTGGTAAGTGAATCTGACTTCCCCGTTGACTTTGCGTCCCAGAAGGTCGCAAAAGTGGATCACATGACCCAGGGATACTGCAAATGTTAATATTTGTCAATTGCCAAGTGCCTGAATTTTGACCATGGGGATGCTGCAACCATCGTAAGTGTGAAAAATGGCCATAAGTCGCTTTTTTCAGTGACATTGTAACTTCAAACGGTCACTAAACAAACTGGTGTAAGTTGAGAACTATCTGTATACTGATTCACAGTGCTTTACAGCCCTCTCTAAGCAGTTTCCGGAGTCAGCATTTTGCCCCCAACAATCTGGGTCCTCATTTTTCTGACCTTGGAAAGATGGAAGGCTGAGTCTACCTTGAGCCAGTCAGGATCAAACTGCTGACAGTCAGCAGAGTTAGTCTGCAATACTGCATTTTAACCACTGCGCCACTGGTACTCTTTGAAGGACTCTTGAAATGAAGAAGATACTAGACACAAAGAAATATTCCAGTCCCAAATTGGTATAAACTTTAATGAGAGGGATTTGTTGGGCCATGAAATTCCTATGACAGCCTTCCTTACATTTGGTTTAACTTTAGCAGAAAGCTTGACTTCAGAATGTTACATAATGCTGCACAATGAAATTTCAGAATCTATCCATTTGCAATTACTATTCTCCCACAGTATCAATTAATCTATTTCCCCTTCTAATGTTGTTGTCTTTTCTCCCAGATAAAGAACTGCTGCAAACATTAGAGTGACATCATAGTCCTCTCCTTCAGCTTTCATCCTGAAAAGCTTACATTTACATTCAGAGTACTGAGCACGGACTATATTCATTATATGAGAACCAGTAAATCAGGTTAGAAAAACCAAAGAAAATGTTTTGCCAAAGGGTATTCAGCTTCCTGGAAGAACTGAGATTTGAACTCTGACTCTAGTCTTAAAATGTGACCCAAAAGGTCTTGTGTATGTAGAGAATAAGAAATATGACCTTGATCAAAATGTGTAGGAAGTTATTACTTAGGCAAAAGGGCAGTGGTGGGATTCAAATAATTTAACAACCGGTTTTCTGCCCTAATGACCAGCTGGGTAGGCAGAGCTCGGTGGTCATGTGACTGGGTGGGCGTGGCCAACTCAACGTCACTCACGTCGATGGGAGCTTCGCTTTAGCTGTTACAATGTCATAAGGGTTAACCAGAGAGGTTGTTTCTGTAAGCAGGGCAATGAAGATTAGGCTAGAAACAAGACCAGAATGTTTCCTTCCTGCCTTCCTTACAGGATTAGCCCTGTAAAGTGGGGAAAAACAAAATGAGATTTCTTCCAACAACCGGTTCTCCAAACTGCTTGGAAAGTTAACAACCGGTTCTCCCAAATAGATGCAAACTGGCTGAATCCCACCACTGCAAAAGGGGCTGAAGCATGACATCCAGAACAACAAGATAACATTTGGAAGTGACCCAGTGCACAGCTGATCTTCCTACAGCTGATCTTTATTTAATGACCACTTGTTCAGCAACCAATCAAACTTACAACAGCATTGAACAAGTGGTAGTTACGACAAGACCTCATATATACAGCCTTGCAGAGTCCTGCAATCACATGATAGCTATTTGCAACTTTCCCTGCTGGCTTTCCACAAGCAACATAATTGGGGAAGTCAGCAGGAAGTCAGAAGTCATGATCACGTGAGGTCCTTGCATAACAACCCAGGCAATCCTCATTGAACAATGGCAACTGGAACTGCCAGGACTGCCGTGGCTAAGCAGAATAATTGTATGGTATTCCAGACGTACAATTGTGTTGCTTAATGACATGAGTTTCCAACCCCATTTAGTGTTGCTCAATTAGAATTACCTCTACTGTATAGCCAAACTCAATAAAAGTACTTTTAGCTTTCTGTGGAGTTGATTTGCTGATCCGTTCTATCTGGTGAGGCTAACATAATTCCTAATTTTCTAAATTCCTAATTTCCTGGTATTAAAGGGCTCATCTACTTCCCTCCTGCGCTAAAAGACAATTGGCTATTGCCCCTTTTTCTTCAAATCCCTGAACCTTTTTCTATTCAAGCTGCAAATGTTGCTTTAATGATGCCAATAGGGAGCTGCTCCGACATAAATAGCACCTACCTAAAGCATGTTCAAACTTCTTCTAATGTTTACCTCAGGAGTGTGGGACAACTGAGAATTTATTTATTTCTTAAAAAATAAATAAATAAAAGGAACCCTGGAAGAGATCCATTTATTTTAATCTGATGATCGCTGTTGTATCAGGTGCTGCGCTGTGCAACAGTCACTCTGACTACTGAGGTAAAACGAAATGCAGTTAACTGCAGGAAGGATAATCCTTCCTTTCCAACAGGCACGCTGAAGTGAGTGGAACGGTAACATTTCATAATCAGCTGCTGGCCCCATGAAAGGTTTTTTTTCATTTTCTCTCCTGCTTGGAGTTCATAGCTGATCAAAAGATGCAGGTTCATTAATATTGTATTTTATGGGTGATGTCTTTTTTTTTATGTGAGGTTTTAAATGGATTTTTTAAAATTGATTTTTATAGTTGAATAAAGAAATGAAAAATACTGCAACCCCTTTGAACAGCAGACTTTTTGCCGCTATGATTAACCAGGAGTTCATTAAACACAAGGACTTTATGATGAAGAAACTGAGAGCTTTGTCCTAAGGCTATGCCAAGCTTTGATTCAGACATTCAAGTCAAAGAAAATGCAATCAAATCTCCAAGACAGACAGTTTAGATCCCACCATGAGTTTTTTCAACTAGAATATTCAATTTGAATCAAACCAAATCTGATCTAAGTACAATCAACAATTCATATAAGAGGATCTTACACACTTTGTTGCATGTTTTCATGGCTGCAGTCAAGAAAACAGTGATTGATTGATTGATTGATTGATTGATTTCCCCACCTTTGGCTTGCCATTGGCAGACAAATTGATAGATTATGCATCCTCAAGTTGATATTGACTCTACAAGTAGATAGATTTTCTCCTGGAGGATCTTTCCCAAATCTGATTATTCAGGCTTTTTCAATGCTCACCCATTGCCACTGTAAACAAGTCCATCCACCTCTCTCTGGTCTTCTTTTTTCTTTCTCAGCGTTATAAAATCGCAAAGGGCAAGACAAGAAACAATGGATGGAAACTAATCAAGGAGAAAATCAATCTGGAATTAAGGAGAAACTTCCTAACAGGGACGACAATTAACCAGTGGACCAGCTTGACTTCAAATGTTGTGGGTGCTCCATCACTGGAGGCTTTTAAGAAGAGACTGAAATTGCATAGGGTGCCCTGCTTGAGCAAGGACTGGAAGACCTCAAAGGTCCCTTCCAGCTCTGTTCTTATGGATTGATTGATAGACTATCCCAGAGAGCTTTGCATAATGTGTCCAAAGTATAATTTGGGCCTGGTCATTTGTGTCTTCAGTAGGAACTGGGTTGATTTGTTTGATGATCTATTTGTCTATTTTCTTGGCTAGATAGGAAAATAGGAATTATTTAATATACTATAATGGAATATATGAAGAGGCACATATAAGGCTGCACTCTTTTCTCCCTTGCATTATCACTCTCCTCAGTTCCCTTAATGTCTGAACATACTATATATGGGAAGGGTGTAAACAATTCCCCAAAGGAGCGTGCACTCTTTAACTTAAGCAGAATTTTAATAAATACTTACTACTTATAATTGATGTGCTCATGAAAGTCTTAAGGAATTTTAAACAGGCAAGGATATAATAGCAACCAACAGAATTGAGATAGAGTGAAACTATTACAGCTGAGCACAGTGAAACAGAGGTTTTAAATTGATGCTGTATATTATTCATTTTGACAACTGCAAACTTGCGCAAAAGATAGCAGGGAGTCAGGAAGCATCAACTACGGAAGGTAATACTAATTTATTACTAATACAAAAAACTGATCTGAAGTTAAGCACATATTGCGTAGACAGAATAAGAATGTAGCCCTGCATTCCCCACCTAAGCACATACCTGCAGCCTCCTTAATTAAATGTGTGCTATGTTAAGTGGGTGCAGGTGAAATGCATTTGCTTTCAAATAGGAATCATGCCAGAGGCTGATTACCTATCTATTTTTAACTTAATATGTAACCAAATACTAGATTAGCTTTTGAAGTCTACCCTCCATCCTGTTTCTGTAGCAACAGATCAACCCCATAAGAAATAAGGTACCATATTTCTCTAACTAGCCTGAAGTCAAGCTCCTGGTGAGGGCTGGGAGACTTTTAAGCAGCTGGAATTCTCAGGCAATCTGCAGTGGTTGGACTCTTCACAAAATGGCTGCCATTCTAGATGCGCTTAGCCCTAAAACCCTCCTTTCCCAGAAGGTGAATTTCCTCAAGCTCCATAAGAGACTTCCAGCCATTCCCCTTAATATTTCTTTTCTTTTCCAAGCATTCAGGCACATTTCGGGGGGGGGGGGGGGAATCCCAGGCTGCCAATGTGGAGGTAATGTTGAGCCCAGAAACCTTCTTGTCAATGACAAATACCCTGTTTCCGCGAAAATAAGACCTCCCCGGATAATAAGCCCAATCAGGCTTTTGAGTGCATGCGCTAAAATAAGTCCTCCCCAGAAAATATTCCAACACAGCAGCAGCCATGAGGTGACCACGCTCGCCGCCTCCTGCACCTCAAAAATAATAAGACCTCCCCGAAAATAAGGCCAAGCGCTTACTTCAGGGGTCAAAAGAAAATAATACCCTGTCTTGTTTTCAGGGAAACATGGCATATTTGAAGATGTTTGCTGCAACCCTTTTATCTGAATGAAAAGAATCAAGAAAAAAGAAGCCATGTTGGAAAGACAAGGAATTTAGCAGGTTACCAAAAGAAGTGTCCATGGGCATGTTAGTGCCAATAATTTTAATTTTGTCTGATTTGACAGGAAAAGTCCTTTTTCAAATTCACATTAAAAACATTTTTCTGCCTGAAGGAAGGAACAAGATGACACACACAACTGCCTGATCTTAGATGCTAACTGTACCATGAAGAAATGCTTGTGTAGCTTCCATACAACCACTGGGTGGCAGCAAAGAGATACAGAAATTTGTGCTGCCACCTTTTGGTCATCTGGATGTTTGTGTCCCTTATGAAAGGAACAGAAATGCTGCTGGAAAAGAAAATCATAACCAACTATCCTATTCACCAGGGGATGGGGGGTGGGGGTGGAATATAGAATCTCCAGCAGCTATAATGAAGATCCCTCTCCACATTTCCAAGAATGTCTACCAGAGAAAGAAGTCACACCATTTTCTTGTAATAAAACATATCATCTGGAGATAAGTACTCACTAATAATAATCAGCAGTTTGTGCCTGTTTGTGTAGGTATATTCATCTTGCTGATTCTTTTTTAAAATTAATTTATCCTTTAATTACAAAGCCTTGAGAAAAACCGCCATAGAATCTGCAATATTAGAAGCTGGTCTTCAGCAATTCTCATAGCTTATTCAGATAAGCATATGCCTTTAATTTTAAAAGGAAAGGTGATCTGGCAAAGGATTAATAAAACCCGAAGATAATAGGCAGCTGGTCTAAATTCTCTTTCTGGATTCTAAGAGTTATCTGTGTCAGACTTCAAGCTACCACTAAGGGGAGCCCTTTCTGCAGGTAATCTCACATGTTGATCAAAAGCTTAGCCACAAAGATAATATGACATTTTGATTTTCCTCAAATTACATTTAATCAGAAGGCAACCAAAGATAAGCAGCCGAAAATTAATTCTGAATTACAATTCTGAGGCTCTACCTTTTAATATTCCTTGATTAGGCTGAAGGAGAAATATATATGGGCCTATATATCAAAAGTTTGGACACGTTAAATGCAATGTAAAAAAAAAAAGCAACTTGGAGTAACGCTGGAGTACTGAAAATCAACACTATGTTAATAATCAGTACATTTTTGCATAAATAAATTTAAGGATACCTTAGTAGCGTAAATAAGACTTTCTAACATGTAAGAAACTTTTAGTAAAGATTAATTAATCTGCTTTTCTTGTTATGCAAGACTTGTACGTTTATAGTCTTACAAATTGAACATTTATGTAATTGATAGCTGGGTAAATAACAGTGCAAGCCTCATTAAGGGAGACTCTTTCTTTTGGATCTCCTTATCCTGAATTTATAAATATTGAAAAATATTTTGGTAATTAATAGCTGTGGGTAAATAAAAAAGATAAGCCTCATTAGAAAGGGGAATAATTCAGAGAATATATTACTGTAGACTGGGATCCATAATTAACCCTTTTCTTACATCACCGATGCCTTACTCATTGCTAGAGGAGTTCCCAATGGGACACTGAATAAGTTCCAAAACCCTGAAAATTTAACCCTTTCTGCTGCTGGAATGGGAAGGGAGGACATGATCCATCCAAGATTGAACTATGCAGGACAGTTGTTGCTTTATTTAGGCAAATGTGTCTTCCAAACCATGTGATTAGAAGCCTGACAGCAGGCAGCATCTTTATTGGGATGGAAAAGTTGCGGGGGACTAGAATGGAAGGGCTCAATCTCCTTACTGGATTTCATGGTGGTAGGGAGGAGAAACACAAAGCATTTTTAATTATGGATCCTGATGTAATTGGCCACTCCAGGTAGGCCTTGAGAATCCATGGAAAATGAACTAAGAAAATTGACTTACTTTCTTTCTTTCTTTTTCTTTCTTTCTTACTTTCTTACTTACTTTCTTTCCTTCCTTCCTTTCCTTTCCTTTCCTTTCCTTTCTTTCATCTTCATCAGAGGCAGCGGAAATAAAATTCCCCATAGTGCTGTGTTACACAGAAATTGAAATAATACAACTCTCTTTGCAGGCATGGTCCATCTTTTAGCAATATCAGTTTAAAAAAACAACAACCATCACACTACTTTTTAAATGGATTTTATTTCGGTAGCATTACTCCAGTTCAGCTCGTGCATTTACCAATTTGGTTCAGATCGAATCGCTTTGACTGCAGGTAGTTCTCGACTTACGGCCACAATTGAGCCCAAAATTTCTGTTGCTAACTGAGACAGTTCTTAAGTGTTTTTGTCCTGTTTTACGACCTTCCTTGCCACAGTTATTAAGCGAATCCCTGCAGTTATTAAGTTAGTAACATGCTAATGGTTAAGTGAATCTGGCTTCCCCATTGACTTTGCTTGTCAGAAGGTCACAAAAAGTGATCACGTGACCCAAGGACACTGCAATGGTCATAAATATGCGTCATTTGCCAAGTGAGTGAATTGATCATGCAGCCATAGGGATCCTGCAATGGTCGTAAGCCTGAGAAAATGGTTATAAGTTGCTTTTTTCAGTACTGTTGTAACTTTGAAGAGTCACTAAATGATCTGTTGTAACTCAAGGACTACATGTACTTTTTTCTTTATTGATTAATGGTAGACTGCCTTCTTAGAACAACAACGGATGGCATGTAGAGTAAAATCATAGAAAGTCAAAACAATTGAACCATGACCAAATTAGAAGACAACACAATTAATAATAAAACCAACCCATAATGAGCCTACATTGTAATTTAACTCAACATTTGAGGAAAGAGCCAGATCTCTAAGGCACACCTAAAAAGGAGCAAAGTCAGAGGCATTCAGATCTCTGAGATCCCAGAGGGCAGTTGCGCCAATAGGGAAGACACACCAGCAAGGGGCATTGTCCTGGCAGATGGGACCAGAAGCAGGCTGACCCTATCAAAATTTACAGAGCAGACAAATACAACAGGAGAAAGAGCATCTGTTAAATAACAAGGCACTACTATATCATGGAGGGCTTTATGGGTGACAACCAGCATCTTGAATTGCACCCAGAAACCTAATGTTAACCAGTATGTGGCAGAGGGGTTTACATGAGCAAATCTTGGCATACCCATAACTGCATTTGCCATTGCATTCTAGACCAGCAGCAGGTTCTGTTTAGTCTCCAAGGGCAGCTCCATGTAGAGTATATTGCAGAAATTAAAATGGGAGGTTAGCCACCTTCTTCAGCTCTTGGATGAGAAGCGAAACGCCTTCGAAGAAAAACCCAGGAAGTCCAGTTGCCTCTTGAAAAAGCACCTTTGGGAAAACCATGACCTGCATGACTGAGAATCCCCATAGACATTTGGCCATTCATTAGTGATTGTAACTATGATCAGACAATTGGGCTGGGATGCTCAGGAAGGCATTTGTAAGCTCAGACTGACCACGAAGTTGTTTTTTTAAAAAGAAAGTTAATTAAAAATTTCCAATTTTGTTGTTTGTTACAATTAACAGTTTGATTATTGTCAGTTTTATTTAATTCTTTTTCCAAAGATTGGGAGATTTCCTTTCATTTTTCTGGTGTTCTGGTCCACTCCTTCAAAAAAGCAAGAAGAGGAGGTAGAGAATAATAAAATAGATGTATAATTGATGCGAGTATGTCTAACAGATGGAAAGGAAGCCTGGGGTTATACTATAGCATGATAGCTGTTACCCCTAATGGTGGATCAGGTGAGGACTCAGAGGTGGATTTCAGAGTAATCTGGGGAGTGAGAGAATCTCCACCCTGATATAAATTTAACACATAATAATCCTGAATAATCTTCTACCTCCCTTTATCAAAGGCCAGTTTCATTCAAATATTTCAGTGCATCTCTATAGAGTAGCCTTCCCAACCTCAACCCCCTTCCGGATGCAGTGACATACAGTTCCCATCATGAGCATTGACTGTGCTGGTTGAGAAAAATTGTCATCCAACGCATCTGAAGGACTAACAAGGTAATTGTTTATACCAGGGGTGTCCAAACTTGGGAACTTTAAGACTTGTGGACTTCAACTCCCAGAATTCCCCAGCCAGCGAATGCTGGCTGGGGAATTCTGGGAGTTGAAGTCCACAAGTCTTAAAGTTCCCAAGTTTGGACACCCCTGATTTATACCAATGCTGGCTAACCTTTTTCTAAAGGTGTGCCAAAACTCTGTGTGTGTTTTGGCACACCTTTAGTGGGTGGGCATGCGTACCTGCGCATGTGCAAGCAACTCACCCCCCATTCATGTGCATGTGATCCCTGCGCAGAGGGGATTTTTGCCCTCCCCAGACTCTGGAGCCTTTCCTGAAGCCTGAGGAAGGCAAACATGGCCTCCCCTGGCCTCTAGGGGGCTGGGTGAGGTCGTTTTCACCCTCCTTAGGCTTCAGCAAAGCCTCCGGAGCCTGGGGAGAGCGAAAAACAGGCCCAATGGCCCAACTGGAAGTTTGCAAAAGAACTTCCGGTTGGCCAGTTGGGTCTGTTTTTCACCTTCTCTAGGCTCCGGAGGCTTTCCTGAAGCCTGGGGAGCAGTGGTGGGTTTCTGCAGGCTCGCACCTACTTGCGAGAGCCGGTTGGTGAAATTTAGAGAACCAGTGAGAGGGGGTCCACCGGCGTACCTGGAAGTAAATCTGGCCCGCCGCTACCAGTGACCCAACAGGAAGGAAAGGAAAGGAAAGGGAAGGGAAGGGAAGGAAGGAAGGAAGGAAGGAAGGAAGGAAGGAAGGAAGGAAGGAAGGAAGGAAGGAAGGAAGGAAGGAAGGGAAAGAAAGAAAGAAAGAAAGAAAGAAAGAAAGAAAGAAAGAAAGAAAGAAAGAAAGAAAGAAAGAAAGAAAGAAAGAAAGAAAGAAAGAATTTATCATCACAATTGAGTCCAAAATTTTGGTTGCTAAGCAAGAGTGTTGTTAAATGAGTTTCACCACATTTTAGAAGGTGGCCACTCCCACCCTGTCACATGACTGCCAAGTCACGCCCACAAATAGGCCACACCTACAGAGTAAGTTCTAAAAAATTTGAAACCCACCACTGCTGGGGAGGGCAAAAAACAGCCTCCCCGGCCCTCCAGAAGGCCAAACATCAGCTGGTCAGCACGTACATGAGCACTGGAGCTGAGGGCTGCCGTGCTGGCAAATATGGACCCGCATGCCATAGGTTCGCCATCACGGCTTTATACCATTGTGTCACAAAATTCATTTATTTAGTCAAAATGGCATCTCCCACAAGAAGTATCCGAAGGCTTGGGATGCCTTCATGATTTTTTTTCAATTCTATATGCTTCAGTCATATAACCAGCTATAAGTGATATACATTCCAACAAGAACAAAAATATAATAACACCATGTACTCCACTCAAAGAAACAGTATCATGACAAACAGAAGGTGTTGAGTCCTCGACTTGCGACCGGTCCTCAACTTACGACCGGCCGCAAGTCTTCCACTCTTCCCTGAAGGACCATAGCAACAGACTGTAACAAGTCTGTAACTGCCAGTCGCGTCTGATTGGCTCAGACGCGGCTGGCGGGAAACTAGGTCCTGAAGCGTCCTGATTGGTTCCCTGTTTGACAGCTCGCATATAAGTAGCTGTCAAACGGGGAAGCCCCTGTCTACCGCACTTCTTCTCTTGTAAATAGTTTCCGCATCTTTTGCCTGTTACCAATAAACGGCTTGCTCTTTTTACTAGCCTGTGTCTGAACTCCCTCTGTTCCTCAGAACTTAACACAAGGAATCTTTGGTAAGCTTTGCCCAGGGGTGGGTTTCAAAAAGTGCAGCAAAGGGTTCGCTACCCCGTTGCTGGGTGGGCGTGCCATGGTAGGCATGGCCTAGCCAGCCTCCTGTACCAGAGGGAGAGGTTTTCACACTCCCCAGGCTTCAAAGGCATTCCTGAAGTCTGTGGACGGCGAAAAACAGCCCACTGGGGAAACCAGACGTTCGTTCCCAAACTTCCGGTTAGGCGGTTGGGCATGTTTTTTGCTCTCCCCAGGCTCCGGAGGCTTTGCTGAAGCCTAGGGAGGGTGAGCACGGCCTCCCCTAGCCCCCCCCTCTGACATGATGAACGGGCTGCATGGAGAGTCCAGGGAAGGGAGGGGTGGAGTGGGCATAGCCAGCTAGGGGTAGCATTTGCGGGTTCGTCGAACTGGGCAGAATCCTAGTTAGAGGATTGCCCGAACCCTGGTTTTGCAAATGTATTAAAATAATATGAATTCAGAGGGAAAAAATCAGTGGAAAGAAGAAGGGGAAACAGAAGTGAGTCTTGGGAGACCTTGAGACTGATAGGCTGATCTCCCTGAACAGCCGCTCTTCTCACCGCAACATTAAATAAGAATTAATAATTCACCATACCATCTGAATATTTTCCCAGAAATAATCCAAGATAATGTCATTTATGAATAGGGTGCTTTCAATTGCAGGCTGTTTTTGCTTGCCTAATCCTCACGTTGTCCCAGGAGTGATGCTTGCCTTATCTGGAGATCTCTGGACCAAACGCTGTTGGAAAGAACACCCAGATTTCCGCCATAAAGGCACGCAGGGGCTTGAAACTGAAGTCGCATTTAAAACAAACTGTGTTTTATTGATGAGCAGGTTAAGTAAATGAGCAATTTTCCTTTTAGTCACCATCTGCTCAGGAAATGGTAAGTCTTTCTATTTTTACTGCTGCATTCCTCAAGTCGGAATGAGACTGCTGGAAGAGCAACAGCAGAGCCACCATATATTATTAAGCTTATAGATTCTCATACTAAATGTTAATGCAAGACGTAAGGATTCCTTTACACAATATCGCTTATTCATTCCTCTACCTCATCTTTCAGTGCCTAAAACTCTCCCTCCTTCACTGGGACCTAGTCATTTATTTATCTTAGTAGGAGGGCAGAAGCAGAGGCCTTCCAGATCTCCCAACAGAGCCATCCAGCATGCCCCTAGGGTGAGTCTTAGAGGGATTTCAGCAACATCTGGATGGCCGTGAATTCCACACAACTGGTACTTTGCCCTCTGCTTTCTCTCTTCTTCCTTCCAGCTTGAATTAACAACCTCACTTCACACAATTCTTTGCCGCAACAGCTCCTGGGATCTAATCCAAACCCCCAACAACTTATTTTGTCAGAAGTGGCAAGGCTAGTAATTACTATGACTGATAAGATACAAAATACACTCTTCAGGCTGAAATCCAAGAGCAGATTTCAAAATGCTCCTTACCTTTAAAGCCCTAAATGACTTGGATCCCATGTACCTAAAGGTCCACCATAGAACATACAATACAGAATAATAGGGTTGGAAGGGACCTTGGAAGTCTTCTAGTCCAACCCCATCTCAATGGCAGGAGATCCTATACCATCCTGGACTTTCTTTGGGTTTGGTGGGATGAATACACATGATCCCAGACAGAATAACAGGAAACTATCCTTTTTTGGGGGGGTAGTTTGTGTGTGGCTATCAATGTGCTTTGGTGAGATCAGAAAGAAAGGGGGATTTTTCAGATATGAAATTCTACTTATGAAGGCTTCTAGCCCTTGGAGGGATTTACCTAGAAAGTCAGCATGTGTTGGTCTAGGACTTAAAAGAGTCAGTTTCATGCCCAACTTTCAGCATGGAAACTGACTGGGTTGCCTGCTCTTATCACAAACTACCACAGAGGGTTGAAAATTATGGGAATAATATTGAAGAGAGATTACCCATGTAAGCTGATAAAACTTAAACAATATACCATACTGTCTGTCTCTCTCTCTCTATCTCTCTATCTATCTAATTTATTTTTATTTTATTTTATTTATTGACCACCCATCTTACTAAGAGGTAACTCTGGGCAATCATATCAACTCCCAAAAATGAACTATCATTCTCTGCAATTAAATATATTGGCAGGTAAGAGACTTTATAATCCAGCAGGATTGCGTATTAAATAACAGTATCAAAAAAGGAAAGTCCGTTCAGCAAATATGCAAGCATTAAGACAACATCTGAAGAATTTTCCACATCAAAAACAGCAAAAGAGAATTTAAAGAATAAATCTTTTTCTGTATCTGTGACAAATGTACCATATGTGCAATGAACATGTTAGTCTGTATGTGGTCCATGCTGTGATTATATCGCCTTGTGTTATGTACCATCCAAGAGAGAAAAGTCCCTAAATCCTATGGGATCTCTTTACAGGGACTCTAGAACTGCAACCAGATACTGTATTATTTAGGTTTTTTTAAGTATTAAAATGTAGATTCTTGTGATTAGTCATGTGTCTAGATTCACTAGGAGTTATATTTCAACAACCCTCGTGGAGCTACATTTTTTTCCATTTCTCTTTTGAAAAAATCCATTCAACTTAATACAACAATAACATCTCTTTTTGAATTCATTTGTTTGAATTCAGTTTTCACATCTGAACTAATAACCAATGCTAGAACTACACTGCTAGAATGTCTATGGATTTGCCTTTTTAAAAAATAGGTGAATAAAATGAAAGAACCTACCTGAAGAGAAAATACCACCAAAAAAGCACAGAGGAGGGACTGAAGTTGGGGTGGCAAAGTATGCTCCCCAAAGAGTACTGAGGTCAAGTCCTGAAAGGGGTTGTATATTAAATATGGGTATTTATGTCATTGGAAGTGAGACTGCATGAGAGGGAAGCACTCCGACAGACATACCAGCCAATATTTCTCCTATTCATCCTATCCTCCTTTTCCTATAATAAATGCATTCATGATTCCACCGTCTACTTCTGTTATTGTGTTGTTTATCAGAAAGATAGACTTCTAATAATGTCATCATCGTATCACAGCTTGCCATCACTCTTGCGCTCGTTTTATGCTAAACAGCTGTTTCGGCACATTTTTGTATCCCTGCAGATACAAACTTATCTGCAGTATTGCCTTCATATTGCAGATTAACACAAGAAGAATCGGGGAACTGTACTTGCGAGGCTGGGCATAGCTTTTAGGTTAATGGATTGTGTTCCTTTTCCCCCTGCATCACAAACCCCCTCCCGTTCCTTGACTCCCTGCCGCTCACATCCTCTAATTGCTTTCCAGGCTTTTAACATTGAATGCCTGCCTATCTCAAAATAAGAAGAGAATAGTTGCTTCTCTGGAGTAGAGGATTCCTTGTGTTCGGGTTGGGTATCTTTTGCTAGCTGTGATCAGCAGAATGCCTTAGGAAATCAACAGATGGGTGATTACCTCACCGTGTCCACAACCTTGGTACTTATCCACATCTAAATAAGGAGCTTCAACAGGTAGTCCTTGGTTTACGTGGCAATTCAGAGTGGAATTGCCATTGCTAAGCAATGCAACCATAAAGCTAGAAATCACATGACCCTGCTGCTTAGCAACGGCAATTTCAGCAGTCCCGGTTGCCAGTCATTAAGCAAATCACTGTGGGTCATTAAGCAAGGATGTCAAATGACCTCAAGGGCCCTGCAATGGCTGGAATTTAGCACCATCACAACTTTGAATGGTCCCTGAAAGAGTGGTCATTAAATGAAGATCACTTGTACCCCAGAGTGGGATCAAATCTAGGCAAGACATTGGGCCAGTCCTTGTTTTTCTGATCGATTTACCTCAGCAGAACCATAAGTGTGGGGGAGGGGGGGAAGAAGATGCCTCCATAACCTTACGAGCTCCTGAGGAAAAGCAGGCCGTGGATCTAGCAAGGAGGAGAGAAGAGTGGGGGGGAAACAGAAAGAAGTGGATCAGAATCGCTGAAACTCAAAACAGCAGCAGCAACAGTCCAGTGATGGGCGTACTTCTTTCCTTTATTTCCAATGTTACAGCTTCCAACGCCATTTCTTTGGTCGCACTCCATGCTCAAGAGGGAGATGTACTTCATTGCCTCGAGAAATTTATTTAAAGAGCTTCAAGAAAATGAGAGAGAGAGAGAGAGAGAGAAACCCAGGAGTACAGTATGCAGAGTAGCCACAACATGCTGAGCTGAGTATGTTGCAAGGGATGGAAAACCAAATTGTTAGCTGAAGGACGGGAATCAGCGATGAAATGGAAGGTCCTAGAGAAAAGCAAGGAATCAGACCTTTTGCTATTCCCATATTCTACTGCAGACCCCGCTTCAGTGGTGGTATTCAGCAGGTTCTGAAGAGTTCTGAAGAACCAATAGCGGAAATTTTGAGTAGTTTGGAGCACTGGTAAATACCACCTCTGACTGGCCCCGCCCCCATCTATTCTCTGCCTCCCGAGTCCCAGCTGATCTGGAGGGAATGGGGATTTTGCAGTAACCTTCCCCTGGAGTGCGGAAGGAATGGAGATTTTACAGTATCCTTCCCCTGCCATGCCCACCAAGCCACGCCCACCAAGCCATGCCATGCCCACCAAGCCATGCCACGCCCACCAAGCCACGCCCACCAAGCCACGCCCACCAAGCCATGCCCACCAAGCCATACCATGCCCACCAAGCCATGCCCACCAAGCCATACCATACCCACCAAGCCATGCCCACCAAGCCGCACCCACAGCACCAATAGTAAAAAAAATTGAATCCCACTGCTGCCCCGCTTCTACCATCCTAACTACCATCCTAACTAACAATTGATCACTTTTAATCTTTTGAGCAGGGAAGAAACAGGTTCAAAGGCAAATTCATGAAGCTGACTCAGTAATTCTAGGTTCAACAGTTTTGTGAAATAGCATCCCTATACACAACTTGGTTTCTTAAAGCACTGGTAGTCCTCAAATTATGACTACAATTGAGCCTGATTTTTTTTGTTGCTAAGAGAGATACTTGTTAAGTGAGTTTTGCCCCCGTTCTACAACTTTCCTTGCCCTAGTTATAAAGTGAATCAGTGATTAAGTTAATGGTTGTTAAGTGAATCTGGCTTCCCTGTTGACTTTGCTTGTCAGTAGGTCAGATAAAGTGATCCCATGACCCTGGGGACATCGCAACAGTCATAAACGTTGCCAAGCAACTGAGTTTTGTCCATGTGACCAGGGGGAAGCTGTAATGGTTGGAAGGGTGAAAAGGTGTTGTAAGTAACTGTTTTCACCGCTGTTGTCACTTCAAACAGTCACTAAATGAACTGTTGAAATCGAAGGCTACCTGTAGTGTGCTAGATTCTTCAGCGTGTTGCCTTGAAAGTAAATCTCACGGAACATAAAATGCTGGTTCCCGCCTAATCTATGTTTCTCCACCATCAAATAGCATGGTGTAGGATTTGGTTTCCCTTTTGAAAAACATATGGCTGGAACGTTATGAACATCCCTATGTCTAGTTTGATGAAGAGAAGGACCAGGGGAGACATGATAGCAGTGTTCCGATATCCCAGAGGGTGCCACAAAGAAGAGGGAGTCAAACTATTCTCCAAGGCACCTGGGGGCAGGACAAGAAGCAATGGGTGGAAACTAATCAAGGAGAGAAGCAACTTAGAACTGAGAAGAAATTTCCTGACAGAACAATTAACCAGTGGAAGAGAAATTGCCTCCAGAAGTTGTGAATGCCCCAACCCTGGAAGTCTTTAAAAAGATGTTGGATAGCCATTTGTCTGAAATGGTATAAAGTTCCTGCCCACGCAGGGGGTTGGACTAGATGACCTTCAAGGTCCCTTCCAACTCTGCTATTGTATTATTGTATTATTATCCCCATTGTGGCTCTGGCCTGCAAAATGGCTAAGTCAAAGCAACCCATATCGATGCAAGAGGAAGAGTGTCGCTTGTGTCATTGCCAGCTCCGTGTGTGGAAGAGATGGGCTGGTGGGTGGTGGGATTCTGCCAATGCGAAGTGTGGCATCGGCTCATTGAAGATCTGCTGGCGACACACCAGAGTTTGGAGATTTCAAAGAGCAACAAAAGGAATCGAGGCAAATTAATAATCCTTTCCTTTGGAAAATTAAACTTCACTCTGCTAAATTAGATGACCTTCAGTGTTGGCCCCAGGGGATGGATGTAAAGCTGGAGAGTTTATCTGAAGAAATTAAAACTGAAAGGAAGTTGAAGCTACATGGCTAGCTGAATGGCTAATTCCAGGGTGTTTGTTTAGCTCATACTTAATGAAAGTGTGGTAGAATAGATGATCTATTAAAGCTATCTTTTGTTGGAAGCCTGCATTATATAGCTGATAACATTCTATTTCCACCACAGGCAAGTTGGTCAAGGAAAAGAAAAGAAGGGGAGGACAGAGGAGAGGAAGGGAGGGGGATGGAGGGGAAGGGGAAGGAAAGGAAAGGAAAGGAAAAGGAAAAGGAAAGAAGGGGAAGGGAGGGGAAGGGAAGGGAAGGGAAGGAAGGAAGGAAGGAAGGAAGGAAAAGGAAGGAAGGAAGGAAGGGAAGGGGAAGGAGGGAAGGAAAGAAGGAAGGGAAGGGAAGGAGGGGAAGGGAGGGGAAGGAAAGGAAAGGAAAGGAAAAGGAAAGAAGGGGAAGGGAGGGGAAGGGAAGGAAGGAAGGAAGGAAGGAAGGGGAAGGGGAAGGAGGGAAGGAAAGAAGGAAGGGAAGGGAAGGAGGGGAAGGGAGGGGAAGGGGAAGAAAGGAAAGGAAAGGAAAAGGAAAGAAGGGGAAGGGAGGGGAAGGGAAGGGAGGAAGGATGGATAGATGGATGGATGGATGGAAGGAAGGAAGGAACGAAAGAATGAAGGAATGAAGAACAAAGGAACGAAGGAAAAGGAAGGAAGGGGAGGGGAAGGGGAAGGAGGAAAGGGAAGAAGGAAGGGAAGGGAAGGAGGGGAAGGGAGAGGAAGGGGAAGGAAGGGGAAGGGAAAAAAAAGGAAGGGAAGGAAAGGAAAAGGGGGAAAATTCATCACCACATGACAGTACAAAATTTACTTTCTAGGCTTAAAGAAAATACATCTCTGCGGCAATACAATTATTGCCTTTAAACAGGTCCATACCTACATTTGGTTTCTCAATAATATTTTAACAATGAATTGCCCTGAAATATCTAAAGTCTATCTCTGTCTTCAGGAGATTTTAGCAAAGCTGTGACAAATATAACCACTGAGCTGATTCTCAGCATGAGCATTCATATTTATTTTATTTTATTGATTGTTGTGCTGAATATACATACACACACACACAGGACCACATATTTGCTGATAGCAACACCCAAGAGCAGTTTACAAGAAAACACCTACATATAGCCTTGGTTCTCATAGCATGCCAAAATTAAACCATGGTTTAAAAACTACTTAAACTGAACCAAAACCAGCAAAACCACATTATGCCTTATGTTGTGTAACCTAAATGATCACATTAAACCATCATAGTTTGGCTTTATGTTCTATGCTTTGTTAATCGTGATTAATGGAGCAGCATGCTGCACAAAGCCAGTGACAAATTCTCTTGAGCCTATATTCTTATGAAGTGCCACAAGCCCATGTATAGAATACGACGTAAATGTCCATTCCATCTTTACTTTCTCCCTATTTGATCCTCATGAATTCTATGAAATAAGATGTCACCAAATGAGCTTCCTTCACCATTTAGTGTGAATCTGAACATACAGTAGATCTCTTGATCCAACACTAATCCCTATATTGGACCTCTAAACATCAACCTCTTCTGAGATTTTGGAGATATAGTACATAATTCAATATCCATATTTTCAAAGAGGAAACATGGCAGCTCTTTGAAGAGATGGGGATGGATTTGTGTATCTCCATTTTCCAAGGAGAAATCATCTCCCTCAGCATTTGCTGCCAAATATCAGTTGTGACCCATACAATACAAAAGCTATACAGAGGCTCAGTTTGTAGCTACTTGTGAAAGTATTCCACAGACATACATCGAGAGACCTGAGAAGATTTAAATTTGTCTCCCAAAATACCTTGAATTAGAATGTAATATGAGGTTTTGTTTGTCGTAGCACTTGTTTTTATTTTTATCATCATCATCATCTTCTTCTCTATTTCAGTAACTAAAATTACTTAGACATCCATTTTCCCTGATCATCCATGCTTTTATTCTTTAATTTTGTGAAGTTTTTAAGTGGCATTTTTATAACATTTTGCCTAAGGCACCTGCTAAATGAGAAATGCAATTCCTAATTGTATTCAATCAATCAATCAATCATTCAGTCATAGTGTTGGAAAGGATCTTAAAGGCCTTCTATATTTCAAGGAAGTCTGCAATTCTAAGTAATTTAATCTTCAAGTAAAATTCCGTTTCGCATTACTTTTGGATCATTGTAGTCTAAAAACATACAACCGTAAGGTAGTTTAGAATGGGAATATCCTAAAGGTAAATGAAAATTTGTTCTGAGTAGCTCTTAGATTCAGTGTATTATATTTCACTTATCCAAAATTGTTGAAAGATTGTTTATGTTGAGGTGTCAGAATGCAAAACAAGAAAATTTGATGTAAGATGTCTGAAAAATGTTCTGTGCAAAGACGCACCACAACAAACGTTATACTGCAGAAGGTAACTCTAGTTCCAATTAAATGTGACTAAAGGTTATTTGAATTTGAATTTATTCGCATTTATATACCGCCCTATCTCCCTTGCGGGACTCAGGGCGGTGCTCAGGCAATAATAAAATACTGTAGACAATAAATACAATAAAAATATCTTAAAAATAAATTAAACTAAGAAACCTGTGCTAAAATTACAATAGAAACCCCTACTAAAACCAAGATTAAAACTATTTAAAAACTATGCCAAGCCGGCCGCATAGAATAAGTGTGCCCGGCAGAAGAGGCGCAGGTCCGTGATTGTATGCAGGTCAGGGGGTAGGTCATTCCAGAGGGCGGGGGCTGCCACAGAGAAGGCTCTCACTCTGGGAGTCACCAGCCGGCATTGTCCGGCAGACGGCACCCTAAGGAGGCCCTCCCTGTGGGAGAGGACAGGTCGGTGGGAGGTATGTGGTTGGAGGTGGTCCCGCAAATAACCAGGTCCCATGCCATGGAGCGCTTTAAAGGTGGTTACTAGCACCCTGAAGCGCACCCGGAAAGCCACAGGCAGCCAGTGCAGCTCGCGCAGGAGAGGTGTTACCTGGGAGCATCTCGAGGTCCACAGAATCCCCCGTGCGGCTGCATTCTGAACTAGCTGGAGCCTCCGGGTGCACTTCAAGGGAAATCCCATGTAGACAGCGTTGCAATAGTCCAGGCGGGAGATGACGAGGGCTTGAGTGATCGTTAGCCTCTAGGGTTAGTTAAAATTTAAAGTATCGCCATTCCTTAAATCCTTCACCCTGATGTGCAAATTGTTGGGTTTTGCTGAATATGCCAGTGTGTCTATTATTTTCTAAACCAAGGGACATAGCACAGAAAATATTTCACAGTAAAATGAGATAAGGCATGATTTTTGTGCTTTTGCCATCATTAAGTTCCACTCTCCTCAAACTCTATGAACTAAAAAAAAAGTGCTGCAAGTTCATATCAGCTAACATCTTATCCTCTGGTGCTATGACAGCTATCTTGTGTCAGGAGGTAGAATCAAATGTGTCTAGTTACACCACATTGCCTCTTCATTTCACTTCCAACTGCTTTGAGAAATGTGGGAGGAATCACATTCATTATTCAAACTGATAACACGAGAGGTTCAAAAGATACTGTTTGCTAAATTTCTGAAACAATATGTCAAGGATTGCTGTGTTGTGTCATGTAATATTGTGTTATGTCCTAATCTGCTATAACAAGATTACATGATGTATTAGATCTTGACGGAAGAATTCCTTTGAAAGATTTGGCAGACTTACAGCCCAACAGGTATTTTTTATTATTGTTATTATGGACACAGAGGTCAAATCTGCAAGCAATTTAATGGTCATACATCTCAACTCTTGTCAAATGAATCCTCCCTGCAAGAGAGGAGTGCTGATGGCCCCATTCGTTTCAACTGATTGTTTGGGCCACTCATATTCAAGGAAGATGAAATCAGAAGCAGCTTGCTATTCTGCCTTTGCTGCCTTGGAAATCATCCTTCTTATACACATTCAATATCTAGAAAAACTTTCAGAGGGTCTTTTTTAAAATGAGGTAGGTCTTCAAAAAAAAAAGGATGCGGTGGAAGGAAAATTGACAAGTATATTTGTAATTTCAAGTACTGATGCACAAAACTTATAACCAAACGATATGTTGTACAAAGCTTAAGATGAATAATGTTTTTACTTGTTTTTTATGTTGAGAATATATATATATTTTTAAAAAGGATGGGATGGCTCAGTGGCTAAGAGGCTGAGGTTGTCAGTCAGAAAGGTCAGCAGTTCGGTGGTTTGAATCCCTAGTGCCGTGTAACGGAGTGAGCGTCCGTTTCTTGTCCCAGCTTCTGCCAACCTAGCAGTTTGAAAGCATGTAAAAATGCAAGTAGAAAAATAGGGACCATCTTGGTGGGAAGGTAATAGTGTTCCGTGCACCTTCGCCATTTAGTCATGCCGGCCACATGACCACAGAGACGTCTTTGGACAACGCTGGCTCTTTGGCTTTGAAAGGGAGATGAGCACCGCCCCCTAGAGTTGGGAACAACTAGCACATATGTGCGAGGGGAACCTTTAACCTTTATCTTTACCTTAGGTCTTCAAAAATCTCTTGCTAAACAGTTCCTGGTCAACTGAGGAGAGAAGAAAGGAGGGAGAGGGAGGGAAGGAAAATAATTTATATTTGGTCTAATTAACACTTCATTTCCTTTTCAAGGAAATATTGAAGTTAAGACTGCCATTGAATTCAGGAAGATCAAGGAAAATTACATAGAACTGAGGAAAGAACGAGGGTCCAAGTTCAATGTGAAAAATAGCAAATAAATGTCTCATATTGATTAAACATCTAAGAAGAAGATGGAATATATTGTAATAGAGTTTTCTCTGGCTTCCTGTAAGGATCGACATGGCATTTTATGAATGAAATCAAGGATAAAAATACAATTGATGCCTCAGCTTCTAATGACTGAGCAATCTTAGGAGCCACAGCAATGGTTCTACTTCCTGCATCACTTAGAAGGAAGAAGCCTTCTTCTCCAAATGCCCCTGGCCAACATTGTTCTGCTTGTTGGTTATCAGAGGATAAACCGTGTGTGTCCAGTTTTGATGCTGGCACCTAGATATGCTCTCTTCTGTTCCCACATAGAAGGGATTGCAACTCAGGGGTAGCAGATGCTGTTTGTGCAATGCACCCTAATTCCATCACATGCGTTGGGCAGGAGATGATCAAAGGACAGGTATCGGGGGATGAAGAAGAGGTTTTCCTGGGAGCCCCAACTCTCGCTGCTCATCAGAAAAAATAATATTGGTCCGAATGGACGAATAGCCTGACCTGCCATAAGGCAGCTTCACTCCATGTCAGCTGCCTAGGAATTGGAAATATTTTTTCAGCCCTGACTCACAGCAAGAATGATGAAGCTGACTGGGTGTTTTTATGATATCCAGAGCAGACTATTTAAAATACAGGCTGCAGACCTCTGATATCTATGGCATTCGGAGGAGACTCCTCGTTATTTTCAAAGACACAGAAGTTGATCTAGCTATCTTGTGCATTACACTCATGCCTCAAGATAACAACACATACATACACATTTATCATTTGCTCTCTGAAGCTGCCGCTGACATTGTGTGGCTCGTAAGTCTTCTCCTGCAGATAGATCTTGTACTGCTGACGCCACAATACGGTTGTGTCTAACTTTAATCACAGGTGCCTCTTGCAGGACTGCGATGGGCTCTCAAAATACACAAGGCTTGCTTTGAGACTGTGGGCACAATCCATTTAGAACAATATTTTTTTTCCAGCCATAACAAGTCAAGCAGCACTGGAAATTCACGAACGCACAATAACAATGTTTCCAGCCTGGGTTCTGCAGACCGTTGTTGGAGAATCCGATATCCCAATGGTTGGATGTTCTACTTTATGTTACCTTAATGCTTGTGACAGGATTGGTTCAGAACTTTATATGAGTGTACAGTAAAGTACATATTAATGGGTTTTAAAGAGTAACATTTAAGAACTTACGCACCAAAGGCTTCGTTTAATATGGCTCGCTTCTCGGATGATCTGCCAAGTCTTGTATGAAGGAATGGAACCACAGAGTTACCACAATGCTAGTCAGCCTGTTTTGTAGGGACAGACTGCTTGATGAGGACTAGGGGCTAGAACTAGTTTGTTTTTATTTATTTATTTTGTCAAGCATGTATTAGATAACATATATAATAATAAACATGATTTTGAATACATGAAATGGATACAAATAAAAGGGAATGTGCGGTAGGCACGTTGGTCCGCTTATGCATGCCCTCTTACAGACCTCTTAGGAATAGGTTGAGGTCGACAGTAGACAGCCTAAGGTTAAAGTTTTGGGGATTTGGGGAAGAAACCACAGAGTCAGGTATTGCATTCCAGGCATTGACCACTCTGTTGCTGAAGTCCTATTTTCTGCAGTGGAGTTTGGAGTGGTTTATCTTGAGTTTGTATCTATTGTGTGCTTGTGTGTTGTTGTGGTTGAAGCTGAAGTATTCATTGACAGGTAGGACATTGTAGCAGATAATTTTATGTGCAACACTGAGGTCAGACCAAAGGCGGAGCAGTTCTAAGTTGTCCAAGCCCAAAATTTCAAGGCTGGTGGCAGAGGGTATTCTGTTGCAAGCAGAGGAGTGGAGGACTCTTCTCGTGAAATATATTTGGATTTGCACAATTGTATTTATGTCTGATATGCAGTGTGGGTTCCATACAGATGAGCTGTATTCGGGAATTGGTCTAGCAAATGTTTGTATACTCTGGTTAGCAATACAATGTATAAAATAGTTCTCAAAGTTGCTCAGTGAAGGAGCCCAGTCCCCTTGTTTCTAAGAATCAAATGATGGTATTGCTTTGCTTCACTTCTCCTCTGAGATCTTGGCCATCCCGTGCACAATGAATTGTTCAAACCAAAGAGGAGAGGACTTCATTGTGTGCAGAAATGATGCTGAGTGGCTTGGACAGCCATGCATAGGTCAGTTAAAGTTTTTCAGTTTTTCTTTTCTTTTCCCAAGGGCAAGGATTGGAGTTTTTTTAATCAAGCTTTTATTGCTATTTACATAAAGGTTTTCATCAGTTTCCCACGTCAAAAGGTCTAGAAACAACACCATTGCTTTTTGTTCAGAAAGAGCTCCAGGGAATGCAACCAAGAGCCTTGGGATTGTCTACCCTTCTCTTGTTATTTCTTTCTGGCTTCTGTTTTCCACAGATAGGTCACCTTTGAGACAGTGCTAGAATTACAGAGGATCCAACACACTCTTTTTTTTTTTGAAAAAAAGTTTTATTGGGTTTTATAATTTTTTACAAATAGGGTAAAGGGTAAGGTGTGTAAAAGATATTGTGAGAACTTTCACGTCAAAGTCGTTCCGAGGCTTCATAACAAAATATAGATAATACATTAAATTTTCATTTGTACTACAAAGTGGAAATAAATGCAAATATAACATCATAAAATCTATGCTAGCAATCATGTATAAACATCCAAACAGAAGTTATATTATACTAAAATAAAGTCACTTTTGAGATCTAAGTCTTTTGGCAGTTGTATCTTCTTCTCCCTGGCCCCCAGTGGGCGGGGCCGCGGCACCCTCTGCTCCCCCATTTTCGTCCTCCAGGATTGAGGAATGTTTTTTAAGAAAGGCTTCTGCCTCTGCAACTGTTTTAATTCGTACTCTACCTCCCTCCCAGAACACCAACATTCCCTCTGGCATCACCCACTTGAACCAGACCCCCTGTTTAAATAATCTTTTGGATAAGAAGGAATATTTCCATCTTATCTCTCTAATCTTCTTCGGGACCTGCTTCAAGATGGCAATCTCTTTCTGTTGATAAATTAAAGGACTATCTCTTTGCGCCCTCAGGATCCTTTCCCTTGTCGACCTTCTTACAAATTTAATATGTATCTCTCTGGGTACTTCATTTATCCTGGCATATGCTGAATTTATTCTATATATCAAGTCAATGTCCCCCCTAATCTCATCCTTAGGCTTGTGTACATAATCTGCTAAAATTGTGCACATTAAATCAGTTAAATCTTCACCACTCTCCTCAGGAACATTCTGAAATCTTAAAAAATATGACATCCTTTCAAAATTCATCCTAGACATATGACCAGTTAAATCCCCTATTTCATTATTACTACTTTTAAGCTCTCCCCTTGTCCCAGCCAACCCCACCTCCAGCCCATCAATCTTTTGTGTATTCTCCATTAATTTCTTCTGCGTCTCCAAAAGTTCTAATTTAGAACTGACATGGTCCTTCCTCGTTTCTTTGATTTCTTTCACCAAGGTCTGAAGAGTTTCTTCCATAGCTGCTAATCTAGCATCCGTATCAGGTTTTTCAGGTAACATCGAGGTGATTTTAGGTTGATGTGTCTGCTTTTTTGAAGCCATGGTGAAAGATTTAAGTCTGTGTCAGTAAAATGGCGTCTGCTGAAGAGGAGTTAGTGAGATAGGGTAAGAGCAAATTCCAATAAACAAAGTCACAATTTGGTCTAATTTAAGTCCAGAGAGAAACCAATTTCTTCAAGCAATCAAATAAAAAAAAAGAAGGAAGCACTTCAGGGAAAGGTCCAATTAATCATTTAGATGCAATCATTAATAAAGAGAGAAAGTCCCGAGCACAGAGGAATGTAGGTAGTTTTCCATGAAAAGTATGTCTCCTGAGAACAAAGGAATGCCATCTTCCCCCGCCCATCTGGAAGCCACCGGGAATCAGCAAGTAAAAATTGTTACTTTGTTGCCAAACTTCGATTCTAAGTATCCAATAATCATTCCGGAAAGACTTTTACTATCTTTTAAAGAAATTCAGATGGTGATTTCTCCGCTTCCTCAAGCCTGAGGAGCATTTTTAAAACGCCGCTTTTTTCCGTTCCGAGGGGGGGGTTCACAAACTCCCCCCTCCATCTTCTTTGAAAGCAAAGTTGCAAGTAATAAAAGAAGTTCACTCACAATCCACTCTATAGCCTAGAGTCTCGGCGTTGCCTCCAACTCCAGCGATTCAGCCCTCTCGAGAACAATCAAATGTTCCGGTCCTCCATTGGCAAAGGGAACCAAGCCCCCCGCAGCATGTTCTTCTACTCCTGGGTCGAGGACAAGGACCCCCCCCCGACCGCCGTCGGGATAGGGAAATCCCAGCGAGCCGACCGTACGGCGGGAGTCCTTTAAAAGGAACTCCCTGCCCCGTTAGGGGCCGTAAAAGAAACAAAACAACGGACGAGTCCCAGGACTCGACCGTCGCCTCCGGGAAACTGGAAGGAAGTCCCCAACACACTCATTGATTTGCATATTTTGTTTAGGATTTACCCAAACAGCATAATCTTGGAGATGACTGAAAGATTGTGATGGGGCGGGGGGGGGGGGGAATGAAACTCATAAATACTATTCTATAATATATTCAGTATTAAACAGAAAAAAACTGCAGCAATCAAAGCCAGAAGCAAATATTACAAACTAAACATTGTAGAAATAAGGCTGTTTCATCTATTGCACCTGAAAAGAGAAGCAATTTTTTTAATACACACACAAACACATATTTTCTTTCCTTCTTCTTTTTTTCTTCCTAGCATTTTTCAGGGAGAAATGCAGGAGTTACGTTTTGGATCGACTGAGTGTTGGCCCACTGGGTGTGACAGGAATTGATTGTCGTCCAAGCCTGGTGTTATGCATTGAGAAAGTGACTGGCCCAAAGTTACCACAGCAGACTTTCATGGCTAAGATGGACTAGAACTCACAGTCCCCTGGTTTCCAACCTGGTGCTTTAACCACTAGATGAAACTGGCTCTCTCCACATATGCATGTGTATCAATAGTTCTCCTTAATTGGTGTGGACTGCGGTTGTGTAACTGAAAACAAGTGCTTGCAACAGTATCTTCAGCCATCTGCCATGTTGTCCAAATAACAGGTCCACACTTGTGACTTGTCTGTCAAGGTGTTTCTGAACACACTAAACCCATATCCCAAAATAGTCTGATTGACACATTGCAGTCATGGAAATGGAGCACTGAGAAAAACAGGAGGTAGCAAATGGTAATGAGCCCAATTGTCGCCTTATGATCAGTGTCACCCACAAGATAGAATCTGCAACCCCACATCTGGCAGAATCTTCTCTCTGCTACTGTTTAAATCATAAATTATTCTTTATAAAGTTGTAAAATCCTATTTAAAAAAAAAAAAGATTTAGTGTTCTTTCCCAAGAGCACTAAGCCCATCCAAAAGGGCCCTGGGGAGCAATGGCCAGAGAGACAAGGCCAGGGGTGAGATTCAGCTGGTTTGGACTGGTTCGGGCGAACCAGATGCTAATTTTGTATCTGGTTTGCTGAACCGGTAGTTGGAAGGACTGGCTGGCTCTGCCCACTCTGCCCCACCCCTCCTAGGAGTCTCCATGAAGCCCATTCATCATGCTAGGTAAGTACAGGGCCTTAGTGGAGGCTCTCGGAGAATGAAAAACAGGCCTTCCGGAAGTTCAGGAAGTCTGGAAATGGGCCTGTCTCTGGCCTCTGGAGTTCAGGGGAGGCCGTTTTCACCCTCCCGAAGTCTTGAGGAAAGCCTCCAGAGCCTGGGGAGGATAAAAATGCCCCCACCCCCACCCCAGGGTGCAGGAGGCCAAGTAGGCCACACTACCCAGCAACCGGGCAGAGATGCAGTTGCTAAAAATTTTCAATCCCACCCCTGGAGAAGGCATATCCAGAGCAAGTCTAATAGGTACAAATGCAACTTTTTCTGCCTTGCCGGCCTGGGATAGCTACTCCTCTGTCTTTAGGGTTTATTGGGGATCTCTAGTTAGATAGTTTTAACGGGTATTTTAGCACAGGTCACTTAATTTAATGTATTTTTAATGAAATATGTATATAGTTATTGTTCTTATTCCTCCTGTGCACCGCCCCGAGTCCCTGTGGGGAGAGGGTGCGGTTTAGAAAAAAAAAAAAAAACTGAGAAGAACTCACCCTCCTGACCACCTCAGCAACTGTGTTGTCCATGAAGGATGTTGGCTTAGGTTCACAGTTAAGTACAATGAGGGGTCATGAAGTAAAGCGCAAAGATTATGTTAAGAAATCCTGGAGGAGGATTCTCCTTGTGTAGAAGCTAAAGTGAAATTTCCCCTCAGTAGTTTTCTCATTTATTTGAGACCAGCAATTTCCATTGCTAAGCAAGGCGGGTTGTTCAGGGAGTCACAACCAACTTTATGACCTTTTTTTTGACATAGTTGTTAAGCAATTTACTGCAATTGTTAAGTGAATCACAGAGTTGTGAAGCAAATCCAGCTTCCTCCACTGACTCTGCTTGTCACAAATGGCAGATAACATGACTCCAGGCTGTTGCAAGCATTATATATGCTGGTTGCCAAGTACCCAAATTTTGATCTTGTGACTGTGGGGATGCTATGATGATTTTAAGTCTGCGGATCACTCATTAGTCTCACCATTAGCTGGTGAGAAAGGTGGAAGGGAAGGGAAGGGACGGGAAGGGAAGGGAAGGGAAGGGACGGGACGGGACGGGACGGGACGGGACGGGACGGGAAGGGAAGGGACGGGACGGGACGGGACGGGACGGGACGGGACGGGAAGGGAAGGGAAGGGAAGGGAAGAAGAGGACCAGCAAGGTGGATGAGCTCAATTATGGTATCAGGGGTGCACCTTAGAAAGATCTGAAGGACCAGATTAGGGAAGGATCCTTCTAGAGAAAATTTATCTATATGACCACCAAGAATCAATCTTGATTTGATGGGCCATAACCTATCAAGTGTCTTAAAACTAAAAGATAGTTTTGCTTGCTAAAGTGTCTAAGATAATGTCAAAGATATAAGGGAAGAAGGAGAGAGTTGTTGTTGCTGTTATATCTGAAACTCGGTCAACCGAACATTTAAAAATGCATCAAATGTCATTAACAGGTATGGATGGTTAATACTGGTTGTTGCCAGCATCCTAGATATCAACCAAGTGCCTTCTTAAAATGTATGATGTTCCAAATAGCGCAGTTTTTTGCAGTTCCACTGGTGTTATTGTAGGAAACTGCAATTTCTTGATGTACTTGGTAAAATTCTTGGACATGGTGCCAAGTGTCCCAATGACAATGGATATCATTGTCACATGTTTCATCCATAATCACCTAGTTTTGATGGTCAGGTCGCGATATTTCATGGTTTTTTCCTAGTTTTTTTTTCTTCTACTCTGGCGTCTATTATTATTATTATTATTATACTTTATTCATTAAACATGAAACTCAGTCAACTGAACATTCAAAAATGCATCACAAATACCAATGACTGGTGCTAATGGTTGATATGGGTTGCTGCCAGCGTCCTAGGTATCAACCAAGTACCTTCTTAAGATATACGATGTTCCAAGTAGCACAGTTTTTTTCAGTTCCACTGCAATTTGTTGATGTATCTTAGAAAATTCTTGGACATGGTACCAAGTGCCCGATGACAATGAGTATCACTGTTACATATTTCATCCATAGCCATGTAGTTTCGATGGCCAGATTGTGGTATTTCATGATTTTTTCCAGGTTTTTTTCTTTGACTCTGGCATCTCCTGGTACAGCAATATCAATAAATTGTACGTTTCAGCCCTCTACAACCATGATATCTGGTGTGTTGTGTTCCAAATGACGATCCGTCTGTATTTGAAAGTCCCACAATTTTCTTCTACTCTGGCGTCTGTTGTTGTTGTTGTTGTTTTGCATAAGTAGCTGGTACTGTTACAACATTCTTGGTACATGTCAAGTAACAGCAATGAGGTTGCTTCCAATGAAGCCAACCATTTCATTATTATTGTGGCAGTGTTTAAAAATGCTTGCTTTTTCATTCATTTTGCAGACTTTTCTCCAACAGAACTGGCTTGTTCAGTTAAATTGCTATTACTTGCTCTTCCTCACTGATGTCATCATCTACAGCCGCATCAGATAAGTTATCTTTTTATTTACTGGCAGCCTCCAATGATATGTGGCTCATGACCTCATCCTGCTCTCTCCGTGATAGGATAAGACCGCTCACATGACATTCAGGAAAGGGATGCAGCAGCTGGAACAGGATGCGGGAAGTGCCATCTGGGCAGCAGCATTTTGTTTTATTTTTTCTGTGAGGGAGATAAATTTCTCCTGTTGAAAGAGGTATTTTTGATCGAAATACAAAGGCTCATGAATATGAAACGCAGAGCTGCTTTCCATATAGTTTAAATATTTCATGAATAAGCCTACACATATATAGTGAAAATAATTGTATTTATTCCTAGGAAGTAAGTGTTGAGAAAAAAGAGCATTTTTTTTTAAAGAACAAAAAATGGTCAGCTTTGTACAGCATTTCCAGTGACAACCACACACACACACCGCTCATATATTTGCAAATCATCAGCTCTAATTTTTATTCCATTTCTATGATATTGTATTACGTTGATTTGTAAAATAGTTCCTTTTATTGATTCCCTCTGCACCAATCCTGCATAACACATCCTTCTCAAAAGTATATCACAGATGAGTGGTTTTGCAAGAAAAGTCTCCACAACTGATGCTTTTACAGATGAATTGCAGTTGACAGTAGCCATACCAAGTAAACATGCCCATCTCTCTTTCAGGTTTAAATGTGACGCTTCCTTCCGTTGTGTATTCTCTCTAGCCTCTTGTTTTTAAGCTTTTAAAAAAATTATTTTTAAGGGTTTAATCTGAGCTTTTTTGAACGGAGACTGGTGCAATCTCAATATATACATACATAAATACAAGGAACTGACATGGCATTGTGTAACGATTTGAATAAACTGCGGCTCCGAATGCAGATTGGAGGAACTTTCTCGTTTAAAGCAGGACTTGGGCAGGCAGATTGGGCCCTCACTTTGACGCAATGGGTCTGCCCATCTAAATATGAGGAATCTGATTCCCACTGGCGCTTTCCAATCTAGCAAGCAGCAGATAGTGAAATTTATTTGCATGTTACCAGTGAATCAGTGAAAATTAGAGAGGCGGCACAAAATAGAACTAGTTGCCACCATGCTTTCTTGGGCAGAAATATAGCAGTACGCTGAGCCTTCTAAAAAATTGCTCGTGCCAAAGAAAAGCACAACACAGTGAGAGCATTATGAAGCCGCCTGCTAGTGAGGATACCATAATAGCTCATTTCCTGATCATTAATCCAGGCCTCATGCAATCACTCAAAGGAATCCATTTTCCTTTGCTGCGATCTTGGAGGCTGCTGCCCTATTGTCACCAGTGCCAGGGACCCTTGACTCAGCAGCCCATGTCTTTCCTTAATTAGAGCCTGCGATAACCTATGGTCAAGCTCACTATGCCAGTGACCATCTATCATAGTGCCTGAACTCCTTGGCATCAATCTCGGACTCAGAGACAGCTGGAATGGGAGCCCCACTGAGGACAGAGGAGGGCATATTGTGCATAAATGGAAATGGATGTTCTCCAGAAGGCAAGAGGCCTTCCCTAGTTGCTCCAACCCCCCTCAGAAAGATTGCAAACAGAGGCAAGGGAAGCGAGCTAGAGTTCAGAAACAGGGCAGCAGGTATCCTGCCAGTGTTGTTTGTGCAAACATGAGGATGGGTAAAGAAGGCTTTAAGAGCCGTAGCTGTGGGGAAAGGCCTCAGGTCTCAGCGGAAGGCTGGCTTTCTAATTTTGTTCCAACCTTCTGTCAAACCCAAGCAGAAACCCTTGGTGATTTCAAAGGTCCATTAAAACCACCGGCAGCAACAACATTAAATTTCCTTCCCAACCTACTGGTTTTTTTTCTATTACTTTGAGCAAACCTCATATTCTTTCAAACTCTACTATTAGATGGGCTTTATCTGCAGTTACAGCTGCTAGAGTCTCTCTGCTTTTCACTGGAAATTATGTCTAATTCCTTCTGTAGAAGAATGGCAAACTCAGCTGTGGGAGTATGCATCAATGTCAGAAATAACTCCGTATTTGAAAAGCAAATCTGATATAAAATTCAGTTCAACATGGGAACATTTCCTGGATTATAATTCCACATAAAAGCTTGTTCTGCACCCAGTGTTTGGGTTCCTTCTAACAAGAGCACCTCAACATTTTCAGTTATTTTATGCCAAGCAAAATAAGGGTATAATTTTTAATCTAGGTAGAAATTATTACAATATTTCATCTTATTTATTTGTTTGTTTGTTTGTTTATTTATTTATTTATTTATTTCGATTTGTAAATCACGCCTATCTCCATCGAAATGGACTCAGGGCGGTGTACAGATAAATAATAATAATAATAATAATAATAATAATAATAATAATAATAATAATAATAATAATAATAATCTTTATTGTCATTGTAATAATATTGTAATAAAATTACAATGAAATTGGTTTGAGCGCCGTGCCAACACCTGCACCAGGTGGAATATAGACAGCAGTGACAGCCGCAACAAGAATCTCTCCAGGCAAATAAAATGGCCGACAAATGACAGTTGAAAAGGATCAATTGTACTTTGTCTTTTATTATCCATTTCTTCAAATCTTCAAATCTGTTTGGCATTTTAGGAGTTGGTGGAAGAGGAGCACGTCTCTTTTTCTTTTTTATTTCTTGTTGCAATGAACTTTGAGGAATGGCACTTGGCATTTTTCCTTCTCTCTCAGCTTTCCCAACATAACAAATAATAACATATACAATAAAAGAATTAAAATTAATTAAATTAACTTGAACTAAAATTCCCATTAACCTATTAACCATTTACTAGTTTGGTTGGAGTTTTGGCGTATATGAGGTCTAAAATTCTAGGCTAGTCCAGCTTGCTGGAAGAA
Organism: Rhabdophis nuchalis; assembly: GCA_039707465.1. Taxonomy (NCBI): domain Eukaryota; kingdom Metazoa; phylum Chordata; class Lepidosauria; order Squamata; family Natricidae; genus Rhabdophis; species Rhabdophis nuchalis. The sequence goes on along the minus strand of CM077643.1, from coordinate 188,662,505 downwards.
ATGAGTCTTGAGTGAGTGGCGAAAGAGGGGAAGGTCCGTGATAGTGCGAAGGTCGGGGGGCAGGTCGTTCCAGAGGGTGGGCCCTGCCACAGAGAAGGCCCTACCCCTGGACGCTGACAATATTTCATCTTGATCCCTAATGTATACTATACCGGTTATTATGGTTAATTATTGTATATTATCTTGATTTTAGTAATAATAATAATAATAAATTTATTTTGTATACCGCGTCCTCTCCCCAAGGGGACTCGGAGCGGTGCACAGGGAAAAATTTAAAATACTATAAAATACATACAGAGCATAAAAACAAATTAAATAGAAATGTCCCTGCGCTAAAATCCCCAGTTAAAACACTAAAATTCCCTAACACCCCAGAGGTAGAGACTAACCTAGGCCGGCCAAGCAGAAAAAGTATGTTTTAAGTTTTTGACGGAAGGAGCGGAGGTCCGTAGTTGTTCTGATGTCGGGGGGGAAGGTCGTTCCAGAGGGCTGGGCCCGCCACAGAGAAGGCCCTTCCCCTGGGCATCGCCCGCTGACAAAGTCTAGTGGACGGCACCCGGAGAAGTCCCTCTCTGTGGGAGCGGATCGGGCGTGAGGATGTGTGGGGCAGGATCCGATCCCGCAGATAGCTAGGTCCCGTGCCATGGAGCGCTTTAAAGATGACAACTAACACCTTGAAGCGCACCCGAAAGACGACAGGTAGCCATGATGTAATGATCTGAAGTTATAAAATGACCTGTTATTTTAATATGAAGAACTAATGTTACTTTGAAATTTTTTATTGAATTTAATACTTGTAAAATACATTTATTTTTTGCTTTTCCTGTTGTTCCTTCTGGGTTTTTTGTCTTACGTTTTTAAAGATTTCATAAAATAGAAAACCAAAAAAATAATCAAATCCACAATCAAACACAATGCCTTTGCAGCAGTGGTGGGTTTCTGCAGGCTCGCACCTACTCGCGAGAACCAGTTGGTGAAATTTAGAGAACTGGTGAGAGGGGGTTCCACCGGCGTACCTGGAAGTAAATCTGGCCTGCCACTGCCAGTGACCCAATGGAAAGGAAAGGAAAGGAAAGGAAAGGAAAGGGAAGGAAGGAAGGAAGAAAGAAAGAAAGAAAGAAAGAAAGAAAGAAAGAAAGAAAGAAAGAAAGAAAGAAAGAAAGAAAGAAAGAAAGAAAGAAAGAAAGAAAGAAAGAAAGAAAGAAAGAATTTATCATCACAATTGAGTCCAACATTTTGGTTGCTAAGCAAGAGCGTTGTTAAATGAGTTTCACCACATTTTAAAAGGTGGCCACTCCCACCCTGTCACATGACTGCCAAGCCACGCCCACAAGATAGATCACACCTACAGAGTAGGTTCTAAAAAATTTGAAACCCACCACTGCTTTGCAGAGACAAATCAAAATATTGCAAAATGGTAAGTAAGCTTTGAGGTTCTTCATTTTCTTCTTGCTGTTGGGCCTTGAACTAGAAGGAGGCAGGAAGGAGACTGAATTGAAGAGTTCACAAATATTGTTTGAAGAGAGTCTTTTTGGGTAACTCACTACTTTTGTGACATGGTAGAAGTCAACTTAATCTTTCTGCTAAGTCATAATGGAATGAAATTGAAGTATCAGTATTGGAACAGATTACAGATACCATATAAAAACAAAAGGAAAACACAATAGGAAGCAATCCCACAAACTCCAGTTAGTATAATTTAGTATTATACTCGCAATGCTAAATTGCAATGCAATGATTCTCTGGAGAGAATCAGGCTGCTATATCACCCTTCAATAAGCTTGCCTATCCAAAGAGTGGCAAATTGGGTGAGTTATTTTTGTGCTATGAAGCAGTTCTGGCTTTTGTATGCCATCAAATAAAGTCTGAAGGAGAAAGGGGAGGGGGAGTAAGAACCTGCAATTCTTAATAACAATATCTGGCTTCCTGCTTCCAGGCCTTTGGATCAATCCCCTAGCTCAGGGGTCCCCAACCTTTGCAACTTTAAGTCTGAAGGACTTCAGTTCCCACACTGGGAAGCTGAAGTCCTTCAGACTTAAAGTTGCAAAGGTTGGGGACCCCTGCCCTAGCTGACTGCTAGCTCCAGAATCAAAAGAGCCACATCAAAGGAGTATAGTCAGAGAGGACTATTATTCTTATATATTTTTTCCTGGAAACATCTAATTGGCCACTATAAAGTGAAGAATGTTAGATACCTTCTGTGCAATTAATGGCCACTGTGTGACACGGAATGCTGGTCTGATCAGCTGTTGAGTCTGAAATCCATGACAGACTATCTTTTTTTCTTTTTTTTTGGTAAATAATTTTTTTTTTATTCTTATAAAAAGAAAATCATACAAACATAATTTGTCCTACTATTAGGACTGTAATGTTAAGTTTGGTTATTTAAATGTTATCGCTTTCTCGCGCTGTGACGGCAATATGTTTAAAATTATGTTTGTATGATTTTCTTTTTATAAGAATAAAAAAAATCATGGCAGACTATCTTAAATAATCCAAAAATCTTTCAATATAGTCTGATATGTTAATCTACAGTTTGATCCCCGAGACTATTAATGATAAAACAAAGTTGGTTGTACAAAGGAAACGTACATACTGGTCTGTAGCCGTCTCAGCTGACTTTACTTCATGGGCTCTCTCTTAAAATGGGATTTTCACATTCTGTAACATAAGCCAGTGATATCAAATCTTAGCATCTATGTTCACAATACACTGAAGTTCATCAAGAAATATTTCTGTTTTGTTTTATATTGTTATGATGTATATCGCCCAGAGTCACTTGTTGAGTTGGGTGGCTATAGAAATCAAATCAAATAAACAAATATAGAACTATATCTAATCTTAAAAACTCATATTACTGTCAAAGTTAAATGTAAAAATTTGTTTGCAAGACATTGAAAAGGATTTTGGGGAGACCTTGGGGAGAAACCAAGAGTTTTTGATTATTTTATTGTTTGACTCCTTGTTTATTCATTCTGTTTATTCAATGGATTACTATTTATACCTGCAAAAAAAAAAAGGATTTTGTTGATTGTGTGGTGTATAAGCCAAATAAATAAACAAATAACATTTATTGAAGATAACAATAGAACCCAAATCAATACAGTCAGTTCATTTAACCTTGTTGTTGGGGTGCCTCTTCATCATAATCAATGTAACTTTCAGGTATGTGGACATCTTCTGATACAGCAATCAAATTCCAAATGTGATATTGTGACAAGCTTGGACAGTGAACTAGAAAGAGATAGACATATCTGGCGACACATCATAGTGGTTGATATGCTAGGGAGAGTGACAGAATACACAGAAGCTGCACCACCATGGCAAAGCCAAAGATTTGGGGGAAACAAGATTTCCATCCCCACTCTACACGCCAGTCAGTGTCACGGTCCAAATGCCAGTCAAAGAAAACAAGGAGGCACTGCAGTAGAGTAGATGGGCATATATAAAGTAGCCCAAAATGGCCTGTAAGAACTTGGCAGATTCCAGCCCCTGACTGGGTCAGCACCATGATTGTGGTCAAATGACACAGTTCGTGCATTTAAGATGGGAAACACTGCTTTCACATCAGATCAAATAAATACAAAACTAGGAAGCCTTGGTTATAGACTGAGTGGACTAGGAAGGCTGTATCATGAGGATATGACTTTCACAAATGATCCATGAAGCATCTTTCAGCCAAGGTTAGGGAGAGTGTGTGAGTGTGCCCTTTTCCACCTCTCTGTTTAACACAGTCCTTAATATGGACAGGAGTGAGTCACATTTATTATACATTTCCCATTCACTGGCGTGCCAGAGGGCAAATAATATGTTGTGCCCGCTTACACTTGTCCCTCCTGTTTATTGTGATGTGGGTTTTAGAATGTGACTGTTCGTATTCTTTTAAACAAACTCAAAGTAAATTTGAAGGATAATCTTGATGGAAAGAGGTTCTAAGAGTTTTAAAAATAGGGAGTGGTGCACATCTCCGTTTCAAAGCCAAAGAGCCAGCACTGTCCAAAGACATCTCCGTGGTCATGTTGCTAGCATGACTAAATACCAAATGCGCACAGACCGCTGTTACCTCCCCACCAAAGGTGGTTCCTATTTTTCCACTTGCATTTTTAATGTGCTTTTGAACTGTTAGGTTGGCAGAAGCTGGGACAAGTAACAGGAGCTCACTCCGTTACGTGGCACTAAGGATTCGCATCACCAAACTGTTGTTTGTCTTGGGTCTTCATGAACCATGCAGTTTTATAAACAGCAGCACAGACAAGATTTGCTCTTCATTTCCCCCAGTTTTCTCTTCAACTTCCCAGTCTAACCTACTGGCTTACCATTCACTGGAGGGCCCCTTTCCAAGGCCAGGTCTGCCTATGCTTAGTCCCTAAGCCCAGCCGGGGTCAGCTTGGTGCTCCCATCTACTGCTATCAAACCACCACCACCAAACCTCTGAAAGAGGAAGAATGACCCTGCCATTTAAATAAAGAGAAAGTTTCCTATCTCTAAAAAATGTGTGGAAGCTATTTCCATGTGATTATTAGAACTTAGATACCCATTTGTCAAGGATAAAACGAGTTAACCAAATCCCACCACAGCGCTAAGGTTTGGCGTGTTGACCAGCATTGCAGTCTCTTGTAATTTTACAAGCGTGCAGGTGACAGCCCTTGAATTCAAAGCTATTAATAAGAATCCTGGCTCTGGAATCCAATGTATATATCCCTATTCAAGCAGGGGGCTTCGGTGTGCTGAGAGATATTAAAAGGAAGAGACCATCTAACCTGAGCAAAGATATTTTTCAGCATCTAGGGATGAAGCACTGCAGAAGGGACACTAAAGCTACAGTGAATTACATTTAATAATCCATCCTGTGTTGTCAGATCAGTGTGTACTCTTTATAAATCACTCAGTCCAGGGAGGAATTTTTCTTGCCAGATTGCTAAAAGTTTCAGATAAAGGATATATATCTTTGTGGAGAAAAGAAAACAAGACTGTACTGAATCGTTTAGCCTAAAAGTTACAATAACGCTCCAGGAAGAGTGCAGGTAAAACTGCTGTTATTGGAAAAGAAACATTGCAGGTAAGAAAGCCTGAAGCAGAAGCACTTGGGTTTCCAAAGGACAGCGTTATCTTTGTTCATTAAAACACACACTTACGTCACTATAGATTAAAACGTATAGAGCAGTGATGGCAAACCTTTTCAGCACCGAGTGCCCAAATTGGAATACACGGGCATGTGCGGGCATGTGTGCATCGGAGCGCCAGAAACCCAAAGACCAGCTGGCTGGCACGTGCATGCCTGTTTTTAGGCCATTTTGGGAGCCGTTTTCAGGCTGTTTTTTGGGCCATTTTTGACCTGAAAAGCAGCCCAAAAATGGCCCAAATACGGTGCGAAAAATGGCCTGAAAAGTGGCCCAAAACCAGCCCAAAAAACAGCCAGGTTTTTTGGCCATTTTGTGGACCATTCTCAGACTCTGGAACCCACAAAGACCAGCTGGCGCTAGCAGCTGGTAATGGCATGCGTGCCCCCAGAGAGGGCTCTGTATGCCACCTCTAGTATAGAGGGTATAGAGGGTATAGAGTGATAAATGTGTAGAGCATTATGTTACAACTATGAAATTAATGGTTGTAACTATGATGTACAATATTATGTCTTTAGAAGAGACTACACTGTCTGACTACGAGAACAATGGTTATAATCAGGGTGTATAATACTGTGTATACTTAAAAAGGACTTGATACAGCCAGTACACTTCCATTGCAAAACTGGAAATGTGTTGTATAATGAAGGAAAATGTATAATAAAATTTTTTTTTTTTAAAAAGAAACAGTCAACAAACAAGTATGACAAAGTTTGGGAAATGCATTACTTTATTGTACTATGATAGAATAAAAGAATTTCAAAAGCCCCAAAAAACCAACAACCCATACACACTTCAGGTATTGTTGTTTTGATTTATTTTTAGATACCTCTTGACTGTTTTGCTATTGGCCAACTACATATGAAACTTGGCAAACCTATCGCTGTCAGGGCAATAACCAACATTTCTGGGGAAAGAAAAGATTTGAACATTGCCAAATCTCTCATCGTATTTCAGTTACGGGTATTCTCAAATCCTAATTACTACCCGATTCAGGAGATCAGGTCATTAACTCCTTTAGCCAGCTATGTAAGTACATTTATTCTTATTGCTACAGACCCTAAATGTTTTTGGAAATAGTTTATCCTTGCCTTCTTTCTAAGGCTGAGCAAGAACAACTAGCTCAAAGTCACCCACTTGGCTTCGAGCCCAACCAAATTGGCTCTCCTGTGCTCACTTTAGGTGTAGAAAATATGTCCAGAGATGCAATCTTGGGTCATATGTGTGCAAACAGACAACTGAAGGGTTGTGTCCCTATTGATACCACCAAGCTGTGGTGGCGCAATGTATTGCAGGCTAATTCTGCTGACTGTCAACTGCCAGCAGGTCAGCAGTTAATTCTCGCTGGCTCATAGTTGACTCAGCCTTCCATCCTTCCGAAGTGGGTAAAATGAGGACCCAGATTGTTGGGGGCAATAGGCTGACTCTGTAAACTGCTTAGAGAGGGCTGTAAAAGCACTATGAAGCGGTATATTAGACTAAGTGCTACTGTTATTTCTATGGCAGGCAACCCTGCTGCATCTGAGGCAAAAATGTTCGCTCTGATGTGCATGTTTGGGGAACAGCTATAATCTAGTGGCAAAAAATATGACTAATTCTTATATTTTTGTATAAGCTATAATATGGGGGGAGGGGGGCATGATGGCTCAACTGTTAAATGTGATGAGCTAGTCAGCTAGAAATCCAACAGTCTGGGTTTGAGACCCGAGTCTCAAATGAGGAATGAACTCCTGTTACTTGCCCCAATTCCTGCCACCTAGCATTTTGAAAGCACACAAATGCGAGTAGATAAATAGATACCACTTCAGTGAGAAGGTAACTGCAGTTCTATATGCCTTGGCACATAGTCATGCTAGCCACGGAAATGTCTTCAGAAAACACTGGCACCCTTGGCTAAGAAGGTTTATTGATTAATCTCACATCATATTATGCTTATTCCATGGAAGGGATGCCTAATCCAAAACTATTCCACTTTTGCCTGCCTTAGCTTGTACTAAAAGTACAAACCAGTGCTCAGAAAAATGGGCTATGCATTGTTGATGGGATAGCAATCCAGCTTGGGTCGCAGGCATGATAAGCCAGTGAATATTGTTGTGGCATTCTTCTCAATACCCTGTAGAGTTATATGGTTTTATTATTTTTAATTTAAGTTGTGCCAACTTACAAATGCATGACAAATGCAGGAATAACTAGTCTTCAAAATCTCTGAATCTCATATTAATGCAGCAATTCCTTAGGACCCTTACAGGGGCTAAAAGTACCGTAGAGCTTAATGGTATTTACTTTCAAGTCTATACATTCGTAAAACTTAAATTAAAAAAAAAATCTCAAAGTTAGATCACTTGCGATGGACAGATTTATAGAAAGATCTCTATACCCCCTGTAATCCTGGGTGAAAGCCTACAGAACTTTTACGGCCTATTTGGACAAGTGGCTTGAAAACTTTCCTGCAAAAGAATCCAAGTTTCACTAATCAGTGCCAAAATGCATGATAAATGAGCATTAAGGAGAAGAAAATGAGAGGCCTGAACAGAATGAATATGACCTTTAAGTGAGAATTTTGATGATATCTAAAAAAGCAGGTTTTTTTAAAAAAAATGGGATTGTCCTGCAAGCCAATCTCAAGAAGAGAACGAGCTTGATGCTACAAATGTAACCTACTCTGGAACCGGTTTCCAATTAATTTCCCACTGGTTCCACTGTCCCAAGCTTTCTTGCAATCTAGTGCAGTTGGCAGAGGTCTTCCTTAGAAAACCGGAATCCCTGTCTGAAATTACAGCTTGCAATTTTCTCCCAGTAGGGAGTGATGATAATTAAGTCATTACGAAAGTGGTTCCATTTTGCGTTTGTACAACACCAGAAAGCCTGAGATGTGCCTAGGACAACCACTGCCCATTCGCCATCTCCTGGTCTTGGCAATGCACCAAGCAGTGTTATGATGACTTAAATCGAATCAGCTTTGATGGGTGTTCCACGCACTTGCCAACGAATACACACATCTATCCAACCCCCATTCTGAAACAAAATGGCTGTGGCACGGTTCATCTCTTCAACTGACAGGATGATGTGGATTATTGCAAGGACAACGGCCCTGGATATATCAACTACTTTGCAAAATAACGTATGTCATCTCCTCCCTCCCCCCTCCCAAGCGTTCCTGTTTTTCAGAGGACATCAATGGTGTCACTAATATTAAACACCCTCCCTCCCTTTCAGAAACCTAGCTCAGCTTTTCCTTCTCTTGCCCCCTCCTCTTCCACCAGGCCGAGTCTGCAGAGCCATCTGCGCAGACAAACATACATATGGCTGTCATTTGTCCAGCACTTTACACAATGTGAAGGATTTTTTAAAAAAAATAAAAAATAAAAAAAAATACTTGAGACGCCAGCCCATGTGGCAGATGATGTATGTGTTTCTTCAGGCCTGTGATTACCAGCACAGAGAAGCTGCGCGCTGCTCTTCACCTCATCAGTTCCACAAGCTGCACTCCAAGGTGGGTGAAGCATTTGCCGCAAGATGGCTTCTGACATGTAGCCAGGCAGAGGCATTCTGCTGGGAATAGATGACTTCACGTTTTCTTCCAACTGAGGTCAGAGTCTGACCTGCTGAAATTAGTGTGTGTGCGGGTGCAGGTGCGGGCCTGTGCGCGCACGGGGAGAAATGGCGGCTCCGAAGCCAGAATGAATTTATTTGGAAGAAAAGAGAGCAGAGGGCATTAGGAGTTGCCTGACACCTCTTAAAAGCCCTTTAATGTGATAAAGAGAAAAGGAAGATTAATCCAGAATGATACAGAACTTTTAAAAAGCAGAGGGACGTATGAAAGGGAGAAGGGGGGGGGGTCAACCTGGCTGCCATCAGGCGATTCTCATTTCGGTTCTTCTGAACCCAAAATACTTTTAAAATATCACAACATATGTTGAATGATACGAGCTGACACCAATCTACATCTGTTTGGTTTTTGTATTCTTCTGTGGCATGTATTGAAGACTGGGCCACATACACACACCAGAGGTGGTATTCAGCAGGTTCTGATCAGTTCTGGAGAACCAGTAGCAGAAACCTTGAGTAGTTCAGAGAACCTGGAAATACCACCTCTGATTCGCCCCGCCCCCATCTATTCTCTGCCTCCCGAGTCCCAGCTGATCGGGAGGGAATGGGGATTTTGCAGTATCCTTCCCCTGCCACGCCCACCAAGCCACGCCCACAGAACCAGTAGTAAAAAAAATTGAATCCCACCACTGACACACACGTACTCACACACTCATACCTATGCCTATATTTTAAACAACCCAAAGTAATAACTTTGGGTTGTGTAATCAACATACGAGTCACCACTACATTTCAATAGTGTCAATCGCTGCAGATTTACAATATTTTAAGAAATACCAAGTACCTAGTTAGGAATGCCGATAGTCCTCGACTTACAACAGTTCACTTAGTGACCATTTGAAATTACAACAGCACTGCAAAAAGTGACTTATGACCATTTTTCACACTTACGACCATTGCAGCATCCTTGTGGTCAAGTGATTACAATTCAGATTCTTGCCAACTGACTCGTATTTATGACGGTTGACGTTTCCCAGGGTTATGTGATCACCTTTTGCGACCTTCTGACAAGCAGTCAATGGGGAAGCTAGCAACTTAACAACTGCAGCAAGAAAGGTCGTATATTGAGGCAGAGCTCATTTAATAAATCTCTCTCTTAGCCACAGAAATTTTGGGCTCAATTGTGGTTGTAAGCTGAGGACTACCTGTAGTTTGGTCAGACAATGAAGTTTTAAGGTCTTCTTCAAATCACATCGCTCATGATCAAAATGAAATGCTAAGTTTTTTGTTTGAAAGTCTGCGAATTTTTCATTAATAATTATTGGTTATAATTTGACTTCTGGGAGAGAAGTAAAATGAGAGAAATTCCTCCTGCATGTGTGCTTTGATTCTTTTCATTTTTGTGGTTTCTTGGCATAGGAATATTTTACTGTTAATTTGTTAATATCTTTTTTTAAACAATTGGGCTACGTTGTGGGGTTGGTTTTGACTGCCAGCTATTTAAGTTGGCCAAAGATTGGAGTGCTACATAAACCTAGTTAAACAAATTTGAAAAAGGGAGAAAATCACACTGGTTAAATCAGTGGTAGTCAGCCTGGTCCCTACCACCCACTAGTGGGCATTCCAGCTTTCATGGTGGGCGGTAGGGGTTTTGTCCGATACTGAAGCACTTTCCTTTTTTAAATTTAACTGACTTCCCTACTTTATAAATCACCATTCCTGTGGAACCGGTAGGTGGTTAGAAAATTTTGCTACTAGCAGAGATACAAAAGTGGGCGGTAGGTATAAAAAGGTTGACTACCCCTGGGTTAAATGATAGGTCCCTTGTGTCTTTTTTTTTTTTTTCTTCAAGGAGAAAAGAATATGATACAAGTATAAAATTATCTGACTCATTAGTGTCAGCTGCTATGGTTATGCAGGACGGGTCCAATCTACCAAGAAGTAACAAAAACACTATGTGGCAAATCAGTGCTTTCCTCAACTGATGTGACGTCTGCACCTTTGTTTGGGAAGAGCGTCTGAGAAATAATTCACATTAATTCGGATAGATGAAGATCAAGATACTTTGCCTTCTCCTACCTCTGCTGTTTGCTTGGTATTCTACAACATGTACATTATATCTGGAAAAGTATGAATGATGGATTGGTTTCATGCAGCATGTTTAGGCTTAATCCTAGAAAACCTAGTGCCCTTTGTCTTCTGTTTATGTGTCATATACAACTGTAGTGTTTCAAATGTGTTTGACTTCAATAGCTGATTTTGCTAATGGATAATTGCTTTTGGCTTGAATACCTGATTTGCTTGTATTGTGTTCTTCTGAAAGCATCAATCATCTGGTCCCTTTCTTTCCATTTATTATTGTGATGGTTGGTCACATAGTTATCCCAATGTTAAGACTGTATTTTTATCTCCCTATCAAGTCCTATAGGACCTAGGATCAGGAGATGTTGTTGTTTGACGGTGTTGATGGTATCATCTCAGGATGTAATCAGTTCCAAATAAAACTACCTTCTGCAATTCACTGAGGGTGATTTTGTTAACCTTGATGCTGTTCAAGTGGTGCTCCAAATATTTTGGGATTGCTCCCAAAGCACTTATCACTATTTGTTCTCTTTGCTTTCTTTTGCCAGTTATTTTATTTCTAAATGTAAGTCTTTGTATGTATGATCCATGGTGGTGCAGTGGTTAGAATGCAGTACTGCAAGCTACTTCTGCTGCCTGCCGGCTGCCTGCAGTTTAGCAGTTCAATTCTCACCAGGCTCAACATAGACTCAGCCTTCCATCCTCCAAAGGTGGGTAAAATGAGGACCCAGATTGTTGGGGGCAATAGGCTGACTCTGTAAACTGCTTAGAGAGGGCCGTAAAGCACTGTGAACCAGTATACAAGTCTACAGTAAGTGCTATTGCTTTTTTTGTTATTTTTCTCCAGTTGTTTCTATTTTTTCTGCTGTCTCCAGGTATTGCAATGTCCACTACCCAGGATATTTTTGTCTTTCTTATTGACAGTTACGCCTGAGTATTATGTGGTAGATACTTATTTATTTGAAAGTCCCAAAGCTCTTTAGCGTCTTTCTTTTCTATTACTTAGTCTGTTTTGAGATCCACAAGTTCTTTCTTGCAGGTAAATTGTGTAGGGTTTGGGGGGGGGGGGGGTTGCAGTTATTCCAATCAGTGTGATTGCTTTTTTGTCATGCTGTTCTTTGTAGTCAGCTTGTGTGATCTTGCAGCAACTAATTGTGAAGTCACAGCTGCCAGTTCTTTAGCTCAGTGTTTTTCAACCTTTTTTGTGCAAAGGCACACTTTTTTCATGAAAAAAATCACAAGGCACACCACCACCATTAGAAAATGTTAAAAAAATTTAACTCTGTGCCTATATTGACTATATATAAAGTAATTCTCTTGAATAGGAATCAAATAAACACAAATAAATTTTATAATTACTTTATTATGAAATAATAAAGTATTTTATAATTGTTCATATTTCTGTTTACTTACTCAGTGCGAAACCTGGGCCTGTTTGGCTGAACACAAAGCTGATATTCTGGCAGGAATTTTTCCCACGGCACACCAGACAATATCTCACGGCACACTAGTGTGCCACGGCACAGTGGTTGAAAAACGCTGCTTTAGCTGGTATTGGTGTTCAGACACAATGGGGTTTTCCCAAGGTATGAGGATTTTGTAATGTATTGGCATAGAACAGTGATGGTTAACCTTTTTTGGCTTGCGTGCCAAAAGCGGGGGGAGCGCAGGGGGGTCGTGCATGGGCATGCCACACCCATCATGCTATGTGTGCGACCCCCTGCTTTTGGCACGCTTTTTTTGCCCTCCCCAGGCTCCAGAGGCTTTCTAGGAGCCTGGGGAGGGTGAAAACAGCCTTCCCCCCACCTCCAGAGGCTTAAGGAGAGGACAAAAAACGGCCTCAAAAGAAGGCCTAAATCAGCTGGCCAGCGCACACATGCGCACTAGTACTGACAGGAAACACCTCGCGTGCCCGAAAATATGGTTCCATGTGCCACCTGTGGCACCCGTGCCATAGGTTCGCCATCACGGGCATAGAATGTATCAGATCCAAGCAATGTGGCCTTTTGCAGTTGGTATTTGGAAATTTTGTCAACGTGAAAATTTTCCAAACATTGTCCAAGATGTTTTGGTATATGCCAATAACTACTGGAACCATCACGACTGGTTTGTGCCATAATCTTTCTGTTTCAATTTTCAGATCTTAATACTTTGTGATTTTCTCCAATGCTTTGAATTCTATTAACTATTTCCTAGTATTGCTTACATCAGTTATGCAAATCAGTTTCTTCTTTTCAGTCACTGTTATATCTGGACCAGATGTTATGGGCCAATACTTTTATCAGTCTGTATTGAAAAATCCCACAGTATTTTAACTTGCTTCGGTTTCAATTACTTTTTGAACTCCGTATTCCCACAAGTTTTTCATTATGGGTACATGATAAAATTTCAGTTGTCAATTAACATTCTTGGGGAGATCAAAATAATTAGCAGGAAGGACAATACCAATAACAGTGCAATTAACTCCTTTTCAAAAGTCAGGAACAAATTCAGGAGAAAAAGCTAAAGGCATTTTCAGCTGTTTATAGAAGATGATTGTTGAATTCTGGCCTCCAGAAAGAGCCTGAAGACCAGGCTCTGCCAGCTAGTCTGGGACCTCAATGGGGCGTTTTGTTCTAGAGGTGGCTAGTGGACTAAGATAAAATTCCACCTCCTCCCTTTATGCATCTTGCTCCTTTTCTTCCCATCTTTGCCAATGACAACTCAATTTTAGGGTTAATATTTTTTTAATATTTTAAATGTTTTATCCTGCTGTTTCTAATTGATCATAAGCCACCTAGATTATTTAATTAATAAACAATTAAATGAAATGTTCAGCATGCTTCCAAATAAGACATTTTCAGCAGCATAGCCACCACAATCAAGACCTTCCCCCCTCCCGATTAGTACGGTGATGCAAATGCTGGCAAAATCAATCATTCTAACTGTAGCAAAATTGCTTTAGGGTTGCATAGGAAGAATTCCATACCATTGAGTCATGGTGGTGAACCTATGGCAAAGGTGGCACTCAGAGTCCTCTCTGCGGGCACGCAAGCCGTTGCCCCAGCTCAGTTCCACCACGCATGTACATGCGCCTCCTGCCGGTCAGGTGATTTTGGGGTCTCTGCCATGCATCTGCCATTTTTGCTCCCAGGAGGCTGCAGGGAGGCCTACTAGGCCCAAAACAGGGCGCAGAGTTGTACACACATGCACAGCCGGGGGTGCAGGGAGGGTCCCATGCACATGCACAAGAGGTGGGTCGTGCAGGGGTGGGGTCACACGCGCATTGCATTATGGCTTTTGGCGCATGATGACAAAAAGATTAGCCATCAATGCTTTAGAGTAAACTGAAAATCCAACCAAGTACCATGAGTCTAAAATCTGGGGCCTCCTGTGAATTTGTATGCCCAATCTTATACTCTTTGCTCTGGAAAATGTAACCTATGGAGAGGAAAAGAAATCTGTTGCTCTGTTGTAGGAAACCCAAGACACAGACAAGCTCTTCAAAGCAGCAAAGAGTTTATTATGTGCACGGTTCAGCGATAGGCTTGCAGCCCATACAAACATGTCTGAACCCCCAAATATTGACAAGGATTGTCTCTTGTCTACGTCGGTGACGTAGACATTCCTGTTCTTCTACTTCTGCCCAAATATAGAGTTGGGGGACTCAAAAACCTACAAGTTGCCACAGTTTGCTTAGGTCGACAAGATATATGCATTCAGAGGCTATTTGTGGCTAGCAAGGAGATAAATGGGGAAGTTGCTGGGAAAAGATCATGGGCGCAACCCAGCAAACAGGATGCTGTCTGGGGCAGGACCTTTTTGCAAATACAGCAGTATATTGAGCATAGCTTGCAATCTTACTTCTTGACCAAAGTTTACTTGACCAATGTTTCAGGCCTAGGCCAGCCCTAGACCTCTGTATCTTCCGTTGCCACCTCAGCTCCAGCAGGTTCTAATGTACTGACAGGAAATATTGAATGCAGCCCATTGGACCATCAGGTGAAAAGATGCAAATACCCTCACTTCTTTCCAAGCCTGATTAGAAGCCTACTGTACATCCAAAGCATTACCATGCCTTTACATTCAAAGCACTCTTATTCCCATCAACTGGTTTCTCCTAAGTAGGCATATTAAAACATCGCTATTGCTGCTCTGCCAGGTGTGAGCATTTTCCAAGAGATTCCCTGCTACCATATAAGTATATTCACTTGAACAAGCGTAACCATGCCTGTTACCTCCCTTTGTCTGTACCTAACTATAAAAATGTGGGAACTGGTGCCTGGATAATAAAAGAGGAATGAAAAACCACAACAGAAGATGACTTAGGGGCAAATGCAGCCTCAGATTTAGGCTCCCAAGCAGGTACAAAGCTTTTTGAAGTCCTTTGGAATAATATGCAAATATTTAATTACATACTTACAGAGGCCCATTCATTGCTTTTAGACACCATCCATTTATTCAAGACAGTTGCTCAGATGCCCCTTAATTAACTATTAATCATTATGTGGTTTGGTACCAAGGGAATTTCTACCCACACAAGTGTTTCCTTCTGGTGATGTTTACAGGGCAAAGTAGACAAGATGGAGCCATATCTCAGGCCAAAATCCTGTAAAGTACAGGAGATAGGTAAGAGAGGAAACATTTCTTCCCATGGATCGTACTCTTACCCCTACCTTCTGTGCTTTTCTTCAGCTATTTCTCTCCAATCGAGAGTTCCTTAGTCTTCATTGTGTAGGTGAAGGAGTGGGGGTAACTGTTGAAACTTTTTAAAAGAGATGTGTGGGATTGTTAAGGAAACACAAAAATAAAATTTTGTCAGAGAAATACAAAACACAGATTATTGTTTTCAGGGGTACCTTTTGTGAAAACCCTTAGTACAATCAGCATTCCTACGTAGTTTTATTCATCTGTACAATCAGCAGTAGTTTTATTCATCTGTACAATCAGCATTAGTACAATCAGCATTCCTACGTATTATTCATCTGTGAATTACAATCAGTAGCAAAATGGAAATGGTGGATGGAAAAGGTGTGGATGCCATATGGTTACAGATTCATGAAACATCTCTGACTTGTTTTATATGGAGTTATTTTATCAAACTATGTGTGAGAGCAAGCTGCCATAGGTGTTACGCAAAACATAATACACACACATGCACAGTGATGAATGCTCACCAAATGCTGGTAATTTCAAAGCAATTCAAGCTTTAGCTCAGTAGCTAACAATTGTCCAAATAGGGTCATAATATGCAAAACCCTCCTCCTCAGATGGCCAGAACTTGTGCTTTGAAATTTTAACAGAAAATTGTTTAAGTCTCTCAGTATATTTTGGAACCACTGTGTACCCCATTATGCTTATATTCACGCTGCCATTATTTGTTTACAACTAGTGCTATTTTAGAAAACCCATAATGCCAGTTTGGTCTATTGGTTAAGGCACCAAGTTAGAAACCAGGAGACTGTGAGCTCTAGTCCTGCTTAAGGCATAAAAATCAACTGGGTGACTGTAGACCAGTCACTCTCTTCTCAGCTTAACTCACCTGAGTTGTTGTGGGGAAAATAGGAGGAAGGAATATTGTGCATGCTCCTCACCTTGAATTGTTCATAAAAATAGTAAAGGCAGAATATAAATAAACAAATGATCCTACTTCACAAAGGATAGTTGTGACATGTAAATAAGACCCATTCTTGTTATACTCAGTTGCATGAGGATTATAGCTTTTCATGTCTAGCACCTTTTTTGTTAATTGGCCCTGTTGAAAGAAGAGGATGGTCAGCTACACAGCCTCCGAGAAATACATCCAAGTGTGTTTTTGAAGTTACTGAGTACAAATACCAGCAATGCATGATTGGAAATTGTCAATGCAGTGATGTCAAGCCACAGAGGGGGAAATAGTCCACATTCAGTACAGAAATATAGGTACTGTACTGAATTTGCACTGTTCCATAAACTCTAGTGGTTCCGCTATAAATTCTGAAGAAAATGATAGCAAAATGTCTAGGAATCCATGAAGGAAAAAAATTAAGCGGGAGAGTGTAAGTGATGAAATTCATATTATGATTCTGAAATGCAAATTTATATATAGCTGTATTATGATCCAATAAAGTTATTTTTCATCATTTTTGGACTCACTTACTTGGGAACAGACATCAATAGCAAAATATTTAGAGGAATGTATCATGAATCTATAGAAACCTTCATATTTAATTTCAACATCTCTTGTAAAATCAGGTACCAAACTCACTTTCTTAATAACAATCCATTAATCAGAGAAATGGAGTCTGCTGGTACACAGATAATTTATTTAATATAATAATTTACTTAATTTGGTAATGTTCTGGTCTGTTGCTCTACTTGTGCCAAAATTACAACTTTTTATCTGGTAGGCAATAAATAGCAGACAATATGGCTGATATTACAAAAAAATAAACTACAATCTTTAAAGATGAGTTTGATTGTGGAAAGAATTCCAAACTATTTGGGGGTGGGGGTGGGGATAAAGCAAGCAGCCACTCTAGGTGTGAAAATGCTAAAAGGCAGAAATGATAGAAGAGGAAATACTTTGAAGTACCATCTCTTCAATTCATCTGGATAAAATAATATTTGCATGTATAGAGATGAGTTAAGAAGATTTTCTGTATCATACTGAAAAAGTAAACATTACATGATGTTACTTAAGTATCCACTGTATCTTTGATCAAGCCTCAGTTTGAACTATCTAGTAATTTTCTCTTAATGTATAAAAAAGCACATCCACAGTTGTCTTCGTTATGCTCCAATTGTGAATTATGACTATTTATTAAAGCATACTATGTAGTTATTTCAATTCATTTCCATTCTAATCTGCTCTGCAAAAATTCCAGTATACTGCTACAATAAACACATAAGACAATTTGATTTTCATGTAAAGAGCATACATTTCACAGGCCAAAGACTTGCTGTCTCTGGACGGTGTTATAATCCAACTTTCATTAACCCATCAGCAAATAATCAGGAAAAATAGGAATAAAACAGTTTCTGCATCACTGTCAGATTTTTCTACAGCGTAATTGTCCTGTTACAAGGTCCAACAAATCTTTTCAGAAGACTATCAGAGTAAGATATACTATATGCATACATGCATGCATGCATATACATACATACATGATCAGGAGAACCAGTGGTCTAGTGGCAATTACAACTGCCTCACATGTAATACTTCCCTGGTTCGAATCTCAGTAAGGGTATGGCTAGCTGATGAGAGCAACACAAATTTAAACAAAAGGCAACGAAACGTCTGTCTGCATGGTCTCTTGTGATGAGCCGAAAGACAGAAAAGGAAAGCAGCTTTGCTTCCTCCCTTAATTGGGGCTTACCAGGGTGTTGTGACACAGTACATATACTTGTCCCCCTAGCTCAACGGATCAGGATGAGAGCCTGTGGCCTAGTGGCAATTACAACTGCCTCACATGTAATACTTCCCTGGTTCAAATCTCAGTAAGGGTATGGCTAGCTGATGAGAGCTAAATAGCTTGAAATAGATCTATACTAGTCTCCCTTGTTTATTTATTTATCAGCACAAACGCCACACACACACACAATATGCTATATTATATTTCTAGGTTTGTATCTGATACTTTTAGTTTAAAGCTATACAGTATATTGGATGAAGAAGCCATATAATAAATATAGACTGCAATACAAGCTGAGTCTCCCTTCATAAGGGAAGAAACTTGAACTTCTTATTTTCAATAAATTTTTTTTGGCAATTTTAAGACCAATATTTCTTACATGACACTCATCAGTATTATTAAATGTGCTAATGTTTTAAAATTAGATAATATACACGGAAACACATGTAATATGTGCTCTAGCCATGTACTGCCAGTGTAACTTCCATCTATTATTAATTATAATGATTCACAATTACAATTTGTATTACGGACAGTAAGTATAAGTTAAGTTTCTCTTGATGTTAGCTACTAGACTGTTTTAAAATTTTCCAATCTTAGAAACCTAGTCTTTTTCATCCTACACTTAAACCACCATTGTTTTAGTTCTTAAAAAGGCACTTTATCCAAATGAATACTTTGAAAGAGTGCAGTAGCCTCTTAGCTTTGTCAAACAAGTATTTCTCATGCTTAACCTAATTTAAATAGAGAATTCTGATAACTCATAATGATTAGAAAGGAAACAATGTTGATTGGGGGACTGACAAAGAATATACCTACGTTTACAAAAAAATATTTATATCAAATAGCTTTGCCGCTCATCTTACTTTACTTATGGAGTTTGCAATGTAATTCACTCATCTCCATATCCTTAAGTGCAGTCTAAGTGGCTCAAATAGATTTATGCACACTTTATTTGCTTATAATAGATCATATCTCTTGTAACGTCATTTCAAGATAGTGGGGATTTATAGTCCATGAGACACTTTCAAACTGAGTTAATGCACGGTGTCAGGCTTTAAGAAGTTAAAAGGTTGACTGGATGCTGCTGAACAAGACTTGCAGTCATTTTGTCTTGTAAATTGGTATTTAGATTACTGATGATCCAAGCAGGAAACAAATTTGGCTACTGACATCACAAAGAACAATAATCCTTTATTCCATAATTCAGAATAAAATCATTTTGTAAATGGGAACCTAGATAAACATGTGCAGCAGCCAAGCCATCTTCAAAGAGCTGGTTTTAAACTTATTCCCCGAACACAAGCATTTTAAAGAGGAAGAATATTAATTTTTCATAGCCTTTGTTTTTAATTGAAAAGACTGATAAAAAAGCAAGAGTAATCAATTTTGAATTCAATATAATGGTTCCATCTTTGCTGTATTTGAAAAATAATTTAAATGCAGGTTCTAATCAATAACCTTTAAAATAAATTACCAAATTTCTGTCTTCACAGGACATAAAAAGAGTATGATGAACCCAGGTTTTGAAGAGGCATTTTTTTTTAAAAAAGTAGGTAGATAGATAGAGGGATAGAGAGGGAGAGAAAGAGAGACAAATACAGTAGGTAGGTAGGTAGGGAGAGAGAGTAGGTAAGTAGGTAGGTAGGTAGGGGGATAAAGAGAGAAAAATAGACAGAAATACAGTAGATAGGTAAGGGGAGACAGAGAGAGAGTAGGTAGGTAGGTAGGCAGATGTTTCCAGGTGTATTTACCCATGTGCTAGAGAAGGAAATCACTGACACTTTGTTTCTCCAGGCACAGCCCTTGACCAATGTAATTCTCATCAATCCCTCTAACTAAACAGCTTTCTGAAAGGAAAATAAAAAGTGTTTTTGCACTCCAAAAAACAGCCCGTTTTTTGCGAAAACAGGCCCGTTTTTTTTTTCCAAATAAAAGGTATGCATAGTTTTATGGAGGCTTAGTGCTGCTTTGAGTTGGGGGGGGGAACAACCTGTTTTAGGCTCATTTCTGTCCTCTCCAGCCCCCAGGAGGTCTCTGAAAGCCTCTATAAGGCTCTGCATGGCTATTTTAGTGAATGGGGCAGGGTTTCGGGGGGGCAAAAAAATGCAGTATTCGATGTATAAGAGGCACCCAGATTTTCAGACTTTTTAGAAGAAAAAAGGTGCGTCTTATACTCCGAAAAATACAGTAATTAAAAAAGAAAAATAGCCATCTCAAAAATGGGATTTATTCAGACTGACTTTTTTGATCTCCAGAACGATGAATGATTAAAAAACTGAATAATTTCATCTTTTATATATTATTTTTACATTTTAATAGAAACTAATGCATTTTAGAGGTGCTGCATTATGCATGATTTTTCTTGGTATTTACTGTTAATATTTTAAATAACCAGATAAGAGAATTCTGCTTAATATCAGGATAAAAATGTAAATTTTATTTATGTAAACATGTTACATAGATACCTTTAACCAATCCCACTTTAGTAGTTTAATGGCTGTAATGCAAATAATTGTAAAAATGTAGCATGTATAGGAAGTTAAAATATTAAGAAAAATACTTATAGAATTGTCTAAACTTTATTATTTTACATCTTGACACAATATTGTTTCAAGGTCACTTCAAAAGAATATTAAAATGGCACACAGACATGTATAACGAAAAACTCAATTTTGCTTTAAATACAGTGGGTTACTTGAATTCATCACAGATAGATTCTCTTGGGCTATAACAGTTTTGGCGCAGCTGACTCAAATTGTGAGCTAAGCCCAATTTTCAAACCTGTGCTACTATCTTTTTAAAATAAAACAAGCATAGTCAAAATATTAATTTTATTATTACTGTTATCATAAGCATTCTGTTCCTCAAAGACAGTTTGGAGAAGGAAGGACTAGGCTGTCTTAACTTCAAAGTAGTGTTGTTCTATTCTTCTGCAAAATGCAGTGAGGTTACTGTAGCTTTTCACTTTTTCCGACAGTTCATCGCTGATCAACTGGGTAGTAAGAATTGTGAACAGATGTCCAAATACCAAAGCATCTAATTCCGTTGGTCTATGAACAAAAGAAAATTAATATGTTGGGTGAGAGAACACAACCACTGCAAGCCACATTAGGCATTAGTACCAGTTGTATATCCAGACCATGACATACTATCTTGATCCTTCCATTTTGAGGAGAAAATGCCATCAACTCCCTTTATTACACCTCTTCTCCTTAAGGTGGTAACAGAAGGTTGCCAGTTTAAGACTTGAAAACTACAACAATGATGAAGAGGCATGCAAATGCTTCACGGAGTCACAGCCATGTCTGCTTTATTGATAAAGAAGTTGGTGGGCCACAAGGACATTAATAAAGGCCAAAAAAAGAGACTAGATTTGGCTCTTAAGTACCCTGTCACTGCACAACAGCAAGGATCTTGAGTTTTTGTTTTGAGTTCTGTCCTTTTAATCTGAGGATCAAGAGGTAGACTGCATTTAAGTTTAATGTTAATATATGTGAATGTAAAGTCTCATTCTCTCTCTCTCTCTCTCTCTCTCTCTCTCTCTCTCTCTCTCTCTCTCTCTCACACACACACACACACACACACACACACACACACACACACACCATCAAACGAGATATGCTGAGAGAATGGAATTGGCATCAATTCAAATGATCAAAGCATTGAAAATACTATTTTAAAAACATATTATTTAGGGATATAATCAAATAACTTAGAATGGAAATAAACTTGCAGTGGTAGCATTTCTTTAAACTAACCTAGATTTTAGTGTGTGTTGCAGATTTAGACAAAAATCAAATGCTCAAAACTTTTTGGGAAACTCAATTCACTGAAATTCTTCACACAAGGCTTTCTAACTTGATCCCATTAACCTTTCTAGATGTTCCTCCTTGCCTCTCTCAAGTTGCCCAAAGGTAATCTAGCCATTCCTTCGCTCATAAATTAAGAAATACAGAAAGAAGATATTTCTTGCTTCTTAGCTCCAGGGCCAATAGGCACCTACTATGATGCCCTTTTTACCAAAAGTTGGAAAAGAGAAGAGATTTTTATTTCATCTATTAAAAAAAGAAATACAGTAGGAGAAACATCTCCCCATCATTTGAAAAATGTCTTCTTGGCAGAACTCTTAAATTAAACAACTTACTTCTTATTGAAGAAATACAGTTGTGTCCCAAGCCTTTGAGAAAGTGCTTGACAACACTGATCTACATCTTCAAGTACCTAAAAAGAATACAGATATCACAGAAGAGCAGAAAATGATTTTAATGAAATGCTACAGAAACAGAAGTTTTAGTTAAAAATACATTGCATGCATAAGATTTTTAACAATATTTGTCCTACAAAGTTCTTGTCCTTCCCATATGATTTTTTCTTCTTTATCCTTTAAATCAGGGGTGTCAAACTTGCGGCATCACTTTGTCGTCATGTGACATATCACAACATTTTTCCTCTTCACTAAAATGGGAGTGGACATGGCTACCGCGTGATGCATCTGGCCCACAGGCCGCGAGTTTGGCACCCCTGCTTTAAATGCAACAACAATGTATTTGCCCGTGTTAAAAAACAAACTGGATTAGTCCTTAACATGTTTCCAGACCAAGTATTTGGATTCAACCCAGAGACAAACCTATACAAATAACGTTATATATAATTTTTGTGAACACTTGGGCTCCCCCCCCCCACCCCAGCTTCCTTCAAGAAGCCTTCATTCAAAGATTAAAAGGACCTCTAGAATAACATCTGATAGCAGTTGATGTTAAAAAATAACCCTGATGTACATACTTGAGAGCATTTGAGAATGTCACCTAACACTAACTTCTACTAGCTAACCATCTAATGCCCAGCACTATGATCCTATTACTCAAATACTGAAAGGTTTACATTGGATGCCCTTTTTTCCCCAACACATTCATCTTAAATTTTAAAGTTCTAAATTCTGGCCATTTAAGTGTCCTGCTTCATTATAAACATACTGTATTATAAAAACAAAAATTTAAAAATGTATCTAGCAAATCAAAGTAACAACTGTTATCAGATCACAGACAGCAGAGGCTAATTTTTATTTTTAGAACAGAACAGAACAGTATAGAATTCTTTATTGGCCAAGTGTGGTTGGACACACAAGGAATTTGTCTTTGGTGTTTATGCTCTCAGTGTACATAAAGAAAAATAAAATACATTCAGAAAGAATCATAAGATACAACACTTAGTGATAGTCATAGGTTACCAATAAGCAATGAAATTGTACTAGGAACAAATAAAACAATATAAATTGTAATTTATATTTAATTTACTAAGAAGTTACAAAGAAAGCAGTGCCTCCCTGAAACATTTTCTAGGGAGGAAAAAAACAGACTTGGAAACTAATGACTGACCTGATCAAGTGACTTATTGCCCCAGCCAATGGCCTTCATTTTACGCTGGACCTCCCATTGCTTCTGATAGGCCAAAATACGATTCAGAGGCCAAGGATAAGGAGAACCATATCTTGGGTGAGTAATCTTTAAAGGGGGGAAGAAAAAGGATTATTGTGTTCTTATATAACTGAGAAATCTGTTGTTTTAGAAAAGACTAGTCTAACTGTGATTTTATTGCCGTGGTTCTGCCTCAGAACCTGATTCTGTGCAATTATTTATAACTTGCAGCTAAAAAAGCAAGCCTTTAAAATGATATTAACAAAAAAAAAATTCACTTTAAAACCAGCACATCCAATAATGACATAGAGTAACCCGAAATGTATATGCAAGCAAAATTAAAGCAAAAAAATTGGTATCATTAGTGGTATAAACCTCTATGTTTCATTTATGAGTAGGGACTTGCAATTGTGAGCAAAAGTGTTTTCTCATTAAAATTTAATTAAGATGTATGCTGCAGAATCACTCACCTCCTGGACTGTAGCATCATCACACCACTGAAGATACAGCTAGAAACCAAAGAATACTAAACTTCATAACGGAGAAGGTTACACAGTCATTTATTCCTTGCAGCTTTCTCTCCTAGCTCTACCAAACAAGCCATTAATAACATTTAAAACACATAAATACAGCTACTAAATCTATCATGAAGCAAATGCAATATTTCAGTGCACCAAAAATAATCTGAAAAGGATTGCAAAGTGTACATAAAAGTGTGCTGCGTTTTGAGAAGCACTGTTAATCACAAGTCCACCTTTTTTTGTTTTATACACAAATGGTAGCTGTGGCTTGCAATGTTATAAAGAAAATAGCATTTTATTCCCTTTCTTCGATATAATTCATTTCCCAAGACTGACAAATTACTAGTGTTTTGCCATACCTCCGCTGTCAAAAGCATATTATTGACTAATTCCATGTAGGCTTTCATCTCAGCTTTTTGGACTTCATCCAACCCATCACTAAGTGAATGGCCCTAAGGCAGGAGAGAAGGAAGGAAAGAGAAAGGAGAGCAAAAATTATCCGTTTGGGTCCTTTCCAAACTTTATTGAAATCCAGGCCTTTCTCTCATTCAAAACAATCCTTTACAACACTACACATAAGAGGCAGCTTTGTAGACCACAAAGACTATTAAAGGCTCTGGGGAGATTGGGTGGGGGAATATTGAAGTGAAATCTTTTAAATAGAAAAGTAGAGAGTGATCAGTAAACAGAACTTTCCAGCTACAAACCTCTCTTTTGCTTTTCTGCTGAGTGGTTTTTATAAATACAACATCTTTGTAAATAAACTGAAGTGAGTTATGGTGATGTAAATACCTTATTAAAATACGATGCATGGGTATCGATTTACAAGACTAAAGAAAGAAGCAAGAGTAAGCATAAATATTGATTATTTGGAATTTTTTAAGATTTAAACAAAGTGTTCTCTATGCAGTAGATTGCAGAAGCCAAGAACTAAGTGCAACATTATTTCTTGGCAACAGCCAAGATAGCAAACAGAGCATGCAGCAATCGGGAATAGCCAACTTGGTGGTGCATTTCTTTTTTTAAAAAAAATAAAAATCTTAATTTCAAAAGCCACAGCAAGCATGGCCAAGGTTCTGAAACGATCAAAGTTACAATCCAAACCCTCTGGAGAGCACCGGGGTGATGCCTACCCTATCTTAGATGTAGGACAGGATCCAAAGGGCTTTTGGACAGCTCAGGCCTCTTCCTATAGAGCCAAGACATACAGAGAAACAATTTGAAAAATGGAAGCCCTTTCATAGAGACATCTAAACCACTATAATTGGTTTTTTTTTTTTAAAAAGGTTCACCTAAAAAGGATTTGCCTCAGCTGAATCAATTGAGAATTCTTTAGGTATTTACTGTTGAAGCCTTATTGTATGTGAATGTACAATCAGAAATACATTTACGCTAGACAAATGCTAGGATCCAACCTATAATTTAGCTTTCCCCCATTTAATTACCATGTAATTAGTTTATAAACTTCTATCTACTGTATATCAACTGAAAACAACCAACAAACAAGTTGATATTATAACACTGCATCACAGTATTACGGAATAAACTAAAAACTCTTGAGAAAAATATTAGCGAAAAGGGTAAAAATAGAAATCTATTCATTAATCAGTTCAGTTATGGAATTGGCTTTTAAGGCCACTTGAATTAGTAAATTTGGAAGATGGAAAGGAAGGAAGGAAAAGCTGTTCGCCTAAAACCAAACATATACATTCTAAATGTATGAGAAATTTAAGCAACAAAAAATATTTATATATCCAAATGATGTATATCACCATGTATGAAGCCCAGAATATTTGGGTTCATATCATTTGCTTCCAAATGGAATTAATGCTGTATCCAAGAGAAATATGGATTTGGCTGAAAGGCCCTACTGGAAGACACATATCTTCACTCCCTCTTCCTTACAGATATCTTGCCATCTCCCTTACCCTCTTGAAATTTGATCAGACTCCCAAGATAGTTTCAGAGCATGCAAGTAGCTAAAGAAAGGGAAAATTCCTTTCTTTCTCCCACCAATGTGAAGACCTAAACATTAGCAATTATAATGCACCCAGAAACCTACATTACACAAATTTCATTTTCAGAAGATGGCCCAACACCACCAGTTTCGTATCCTGAATAGCAAGGATTGGATCTCATAAGTCCTTGGTGGGAAATAACCAAGAAATACCAATTCTACATTGGGAAGTATAAAAATATCCAAGGAAAACTACAGGGGCAAGCATATTACCTTACCAGTTGAACTCTACTCAAAGGAGAGTTTACAATAAGTATCATTTAAACTTGTTTCAGTTTAAGGATCTCATATAACTGGGATAACTGGGGAGATCTTGGAGATGCAACTTAAATACAACTAGAAGACATCAGGGTGAGCAAAGGAGGTAGGACCTCTTTTTGAAATCCTTGGGTAATACAGATTTGTGTGCTTTCTGGATAAATAACAGGGTTTCTTGTTCAATATGGACATGTATAGAGAGAAAGATAAATATAGTACAGAATATCGTTTATACAAAAAAGAGTTTACCCCTTAATAGATAGAAATGTGCAAGTCTTTTTACACATAAGCACTCAGCAGAAAAGTAACCCACTGAACAGGATACCATCTTAAAAGCTTATCAATGCAGTTTTTTGTGACAGAATAAAGTATTTAATTTTCAAAGCTATGAGTTTATCAAATCACCAGGATAATTTCACAAACAAATAATTAAAACAACTGCTAACTGGGTAATTATTTTTTTAAAGAGATAGATAGATAGATAGATAGATAGATAGATAGATAGATAGATAGATAGATAGATAGATAGATAGATAGATAGATAGATAGATAGATAGATAGATAGATAGATAGATAGATAGATAGATAGATAGATAGATAGATAGATAGATAGATAGATAGATAGATAGATAGATAGATAGATAGATAGATAGATAGATATGCACATTACCTTGGCTTTTACAAACTGTACAATGGGTCCAAGTTCTGAAACTACTTGATTTCCTACATGAATGAAGGGCACTTTTCCTGTGGGGGAAAAGAAAAGTATATTTCAACATACATCACTGACATAGCATTCAGAATGAACCAGAATGAAAAGACCCAGTGAAACTGAGATTTCAGTTTTGTGCTTGAGTATCTGTTTTGAAAGATGTATGAAAACATAGGTTGACAGCATTTGTTCTAGGCAAAAGTAGTTGGTCCTTTCCTGAATACGAATCTCTGTAAAACCCAAATGCTACTGTCATTTTTTTTAATCAAGTATATTTGACCAACCATCACCACCACCACCACCACCAAAATTATAGTAAAAGAACAGTGTAAAGCAACAATTAGTTGTTAGGGGTAATGGAAAATAATGGAAGTAATGGAAAATAAAATGTGGGTAATTTTTTTAAAAATGCACACAGTTGTGTAGCTTGGTTGTCATTCAGTGATACCCAAGATCTCAGCTCCTTCTAAAAATCTGACCATCTGCATCCTGGGTGTTCTGGTAGCACACAAGTGCTTCTTATCCATACAGAAGTGTTATTGGGGTTGGACAGTTTATATCAGGCCACATTTCTTTGTAAAAGCTTCTACACAGTTACGTCTGATTCTCTTGTGAACCAAAGCCTCCAAATGACAAGAACCTTCTTCTGTTTGAGGATTCATAATCGAGAATATAACTACCCTGAGCACCAGTTATTAGCAGAAAGGCTACTGCACATGCATATATATGGACAAGCATGTGTATTTTGTTTTGGTATGAATCTGCACCATCAATTGGCCCAAATATTGATCATATTTCTTCCAGAGGTGCAGGAAGATACAATTGTAAAATCAACTAGCCTCCACACAGTACATTAATAACAAATCAAAGCAGGGGTGAAATTTAGCAAGTTCTGACAGGTTCTGGAGAACAGATAGTGGTAATTTTGTGTAGTTCGGAGAATCGGCATATACCATCTCTGACTGGCCCCAGAGTGGGGTGGCAATGGAGATTTTGCAGCATCCTTCCCCTGCCACACCCACCAAGCCATACCCACCGAACTGGTAGTAAAAAAAAACAACTGAATTTCACCACTGAATCAAAGATTGTTGAAACAAACGTCACAAAATACTGGAACCTTCACTTAATATTTGTTCCAAATATTAAAGTAAATGCTAATGTTGCTGGACTTTATTGTGCAAAATATACAAGATACGGAATTTTTAAAAAATAATATCCATGAATAGCATTCAGGGTAACTTCTGGCAAGAGATGCATTGGTGATCCAGCCAGTCTTTGTGTTTTCAAAATGGGGGAAAGACAGGTGTCTATTACTTTTTATTCAAAAACTACTAGATATAATCTGATATCCATTACTGATTTTCTTATGAAATGTAAAATTTTCATTTTGAAAACTTCAGACTGAATCACCTACTGTAACCTAATTTTTATCTTTCACTACTTCTTCCCATATCCTAATAAAAAGTCAAAAGCTTGCACTCTCTTCTATGACATTTGACCTACCGGTACCTATAATGAAACTACCACCCTGCTATAATTCTAATGAAAATAGTTATCTGTGCTAACGCCATGCTCAGATCTTAGTGACACCTCATCAGAAATTGAGCAAGGAGTGAACTAAGTAGTCTGGTGTTCCTTAGTGGACACTGTAAGCAGTGGTTTAAATTCATTTTTTTTTTAACCTGTGGGCATGGCATGGTGGGTGTGGTGAGGCTTGGTGGGCGTGGCAGGGGAAGGATACTGCAAAATCTCCATTCCCTCCCCACTCCTGAGGCCAGCCAAAGGTGGCATTTGCTGGTTCTCCAAACTACACAAAATTTCCACTACCGATTCTCCAGAACCTGTCAGAACCTGCTGGATTTCATCCCTGACTGAAAAGCTACAATCCTAAAACCTCTTGCTGTGAAATATGGGTAGTCCTGAATTTACGACAACAATTGGCCACACAATTTACGTCGTTAAATGAGAACCTGTTAAGTGATTTGCCCCATTATATGACATTTCTCGCCACAGTTGTTAAATGAATAACTCCAGTTGATAAGTTAGTAGCCTGGTTGTTAAGTGAATCTGGCTTCCCCACTGACTTTATTTTATTTCATTTATTTAGCTTGTCAAACATGTACGAGATAACAGGTATAAGTATAAACAGGGACATGAATACAGGAAATGAGTACAAATAAATGGGGACAGTAGGCACATTGATGCGCTTATGCACGCCTTCTTTACGGACCTCTTAGGGGTGAGGTCCACAGAGCTAAAGGTTGAAGCTGTGAGGGTGAGAGGATGTAACAACAGAGTCAGGTAGCGCATTCCAGAAGATTGCAAAAAGTATGACCCTGGGACGCTGCAACAGCCATTAATATGAATCAGCTTCCAAACATTTGAATTTTGATCACGCGATCATGGGGATGTGAAAAACTGCTATTTTTTCAGTGCGATTGTATCTTTGAACAGTCACTAAACGAACTGTAGCAAGTCAAGAACTACCTGTAATGTCAGTCTCTTCACTGAAGGACTACACAAATAACTGTGAAGGTTAAACACTGTCCAACAAATATTTGGACTACTCTTGCTTTTACTTTTACTGAGAAAAGGGGGTTGGGGGAAAGATCTTGGTCACTGACAGTTACACTGGCTCAAAAAAAGAATTGCAAGCCAGCCTCTGCACAATGACCTACACTGCAAAAGGAATGAAGGGCCTTTTGAACTTCTAGACCTCTCTATGGTCCTATCAATGAAGCTTTTGCTTCTATGGAACTGCTCTACTGTATACAGAATGAGCTTTTGGTGTTCCTACAGCAAGAGTCAGCATATCGGTGCTCTCACAAGGTGCGCGTTTAAGTGCTCTCTTATTAACAGATGGAGAGAAAGAGAGCAGCGCCAAGCAAGCAGTCCTCAAATGTGGACTCTCATAAAAAGAGGAAAATAAATTCGTGGTTCTGAATTGTAACCTTGTAGAATTAGGACCACAATTTCTGTGTTCACGGAAGCTCCGTTTATCCAAGCTCTAATTTATAGGGAAGCATGCCTATGATAATGCAGGATGAAAAGGCTTTTGTGGTAGGCAGCAGGAAATGCTTTCAACCTGCCAAATCAAAAACTGGAGGAGGGGGAATATTCCCATTAACATTGAATTTTGCTTTATTTAGATATTTCCTTTTACCACAGCTAATGGGGAATAAGAACACACCACATTATTGGCTAATTAGCAGGCTATGTTCATGGAAAGCAATGTACATATTCCCAATAGTTCTCTAGGCCATAAGGGGGCATGTCTAGATGATGAAATTTAGGAGAATAAGTCTTAGTGAATTCCATCCCACAATACTAAATCGAAGCATCTTTTAGCCTGCATGGATTTCACTCTTAACAAGCCCAGCTGTGCCCACTGCAGACACATCTTGCTTCCTGCAATGAGGAAAGTTATGCCTGCATGTGAATATGGTGGTATGCTACCTTGCTTACTCTGCAAAGATATGAGTGACTTTTAGATAGAAGCAAAGAATTATATTTTTTCATTATCTCTTTGTTGACATTCAGTGGTTGCCTGGATTTTGCAAGCCAGATATGGTAGCCCTACTCTTCACGTACAATGAAGTGTGGGAAACATGCCCCCTTCAATAGACAATAAGCATCAAATGTATGAATAACCCCCCCCCCCCAATGCTACTTTCGTTCATAATGAGACCAAATGAGAGATCACAGCAGCAGCCCTGTATATTTGCATCTGGAATTGCCCCAAATTAGAAGAGGATGTTGAAGAGGATCTGCTTGTAAAACCTGAAAGGGGTACATGAGGACTTATACAATGATTGGTTACCTCCATCTGGGCCCTCTCTCTTCAATCATTCTGAGAGCTCAATTCTGTAAAGTAATCTTTGTTAGGGTATTAAAGGAAAAAGCTTCTCAAAGGTAGAATGTAAGAAAGAAGACAGGTCATCTCTTCTCATCTAATGTTAAAACCAGACTCTTCCATCTACTTCCATCCTGACCGAGGCAGTTCACATTTAACACACACAGAAGTGTTAGCAGTATGTTTACCTTGGCCTTACAACACTGCCGTTTAATACAGTTTAATGATGAAAAGGTATTTATTTCTGTTTCTTGCAAGAAAAAAAAAATCTGTAGCATAACAAGAAACAAGCTACTGCATCATGCAGCATACAGTAACTCCAACTGATCTCCAAGATGAGATACTGTTGCCATAGTTTCCAAGCACAGGTGTAGTGCAAATGATTGGTACACTTACCAGATGGGGACATATATTCTGCATTTGCCCTACAAACCACCTGGACTGGCAGATTGCACATTTGTAAAAAAGCCTGAAAATAAAGAAGAGTAAATTAAAAATTTCCACATTATACCAAGGCTAAACATTTTTTTAGTATTTGTAATTTTAAGCCACAAGAAATATTTCTTTATTTATAATTATTTTCCAAAACAGATAACTAGGAGAACTATACTTCTAGGTGCTGGCTTCTAACATAGCACTTATCACAAATTCATCACTCTGTACGCAACTATAAATGAACAGAGAATTAAGCAATCTGAAATATACAGCATCTCCATTTTCTTGTACTTTACTGTGATAACCTCTCTCTAAAAAAGTAACTGCATTAAAAAAAAACATTTTACATTCCGTTTTGGGAATAACAATTACTGTAGTTTTAAAATGAATTGATGAAACTTTCTGCTACAATTCCAATTTTCCATGGAGATTAGCCGACAAATTAAAGTGTAGCCCACCTCACATTTTTTAAAAGATGCCATTCTTTTGTCCTTCTGTTAACTTTAATCAACTATTAAAAGTGCCCAATCTACAGTAAGAAAAGCTGCCATATCTGTACATTGCATTATACAGACCTGAGCTGACTGAAAAATAAATCTTGGCTCTTCTAATGGACTAGAACCGTGATGGCGAACCTATGGCACGGGTGCCACAGATGGCACGCGGAACCATTTCCTAGGGCATGCGAGGAGTTGTCCTGTCAGCTCAAGCACGCTCATGTGCACTGGCCAGCTGATGTAGGCCTTCTTTTGAAGCCGAGGCTGTTTTCACCCTCCCCAGGCTCCTAGAAAGCCTCTGGAGCTGGGGAGGGCGAAAAAAGTGCGCCAAAAGCAGGGTGTCGTGAACATTATGGGTGTGGCACACCCACGCACGACCCCCCCGAGCTCCCCCCACTTTTGGCCCGCAAGCCAAAAAAGGTTAGCCATCACTGGACTAGAAGCTTAGGAACTTAAACTGTGGGTAAGGATCTCCCTAGAAGACATCTCTGTTTAGAAATTTCTCATTCCTAAAAAAGCAAACATCTTAAGGTGTTTGAGCCACTAAAGAGATCAGATCTGTAAACAAACAAGAGTGGTTAACTTCCAAAACATATCAAAGCAAGACCAGTCAAATAGGCTTTGTGGCTATACCTGAAAATGAAGAACAGTGGGCAGCAATGGCAAAAGCATTGTTCCCTAATAAACCTTTTGCTTTGATTTTCAGGTTCTTCCACCACAACAGAATACACATACTAGACAAGCAAAATTTCCATAAACCAATTCCCACAAAGCAACATGAAGAGGGGATATTTCCTTAAAGTACGAAGAAAGATTCCAAGCTCAGATATTTTGAGTAATAACAAGGTTTTTCTGGAATTGCATATTATTAATCTTATAAATAAATCAAAGCCAGTCCTAGTAGTATTGTAATGATTAATATTTAAAATACGGCTGTAGAGAATGTCAATATGCAGACACTGAAGGGGATCTGCATTTTCTTTCATTATAAAATGACAAGTAGAAAAAAGTGGAAATTATACAACATGAACTAATGCACAAAATATTCCAGTTTTCCTATCAAATGGTGGCAGATGCTGTAAATTGCAACGTCTGTCTAAAATTATAAATGAAAATGGTCCAATATCATTCTTGGAATGATAGAGTATATGCCTAATGCAGTTATGATAATAGTCACATTTGTAGTTTAACATAAATTAAGAGTTTAATTGTATTTGTGACTACTTTAAACAAAGTAACACGTTCTTTTGTACCTGCAAATGTAATTTATTGCAAAGCCAGGTTCATTTTCCAGAACAATCAGTTTTATACTACCCTGGAATGCTGCTGTAATGTAATTCCTGCAGCAGAATGTGTGAAGAGTACATTCGCTGGTACCACAGAGGAGGCTTTGAAGATAAATGAAGATGCTATTCATTCAGGAGTAATTTCATCTTAGAACCGTATGAAAGATGTTTCACTCAGACACGGTAGATGCCTGGCTTGGGATTTCAGTCTATTTTCAGCTCCGGTGTAATGTTGTTAAATCGATTATGTTGATACTGTATTTCTAATCATGAAGAATTTCAGCTATTATTCTACTTAAAGAATGGATTGTCAGACTCACATTATACTGTTCGGTCTCTCTCCGGTTTACAACACAATTACAGTTTCAAATCATAAACTGAAATTATAAATTCACACTAAAAGAAACACAAATCAGATAGTCTGCAGCAGCCTTTTTTTTAATCATTTAGAGAAAAATGATCCTTTTTCTTACTATAAAGAACTAATGAGCTTCCAATGCATCATGAGAGTTTCTTTCAGGTTTTATTCCAATTGTGTTTATCTTTCTACGTTATGCTTATGCTTGGTGATCAAACAACATCTTTCTTCATATACATACTGTATGTACTACAACTTGAAGAGCTATATGGGATATATTATCACTTACTTTAATTGCTATATTTACATCACCAAACCATGAGGGAACACTGTGTGCTGCTCCCTATTCAATTTTAACAAGGGTACAGATTCAGATATCCCAGGACCGTGTGATATCGCACTACACTTACTGCTAATTAAATACATTTCAATATATTGACTTAAATCAAATTTAGTTTGGTCTTGTCCATGCTGATGCCGTTATATGAAGTGCTGGCATATCATACAAGGGATGTTACATTATTAACTCCCCAAAACATTTAGCAACCTTCCATTAAAACACAAGTTTACAAAGCTACTGACATTGTTACTTTCTTTGTACATTATATTACTTTTCCATTCTTTCCAAAGATAAAGCAGTGAAGCTTCTTTTTTGATATTTGTTTCACTGAAAGCTGGAAAGCAACTGAGATAAAGTAAGTAAGTAAGTAAGTAAGTGTGTATGTATGTATGTATGTATGTATGTATGTATGTATGTATGTATGTATATGTGCATGTGTGTATGTGTGTACACACACACACACGGCACAAAATAATTTCTGCCCGTATAGTGATCTGAGTCAGATTCATAATAAAGCAATCTTTATAATCTACAATCCTGAGAATATTTATCACAGAAAATTAACATTCCAGTCCCAAAAAATAGAAAATAGAAGATATCAAACAACAAATCCTAAAATTCCAAGTGTTTGAAACCTATACCTGCATTTCCTGACTAGAAAAATATCAGGAATGAACTTACAGGATTTCCCACCCCCCTTTTATTTCTTAGCAGGAAGACATAAACAAAAGGAAGGGTAAAGTATTAACAGTCTTATTTTAAAAAATGGAGTGAAGAAAGAATCTAAAGAGAAAAACAGGAACCACAGACTTCTCTTCATGTTGACCATCTCACTGACTCATTTAGTCTTCTTTCCGGATAGGTTCAGAGAGAATTTAATGTAGCAGATTTCTATCTCATTGCTCCTGCCTTAAGTTTCTTCAGTTTTATTTCTGCAACAATTTGTAAATTCTCTTTTAAAAACCACATCTCAGAATATACACATTGTTGCCCAAAAAAACCCTTTGGTTTTTCTTTTTCTTTTTTTTGAATTTTTTTTAAATTGGTTTTTAAGATTTATACAGGGAAAAAGGTATAGGGTGAGAATAACATTTTGGGAGCTTCCCTGCCGTTGGTGGTGGCCCTCCCAAAACTTCATAGATTTACAATTTTAAAAGGTAAAGGATAAACATATAAAAAGATTACATTGTACAGTCCATATATTCAATCATCTTTTTCTTTGCCATTTTATCTTGCATCAACCATTGCAATAGGATTTCAAATAAAATCATTTTTGTGATCTGAGTCTTTTCGCAATTGACTCCTCTTCCCTGTCCCCGGGCGGGGCCGTCGCTCCCTCTGTTCCCCCATCTTCACCTCCCAACTGGGGAGAATGTTTTTTAATAAACACCTCCGCCTCACTTAGTTTTTTAATTTTTACTCTGCCCCCCTCCCAGAAGATCAGCATTCCCTCTGGTAATAACCACTTGAACCAAATTCCTTTTTTGTATAATTTCTTAGATAAGGAGGAATACTTCCTTCTTATTTCTCTAATTTTTTTCGGAATTTGTTTCAGAATTATTATTTTTTTATCCTGATACTTTAACATTCCATCCCGTTGGGCCCTCAATATTTCATCCCTTATGGATCTCCTAAGAAATTTAACATGAACTTCTCTTGGTACATTATGCATCCTAGCATAAGTTGAATTAATTCTATAAACCAGATCCATATCCCACCAGAGTTGATCTTTATCTCTTTTAAGGTATTCTGCTAATATTGTACTCATAACATCTTTAAGATCTTCATTTCTGACTCTGGTATATTCTGGAACCTAAGAAAAAAAGACATTCTTTCAAATTCAATTTTGGTCATGTTAGCTCCTAGTTCTAAACTCTCCTTCCGAATCTCCTTAACCTCTTCCCCCATCTCCACCGCCCCTTCCTCTAACTTCACAATTTTTTGCTTATTTTTTGTTGTGCTTCATTGTGTTTCCCTAAGTTCTAATGTTAAATCTGTCAATTCTTTCCGCATTTCATTCATATTTTTCATTATTTCCCGAAACATTTCTATAACTGACGGATCCTTTGAGCCCTCTCCAGCGGGTTCTTTCTGTAAAAGTGAAGAGATCTTCGGCTGTGTAGTCGGGCTGGAGACGGCTGAGGATGGGGCGGAAGTTGACTTTCCCGTTGGTGGCTTTCTAAGAGCCATTGTGTCAGTTCTAATTTCTCAGTTGGTAAAGAAATGGCACCAGAGAAACGGACGACCTCGATAGTTCGAGGTATCAGAGAATCCGAGTGAGAGTTCAGTCTTAAGAGTTCAGTTTAGAGAAAAGAAATCTTGCAATCCACATCCAGGAGTCCACATATTGGGAGACACTTGGGACCCTCTGGGAGAAATGTTAAAAGTAAAAATCTTTCGTTGGTAATTATGGAGGGAAAAGCTTCACCAATGTAGGGGTGTTATAAGCAGAGAACAAAGAGAAGCCATCTTGCCCCGTCTTCTGACAGGAAGAAAAGTGAAAGTTCCATTTACTTTTTTTTTTTAAAGAACTCTGTGAAAAGTTGTTGCAAGTGCGATACGATACAATTCTTTTCCATAGTTAGTTCAAATAGCAAATCAATCCTTTCCTCTCTCCATTTCAATGGAGAGGGATTGCTTAATTGCTGCTTCGTCCGAGGGGGGGTTGAAAACTCCCCCTCCAATCTCCATTCAAAATTGATTGAACTGGAATTTACAGTGGCTTATCGCTTATCCTTCGTCAGCAGCTCAGGAGATTAGGGAGCGCCCTCCACCTCCGGCATTCAGCTACTCTTCTCATTCTGTTTACTGTTCCCGGGATCCATCCGGCGAAGAGGCAGGTTTGCCCCCCCTTTTTGCTCGCCAGCTCCTAGGGCGAGGCTGGGGGCATTTCACCGGCCGCCGCCAGGCTGGGGGCTCCCAGCGAGTGGCCCTACAGCAGAAGGCCCCCCCCCCGGGGTCTTCTGTGCTCCCGAAGGAGCCCACCGGTACAGCAAGCGGCGGACAGAGCACAAATCATGTCGGTCGCCTTCAGAAACCGGAAACGAAGTCTGGTTTTTCATACCATATACATCACAGATAAATCTATCTGAGGATAAACTGACCCTCAAAATTGCAACGAAAATATATCTACCATGAACTACCCAACTGTTATATTTAAATGAAGTCCTTCAGAATTTGCTGGAAAACCATACAAAAATTATCAAAATATTTTTTTTAAAAATCCCCATCTTCATCATCTGATTATGCAAAAAGATTTTCAGATTCTTCCCCTGTAATACAGCATCATCTCTATCTTCCTCACCTTCATCTTTGTCACTGATATCTGCTCTGCATACCTTGCATCATCTTCTGTTCCATCCAGGGCATTGTTGATACCATACTTGAAACATGAATAGTGAACCACATCCAAAGAAACATTTTCCCATGTATCATTCATCCATTTTGCTATCAGCTCTATATTTGGTTTTTTTTTAAGGTCCTTCTTCCTTAACTTGGCCATGCCAAATATTGTCTGCAACATGCATTCTAAAATGTCTCAGATGAGAAGGGAAGGTTTCTTCTTGAAAACAGGACCAAACCATTTCTTCCAAACCTTCTCAAGCCACAGGTCTTGTACCTGGAATGTTTTCCATAGGCGCACACAATATCTATCTATCTATCTCTCCCTCCCCCCCACACACAGAGAGACAGACAGACAGACAGACAGACAGACAGACAGGCAGGCAGGCAGACACTTAAAAATAATATCTGGATAGCTCTTAGTTCCACTTGTTAAACATGAAAGAATCACAGTAAAATTATTTTTAATTTCCCGATGACCAAACAAAAATTGTTTTTTTACCAATACTTGTCAACTGTAATTGAACTGCCATGAGTTTTTACCATATTTCTAATATCACCAAGTTATCACCTATGATGCTTAAAAGTTGTTTGATTTTTTTTCAAAGAAAACAATCTTCTCTTCAAGAATTTTGGGTAGCCCTTGAGAAACTTTATTTCACTGTCTTAAGCAAAGTCTGCATCTAATCATGAATTTGGAACACTAGCCAACAGAAAAACAGAAATCTACCAGGCCCTCAGCCTCATATTTTTCAGACTTCGTCATCTTAAGTGTTCCCAGACCAACATTGGTCCAAGTGTGCAAGACCAAAGACACTCCCCATTGGTATGCCTTCTTCCAATTTGATTTATCTTCTAAACTAGTTTTCATCTAGAACATCTTCAAGGCAACTTTAGAAAACTGTACTATATTTAATTATTAGATTAGATGTCATCATGTAATGTGCCTACACACTTGAAAAGAAAGATTACACTGAACCAAATCAAATGATATAAAAAGGTAGTGTCCTCTAATATAAAGTGAAAAATTCAAAATGCTTCTTCTTTCAGAGAAAAACAATTATTTAAGAGTCAACTCATTAAATTATAATTTACTTTTGTCTCACAGAAACTCAGGGGAAAGAAGGCATGCTGCTAATTCACAGAAGAACATATTAAGCATAAGGATAAGGCCTAAATTTTGTTAGCATGAATTTTCAAAACTCTCTCCTTCAACCTACCTAAAAAGGTACAATTATATCCAATACTCTCTTTCTGCCAACCAGTAACATATGGCAGAAAAGATTTTTTTTCCCACCTGCACCTCTGTAGAACTATGAATCTAGAGAGCTGAATATTCTCTGAATGGGGGGGTGGGGGCAACAGGCACAGAAGGAACTAAAGGAGGGTCTTATTTTCTTTTGACCCCAGAAATAAGCACTTGGCCTTATTTTTGGAGAGGTCTTATTATTTTTCGGGTGCAGGAGGTGTTGAGTGTGGTCATCTCATAGCTGCTGCTGTGTTGCAATATTTCTAGGGATTTCTTATTTTTGGTGGAGGGCTTATTTTAATGCATGCGCTCAAAAGCCCGATTGGGCTTATTATCTGGGGAGGTCTTATTTTCAGGGAAACAGGGTATCAGTGCTTTGAACTTACAATACAAAAAGAAAGAACCATTGCTGGCAAGAACTTTAAATAATGCTTTGATTATATGCTATCAGGCCAGCATCAATTTTTAGCAATCACATAGATAGGCCTTCTCCATCAGTCCCAATCTGGTCCTTCAGAGCTCCCTAATGGCCCTTCAGTACAATTATACCTCTGCAATCAAATCCACCCATTTTGCTACTGACTGTCCTCTTTTTTCCCCATTCGCTCTGCGTTTTCCAGCACTATAGAATTCTCTAGACCAGGGGTCCCCAACCTTTTTTGCACGAGGGACCGGTTTCATTTTAAAGAAAATTCCGCGGACCAGCCAGCGTAGAGGGGGAGGAGGGAGGGGAACAGGTGGCGCATGCGCACGCGGGGGGTTGAGTCGGCTCATTCGCCCCTCTAGGGCCCCCAACGGCGTGAGCGGCCGCAC
Source organism: Rhabdophis nuchalis (assembly GCA_039707465.1). Taxonomy (NCBI): domain Eukaryota; kingdom Metazoa; phylum Chordata; class Lepidosauria; order Squamata; family Natricidae; genus Rhabdophis; species Rhabdophis nuchalis. The sequence continues at coordinate 188,623,283 of CM077643.1, read as the reverse complement.
CTGCGCTCTCCCGCCCCTGGTGTGCGCTCTGCCCAGGGGGCTGCCCCGTCCTCCCTCCTCCTCTCTGGCCCTGCAGCCCGGTTCCTATCAAGCCATGGACCGGCACCGGTCTGCGGACCGGGGGTTGGGGACCCCTGCTCTAGACAACTAGGTCTTCTTCACATAATGTCAATATGATAATGTGAACCTAGCCATTTGTATATAGGGTATGAGCTCTGAACTGATTTGTTTTAAGATTCATTTGTTTGTCTTCTTTGGGTATCCATGGTATTTGCAAGAGCTTTCTCCAATAATCAAATTTCAAAAGCACCGTTACTGCTTCTCTCCTGCTTCTACAAAGTCCTGACTTTGGTTCCACGAGGTATCACAAGCAAAGTCATTGCCTACACAATTTTAAACTTTGTGGGTCTTAATATATCGCAACATCTTCTCCAAGGATTTCATTGATAATTTGCCAAATACTAGTCTGTAACTTATTTCTTGACTGCCAATTCTTCTGTTAATAGTCAATTAAAAAACACAGAAGCTATCCACCATTTCAGTATCTTGTCAGTTCTATGGTTTGTGCTACAGCTGACATTAGTTTGATCTTCTCTGCATTGAATTATAGTTTTTTTCATTGGGCCATTTGATTTTCATTGCTAGAGCTTGCAGATCATTTGCATTTTCAGTTATCAGAACAGTGTCAACAGTTCTGTTTCTTTCTCCAGTTTTAAAATCACACCAATCTTTTTCCCATCTAGCTTCCTTCAATATATATTCAGCACATATACTTGAACAAATTAATGAGAGCATACAGTCTTGTCTTATTGGTTTGCTGATCTGGAATCAGCCTTTTAACCAAGTTCTACTAAACTTACAACTTCCTTTCCTATGTATATGTTTCGCGTATGGACAATGAGATGTTTTGGGATTTCCATTTTCCTAAGGACATTCCACATACTAATATAGTTGATACAATGAATATCTTTCTATAATAAATGAATTACTGTCCATGATAATTTACTTTTGGTATTTTTTCATTTTCTCAATTATAAAGCATTCATCAGCAATACTGTTTCTTGTTTCTCAGCCAGCTTGAACAGCATGCCGCTGTTCCCTTTTCATTTAAGCCTCTGCAATATTTTGCCAACAAACGTGTGAAATTAAACTATCATACAGTGATAGCTTTGAGTGCCAGTTAAGTCTCCTTTCTTTGGCATTGGTATGTAAACTTAACTCTTCCAATCTGTTGGCCATTGCGTCATTCTCTAGATTTGTTGGAGTAAAGGTTAGAACCTTTACTGGTTCTTCTATTAATCACCATAATTCTATAGTTGTTACATTAATTCATGCAGCCTTCCAACTTGGTTATGATCGGTGCTGATTTAACCACAATATTTATGATATAATTGTAAAACAATACAATATAGAAATTGAAACAGAATTCAGAGCATAGAAGATAGTAACTTTAAATACCTAAGAAAACAATTAACATAAAAGATTTGTAAGCAGTTATAAAGCAAAATTTGAAGTAGAAGATACTCCGGATTTAGGGGGCAAAAAAAAGGGTTCTCTCAATTCTAGCACCCCATGTTATGATCAGGGGTGGGCTTCAAAAATTTCAGCAATGGCTTCTCTGTCCGGTTGCTGGGTGGGCATGGCCTAGTCAGTCATCTGCATCAAGATGGGATGAGGGGCATTTTTGCATTCACCAGGCTCCAGAGACCTTCCTCAAGCCTCTGGGAGGGTGAAAACTGCCTCCGCCGGGCTGAAGCCTTCCAGGAGACCCATTTTTTCCTGACCCCAAACCTCCACGTGGGCCCTGCACTTACCTCACATCCGAAACAGGTTGCGGGGAGGGGTCAGCCAGGGATGGGATTTGGAGGTTCTCCGAACCGGCCATAACATTAGCTAGGGGTTCTCCCTGGTTATGATGGATCCCCAATGGCTGTGGGACTCAGTGGATGCTGACATTACAATAGTTACAATAGGTGCATGTATTCGATGTTCCTGAGAATTAAAAGCCATGAAAGGCTGTAAATGTCTAAACCAACATCTTGGGCTTGGAAATAAACTGATAACTGGTGAAAGTCTTCCCAATTTGCAAAAAGAAGTTTCCCGTTTTATATCTCAATCAGAAACCTGTTGGCTACATTTTTATCCAAGCACCATTGCTAAACCATCTTTAAATAATTAAATGATTTCAACCATATAAGCAAAATACTGTACTGTGCAAACAAAACCTTTATAAAGCAGAGAACCACTACAAGAATTACAAAAAAACAAGGAATTCATAATCATAAGACAACCTAAGTATTATTAAGTACTGTTTAATAATAGTTACTGCAGTAACTGTACAAGTAGGCATAACTTCTATATTTCTTATTACAGATTATTCTAAACTGATAACATCACCTGACATCAAAGAAAATTGTTCCATAAAGTTTAAAATCAGATATCTTTTGAAGTCATATTTATATAGTCATGGCCACTATCTGCTGTCACACAAAGAATATTGAAAAAAGAAGATTTTAATATATTATAGTTAATTTATCATTTAAGTGACATGTGTAAAACAGAATTGAAATACACAAAATTCTCCTCTGAAAGAAACTTTGATTTTAACTATTTGTGATTATGATGATTAAAGGTTTCTTGGTAGAAATGCAGGAATATCATTTCAAATATATTACTACTATCGGTTATTTATCAAGGATTTTTAAAAAAACATTCTCTTAACAAAATACACTTGGGCTCATTTCTACGACAGGGGCTACTTCTTCTTCCCTGCTCTGGTATATCCTCATTTAACCCTTTCCTACTATCCACTGAGAAGTTGTCCCCCCAAAATTAGGGATTTTCAGGGATCGTCTCTCAGAAATGTGGGACTATCAAGATAGGAAACTAAATTATTATTGTTCATTACAATGAGCCGCAGTGGTTAGAGTGCAATACTGCAGGCTACTTCTGGAGGCTACCGGCTACCTGCAGCTTGGCAGATCGAATCTCACTGGCTCAGGGTTGACTCCGTCTTCCATCCTTCCAAGGTGGGTAAAATGGGGACCCAAATTGTTGGGAGCAATATGCTGACTCTGTAAACTGCTTCAAGAGGGCTGTAAAAGCACTGTAAAGTGGTATATAAGTCTAAGTGCTATTACTATTACATAATACTTTCTTTAGATGCAGAAAGAACATCATTTCTAATGATGAGGCAACATCATGGATTGCAAGCATTATTTAAATCAGTATTGCGTATATTATTTATAGTGCAATCTGTTACAATCTTGTACTCAAAATGAGCCTCACTGTATCCAAACTAACTTCTGAATAGGATTAGAGTGCTACAGTTACAACATTATCTTTTATAAACACTCTTTTGGACTTTTCAGTTTTCATTTGGTCCCTTAAATCTATTTCATTCTTTATTAATATAGCATTAATATAGCAAATGCAAACTTTCACAAACCACAATAAAATGCTACTTTGAAAGTATTTATTTTCCTTATCCTAGAATATTATTCCATGAAAACATCAATTGGTTTTTTTTTTAATGTAAGCCTACTTATATTTATTCAATGGTAAATTCCACTGAAATTAAATTAAATTTATTCCCAGTATGTGGTATTGGTTTGGCACAACTTTGAAGACTTACAGTTGGTTTTCTTGGACAGTCTAATAAATCAGTTTTGAATTCCAGTTTGCTCCTGTCAAATTTGTACACATCCTGAAAAATGATTATGTGTATTGTTTTTCAGTATGATTTAATCCTACAATATCTTCCATTCTTAGTAAATAGGAAAAGGGATTTAATGTGCTAAAGTTTATTCAAAATCTTTAATTATCCTAAACTCTCACTGATCTTGTTGGATACTGTTCATATCTTTTTTTCTTGTACCAGAAAAAGACAGTTTTGTCACTCTGATGTACAGATAGTTGGTTTCAGTAGCCCTTAAGCACACGGTTGAAGTTCTCTCAGAAACATCTAAAGAAGTTAGAGGATTCAAGCTCTATAGATTTATAATTCTCCATTTGTCTAAATATGACCTCCCTTAGCAGCCCTAACTGCTATAGTCCTCACTTGCTGACCATTTATTCAATGACTATACAATGGTCCTGAATGAAGAAATTTACGAGTCCTCAATGTTGCAGCTACTGCAGTCATGTAACTGCAATTGAGACAGCTGGCAACCAGCAAGCATTTTTAATGATTTATTTTATCTCTTTATTACTGTTACAAATAAGGCAGCATACCTAATAATCCTTCCTCACAAAGTTCTTCCCCACAACAACCTTATGAGATGAATTGGGCTGAGACAGAATGACTGGCCCAAAGGCACCCAATTCAGTTTTCATACCTAAGGCAGGACTAGAACTCACAATCTCCTGATTTTTGAGACTGGTGCTTTAAAGACTAAATCAATCATATCACTGTGACCCACAGAGATCACCATCATATTCCCACAATGTGACTTTCAAGCCAGCTTCTAACAAGCAAAGTCAATGGGGAAGCCAGCAGGAAGTCACAAGTTGCAGTCATGTGACATTGTGCTCAACAACCCACTGTGACTCACTTAACAAATGCAGCCAGAACTGACTAATTAACTCTAAGTCAGGCAGTCACATTATTATTTCTTTACTTTCATCTGTGTCACTTAGGAATGGAATTGCTGGTCCTAAATACTGTCTGTGAAAACTACCTGTACTTCAAACAAGCATACCTCATTTGTTCACAAGAAAATGACATCCACCATTCTTTATTCCACAGTCCTTAGAACAGGCAATTTGTTTTTGATGCACGACTTCACATATTCTTGTAAATAATGCAATATTGGCATTATTATTGGTTCCCTTTATTTTTTATTTTTTTTTTGGATTTCTAGACCGCCCCCCTCTCCCTGAGGGGACTTGGGGCGGTGTACAGGTAAAATTAAAAACTAATAAAACATGACAATACATAAAAAGTTAAAATCAAATTAAATAACCCTGTACAAATTTATAAAAGTTAAAACTAAACCCATAAAACCGAATAAAATAATTTAAATTGCAGACTGGGGCGAGAAGCATAGGTTAGGCCAAGCCGGCTTGATGGAACAGGTGAGTTTTAAGTTTCTGGAGGAAGGAGCGAAGGTCCTTGGTAGTTCTGATATCAGGGGGTAGGTCATTCCAAAGGGTCGGGCCCACCACAGAGAAGGCCCTTCCCCTGGGCGTCGCCCGCTGGCATTGCCTAGTGGACGGCACCCGGAGAAGTCCCTCTCTGTGGGAACGAATCGGCCGCAGGGATGTATGGGGCAGGATACGATCCCGCAAATAGCTAGATCCTGTGCCATGGAGGACTTTAAAGATGATGACCAACACCTTGAAACGCACCCAAAAGGCCACAGGCAGCCAGTGCAGCCTGCGCAGGAGCGGTGTTACGTGGGAGTATCTAGTAACTCCCAAAACTGCCCGCGCGGCCACATTTTGAACCAGCTGCAGCCTTCGGGTGCATCTCAAGGAGAGCCCCATGTAGAGAGCATTACAGTAGTCTAGATGGGATGTCACAAGCGCATGAGTGACTGTGCGAAGGGCGTCCCGGTCCAATAAGGGACGCAACTGACGCACCAGGCGAACCTGGTGGAACGCCCCCCTGGCCATGGCTGTCACATGGTCCTCCATTGACAGCCGGACATCTGGGAGGACATCCAAGTTGCGTGCTCAATCCACGGGGGCCAGATGTTCGCCCCCAATGGCCAGTGATGGAATCAACTGGTTGAACCGGGGCGCCGGGAACCACAGCCACTAAGTCTTGGACGGGTTGAGCTTGAGTCTGTTCCTTCCCATCCAGACCCTTACGGCTTCCAGACACCAGGACATCACTTCGATGGCATCGTTGGGGTGGTTTGGGGTAGAGATGTACAACTGAGTATCATCAGCGTACAGATGGTAATCTACCCCAAAACCACGGATGATCTTGCCCAGCGGCTTCATATATGTATTGAACAGGAGGGGCGAGAGGACCGACCCCTGAGGAACCCCACAAGTGAGAGGCCTCGAGGTCGACCTCTGCCCCCGTCAATACAAATTGCGACCGACCGGAGAGGTAGGAGGAGAACCACCGTAAAACGGTGCCCCTCACCCCCAACCCCTCCAGTCGATGCAATAGGATACCATGGTCGATGGTATCAAAAGCCGCCGAGAGGTCTAATAGGACCAGGATGGAGGAACAACCCCCATCTCTGGCCCTCCAGAGATCATCCACCAACGCGACCAATGCTGTCTCCGTGCTGTGACCGGGCCGGAAGCCGGACTGGCGCGGGTCCAGATAATCAATTTCCTCCAGGTGACATGGTAACTGTTGTGCCACCACACTCTCTACAACCTTTGCCAAAAAGTGAAGGTTGGAGACCGGACGATAATTTACTAACAATGCTGGATCCAGGGAAGGCTTCTTGAGGAGAGGCCTCACCACCGCCTCTTTCAAGACAGTTGGCAAGAACCCCTCACTCAAAGAAGCGTTCACTATTTCCTGGAGCCAGCCTCGTGAAACCTCCCAGAATGCCAGTACAAGCTAGGAGGGACACGGGTCTAATAAACATGTGGTAGCTCTCAGTCGCCTACGCAACCTGTCCATATCCTCGGAAGTAACAAAGTCAAACTCCTCCCAGAATGGTATCTCAAGACCCGCCTCTGACATCCCCTCCAGACCACTTTCGGTGGAGACCAACTCGCTCCGAATCTGAGCGATTTTGTCCTGCAGATACTCCCCAAATTCCTCTGCTCTGCCCTGTAATGGGGCTTCCCGCGGCCTCTGTTGAAGGAGGGAGCGGGTCACCCCAAACAGGGCGGCAGGGCGGTTATCTGCAGACGCGATAAGAATGGCACAATACTGACGTTTGGCCACTCTTATCGCCACAAGGTCCTCAAATGGGCTCTTACCTGTGTCCGGTCCGATTCAAAGCGTGTGGATCTCCATCTCCTCTCTAGGCGTCTCTTGCAGCGCTTCATAACCCTCAACTCCTCGGAAAACCAAGGAGCCTGGGTGGTTTGCTGCCGCAATTGAGGCCGCAAAGGCGCGACCTGGTCCAAGGCCCCGGTGGCCGCACTGTTCCATGCAGCCACCAGGTCCTCCATCCGGGCGTGGGTCAGGGTCTCAGGTAATGGCCCAAACTCCGTCTGAAACCTTTCAGGTTCCATCAGGCGCCTGGGGCGGAACCAACTAGAAAATTCCGGTTCCGCCTCCCCGTGGTGGGGTGTAGCGGTGGGAAAGTTGAGCCGGAGAAGTGAGTGATCTGACCATGACAGGGGTACGATGGCTAAATCCCCTACTCCAAGTCACTCATCCACTGGCCAGAGACAAAAATGAGATCCAGTGTGTGTCCTCCCTCGTATGTGGGGCCCTGAATTACTTGGGTCAGGTCCATGGCCGTCATGGAGGCCATGAACTCCCGAGCTGCCTCGGATGTCTCGCCTACCGATGGCAGGTTAAAGTCCCCCATGACTAACAGTCTGGGGGTCTCAACCGCCATCTCGGCGATCACCTCGAGGAGCTCGGGCAGGGCTGCTGAAACATAGTGGGGAGCCAGGTACACAATCAGCAAGCCCAGCTGCCTCCCTAGGCCCCACTTCACGCAGAGGGACTCACAACCGGGTATCTGTGGCACAGTAGTCTCTCTCGGCTCAAGACCTTCCCCGACTATGACCGTCACCCCCCCACCCGTGCCTAGGGCCCGCGACTGATGGAACGCACGGTAACCTGGTGGGCACATTTCCACGAGAGGAAGTCCTCCCTCGTGGCCCAGCCAGGTCTCCGTAATTCCCGCCAGGTCCGGCTCCCCCTCCGACACAAGGTCGTTAATGAGGGGGGCTTTGTTGACCACGGACCTGGCGTTGCATAGCATCAGTCTAAGGCCCTGGCTCTGTAAACCCTGACCACCTAGATTGCGGGGGTTGGGGCATGTGACCATTTGAACCCATCGGCCACGCTCTCCCAACCGGTGATGAGATCTTTGTCTACCATCGCACCTGCCCCTCCCCACGACCGTTTGGATGGAATGACCCTCTTCCGGAACGTCCCTTGTCCCCCCCACCTTAACGGACCCACCCGCTTCCTTTTTAATTCGCCCGCCAGCTTGGTTCTAGTCCCGCCCTCAATCTTACTAATCCCACCCCCCTCCCTGGGACCCCCTAAAATCCGAATAAAAAAAATCATTAAAAACCCCGAGACTGCGTTTCGCCCACCTCTCTTGATTACATAATCCCTCATCAAGGTGAGCCCTCTTTAACGCGGAGGGCCAAACCTGCGAGTAGGGGGACTCCGCAGTAGAATAAGGTCTGCCCTAGAGTACTTCATGGTAGATATAAATATATATAAAATATAAAAGGTCACCTTTAAAAGGTACCTTTAAAAGGTAGACCAAAGTATTGGATTTTAATGACCTCTCAAGCAAACTACTTCCTTTAATTAGCATGATTTTGAATTTCTTAATTAATGTAATACCCATTATCTTAATATAAATGCAAAGCATTGCAGACTGAGGGGAGGGAACGATCCTAACTTCCCATATATGAAAACTGAGCAAAAAAACCAACAACAGATGTTGCACTGGTGAATAACCTAATCAATGCAATGAGAAAGGTAAACATGATAAAGGGATTTAAGAAAGGAATATAAAACTGAATTCCAAAAATGCTCTTCTGCAAACATTGTTATATTTGCATACAATGTATATGTACATTTTTGGTCACAAGATCACAAATAGGGCATAGAAAAGGGCAGAGAAAGAACAATTAAAATGATAAAAGAGAAACAGTACTAAGTATGAAAGAATCATACATGTAGCTTTTTGTGTGTTATATTTTAAATGTAAATAGAAAAATAAAAAGTTGATAGAAATTTAGAAAATTGTGCATAATATATATAAAACATTTATTGGAAGCTTTCCATTCTTCTTAAAATACTAAAGCACAGGTATGATACAGGGGACAAAGAAAAGCCCAAATGCATAAATACAAGGAGACATTTCCAAGTCCCCTGGTTTTATTTAAATGATTTCCACTTTAAGATCAGTTTTTAAATAAATGATGGCAGCCAAATTTGCTACCATTTGAGTATTGTGATGAGATGCCAACTCTTCTTTTGAGGTAGTTTCTAATCATGGTACTCAAATGATAGCAAATTAAAATGAAAGAGGAAATCTTTCTAGTGTTACTGATCCAATAAAGCTGTACGGTGAAAGATTCGGGAAGTTAAAAGTTCTATATACATACTTCTACATATAGCATGTAAGCAATCCTCTGAAAGATGTTACAAAATATAGTAATGCCCACCACCTTCAACAGCTTTAAAATTCATAGAAAATAAAGCTAAGGACAGCTATTAGACTACTAGATGATTCTATTTGAGTGTCAAGATAGGCAATATTCTAAAACATTAACAAAGCCAGTAGGAAGGCTTCTGGTTTGACATCTGATTACATTTGACATGGGCAGTTATGGAAGCAAATTTGGATCAGACTCCAATTCCAGAAAACTCTGCTTTAGTTTAAAGTGATCTCACTTTAAAATTATTCAAGAAAAAAGTATGAGACATATTTTTGATGTATGCATGACTTTTTTCAAGGTACAGTATAAGTCTAAAGAAGGATACCGTGGTTTGATAAATGAACTGAATCAAGTAATTAAAGCAACACATCCTTTAATGCATCTTTTAAACCAACAATGTATCCTTTCTCAGGCTTAGATAGAAAGTTGTTAATGCTTTAATGAACAGGAGAGAGGAGCTGCCCTCACATGAAGTCCAAAGCAATTCTGAATCTTTTTCAAAGGGTGCCAGGCCTACTCTTCTCACATTCTGGCAGATGGAAGATATAACCTGCAATACATCAAGCATAATATTGCTCTGGACTATCTTGCATCTCGTACCTAGTCTAAAACCAATATATATTATTGTGCATTATTAAAATTTGAAAAAAATTGACAAGACTAGGGGGTAGAAATGATCTTGAAAAAAATGTTTTATATTTCTATTACCTTACTGGAAAATAAATACCAGAGCCAATCTGGAACCGACATCCTGGTGTCTATCAAACAGGAACTCGGAACAACAAAAAGGTGCAAAATTTTATTTGTATCAACAAAGCATGGGTTAATAAAGCTGTTGGAAGATGGGGGCCAGTTCTTCCAGGTAATATTAGCAACCACAAAATAAGAAAATAATTATAGTTACCTGAACAGCAAGACAGGCGGCATTATCAGAAAGCAAAATCTGTTCCTCTATAAAATAAAATGCAGTATAATTATTTAAAATAATGGTTCTTTCCTCTACCGATAATTGCACATCATTATGAGTACAAAAATAAATGGTATACAAACACACAGAGACAAACTGTTTTAACACAAATCACACGCCCCATTACATTAATGCCACTTTACAAAACCTGAGGCCAGAAGTCCCATAAACATTTCTCCTGATGTGTCCTATAATTTGTCCTATTGCCCCAACAGTTAAAGAATCCCTAACCAAAGATGTGTCCTAAGGTTTTTTGTTTTATTATAGGCAAAAAAAATTAATAATCACTCATTTCCTAATAGAAATAAAACCCACAACTTCATAATTCTTCTTGCTAAAAAGTAAAAGCATTCATAAACCTATGAAAAAAAACCCAGCTTGCAGTTAATATTGCAGACTGTGTCTAGGTCTGTCACACAAAAGAAAGATGACAAGTACACAGCAATAAAAATTCCATGCTTAGAAGACTAGGGCTGCTACCTATTAGTCTTCATTACTTTGCAGTCTTCTGACAACTGTAGCAGGCTGCTGAGCCCCAAATGGGGGCCATAATGTGATCTGATGATATATGAAGAGCTGCTAAAGGGAGCCTGAACCATCCTAGCCTATACATTTTAACAGTTCCTTTTTATCGAGAGCCCACTTTACCACAAGACTTCAAAAATCTGCTGCCTCAGCTATTGGTGCAGTAAATCTGCCAACTGGGCCTGCAAACCACATCATTTTACACTGCCTACAGCAGCCAATATAATGAGTCAATAATAAACCAAGGACCTTATAGGCCATGAATAGCAGGTTTATATTGGCAAATACAAGTTTAGCACAATCCTCTGACCAGATAAGCATCATAAAGGATTCCCTTTTCAACAAGGCCTTTCCTGCCCTTCACCCCCACCAGGGCTCACTTTAATTATAAGGATGCATATTTAATGAAGAAAATTTAGCTAACTGAGAAAATAAAATACACACCTTTCAATGGCTGATAGAACACAGCATTCTGAGGCCAAGGTTCAGCAGCTACAGGAAGGGTAAAAAAACACACAATTTATAAGGTGAGCATTTGTTATTGCTTTTACACCAGATTTTCTCTCAATTTAGATTGATAAGGCAGTTTTCTCCACTTGATAGCTTTACCCTAATTTATTATTTTTTAAAGAAAGATAAAAACAGAAAGTAACATTTAAGGTTAGAAAATGAAGAAACATTAAAAATAAAAAGTCAAAAGTGCCGAGAGAATATTATTTTCTAATCATCAAACTGATATATTACAATTTAGTTTCTTTCAAAAGTCAAAAAAGGGTTTCACGACGACATCAATATTAACCAGTGTGTTTTCTCTAACGAAAGCTGTCAATTTTGCCATCTCAGCAAGCTTCATCATATTCAACATCCACTCTTCTAAATCTTTCCATCATTGTACATATAAAAGTCTTGCTGCTGTTATCGTATAGAAAAACAAAATTCTATGAGTTTTTTTCCAACTTTTTGTCAATCAATCCCCCCCAAAAAAAGTCTGGCTTCACTTGCATATTAATCTTTAAAATCCTTGGAATTAATGCATGTATTTGAATCCTTCCCCACCCCCTCCAGCTTTTACATATCTACCAAGCATGATAAAAAGTCCCCTCTTGTTCACATTCCCAGTATAAATTTGAAGCATGTTTATACGTTAGGCATTTTTTCCCAATGGAAAATACCAACAAAACTTGGCGTTGATGTCAACAAATAGATTCCCTTTCCACAGTACATAACAGCTTTGGAAGAGAATCTTTTCTCAGGAAACTAACACAAAGGGAAGGGTTAATTTCTCTCTTCAAATGGCTGCACCGCTTATAATTATTACAGGCACATGCAATTTCTTTTTGCAAAAAACAGCAGCTTAAATGCAAACTTTGGCTTTAAGTTTCAATCTGAATTGGTAAATAAAGATGTTGCGATGTTTTTTTAGGATAGGATGGACTGAACTATACAAATAACTGGAGGCGAAGAGCTTCAAAGATAAGGTGCTGCCAAAGAAAATGGATGGAGGTATGAGACAATAGATGCAATCTTTACGCTAACCAAGAGATTTGAATCAAAAAAAACCTGCAGAGCTCTAGAATAAGCATAAAGATACAAGGAAATTAAATTGGGGTAATAAAGCATAAATATTTAGAAGAAATGAACAAGCAGAAAAGGAGGCTGATCAAACAATGGGAAAAGAGAAGAAAAAAAAGAGGCTGCTATGTAGAGGCAAGAATGGAAACTGCAAGAATAAATAATATATGTATCAGTTTTTAGATTGTATAATCTTTCCCCAGTCCAACCTAGTGCCCTCAATGTTTGATTACAATTCACACTATTATAAATTAAGAATGATGGAGTTGTCATTGAATACATATGGAGAGTCATTGAGACAAGCACTGGCACAGCTAAGTTTAATTTTTTTTTAAAAAAAAACTAGCTATTACATATTTCAGTAAATAAAAATATATAATGTGTATATTAATGTGAATATCATTTTGAAAGAGTGACTCAAAAATAAGCAATGAAAAATTGTATGAATAACATTTCAATTTTCATCCCTATTCTAAGGGTAACAAATTCCCTAAAAACGTTAAAGCAACAGTATCCCTTTTCAAAAAGAGATATTTTTCTTTGCCAAAAACCCCCCCCACTAAGGAGATAGATGGAAAGAAAAACCTAATATAGCAATTGAGAGCCAGTCAACAAGCCTGCTTGTTAAAAATCCCAGAAACTGCCATATATCTTAGCTGCCACACTCCTGCTCTAAAATTTCCCTAACTGTAAGGAGCATTTTACCACAATAAAGCTTTTCTATGCTGCACACCTGTGACATCTGTAATGTGTAATTTGTGGAATAGTCTACGACCATGATGGCAAACGTAGAGGCCTTTTTGTGGGCACTCAAGCCGTCACCTAGCTCAGCTCCACCATGCATGTGCGCCTCCTGCCGGCCAGCTGATTTTTGGGTCTTTGCTGCGCATGCACGGGGGGGACACACATGCGTAGGGCACGCATGGATCCACAGGGGGGAACCGGTGGTGCACGTGTGGGAGTTGCACACGTATGCAAGGGGTTGTGGCGCATGTGGGGGGGTCACACGTACATGTGTGAGGTGGTGAGGGGAGTGCAGGGGGGAACATGCACATGGGCAAGGCATGTGGGGGGTTCACATTGCCTTATAGGTGTGTGCGCATACTTTTGGCGCACAACAACAAAAAGGTTAGCCATCACTGGCCTATGATGTGTGAAAGAAAAGGGTGGGTGGGAAAGTAATATTTAAGATTATCTAAAGAATGGGGGGTGAAACTTTTTTGCAGGATCCATTCTGCAATTTATACACACGAGGAAAAATTCAGCAAGCTAGGATGCTCGTGTAAGCAAACAGGTAGCAACCATTTTATTTATTCATCAATTTAAATTCCACCACATGAGAAAGCTATTGGGGTTATATGATCTATAACTAAAAGTTGCTGGAAGGGAGAACAAAGATACTTTTGACGAAAAAACAAGAACCCTCTTTACAAACCATTGCAAATATCATTGTTTTTACTATCTATCGACCTTCTCATGCTGGCCCTTTCCAGATCTACAGAACTTTTGACAGTTCCCATCATCTCCAGCAATCCAATACCCAAACATCTGGAAAGTATCTGCAAATTTAAAGAGGAAATGTGGGGACCAGGATTTTCCTGATGAGAATATGTCTCTGATTTATTATTCAAAGAATGAATACACAGGGTTGAATGTGGTATCAGTAGTTCTGACATGCCAACACTGCCAGGCACAGCGTTCTTGCAGTTTGGCATGACAATGTTGACTTGCCCACAGAAAGAAACTCTGCATAAAGATAAATCAAAATACCGTTCCACTTACACTAGTCACAGACAGGAGAGATATAAAATTATTGTAATTGATAAAATGTAAATGATTTGCTAAACCTATTTACCACAGCTGGTGCTTTTTGCAACAATTCCATCAGTAAAAATTAAGAATGCTGATTCTCTGCATGACCTTAGAACCACAGTAACAAAAATGCTTGACAGTTTTGTAATTGTATGCCACTTTACCAGTGAACTAAAATTATTTTTTGCACAGGAGCTAGACATGGCTGTAAGATATGTAAATGATATGTTGCTGTTCTGTCATTTCCAATTCTTTGTGACTTATTCAGTGTCATGTCATTTGGATGCTTCAGGATTAGGATATCACCAGAGCCCAGTTTGGATTTTTCACCTTGTGCTGATTGTGTTAATTTTTTTAATGTTTTTACTTTTCAATTTTTATTCCTTTTTCTACTTTTTTTATATGTATGTTTATGTTTTTATGCTTGTTCATTGATCAATGTTATTCAATTAAGATAGACAGTCATATGAACGTGAATAGTAAATGCCTAGTAATTTTCTGAGTTCTCATAAGCTCAAACCTGGATCATCAGTGATAGCACCTAACCATCTGTCTGCTTGTTGATTGCCTTTGATCCTTTCAAACATCACAGTCCACTCTAGTGACTCTTGCCCCTATATTGCGTGTCCAAAATATTTAAGCTTCAGCTTTGTTATTGGTGATTCCTATGAATAGGCTATATTTACTTCATACAGTACTGAATTATTTTTCTGGCAACCCTAAGTATTCTCAATAATTTTCTCCAGCACCACAATTAAATTCTGCTGGGCCAGATTTCATTACCATATACTGTAAGTAGAAAACCACAGCCTTCAAAATATGTACTTTTGTTGCATTGTGATTTCTCCACGCTAACGTGTTGTCTAGAACAGGGGTCCCCAACCCCCGGGGAGCAGACCAATGCTGGTCCGTGGCTTGATAGTAACCAGGCCGGAGTGAGCAGCGGAGAGAGTAGCGCAATTCTTAGGAAAGTGTAGCAAACGCTCTGCTATCCTGGTGGCTGGCCGGGGCGCTCCCCGGGGGCAGGACAGGGGCAACAGCCTGCATTGGGGGGGGGGGGTTGGGGCACCACCCAGGGCTGCACGGGGGAAAGGGGCTGCCAGGCCCTCCTGCCCAGGATACAGCCCGTCCTTCCCTGCCCCAGCCAAGGATCCTTCACTTGGGACCCCTGGCAGCTTTCCCGCCCAGTTGCACACAAGGCGCCCTCCCTGGGTCGCGTTCCCACGAGACGCGGGTTCCCGCCTTGGGTTCCATGTGACCGCTGAACGCGTGCGCGGCCTACATGACTCGACTGACCCGCTGGAGGCTCCCACCGGTCCGCGGAATTTTTTTTACATGAAACCGGTCCCTGGTGCCAAAAAGGTTGGGGACCCCTGGTCTAGAAACTCTAAAACACAGAGAGAAGCTAACTATATTCAAGTGTCATAATGGAATATTTTTTTCATTATATTAATATTAATCTATTCATGTAGCGTAAACCAAGAGTCCCCAACCCCCAGAACTGGGCCACCACACAGGTGGAGATGATGGGCAAGCGAATGAAACCAAAAGCATCCCTCTGATCTGTGGAAATATTGTCTTCCACAAAACCGATTCCTGGTGCCAAAAAAGTTGGGGACCACTCATAGACCTTTCCACTGAATGATATACAATGTGATCAATAAAAAAATACAGAAGACTCAAATCAAGGTAAGTATGAAACATGTTTCTATGATTTGCTATTTAAGATAAAGTGAGCTAACATTAAGGTGCACTAAAACCTCAACATCTTCATGCAAGTCAGAAACATAAAATGTTATCGCTAGTCCCCATTGACCAGCATAGGATTGGTCCATGCTACTGAAGGAATCCTAGGTTGGGAAAGATTGGTACAGACAATACAGTACTAAATGGGCAATAGTCTGAGGCAATATAATACAGTTGCCTAAAATAAAAGTTATGGCTTTAGAAGTCTTTTGTGAACAGTTTTGCATGTCTGAAAATAAAGATTCATCAAGATAAATATTAATGAACTGCATTCATTTTTGTATTGTTTCAGCCAGAAAGACTACTTTGTTGTTCCTACTGGGGTTTGGGGATGATGTTGCTATAAATGTAAATAAGTCATACGCATATAAAATTCATCAGCACAGAAAAAGAATTATTCATATATCTATTCTATCTATCTATATAAATAAAAACGTAACAAGAGTTTGTTCAAAAGTGCTAATCTCTGAAAGTACTGCACCGATCGCTTCCAAATTTTCACATAACGTTCCTTTCGAATACAGCACCAATGATATATACAGATTGTGTAGATGTCACACCTGTGCCAGGAACACGCAACGGAAATGTAAAAAATTGAAAAAAAGGTAGGTAGATGGATACAGAGAGAGCAGTGGGCCACAGGTATTATGTCATCCTTTATGACATAGGTAGGTAGGTAGGCAGCTATAGGGATAGAGAGAGGGAGGGAGAAATGCAGTACCGTATTTTTCGGAGTATAAGACGCACCAGAACATAAGACGCACCCAGGTTTTGAATAGGCAATTTTTTTTAAAAGTAGGTAGGTAGCTAGAGGGATAGAGAGGGAGAGAAATACCGTAGGTAGGTAGGGAGAGAGTGAGTAGGTAGGTAGGTAGGTAGGGGGAGAGGGAGAGACAGAGAGAAATACAGTAGGTAGGTAGGTAGGGAGACAGAGTGTGTAGTTAGGTGGATAGGTAGATAAAGGGATAGGGAGAGAGAGAGAGAGAAATACAGTAGGTAGGTAAGTAGGGCGAGAGTGTGTGTAGCTAGATAAGTAGGGAGAGGGAGAGAGAGAGAGAGAAATACAGTAGATAGGGAGAGAGAGAGAGTAGGTAGATAGGTATATAGAGGGGGGAGAGAAATACAGTAGATAGGGAGAGAGAGAGTGTAGATAGGTAGGTAGAGGGAGAGAGAGAGAGAGAGAGAGAGAGAGAGAGAGAGAGAGAGATACAGTAGATAGGTAGGGGGAGAGAGAGTAGGTAGGTAGGTAGGTAGGTAGGTAGATGTTTCCAGGTGTATTTACCCATGTGCTGGAGAAGGAAATCACTGACCACCTTTGGAACAAATCTTTGTTTCTGCAGGCACAGTACTTGACCAATGTAATTCTCATCAATCACTCTAACTAAACAGCTTTCTGAAAGGGGAAAAAAAACCTTTTTGCATTGTGCAAACCTCCCACAAACGGCCTGTTTTTCGCGAAAATGGCCCATTTAAAAAAAAATAAAAGTCATGAATAGCCTTGGGGAGGCTTGCAGAGTGCTCGGGGGGGGGGGGGGGATGAGGAAAAACATCCCATTTTTTTCGTGAAAACATGCCATTTTTTGGTCAAAAAATAGCATGCATAGCCCTATGGAGGCTTATAGAGTGGTGCTGGGGGCTGGGGGAGGCAAAAACGCCCTGTTTTCTGCTCATTTCTGCCCTCCCCAGCCCCCAGGAGCTCTCTGGAAGCCGCCATAAGGGTATGCGCGTGGCCATTTTGGTGAAGGGGTGGAGTTTTGGGAGGCAAAAAAATGCTGTATTCGATGTATAAGACGCACCCAGATTTTCAGCCTCCTTTTAGAGGAAAAAAGCTGCGTCTTATACTCCGAAAAATACGGTAGGTAGGTCGGTAGGTAGATAGGTAGGGAGAGGGATAGAGAGGGAGAGGGAAAAATACAGTAGGTAGGTAGGTAGGTAGGTAGGTAGGTAGGTAGGTAGGTAGGTAGATAAAGAGGGAGAGGGAGAAAAACAGTAGGTAGGTAGGTAAGTAGGTAGGTAGGTAAGTAGGTAGGTAGAGGGAGAAATAAAGAAATACGTGTTTGTATGTGCAGGTGTAGATCTACACACAGATTGGTTGGCCATTTAACCAGACTGGGCCACAGCAATGCATGGCCAGAAACAGCTAGTTTCTGAATAAAATTGTAACTTCAAATCAGAAAAACCAAAAGAATGAGGTTTCTCAACAAGAGAGCAGAAAAATAAACACATTTTTAATGCACAGCATGTCTCTTGCCTTGAGAACAATAGGTGAAGGCATAATTTGTAGAATAATAGGCACTAATATTACACACTGCTTTAGCGCTGTCATATTTCCAATCCGTCAAGTTGATTAATGTTTAAATCTCCTTCAAGTCAACCTCGATTCCTAGTGACTTCATGGACACATCCAAATAGTTTTCTTACATTCTTCAATAATGTTTTTGTTGAATTTCCAGATTATTATATAGCCATGGAATTTTCTGGTGATTTTTCCACAGGCCTTTTGAAGCCCAATTTGCTTTAGCTTCCAAGCCCAGATAAAATCACACAACAAAGGCATAATTTGTTCAATAATGAAATCAAGCCAAATTTATTATTTGGTTGGTAGATGCTTTTGATTTGTAAGTGATATTTGTCTGTAATACTTAAGCTACACTAAAAGAGGGTAGGGATAAAATCAAGCATAAGACCCATCAATGAAATCTGTCTTGGGTTTGAATCCCACAGGAAAAATCACTAGAAATAATCACACTATTTTATAGTCCTAAGCTTATTTAACAAGCAGAAGGGCCCAGTGGTGGGATCCTGCCGATTTAACAACCGGTTCGGTGATCGTGTGCTTTGCTCTGCGTGCGTGCACAATTTTAACAAAACTTTCCATATTACTTCTGGGGAGTAACACAGCTGAGGTGTGGCAATCCGCTCTTCCACACAAATCAACTGAGAGGATATAGGTAAGTAAAGCGCTGGGGCGGACAGGCAGGCCCACCTGATGGTCGAAGCGAACCAGTTCACTACCCAGTTGATCGTCTGGGCTACCAGTTCACCCAAACTGATCCAAACCAGCTGAATCCCACCTCTGGAAGTACTCCATCTAAGAATATACAAAAGTATCTTAATATACTATCCATTTAGCTCTCTTATTCATGTCTTGTTTCTCTGCAAAAACATTCTCTTTTCTTCAGCTACAATATGGTGAGAGACAAGTATCAGTCATCTTCTCAAAACATTAAGAGTAGTTTCCTAGTATATCTTCACAGTCCAGATCATTTACCTGTATCTAACCTAATAAAAGATATCATCTGCTCTCTTGGCTACCGCCCATTAAAGAACATTAGCCTGTCATCCTAACCCAATGAAACATCTTACATCAAACCACAGAACAGACAGATAGGAATATAGCCCTTAGGCGGCATAATAAATAGTGCCAACTTGAATTGTTAAAAAAAATATGCAACCTGATGTGATGAAAGATGAATCTATCCTGAACTGTCTTTAGCTATCCCAAAATCTGGTCAATCATGTTTTTTCCAACTGTTACTCATTCTTTGAAAGAGCTTTAAAAAGGATAATGTTACTGTAGGAGCAACCAAAACACTTCTCCATATCAATTTCTACAACCAAACAGTGCCATTATTAAGGATGATGAATACCTCACAGAACAATTCAAGAGTCTGTCTTCTTTTCATCTCTAATTTTCTCAATTAAGAAAATGTTATCTGATTTTAAATGCAAATCAACACATAGGCTGAGCATTGTATAAATCAAGTAAATATATCAAGAGTATAGTAAATAGTAAATATAGATAAATTGGGTTATTACTTATATAATATATAAGTAAATTGAATTAATTTCCTCCCAGTTTGTTGATATAGATAATAAATTGCAATCTAAAGTTCAAACAAACCAAGACATAGATAGGCAAACCTTATTCCATACCTGGTCCCTTCCTCAATCTACTAATCATACTACAATTGCCATAGAAATCGTGACCTAGCATATTTCCTAAATGTAGTAGTAAGCCCATTTTCAAATGAGTTAGCGTATTAATACAGTAACAGTACTTAGTATGCTGAGCATACTGTTAGAAGTATGAATAAGATCTTTGAAACCGGCCCTACCTTTCTTACATTTCCTTGCCTTCCAACTCAACTCAAAGGGTGTGCAGTCTAACTCCAGCTCCTTGTGCCTCTGAGTACCTTTATGGATAACTAGTTGTATGAAATGTGGTTTGACAGTGTGATGAATCTTATCACTGTACAATTCATGGTATCTGCCAAAAAGGCTATAAATGTGCTTTCTGAAAACTATTTAGAACACCAGTAATTACGTGCTCTGGAATAAAACAAATAAAAATTAAGAGATGATTGCACTTACTTACAACTTATCCTATGTAAAAGCAGCGAAAATTGTACAAAACATTCTATAGAATACTAGAGTATTTCTACACAATTATGAAAAATATTTGAAAAATAAAAATCTTGTTTACTAATCCATCTTGTATAAAAGCAGTGAAAATTCTAGGGGAAAATATGGAAAACAATTCTAGAAAATTCTCAAAACGCATTTGGAAAGTAAAATTCTAATTCTCCAAACAAATGTACTAATCAGTAATACATCAAAAATAATTATAAAAATGTACTTCCAATACAGATACAGGACACTGATGATAGTTTGATTTTTTTTTAAAGTAACTATATATAAAACCTTTATTACTTCAACAAACCTGCAACCAGTCTGATGCTTCAGTTTAAAATAATTTCTCATCCATTAGGAATGATCAATAAAGAATGCACAAATACTTCCCTTTATAAATTAGCTGCTCACTTTCATCCAACATAAATACCTATATGAAGACATAATCAATTTCAAAATGTACTTAGGCCCTTTCATAAAACTGACCTTATACTATTCATAAAAAGGGTCAGGAAAACAAGTTCATTGCATAACAAAACAGAAAAGTGACTTGGATAATTTTTCTATATTGGACTGACAAAAGAGAGCTGTTAATATTTTGAAGAATTTTGAGAAGCGACAAAAAAAGAAAAAGAATCCCAAATATTTATTTTAAACCATCATTTTAGAGTACAAAATTGCAGTACATCCATAATATTTATTTATATTAATTAAAATTGCAATCCTATGCTTGCTAAGAAAGACGTAAACTGAAGCAAATAAATTTTAAATGTACTTGCTTTGGACTATATAGGCACAAATCTAATTACAAAGTCTAATTAAAACCCCAAATGGCTGTTCCAGAAATAGAATGAAGCTTACATTCATGGAATGGTTATTAAATTATAAATGCATTCATACTTAGGAAATGTTTCCAAGAGGAAATGAAGCTAAATATTGTCTTCCTGAAAAATATGACAAAATCTGTTCTCCACTGAAAAAGATATGTCTATTTGTAAGAGCAGTGGGCAGGATGGTACCCTCCTGATGGTTTATACCAGTGGTGGGCAAACTCATTAGTCAACAGAGCCAAATATCAATAGTACGACGATTGAAATTTCTTTTGAGAGCCAAAAGAAGGTGTGGCCTGTTTTGTGGGAGTGGCTCGGCGGTGGGTGTGGCCAACTTGGAAAATGTGGTGAAACTCGCTTAACAACGGTCTTGCTTAGCAACCAAAATTTTGGGCTCAATTGTGGTCATAAGTTCTTTTTCTTTCATCTCTCCCACTTTTTCTTTCTTTTCTTTCTTCCTTTCTTTCTCTTTCTGTCTGTGTCTGTCTGTCTCTCTCTCTCTGTGTCTGTCTCTCTCTCTCTGGCTCTTTATCTCTCTCTCCCTCCCTCTCTGTCTCTTTCTGTCATTCTCTGTCTCTCTCTCTCTGTGGCTCTTTATCTCTCTCTCCTCCCTCTCTCTATCTCTGTGTCTCTCTTCCCTACCTTCCTCTCTGTCTCTCTCTGTCATTCTCTGTGTCTGTCTGTCTGTCTCTTCCTCCCTCCCTATCTCTGTCTCTCCCCTCCCTTCCTCTCTGTCTGTGTGTCTGTCTCTCACTCACTTAATCACTCACTCTGTGTGTGTATGTCTCTCTCTCTCTGTGTCTCTGTCTGTCTGTCTGTTGGTCTCCCCCTCCCTCCCAACCCACGGATGGGCTCCAGACCAGCGAAGCCTCGTCCTTCTTTTTAACCAGGTGATCTTTCCTAACACATAAAAAAGAACCTTAATTGCAGGCTGAACAAAAGAAGCTGGAAAGAGATACTGAAGCCAGGAAGCTGAAACTTGGGACTGAAGAACAACCTTTTCTGTCCCCTTACGAGCCCATCCGGGAAGACGAGGAATGCGAGGGGGATCCCTCCCTCCGCGGAGGGGCTCCAGACCAGTGGAGTCTCGTCCTTCTTTTTAACCAGGTGCAGCACCAAAGATCGCCTGGTTAAAGATAACCTGGCTAAAAAGAAGGACGAGGCTCTGCTGGTCCGGAGTCCCTCCACAGAGGGAGGGATCCCCCTCGTGTTCCTCTTCTTCCCGGAAAACATAGGCGTGCGCGCACAGCCCCATACAATTACAGCCTCCAAGACTGCAGAAGTTTCCTTCCAAAGCCCTCTGAGCGAGGAAGAGCCAGTTGAGAGAGGGACTTTGCTCCTGCTCCGGGCTGTAATTGTACAGCGGGTGCCTATGTTTTCCACGGAGTGGGGCCGTGGTCAGAAGACAAGGAATGTGAGGTAGCGCGGCGGAAGAGCCACACTCAAGGGGCCAAAGAGCCGCGTGTGGCTCGCGAGCTGCAGTTTGCCAACCACTGGTTTATACTTAAGGCAAATGGGGATTATAATCTATATCTGGAACACTCAATCTCCCAAATCATGGACAAGTTCCACAAAATTTTACAAGACTTTGTATTTAGATAGTCTAAAAAATGTGTGGTTATATACTCTAATCTACCTTCTATCATACAGATGATAGAGGAATATTGGGAACTCTTTTGGAATTCCACATCATGATGCTGCAAAAAAGATATATGTGAAAATGAAGAAATAGGAAAAATTTAAATTAATTACAGATAGGACATTTTTTGTTCAGCATTCTTTTCTCACAAAATTGCCAACCCTAAGAAATAACTCCATCTAGCTAAACAATACAGATTGTTATAATTATAGTAAAGGAAAAAGCTAGAAACAAGTTGGAACTATAGTCCTTCAAGTATAGACTTTGACGTAATAGTTGACAGCAATCCCAAATCTGTTGATAATAATAATAATAATAATAATAATAATAATAATAATAATAATAATAATAATAATAATTTATTTTATATACCGCATCCTCTCCCCAAGGGGACTCGGAGCGGTGCACAGGGAAAAATTAAAATGCTATCAAATATACATACAATAAATACAGAAAAAAACAAATTAAATTAATTGTCCCTGCACTAAAATCCCCACATTAAAACTAACGATCCCTAAAAAACCCTCATGGAAGAGACTAACCTACGCCGGCCAAGCAGAAGAAGTATGTTTTGAGTTTCTGGCGGAAGGAGCGGAGGTCCGTAGTTGTTCTAATGTCGGGGGGAAGGTCGTTCCAGAGGGCTGGGCCCGCCACAGAGAAGGCCCTTCCCCTGGGCGTCGCCCGCTGACAAATTCTAGTGGACGGCACCCGGAGAAGTCCCTCTCTGTGGGAGCGAATCGGCCGTGAGGATGTATGGGGCAGGATCCGATCCCGCAGATAGCTAGGTCCCGTGCCATGGAGCGCTTTAAAGATGACAACTAGCACCTTGAAGCGCACCCGAAAGACTACAGGCAGCCAGTGGAGCTCGCGCAAGAGAGGTGTTATATGGGTGTACCTGGTGGTTCCCATTATTGCTCGCGCGGCTGCATTCTGGACCAGCTGCAGTCTTCGGGTGCACCTCAGGTAGAGAGAGTTACAATAGTCCAGTCGGGATGTCACGAGGGCATGAGTGACTGTGCAAAGGGCATCCCGATCCAATAGGGGGCGCAACTGGCATACCAGGCGAACCTGGTAAAACGCCCTCCTGGCCACGGCCGTCACTTGGTCTTCCATAGACAGCCGGGTATCCAGGAGGACACCCAAGTTGCGCGCCCCATCCACAGGGGTAAGGTGTTCGCCCCCTATGGCCAGTGATGGAGTCAACTGGCTGAATCGGGTGGGCGGAAACCACAGCCACTCGGTCTTGGACGGGTTGAGTCTGAGTCTGTTACTTCCCATCCAGATCCGCACGGCTTCCAGGCACCGGCACATCACCGCTACGGCATCGTTGGGGTGGTTTGGGGTAGATATATACAGCTGCGTATCATCAGCGTAGAAGTGGTACTCTACCCCAAAACCACGGATGATCTCACCCAGCGGCTTCATATATGTGTTGAACAGGAGAGGCGAGAGGACCGACCCCTGAGGCACCCCACATGTGAGGGGTCTCGAGGTCGACCTCTGCTCTCCTGCCAACACAAATTGCGATCGACCGGAGAGGTAGGAGGAGAACCACCGTAGAACGGTGCCTCCCACCCCCAACCCCCCCAGCCGATGCAATAGGATACCATGGTCGATGGTATTAAAAGCCGCTGAGAGGTCTAATAGGACCAGGATGGAGGAACAACCCCCATCTCTGGCCCTCCAGAGATCATCTACCAATGCGACCAATGCCGTCTCAGTGCTGTGCCCGGGCTGGAAGCCAGACTGGCGCGGGTCTAGATAATCAACTTCCTCCAGGTGACGGGGAAACTGTTGTGCCACCACACTCTCTACAACCTTCGCCAGAAAGGGAAGGTTGGAGACGGGATGATAGTTGGCTAATAGAGCTGGGTCCAGAGATGGCTTCTTCAGGAGGGGCCTCACCATGGCCTCTTTAAGGGAGGCAGGCAAGAAACCCTCACTTAGAGAAGCGTTGACAACCTCCTGGAGCCAGCCTCGTGTCACCTCCCAGGATGCCAGTACAAGCCAGGAAGGACACGGGTCCAATAAACATGTGGTGGCTCGCAGTCGCCCACGTAACCTGTCCATATCCTCGGAAGTAACAGAGTCAAACTCCTCCCAGCCAAGATCCGCCTCGTGCAATCCCACTGGGCCATCAATGATGGTTGCTAAATTGTATTAGCCAGTTATCTTATTATCTATTTGACAAAAATGCAGTGGCAAATCATTCTTAAGTTTATTTCACCTGAACTTTTTTTGTTCCACTCACCAAAAATAACTAGTATATTGGTCAGACATGTCTGATAATATAACTCTAATGTTAGAGTACTAGTTAATGTACTGATATCTGAATTATTGATGAATTAGTTTAAAATTAACCTATACACATGCTGAAATACACAGTAACAAGGCACTCTTACATTCCGGACATGAATCCTAACACACAATGTTCCCATTCCTCAATTTTGTTAACTTCTACTTAAAGGGGAAAAAAGCCTATTTATGTATTCTGCATCTAGACTCTTTTCATTGTGCTTTTGCAATACACCAGTACACTACATAAACATATGCAGGTATTTGTTATCCTGTTTTCCTTGTTCATTAGAAGAGCAGTCTTAGAAAGCTTAAGTTTGTGCTGCATTCTGTATATTATACGGAACAGTTGTGGCTCAGCCTACTAAATCAAAATGCATATTTCTGGATTTATTGAAGATTAACTTCAGGGTACTGTTTTGTGTCATAAAAGTTTTCTAAATATTAATGAGCAAATGGTGAACGTCTGCTTTTTATAGACTTTTCTTCCAATGTAAGGTCATCTCTCAATTTTGGTAAATAAATATTTTCCACTCAATATCCATAAAACAAATCTTTCATTCAGCTTAGGAAAATTCTTTCTTCAGACTCACTAATGTATCATTCTTGCTTTTCCAACATTATCAGATGATATTTAAGTTGCTGCAATAAGAAAGATTACACTTTGATACCATCTGAAAACCAAGATGTTAACTCTCAAGGAGTATAGAAAATTTATTTCCTTATCTTGAGAGTTCATTTGTGATATGCATATGATAAATCTCAATAAATCCTCATATTTGTCTGTGGAAGAATAGGTTCTACTAGGTATCTACCTAAAATAGATTTTAAGTACTTCAGTGTATGAAAATCAGTTTGAAATATGGTTACCATTTATAGCATTAAAGGAAAAAATATTCTTAGCATGAGAAGCCATATCAAGCAGAACCACCACAATTTAAATCAGTAAAATTTTGCAGAGTAAAATCCAAGCAAAATAACTTCTTCATTATCTAGCCAACATCATAACGAAAAAAACCTCTTAACGCTTCATAAATGATTTGGTCATCATTTTATATTTAATCATTAGTGCATTAGAGCAATGGACTATGCTCAGCATGTTCAAACAAATGCAACTTACCAAGTGAAAGGGGCAACATTTTAGAAAATCAACATTTACTGTACAACAGATAAACAAGAATAGAAAGCAAAAAAGCAATTATGCCTGGCAAAGACTACATTCTTTCTCTACAAAGAAAAGGCATTTTTAAAGAGTTGACATCCCAACTAAAGTCACAACCCACTTTGAGGCAAAGAAAAAACTTCCTTTTCTTTTTTAAAATATAATCATCCTAAGCCCTTTAACTGCATATACAATAAAGATCAATATTGTATTGCTGCCATCTCACCACAGCAGTTATAGTTAACTGGAGCTGCATAATGGAGTAATTGTTTTCATGAACAGGGTCTTCTACTAGTAGTCAATCAAATTTCATTTTTATTTTTTGATATTAAAAGTTTCACATTTATGACCACACTATGCTACTATACATCTAAGATAGAGAAAGTGATAATAAAGAAAACAGAGACAGAAAATATATTATTTTAAAAGATGAATGTGTGGAGAAGACACCTCACTGGGTTAACTTGATGAATGCAAGAACTTAATATATAGGAAATCCCTACTTACCAATGGAGTTCAATAATTGTTTGAAATTGAAACAGTGTAAAAAAAAAACCAGTATACTGCAACTGCCACATGTGCAATCAATCCTTGCCCTTATAGCCATCACAGTATACTACAATCATATGATCAACAATTAAGATTGATCGTTGTGCCATTTGATGGATATATGATCACCATTTGCATGCTTCCCAACCAACCTGCAACAAGTAGAATTAATGGAGAACATGGAAGTAAAATCAAAAGTCACACATGTGATATTATGCTTAATGACTATGGCCGTGATGGCGAACCTATGGAGCCATTTGTCAGGGCATGCGAAGTGATTCCCTGTAGCTGGCCAGCATGCATGCGCACACTGGCCAACTGAATTCGCCCTTTTTTGCATGCTCTTTTCACCCTCCCCAGGTTCCAGAGGCTTTATAGGAGCCTGGGGAGGGCAAAAAGAGCCTCCCCTGCCCCCCCCCCCCGGAGACCCTCCCGAGGCTTCATGACCTTCCCTGAAGCCTCCGAGCACACAAAATTACGTGCCACTGAAGCCGGAAGTGACATGGGATTTGCTTGGAGCGTCAATTTGAGTGGTTCAGAGGCTTAAGGGAGGCCTCCTGAAGGTCCCTGAAGCCTCTGGACCACTCAAAATGATGCTCCAAGCAAATCGGACGCCACTTCCGGTTTCAGCGGCGCGTCATCCTGAATGTTTCTGAAGCCTCCGGAGAGTCTCCAGGGGGGCGGGAGAGGCTGTTTTCGCCCTCCCCAGGCTCCTATAAAGCCTCTGGAGCCTGGGGAGAGCGAAAAGAGTAGGCAAAAAATGGGGGGTCGCGTCTGTAGTGCGCGCATGTGCACTGGGGAGTGTCACACATTGTATTATGGGCACCCGCGCACGACCCCCCTGCGTTCCCCCCACTTATGGCACGTGAACCAAAAAAGATTCGCCGTCGCTGGACTATGGTGATTCCTTTAACAATTGAATGGGAAGTAATGTCATAAATCCATAACGATCACATGATTTTTCACTTAGCAACTTAGCAAAGGGCTGCTGGCCCCCATTATGGCCACTAAGTAAGGACTACTTACAAACTATAATCTAATCCAGTACACATGTTCAAAATGTTTTTGTTGCTGGGTGGGAATGACTGGGTGGGAGTGATGTTGGGTTGGCAAGCCCACCAGGGGTGGCTAGGGTGTCATGTGACCAAGTGGGAATGTTGTCGAGTTGGCCATGGCCACCCAGGCTTTGCAGCTCCAAGTATTTTGTTTTCTGTGGGAAATGAGTCCAAGTGTTTAAGGTTGCAGATCCCTGATCTAAGCAGTATAAATGCAGGATAATTAGATCTATAAATCTTTTATATATGCATCCTATCTTTCTACAGGAGAATGTATACAGTATCAGCTAATCTATGCCATTGCTTCCTACATCAAATTATGAGGTAGATTTTATTAAGAGGTAGTTAATTAATCCAATTCTACCCCATGAGATTCACAGCTGAGGGCTTCAGCTATAATGATTTTATCACAGGCATAATATTTCAAGCTTCTTTATCTTAAAGGAATTATTTTTCAAAATAATAGATCAGGAAGAACTAAACTGGTGCCTACGAAGTGCTTTTGATTTCAGTTCCCATGACTTCCTACCAACAGTCATAGTTAAAATAATTTTTATTTATTTATTTAATTTCGACACTGCCCATCTCAGGTAAATAATTAAAATATTTGTGAATTGCAATAAAAACACCTGAAGAACACTTGGTTGCTAGCATTCTTAAATCACATAGTTATCTTGGCAATTAAAGGGTACGTCCTACTTTTGTATTATAATCCAGGAAGATAAAATCCATAATATACAAGACATTTTAATTTTCTTTTGTATTCAGCATGTAGAGTGTAACTATGAAACTAAGGTTACTATTTGGTTGTTACACTTAAGGACTCAAAACATCTTAGATCATTAATCAGATCATAAGCACTATGGGAAGTTTGAGAAGCTAAGAATATAAAAAGAAAGTGTATGAAAAGAAAATGAACAAACTTACAGGCTATATCAAGGGTCTCCAAATTTGGCAACTTTAAGACTTGTGGCCTTCAACACATAGAATTCTCCAACCAGCATGAGAAATCCACAGCTGACTGAGGAATTCTGGGAATTGAAGTCCACAAGTCTTAAAGTTGCTAAGTTTGCAACTTTAATGTTGCAAACATGTAATGTTAACAATCCCACCTGTATAACTGATCACAAAAATATGAAATAGCCAATTCATTCTTCAAAAAGAAAATAAAACCGCAGCACTCTCTCTTACTAGGATTTTCAAGCCAGCACAAAGCTGAAAAATGATCAGACAAGTCCTTGTTTAATAATTTATATGGTCCTCACTTAATAACAGCAACCAGGACTGCTGTTGCTAGGTGCTCTATGTTACCAAGTAATTGTTCAGCAACTATTAGAAATTGTGATACCACTGAATGACTCCTACTTATGACTGGTCCTCAATGTTCCAACCATTGCTGCATCCTGCAGTCATGTGATCATCATTTGTCACATTCCCTACCAGCTTCTCAAAAGCAAAGTCAATGGGGAAGCTGTCAGGAAATGCAACAAGTTAATAATAATAATAATAATAATAATAATAATTCGAATTTATTAACCGCTCCCTCTCCCCACAGGGACCCGGGGCGGTGCACAGGAGGAACTAAAAAACAATATAAACAATAAATACAAAAATACATACGTTAAAACACAATTAAACAATATTATCCCGTGCTAAAAATAATTAAAAACCCATTTAAAATACATTTGAAATCTATAGACAGAGAGACTATCCAAGGCCGGCCAGTCGAAAGAAATGGGTCTTCAATTTCGTACGGAAGGAGCGGAGGTCAGTGGTCGTTCTGATATCGGGGGGAAGGTCGTTCCAGAGGGCCGGGCCCGCCACAGAGAGCGCCCTTCCCCTGGGCGTCGCCCGCTGACACAGTCTAGTGGACGGCACCCGGAGAAGTCCCTCTCTGTGGGAGCGAATCGGCCGTGAGGATGTATGGGGCAGGATCCGATCCCGCAGATAGCTAGGTCCCGAGCCATGGAGCGCCTTGAAGATGATAATTAGCACCTTGAAGCGCACCCGGAAGACGACACCCGGAAGTTGCTATCGTGAATATCCCTCCCACCTTCCTGTGTAACATGCTGCACTTTCCTTCCCTTGCACTCACACTGACCCATGTCCTCCTTCCGTTGGCCTCCTTATTGTGCTCAAATCAATCCACATCCTCCTTCCCATGACTTTCCTCTGCTCCCTCTCCCCAATTCATATGTGGCCTGCACTTGGCATCCCATCACCTATGGCATCTTTGTGCTCCTTACCCGGGACTCTCATCACTTCCTACTTGATTGCACACTTTCAGATTACAACAGCAACCTAAACTGCCTGAACTGCTATCACTAGGCAAGGTGATCATGTGACATCATCCTTTACATCAGCACTTTCCAATGTCACTTACCAATGGCAGTCCCAGTTGCTGTTGTAACCCAAGGACTATCTGTACTTTCCATCATGTTCCATTTTAAGTAACACCCCATTTCCTACTTAAGCTCATCTGTTTAAAAGATGCACAGATCTTTTACAAACAAAAGACCTTGTCCTACTAGCATCCCCTTGAAACAGATAAGCAAGGATTTATAAGTCTCAATATGCAGGTAATCTCAAAAATATAACTCACAGAATTTACAAAATCACTGGCTCCACCCTGGGAAATGTCATTTTTTATTTGTCTCCATACCTCTTTTTGCACATGGCTAGGATTGGCGGATTAAGAGAGAATAGAGGGAATCTCCCAAGTCTGAAATACACCTAAAACTATGTGTCATTCAAACATAACAAAGAAGATAACTCTTCACGTTGCATGATCATGATACAGGCACTAGTATTATGACTAGTGAGTCACGAGAACCTCCACAGGGTCAGCAACTACAAAATGCATGGCAGCAAAAAGCACTCAGGATAGGCCATTATGCCTGCCTTTATTTGTGTGGCTGGGTTGGGTTGGGTTGGGTTGGGTTAAGTTGGGGGCAATTAGTAAGAAAGGGACAAACAGCAGAGTGGCAATGGCGCAACTTTACGACAAAGTTGGGGCTTTCCAAACTGCAGGCCATTATTATACTTTTTTTAATCCCGCCTTTTTTAAAATAAGAGGGTGAACATACATAATACTCCTTCCATTTTCCAAACAACAACCCTGAAAGGTGGGTTGGGCTGAGGAGGAGGGGGCCGAGGGTTGGGGAGAAAGAAAGAAAGAAAGAAAGAAAGAAAGAAAGAAAGAAAGAAAGAAAGAAAGAAAGAAAGAAAGAAAGAAAGAAAGAAAGAAAGAAAGAAAGAAAGAAAGAAAGAAAGAAAGAAAGACTGGCCCAGCCAGCTTTCCTGCCTAAAAGGGATGCCTACAATTCAGTCTCTCTGTTTGTAGGCCACCACCTTCACCTCTACACCAGGCTGACCAAGACATTTAGGAACTGAGCTCCAACACTTCTGGGCTAGCCGGATAAGGAAGCAGACATGGCTCTCCCGCTAATAATACTGACAGGCCTCCATCCGGAATGCAAAAGCGAACGGGGCAGCAAGCCTGGCCGCGCTGAAGGAGGCGACCTTTCCGGCCCAGAAGGGCATTCCAGGTTCCCTGGGCAACCCAGCCTCACCGCCGCCCACTCTAGCCCGGGCAACTCTCCAAAGGTCGGCCGCCTCTCCTCCTTCAGGGACGCAGCAAAGCCCCGCATGGAGGAGGGGGAGGGGGAGGGACGTTTGCACTGCTTCCCTTCCGCTCCCATTCCCGCGGCTGCTGCTTCCCGCTCACCTGCTATCTGAGTCACGAAGGCTTCCGCCACCAGGGACATGCTTCCGACGACGGGAGAGTCCCTTGCACTCCGGTCTCCAGGCCGCGTCGCAAGCGGCCGAAGGTTAAGGACACCAAACGAAGAGCACGGCGGCTGCGCCGACTAACCAGCCGGAAAAGTGCATCCGGGGCCTGCTCCGCCCCTCGGAGGAGAAAGCGCCTGCTTGCGAGAGAGCGAAGGGGAAGCCGCGCTTGCCACCTGCTCGCAAGAGCCGCTGCGGGTCTGAGTCACGAAGGGGTTGCGGTGCCAGTTCTCCCATTACTCGCAACCGGGGGTGTTAGAGTCGTAGTTGGAAGACGTGGACTCTAGTCCGCCGAAGCGCAAACCTCTGAGTCGCAAAAATGCGAGCATTTGCATTCAAACCTTTATTGCCAACATGTGTACAATGAGATTGGCTGAGCCTCCCTTCGTGCAATGAAAGAGAAAATCCCTAGCCCAGTAAATCGTACTAACAAAAACCCATTCCTATTGCACTTACTGCAATGGCGCTGGCTCGCAAGTCAATGGACTATGTTGTTGTAGAGTTATTTTTCATTCAGGAGACTGACAGCCCACGGATAAAAACTGTTCTTTAGCTTGTTCGTGCGGCTGCCTCTGCTTCTGTATCTCCTTCTCAGATGATAGAATAAAGAAGGGCTGACCAGGATGTGCGGGTTTGGTTTCGCCTTTTTTCGCCTAGTATTTTTGACAAGGGCTAAAGGTGAGGAGTGAGTACTGGCCCACTAAAATATCCCGCAAAGCTGATTGCCCCAACCCTCAGATCCATTCAGGCACCAGCATTAATATGGATGGTGGTGATGGGCACATCGAGCCTGGGGGTGGAGGAAGGGGCAAACTTTATGGGTCACATATGAAACACAGTCCCTGTCAAATTATCCCTCAGTACATATGAAATAAAAAGCTTTATAGGTTTTTTTTTTACAGGAAATAAAAATAATTTGTAATTAACCAGAGAATTACATAGCAGAAGTATTTAGTTCAATTTGGTTTGTGAGAACAGTTGTTAATTTTTTCTAGGGTTTTAATAGGACATTTTAACTGATTTATCAAATGTCTACACTGCACATCTCACCTGTGACACCAAGGGGTTTACTAATAAAAAACATTCAGTAATTTTTTTAAAAAACAGTTAAAAATAGAATTAAAACCAATATGAAATTAGAGGCTAGAAATAGGTTAAAAATGGGTGGATTCCGGCAGCCGCTACTGCCGGTTTGCTCAGCAACACGACGTGCACTTTGCACACACTTGATGTGCAGTGCGTGCACATGTGCAATACAACAAAAATTGTGCATGCGCAGAAGGAAAAAAAACCCAGATGGCAGCACCTATGGCTTCTCCGAGAGAACCAGTTCAGGGGCATTGCAGGCCCGGGTCACTGTCAGTTCCAGCGACCCATGCCACCAAGCTACTACCGGTTTAACCAAACTGGTAGGAACCCACCTCTGGTTGAAAACGTAAAGGGGCTGGGGAGAGAGCTCCCTCAAGCCCCCAACCACGCACATGGTTGCATATCATGGCAATTGGCAGGCGCAGGGCTTGACAAAAAGCCAGAAAACTGAGCAGAATGCTTAGAAAATGGAAGGAGGAGTGACACAGTCCTGCAAAAGAATTTGGGCCAAGAAGCAGAAGATGGATACAAGCGCAAACTCGGGGGGTTTTTATTTAACTTGCTAATTCGGATTTTAGGGGGTTCCAGGGAGGAGGGTAGGGATAGTCAAGTGGGTAGACAGATGGAGATGGAAACAGCAATTAGTAGTAAGGGCCAGGATAGCAGTCGACGGCGGGAAGCGGAAGGCGAAAGGCAGGGGGATACTCGAGTCGTTCCTCAGGAGGGCATACCAATTCAGAGGGTCGTGGGGAGGGGCAGGACCGAGGGGAGACAATTTTTATCCTCCCGGTTGGTGGCACGCAGCCGTTGGTTAAAAACGGTCGGGTGCCACAACCCTCGCAGGCTAGGTGGCCAGGGAATACAGAGCCAGGGTCTGCGGCTGATGTTTTGCAACGCCAGGTCCGTTGTCAACAAAGCCCCCCTCATTAGTGACCTTGTGTCAGAGGGGGAGCCGGACCTGGTAGGAATTGCGGAGACCTGGTTGGGCCACGAGGGAGGTCATCCCCTCGTTGAAATGTGCCCACCAGGCTACCGCGCATTTCATCAGCCGCGGGCCCTAGGCAGGGGTGGTGGGGTAGCGGTCATTATCAAGGAAGGCCTGGAGCCGAGAGAGACCATTGTGCCGCAGACCTCCGGCTGTGAGTCCCTTTGCATGAAGTGGGGCCTAGGGAGGCAGTTGGGCTTGCTGGTTGTATACCTGGCTCCCCGCTATGTAGCAGCAGCCCTGCCCGAGCTCCTGGAGGTGATCGCCACGGTGGCAGTGGAGACCCCCAGACTTATAGTTATGGGGGACTTTAATCTGCCATCGTTGGGCGAATCATCCGCGGTAGCTCGGGAGTTCATGGCTTCCATGACGGCCATGGACCTGACCCAAGTAATTCAAGGCCCCACTCATGAGGGTGGACATACGCCGGACCTCATCTTCGTCTCGGGCCAATGGAAGAGTGATCTGGGTACAGGGGACATAGACATCATACCCTTGTCATGGTCAGACCACTCACTTCTCCGACTCGACTTTCCGACCGCTGCTCCCCTCCGCGGGGAGGCGGAACCAGAGTTACCAATCTGGTACCGCCCCAGGCGCTTGATGGACCCGGATGGGTTCCAGACAGCGCTTGGGCCATTTCCTGTATCCCTGACCCGCGCCCCGATGGAGGACCTCACGGCCGCATGGAATAGTGCGGCCGTGGGAGCCTTGGATCGGGTCGCGCCCTTGCGGCCTCTCTCGCGGCGGCGAACCACCCTGGCTCCTTGGTTTACTGAGGGGCTGCGGGTGATGAAACGCCGCAAGAGATGCCTAGAGAGAAGATGGAGGGCTAGCCGCTCTGAATCTGACCGGACACAGGTGAGAGCCCATTTACGGACTTACATTGTGGCGCTGAGGGTGGCCAAACGTCATCATTGCGCCACCCTCATAGCATCCGCAGAAAACCGCCCTGCCGCCCTGTTTAGGGTGACCCGTTCCCTCCTTCAACAGAGGGAGCGGGAAGCCCCGTTACAGGGTAGGGCAGAGGAATTTGTGATTTTTCTGCAGGAGAAAACCGCCCAGATACAGAGTGAGCTAGCCACCATTCATGGCCCAGTGGGATGCCACGAGGGAGATCTTGTTTGGGAGGAGTTTGACCCCGTTACTTCCGAGGATATGGACAGGTTACGTGGGCGACTGCGAGCCACCACATGTTCATTGGACCCGTGCCCCTCCTGGCTTGTACTGGCATCCTGGGAGGTGACACGAGGCTGGCTCCAAGAGGTTATCAACGCATCCTTGAGTGAGGGTTCCTTGCCTGCCTCCCTAAAAGAGGCTATGGTGAGGCCCCTCCTCAAGAAGCCCTCTTTGGACCCAGCTCTTTTGAACAACTACCGTCCAGTCTCCAACCTTCCCTTCTTGGCGAAGGTTGTTGAGAGTGTGGTGGCACAACAGTTTCCCCGTCACCTGGAGGAAGTTGACTATCTAGATCCGCGCCAGTCCGGCTTTCGGCCCGGGCATAGCACCGAGACGGCATTGGTCGCGTTGGTAGATGATCTCTGGAGGGCCAGAGATGGGGGATGTTCTTCCATCCTGGTCCTATTAGACCTCTCAGCGGCTTTCGATACCATCGACCATGGTATCTTATTGCATCGGCTGGGGGGGTTGGGGGTGGGAGGCACCGTGTTGCGGTGGTTCTCCTCCTACCTCTCTGGCCGATCGCAATTTGTGCGTGCAGGAGAGCAGAGGTCGACCCCGAGACCACTCACATGTGGAGTGCCTCAGGGGTCGGTCCTCTCGCCTCTCCTGTTTAACGCATATATGAAGCCGCTGGGTGAGATCATCCGTGGTTTTGGGGTAGAGTACCACCTGTACGCTGACGACACCCAGCTGTACATATCTACCCCAAACCACCCCAACGATGCCGTAGCGGTGATGTGCCAGTGCCTGGAAGCCGTGCGGATCTGGATGGGAAGTAACGGACTTAGGCTCAACCCGACCAAGACCGAGTGGCTGTGGTTTCCGGCTGCCCGATTCAACCAGCTTTCTCCAACGCTGGCCATAGGGGGCGAACATCTTGCCCCTGTGGATGGGGCGCGCAATTTGGGTGTCCTCCTGGATACCCGGCTGTCTATGGAAGAGCAAGTGACAGCCGTGGCCAGGAGGGCGTTTTACCAGGTTTGCCTGGTTCGCCAATTGCGCCCCCTATTGGATCGGGACGCCCTTCGCACAGTCACTCATGCCCTCGTGACATCCCGACTGGACTATTGTAACTCTCTCTACATGGGGCTCCCCTTGAGGTGCACCCGGAGGCTTCAGTTAGTTCAGAATGCAGCCGCGCGAGCAATTATGGGCACCTCTAGATTTGCCCATGTAACACCGCTCTTGCGCGAGCTGCACTGGCTACCTGTCGTCTTCCGGGTGCGCTTCAAGGTGTTAGTCATCATCTTCAAAGCGCTCCATGGCTCGGGACCTAGCTATCTGCGAGATCGGATCCTGCCCCACACATCCTCACGACCGATTCGCTCCCACAGAGAGGGGCTTCTCCGGGTGCCGTCCACTAGACTTTGTCAGCGGGCGACGCCCAGGGGAAGGGCGCTCTCTGTGGCGGGCCCGGCCCTCTGGAACGACCTTCCCCCTGATATTAGAACGACCACCGACCTCCGCTCCTTCCGTGTAAAACTGAAGACCCATCTCTTTCGACTGGCCGGCCTTGAATAGTTCTCTCTGTCTTTTAACGATAAATTTTAATGGGTTTTTTAATTGTATTTTTAGCACGGGTAATTTATTTAATTCTATTTTAGTAATGTTTGTATTATTGTATATTGTTTTAATTATGCCTGTGCACCGCCCCGGGTCCCTGTGGGGAGAGGGTGCGGTTAATAAATTCTAATTTATTATTATTATTATTATACCATCCCAGCTCCCTGGAAGGCAAAGCAGAAAGTGGGGCAACCCACATCACCACCGAAAGAAGCTGTGTCCTGTTGCTGTTTCCTGTTTGATTTGTCCCTTATAATTTTCTTATACTGTGTGTTCTAACTTAACTTGACCATTATTTGCAATGGAGAGAAAAATGATACTTACAATATTTGAATCTTTGGTAACAAATAAGGTTTTGCTATTCATTGGTGTCTTTCAAACCACCGTGGTTGTACTGCTCAAGGAAGTTGTAGGTGGTACCCATGACACTGAGCAGTGACTGCTTTCCTTGGGATCTCACCAGCTGCCTTCACCTCACTTCATATTTTTGAAGATGGTTCTAATTCAAAACTGATTAGAAATTAAAAACTGGCCTGTTGCAAAGCAAAGTAATTGGCTCCAGTATAATTGATTTACAAGAATGTCTTTTGACCCTTCATATCAGGGGTCCCCAACCTTTTTTGCACCAGGGACCGGTTTCATTTTAAAGAAAATTCCGGCGTAGAGGGGAAGGGGAGGGGGAACAGGCGGCGTATGCGCATGCGGGGGTGTGTGTGAGTCAGCTCACTCGCCCCTCTAGGGTCCCCAATGGCGTGAGCGACCGCACCTGCGCTCTCCCGCCTCTGTCCAGGGGGCTGCCCCGTCCTCCCTCCTCTTCCTCTCCGGCCCTGCGGCCCGGTTCCTATCAAGCCACGGACCGGCACCAGTCCGCGGACCGGGGGTTGGGGACCCCTGCTTCATATGCTTCACGGGCATTCCTGTAAAAGATAAATGGTAAACAACTAGAGCCAAAGATGGTTTGGGCAGGGGATGTCCACCAACTTGAGGAAGGAAACATAACCACAAAACTCAACTATCACGGCAGGGAACATCCTTGGAATCTGGAACTGCTGGTGCAATGGAACTGCCTTAAATGCCACTTTCTGGTAAAGGAATGTTTCCTGAATGGCCATATCTGTCGTTGCAGCCATTTTGTGAATAATAAAGCTACTTCATGGTAGCCATTTGTGCCATGTTTTACTCTCAAAATTATAAATGTGCTCACCAGCCCAAAATATTAACCAACATTGATATATCTGAATGTTCAGAATATTTATGAAAATATGTACTTTGGAATTATATATTTGTATTTTACCTTATTATTAGGCAGCTGCAGTACTGGAGATCTATGATTTTGGTGTAAGTGCATATTACGCACATTCACCCAGATACAAGTTCTCTCGTAGATATGACTTTAAATAGCACTGACTAACAGTAAAACTGACAGCATATAGTTGAACAATTTCAATGTCTCCAGGCTTTCTGTTTTCTTACTTCATATTTCATTTTAATAGCAGAAGCAGAATTAAACTGTCAGCAATATTTGAGAAGCCAACACTGTTTATGCTACTAACGGTTTTACATCCGTCATGACTTACGTAGTAAATGTCATCACCTTCAAACATATGCCTTGCCTCCATTTGCTGGATAGTTATGTGGCTAATCCTCAAACCAACAATCCATCATAATGAACAAAATTATGATAAATATCCCCATCAGTTATAATACTGCAATATTGGTCAATGCTTTTCATTACTGCGTTGTCTAGATCTAATTTCAGTGTGGCTCTTTCTTACTGTATTTCCACAGTGAGCTACTCATTATCTGTGGCTTAATCTTGCAATTCTCAATGAAGCAGGGAGGGGAGAGCAGTCTAATGAAAGGTTTTATGGGGTTTTCACTTCAGGTTGTGTTTTACCTTGAAAAGAATGGCTGTTTATTACAGTATATAAAATAAAAGTTTTTCTCCTTTCATTACCTCTTTTTGAGCTGTATTAAAAAAAAAAACAAGAATTGGAATAAAGTAAGTTGTATACTTTATTACACTTGTCTTCAGCCTTTTAGCTGTTAGTTCTGTTGTTCAGTGAGAGTTCCAGCATATACAAATACATTTGAGAAAATAGTCATACAATAGAAACTATTCACACAAAACCCCCAAAAGTTCACTCATCATTCAGAAACAAATGTAGTACCACATTTTTGTGGTTGAAGCCAACTGCTAAAGTTTGTCCAAGCAAACATTTTTGGCCTTGTATAGCTAAATATGATATCATAATTGTGACATAGCTGGAAACTTGTGGTTGCAAAATATAGTTGTCCCAAAATGAATTTTTACCCAGAAGGAGAATATTTTTTAAATTTCCCCATCACAAAATGCCATTTTTGGAAGTCATTTTAGAAAGGGGAAAATAAATTACTTACGAGTGACTGTTGGCCACCCATGTTTTAGAAAACATAAATTGAACCTGCTAATTATACAGTTATAATACAAGCATGCCATACTGAGCTTAATGCAGAATGGAATGGAATGGAATGGAATGGAATAGAATACTTTATTGGCCAAGTGTGATTAGACACACAAGGAATTTGTCTCTGGTGCATCTAGTGAAGGCTTAGTTTGACAAGAAAATTAGTCTGTGTACTCTAAACTTTTTTTCTTCTTTAGTGTTTCTGGTTATTAGATATTACTGTGACTGTACTCAGACTTGGAGTGTGCTGTATCATGTACTGATTCAACACATCCTACACAACTAGGGTTGCTGATCACATGCCAGTATATCCTCAGTCACCATTGCTATCCATGATCTTTCTGATATGAGAAAATGAATTGCGTGCACTGACTGTGATGATTTTCCAAACTAGTGTATTCTCTTAGCTAAGTACTGTATTACAAAGAGAGACTATGGGTTTCTTATACCGTAGGTACAAGTGGATAAATGGACCTTAGTTTGGTTTCCAAGTGGCCATTAAAAATATCCTGGCTGTCTTCTAGAAAAATAAAGGGCAAGTCTCATCCACCTGTATTTTGGACGGATTTTTTGGAAGCTGCTAGTTGATAACCTGGCATTGCCTGGGTATTTATTTATCCTAATCCTGT
Source organism: Rhabdophis nuchalis (assembly GCA_039707465.1). Taxonomy (NCBI): domain Eukaryota; kingdom Metazoa; phylum Chordata; class Lepidosauria; order Squamata; family Natricidae; genus Rhabdophis; species Rhabdophis nuchalis. The sequence continues at coordinate 188,583,752 of CM077643.1, read as the reverse complement.
ATTAGACAGGAAAAGCCCTGATTTTGGCAAAAATTAAATTAGTACCAAATGTTTTCCCTGTCTTCCCAGAAATGTCAAGAAAAGTGATACCACCTTAATTTCTAATGTTGGATTTCCCCCCCTTACTAGAGGGAGCCACAAGTCCCACACTACTTGTGGATTACTGTGGAGCCGTTGCCATGGTGACTCCACTGAGCTGTGCAGTAGAAGCCATTTTACAGCAGGATGGTAGAAGCCGTTGTAAGGCACAACAGGCTGTATCTTAGCAGAACACACACCCAGAGGAGTGTTAGGGGTGTCTTAATCCCCACAGTATTTGTTTCCAGAGGGTAAGTGATCTGTGTACCAAGTTTGCTTGATCTTGCTCGAGGTGTTTCAGAGTTATGCTGGAACATAGACACACACACACACAACCGGTTTTACATATATATAGAAAAAGATGGGTGATCAGACATCCTTTACAGCAGCCCTGTAGTTCAGCTGTTCCTATTCCCCCTTCAGAGCCCCTGCAGGCTCTGTTGTTCACATTTTTTTCTGTAGACAACACTAACTTCATCCAGTTCAATTTCTGTCTATTTGCTATTTATATAGTCAGTAGCCTGAAGGCCAATCTTTAGTTCCCAGCTAATTCTCAAGATTTCAGGCACATGAATTAAATGTTTGCCCTTTGAGATCAGCCACAAAAAGAAAGGACATTTCTTCAATTGATAAAATCTTGCGACTGATTTTCTGCAATAATGGACAAAGGCATAAGAAAATAATTCGCATTTTCCACGTGACAGAAACCTTGTATCAGGATTGTCAGTGTCTTTTCTGCCCAATGCTCTTGTCATTTAAATCTTTGATAAGAATCAGTTGGGAATGGAGCTATATAGCTGCTGCAGCTTCTTGCAAATTGTAGATAGAGTTGATATTGCAGATACCTAATTAATGTGACGTATCACTTTATTTCAGTCTCAGGCATTTTTGGCAACGCTGAATTGTTTTATATCAGGGATATGGCAAACATAATTATTATACCATAATATATTTTCAATTCTATAAAGTTTATGGATACACTTTTATTAAACGTTATCATGAAAAACAAGATGATAGATAGATAGATAGATAGATAGATAGATAGATAGATAGATAGATAGATAGATAGATAGATAGATAGATAGATAGATATGTCTGATAAATTAGTGCAGATTATATAAATTAGGGCTGATTCTCCATATTGCCCCAAAAGATGAGATTGAGGAAGTGGAAGAAGCTAGTGACTCAATGAGTCATATGATTGTTGGGATTGGGTCCAGTATAGAAGAAGGAAGCATCTTCACTATTTTGCTTTAAGTTTGAAATAATAAGATGGGGAAAACCTGAAACCAGGGTGGTATTCAGCCAGTTCAGATTGGTTTGGGCAAACTGGTAATGGAAATTTTGAGTAGTTCTATTGTGGTCCACTAGCAGCCTGCGGAGCTGGCAGCAGAGTCGGATAGCAAGGAGGTTGGGGAGGAACATGGGCCAGTCCTGGAGTCTGCGGAAGGCTTGGACAAGGGCTCTGCATCGGAGGTTTGGAGATGATTGGCCCCTCCCATAAGACCTAAAGAAAGCAACCTGGTTCATGCTGGTCAGTTTACTTTCTGAAGCTCCATTTTGACTCTTCGCTTCCTGTGGCCTTGCCAAGCTAATTGCCAATTACTGTAAATCTTTGGCAGCGTTTTCAAAGAAGATAAAGGTGGGTGCTTATCAGCCTTATCCCAAAGGACTTTGGAAGCCTGCTGTAGAACTCTTTACTCCTATTTGGAACTCATTACTGGCTTTGAATGAATATAATTCACAGCCTTTGAAATAAAAAGAGGGGTTTTGGATTTAATTGTGTGTGTTTTACTGTAACAGGAAGCCTAGGTCAGAACAAGTGCGGAGAACCGGCAAACACCATCTCTGGTTAACACCCCACCCCCGCCCCGTCGTTCTCTGTCCTATATTCCCTTGTTTTTTAGGTCAGCTGATTCGCATGGCAGAGGAGATTGCCGGGCCTCAGTGGACCTAAAACGCAGCTCAACTCACCAGTGCTGACACTGAGGGCGGTCTTTGAGTGCTGTGCGCATGCGCAAAGCACGTGTTAGGCACGCACACACAAAGTGCGAGCGCACACACAAACCGCGCTCTCATAGAACCAGTAGCAAAAGATTTGGAATCCCACCACTGCTTGCAACCTATTCTAAATCTGCTTCGGGGGAGAAAGGTTTCACTAGGAGTTTGACATATTGCTAGTTATTTTCACAGACTATCTGATACTGCACACGTACTTGAAAGTAATTTTCCAAATCTTCTTTGGTATCTAAATATTTAGCTATGACAAAGCCCATGAATTGTAACAACACAATATTTAGATAGGCAGTTTAAAATGGTTTGGTTTAATTGCTTTTTTTAAGCCAATGATCCTATCCAGTTATAAATGTGTGTGCAAGTAAACATGTCTATGCATATACATGTTCCCTATTTTTTATGTTGACATAACACCCACCCACCCCAAAAAAACCTTAAAATCTTTGGCAAAGTCCTTTTCAAACTGATGACATCCAAATCTGTAAAACTTCAAGAATTCTCTGCCTGTTGGGGACTGAAATTCCACATACCTGGAAGGCACCAGATTGGTCTACGTCATTAAAAGTAGGTTTTTTCCAGGATTCCCATAGAAAGGGAAAAACAAAACAATCAGTTCTATAATGCAAATGTATATTAAAATGGCTCAAAAGGAAGGAAACACATATTTAACAGTCATATTTTACTGCTGAAAATAATTAAATGAATACACATAGCAAGAAAAAAGATAAATAACTTATCACATAAATCAAAATCTGGTTCTGGAGGTTTTAATCAATGGATTTTTTGCACACAAACAATTTATTCTTCCATATGCTGAAATTTCCTAGAAACTACAAGAAGCAGATTAGAAAAGAGATATGCATTTGTGTATATCTCATTTGAAGTTGTTTGAACTAGTCTTTTATACCTATCAATCTAACAGCAAGCATTGAACAACAGAAACATAAATTTAAATCTTGCTAACTAATTACTGAATGAATCCCTTTGAAGGGATATATAAAGTTGTTTTTAAAAAGAGAGAGGTATAATATCTAAATCTTTATATCTGTTGACAGAGCCTTTCAATCATAAGCAAAGTCAAATAAAAATGGCTTCCAAACGCCGTTATGAAGAGAGTTTAATATATCCATTTGTATGTCATAAAACATAGATGGTGAACTATGAATTTATTAGATGATAGTTGAATTATAGGTCCCCCATCATTAGTAATAAGACAAGTTGTCTATGTATGACTGTTGCAAGCTAGACAGAAGATCAACAGCCATAGATTTTCCTCCTCAGTCTTATAAAATACTACCCAATATGCTTGCTGTTTAAATATATTTCCTTTTGCAAACAATTTTGTGAACATACAACCCAAGCTTCCCCAAATTGCATGTTTACATGTGCACCTATGTTGATACACATCTTTGAAAAGTTATATTTAGATTTTTTTTTAATCTATCTTGCAACAAGTTCACAGTTAGTAACAGTGATTGACTGTATAAATAATTATTGGATCTTCAGGATTTTCTTTTTGAATACAACAGGTACCCTCTAGAAATATTGAACTACGTCGGCCATTACCCTCAGCTACCACAACCAATGAAATGCTAGTTGAGGTTGGTGGGGATTATAGGTTGACACACATGGAATATGTAGGGGAGGAGCCATCATATAACTTTTGTGCGATTAATATAGCACATCATAAATCTTTTTAAAAGGTCATAAAATGTACACAGGTGACATTGGAGAATATTGATTTTTGGATTCCTTCCAGTTCAGATTTCTGTTTGGTTTTGAAAGAGAACCAAAGTCAGCCTGGAGGATGACATGCCGGGAACTGAATGGGTATGGGCAACCTTGTTGATTCATTTGAACTGTTAATGAGTTTTAATAACTTCCAACCATAGCATCCTTCTACATCATCTTGCTCAATGGAGCTGCAGGAACAATGTTTTGCAGAAGCTCTTATTCTTTCTGACCATATAATTCAAAAGAAGAAGTAGCCAAAATAGGCCTCTGTCTCTAACCATAATAATGCCAAAATGATCAATGTACTTCATGACAATATAACACAATTTCCACCCTTTTGTACTTTTGGATTCCTCTTATAATATCACACACAATTATATAAGTTATTCTACCACTCATGGCTTGGGGAATTTGTTCTATGCAACAGTTGTTGTCTTATGAGATACTTTGGGTTGTTTATGCTTCTCTTATACTATTTAGCATCTACATGAAACCACGGCTTGCTTTTTTCCAGAGGTTTGGCCTATCCTCCTCTTCCTCTACCCCTTGAGTCATATCAGACTTTGCTTTCTCTGCAAGTTCAATTTTTCATATATATGCTATTTACTTACTAGTAAACCGTAGTTCCTTGTTTTTTTAAGAAACCAATTAATATACTATATTTTAATTATCTGTGTTTATAACAAATGTATGGCTCATGTGCATAACTCATTATATAAACTAGTACTTTCTTTGCACGGAGCAAGAGAGAAGAAGGTAACTGAATTTTCCTTCTCAGATCTTAGGGGCTGCATTTTCCCAGTGCCAGATTTAGGCATAAACTAAAGAAACTACAGTTTTAGGGGCTTACAATCTGCAGAGCCTCCCAAAAATTATTTTTATTATTTTTATGTGTACTATAGTTTTGAAAATCTGGTGTAGCCAACCTTTATGTATAGTTTTAGAATGGCTTTATATGCAATTAATTTAATGTGCATAGAAAGCTATCAGCTGTGCAGCATATCATTTGAGCACATAATCATGATTTTACTTTTGAGAAACAAGAAAGAAAATGTTTTAAATTGTACCTTATATCAGTTTTCTGACTTTGCAAACAGGTTTGATTATTACAAGTGATCTTGATTATTTATTTTGTCAGCGTTTTCTATATATATTACTGAATCTTAAAATTATTTTAAAAATCGCATTAAGTAATGTTTCCAGGATATGCTATATTTTATTATAATATAATGCTATATTATAATCTATAAGAGACATGAAGCCAGCCAAATGATAAATATGTAATCAGAAAATGCTTTTGAAAGTAATTTGTATTTCTTCACTTTCAATATCTTGCTATTAAATCCTTAAAAGGCATATTTATGTCTTCAGGTTTTTTGTGGCGACCCAAGGCCCTGTTTTGGTACATAACTTAATGAAACTTTTTGGTGTAACTTTTTAACGAGGAGCCTCCAAATTTTATATAATTTAAGGCCTCACCAAGTATAAATCCTACATTTTCCAGCAGATAAGCTGTTAAAAAAAAACCCTGATCATGGAAATATAGCAGCCCTAACTAACCATAATACAGTGGTGCTAGATTATAGTGTTACAGAGGTTGCAAACATAGACACATGCTAATTCCACAATGCAAAGGGAGAGAGAAAAGTAAGAGAGCAGTTAATTAGGAGGTTGTTATCAGTTTCTAATGACGAGAAGATGCAAAACTCACAAGAAGTTATGCTATTAGTTTAGATCAGTGATGGGTTGCCAATTGAACAAGCACCTTTGGGACTTTTGGCCTGAATCGGGTAAACCAGTAATTGTGGCAGCAGGAGGCTCTGCCCACCCACCCGGACGCTTCTGCACATGTGCATAAGTGTTGGACGCACATGCAAGCACGTGCAGAAGCGTGCACGAACAGCGTCCGGGTGGGTGGGCAGAGCCTCCTGCTGCCACGATTACTGGTTCACCTGATCCAGGCCGAATGGGGAGGAACCCACCTCTGGTTTAGATATATTTACATCTATTTCTAATTACATCCCTTCGGCCGATTCGTTCACGCAGAGAGGGACTTCTCCGGGTGCCATCCACCAAGCAGTGCCAGCGGGCGACGCCGCTGTGATGGGCCCAACCCTCTGGAACGACCTACTCTGTGGGTCTTCTCTGTGATGGGCCCGACCCTCTGGAACGACCTACCCCCGGATATTAGAATGACTACGGACCTCCGCGCCTTCCGCCAAAAAGTAAAAACCTATTTGTTTCATCAGGTCGGCTTGGCCTAATCTACGCTTCTCGCCCCAGTCTGTTTTGTCAAATTGTTTATTGGGTTTTAATGGGTGGTAATTTTAATGTTTTTTAAATTTTGTACAGGGTAGTTTAATTCGCTTTTAATTTATGTGTATTGTATGTTTTTAGATGGTTTTTTAATTTTCCTGTACACCGCCCCGAGTCCCTTTGGGGAGAGGGGGCGGTTTATAAATATAATAAATTATTATTAAATTATTATTATTTTCCCATAACTCCAATAGTCTTCAGTCAAGATATTTTCTAAGAATTCTGGTAAACGTAACAAAAGAATGTGTTATATATGTTATATATTCTGTAGCACAGGTTAAAAATTGATTGAATTCTCATTTTCAAATAAAAAGCCTTGAAATGGATTGGAAGATTTGTGTTTTATAATGGTTAAGAGATTTGTTTACGATTTCCCTTTCTGGGTTTAGAAAATGATCTACAAAATTCTAAATTACTAAAATAAATAAATTTCTAAATTTTTAAAAATAAAGGAAAGCCGACCTCAGGTTTATGTTTTAGCTCAGCTTTCCCCAGTTTGGCTTGCTTGATAATATGCAGGCACTATAACTCTGAGAATGGAATCACAGCATAGTTGACAGATATCAGATTGGAGAAGGTAGATTGAGATAAAGATAGCATCTAACATTTATAAGAATGGAAGGGAAGATTAGAGCCAAATTGTCATCGTAGCAAAATTCTATGAGGAGGATTCATTCATAGGACAATCATTTCCGAAAAAGGTATAACAGAGCACTTTCCTCTCGGGTCAGTTGGCTTCCTTCCTTGGAAGCAGAAACCAATTTTCACCAGATGAGGAGATGGACTCAAGTAATAGACTGCATTAAAAGAAAACATGTCAATCATCTTGCAATTATTTCTCCCTACAAAGATCCTTTTGCCATTTTATTACTTAAGCATCTTTAAGGCAATGATATTTCTGTAATCAATGTTACATTATAGAGTACTCAGGCATAATGCTAAGTAGAGGTTTGTGATTTGTGTGCTATCCCACGCTGGAGAAGTTAAAGCATGTATCAAAAGAGACTAGGGCTTCTAGCATCCCCCTTGTTATATCACTATCTCTGCTACTTACCATTCTCCATCTTATATGTCAGGATGAGTCTTACTTTTTGATTGTTCTCTTTAGCTCTGGTCTACTACTACAAATTTGGGCAAAAACTTATTCTTGCAAATGAGATGATTTCAGGGTATGGACCTTATGTCCTAAGAAGTAACAAGGTTTCTAATCCAACACTGCATCCTTAATAGTTTTGGGAGAAGGACTATGGCCTGCTTCATCTTGTTGTGTAAAACATTATTAAACCCTGAGTCCCAAAGGTGCTTGTTCAAGAGGCAACTGGACTTTCTTCAAAGACGTTTTGCTTCTCATCCAGGAAGCTTCTTCAGAATGAAGAAGCTTCTTGGGTGAAAAAACAAAACATCTTCAAAGAAAAACAAAAACATTCAGTTGCCTCTTGAACAAGCACCTTTGGGACAACTACTGCATTTATTTATTTTATTCGATTTATATCCCGCCCTTCTCCAAACGGACCTGCATGACCTGAATGGCTGAATTGCATTGGCATTTACTTCTATGCTATAATGGGGAAAATAAGCAGTTTTCTATAGATGAACAGACTGAGTCGAATGTTAAATTATCTTTCTATCACACAGAGAGAATGAGGAAGAGAGACTTTAATACAGTTATACTGTAGACCTTGCATTATATGTACCTTCTTCCCTCTAAGAGAATTAATTATCTTGTGTGTTACTGCCAACTAGGAACAAAAGGGGGCTTATTGTAGCTGGGGAGAAATGTAAAAGATGTCAAAAATACCTTTTCCTTTCCAATAGACCTACCACTGGGAAGAGTGGAGCAGTTATCTCAGGCAGCAATGTGTTGAGTGTCAAGAAAGCTTTTTATTTATGTATTTTGAATTGTTATTCCTAGGGAAGAAAAAGATGTTTATGAGATTTGATGGCAAGGGGCCCAGGTCCTGTGTCTGTGCTGAGATCCACCAGGACACTCCAATTCCCCAAAGCTTTGAGTAGCTAACAATCAAAATCATTGAATAAAAAACAGCCCCCACAAAAATAACAAGCCCAAATTAACATCAAAATTTATACATAAGAAAATACAAAGTCAGGATTCTGTTGGATTTCAACAATCAGTCACAGCATTTTTGCACATGCTGCTGACTCGTGTGATCTCCTTATCTTACACTCATATTCCAAAAGAGAAGAATATCTGTAGCTCAGGGTTGAACTATGAAGTCCTAGGTGCTCTCTGAGCTTGGTTGTTTGCTTGCAGCTATTTTAATAGTAGGTAACGTCATCAGTGCTATCGGTATACTCATTTGATATTCCCAATGAAAAACTATGTCCCTGTTGAAATCTTTTTGTTGGGTTTTGCCCATAGTTCCAGCTTGCCAAGATCCTCCTGAATCTTGAAGTTGTCCTCTCAGAAGTATATGATCACTCTTTATTTAGATTGTTAGTGAAGCTGATAATAAAAAAATGTAACCCTTCATCCAAGTCATTTATAAATAGGTAGACTAGCAGAGAGCCGAGAACTGAGCCCTATGGTATCCCACTCCACTTTTTCTTCAGGCTTGACATGGAGTCACAGAGTATGATTGTTCAGTCAGTTTGTATCCATCTAAGGTAGGGTAAAGTAAAGGTAAAGGTTCCACTCGCACATATGTCCTAGTTGCTCCCAACTCTAGGGGGCAGTGTTCATCTCCATTTCAAAGCTGAACAGCCAGAACTGTCCAAAGACGTCTCTGTGGTCATGTGACTGGAATGACTAAACACCAAAGGCGCACGGAACATTGTTACCTTCCCATCAAATGTAGTTCCTATTTTTCTACTTGCATTTTACGTGCTTTTGAATTGCTAGGTTGGCAGAAGCTGGGACAAGTAATGGGATTGCTCCGTTATGCGGCACTAGGGATTCGAACCACCAAACTGCCGACCTTTCTGACCGACAAGCTCAGCGTCTTAGTCACTGAGCCACCGTGTCCCTTAGTAGTAGTAGGATAGTTCAACCTATATGTTACCATTATTTTTATTAGGTGTCAAATGCTTTGCTGGAATCAAGAAACACAAATTTTCCTGCATCATAATCAGCTAATCTGGTCACTTTGTCAGAAAAGTAAATCAGTTTGTGTTGGCATGTCTGACATTTTCTGTTCCAATCCTTGGAGAGGTAAAATGTGCCCATAATAAAATAGTGGAGAAATCCAATCTACTAGCTAAATTGTGACAGGGTGATAGTATATATATCCTCCCACCTACCCACCTGCCTGTCCAAGGTAACAGCAAATGATTAATTTCTGTTCTTTGCATTAATTTAAAAATTCTTTCCCTAGGGAAAAAGGATTTTATTCTAAATATCTCACTTTGATTGCTTCTATTGCTGTCAATATTTTTCTAACTTTGGGAAACTCACTCCATTATATTCTTTTGAAGTGACTAAATATTCATGTTCTTTTAATCCACAAATTGTTTTGAATGTTTTGGTATTCTTTTTATATGTACTGTAGAACAGCACCCCAACCTTTGTGGCTTGGTGGCCTGGCTGGGGGAGGGAGGGAAATTGGCCTGCGCAAGTGGCAGACCAGCACGCACGTAGCTCAACTTGCATAAGCAGCAGGCCAATGCGCACGCATGGGAGTGCCTGCTAGCCTGCCACTCATGGAAGTTGAGCTGCACTTGCGTGTGTGCGTGTGTGCATGTGTGTGCCCACATTCCAGCCAGCCACTTGCACAGTCCAATTCCGAATAGGCTGTGGCCCAGGGGTTGGGGACTCCTGTTGCAGAACATGGATACAGACTTTTTGAGAGTCAAGGGCCAAACCTGACCTGAGAGTTGTTTGGGGAGCTGTTCTATGTGCCCCTAACATACTTATATATATACATACCAGTGGTGGGTTTCAAATTTTTTTAGAACCTCTTCTGTAGGTGTGGCCTGCTTTGTGGGAGTGGCTTGCTGGCCATGTGGCCGAGTGGGAGTGGCTTGGCAGTCATGTGACTGGGTGGGTGTGGCCAACTTGTAAAATGTGGTGAAACTCACTTAACAACGCTCTTGCTTAGAAACCAAAATATTGGCTCAGAAACTGGCATTTGAAGCACACAAGTCTTAAAGCTCTCAAGTTACAAGACCCTTGTACCCCGAACCCTGCAGAAAAAAAAAACCCCAGGGACGTTCAAACTTGACAGCTTTAAGACTTGTGGACTTCAACTCCCAGAATTCCTCCTCTCGCTCTTCATCTTGATGATGTGTGAACGGGCGGGGGGAGGTAGCTGGAACCGGTTCTAAACAGCAGTGTAGATTTCTGGAACCTCTTCTATAGAACCCACCCCTGATATACACACACACACACCATAATAATTTACCTATTCTAGCAGAGTAAACAAAATATTTTGTCTTCAATTCTTGCAGGATATTTTGAGGCCAACTCCATTGGTTGAGAGAAGAGGTTCATGTTGTTTGCATCTTGAATGCCTTGTTTAGAATGATAAGCAATGAAATTGCTAATAAAATGGGGGGGGGGAGGCAGTGCTTGGCCTATTCTATCACAATTAACAGAATACACTGTACTACAGAGGTGTTTATTATTTATACAATAATCTAATTGCTAAATTGTTTTACTAAATTGTCTAGCAGCTGTAAACATCCCCAGTGATCACATTGTGCCTATTCTTCTCTGAAGTGTCTATGATTCTGTATAATTTTGAAATTCCCAGGTAAAACATAGCACACTCTAAGATTCAAGAATAATGTTGGGGGCAAAGATGATAAGAGCAAACTATTAAATGTTATAGATGAATAACCATAAGTATTAAAGCAAGTGTTAAGAATGAAGGTGGGAACCTTTTTCTCTCTGTCCTAATTCCAGGGAGAATAACGAACCAGGCCTTAATTCCTTTCAGCATAACCCACAACCTGTTTCCAATTGTTTGGCATCCGCTGAACATATGTGGCACCCAACTCCTATGCGTAATGTTGTATGAATGGATGCGAGACCTTATCTATCATTTATTTGTCTCATGTGTATGCCCATATATATTACAGACATTTTTATTTAATTATTCAGGAATTGGCATATGAGTTGCATTATCTCATTCCTCTGGGCCCCCTTGCTGACAGAATAATGCAAAGGAGCAGTAGCTAACACTTACACTCTTCAGGTTGTTCATCAGGAAATAAGGCCTCATTTAATTGCCTCTTTCACATGGGAAGAAAATTACCCTGAATAAGAAATGTTCATCATAAAAAATGTGTCTCTTCCCTTATCTCTTCTCAGTGAAAAGTTGCAGGGCTTGGTTTTCAACTGCAAATGAGTCTCAACTTTGGGACTTTGCCATTTTATAGATATTGAGCCGTATCCTACGACGTCAGCATGTATATCTGTTTATTCTGGAAAACATATGGTATTAGTAAAGATAGGTATGCCACAAGGCCCAGCTTCTGTTTCACTAGAAGGCCCTGGACAGACTATTGTTCTCTGGCTCTCCAAACTATAACATGGAGTAAATAGAGATGCTTGGTTTCTAGGAATGAACATTATGTCAAGTGGGGAATATATTCAGTTTTAAAAAATTGCGTGCATGTGTGCCTTCAAGTTAGTGGTGTAGTTTATATTGGAGGTGGTGTCCCTTTGAGGGCTGTATGCAATGAAATTTTGTTTTAATTAGTGTGTATTCGAAGTGACAATCAAAATATTCTATTCTATTCTATTCTATGCTATTCTATGCTATGCTATTCTATTCTAATTCTATTCTTGTTGACTCCTGACAACGGCCTGGACCAGTCCCTGAAGTTATCTTGGCAAGATTTTGAAAGTGATTTGCCCTTAGCTGCTTCCTAAAGCTGAGAGAAAGTGACTAGTCTTTCTAAAAGTCTTATGACTATGCTAGCTGGAAATTCTTGGTGGTTCTAGTTTAACACATGGGAAAGGGTAGTAAGTTTAGGAGGGCAAGGGGAGGGGAGGAAGGCAAATAGGAAAAAAACTCAGCAGGAAAAAAAAACGGTTACTGCAATTGCAACTGAATAAATATGCAATTAGAGGAGACAGAAGATGTTTTTGGAAACTACAAGCCAAAAGGAAATAGTCCTTACTTGGTCATGATGGTGGGAACTGGCATTTCTGTCGCTAAGCAATGCAGTAATAAAATATGATATCACGTGACCACACTCATGTCTGCAGTGGTGGCAATTCGGCTTGCTTTGGTTAATCAACTCCCTTGTGGTTGTTAAGTATGACATCATCACCATTGGTCACCTCCTGCCAGCTTTCCACTGACTTTTGTTTGTTGGAAACCAGCACTAAAGTTCGCAAATGGTAATCACTCAACTACAGGATGCTATGACCATTATAACAACGAGCCAGTTGCCAGGCATCTGAATTGCAATCACATATCCACAAGATCACTGCAATGGCCACAAGAACTACCCATAAGCCCATTGTTCAGCACCATTGTAATAACTTTGGTCAATAGGTGAAAGGGAGAGTAATATCATTTAATATAATTATATGCATTTTTACTCAGAAGATAATCCTATTAAGAAATGTATATAGGAATAATACCTTAAAGCATTGGTTCTCAATCTTTTCTCCACCATGGACCCTTTTTACTTTACTTTACTTTACTTTACTTTATTGTCATTGTATGTATATATAGTTTACATAACTATAAAAATTCACATAACACCCAGAGACCAGGCCCAACACCCATAACAATCCCCAAACACACCCGACCCGCCCTTAAACCACCCAAACACGCACACAACAGACCAAGTAGTGCTGTCCAATAGCTCACTGATGGTAACCCTTTAGTTCATTGTTGAGTGCAATGATAGCTGTGGGATAAAAGCTATTCAGAAGACACGTGGTCCTAGTTTTAATTGTTCTGTATCTTCTGCTAGAAGGCAACAGTCTAAAAAGATTGTAAGCAGGATGGGACGAGTCTCTGAGAAGGTTATGCAACTTCCTCAATCAGCTGAAGATGTCATCCAGGGCTGGTAACTGCAGCCCGGTGATATTCTGGGCAAATACCTGTTGTGGCCACAGATTATGGCCATGGGCCCCTAAAACTTAACTCAAAATATAAATCATAGCATTTCTTCAAGCCTTTGCAGATCCCCTGTAATGACATCACGGCCACCCTCAGGGTCTGCGGATCACAGGTTGAGAACCACTGCCTTAAATATTTCCATATTATTATAAGCAAGTTTGCCATCCTGTATCTAGATACCTACGGCTATCATTGCTTGAATCTTTACTCAGTCTCATATACTTAAGTGAGTGTTCAGAACCTAGGTTCACATTTAATATCAATCTATGATTCCCCCCCCACTCCCGTTTTAGCTTTAGTGCAATATAGAAATTTATCATGGTGGCTTATCATTTGTATAAAAATTATTTCAACTCTTCAAATCTAACAGGACCAACTCAAACATACTGTAAAACTCTCCGGAAGATAAGCAGGGTATTAGAGTAATAAATTATCCTAAATGTCTGTTTCAGCCATTAAATTCTTTTGACTTAACTATAGAATGAGTACCAATAAACTCAAAGACAAAAATTCAGTTGTAAAAGGGCCCTCGAGCTAAGCAATATAAGATTTCACTAAAAACACTCACTTCAAAGGTTCCGGTTAGCTATTTTCATTCCTTCCCTCCCTACTTACTTCTCCCTTTACTTTATATCCGAATAAGTGAGCTGCAAACCACCAAAATGTATGCTCAAATAAATTGCTTTTATGATGTCATAAGACCTTTCCTTTTCTTAGCCACTTCAAAGTACCCGGAATAAATTAATCTCATTAAGATTTGTGGGATTTACTTCCAAGGAAATATGCAAAGGATCGTGGTGTGCTTTTTATGACATGGTTAGAAATGCCTCTGAGGTGCTTGAACAACAGTTTTTTTCCTTATATTTTATATTTTGTAGAACTTCAATAAAGTGTGTGTGTAGATGGATGGATGGGAGGAGAGGGGAGGAGAGAGGGGGAGGAAGAGAGAGAAACCTCCCACTCTTTCCTAACATGAACTCTTTTTGACCCAGTCTTCTTCCTTTTAAGACCTATCATGAGAGGAAAACAGCATCCTATGTGTCACATCTCCCAATGTGATGGAAGCCTCCTTCCAAGCTTCACATTAATAAAACACTCCCTACCACATTTCTTTTGACACTTTTATTCAAACAGAGGATTGTCTTGCTGATGTCTACCAATGGTCTAAAATATCAAGTAGATTTTATTGGAAAGGGTCAAAGGGGGAAACAAGAAAGCAAAAGGAGTTTTAAAAAGTCCTGTATTGACATTCCTATTTGATCAAAGAAAGTATGCATGGTTACAGAAATAAGTCTTGCTAGAGGCCAAAGATCTTACTTTCTAGTATAAAGAATTGCAGCCCAAATTGGTAACACAGCTCATGAATGAATACACTGAGGCAGACTTCTACATAAACCTGGAATCATACTGCATGTAAAGCCAAAAATAATGGAAGCAATAATTCAAAACTTTTCCAAATACAGTAGAATATATAATCCACTGTGTCTAACACTTATGATCATTTTTAAGACTATCGAATATTTTTTTCCCCTAAGGAAAAAATAGCCCTCAGTTTCTGCTCTGGAAAGTGTAACTGTTTAAGTGAGGCCCCTAAGATATTGACCTGACTATACCCATGATATTACAGGGCAGGAAGAGTTCAGATTTACTTCTGTCAAGTACAGCAATCTGATATGACTTACAATGTAAGTCTTCAGCAAAAGTTAGCACTCTAATCCTTGATCAATTCGTTTCTACTTACAAGTCAATGACAATTCCAGTTTGCTTAACGGATTTACTTCTGTTCTAGTTAAGTCTTTGAGTTATGATTTATTTTGACTATTTGATAATGGGTTTAATTAGCTTCAGTGCCCAAGGGCTTCCTTACATGCATTCTGGGTTGGGCTGTTATAACTTGTTTTTCTTCTTTGCTTGCAGCTGTAAGCTCTCTTCTAGCAACACATCATGTTCCTCAGAAGAACTCTGGAATGGGAGCCTGGAGACCTTTTGAAATATCAAAAGCCTCAGAGGGCCCACTCTTTTTCAAATTGCTGATTAGCATGAAATTAAAAACCAAGATTGCCACAGACTTAATGGCAACAGCATTTTAACAGTTTTCAAACTTTATTCATAAATTGTGCTTCTATTAAAATAATGAAGTTCATTATAAGTGGTTCACACAAGAAGAAAGGGCAACTCTCTATTTACATGAATTTCCTGAGACTCAGTACTTCCTTCACTTCCCTATCACCTCATTCTCCTTCCCTCAAAGGATGAACATGGGGCATTTTCCCTATCACCTCGTTCTCCTTCCTTCAAAGGATGAACATGGGAATTTAACCGCCAGATGTTTCTCTCACCCTATTCATACTCGGTTAATTTTTTCTTAGAATAAAAAGAATTTCAAGGGTTTACTTAAAAAGTTTTTTAAAAAATCAGAAAAGGGGACTTTCAGAATTTTTTAAAAGAATTAGATAGTTTGTCCATAACTGAAACCAGAAGCACTTTACTCTGACTCTGATTGACAACTACATTGTGAATCTGGAATTTTCTGGTTATTATCTTCTTATCTTCTGAGGAAATTACCTTTATTCCTTTATCAATGCTTGTTATTCCCAGTGCAGTGGAAATTCTCTCAGAATTACAATTCAGTGTTCAACTATGAACATGACTACTATGAACAGCTTCTGCTGTTCAAAATTAAAATAGAACTTTAAAAACATACCCTGTGTAGAGTGAGCACTGGAGTATGCTATTTGTATGCCTGCTTGTGTATTTTTCAATAAACTATTTGGAAACAAAACTTAAGCTAGTTAATGCAGAACCAGAGAAGAACAAAGTGATGAAGCAAAAAAAAAAAGGCAGGGCATCTTTTGGTTTGGAATTTTGTTAGCTTACTACACTTTATCTTGGTATATATCCATGCAATAAATAATAATAATCTAAACCCATTTGTTTCCCTCTCTCAACTTTTAAATCAAAGTATTTTAAATCAGTCTACTGCCAGAACTTTCTGACAATAATCTTTGTTAAAAAGAATCACTGCTTGATTCCCAGAAACAAAAAGGAATCAAAACATCCCTGATGGCTAATGATTGTGTTTCCATACACATACCTCAAAGAAGGAGTATGGAGAAGTCCTAATGGAACCCATTCAAATTAATATTCAATATTCAAATTAAAAAACACAGGTTGGTTAGATTGAAATAGATTTAAAATCAGTGCAGAATAGCTTCCATCCATGAGTTATTCCCTATCTTTGGTTTTATTAGTAGAATCCCCCACATCAGTCTTAAGGGGTTTCCTTTTAAGTAAACAAATGTAATATCAGCCTGTAAATAAATTCAGCCAGGCCAGCAACAAAGTTTAGCAGCATATAGAAGGTGAAAGCAGCTTTCCCTGAAAATACATATAAATAAAATGTAAACATATCATCATATGCCTTTTGTGCCTTGAATCAGTTCTGTGTAAAGCAGCAGGTTTTCATTCTATACAATGGACTTCTCCATGGTCAGCGTAAAACTTAGTGCAATTATTGTCTTCTTTTGTACCTTGAATTCAAATTTGCATGATTTCACACTTTTCAGAGCTGTTTGATTTTTGCTTTTGAAGTTTTAAAGTCTTTTTAGTATCATGCATCTGTATCCATTCTCAGCGTTGTCATAATGCCATAGTATTAAGGTGAGTTTTTGGTGGGAGAAGGGGCCACAGAGCACATCCCTGAATGTCTGGGGCTGGATACCGAAGGTGACACTTGAGTAGGCACTCCAGGAATCACTATTCCTTCCCTTTCCCTTTTCTTCTGCTTCATCCTCCGATTTTGGAACCAGATTTTCACTTGAGTGTCATTGAGGCCCAGAGACTTTGCTATTTCCACACGCCGGGCTCTGGTGAGGTACTTATTGAAATGGAACTCTTTCTCCAATTCGGTCAGTTGCTTAGTGCTGAAATTGGTTCTCACCACACTGGGAAGACTGGAAGACCCGCAAGCTGTGGGTTTACCTGAAAACAATAAGCATCGGTTGAAAAGATGGGATTGTTACAGACGGTCATAAAATATGTAAATTCCTCGGATTAAGATAATCAGGATTAGACTTGGGGTGGGGTGGGGGGACTTTTGTCACCTTTAATTCAAAGTTATGCATTTATGGGGGGGGGGGAGCCCACTGTGTTTCTCTTTGGATTAGATAAGAGGATGGAAACGAATGAAATATATTAAGTCCAGCCCATTTCAGAGAGTTTCCAGCATTAAGAGCGACTATTCGAATGACTTTTCATGGCGGGATCAGCAGAGCATTAAATAAATTAATTAAAAAAAAAAAAAAGCTCTGCGTGGTTCTTTGTACAATGAGAAAGCTTTTAAGAAAAAAGTATTCGCATTTGGACAACTACACAGCTGCAACAATTCGGGCATCGAAGGAGCAAAGGACTCCTTCGCCCCAAGACCAACCCACCCACCGGGCTGACGAAGCCCCGGCACTTACTTTTAGGGGGCGCGTTCCTCTTGACTTTCATCCACTCGAAAGTGCTGGCCGCAGCTTGGCCGCCGGTCTTGGGGCAGAAGTCCGGGGGCGGCGGCGGCCGCAGCGTCGCGTCCTTCAGGCAAGGCTGAAAAGTCTCGGCCAGCGCGGTGTAGTCCATTTGCAGGTAGGCGCCGCCGCCGCCTCCTCCTCCGCCTCCGCCGCCCGGGAAAATGGACGTGGCGTAATGCAGCGGCGCGCTCTCCTCCGGCCCCGGGTAGGGCGCCTCGGGACGGAGCAGGTTCAACTCGGCCGAGGGGAAAAGGTGCGAGGGAAGCGCGCAAGGCGCCAGCTGTTGCGGCTGGAGCCGGGGTGCCTGGCGGGGAGGCGCCAAGCGCTTGGAGAAGTCCGGCAAGCTCCCCGGAGGAGGAGGAGGGCCGGGGTAAGCGCCGTCCACAGCACCGGCTGACAGGGCGCAGGGCGACCGCAAAGCCACGCTGCCGGGCTCCGCGCTGCTAAACTTCCCGGCTAAACTCAAGCTCTCCCCGCCCCGCGACAGGTACTCCAGGAAAGAGTTCATGGTGGTTCCACTCCGAGGAAGGCACGTCGAGAAGGCACCGCGGCGGCAGAGAGTGCAAAGCGGCACCCGTCTCTCCCCTCCCTTTCTCCTCCTCTACCTGCTCCAGGACCAGCTTCTCCTGCTGCTGGTGCAGCCTCCCCCCACCCTCCTCCTCTTCCTCCTCTCAGCCCCCAGGAAAGTCGGCCGCGAGGCAACTATTCTCCTAATATAGAATCAGGAGGACTGGCACGTGCTTGTCCGCCGGCCAATAGGGGCCTCGGGAGCCTTGGCGCGCGCGACCTGGGTTGCTGCTGCTTGCCCGGCTTTGGTCTTCGCCACTTCTAACTTTGAAGGGCGGCTGGGACGGGGCTCAGGCAGGGAGTGGTGGGGTGTCGTTTGGAGCCTGATCTCGTTCCTGCCTAGAATCCACGGAGTCGGATGGGAAGCGAATGAGAGAGGAAAGACCCTGACTGTAACGGTGAGTTAACAAGGTAAAGGTTCCCCTCGCACATATGTGCTAGTCGTTCCTGACTCTAGGGGGCTGTGCTCATCTCTGTTTCGAAGCCAAAGAGCCAGCGCTGTCCAAAGACGTCTCTGTTTTCATGTGGCCAACATGATTAAACCCCCACAAGACTGTTACCTTCCCACCAAAGGTGGTCCCTATTTTGCTACTTGCATTTTTACGTGCTTTCGAACTGCTAGGTTGGCTGAAGCTGGGACAATAACGGGAGCTCACTCCGTTACAGGGGGCTAGGGACTCGAACTTTCGACCTGATCGACAAGCTCAGCATCTTAGCCACTGAGCCACTGCATCCCACCAGTGAGTTAGAGACCCCCCCCAAAGCGAAGCCTGTTTCCCCCCTTAAGACAGCTTAACATTAAGGAGGGGGAGGGAAACTGTTTCCAAATACCCAATAATGGAAAATACCTGGCTTTCTAGGCAGAGAAGAGCTTCCAATCAAGGTGCAGATAATCCAATCTCAGCCCAGATTCTGGAGATCCTCCCTAAGGGGTCAATGGAGATCATTCCTTATAGGGTCGGTGTTCAGGAAGTTTGGTATGGGTAGTGGGCCAGGGAAGGCAGGGGCTGGAAGGTGAAGATGAAGTCAAGCCATCCTTTCCATGAATCATCTTCTATTCTTCAGTTTGGAATTCTCTATCAAGGTTCTACACTGCAAAAGATCTGGAAACTAGACTTGTGCTAAGTTTGTACAGGCTGGCTAGAGATAGAAAAAAAATGTCTCCTATTTCATGGGTCTTTATAGAACTTCTCTGTTAAGGAGATATGAACAACATGAATGTTTTTTTTAAACTGTGCAAGTATTCATTGTCTCAGTATCAGGCTTTTGACAAAGATTTTTTATTTATTTAGTTGTTGCATTGTGAGGCTGCAATTCTGGGTAGAGTTCTGTAAAACTGTGAATGATTTACTGGAAGTACATAACATTGCAGAGGATTAGACTATAAAGCACTTTACTATACTGCTAATGCTAATTATTTCTGATCTTTTAAAAAAAATGTATCTGATTTTTAACAAGTTCTTCTTAAGCAAGATATTATTTCCTGCTTCGTTTTCTGTAAAATAAATCTCACAATGAATGCCAGTTGCCCAAGATAATCACTTTTTATTGAGAGCTGTTGCAGGAGACAGTCTAAGGCAGCGGTCACCAACTGGTGGTCCATGGACCACTGGTGATCCACGAGAAAATTTTAGTGGTCCACAGAAAAATTATTTGCATTTTTTATATTGCACGAAATACTATTTGCTTTTTAAAAAAAATCATATTAGTGGTCCACAGGATTTAAAATTATGAATTTAGTGGTCTCTGAGGTCTGAAAGGTTGTTGACCCCTGGTCTAAGGCATACTGATTTTCTGATGGAAACCTCTTTTTTTCTTCCCATGTGGCCTTCCAAACCTAAACTGAAAATTTCTCTCTTCTAACCTCTGCCCTGAAAGGGGTGGATTTTGTGGGCTGAAACATGATGGAAATTAAGGTTGTCTGTGTAATCCTAGCAATGGAGAGGCTCCCCCTATCTTTGAGCAGAAAGAAACAAAAGTCAAGCAGCAGTCTGAATATGATGAAAAGGCAACAAATTTGTAATTGTTCATTTTTTTAGTATTGCTGGGGATCCAAATTATCGTACTTCCAGTAAAACCACTGAAATAAATAACCTACATGTCTTCCTTCTTAATGGTTATACTCAAAGTCTAGGTCCAATCATTCCTTTAATCAGAAGACAAGAGGTGCTGATGGTTTTTCTCCCTTAGAATTAGAATCTCATGACTAGCCTTATATCTCTACTATGGTAGGGTGGGACATTTGACCCTCTATTTTTGACAGTCTCATACCTAGTTTTGGTATTGGACAAAACGGCCCCCTTTCTTTTAAATTTAGACCCTCTAAATTTAGGAAAAGCTGCACAATTAGCTTTCGGCAGAATTTACTCACAATTGCCCAAAAGGATGAGTCTGTCCAATATTTTAGTTTTGTCTTTGTGATCTAAGAAGCATTTCATCTCTTGCTCCATGTGGGCTTTCTCTGATCTGGACTAAAAAGCATCCGGAAGCCAATACAGATCAGGATGGTATCAACAATGCATGCTACTATACTGAGTAGTAGCTATTAATGGTCCTTGGCCAGCTTGTAAGTGCTCTGCGAGTCTTCCTTGCCAGTGAATGTGAGGCCTCATGATGATAATGGGTTTCATTGTTTCCCTTGGTAATAATAATAACAGTCTTGTTGCTTAATGACTCCTTTCAGTTGGCATAGTAGAAAAAGAGAAATAAGAAGGCACACAAATAGTACTTTTTTAAAACTAAAGACTCAAACCTCTGTCTCCTTCACTGCTTTGAAGGAAGATATATTTTCCTTCAAAAGCAGAAAAAATTCCCATGTTGGTATATTAAATCATAACCTTTCTAAAATAATTCACAAATAATCATCTGAAGATGTGAACTTTTGGACCACAAAACACATTCCAAAACAGTTCTGAACTTTAAAAAAATCACTTTGGGGATCTGTTCAAATCCAGGTGTGTCTATAATAATTTGTATTTAGAATTACCAGCCATTAATTTTAGCAAACAGTCACAGCTTAAACTTAGTCCAAAATAGTTCCTTGTGTCTTGTTTGAGGCTTGTTTTTCCAATATTAAAGGTAATGTGCTCAAAAAATCCCTAAAGTCTCTTTGCTATTATTTCTCATGTGTTAAGCATAGGATTAGATAATGCAGAGAGAGTTTCACTATTAAATTCTTGAAAACCTTTTCAAAACTGCTACTTTAAGAGATAGTTCCTTGAAACAAACCTATTGGAGTCTTGGAGGCAGGAAGAAATGCAGTATCAGATAGTCAGCAACAAAGTCCTAGACATGGAATAATCACCTATTAATTTCTAGAATTTATAGATGCTAATTGTTAATTTCAACTTTTTTGCAGTCAGATTGTATATAATGTATTTGAGCAGCTTGATTAGAATTTCAGCAGCCAGTGTTGGGAAAAATTGGAAGCTGAAACATTGAGTTGAGAAAAATTCCTTCAGAGGACTCAAGTAACAATCAATTTTTCCAGCATTACATACATAATACATATGCCAAGAGGTGAAAATTACAAATTATACTATGTCCTTTCAACCATTCTTGCCAGATTTATCTTACTGGAGAAGCCTGTCTCAGAGAGCCACATTCTCAGAGATACTCAGAGAATCCTATCAGTTCAGGTAGCACTGTCATAAAAGTACCTGGAGTTCTCTTTTTCAAAGAGTTTACTTCAAATTGATACAAAAATACCGAGAACAAAAGATTGAAATAGGAGTTGTTTGTTCCATCATGGAATTAGTCACCCTCCTATAACCCCAGAAATATTATATTCCCAGAAATTCTCACCTGTTCAATTGTTTCTTCAAACAACCTGCAATAAGGAGGATGTGACCACTATTCTGTCTGACTAGTAGAAAAACTGCATACTGCTGCAGATTTTAAAGGGTGATTTAAATAAATATTGAATAGTAAAATCCAAACTATAGTGAACTGATCAAAAATCAAATATTGTCCTGAAAAACCAATGGATACCCTTTTCATGCATGCTTGATTGGCCTGTCTAGATCCATTATTGCATTATATCTTATTTACAAGCTAAAACTGCAATTGTTCCTGTTGCTCCCCACAAATCCACATAGAAGTAATTTAGTGCTATACTAGTTCATTGGTGCCTGTTCCCCACTCTACCACCAATAATTATACTGTACAATGGATGTGTAGAAAGACAAGTACTGATCCATAATTTCCATGAATTTGCCACTTTCTCTTCTCCCTTTTCATTTTTTTAAAGAAAACAAATAGAGGCTAACAGTGTTCTTGGAAGGTCCAGTTTCCCACCCTGGCTTAATGCCATTATCGTTTGTTAAGAATTATCTTGGGGCAAATATGTGCATGGAAAGTAATTCCTAAGATTAGATCCTAGAGTAATATAGCTAATATTGAGCCATATAAATGGTAGTTGTCCCTTCACCATATGCCGAGTTTACTGTAAAACATGGAACTTTTACAAAACAAATGGAAGATAAAACAGTAGGTTATAGTGATAAACAGGACACCTAATTGTCTTTTTATTACAACTGTATGTATTCTTTATGGAAACTACTAATGATGTCCTCATTAAACTCAGACACCTTTTAAGTACAAAAATGTATATGTGTGTGTGTGTGTGTGTGTGTGTGAGGTTTTTGAGCTGATCAATAAATAAATCAGGGAGACTAGGATAGATCTATTTCGAGCTTTTTAGCTCTCGTCAGCTAGCCATACCTTTACTGGGATTTGAACCGGGGCTGTATTACATGTTAGGCAGAAGCCTTAGCCAGTAAGCCACCAGCTTCTCTTCCTGATCAGCTGAGATAGGAGGATAAGTATATACTTGTGTCACAATACCTTGTTAAGCCCCAATTAAGGGAGGAAGCATACTGCTTTTCTTTTCTGCCTTTCGGCTCATCACCAGAGACCATCTACATGTATTACATAGCGGCTAAGGCTTCTGCCTAACAGGTAATACAGCCCCGGTTCAAATCCCAGTAAGGGAATAGCTACTGATGAGAGCTAAAAAGCTCGAAATAGATCTATCCTAGTCTCCCTGTTTTATTTATTGATCAGATCAAAAACCTAACGCACATATAAAAAAAGTACACAACGGAACTCATAGCTTTCTGTCTAGATGGTCTTGGGTGATGAGCATAGCTGGCTTCGGGGATTTTCCCGTGTATAAGGCATAGAAAAGTTGTTGCAACGTTTCGACAAGATCTCACTTGTCATCATCAGGCAGACTTGTGTCTGTGAGTGTGCCTTATACACGGGAAAATCCCCGAAGCCAGCTATGCCAATATATAGCCAGCTATGCCAATATATGTATATATATATATTAATCATTCCTTTAAAAAAACATTTAACATTATATATATATATATACATTTAACACATATCTAAAAAAGACAGCAGCAATTTAATAGGTCTCTGTCTGGATGATCTCAAAGAGGAGTCGAAAGACAGAGAAGGATGACAAGTTTGTCTCCTCCCTTAAACAGGCCTAGCAGGAAGCTGTAACATAGTATCTTCATATATATATATATATATATATATATATATATATATATATATATATATATATATATATATATATATATATATATATATATATATATATATATATATATATATATATATATATATATATATATATATATATATAGAAAAAAAGCTTTAAAAAGGTGGCAAAAATGATAAAGAACATAGAGAAAGAAAGATACACACACATATACTCAAAAAAGGCAAAGATGTTGGGCTTTGATTCTTTTAGTACTATTCTGCATTTTATAGCAATGTGTGTGATTTTTCTCCGTGTTTTAATTGTGGGAACTTTGTTGTACTGAATGAATAAATAGTATATGAATATATAGTTATAAAACTGAAGTTCATGTACCTTTGAATGGGTCTTGCATAGATTTAAATTTTAAACTGAACATATACATGAAATTGTTTTTGTAAGATAGTCCTATACAAACTCTACAAGGCTAAAAATATATATATATTTCTTTTTTCATAATGCAGGAAGTTCAAATACTTTGGTGCTGAAGAAATGGACCTTGAAGTTTTTTTTTTACAGGAACCGAAAAGTAAATACAAGTGGAGTGGCAAATGGCAAACACTAACTGCTGAGGAGGGGGTTGCCCATTTGTTATACTTTTCTCTGCAGCTGTAAAGCAACACTTTGGTAGAGAGAGAGAAAATAATAACTCTTTAAAATGTTCAGTACAGTTTGATGGGAAGAATTGTGTCATAACTGAAACTGGAACTAATAATGGGAGGGGCTATATGGTAGTACAAGTGGTATCTCTATTCCCAACCAACATTGGCTAGATTAGAAGACTAAACATATGAACTGCAGTGGTGAGAACATATGGAACAACAGTGCACCAAGTCATCATTTCATGATCTCAAGTTTTTACAAGACATTTGGTACTTTAGGTAAGTGCCAAAAGATACATATACCCAAACTGACCAGGCTGCAGATGAATGCAACAGAAGAGCTTTTAGCCTTTATCAAATTGACATTTGCAGATATGACAATTAACAGAACAAAAATAGGGAAGGAAGGTCTGCCTTCTCGTTTCTTGCTGACATTATATGTCACACAGTATCTCCTGCCTGGGACAGCCATGATGCTGTGCTTAATAGAAGGGCAAGACTTATACACCCAGTTGCAAAAAATAGTCAAGTGTAGCACAACAGGGTGCTTGGAAGATATCTGATGATGAAAAGTCATAGCATGAAAGTTTCTAGAATGGGTTGGGCGGATTTTGGAATCTTCAAGCTTAAAAAGTGGGAGAAACACATTCAAAGCCTGTGAAACACCATATGACATGGTGTGTACATGAACAAACATTCACATTTGTTCCTCATGTGCTGTACAATGAGGTAACCGAATGGATAGAAATACCATTTTTAATGCTTTCCATTATGTAATATACTTTATGAAAACTGATGCTGAAGTTTTGGGTTTGGTTTAATATTCTTCTTGCCTACACAGATGAGATCTATACTTAATATAGAACAAAATAGCACGATCACACTATAATTCTATATGGAATGGAATGGAATAGAATAGAATATGGAAGGGTCCTTGGAGGTCATCTAAACCAGTCTCCTGCTCAAGCAGGAGAACCTATACCATCTAAGGATTGGACTAGATCAGGGGTCCCCAACCTTTTTGGCACCAGGGACCGGTTTTCATGTTAAAAAAATTCTGTGGACCGGTGGCCATGGCTCGGCCGGCGTAGAGTGGGAGCGGGGGACAAGGGGAACAGGTGGCCCATGTGCGCGCGGGGGGGGTGAGTTGGCTCACTCACCCCTCTCAGGTCCCCAATGGCACAAGCGGCCGCGCCTGTGCTCTTCCGCCCCTGGTGTGCGCTCTGCTCAGGGGGCTGCCCCCACCTCCCTCCTCCTCCTTGCCGGCCCTTTCTAAGAGTTGCGCTGCTCATTGCGGCCCGGTTCCTATCAAGCCACGGACCGGCACAGGTCCACGGCCTGGGGGTTGAGGACCCCTGGACTAGATGACCTGCAAGGTCCCTTCCAACTCTGTTAATCTGTTATCTGTTAACTCAGACAAGTGACTGTCCAGTCTTTTCTTAAAAACTTATTTCATTGACTCACATTTGGTGGGGATATATAGAAAAATAGAAGTTGCTGAGAGAGACTATAGTGTTGCAGTTCTTAGTATTGTCCGAACCTGATTGTTTGCTTGCAGGTGCTTCGTTTGCTTGCAGAAATGTCATTTCCCAGCTAGATAACATTATCTAATGATGTTACTTGGTTCAGTAATGAAACATCTGCAAGCAAACGACCAAGCTCAGACAGCACAAACACTCCACAGTTCATATAATTCATATACATATAATCTTTTCTATTAAAATTTTTAAGACAAAGTAGAACTGACTTCATCAGTGGAGTGCTCAGATGAAGTAAATGTGTCCATGCAGGCATGTACATACAATCGTGTGGGTTGAACTACAGGATCCCAGTCTAAGAAATGCAAAAAACATAGTACCTTTATGATATGTTGCTAACAAGTCTTCCAAATTATGCTTTATATGATTGAATGCCTTTAGCAAGAATCCCATCTTCTTGCTTAAGTTTTAATACATCTGAGTTAGATTTTGTTTTCATTTCTTGGGTGATTTCTCAGTGGTCTTCAGAAGTTGAAATATACTAGTTCAGAAACCAGTGGTATCCATGTTCAGTTGCTTCTTCGCAGAAGGACTATCGTTTTTCTTTATCAAAAATAATTATGGATCGATCCAGTTTACTCTGGGTAAAAAATAAAAGCTTAAGGAGGCCTCTGTGATGTTGGAAGAGGAATATTTTAATGGGTTTTTGGCCAGTCCAGTCCAAAATAAATTATTGTCCAAAGGAAAGCAAATAATGGCCGTCTCCTTATCACCCACACAAGTTAGGATGCATAACATACCAGAGTATTTTGATACCTGATCCCCCAAAACAGGAATCTTCTAATTGAATTTTCTTGATACAACTAATGATTTGCTTATGATTCCTACCATAAACTAATCTGAGGTAACTGATTATCTTATTTTTTTATTATTATTAATTTTTTTATTTTTATGAACACTATAACAAAAATAACATATACAGTACAATACTCTATTTCACCCAGTGCTATACAATGGAAAGGAAAGTTTGGTTCTTCAGGTATCTTCAAATATCTTTAAGTCCTCCAAAATCCACGTTCTCTGGGTACAGGTGTCGAAGCATCCAAGGTCCCAAGTGCATAGTCCACAAATGGCTTCCAAGTCTTCCAAAAAACGTCTTTTTTATAAACGCCCTCTCTAAATTTAATATCACGTGTCATTTTATCATTTAAAGCTAATTTCCACA
The DNA here is from genome assembly GCA_039707465.1 of Rhabdophis nuchalis. NCBI lineage: Eukaryota > Metazoa > Chordata > Lepidosauria > Squamata > Natricidae > Rhabdophis > Rhabdophis nuchalis. Next base: position 188,556,634 of record CM077643.1, on the reverse strand, counting down.
TTTCACAATACCACTCTTCTATTTTAATATTCGTCTCAATTTTCCAATATCTTGCTATTATAATTCTGCCCATTATAATCATAATTCTAATCAATTCTTTCTCATGTTTTGTTAATTCTAATTCCTTAATTATCAATAATAATATAGTTTCTAATCTCAATGTTATTCTTTTCTTCGTCATTTCAAATATCGTTTCCTCCAATTTCTGCCAAAACTTTTTAACTTTATCACATTTATACCACATGTGTTCGTACGTTCCCAATTCCATATTACACCTCCAACATTTATTACTTATTTTTTTATCCATCAATGATAACCTCAATGGAGTCAGATACCATTTCCAAACAACCTTAAAATTATGCTCTTTAATCCTTATGGATAAGATCCTCATGATTCGACTCTTCCAATTCGCATTCCAATCCGAGTCTAATATTTTAATCTTAAGTTCTTCCTCCCAGTTCATCTTCATTGCCATTTGTGGTTTCTCATTGAAATTTATAATCTTGTATATCTTACTAACGAGTCCCTTTAACCCAATTTCGTCCTTAATAATTTGAGATACTAAGTTTTCAAATTCAGTTTCGTTTCTACCTATTTTACATATTCCCCTTACATTCGTAGTCCATTTTTCTATCTGTATTTTTTCAAACCAATTTAACCCCAATTTTTCCATTATTTCTTTTCTTCTGCTTTCATTTCCTAAGGCTTTTAACCAATCTATTATACTTTCTATATTTTCCTCTTCAATTACTTTCTCACGGGTTGTGTTGGTTTTAATCGGCCAGTTTCCAATTGTCTTTCCCAAAAAGGTTATATCTGGGATTAATATTTTAACAAATTTATTCCAAATTTTACTCAATCCCTTTAACCAATAACTATTGATTATCTTTTTTGATTTTGCTTTATCTAGAAACCATGCAAGACCAAATCTCTTAATATCTTTTAACTCTAAATCTCCCCAGTGCCCATCTCCTCTTTTAAGTATTTTTACCACAGTTCTAATACTATAGGCCCGATAATAATTAAGTAGATTGGGAATTCCCAATCCACCTTCCTTTTGGTTTTGATACCACATTTTCTTCATTAACCTAGGTCTTTTCCCACCATTACAGAATTTATCTAATTTCTTCTGATATCCTTCCATATCTTTCTCTGTCAGATTTAATGGTAGCATCTCAAATAAAAAATTGAACTTTGGTAGCAACATCATCTTACACATTGCGATTCTGCCAAACCAAGACAGCTTTATCTCTTTATATTTGTCTATCTTCTTCTCTACTTCATTCAACATCACATCATAATTAATTTTTTTCAATTCCTTAACTTTAAGTGAAAGTGTTATTCCCAAATATTTCAATGTATTTTTAATTCTTATCCCGAATTGTTCTTGCATATTCTCCCACTCCTTACCACTTTTATCCATTAATAGTTCTGATTTTAACCAATTTACTTTCAAACCTGTCATTTCCTCAAATTCTTTCAAGTGTTTATTTATCTTCCTCAGGTCTTCCTCTATATCTTTCAAAATAATCAAAGTATCATCTGCATACAAATTTATCTTATATCCCTTGTACCCTTTCAATTCTTCATTTTCTTCTATCATTTTAGTCAATATTTCCATAACCAATAAAAATAATATTGGAGACAAGGGACATCCTTGTCTCGTACCTGCTTCCAGGGTAATCTCTCCCGTCATTATTCCATTTACCTTCACTTTCGCACTACTTTTTTGATACAATTTTGAAATAACATGTATGAATCTATTACCAAAGCCTAATGCCTCAGTAATTACTTTAATAGTTTCCCATTGTACAGAATCAAAGGCTTTAAAAATATCTAGTGATACTATACCTATTTTATCACCATTATGTTCGGCTACATCTATAATATTTAATACTCTTCTAATTATGTCACTCATATATCTACCTTTAACAAAACCTACTTGATTATAGCTTATATATTTATCTATAAACCTACTTAATCTCTTACTTATAATGGCAGTAAATATTTTTGCATCCTGATTAATTAAAGAAATGGGTCGGTAGGACTCAATCCGCTCCACATTTTTGTCTGGCTTAGGAATTATAGATATTACTGTTCTATTCCATGAGGTCGGAACTTCACCACCGTATAAAATTCCATTGAATAATTTTTGTAATTTTGGTACTATTATTTCTTTAAAATCCTTATAAAACTCAGCAGGAAGTCCATCTTCGCCTGGAGCCTTTCCTAGTTTTATCTCTTGTATTATTTCCTTAATCTCGTCCTGTGTTATATCCCCTTCCATCAAATCCTTATAGGTTTGGTCTATTTTCACTACATACTTTTTAAGATGATTTTCCAATTTTTCCAAATCAATTGATTTTTTTGAATATAATTTTTGAAACTGATTATCTTATGGTGGGAATCATAAGCAAATCATTAGTTTATTCTCCTGCCCTAGTAAAGTTTGCATCTGATAATATAAACTGCTAGTCCTCAAGATAGTCAACACTTACACTTTTTGAGCAATATTTTAAGAGCCATTATCCAGCTTATGTGATTTCTTTCCTGGTTCTTACTTATAATAAAATTATATGCTGGACCATCATTAATAAAAATAGCACAAAATTTGCTTTATTCTAATATTCTACAAAGTAATATGCAAATCTTTATTCCTGTTTTACGAATGTCTCAGAAAAAAACAATTTGCCCAGGAAACTCACTTTGTTATGAAAAATGTAATTTTGAACTTGGCTTTGCTCCCGTTTTAAATGCTGAAAAGTTGCTTGAGAATTTTATTATTACGGTATGTTTTTAGCCCATCTTTTTTATATATATTGTAACTCAAGGTGGAGAACACATCGCTTCCTACTCACACTTTCTACTTTCCCCACGACAGCCCTGTGAGATAGATTGGACTGAGAGAGTGTCTGGCCCTAAGTCACCCACCTGGCTTTTATTGTCTAAGGGAGGACTAGAACTCACCATCTCCTGGTTTCTAGCCCAGCTTCTTCACCGTTTCACCAAACTGACTGCTACAGTAACAGCCTTCTCTATGGTAAAAAGTCATGCTTATGGAAGTTCACTCTTCACTAGCCTTAAAGAGAGGGGATTTGCAATAGCAGTTGGACATCATTTGATGCTTGGGGCTCACCCACAACACGGTGCAAAAATAGGTTGCCTAGAGTGTGTGGATGACATAGCTTTAAAAAGGCCTTCTTCTTGGGCTCAACCGGTCACTAAGGCTGATCAAAGAGATCAACAGGAGACCAATGTTTTCATTTGGAAAATGAGTATGCCTACCTCTATACAAACATTTTATGGTACATGAGGGAGGTTAGTGACCTGCAGGGCTGCATTTTACCTGCTCCTATCCTGCCATGAGGCTCCATGCTTCCACAGCTGCTTCTCATTTGGCTGCCAGATTGATCAGGGCTTCCCTGGAAACTAAAGTCCTTTTTGTTTTCTCAAAGGAATGTCAACCTCATGGAAGGCTTTCCATGGTCAATGTTGCCATTTGTACAAAAAAAAACAACCCCATCTATGTTTATCCTAGTTCTGGGCCCTACCTTGATGTTCTTCCCATCTCCTTCTCTTGGTAACATCATTGCTTCTCTGAACAGCTGCTATGATCGTTCACAACCTATCCAAGAACCTGCATCTTTCTGGGCACTGCAAGAAACAGGGCCATAGAAGATCTGAGTGGAGGGGGGGTAGCTTTACAGGTAGTCCATGACTTACTGTTCTGACCTAGGCTTCCTTAACAAGCATGAAGCAGTCTTGGTCCGGGCAAAACCTCTTATTTACACAACACTCAATTCCTTTCGGTCACAGTCAGCAAGGCTTGGAAAACAGTCTTTCAGAGGAATATTTGTCGACAAACCTTATCTCACTTGGCGAGCTGCCAGATGACTAGTTACCAAATGCAGGGCAAGGCAACACTTGGCACAGTCTCTTATAATCACAAAAAAAACACCTTTCCTCTCTTGAAACGGCTGAAGGAATGAATTGTTTCCTACAAAAGCCCACTCTCCATTCACTCCTCTTTTGTTTCCTCTGGGAGAGGCCAATCAACTCCAAAGTGTGGGTGTATCCCAAGTCGACCCTGCTTTCTTAGTTGTTCTGGCAGGTCTGTGCATGCACACACTGGGAACAGACTCCAGCTGTTCCTCTGCCTCACTGCTGTCTAGCTCCCTCTCTGCCTCCAACGTAGAGCCCTCATATGAGCTTTCCTCAGCTCCCAGGACTGACCCATGTTCCTCCCCAACCTCCACTGTTCGACTGCTGCCAGCTCTGCGGCCACTGGCGGGCCACAACACTTACAATCACAATAGGGATTGGAAAATTTGTCATAAAACAATAGAACCATTAAATGAGGCATCACGTGACCACCCTCAATTTTACAGCCTTTTTTGCCATGGTTTTAAGGGAATCATTACAGTTGTAATGGAGGACATCATGTGACTACAATTTGCAACCTTTCCTGTTGAGTTTGCTCATCAGAAACTGACTTGGAAGGTTAAAAATACTGATCACATGATTGTGTGATGCTGCAGTCATCATAAATGCATGATGGTTGCCAAGCACCCAATCACAATTGTATGACCAAGAGGACATTGCAATGGTCCTAAGTGCAGGTCATAAGTTGCTTTTTCAGCATCATCTTAACTTTAAACAAGTCATTAAACAAATGGTCATAAGTTATGAATTACCTGTTGTAGCATCAATGTCAGGATTCCAAGTAACACCCCTAACTAAAGAAGACTCCAAGACTTGAGTTTCCTCAAAGTTTCATTTTATTAGAGATATCATATTGGCACATCTGGGAAAACCCAAATCTGAAAGTTCAAGTCCCTGCCCAGCACCCACATGTCCATCATGGTCTAATCAGGCACTGTCCCAACTGGAGATGTCTCCCAGTCACACCATCACAGCTGCAGGGCAAGGTGTCCTTGACTCTCTGAGAAAGGAATGTTATTTTGACTATATATCTCTCATGCTCTATATAATCCCTCCACCCATTTTCCCACAGTGGAAAATGTGGCAGGCCTGAAGACCCAATGCAAAAGATGGCTTCCAGGCCTGACAATCAAGAAAATGAACAGCTAGCACTTATGATAACCATTCTTGTCTATTGTATACTAATATTCAGTATTTGTAAACCTGTCACTCTGGAATGAGTCCATCTTGAGCGATAAAACTCTTATGGCATAATTTCTGAGGTACTGCAAAAGGAACCACAGTGGGAGGGGAGGAAAGCCCATTACAAGGTAAATAGGGAATTACTCTAAGGTGCAACCAATGTTTATAACAAAACTGAAAACATTAACACTTCCCCAAATCATTAGACGGTAGCAGCTTTTCCAGAAGCAAACAGAAAGGCTGGCCCACATACTTAGAGAATATAAGCTGTTTGCTCTTCCTGCTATCCAAACTAAGACACATTTCAAACTGAGGAGCTTATTTTTAGACGTTGGAACTGGGCCTTGATTTCTTAGCAACAGCAATATTTCTTTTAAGAATTATTTCACAAAAATTCTTGTTTTCCCCACTATTCTCTCTCAGTCTCTGGAAAAGACTCAGCTACTCAAAAGTTAATGTATCTTGACTTTGAAATATTAGATAGAAGGCAATTTAAATGGCCATCACCATCTCCACCTTTGGCATTTACTGGTAACTCCAAAACTGACTTTTGACTCAGTTACAATGATTTCCAGAACCATCAGTAAAGAAACTTGATTGGATTAGTGGCTGGGATGGCTCAGGCATATTATGGACCACGGACATGTGCTGTGGGAACCTAGGTTAATGGTTAATTTAGGGATTCATGTATTGTTCAAATTCAGAAACTGAGTTAATTTAGTAAATGATGGTTCCCTTAACCATTGCGAAAACTGTATGAGTATAGCTATACCGAGAAAGGAATTTAACAGAGATGGATCCTAATCTCACATTTTAAGACAGGATATATGAAGTTTAGGCATTCCCAGGAAACTCAAGTACCTTAAAAACCTACATGGAAACGTATCAAGTTCCTAGCAAACTTCCAGAACTGGGAAACCCAAAAATCCTTTATATCGTACCAAATTACCTACTCCCAAATTCCTCACAATTTCTTATGCTGGCTGAGCAGTGGTGGGTTCTGGCAGAGACTACTGCTGGTTTGCTCAGGGACGTGCCCTGTGCATGCGCTTGTTGTGCACTACATGCTCAAGCGCAGTACAACTAAAATTGCTCTGTGCATGCGCAGAAGCAAAAAAAAAAAAAAAAGGCAGCCCCTATGGCGCCCCTGGGAGAACCGGTTCAGGGGCATGGCAGGCATGAGTTGCTGTGGTTCCAGCAACCCAGGCTGCCAAGCTACCACCAGTTCGGATGAACCAGTCCCAACTGGTAGGAACCCACCACTGTGGCTGAGGCCACTGGGAATTGTATTCAGCAGCAGCTACAGAGCCACAGGTTTGCTACCTTAGATTGTCTTCTATTTCCAAATTGCTTTTTGGCATGGAAATGTTTTTCTGTAATGTTTAGGTTAAAAGAACATTCTAAAATGTGAAGTGATAGGAAATGCAAGTATAAATATTGAAGGAGGGTGGTTTCTATTTCAGATACATTTATTTATTTGACCTCAGAATTAAACTCTGATCAATTGGGGAAGGGGGTTTGACAGCAACTGCTATCTCCAAAGCCACATCCAAAAATGCTTTTGTACTTTATGTAAGGATAGTGAATACACAACAAATGTCTAGAATATACTTAAGCAGATAAAACTAAACATTTCTGAAATTCTAGTGTATATGTTCAGTACTGCTAATATATCAACATTATTGTTTATTTAAAACACACTTTTTGTTTTTTATTATTTTTGTTTTTAATAAAAAAAATTCAAGGTGACGAATGTACCTAATATTCATCCCTACTTCTATTTTCCCCACAACAATAACTCTATGACATGGGTTGGGTTGAGACAGAGTGAAAGGTCCAAAGTCACCCAGCCAGCTTTAATGCCTAAGGCAAGACTAGAACTCACTCCCCCAGTTAGTAGCCTAATGCCTTAAAGATGAAAACAAACTGGCTCTTTTGTATATGCATATCTATTTAAATGCAGCCTTTATTACACATTTACATGAAGTTTCTTTGTAGATACATAGAACTGCAAGCCAACAGTAAAATTCTATTACTTAGAAATGTCACTGAATTCAATAGACATTATTCCTAGATTAACAGCAATCAAGTCTGACATTTAAAACTGCTCTAGAAATTTCTATATGTAGACAAATAATCAGACTGATATGAACATACTTTTGATTCAGACTTGTTTCTATGAAGTAGTCTAAAGAACTCTTATTTGGAATTAGAATCAGAATAACAGAGTTGGAAGGGACCTTGGAGGTCTTCTAGTCCAACCCTTTGCTCAAGCAGGAGACCTTACACCATTTCAGACAAGTGATTGCCCAGTCTCTTCTTAAAATGAAGAAGAGTGATGAAGCACCCACAACTTCTGATGGCAACTGTCCCACTGGTTAATTGTCCTGCTTAAATTACTGCTTAGTTCTAGGTTGCTTCTCTCCTTGATTAGTTTCCATCTATTGCTTCTTGTTCTACCCTCAGGTGCTTTGGAAGAGGTTGCCCCTCCCTCTTCTTTGTGGAAGCCTCTCAAATATTGGAACACTGCTATCATGTCACCTCTAATCCTTCCTCACCTAATTTCTGCAACCGTTCTTCATATGTTTAGTCTCAAGCTCCCTAATCATCTTTTTTACTTTTCTCAGCATTTTTCAGAGTCTCAACATTTTTTTTTTATATTGTGCATGCAATATTTGAAATGTGGCCTTACCAAGGCATTATAAAGCAGTACTAACACTTCATGTGATCTTGATTCTATCCCTCTGTTAATGCAGCTGAGGATTGCATTGGCTTTTTTGGTGGCTGCAGCATGCTGCTGGCTCATATTCAACTGATGTTCACGAGGACTCCAAGATCCCTCTCGCCGTTACTGCTATTGAGCAGGTTTCACCTAATCGGTACCTGTACATTTGGTTTTTCTGGTCTAAGTGTAGAACCTTACTTTTCTCTACACTGAATTTAATTTTGTTAGATAGGACTCAGCATTCAGATGTCAAAATCTATTTGGATCTTGAGCCTATCTTCTGGGATATTAGCTATTCCTGCAAGCTTGGTGTCATCTGCAAATTTGCTGGGTTTCCCTTCTATTCTCTCACCTAAATAGTTAATGAAGATGTTGGGCCTAGAACAGAACCTTGAAGTACCCCACTACTTTCTTCCTCCATGTAGATCAGTGGTTCTCAACCGTCCCAGTGCCGCGACCCTTTAATACAGTTCCTCATGTTGTGGTGACCCCCAACCATAAAATTGGTGTCTCACTTCTTAAGACCATCGAAAATATGTGTTTTCCGATGGTCTTAGGCAACCCCTGTGAAAGGGTCCTTCGACCCCCAAAGGAGTCCCGACCCACAGGTTGAGAACCACTGATGTAGATGCAGTTCTGTTGAGGACTACACCTTGAATGTGATTTGTCAGCCAGTTACAAATCAATCTGATTGTGATGCTGTCTATCTTCCATTTCTCTAGCTTACCAAGAGGTAGTCTGTACTTTTTGGTAAGTAGGGTGTTTAAGATTTAATTTTGACCATCAAAAATCTGTGATATGAAAGCTGTCTGTTTTGTTATGTCTCCAAACATGTTATCTCCTTGGAATTTGCTGAAATGTTTTTTATACAGATATATTTCAAAACTTGCATCCCTGGAAGAGGCAGAGTCATCTGAAAGCTGGAGTATCTTGTGAAAGAATAAATAATTTCCAAAGCTGAGAAGGAGGCTGCAAATTTTTTTTAACTCTCTAGCACCTGCTGTGGGTGAACCAGCTATTGCAACTTACTTACTTTATATTTGAGACAACAACACTGTATTGGAGGGGGGGGGGGGGGGGAGGGGTAGTACATCAAATTCTTCCTCTGCTCTTTGGGATGGAGAGGCTGAAGATAAAAGGGTAACATACTGGTTTGGGAAGCAGACCTATCGAAAGATCTTCTGAAAAAAATCTGCATTTTGTATAGAATAAAATGTACACGCACATAAAGGCAATTTAGTGTCTTCAGATCTTTAAGACCACAATTTCCATCAGCCCATGCTGCCACAGAACTGGACAATTCCAAGTAAGAAGTTGTTATTCGAGGATGTGGTCGGCACCACGGCTTCTACACCCTCTTACTAAATACACAGGATGGATGGATGGATGGATGGATGGATGGATGGATGGATGGATGGATGGATGGATGGATGGATGGATGGAAGGAAGGAAGGAAGATGCTTGAGATCTGGTGACTCGTACTAGTCTCTCGCTACGCAATCCTCAGTTTCTGTAAGCTCCCTAAGAGCTGCTACTTGCAAGTAGCGGAGGTAGCCAGATGTAGAATATAAGCAAGCAGAGGATGGATGTTAACGCAGCAGATTTCTTTCTCTGTAGTTCTCGGTGTACTTTCCTCTGCGGGCTATTCGAAAGTTAGTGGAGGAGGCTTAGGAGACGTGTTGGCTTCCGTCCAGCCCTGGACCGGTGTTTTCTGGTCAGGTCCCAGCTGGTCCCGGACTGGAGCGGACAGAGGAGGAGCTGCTGTCGAGCGGAGAGTGCACACGCGGCGTGATTGATGAGCCCTCAATAAAACAGCTCTCCCTCCCCCCGTTTGCTCTTGTTCTCAGCAATGCGCTCCCAGCCAGCTTCCCGGGAAAGCAACTGCTCGGTTGTAAAGAGGAAACGTGCTACTCTCTGGGGGAGCCGCTTCCCTTGGAGCTCCTTAGAAACCCCGCAACGAATCCCGCGTCTTTTTCAAAATTGCGGCTTTGGTTGCGTGCGGGGCCGGGGCGGGACTTCCACGCAAGCCTCACAAAGCGTCCCCTCTCTGGCTAAACTCAGCCGGTCGGGGACGAGAGGAGGAGCCAGGTGGCTCGCCTGCCCGCGGTCCCGGTTTCTTTTTGCTCTTGGACCTGTTGGTGGCGCTGTTCTCCAGAATGGTTACTGCCTGGCAAAGCTGTCCAAAGTGGGAGTAGACTGCGGAGTCGGAAGTTCATCCCTGAGCTCGAGTTTTGTTTCGGGCACAAACTATATGCAAAGTAGAAACCGAGGCAGAGTGTAGGCCAACATGTGAGCATGGCCAGATGCTCCAAAGAGCAGACCTTCTAAATCCCATCTTTTCGCCGCCCTGGGTCCTTCGTGGAGAAGGGCGGGATATAAATCGAAAAAAAACAAACAAAAAAAATAAAATAAAAACTGCTGTTTTGTTCAGCTGAAGCCATACAGATTTGCCTAACCCGGCTACTGTATAAATAGAATCAAATGTTAATCTTGGTGTGTTCTGCAGCTAAGGGATATTTCAAAATCTCAGAAGGTGACAGGACTAGAATGATCTCATTCCGGTTCAAAATTTAAGTAGAGTCAAGGTTGTTTAAGTAAGTAAATGAGAGAAGAGAATCCCAGGAATGTAGACTAGATGGGTTAAGTAAAACGAAAACAAAAATCTGACAGAAATGAGAAACCACTTCTGTTTTGCTGTCTGGAAAACTACTTGGACATATCTGTTAAAGCACCAGGAGTCAAGTTTCACTGTAGGAAACTTTTACCATTATTAATCAGAAAAGTTACATTGCTTTAAGGTGGGTTTAAAGAAACAGTATGTATGTAGTGGATAAGACAGCAAGCTAGAAGTTGAGAAGCTGTGAGTTCTAGTCTCATTTCAGGCACAAAGCCAGGTGCACCACTCTCTCAGCCCTGGAATCAGAAGAAGGCAAGGGCAAAATCACTTCCGAACTCTCGTCAAGAAAATTGCAAGGACTTGTCAAGGCAGTCACTGGGATCAATACTGACTCAAAGACAATGTTTGTATGCACGCACGCATGCATGAACACACACATTCACAATCAGGCTTACTATTCAGATATTCACAGAAATGTTTGGACTCATCATTCCCAGTGCCCCCATGTTTATGATGGCCATTGAAGTTGGATGTTTTCCTAGGTGCCTGAAAGGTGACAAGTTGGAGAAACTGGACTAAGAGGCCCATTGGGATGTCCAACTGGTAGTTTTAAAAAGATAGTCATGCAGGTCCATGAAGAAAACAGAAAAATACTGTAAGTGCCTTAAGGGTTTCTATTTACCAAATGACACAAAGAACCTTTTTCCAGATGTCCTTAATTAAGGCACAAATTTGGCCTGGAAATACCTTTTTTTTTCTGTATAACCCCAAATGTTGCCTTCACCTCATCACCAGAAACAGGCATCAGAGGCAGTATTGGAATTGGCAATAGGATCAGCCAATTCCAGGAAAACATAGTTTCCCCTAACTCAGCGATGGGTGAAAAACAACTCAACCATGAGGAAGGATCAAAACAAATACTTGAGTTCTTCTAATGTTGTAAAATGAAACAATACATAAACCCTGGTAAAGAAATCTAGAAAGCACACTTTTAAAAATCATTTTAATTGATCCTAAAAGAAGAGTTAATCTACTCTGACAGGGATACCCAAGGCCTTTCTTCATTACTGACGTACAGGACTGCCCAACATAAGGATAGCAAACAGATCAAACAGAAAATATTAGGGGCTCACTGCTCTCTTGCAAGTTTGCCATTTGCAGATGTCTGGAAATAACCCTCATTGAAATCAATGAGAATTTAATATGTTGGGACAAAGACACATTTTCCAATGTCATTTAAAACCATTGCATCTGATTTAGACAGAAATGAACATCAGTCCTATTCTATGCACCTTCACTGTGAAGAAATTCATAGAATTTGATGGTGCTTGTTTTCATATTTGACTGATCTTGGTAAAAATGTCCTCAATTGACCTTGATTTCAGTTCTTTCAACTAAATATAAAAGAAGATAGCTTTGTGTGCTCAGTACAGTACATGAAGTCAGTAAAGTTAGAAAATGAGAAATTACTTTGCTCAACATATTCATTTTAATGGTACATTCCATGTAATGATACATTCTCGTCTGGTGATCTTATCACTGAGGGCAACGTCATAGATGAAGAGTTCAATAGTGAATTTTCTCATATGTTTAAGAATGTGTATTCATTCTGCAGGGCTCAATATTGTATATGTAGAAGAGAAATAGCATGGTTGCTCTGGCAGACAACCTTGTTTGGGACTGAATGGGAGGAGCACACAGAGCGGCCCTCTTAATCCCATTTGACCTCTGATTTGTGTCCAGTATCACTGGCTATGGTATTTTCTCTCCTAGATTACTTGTAAGGGTTGGTGATTGGGGTAATGCTTTATATTGATTCCACTCCTTTCTAAATTGACAGTACCAATCAGTGGCAGGTCTTATCACATTCAAGCCCTCTTGTGCAATTCCTTGGCATCTTGACCCTTTCTCTGGATGCTGTAAGGCCAGAATGGGATGGAACAGGTTGAAGCTGAACCCTAATAAGATGGAACTGATGCTGCTCCACAGCAGAAATCATCCTGCTGTGTTGTTGTTCTGGTCTTAACTCTTGAGTGGGGTGGTAATTCCTCAGAAGAAAGAAATCTACCATTTAAGTGTCCTCCTGGTCTTGCTGATATTGTAGATTTCCAGGAGAAAGTTTTGACTGGGTGGACTTTTGCCAATTTTGGTTGATACACCAGTTGCAGTTGCATCATTTAAAGCAGGAAGTTCTGGTAACAGCACACTACCATGTGCTGTTATCACTGCAATTTATTTTACATAGACTTTGAAGTCTACTCAGAAACTATAATTGGTGGGTAAGAGCTGTTAGGGACATATTACACCCTATGTATTATAGAGACTGCTGTGGGTTTCAGCAGATTTCTTGAACAATTAAAAGTGTTAATTTACATCTACAAAGCCCTATGTGACTTAGCTCCTAGGTATCTTAAGGACCTCCCCCTCCAAACTGAAGGAGCCATCTGGTACATTTGCTCCTGGTGGGAACACTAACTTCTCTGCAAGAACTCATAACCAGAATTTTTACAAGGTAGCTCCAACCTGTGGAACAGCCTATTCTCAAGAAGATAAGCTAGTGTTCCCATCACATTTTAGCTATCTAGATTTGCAATTAAAATAGCAGTTTTACTACAGTATTTGTATCTTACTGCTTTCAATGAGATAACTTCTTTTAAGTCAGAAAGATTAGTTCCCTCACTATGGAGATGGCCTCTTGTGCTATGGTGGCTGGAAGTTATGGAAATTGTGATCTTGTTATTTAAAAGGGAAGGTTAGATTAAATTTTACAATGTCTCAAAATGCTATTCAAATGCAATTATTGAATCATTATTTGGATAATGCAGTAATAATAATAATGGAATGCAAATATCAATGGACATCTGTATTGAACAAAATCAATGAACAGAATAGCATGCTTGCATTAATACCTACCTAAGCCCTATCAAAATATAGTGTTTCACCAAGAATAAAAGTTTCCTGGAGTATCCTGCCCAATGTTGTTTTAATAAAATCATGAGTGGTTTATATAATTATGTTTATGATTCTGATAAGTAATTTTAGGTGTTCCTAAAATCATATCATTGCAATAAATGCTTTAAAAATTTATATTTTCAAATGATTTGGACTAAATAAGGGACCATCATATCTATCTATTTGTGTGTGATACATTTGCAGAGAGCCATCCTGCCCCAGACCCTGGCATGTGTTCCCCTGAGAACCTCCAAAAGCTGCTGCTAAACACTTTTCATGTGATAGGAATGAAATTTCTACCCTCTTCTTTATTCTGCTGCTACCCACTTTTCGAGTGTATCCTCAAGCATGATTCTCAAAGTCAAGAGACATTCTTGAGTTTTGGAGTCATGCTAGAGGATATACTCAAAAAATGGGTAGAAGCATTATAAAGAAGAGGATAGAAATTTAATTCCTTGCTCCAAAAAGTTTATTTAATTTCTTGCTCCAAAAAAGGTTTATTCACTCCTGCCCCAGAAAACAAAAAGAAAGTTCAAGATGATTTTGACAAAATATAAACTAAAGTTCCTAAACATAGAAAAACCCAAGTTCTGTATTTAGGGCTAATGTAGTCAACAGAAGTACTGTATGCTACAGGCACTACAAGTAAATGAACCGGTCTATTTGATTTTGAGAAAACTTCATCCAGACTGCTTACCATTTAATAAGAATTTCCACAAAATTAAGTATGTACCAATGAGAGTAACAAAGTTGGTCAAAACCTTAAAAACAAAGTCCTGAGGGAATACTGCTAGGTTTGTTTAGCTTTACTATAAGCTAAATCACAACTAAGTCTAAAATATAGTAATGAAAATTACTAGTGCTGAAGGGCTGCCATATAGCTGATGGAACAAATGTGCTTTCTGGTGCTCCAGATGATAGGACTTGAGCCAATGAGTACAAATTTCAATAAAATTAAACATTAACTAGAACTTAATAGAAGCTGTTTGGCAGTTGAACAGAATGACTAGAAAGGAGCTGGAATTTATTTAATTAAGAGTTTGTGACTAGAATTATGTTCTGTATTAGTACAGGATCGACTAGACTAGATGTCCTTTGATGTTATTTCCAATCCTATGATTCTATTGCAAGATTATTTAGAATAATTTAGATTATTCCTTTGCTAACAGAACTTGCTTACTAATATAGGGTAGATGTGTATTTTTAATTTGCAATTAACTATTCTAATGTTTAGTTAGAACCATAGAATTAGAAATGGATGAGGGTCACCTATTTTATTTACTGCCAGTTAGGATCAGTAGTATAGAATTCAATTAAAACATCCTTGACGGCTAGTTGTCCAGTCTGTGCTTAAATACCTTTAGCAGTGGAGTCTTTGCTACCTTATAAATCAGTCCTTTCTGCTGTTGAATAGCTTGTGCTTTTAGACAGTTTCTTCTATTGTTAAACTGACATGGGCTTCTCTGTCATTTCCATCCAACAGCTGTAGTCTCTCTGAAGCAATGGAGAAAGGTTTTCTTTTCCATCCTCTGCAGGTTACTTTTTCAAGTTTTGAAAGACTGTCTGCATATCTCCCTTAATCTTCTCTTCTCTAGGACTTGAACACCCACTTTCCCCCCCTCATTCTACATCTGTGATACATAAATATGATGCATACATACAATAGAATTTCTGTGAAATCTTGCTCTTCCATCTCTGTTTATCCATGTGGCCTTGAGGTCTCCTTGCCCTAGCTCTGAGACAACTTGCTGATTATTTGTTGAGGAAACATCCTTTACAATAGAGTCCCCATCCTGGGACTATACTATTGTTAGACAGGTTGAAGATTGTTCAAGGTAAGCAAGTAGGAAAATGATTTTTCTTTTTCTTTTTTAAAAATGACAAATTTATGAAAACATTCAATGCCATATGAAAGCCATCTTTAGGGGGTTCTTGACCTGCTGCATCCAGTTGGCCAACTACAGGATCACCCTTCCAATTTTAAAACGAGCTCTGGTTCCTCCATGGCCATTTCTATTTTGGCTGTTGGACAGAACAAACATCACTCAGAAATATTTTTCTTTTTCTTTGTTTGGGGAGAGGGTTACAGCAGTAAGATGGTCAAGGAAATATCAACCAGGAAAGATCTTTCAGGTCAAAATTATCACTGGAAAATGCCCAGTTAGAGTGGGCAGATGTACCAATTGCAAATTTAAAAGGCCACCTTGCATCTCTTGTCATTCCCATCTCCTCCTCCTCTTCATTTTGGAGACAATTCTCTGTATCTGTCTCGGTCCTTTACAATGCACAAGTTCCTAATTAAAGTGGGGGGGGGGGGGTTGCCTCATCTCCAGATGGGTCTCCAGCTCTCCTCTGCCTTTCTCTACCATTGCCCCCAGCAGCAACTGCCCTTGTTTGATAGCAGAAATTCTGCTGGGATCCAAATTCTGCCTATTGCAGAAACAAGACAAGGCATGATTTCCTAAAGCAACAAAGTCTTATTGCACCATACTGGCTAGCAAATATACAACAGCATAATTTTTATGGACCGTAGTCCACTTCATCAAATACTATCATTTGAACATAAGTGTATTTATTGTATTTGCCATGGTTCCTTCAGAATCCATTGTTGGCTCCCTGTATAGATTAGACATGTAATTCCTTATTTTTAGTCCTATTCCTTATTTTAGTCCTAATCATTGCCTCATTTAGACAGTGTAATATTTCTAATATCTTTCAGCATTTTTAAGAAAAGCTGCAAAAGATTGAATACTGGTTTAATTATACAAAGACATTACTCTATTTCATTGTATTCTATTTCACTAAGGTGTTTTTGAGCTGATTATACATTGGTTACTTGAAACTAGGAGATCTAATATGCACTTGTGATTCAGTACTTGCATTTAGGATGACATGTAATCTCAAATTCAAGTATTTCATCTGAATCTCTGCAAGACAAAAGACATTTTCCACCAGAACTTGCTTTGTTACCATTCTTAAAAAAAAAAAACATTGATACAATACTCTTTGCCTGATCCTTTGCATCTTACTATTTCAACCAAAGGGAATTGCTTTAGATAGCATACACGGTGCACTACTGTTGGGGGGGGGGGGGGAGGAACTCATCCTCTCAGAAGTAAAAACTCCCAAGTAAACATGCCCTCCCAACGGCAGACAATAGCATGGCAACTCCCAATTTTACTCCACAACGCCTGTTCTCAGGCATGGTAAGCCTTACAAGGCTACCTATCCTCCATTCCTTAGATGCACCGGGTGAGCCTGCTGGAGTTTATTCTGAGGGATGCCCCTTAATTGAGTGTGGCGGTTGTAACTTATAGCATCTTCTGGAAGGAAGAAGCATTTCGGGCTCCCCCCACCCTCCCCAAGAACAGGAGCCGCCTCCCATCCTGAAAAAATCCCCCCCCCCTTCTCCAGGATCCAACCGCGCCGCCTTGCAGAAACGGGCGGCTTCGGCATTTGAGGGAAGGCTGCGAGGGGGAAAAAAACATGGCTACCGGGGGCCCCTTTGTTCGCACAGACGGCAGCGCGAGAGGCAAGAGAAAGGAAAGGCGGGAAAGCGGGAAGACGGGGCAGAAGCGAGGCTCGTCGCGTCAGGCGCTGCCGGCGCGTCTCTCTCTGCAGCCTGGCGCAGCACTCGGCTCAGCGATCCCCGTTGACCCCGCCTTAGCGGTGCCCTCTCCGCGCGAGGTTGCTTAGCTACCGGGCCCCGCTCCGAGCCAATGAGGGAAGAGGACGCCGGCGGCAATTTTCTTCAAGTGTGGGAGGGTGAATCCCCCGAGCGCCTCGAGCCCTTCCTCCGCGCCGCTGCCCTTTGGAACGAAGCCTCGCGCCAGGGGGAAAGAAAAAAAAAAAAGGGGGGGGGGGAGCCTCCCTTCCAGGGTTCTTCGGCGCGCGGAGGCGCTAGCTACTGCCCCCCCCCTTTTTTTTTCCTTTTAGCCCCGCGGGTCGCAGCTCAGCGGGGAAATAGGAATCCGCGGGCAGGTTGCTGCCGATTTCAACCGAGTAGAATAGATCCCGCGTGATCCACCCAACCCTGGCCAGCTCGACAAGCTCATCCGCCGATGGAGAAGAAGGGAAGAATGGAGGAAAGGGGCGGGGGAGGGCAGGAAAAAGGATGAGGGAGAAGATAGGCGGGCAGGACAAGCAATGCATGCTTTCTTTTGACCACGAGGACAAAGAACGTTGAGGGAGCAAGACGGTCGCGATCCACTCAAAGTTCCTCCCCAAAATTATTGCTCCGCTGCTATGGTTGCTGCTGTTTCACGCTACCGTGTTGCTGTCTGACTGCTGATTACCAGTAAATTGCTAGACGGAATGAGGGATACAGACCTATTTCCAGCTTTAGGAAGGTCGGCAATTCTGCGTACAAAGAGGGGAAGTGGGGTGTAGCTGAAAAAGAAAAGAGAGAAAATAGATACCCGCTCCGTTTAGGGATTATGGAGAGGCATTCGCACAATCTTCCTTGTAATTCAATCCAGTGCATTTGATTGAGATTTATTTCCCCGAGAAATATATGCTTAGGCGGGCAGCCCTAAAGGGAGAAGAGAATGGTTTCGAAAGAGAGAATGGTTTCAACAAAGTTCCTATACTATACTACAGATGTAATCTTTAGTACTGCTCTTCTTCCCACCCCACATGCTGCAGAAAACGGGGTGGGGAGTGGGGAATCGATAATAAACTTTAAAGTGAAACAACGGTAAGTCTGAGGTGAAAGTTGCTGTACTACAGAATTAAAAAGGGCTAGATTTCAAAATCTCATCGCATTTTGGTTTTGGTGCAGGTTTAGGACCCGAGATAGAGCTAAATAATGACACCTGCTCCCAAGGTTGGTCCTTAAGCTTCAAATAATTAAAAAGAGGCACATATTCAAGAAATGCATTTTCAGCTTCACTATGATTTTGTCAAGTTACATGGAAATGTCCTCCTCTGTCCTTCCCTATTCTCCTTAGAAACCGGAGCCTGGAAGTTCCTTGGAAAAAAATGCTGTTTTTTTTCACAAAGGCTGAGATCTTAGATCCTAGTCCAGTATGCTGTAGTACTTTCAGATAACACAATAGTTCAGGGACAAGAGCAGGTTTATATGTGGAAATCGCTCGTTTCTACATTACTAAAATCTAAATAGCAGGAGAAACTTTGAGCCATAAATTATTTTATATTATAATACATTACAATCAGGAGCAAGAATCAATTGGATTGCTATGCGCAGGTATAGAAATTGAATAAATAGAATTTTGCCATTTGAAAGAAATGGCATTCCATCTCTCTTCCTTCTTGGACACAAATCCCACACCTGTTTATATGGAAGTAAAGCTAGCGAAATAGGAGAGGCTCTTTGCCAAGTAATTTGTTTTAACCCCTGAATAGTGGTGTTCTTGGCCCCCTGCAGTCAGACAAAAAACCCACTAGTAAATAGAGCCAAGGCAAGATTTATTTCCAATTGGTTTATGATTTTCCCATCTCAGCATACATCACCCAACACGATTCTAAACATGTGATCTTTCAAGCACGACTTGACTTCAATCAAAAGAAATAAAAATCTTTGTGCAACCATCTTGATCACAGTTTAATTACCAGATTTGATTTGCAAGATTTCCCAATGAGAAGTTTGAAAATAAAGTTATCTCTATACCAGGATTAGTTGTGTTTATCTGTGTGGATGAATAGTTCTGTTTCTCTCTCCCATTCCCAGAAGGTTCATAACTTGCTTTCAACTTCATGTGAGTTCAGGGAAGAAAAATGAGACAAAATAATTCAGATGCCATTTGAAGTTAACCCCATAAAACATAAAGCTGTGGATCATATCAGGACATCTTGGAAAGCCCTACCAAGTTACATTCCATATGCCTAGTTTTGATTTATAGGCGTTGAAAATAAAATATGTCCTCCTATGAGGAACACAAAATAAATTAGACATGTTATTTATATATCGATGTTGATTTCCAGGAATTTCCTGTAAGACTTTCTAGGGATTGTATACTTGTTCAAATTACCGTAGACCTTACTGATTGTGCATATTATGATTTTATAATAGCTCTGAGTGTATGCATTTTAGAAAAAGCAAAATGTCATAGAAAGCAACTTCAGATCCAGAAGTGGTTAAAATATTTCTTCATTCGAAGCTGTTTATTCTGTCTTGTTTACAGATTTACAACACTTGGATAAAAGTGAGATTTAACAAAAGGGTACATATTCCATCTTCATTGTTAACATGGTATATTTTAAATAAAAAAACAGCAAAAGGAATGAGGGGCAATAACATGATTTTTTAAATATACTGTCACCATCATTGTCCAGCCAGACACAAATGTAAGAGTGAAAATCCTCTTCCAACAAAAAGAACTGCAGGAGCTGCCATCAGGATGCACAGAAATGGAATGACACTATTAGTCAAGCCGAAATGGGAGGTTTCCCTCTGCCCCTGTCCAAGGCATTTCCAAAGATCTGCATCCTAACTGAGCAGTCTGGAAGACAGTAAGAAATGCTTCTTTCTGAATGAATGGACAGCTGTAGCTTCTAACATCTACCTAGTGTCACTTTTATGCTGAGGAACACTTTATAATAAATCCAGGGAGAGATTAAATACAACACATAAATAAAGTGGGAGCCCAGGAATAATGTTTGTGTTCCTTGTCCATTTTAGACTTCAGACAGAAACATTTGTTTACATGAGGATTGCATCAATGCCTGCTACAAACAACTATATTAAATATTGATAGATCTAGTAATTTCCTATCTCAAAGCCATTCAGATTTCCCTACACCCTACAGTCTTTCCTTGTAGATACTTGATTGTCAATATTTCATTCAAAATTTGTCTTCTCCTTTTCCTCCTTAATCAGCAAAAGTAAGTTCTGGTTTCTGATAAGGTGTACAAAATTGATCTATGATTAGCATAAATAGCATATAAATAATATAACAACAATAATAATAACAACCGAAAGGGATAGTTCTTAGTTTGAATTACTGTGGAAATACTAAATGACATCAATAGCATTATATTGTTTCTAATCTATCTGAAGGTTTTGGCTATTTTACCTTAAAACAACACATACAAAATGGTCTCTGTAATAGTAAAGATGTCATTTGAGACACTCTTAGCTGAAGTAATTCCATTATACTCAATGGGGCTTACCTCTGAGAAAGCAAGTATGGAACTGCATTATAACTTAATCGTTTCTTGGATGGTTTATGGATGTCAAAGATGGCCAAAACCCAAATTGCCACAGGAGAGAATAATTTTAATAAGATGCACTCCCACCCTAAACATTTTTAAACATTTTAAAAGTAAAAGGATACCAAACAATCATGGAATAAATTAATATGTTTTATATTTATATGTTTTAAAATGTAACGGCTGTTTGTGATAATGTTTCAATTTTGTATTAATCTATGACTTGACTTACAATTTGCTTAATCCTTACATAAACTACAAACACCAGCCACTGTTACAACTGTTCAAAACTACTCTTTCTATTTCAGATCAAATATACTAAATAGGTGAAAATGTATAGTTATCAAAGACCTGAATTAAACTTTCAAAATTAGGGAGAAGGGAATGAAGAAATTCTACAAATATCCACATAAATACATTGAAGGCCAAGATTAAATAATGAGTATTTTTAAAAAGTTATTAAAATAATAAATACATCTTATTTCAGTCCAAAGCAATTGTCCACATTGCTGAAGGATCCCCATAAATTAACATCTCTGGAATAAGGTCCTCATTTTGGTCCCAACTGTCTTAAACGCCTCATCAGTACTCATGTTTTGCTAATACTAACAAATTTCTACAACTTACTTTTCAGTACATCTTTACCAATTAATATTCCCTTGTGGGAATTATTTTTAAAGGATATTGCACTGTCATGCTTTAAAACTTTTTATAATTCAAAAAGAAAGAAAAACAAAACCATAGAGTTCAGGAGTTGTCAATGAAATAAACAAGATAATTTAGCTGTTACTGGACACACACGCATACACACAATCCACTAACACTCAGGATTCTGAAAAATAATTATCAGGAAAAAGTGAGGTAATCTTTCTCTTTCATTCCTTTTTTCTTTCTTTTTCTTTCTTTTCTCTTTCTCCCTTTCTCCCTCTTTCTCTCCATATGTTCCATTTTACTACAGATGTGTTAGTTTGGGGGCTTCCTGAATCCTTCCCTGAGATGTATGATGAGAAGTGAGATCTGTGTAGGTGGGGTGGGGGTCACAAGGTCCATGATGATGGTTGCCGGGGATCTGAGCTGCGCAGCTATAGTCCACGCTAGCAGAAGAAGGGTGAGAGAGATGGCTGATGTTGAACATCGGGCCGGAGGCTGGCATGGAATCCACGAAGTTTCCTCCAACGTAGACAGGGCTACCCTGCAAACTAGGGTTGGCAAAACCACCCCCATTGCTTTGCATGGTGTGGTGGTCGTACTCAGCTCCAGGGTATCTTTTCTGCTGGGGCAAACAGCTGCTGAGCGGAGCTGTGTAGGCAGCCAGGCCATACAGATTTTGCTGCGACTTGGCAAAAGAGGTTGGTGATGGGGCAGTGTCGTAGCTCAGGGTCCCAACACTGGGCAACTGGCTGGTATAGCCAACGTGACTCGGACCGCTTAGGGGTGGACTTCGGTCTGGAGACTGGCCGACAGGGGAGTGCATAATCCCTTTGGCTTTCTGGTCCTTTTTGTATTTCATCCTCCGGTTCTGAAACCAGATCTTGATCTGACGCTCAGTCAGGTTGAGAAGGTTTGCCATCTCCACACGGCGTGGACGGCAGAGATAGCGGTTGAAGTGGAATTCTTTCTCCAGTTCCACCAGCTGAGCGCTGGTATAGGCTGTCCGGACTCTCTTGGAAGCTGGGCCAGGTGGGCTCTTGTCTTCACAATTCTCTCCTGTCAAAGAGAAAGAAAAAATATGGGTTGATGGGCTGCTTGAGTTACCCCACTGGGTGGCATCCACCATGCAGAGTACCCTGGCAGATGTGGGCAGAGGTTGTTGTAGAATGGGAAGCTGAAAAGCCTTTGGTTTTCCGAAGCTGCAGTGGACCGAATGCCAATGTGAAAAATATGCCTGAATAACTCTGAATGCCCAATTCAGATCCAGCCATTCACACTGCTCTCTGAACTGACACTATTCAGTAATTTTCAGAGCAGTCTCTGGAGTAGATGATCAATGCAGGGCACTAACAGCGCCACCACCACTGCAGTTTCAGTTGTATTCCCTTCCCTTAATTCCTGCCCTCCTCCCCTCCCTTTCTTTTGAAGCTGGCTTTCACAGTAAATTCAAAAGAGCCCAGGTCTCAGTGCTTTGTACAATTGTAATCAATATGTGAAGGCCCCTGCCTCATAATCAGGGAAAGCAAAATGCATGCCAAGGGACACTTCCAACAAAGCCTTAGATCATTTTGGTATTTCTCTTCTTACCAGCGTACCACTGAAATTATTAGCCCTCCACCCCATCTCATCCACCCATTCCACAAAGTAGATAGCAAGAAACTAGGCTCATCTCTATATCTATTTGGACAGCCGGTGACTGAAGCTGGATGTTGGGGAAGTGGGGGTGGGAGTGGCCTCAAAGGGATAGGAAAGTTCCAGTTTCTGGCAAGAGAGCTGTAAATCATCTAATTTAATTTGAGAAATCAATTGATCCCCTGACAAAACCCAGGAAGGTCTGTCGAAGGGATCCAAACAGGACAGGACCCAGGCTCCAAAATCTGAAGACAATGCAGCAGTGAGAGCCCCAAGTGTGCTGATTATCTCTGAGATAGTGCTCTAACTATTGGGAAGGCTGCAGAGCTGGGGATCCCCTTGGGAAAAGTCCTCCCCCTCTCTGCCTCATCCAACTGAGCAGCCATTTCAAAATCAGAAAGAGTCAAATATCAGGATCTGGGTCTGCACTGCTCCTCCCTCTCTCTGCACATCAGACAATTTTGAAAAGGGGACCAATGTGAGGCCATCAAGTACAGTCCCAGCACTTCCTCCTGTTGGATTAGAAAATTATGTCAACAGGCTGGCTTTAGAGGAGAAGGCCACACCCAGTTGGAGACACAGCCTCATCTCTCCTTTCCTCATCCACTTTGGAGTTATTAGCATTTAGGCACCTCAAATGACTTTGTAGATTCTCTATAAAAGAGCAAAAAAAATGGAGAGGGATGATCTCCTAGAGACAGCCATTAAGCTGACCAACGCAACTGCCCCAGGCTTCAAATCTATGCATATCACAAAGGGCAGTGTTTTTTTAAAATTTATTTTGTAATGAGATGGTATGGAGAAGAACTTGAGGGATTTCTTTTTCCTATGCCATAATTAGTTGCCTAACTTTGAGTAGAACATACCATCAGTTGGACAGAGCTGGGGAAAGTATAATTTGGTCCTTGGCTGGAAGTAATGACTTATTAGCTAGCCCTGGCTGTACAGGTTAATTGGTTTTTTAAAAAAAAAAGTTAAGCAGCATGGTTAATATTTAGTTCAGAGCCATATTGTGCTAGCATAAAGACTCTTTGAAAAAGGTGTATTTTAAAAATAAAGAACATCTGGCAACCTACTTTGAAAAATATATTGAGTTACTCAACTCTGAAATACTGTAACACGGAGAGTGAACTCCTCAAATATCTTTCTTTTCTGTTCAATTTACAAACTCAGCCAAGTAAGAACTAAATCCCATAGGTTGATGCGGGACATTTTCAGGTACATGTTCTTACACGAAAAGTGGCATTGATTTTAATATAATTTATAAAGTTTGTTTTTAGTAGGGAACTTATGAGGAATCCTGCATTTTCAAGTCTAGAAGAGGAATACATTTAAAACAAAGATGGGTTGATGTTACAAGCTGTGCCTATGTCTACCAGATGTTTCTATCCAGCTGCCTAGGACAGACAGCTATGTTTCAAAAACTGAGATGTGACACCACAAAGCCTTTTCACCAAACTGGGGGGGGGGGGGGAATCATGAATCCTGTCTACACAAATTTCATGTTAATTAAAGGCTGCCCCCCCCAACCCCACCTAGTGAAGTTAAAATGTGTAAGATTACAATTCTTATCATGCTCAACCAGTCTCACCAACAGGCCCCAAATATGGAAGGAGAAATCATGCCTTCACCTGGCTGTTACAAGTGGCTGATAACTCAACAAATGGCTCTAAAAGCGCAATGAAAGTATTAATTACAGCTATGCAGTTATTTATTTACTTTTGTGGCATTCTTCCCCTCCACGGAAGAAAGGGGCTGTCAGGGGCCAGCACAAAATTGTGTCTTGGTTCCAGAGGCAGATAGCTAGAAGCAGGCCAACTACTAAGGATATCAGCTTAAGTAGCAAGGGGGAGGATGTTGGATGGGATTTGGGTGTGCCCTACAAGGGCCTCTTATGTTTCAATGATTTCCATATGTGACACCTTCCTCTCAGATTGAGTCAGCGAAGAAGAACCCCGCCCTCATAGGTACCCAGGTAAGCGAGCTGGATACCTGCGGGCGGGCAATTGTTTTTCTGCTTGGAGTTTTGCCGCGATTCTTTCATCCAGGGGAAAATCTGCTTACTAATGGTGGCTGGGGAGCCGTTGGAAGAATTAGGCCCGTTTTTGCCCTTCTTGGCAGACCCCGCGTGGGCGGCGTTGTTAGGCGGGGAGGGAGAGGGCAGCGTAGGAGGCGGCGGCGGTTGTTGCTGAGGCGGCTGCTGGTCGCCCAGGCCCGGCGGCGGCTGAGGGACCGCCTGGCTACCCCCGCCGGGCCGCATACAGCTTCCGCCGAGCTCCGAGCTCTTGTGGGTAGGCGGCGCTCCTCGGATAGGGGCGGCTCCTTGGAGGGAGCAAGCCGACCCGGGGTAGTCAGTCTCCAGAGCGGGCTGGGCGTAGGGCTGAGGCGGGCCTGTGGTGTAGCCGTAGGCGTCCGCTTTGCCGTAGCCGCCGCTGCCGCCGTAGGCCCCGAAAAGCGTCGAGTTGTCGTAGTAGGCGGTTTTCTGCATCTTGGGCTCTGCGGTCGCCAAGGCCTCGGGCGGCGCCTGCTCAAACAACATTGACCGTCACGGCCTTCCCGTCGCTCGGCCTTTGCTTCCTCGCGTCTTGGGCTCCGGCCAGTGACTGCCCGCGGAACACCTGGAGGACAGAGGGGAGACGAGAAGCCATTTGAGGCGGGAGAGCACACGTGTCTGAAGGCCTGACTAGGCCGCGTCCCCATATTTTCCTCAGACATGGTGTGGCTCTGTTTCCGAGTTATGCACGACAGGACTCCCGTCACTCCCGTCACTCTCTCATCCCACCTCGGTTACCTTAATCCACACACCCAGTGATAGGCCAGCAAGTAATGTTGACACCACCCATTACTAAAGACTTAGAATAACTTTTTTGTCCCTTTGAATGTCCACTAAAATGAAATTTCGTTGCATACAGAGCTCAAAGGGAACTTCTAATATACACTACATACACATGACTAAATACAAAATTACGCATATAATTGTACTGAAGCACATTCGCGATGGTTTTATAAGTCAACCAAAGGAGAAGTGGAGGACATTATCTCCTGGAAATGTTCTGGAGATTTAATTTCCAGTGGAATAGTTCCCAAGGTTTCACCAGTAGCACAACTGTACATTGTACAATATTGTACCTCATCACAATACAGAGAGAACTACAAGCCCCATTGCTTTGGTTTGCAGAGGCCATATTAGCTGGTGATTCTGGAAGCTGCAGTACAATTTTTCTCCAGGTCACCAATTTGAGAAAGATGGTCTAGAGCAGGGCTCCCCAACCCCCGGGCCGCGGACCGGTGCCGGTCCGTGGCTTGATAGGAACCGGGCCGCAGGGCCCGAGAGGAGGAGGAGGGAGCAGTCCCCTGGGCAGAGCACGCACTGGATGCGGGAGAGCGCAGGCGCGGCCATTCGCGCTGTTGGAGGCCCTAGAGGGCCGAGTGAGCTGACTCTCCCCCCCCCCGCGTGCGCATGCGCCGCCTGTTCCCCCTCTCCCCCCCCCCTCCTCTACGCCAGCCGGTCCCCACAGAATTTTCTTTAAAATGAAACCGGTCCCTGGTGCAAAAAAAGGTTGGGGACCCCTGGTCTAGAGAATGACTGAGCAGGTCCTACATCAGATTTTGTGATGCACCCTACCCACTTGTATGTGAGGAAGACTGTGAGAGATGGGTGAAGAAATACTGCCATGGGAATAGTCAGATAAGAAATGGCATAGCCCACAACTACAAAGCAGAGCAAAATGCTCTGAAGGGATCATCACTAGCTTTTCTAGACTGTAAGGTGCAGAAGATAAATACTTTCAGAATTTCAAGATTCTGTTAATTAAGAGTTACAATAAAGGCTATGTTATTGCTGATATTTCCTGTGTGGTTTACCTGGCAAGGCTGACACTCCCCAATGCTTTAAGCACAACCTGTCAATGACAAGCATGAGTTCAAACAGTAGAGTCCCAATAGTTCACTTCCTTAATCATCACAGACCTTCAGTATCCTAGTCTAACATTTGACTTATCTGCCCCTCCCCAGCAAGGAAGTTCTTGTTATTTATGGGTGGTTTCTGCTGCTGTGCTCTATACCTGCACATTCACCCTTGAATACACATGAAGGCAGCCATCCAAGCATTTCACATATTTCATCATTGGCCTCACTTGCCAACTTTCTTTCTCCTTTCCCCCCTTCCATCTAAGCAGATATCTGGCTGTCAGCTATTCATAGATTTCATCCCCATCCTAAACAAAGTTAAGTGCCACAAATGCCATTGAAATCAATTGCTTTCTCTTCAATACGAATACTGAGAAGCAGGATATGCAGAGTGTAGTCCTGATTCAGTCAGGGTCTTATACCCTTGCATTCCCATTCACATAGAAGTGTGCCTCTGCAAAATCCAGGAAGGTAGAAATTTTAACTTAATCAGCCTCAGGCAAGAAAAACGGCCCAAATGTTTCCATACAATGTTTGGGTGATACCTTCTTCTGCCTAAACGGATACTTTCCAGAGGTCTTAATCTAGAATACCTAACATGCCCACCCTGTTTGGTAGGATAAAACAAGAATTACAATCTTTGGTAGGATAAAACAAGAATTACAATTTTACAGACATGGAGAACGCCAGTCCTGAAAAGCTAACCTAAACAGAAATATTCCTCACTGCTTTCCTGGAAAGGTATACATTTGGAGGACATCTTTTTGGAGGTTTGATATTGACATTTATTGTCAAAGCTGGGGCCAGACTATTAGTATCAGACTGAGCCTCAGGATTGGTCAAATTAGACAAGAGGGGAGAGGTAATTTTGATATAATTCTTATCAATAAAAATATAAATCTAGGGTGAAATTTGTGGCCACAATGTTAAGCAGCCAGCCAGCATTTAATAATAATATTTAATATAGTCTATTTTAATACAGTACATTAAAAGCTTGGTGTCCCCCCCACCCCCCATCATCCAGATGGCATCATATCTTATAAGGAAAATAACAGAGGGAAACAGGTTGCTTCAAATATAGTGATTAATATCACTTTCGGTCCTCAAAAGTGATGATAGTTTATACAAATCAATCTCCTGGGGAAGTCCAAAAGACATTATTATCCAACCACTGCCTATTAAAAACCACACTTAATTACTTGCTTACTTTAAAAGGTGATAGACTTTTAACAAAAGAATGGAGAGTTGTTGCCATTTAGTCTACCTTATTAAATAACAATCTGCCATTTAAAGGAAATGTTGATTTAAACTTTGTCTGCTTTTCATCCTACAGTTTCACAATGCAGTCTTATTGCTTCTGTGTGAATTATTTTAATTGTTTTTACAAAATATAAAGTCTTCTCTACCTTCTTGTACTCAAGTAAATCTGTATCCTCAGTGTTTGATTACTATTCTATTTTGGTATAAATATTAACCAACATTTTTTGTTGTTGTTGCATTTTCTCTTTCACCCCCTTATCTTGTTTTGTTTTTCACCCTCACGTTGCGCATGCGTGCATTAATAGCCAAGGGTGACATGATGGATTGAACCAGAACTGGAACCTGAAAAACCGGAGAAAAGTCGATCTGTATTGTAAATCCTGACTCTTAGCGTTTTGTTTTGTTTTTCCTGGGAAGAGTTCTAAGAAGTTAAAGTGTAACTGAGGGCATTCAGTAACTTTCATTTGCAATCTAAAGAGAAAAAAGACCCTATGTCAGCGATCTTCTTTTCTGTTTCAGACATATTTCAGCAGATGTTTGTGGTGGGGTAGTTTGACCTAAAAGCTACATAAACTATAGGATATTATTTTCAGAGTCCATTTTTCATTGAGAAGCTCTTCTGTAGGTTTATTGCCATGCAGAAAATCCCATTCCTGTTTCAGGAAAAAAACTTGCTCATATGCAAAAAAGAGCCCTCTCCCCCCAAAAAATATTCATAATGATCTGTGCATTGTTATTTCTTTGCTCCCTTCTGACTATAACATGGTCTTCAATGCTTGGGAGAAACATTAAGATTTCCTTTCTCAGTGTTTAGGGCTGCCTCCATATCTCATTAGCTCTATATGGGCCAATGACTTGTAATATCAAGGGGGGAGGAGAGGGGGGATTATGATTTAGCTTGGCAAAGCCAGACTTTTCATTTCTGCTCATCCACTGGTTGACCCTGGGACCACAAGTCTATCTGAATAGAAGTTATCTAATTGATGTCTTTGGAGAAAATTAGAAAGCAGACCAAGTATATTAATAAATAAACAAATGCATGATAATAGATGCTTGGTATCAAATGCACAATGCATTTACATAGAAGTCAAACCCATGAATTTAGTTTTAAGCAAAGTGTTTAAGTCTGAATCTTCTCAAATACATTTGCTAAGTATCCTATTTCATAAGAGAAGTAGCATCAACAATCTCAAAAAAACAGGTAAATACTTTAGAAACTAGACTTATTGTTTCCAATTTTACAGTACTTATAAACAAGCAGTTCAATGTTATGCCTTGTTTATTCAGAAGGCCTACTGGGCTCAGTGGAATAAATCCATGGCTAAAGTGTAGGGAAGGTTGCACCACAGGGATCATAACTATAAGGTTTCCCATTCCTACTGCTATAAAGTTCTTTTTCTCCAGACATGGCCCTAATATAGTTTACACAGAAGCTCATTAAGTGCTGAACACATATGCCATTGAACCAAATTGCATTTTCCATTGTTTTTCCTTTCACCATTCAAAATCACTGAACTTTTGTGTCCCCAAATAAACACAAAAATTGTTGTTGTTCAAATTGAAGCAGGGATGATGGTTAGTCTTTTTGTGACCATTTACATTTATTTTCCGATAACGAAGTTAGAATCACAGACTACAGGCATTTAACTTGGTTTACATAGAGACCACACAAAAAAGAGGAGTTATTAATTATTTTGAAACTTTTGTATTTCTGTACTAGTTCCTAGTAAAGATACTGATATCCTTTATTTCACATTACAAAACACTATTCGGGTATCACTTTGGGATCATGGCTGTAATTGACATAATACAAAGTATTTATACTTAAAATATTTTAAATTTGCTATATTTTCTCATTTTTGTAATAAAGACATTTTAGCTGCCTGACAAATAATCACAGCACCCTTTATACAGAGGCCAGGAACATTACTTAAATTATAATACGTTTTACAAGTTCCTTTAATGTATTTTAATTTTAAAAATTATTTAAAATAAAGGTAAATACGTTATAGTGAGAAAATAGGGAAGTATTGTATTGTTAGTGCTTACTTCAAAACACTGAAAATATACACATGCATTCACCCTTAAATAGCTAAAATACTGTGAGAATTTTGAAAGGGGAAATGAGACATAAATGCACTAAGTAAATGAAAAACAAGCTTCCAGAATGTTGTTTATAATTGAAAGCAAAACGAAGAAAAACTTGATGAAGTAGTGTTCATTTTATGACATGTTTTATCTTTATTGGAAGATATACTTATTTATAGATGCACATTCCCAAGAATCTAGAGAGAGAAAAAGAAAAAGGAAAAAATATATAAAGTGGGGCCCAAGTTAAAAAGTGAATTGAAATAAAATAAACATTTACGTAGGGGTTGTCCAGGATTTTCTTCCATTGGTGTGTGTATTATTAGGCTTCAAGGCTGCATTTATTCACAAATAATCATTCATAATCATAAAGTCCACCTCTTAGTCTATTACAACCTTAATAGTTCATACGGGGTTTTGTTTATTCTGGATCAACACATGACTTGGTGCCTCCTGGTTCATTCACTAAAACCAGGTTTTCTCAAACAACATACAAGATCTTCAGAGAGAATATTACAGCAAAGTGAGAACTTTCTTTCTTTCTTTCTTTCTTTCTTTCTTTCTTTCTTTCTTTCTTTCTTTCTTTCTTTCTTTCTCTACATACCAACTGCTTGTGAACTCTGCTTGAACCTAAAAAGGAGGCAGAGGGCCATAAATCACATGGACAATGCTCTACTGTTTGGGGGGCTCATCTTTTAGATCTCACACAGACACACACTCAGAGTTGTGATCGCACACATACAGACCTCCCCTCCCCCTTCCTTTCTTTCCTTCCCCTTCTTCTTCACACGATTTGGCTTTACAAGGCTGGCCTAAGTGGAAAGCTCCTTTTTAATGTAATTTTTTTTTTTTTTTAGCAAGGGGAAAATTTGAGGATACAGCTTTTTAGGATGGGAGGCTCTGGAGAAGTCCTTCTCTATCTAGGACCCTAAGCCTTTCCAGAAGTTAACCTTGCCTGAACCGCAGCGCCCTTAGGCCATCCCTTCATCTTCCCACCCTTCTCCATCTCACTCTAGAAACCAAAGGGCACTAAAAGAAGCGCAGCCTCCTCTTCCTCCTCCCTGGTGAACCCCAAAGGTACCACGTGCCACGTGGGGGGGGGGGGGAAAGAGGGGGAACCCCGAGCTATGCCGGGCTCTTGATAACTTCCCGGCGCGCACAAACTGCTTTCGATCCGGTGCCTAGCCCAGGCATTCATACCAACCCAGTTCTCGACCAATGCGTCCCACCGCACTTAATTCTGCTGGGGGATCAATATCTAATATGATACCGAATAAATAAAAGGCACTAAGAGAGGCCGGAGGAGTGGTTATTAAGCAGCCGAGTTCTCGCAGCGCATATCAATGCACCTGTCACGGCGGCGTGTAGCAAAATTTATGACTGTTGGCGCTGGGCAGTAAACGCTTCAGTAAGAAATGGAAAGCGAGGAAAGGAGAAGCAGAAGAAGCAGCCACAACAGCTGCGTAGGAGGGGGGGGGGAATGCCGGCCATAGAAAGAAAGCTTTTTCTCCCTCCCCTCCCGACGCTGCCCCACGCCGCCAAAAAGTGCCTGCGAGGCGGAGAATCTGTATATAAAAGGCCGACGCGACGGTCTGTCTGTCTTTTTTCTTTTGGGCAGTACCCTTGCTTCGGAGGTGAAGAGCTTGTTTCGCCCACAGGGAGCCCCGCCGCGTATTTTAGCTCGAAAAATCCCATGTCCCCCCCTTAGCCAGAGATGATTTTCCAGGTCTTCGGTGGAAGACAGGCCTGCAGCGCCCGCCGGGAAGAAGAAGAAGGGGGGGGGGGGAACCACATTTCTACCGGGCGAGGAAGGGGTGATGGATGAAAATGGACCGTGACGGCCCGCCACCCCGTTATCACCGGGGTTGAAGAAGCCCCGCTAGCCATCCCAAAAAATCCGCTCCGCCTTTTCTGTCCCGCGGTCCTCTTACCGCTAACTCGCAGTTTGCAACGCAAGTTGGGCTGCTAGTAGGGACCTTCCCAGATCTGATCCGAATTCAGCCTTTTTGTAAGCTCCTTCGGTCTGGTGTCGGACCTTGGGAGTTTGCTCTCCAGTCCTCCCCCCCCCCCTCCCCAAACGGGGAGACGGGGCTTGAAATAGCTGGACCGGTACCGAGGCGACCCAGTTCTTTGAGCGTCCGGTCCGATCAGGAGGAAGGTTTAGAATGGAGGCAGAAAGTACATTTTGTGGGCTCGACAGGGATCGTTGGGTTATGGGCCCATTAAAGACTTTCCCCATTCCTTTTAAAAAAAGGAAAAGAATAAATAATGATCTACTAAAGCCTGGAATGGATATAAATGTTACTGAGGGCGGAGGATAACGTTTATGGTAGCAATAACCTTTTATCTGTGCGCTCCAAGTGCATTTTTAAGGCAGTTGTAGATCAACCTTTTTATGAATAGTCGGGTACTTTACATTACATTATGTGTATTAAAGCTCCTGAGGGAGCCACGGGGAGAGAGAGAGAGTATGTGTTTTTTCTTTCTTTCTTTTTTTGATCGTTTTTCTTTTCTTTTCCGACATCTTCCATTGGAAACAACATTTATCGGTAATAACCCACGTGGAGGAGAGAGGCAATGTGCACAGAACCATTGGAGTTTTATATATATATATATATTTGCAGACAAACTCACCCCTTTCACGTTTTTTCTTGAATTTTATCTGCAAAGCTGTGGGGACGGTCTTGTGGTTCCCTCGGATAAAACAATGAGATGCACCTGGAACAAAGGGGCACATTCAGTGGATGCATTTTTATCTCGCCCCCCCTCCCCACCCGCAGTTCTGAACCACTGACTTCATAAATAATGTATCCGTGAGGCAGAGCTATTCCTCTCACAGAGCTCTAATACAATGGCTCTTATTCTTAGATTCACAGACCTGGAATAGCAGCCTCTTTTGATTTACTCTCTATCAGGAGTATAGATCTGAATTCATATTTGCCAACTATTATTGTCCAAACCGTCGAATAATTGTATTGTATCCGGTATACATGAAGGAACAGCACCTCCGAATACTTAACCATTTAAGGACACAAGTAATTGCAAAAGCATGCTAGGATATCAATTGTGGCTATAATCTCCCCCCCCCCTCTCACACACCATTTTTAAGTTGAACATTTGAAATGAAGAAAGAGCCTTTCTTGCCTTTGTTTGTCTTTGTGTAGGAGGGTTTAAAGAAATACTAAAGTTAAACTACTCGAGTTGAGTAATAACTTTTTTTGCACCGAGAAAAAAGGGTGCGTGGGGGGGGGGGAGTTGATTGTACATAACCTTGTGCCCAGCGATAGGCCCATGTTTCCGGCGGCATAAAGAGAAAGGAGATTCAATGCACACTATTGCACCCGAAAGACCTAATCGTTGCAACACCCACACACTTAACTTAGTGCCTTCTAGTTTAAGTGTCTCAAGGCTGGCTAGAGTTTATTGCCCCCCCCAAAAAAGTCCAACCTTCGGACTGACTCCCCATCCAGTCTTCTAGCGCACCCTTGTTCAGATCTCACACCAAGGGCTTGCTTGGGCAGAGCTGAGAGGCAGGCGTTTGCTTTGTTTTAATCGAAGACAATATCAATTTTAAACCTGCCCCCTCCCCCCGCGCGCACCTAAAACCATTCCCACGCTTTGCCTATAGCCGCCTGTACCCCAACTGCTCCCCCAACTTGGAGGACATTAATAGAACTACTGCGGGGTGGGAGTGCTCCCCCACAATGAAGCCTCAGTCATTAGAAAGAGGCCGTCTCACCAGTCTAAGCCTTTGAAATGACCTTTGGCTGGGATAGCAATAACTCACCGCTCAATGAAGAACCCAGCTTCGGGAACCCCCTCCAAGACCGGCCCCGAAGCCAGCTCCCAACTTGTCTTAGCCTGAGCCAAAGGCAGCTGAGAGGCAGCCGCCTTCCTTCTCGCTCTCCAGCCACTTTCAATTTATGGGATTTCGGGAAAGCGGAGCTGACTGGCCGCCCCTCCCGGTGCTGCAACCTGGATCTCAGGTCCTCCTGGCCTGGCCTGGCCTGGCCCAGCCGGTATTTTACAGCATATATTCACGTGGAGGTGGGGGGAGGATGTCAATTTAAGGACTTTCATTTATTTTTCTCCTTTCTCCCCCCCCTAGACCCCCCCCCCCGGAATTCATTAGGAATAGGTGTTGCGTACAGTGGCAAAGTAAGGCTTAATTTGGGGAGGAAGAGTGAGGGAAAGAAAAGCAAGTGGCGGCGGTGGTAAAGGGAAGGCACCCTATAGAAGCGTGTGTGGCGGAAGGGTCATTATTTGCCAAAGCTGGCGGTTGATTAACATGGTAAGTTTTCCTTTTGTGCCTAATTAATTATCGACTTCTGAATCCTTCTGCAGAAGCAAACGCGACCCGGCAAGGGGGGGGGGGGGAGAAGCTGCTCGGAAATGTGGCTTTTCCCCCAGATAGTGAGAAAGAAGCTGAGTCCTCTGCAGCCTTCTTACTCCGACCGTTTCGAGCTGGCTGGGGAGCGGCCCCGTCTTGGAACAGGAAAGGAAGCTCCGTCCTGCCTCCTCCAATCCTGCGCTCTTTCCTCCTGCACCTCCTGCTGCTGTTGCTGCCGCCCGCGCATCCCGATCGGAAGCCTTCAACCTGTGCTCTTTCCCCAGTTCAGGATCTGCGCTGAGATCGCAGCAGGGCCGGCCTCGGATGTGGTTACAGGCCCACGGGAAGGAAGGAAGGAAGGAAGGAAGGAAGGAAGGAGGGAAGGAAGGAAGGAAGGAAGGAAGGAAGGAAGGAAGGAAGGAAGGAAGGAAGGAAATAGATGATTGAAATTTTAGGTGAAGTTCCCTGCCAGAGGGTTTCCTGTGGCGTAACAAAATGAAATGCCGCTTGCCTTAATTGGATTCAGATGACTAACTTGTCAGGCCCGCGGCTTGCAGGCCTGAGAGCTAACGGGAAAGGAAGAAGTGGGGGGGGGGGGGGTAGAGATTCGGGCTGCTGGATTTTCCGAACCAGACCGGTCTGAAACAGAAACGCGAACCTATCATGTTTTTTTTAACGCTTTTCTATTGCTTGGCAGCACTGTTAATGATTTCGCTAATATGTATATAAAACGAAGGAGAGCTGGTTATCCGTATCTTGAAGTCCTGGCAAACTTTAGATTCCAATATATATATATTTTCTTCCCTATTGAATTTCGTCGGGCTTGACCTCCGGGGTAAATAAGCCTAGGACCAAAACTTCTTGTGACTTGGCCATAACTTTTAAGATCAGTTCCAAAGAAAATCCAATCTGGCTTCAGCAACGACACTATAAGGGACAGAATAAGTCAGTTCTATTCTAACCTATATTCAGTCCAAGCAAAGGTCTTTAAATCTGGCAAGTTTTAATGTCCCTTAGTGTAAAAAGATTCGATCAGGGAGTAGAAGCAAAAACGGCTAACACTTTATATACATTTTTTTTGGCGAATGGTTTAATTATTAACCATATTTCAGCAGAAAAGGAGGGGACGGCCCCCTGTTTTGTCATCCTAAGGAAACCTTGTTAGCGAGTCCCATTGAGATCAGCGGGGCTTGCCCGCGAGTAGGCATGCAAAAGAACAGTCTGCCCAGCTCAAAAGAATCGATGGGAACAGGTACCCCTCACCTTCCTAGGTTGTGACTCCTCTGTTGAAACGCTCGAAAGACACGGAGATTCATGAACTTTTCAACCGCTGGGGTCTTACACCTCCGTAAAAACAGGGTGGAATAATGACAACCTGCTTCATCAGCGTGTGGTTTATTAGGGGTGGGGGTGGGGGGAGAGAAAACGAAAGAAACCTGGTAGAATAAACCAAAAAGGCAAAGCAAAGTAATGGGAAGTCACTGCTTTTTAGGAAGAGTCAGTCCAGAGCCAGTGGCATCTTTTTCACACACACCCCCGGGGGTGTTCCAAATATAACCGCATAACCTGATCTTGGGACCCTGTGAACCCCACTATCTGTCTTTTCCCCTCTCCCCTTTTTCCGGTTAAGAGAAATCCTGGTGCGCCCCCCCCCCTCCGTGAAAAAAAAAGTATCCAACCCCCAAGTTATTTTGGAGGAAAATGGCCATTTAGAAAAGCTTTGAGTGTCCAACAAAGGCTCCAGTCCCAGCTTAAACGAGGTGCCCCGACAGACGACAGACGTTGGGACATCCTGCAGTTCTTTGCAGAACGAATTCACGCCCATGAAATCTCATGCAATGCAATTGCTTACCTGGAACCTTGTTTATCCTAAAGCTGTCCCTCTAGGTCAAAATCTGGAGGTTGGCCGTTTTGAGAATATATCCTTCCTCCTTTGTTCTGGAGACAATACGCTCCTAAACCTGATCTTGCGGATTTGCCCAGGCATTTCCATAGACCAGTATTCCCGGTAGAATAAAAACCACCGTTGGCGCTCCAATAAAAGAGACCGAATGGACCCTGGTTTTGCTGGCTTTCATAATAGCAATTATATACTTTTTAAACCAAAAAAAAAAAAAAAACCATTCAGGAATAAGCCCACAAAAGAAATAAAAAAACCATGCCAGTTTAAAGGTTTTCTTTTGTTTGTAAATAATAAGCGATGAGGCTTATTATATGAACATGAATGGATATCTACATCTATATCTATTCAATATATATGCAATCACCGAAGGAAGCCTCGTATAATAAAAAATACAGTCGCTGCCTTAAAATACGAGCATATTTGTTCACGTGATCCTGAGAGTAGCGATGGTGTTGATTAAGGCTGAAACTTCCACCCGGTTTGTCCTCAGTGATCCAGCCCCGAGATCCTTCAGATGGGGGTCTGTGCCATACAGATGGGTTGAGCCCACTGGGTCAAAGGCTCCCCCAGACCTTCCGACAGAGAAAAGGTCTCTTCAGAAAATCTGGCACTTCCGCGGTGCTGTCCTTTAACTATCCAGTGCCAAGGGGCATCGCAGTATGGACTTCAAGGTTTCTTTGTAAATCCTGATAACATCTGGATGGTGCGATCCTTCTTAGTCAAGTCTTTCTCCGGCTAAGTGATGCGAGGGTGGGCAGACTTTGTTGGGTTTCCGTGATAAATTAAGCTACCAAGGTTAACCTAGTTAAAGTACCTATATAGGGCTAAATCATCTTCCTAATCATCACCACCACCACTACCCCTTGCCACCATCTGTGAGTAGAAAGGCAGGGGGTGGGGGCTCATATAAATGGTACAAGAGGGGCTTTTCCCTCTTGGCTCTACTTTAACTTCTGTCTCAAAGCTTTGGGATGGAAGGGAGATGCTTGCATTGGCTGCTGATCCAGGAAGCCCAGCTTGGCAACACAGGATTCCTAGCCATTTTCTGTTCGATCTGCTGTATGGTTGCAAGAATGCCTCAGTCCGGCAGAATGGAATCATCCGTCTGTTTGCATGCCAGGGTGGAGTGAGACTCAGAGACAAATATAGAGAAAGTTGGGTTTGGCCAGTCAGCATTGAGATTAAAAAAACAAAAACTACAGTGTTGGCGCTTCCACTATGCATCTACCTATCTCCCTCCCTCCCTCCCTCCCTCCCTCCCTCCCTCCCTCCCTCCTTCCTTCCTTCCTTCCTTCCTTCCTTCCTTCCTTCCTTCCTTCCTCTCCCTGTCTGGTAAGGCTTGATGATTTGCTTGTACACAAAGCCGGTTTGGACAAAACAATAGTTTTTGTTGTTGTTCCTACAAAGGATATTACCAACACCTCCTATTCCTTCCAGTGAAAGGAACGCATCTTTTGTGTTGTCTCTCACTACTCCAAAGTTTAACTTTGAAGTTGTGGAAGCGCTCAGTCTAATTCAGGATATGCTAAGATTGCTTTACCAATCAAAATCTGACAATTGGACAGACATTTATGCATGCATATTTCATTTCGGTTATCTACACCTTTCTGCTGTCTAAGGGCTGAGCGACTGAGACTAAGGCTGGAGTCCAGACACCAAGGTCTAGAGACAACTTTTATTCAAGAATTGATCACCTCCGGGAACACAATCCAGTCAAAGTGTAGCTCTTGGAAAGTGGGTTTAGGCATATACCCAGGGGAGTCAGTCATCCCTTTTGGTGTGAGGCTTACTTCCCATAAAGTGGCTTCCTAGAATTTTATCCCAATGATCTTAATAGGGAGCTAAGCACAGGAACCCGACTGGAAAGCTCTGAGCCTGGGCATCCCCTTTATAATCTATTAACCTGCCAAAGAACCTTCCAGTATCGGAAATGGAAGGACTCCTCTAACATTTAACACTTGCGGAAAAGGGAAGTGATGCATTTTCTTCTCGCATTTTCCCCATTAGGTACAGCAAAACCTGAAACACCCATCACCAATCAAAGGTTTAAAAAAAAGATTAAAAGAAGAATTAAAAAAACAACTTGCAAAGATCATTGCGGGAGGGGAGGGAAGTAGTAATAAAAGAAATCGCACATCCCCCCCAACCCGAAATTGTGAGCAAACAAATGAGGAGCAAACGAAAGTAAAGCTGCAGATCCTACAAGCCAAGTGTGAAACTGGTCGAGTGAGGGAGAATCCAGTTGGTCAAGATGTGGCTGGAGAAAAGGATCTAAGGCTTTTCCCTTCTAAGCATCTGTTCATAGAGCAATAAAATGGAAAGATTTACAATCCTTGCAGGGCCTTCTCTGCCTCTCCCTCTCCGTCTGTCTTCACCCCACCCCTCCATCGTTTGCACGCAGACACACACACACACACACACACACACACACACACACACGAGCATCCTTCCAGGAATTACTTACGATGATTTATAACAACAAACACGGCAATTGTCAAACTGATAAAATATTCTGGGCGATATGCAGGAATCAGCGTTATCATTAAAGGGCCTTCTCCATTTAGGTTCGGAGTTTCTTTCTTCCCTCTTTCTCTCTTTCTCTCTCTCTCTCTCTCTCTCCCTCCCTCCCTCCCTCCCTCCCTTCCTCTCATGTAATTTTTGGGCTCTCACTGGGACCAACAGAGAGAATATGCAACCTGCATGTGTGTGCATTCAGATTCTGAAAGAGCAAATATGTTTCTTAGTCACTAACCCAAAGCAAAATCATTTGTCATATCTGAATAATTGAATTAATGTGTTATTGTTTGAATGTATAATTCATAACACAGGAAACTCCGTCTATGTCCCGACACACAACGGAAGTCATAAAAAAGCAACATTCTGAAGGGAAGACAAGAGAAAGGGAGCCTTAATAAAGACTATGCTGTTTACCAAAAAAAAAGAAGAAGAAGAAGAGAGAGAGAGAGATCTCCAAACGGGCAGAAATTTCATCGCTTGGTTCCATACCTATCACAATCAATGTGAGAGCCTCTTTAGTTATAGATCTGACTACTGGCAAACCCGCCCCCTCCACACACAAAAATTTATAGCTATATCACTCAAGCCTTTAACAGTCCCATTAAAAAAAAAAGTTATTTCAATCACAAAGCCACGTGTTTGTTCGTTTGCTTGTTTACAATAGAGCATCTTTCACAAAGGAATCAAAAGGCTGCTCTCTCTCTCTCTCCAGTGGGAATATTCCCTTTTTAGATCTGGCTCCTCGAGATCCTTCCGGGTTCGCCCTCATCCTCCCGGCACTGGGAGCTCTAAAACCAAAGTATCCGAAACCACCCGGGCTCTTCCGTGGACTGGATGGAGCCACGCCGGGGCAGCCTCGCGAGGCGGTGGTGGTGCAGAAGTACCTTCAGAATTCATTATCTCTTAGTTAAAGTCTGCCTGGGGTAAAATTTCGGCCCGGTTTTATAGCCTTCTATTATTATGACGCAAAGCAAAATTTACGACCTTTGCTTGAAAAGAAGTTCAGGCCCTTTCTCACCGCTTCAGAATGGGTAGCAGATGCCCTGACAGCTAATATTGTTCCCCCAGCAAGAGAGAAACGACCAGTATTTCTTTACCCCTATTTCTCCCCTCGGCAGCCTTTGGCCAACATCGTCCCTTTCCTCTCTCTTTCTCTCTCTCTCTCTCTCCCCCCCCCCCACCGCGGTCCCCAGAAGGCTCCCTAATTCTTAATCTCACACCATCAAGAGTCAAACACATTGGGGCGTCTCTCGTCCCCCAACAGGCACTCACTCACACGCCCGGCCCGCCGAGAACCGCGTCGGGCTAGGGCAGGGTTACAAATCAGGAAAAGAAGGGCCCCTATTTGTCAAGCATTTTGACAGCTAAGTTCATTAAGGATCTCGAAATATAAAAGAAAAGAAAGAAAATGTGTACATACCAAGCTCCGCTTTCTTTCTTTCTTTTATTAGTGGCAAATGTACATATATATTTAGTTTTGTGTTGTTTTGTTTTCCCCCCTTCGGCTTTAGCCAAAGAGCCTAGGTGTGCATGGAAAGAGCCCGCGCCCCTTTGTATATTATATTCTTGGGATCTCTTCAGTTTTCAAGTCTGATAGAGTCCTTTGCTTGGCAGATTAATGACGACTCCGCGTTTCTTAAGGGACGCGCTGAATTAATTATTTCGCCCATCACGTGGTCGGGACTTGGAGAATAATCTATTCTTATCATCTTCCTTCGCACTTCAAGAGGCTGTCTGTCTGCCGCGGCTCTTCCAGAGCAAGATGATTTGGGTCTACATCGTTATATTTAACCCTCTCCTCCTCCTCCTCCTCCTCCCCCGCCAACCCTCCCCTTCTTCATTACACACGCGCGCGCGCTAATACACACACACACACACACACACACACACACACACACCAGGGAGAAGGTTTGGAGAACATAGCCTCCGAGCAGCGCCAGGCTTCTCATTTATTGTGCGGGTAGAGGGAGCCTTGTTCTTGGCGCTGCCTTCCAGCCTCTCCGCCTCT
This sequence comes from Rhabdophis nuchalis, assembly GCA_039707465.1. Lineage (NCBI taxonomy): Eukaryota > Metazoa > Chordata > Lepidosauria > Squamata > Natricidae > Rhabdophis > Rhabdophis nuchalis. The sequence continues at coordinate 188,515,748 of CM077643.1, read as the reverse complement.
TGGAAAGATGCTCAGGGTAACGGGAGAGGCGCAACAGCAGCCGAAGGCCCTGGGAATAGCCCTGCTCTGCTTGGCGATGGTTGTTGAGGGCAGGGAGGCCTCTCGCCCCCCACCCCACCCCCCACCCCTGAGACTGCGCCTTCACCCACTCCCGAATGAAAGGGAGGTCAGACCACGATCCCCACCCACTCCGCCGCTGGCTGGATCTTTGGGGTTTGGCCTCCAGCCTTGGCACTCTTCGGGAGAAGATAAGCCAACGTGTGCAGGGCGGGCGAGGGCGGGCTTGGCTGGTGGAATCAAAATATCACCGATATAAATACTGTAGCGCCATCGACTTCGTGGAAAGAGAAATGTTTGACTACGGGCTGCCGGGGGTGTTTTAGGGGGGAAGGGAAGGAGGGGCTCTCCGACAGAAGCAGCTCCAGGAACTTTGCAGCCCTTATTACTACCTCGCCCCCCCCCTCCCGTTTCTGGCGTTGGCCGCCTGAAGGTCTGGCTTGCCCTTCTGTCTTCTCCCCTTCCCCCCTCCCCCGGGCGCCCTCCAGATGGGCTGGTTGCGACGCCCATCAGCCACATGTCCAAAGGGCAGATATGAGGGCGATTTCGAACAGCTGAAGAAAGCCAAGCAGGCTTCCCCGTTGACTGACCTTCCTTCCTTCCTTCCTTCCTTCCTTCCTTCCTTCCTTCCTTCCTTCCTTCCTTCCTTCCCTCCCTCCCTCCCTCCCTCCCTCCCTTTACAGGAAGGAAAGCAGTAGCAGTAGTCTGGCCTCAACAGCTTGGGGGGTAAGGGGGCTCCTCCAGATCCGCCTTGCCAAAAGTGGAAGGAGCCACGACAGAAACCCAAATGCAATTGAAGTGCCATTAACATTACATTAAGTACATTTACTTCCCATGATTACTTCCCATGCATATACTAAGTTTCCCTTTGGGTCTCATTAAACAATTACAACTTGGGAGAATTAGCAAAGACTCTATGGGGCTGAGTCTAAATTTAGAAAGAGATATAGGCCTGTAGCCTTAGGTTGGAGGCTCTTGCAAAAAAAAAAAAAAAGGCCCGAGTACAAAAGGCCATTGGCCATTCTGGGGTTCAACTCTCTTACTATGCCCTCAACACAGCCTTAGGTCACAAACAAGCAAGAATGGTCTCCATTATAGCCTGAGTGGACCTCTCCAGTCAAAGGATACAAACACTTCATTTCGGCCCCTGGCAATCGGATTTGAACTCCTTCTACGGGAATGTGGATACTTGTCCAAGGTAACCTTCCTTAGAAAGGTAAAGGTGGAAAATAAAAAAATAAAACAACAAGAGAGGAGCAATTTCACTCAAATTTAAATTCTATGCTTCTTTTAACCTCAATAGAGTTCATCTAGATTTAAATAGCCCAAATGTACAGATAAGAGATTTCTGACCTTGGCAATGTTTTTTTGATCCAGAAATAAATTTCATTCAAAATTTTGCCTTCTCTTGGATAAAAATTTAGGAGCATGCACGCCCTCTGCAAAATTCTAGTGAGTAAATTGGGAGGGGGGGGGGAAAGAGAAGAAGAGTGATTTGGAATTGAAATTATTTACTGAAATGAAGCCACCACTATTTTTTCTCTAGCCTGATTTTTGCCCTGAAGAAACGGAAGGAGGGTCTGACATGCGACTCGACTAGGTGCAGCAAGTCGACTTTTAACGTCAACTATAAGAACTGATTGATTGTGTGGTGCTGGATTGGAGAATACAGAAGTTGGAATATATTGGGAAATGAATAGGCTAATGTTCACCTTCAGCCTCCAGCTGCAATATTAGTAATTTTAAATTGTACTGCAGTGGTTTACTTTATTGATACTACTATCCCAGCCAAAGCATCTAACATTCTTTAGAAAGTGGGGGGGGGGGGAGATTATGGGTAAATTTATGATTCATAGCACCCTACTCTTCATCCCTCTAGCCTTGATTCAAATAGTCATTTTCCCAAATTCAATGTTGTTGTTTTAACATGGGTTGATATATGCACATGCAGACACAGACCTGCACCAGCAGATGGAAGCCATAATATAAACTGTATATGAAATTTCCCTCAGATTCTAATGCAGATGTTCTAAACACTTCTAAAAGGAGTTGGGACCAAATCACAACTTTCTCTGGAAAGCAAAACCATTGAATTAAGAGGAGCCTGTGAAGTTTTGGGATCAGGATACAGGACAAGTATTATACATACACAAAATGCCATTAAAAGGTCACTGAAATTTCCCCCCCTAAAAGTAAATAATACTAGTGAAAGTAAATTACATTGCAAAGTATCTTAAAGCACTCTGAAAACTTCCCAGTTGTAGAAAGGAAATAACTTTGGCTAAATGAGTACTTTCAACTAAACCAAAAAATATTTCAAAGTACATTCTCTTTTTCCCCCCTCCTGACATAAGAGAACTCTTGATCCTGGCCATATCTGCTGGTGACTTCGCTCCATTGAACAGAGTGATTTACAACGTGATCCTAGGCACGTTTACTCAGAAGGAAGTGGCTTTAGGTTCGGTAGAATTTATTCCCAGGCAAGCAGGAAGAGGACTGCAGTCTCAAATTCAGCTGTAATCTCAAGTATGTTTACTTAGAAGCAGCTGGTCCTGGAATCAGACTTATTTTTAAGTAGCTATGCATAGAACTGAAACGTGGAGTGCGGTTCCATGCAGAACAGTTTGAGATTCCGCAGGCTGAAACTGAACCCTGTAAGGAGAGTGCAGTGCGTAAAGATGGAGACTTTTACATATTATTTTGGGAACAGGACCTCCTAAAATCAGAGAGAGAGAGACGGGATTCTTAACAATCCCACTTGCTCTTCTTCTGCTTGTTCCTTGAAATATTTTGTACTGAGGACACCATCTTTTTTTTCCCTTTTTAAACCATGCTTTGACAAGCATCCACCCTCCCTATCCTGGGCAAAATCCTCTATGCAGAATATTAGTCTCTACATTTTGTATGTGCATCAAAACTGGGTTTGCAAATGATGATACCAAAGCCGTTTTGTATAAATAGTTGTTTATTCAGAGGCAGCAAAACATTGGCAAAGTCTAGGAAACAGAGATTGTTTGTTGGACAATGCAGTTGGACCCAAAGGCGATAATCCTACGCAGAGGAACAAAAATGACTTCAACTTCTATTTGCTGGAGGTGTCATCCTAGCTTAACTCACAGCCAGAACAGTCTCCTTTCCTCCCTCCCTCCCAGAAACAGCCAAAAAGGATAGTAGGAAGTAAACAGTGGGCACCCACGTGCATTTTCATTCACATTTTTGACCAAATGTTTACAATGTTGGAGCCATCAAATAGAAAACCTTTGATACTCGGCCACTTTATCATTTCCTTTCAAGGGTGAGCTAACATACATACCACCAAGATTTAAGACTTAAAAAAAAAAGCTCAAAGAGGATTCCCCTGCACTCAAACACACTCTCTCAAGTCAACTTTAGTTTGAACTAAACATTTGTCAAGAAGACATTAACATTACAAAGGACTTGGGCCAGTTCTGTTTTCTTCACACCTTCAGCATCCTCTTCAATTCATGAGCTATAGAGTGGAGTAAAATTTGTCCCAACAGCAGTTCTCTTCAGAACACGTTTACTGGGAAATAGGTGTCATTGTGCGTGTGGAATGGGGGTGGCAGCTACGGAGAGGGGTTATAGCTTTCCTAAGGTGTTTAATTTTACAGCCTGCCTTACCCTCATCCTGTTAGTCAACCAGAGTTTGCGGCTAACTGGCCTTTGCTGTGCCACAATCCCCGGAGTTTATTTCTGAACAAATATGATAGCATTATTTGGATCTCTGGTCCTAAACAGGTTTAAGTTTTTAAAAAATCTAGCTTGACCAAAGTGGCGGGACTACAACTCCCCGGTTAAGTTGTTTGGAGGAGAAACAGTTTGTGCCCCAAAACACCAAAGAAATTTCCCTTCTTCTCTCACCTTTCCCCGATTTTCTCCCAAGCAATCCTATTGAAATCCCTTACTGGGGAAATGGCCCATTAGAATAAAGACTTCAGAAGAAGCAAGGTTGTAGGACTTAGGCTGCTGAGAAAGCAGTTGGGGACTTGCCTGCTAGTAAGTAGGCAAAAGTTGAAGTTGCCAAGAAACTGAGGCTGCCGGTTTCCTGCTCAAGCCAGAACAGGGCTGCGGTAGTGGTTCAAACCAGGCCCAATGCAAACTCTCCCTTCCTCCGGATGCAAACAATTGCAGGAGGAAGATTTTGAAAAAGACCCAGAGGCAACCCATCCCGGTTAGCAGTTAGATTAGAGGTTTTTTTTTCTTTAAAAAAAAAAAAAGAACCTCAGAATTTAGGATTCAAGGGGGTTTGAAACAGTCTTGTGCTTTGCTGGGCGGCCGAAAAGGAAGGGGGACTCCCCCTGTCCAAGGGGTTAAGGGTTTAGAGGTCATTCCTCCAGGCTGCAATACGGGCTAATCGCATAGAAAATTTGTCCTCTGGATGAACCTGTTTCTACAGTTGAGCTGAACTTCAGTAAAAACAAAAAGGCAGAAAGAAAAGAGGAGCGAGAGCAAAGAAATACCTTTTGAGCCTCTCAACGTGGAGGCGTCCTCTTCCCCCTGAATGGACAAGGGGAGCTTTTTGTCATAGAGACAATGACACAAATAATGCCCAAATATCCATCTTTAATATCATGACGGGCACATATTCAAGAGAAAAACCGGAACGAGCCAGCGCTGGAGGCTGAGCCTGAGACCAAGAAGAGGTTCGGCTCAAAAGGGGACAAAGAAACGGCTATGGCACCGAAAGAGAAAGAAAGGAAGAGCCTGCTAGGAGATTAATCCTAAATTTTTCCTATCTGAAAGCTTTATAATTTAACTACCAGGTTTATTAAGATCCACTAACATTAAGAGTCGGCCTCCGAGGTGTCCACTATTTAGGGAGGGGAAATGTCCTTTTCGTTCTCTTTCTCTATTATTACTTTCATTGTTTGCCTTTAAATCAAGGAACATGCCTAGAAATCAATCTGCCTGGAAAAAAAGAAAGAAAGAAAGAAAGAAATGGGATGCCTGTATGTTAGTGTGAGTTCAAAACTTTTCCATGGATAGAATTTGAGATGGCATATTCCACTAAACCTAGTGAATTTACCTGGAAATAAACATGCTTTAACACAAATTGTAAATGTAAAGGGGCTGTGAGTTTAATACTTTGAACCCGGAACCTTTCTCCCTGCTTTTCCAACTGAAAATGGGCAGAAGGGATACATTTGCTTTGTTCTTTTCACAAGATAAGGTTGGAAAGAATAAACGATTTTAAGAGGGGGGAGAAACCCTTCTTTATGTCAGAATGGTGTGAGCTTAAATTCTTTTGGCCAAACCTGATTTTTTTTCAAAGGAAAAAAGAAAAAAAAAACGAATACAAAAATCTTAACTCATCTGTGCAAGACATAAATTTCTGCCAAAGTTTATCCGTCACTTGTTCTTCTCTCAATAAGAGCTGCCTTTATGTTGAAAATCTGTTTAAAATATATCCCTTGTATTTACATCTGAATCAAAAGAAAGCGCTGATCTTTCCACCCAAACCGTAGAATCTAACCTCTGTTTTTTTCTTTTGTTTTTTAATCCCAACACAATAAATTAAATCAAAAGAGGCTAGTTAAAAAAATAGTAATCTAGGATGAACATAAAATAAATTTGAGGGTCACAAATCACATGGAATATTTACTACACTGGTGGGGGGAGAGGCTTGGCTTTTGTGGTTGATTTAATCCACTTTCTCCCTCCTCCTCTCCTCTCCTCTTTCTCCTCCTCCTCCTCTGTTGGATTAAAGTACCAGCCATGAACAAAAGGGATCACTTCGTCCATTTCAAAATTTTAAAAAGATCCCAGTTCTTTCTCATCTCATCTGAAAAAAAAAAACACTGGGAAAAGATTTCCTATGTACAGAAACACCTGAAAGGAAAGCAGCAAAGGAAATCAAGTTTTTCCAAAAACGAAGTACAAGCAGCAGAAGGGGAGGGGGTGGGCGGCCGAAAGGGAGAGTAAGATTTGTTTTTAATCTCTGTTGATATTTTTGGTTTGATTCTTTTTTTTTTCCTAACTAACAAATAAATACATAGGCTAATACCAATATCACCAACACATGAAAATAACCCGTTTTCACTTCATTGTTTAAAGATCTTCCTGAAAAGGTGGAGGAATTGGATAAGCTTTTAATTTAAGGTTGTTTATTGAAAGTATTCAAAGAAATGGAAAGAGAATGTTTTGCCTGTTTTCAAGGCAAACGTCAGTTTTGGATCTGCCCTGCTCTACAACGCCCCGGAATGATGAAAACCAAGCAAAAACAGCTAATCTTAAAACACCCGAACCCTTCCTGGTCGAATACAAGGGCAATCCCAAATGGGTTGTCTTGCAATGGCGCCTGGCTGTGTGCTGCCAGGGGAATTCCATTTAAAAATATTAATTTGATCCATTTATGTTTTTCCATATATATATATAATGTATAGACAGATAGATATACAGTATATCACTTTCTCACCACCTGGAAGCAGAATTGGTTTGTTTGAATGTTTAGGTTGACTTCCGTCACTCCTGCGGGTCCCCCGTAACATTGGTCTCCACTGTCTTAGAAAACAGGAGGCGACCCATTGGAAAGTTGTCAAGTGTTACACCTTGCTTTCCCTTTCACCAGGATGAGTACCGGTGTCACTATGTGCTTGCATTTTGACTGCCTGCATTCTGGGCAGCCTAATTCCGAAGGGAAAAAACCCCTGGGGGAAAAAAAAAGAAACAACCCAGGCTTGTTTCCAAGTTTCCTATAAAGTAGTCAAATCCGTTTGGTGTTCCTTGGAAACAGTTTGTAAGTGTTGGCTGGAGGCGGAGGACGAACTGGATGTGCGGCCTTTGGTGTTGGGGAGCTTGTGGTCTTTTTTCCACTTCATCCTTCGGTTCTGAAACCAGATCTTAATTTGCCGCTCGGAGAGACACAACGTATGGGCGATTTCAATTCGGCGGCGCCTGGTCAAGTACCGGTTAAAGTGAAATTCCTTTTCCAGTTCAAGGACTTGCTGCCTGGTATAAGCTGTGCGGGAGCGCTTGGGTTCTCCTCCTGTGTAGTTTGGGTTTACTGAGAGGAGGGAGGGGGGGGGGAGGAAAAAAAATCAAAGGAAGCTGTTAACATCCTTCCTGCCCCAAATAATATTCGTGAAGTCAATTTATGATTCTCCCCCCCCCCACCTCATTAGACTTGCCAAGGCTAAATAAACTCCCCTGCAAACTCTACTACTAGCAAATAGGCTTTTCATTCATTCATGGGTTGCCTCTCTCAGTCCAAGAATGGACTTCAGAAATTCTAGCACCCTTTGTGAAAAGAGAATCTCTCCTCCTGTCTCAGGCACATGGCCAAGAGGCCTATTTCACCCAAGCCCCAAACATTTATGGCAAGAGTAGTGGGTAACCTCGATTCCCACCTAACTTTCTCCCGGTGGAACCTGGAAAGGCCTTTGAAGGGGGGGGGGAGAGAGAGAGAGACACGTGGAGGAGGAGTGATGGAGAAAAGAAAGGGAGGCTTACCAGAGTTAACGTGGACTTTCTTCATCCAGGGATACACCACGGCTGGCTGCTTGGCTGCTGCGGCGGCTGCTGCGGCGGCGGGTGACCCGTGGGGGCTTTTAAGATTTGGGTGCTGGCTGCAAGTCCTGGGGGCAGGCACGGGGGGCGGGGGGCAGTGCTCCCCTTGCCCGGGAAAAGGGCCCGTCAGGCCGGCTTGCTCCTGCCCGTGACCCCGCGCTTGCACCGCCGAGCCCTGGCCATTGCCGCAGCTGTAGGGCTGCTGCCCGCTGTAGTTCGGCCGCGCGTAGAGTCCCTGGTGCTGGAAATCCGGGTCCGGCGAGGCGCCGTAGTAATCCGAGCCTTGCTCGGCCAGGTAGTTGTTCTGCAAATACTCCTCGCAAGGGGGGAATTTGGGGTCCACGTACTTCGAGTTCACCATATACGAACTCATGGCCATTAATTTCGGGAGATGGAAAATACTAATTTTTTCCCCCTTTCTGGCGCTGTCTTTTTTTTTCTCCCCCCTTCCAGAGGGCCCTCCTACTTGCTGTCAACTGAATAAAGTTGGGCGCCCACGTGACCGGCTGAGCCAATCGGCAGGCTGCGGGGGCTCGATCGCCGGATTTGTTGTGTACAACCACAATTTCCTCAAATTTCACTCCATAATCGAACCGGGAATCGAGGGGGACCCGCGTGTTGTCCGTTGCTTCCCCCCCCCCCCCCCCGCGTGTTTACGAATCCCTAAAGCTCCCAATTCCTCCATTGATGGCCAGCTGACCCCCCTCCCCGGGCAGGATGCCCTCCTCCATCTGATCCCCCTTTTCTCCCCCCGCCCCAGGTGAAGGGTGCCCTTTGTCTCCCCTGCCTTTTCTAACCTTGGGATGCCCTTCCCTGCCTTTGGTTGAACAAGGTAAGGCGCCGCCAGAGAGCCTCGCGTCGTTTAGGCAGGGGCAGGGAAAATGGAAACGAGGCGGCAGGGCGAGCCTGACCCGGGATATTCAGGGGAAAGGGCAGGGAAATCAGGAGGCAGCATCAAACGCCCCAGCAACTCCGCCTACCACGGACCTGGTTCGCCTTTGTGGCCGGGGTCAATCCAAAGTTACCCTAGGATATAGATGGGGCGGCCTGCAATTAGGCAATGAGTAACTCGCTTCGGAGTCCTTATCCTTCCCCCCTCTCCCGGGTCAAAATTTTGCATTTTGGGTTAAAAGGCAACACCAATCGGAGAGCCCAGGAAACTATTGGGAAAGTTTGGAAGTTCAATTCATATTCTCTCTCTCTGTCTCTCTCTCTCTCTCAAACAATCGGACACGAAAGACAAACAAAAGCAAACCCACACGTTAAGAAAAACTTCTATCTAATCATCAGCTCGTTTGCAGACGACATTTCTGCTACAAAGATAGGAGAATGCTTTCCGAGACACCCGATGTTAGTTTGGAAAGAAGGCACGTAAATGAAGGGGGGGGGGGAAGGACCCACGGGGGGGGGGGGAAACCCAACCTCCGCCAATATCAAGATATTATTCACCTTTCACCAACGGGGCCGCTGGTATCGAAAGAGAAGGTTTTTCAACCAGCCGACTAGCCTTTTTCCAGGTTCTTTGTACCGTGGGGGTGAGCATCTTTAAGATGGGATGGGCTACCAAAGGACAGCTAAAATGTGACGAAGACCTCCGTGGCTCCCGTTCTAGAAGCAGGGCATCTTGGCAGATCTTCTCTCCCTTTAAGGTCGCCTAACCACAGGAGCCGAAAAGTGAAGTTTTTGCATCGACCATATATTCCCCTAGAATCGAATCTGTGACTACGTAAACACCACACAAATTCGGTTCTACAGGGTATATATAGACAACGTAACAAACATCCTGCTCTCCTTTTTTCTGAAAGGCAGCCACACTGTCCTGTTTCCAGCCCTCTGACTTTCATCCAAGGAATACACACACTGGGCTCTGTGGGGGGAAAGACCTGGTGTCATGGGTAGGCAGGGAAGGGTATGTATAATTTCATAGAGAAACGAATAAACAACCACACAAAAAAAAGCACAATTGGTGTGACAAGGAACATCCAGATTTCTAAATTTCCAGAGCTGAGCCAGTCTAACAGAACCAAGAATCTTAGATACCTTCACATTTGAATCGGGAAATTAAAGTCCTCTTTGTAAAAAAAAAAGAAAAAAAAAAGAGGAAGGTATCCAAACTAAGAAATAAAATCGCCTTTCATCACCAAAGAAAAGATGTTGTACACATGGAGAATCTCTTACAATAAAAACAGGTATTTAGCTTTGTTTTTAATAGTACAGGGAAATGGGGGGAGCCTCTTTTTAAAGATTCCATTCGTCTCTTAAAAGCAGAAAGCTGTTTTTATCTGTTTATTTGTTTAAAATAGATATCTACTTATATGGCAACAAAAGCTCTGTCTTCTGGTTTTCAGACAGTTGCGTTTATGCAGAGGGCAGGGCTGGAGGTCACTCTAAATCATTTTCAAACATATTCCAGCGTTTTCATTCTTTCCAGATTGTCGACAGCAGCACACTGGAGTCCAAAAGTTCATGCATTGTGGCTGACCCATTTCTAAGTGCTGCCTTGCAGTCATCTCCCTTTAGTTCTCTGGTTTGGCTATTCAAAAAGGCTATCAAAATAAAACAAGTATCAGGATATGGAGGTGTATCTTTGAACAGTAAGCTTAAAGGATGGCTCTTTTGGTTTTCTTTTGTTGCATTGTGAGGCAGAGCGCTTTTTACATCCAAAAGTGATTCTCGGGGAAACAGAATCCAACTGGATCTCTTAACAAATTTTTGAGTCCATATCTATTTTCCAGAGTGGGCTGAAAATGCATTTTAAGGGGAAATCGGTGGCTCCTCCTACCCTTACCCCTTTTTGCCTATTCGGTTAAAAAAATAATGAAATGTACTCAAGCAGTCAATTCTTTGCAGGTTACATATATGTGTGTGAGAGAGACAACACTTTGGAAGGATCAGGTAGAAATCACTGAAAGAAGCAAAAAAAGAAATTGCCCCAATATTTTGTGCAATGGCACAGATTTTCATATTTGTTAGACGCTGTGACCTGCGTTTCACCTTATTGCACGACTTGCTCAGACAGGTCAAAGCCAAAGAGTTATTGATGGACAAAAGCGTTAAATATTCACCTCCTGCTCAACTGCCCATAGAAACTCTTTTGATCCATCAGGGTCTTTTTGTATGCTGGTTTATAATCAGTATGCTAAGACTAAGTTTAAGAAAGACCTTAAAAAAAAAAAAGAACAGGAAAGAAAGAATGGAAGGGAGTTTTTTAAAAAAAATATTAAAGAGTTTTAGAGCTAGAAAACTGACCCCAAAACAAGGGCAAAGCATACAGAGGTTTTATCTAGGGAAGAAAATGCAATAAATGACTTTATTAGTGGTTTAGAGCTCTCAAAGCAATCCACAAATGTAGAGGTACACAATACATCACTTTGGATCTAAGAGCAGTAAGGTAAGTTTTTAAAAATCAAGAATGTGTTCGTGTGAAAGGCAGAGTCATAGACAGTCACTTCAAAGAATTATGTTTAGAAGCTGATCATCATAATGAGCTAATGTGTTTCTTTTTCCAAACAAAAAAACCCACAATGTATTGTAAATTTTCAGTAGTTCAGTTAACAGATTAACTCATTATCCCTCAAACCCCTGCAATATTTAAGCAACCTCAACCTTGGTTTCCTTCCTGCTCACCTTCCCCCCACCTTTCTCTTTATTTTGACCTCCCTTTTTTCTCTCCCCCTGTCCCTCTCTCCTTTATTTCTTAAAACAGATCCATCTTTTTCTCTCATTCTTTGTTCCTCCACACTGAATGACAATTAACCATTTTTGCTAAATTCATCCACCAATAATATCACCTATCCTCTTATAATCCATCATCCTATTGCAAAAACACTTCATTTAATCGGGTTAGCATTTCATTTCAATATTGTAGACTGCATTACATCATCATGCTTCGGATTCTAAGCATAGCAACTAAGCATAGATGTTTTCATTGAAACCAATGGGCCTTCATTTCCAGATATACTCCTTCCAGCTAAAGAAATATTCCCAGGTATCTTTAGAGCAGGTTGTTTCCTTAGACAACCCCAAAGTCCAATGTATTTTGAAGCCAATGAACAGCCCAGGTTTGAAAAGGGAGACACTATATAGCTTGAGCCAGTTAAAATGCTAATCCTGATCATTAGCTGGAAAATATTGATGAGAGGAAGATTATGACACCTTACACCTGCGAAGCCCTGAAAATTGCTTCCCTAGAAACTGTGATCAGCATTTGCAGCGATCTATCATCACAGCGATGGGAAAGGATGGAAGAAAGCAATCTGATCCTCCTCTCCCTCCCCTTCCAGCCCCAAACTCTCAAGTACAAGTAACTTTAGAGAGACATTTCAGGAGCACAGCAAAGGTGAATTCACTCTCTTGGTCTCAGCAAAAATGTACAAAACAATATTTGGAAACCCAACAGGTTTAGCAAAAAGAAAGCGTTCACACTTACTGGAGCTGTCTTTCCATTGTCCCGAACCTGTTGTAATTAAAAAGAGAGAAAGAAAAAAAAAGATGAAGAAATTCTCTTGAATACAGTTGAATTTTGCTGTATTTCCTCACTGCTTCTGTTATTGACGATTTAGAAAGTGTAATAGCTTACAACTCTCCCGAAGTATTATTGAACAATGTTGAGATCACAGGGACAAGAAATTAGCACATCTTGTGATTTATCCTGGTTTTTCTTTTCAAAAAGCATAAATAGGGTAGCCAAATGATTTAAAAAATAAAATAAAACAAAACAGATCTCTAAAATTCAGCGAGCGCCAAAGCAGTCCTGCTTTCTTTCCAAGGAGCACAGGGCAACTTCCCTTAAAACCACTACAATGGTAGAGAATTCCTGAAGACCCAACAACCATCTAGTCTCATATTCTGGCAATCTGTAAATCCTCACTGGTAAGAATGTTATTCACATAAATTACAGCAAGATGCTTATTTAACGGCATTCTCATTCTTGTCTTTCATCAATTCTATGTTATCTCCCACTCATTCTTTAGAAACAATGCATCAAAAAGGAAGAAATCATTTTTCTTTTTAAAAATCCCTTTATAACTTTTCATCCTTTTTTTTTTTTTTGGGCATTATTCCTAACGAGGGTTATAAAAACGCAGACAAATTTAAGTGGGTAAGGCATAATTTGCCGTAACAGGAACTTTTTACTCTCGAGGGATTCTCTCTCTCTCTCTCTCTCTTCCCAACTCCTCCGGTTTACTCCTAGATAACAGCAGGCCAGCTTCTCGAATTGACGAAAATAAAAGGGTGGGTAAATTATCCATTAGCTTTGTCCAACGAAATCAACAACAGCAAGAGTAAAAGAAGCAATAAAAGTCGCTGGAGGATGAGCCCTAGATTGAGGCTGTCTCTAGTTTTTCAAATCTGATCCCACCACTTCTTCGTGATTCTTGTATTCTACCATTTCGGCGAATAGACCTGGCCGCCTCCAAGCGCCCCGTTCCCGGGCAAAATTCGTCCTTCTGTTTAGGCTTAGGGGGGGAATAAGAAGAGACTTACTGTAAGCTTTCCCTGAGGGAAGAGGCATGGAGGAAAGGGGTCTCCCCTTGGAGTTCAGTTTCAGCCAGCGGACTCCTGCTTTAAACACCCTTTCTGTCACTGCTTCCAGGAACGAAAAGCATCTGCACTTGTATGCTCTTAAACTAATTTATGGTGGGAATTATATTTTGGCTTGTCAACTCTCAGGCCATAAAACAAAGTTTATTGGAATCACGTGCTTCGAAAGAGCCACTTAGGATTTATCTCGACGGAACAATAAATAACCTCCAGCTCTAAACTTTTATTCACTTAAATAAAGAGAGCCCACAAGAAGAAGGAGGAAAAAGATCAAGAGACGAAGGAGGGAGGGGAAGGGAGGGACGGACTGGGGTCGTTCGAAATTGAAATGGTTCAAAATAGCAAGAGGGTCGCCCGGTGGGTTTTTTTGTGTACGTGTATGCGCAGTGAGCAGCGTTTAGGCCAGGATTTTAAAATGATGGTTTGGCGGCTAAAACTGGTGGGTTGCCTAGCTCTTGTGGAGAAGGAACGGGTGAATTCCGTTGAGAGTGAGTACCGAGTCAAAGTTTATTTGGATGAATATGCTTGGAAGGGAAATGGGAAGAGAATGAGAGAGAGAGAATGCGTGTGTATTTCTATAAGTCCACCCCATTTGTAGAAACCCTCCCGCCCCGCCCTCTACAACTATCCCATATCTTCAGCTCAAGGCTTCCATTCACATATTATGGCGGGGAAATCATCCCATCAAGGCTCACAAATTGATTTTAAAATGTAATGCTAGGCCCAGAAATGGTGCATGTTCTTTCATTCCACGGGTTTCATGAGGTTTTCTACCCTCTAAGCCAGAGGTCTCCAACCTTTGCAACTTTAAGTCTGAAGGATTTCAGCTCCCAGACTCCTCCAGCAAAGCTGGCTGGAGAAGTCTGGGAGCTGAAGTCCTTCAGACTTAAAGTTGCAAAGGTTGGAGACCCCTGCTCTAAGCAGCTACCAGAAGTGGGTCCCTTGGAAGAAGAAGGGAAGAGTTGGGCTTGGAGACTGCAAAACCCAAAGGAGGCAGTATATTTCTGAACTGGGGTGAGTGGGGGTGGGTTTAGACCATTCAGCTGCTTGCAAGGTATCTGTGGTTCTCAGAGGCAGAAAGCTGGGTGAAGTGTCCCGAGCTTCTCCCTGGGGCTTTTGGGGAGCTGTCATCTCTAGCTAAAAATACTAAAAAGCAGAGACATCACCCTGCCAACAAAAGTGTGTATAGTCAAGGTTATGGTTTTCCCAGTTGCAATGTATGGCTGTGAAAGCTGGACCATAAGGAAGGCTGAGCGCCAAAGAATGGAGGCCTTTGAACTATGGGGCTGGAGAAGACTCCTATGTGTCGCTTGGACAGCAAGGAGATCAAACAGGTCAGTCCTAGAGGAGATCAACCCTGACTGCTTTTTAGAAGGCCAGAGCCGGAAGGTGAACCTCAAATACTTTGGCCACCTAAAGAGAAGGAAGAACTCCCTGGAGAAGAGCCTAATGCTGGGAAAGATTGAGGGCAAAAGAAGAAGGGGACGACAGAGAATGAGGTGGCTGGATGGAGTCACTGAAGCAGTAGGCGTGAGCTTAAATGAACTCCAGAGGATGGTAGAGGACAGGAAGGCCTGGAGGAATGTTGTCCATGGGGTCCTGATGGGTTGGACACCACTTTGCAACTAACAACAACATCTCTAGCAGAACATGCAAGATTGGTTGTTGTTTTTTAAAGGCAAAATTGCCAGGACTGTTCCCGTCTCCTTCCTCTGCTAGAAAACGTGAAGAGCTGGTGCTTTGGGGAGGGCTGTAAAACAATAAAAAGTGTAGAGGGGAGGAAAAGTGGGAAGGTGTTGGAAGAAATGGAGGCTGGCAGTAAAAACCAAAGGGAATTTGAAAGGGAAGGCGTTCTAGAGCACAGGAAGTTACAGGTCCTTCAGAAAGACCTTGCATGAGCAGGAGAAGCTTCACATCCTTCTTTATAGGTGTATCGTTAAAAAGAAAGAAAGAAACAAGTTCTCCAGCTGGGCAAGGCAATAGTTGTGGGTGGTATAAGGTTAAGAGTCTTGTCCCAAAATGAAAAAAAAGGACAGGGCAATTATGCTTTGCCACTGGAAAAGGTGAAGGCCAAAAAGACCCAATTGGAGGTGGCTTCGAGGGGCTTCCTCTTTCTACCGCTGCCTTGTGAACTCACCCCAAGATGCCAACATTAGATTAGATACAACTCCCACCTCCTAATGTAGACACCGTGCCCTCTCTCAACAGGCTTTTAGTTCTGCAGGAGGTATTCTGCATCATTAAGGGAACCAAAAGGTTGATGACCACTTCAAGGCCCAAGGATTATATTTTTAAATAGACTTTCTTTAAAAAAAAAAAAAAGATTGGTCTGGCCAGCATCAGCATGGGGAACCCTTCAAAAGTGTGTAGTCATTTCTTTAATCTTCCCCAACCTGCCATTCCTCATATATATGGGACTACGGTGCTTACCATCCCTGACTCCTGATTAGATTGGTAAATCCATTATACTCAAAAAGACCCTGTCAACTCTCTTGAAACAAGTAGATTTCCATGGGGAAAGGACTCCTTTCTTGCAGGGCTTCCAAAATGAATGCACCCAAAATTAATCATGGATTTTGGTAGGTCTATTTTAAGAACGACTTAGTCTGAATACTACGATGATGCGTAGAACCTACACTTACCTCTGGTTCCAACTGTATTTCTAAGTTATTCCCTTCCATTCCAATGTTTCAGTCTTTTGGGAACAAAAAAGGTTCACAGCCCCCTCTGTTAAGTCCAATTTTATTTTATGAGATATCTTAAGGAACACCATGAAACAAATGGTCAGAAGTTGGAAAAGGTGTTATTCCCATGGTATTGTAAAATGTCGCTCCAGGAATGTAATTTTAGTAATAAAATACTACCAGTCAAAAAGAAAAACCCACTTTGATTAAGGAAATAAGATTCCAACAATGCCTACCTGAAAATATGAAACAAATATTTCAGAGTAACCAGGGTGTCAAGCAATTTGCATGGCTTGTATTCATATCAGAACTCTAATCCCAAAATAGGCTGATAGCAATAAATCAATTCAGTCAATAAACTGTAGAAAGTTGGTTAGGTAACCTCAGGCCAACTGCCTTTTTCTCAGCCCAGTGAACTAATCCTCCCAGCCCAACCCACCAGGGTAGCTGTTGTGGGGAAAAATAGGAGGTAGGAACATTAGGTATGTTTGCCATCTATTGAGTTATATATAAAAAGGGATTTAAAAAACTAGTAATAATAATCTGTACCATTATTTAAGTATGATCAGATTTAGGTAAATCAAGTTGGCTCTTGTTGGATGAAATCTGTATTTAGTTGTGCTTGCTTAATAATTCAAGTGGCTAAGTCAAATTTTAAAGAAAATGAATGGAATTGAAGCTACACCTGTTTATACCCAGAGACTCCAGATGAAGATTTATGGAAAGGTTTATTGTGGTTTGTGTCCCATCCTCATCCAATCCTTTCCAGAAACTACTTTATTATAATAAACCTGCTAACTTTTCAAATGTTTAAATAAGTTAAACAAAAACAAACTGATGATGGAGAAACACCTTTCTCCGATCTAAGCCTGTCATTCATTCTCTGTTTCTGTCTTTCTTTCCCTTTCTCTATTGTTAAATGAAGGAAGGCTCAAGAAAAGGACAACTTCTGTACCCAATGTATGGCTACCATCTGGAATGAAATCCATGTAAAGTTTACTCCTGCAGGAGAGGATGGAAACAGAGACCATTGGATCTATCTAAAAGAATGGGACTTGCTTCCAAATAATGAAAATAGAAGAATATAGTTTTAGAAATTTGTCTGCTTGGAGTTTAGGGAAATACCATGGCAGGGAGATTGGCTTCCCACCTGTATTTTGTCAATATTTTAAAAATGGCTTCTGCTCTGCTGTAACCCAAGATATTTGAAGGACACAAAAATTCAAAAAGCAAAGAGTCGAATGAAATGAAAACAACAGAGTTGAATTTGATCTCACATAAAGTCAAGCCACTGAAGTCAATGTCTCTTCAGTTGATCTCTTGGTTGAGGCTAGGTAAAATCCTAAGATTGACACTACTTCGATACTACTGACTTCAATAAGATTTGTCCTAATTTTTGGAACACTTTCCCAGCTTGAATCCTGCAAATGGAGTTTACACACCCTCTCACTATGGGCAAAACCTCAGACTGGGAGATCACATGGTCTTTGTGTTCCTTGATTCCATTACACAAACTATCATGGTCGCATAATAGTTGAAAAATTGGTTCCCATATACCAGTAAACAGATAAAGGAAATTTTCTACTGCAGGTTCCAAAATCCCTTTTGTGGGGACTTTGAGGCAGGATTTCTTAGGGAGGAAACACATCAAAGCTTCAGTGTAGATCCCAAATAGGTTCTGTTCAATTCAGAATACAAAGCAAACCTACAAAATCTTATTTTCAGGAGAAAAAAGTGGATCTATGGCCTTTCAATCATTGCTTCCCCAGTCTCTTAAATACAATGTTTGGGCACCAAAAAATTAACATTGTCCCTTAATAAAATGGCAGACTTAGCTATTTATCATACCAAAATTTTTAACTGTGTTACTGAATCACAAAATAATTCTAAAGACCAAAGTTTAATTCTGGGTTTATATTCTCATCTTTAAATGGATTGTTAACTTCCACCATTGGACTCTCTTAAGTAACACAGCTTTTTCTTGCTTTGTGCGCTTGGGAGTTCGATTGTTACTGCAAACATCCCCACTTAATTGGTATTATAATCTAGGAGGTGTGAAGGACATCTGTGTAGTTTTGGAAAGCCTGAACTACAGAGATGAACCACCTTGGATCTTCATTTGAAGACTTATCAAATGAAAGTCAAGGATTTGGTAAAGGTGATTTTGGCCCCATGGAAAATCTGCCTAAGTTGCTTCTGGTATGGTCCAGATTGCATGCCTTTCATGGTTTGTGCCATTAGAATGTTAAGTTGAGACTAAAAAGATGTCTGCCCTTTATTAACAATAAATCTCTCTACATGGTAGCATCCTTGAGAATATACTATACATCCTATCCTATCCCTATCCCTATCCCTAATGTAGCAATGCAATGCAATGCAATGCAATGCAATGCAATGCAATGCAATGCAATGCAATGCAATGCAATGCAATAATATAATATAATATAATATAATATAATATAATATAATTATAGTATAGTGTATAGTATAGTATAGTATAGTATAGTATTGTATTGTATTGTATTGTATTGTATTGTATTGTATTGTATTAATAATCAACCTCCTACAGATATACATCAAGATTGGAATGTATAATCCTTCTGTCTGTCATCCAGTAGCTTTGATACAAAGACATTTATGTATGCTAAAGAGTATGGAACTTGTGAATTTCTATCTCTCTGTAATCAAATTGCCCATATGTGTTTTTCCAGCAGTGATAAATAGGTCAACAAGAATCCTGATGCTTTGTAAGGATCCAAAGTCAGTGACATAAGTGGCTAGAAGGCACAAAATACTATTTAGAATTCTTCTTAGGGGTAAGAAGAAGGCTTCATGTAATGCTACTCCAAAGCAATTTTTGATTGGAGTGAGATGTCATCACCGCCAACCCACTCCTGTGAAGAAAGCACCCAGGGCAAGCAAAGTCTTTTGTTGCCCTGAGGCAGAAATCCTACAAGTACCTTTTTCATTTGCCTTAGATAAAACATAAACCACAATAGCACTTATATATCACTTCGTAGTGCTTTATAGCACTCTTTGAGCAGTTTACAATGTCAGCATATTGCCCCCAACAACCTGGGTCTTCATTTTACTGAACGCAGAAGAATGGAAGGCTGAATCAAAATTGAGCCCCATCAGGATTGAATTCCAGATTGTGGGCAGAGGTTACCTGCAATACTGCATTCTAACCACTGCACCACTAGGGCTCGCCACTTATTAAAACTGTGATAAGGTTAGCTAAAGTTGAACAATTTTTGAAATGGACTATCCTTTTGTAAGAAACTCTTCCCCCTAATCTCAGATATGCCCTAAATTATTTCCTAGTGAGAAAATGCCCCATATATGTCTGGAGAACCCATTTATGAGCCACAGTGGTGCAGTGGTTAGAGTGCAGTACTGCAGGATACTTCTGCTGACTGCCAGCTGATTGCAATTTGGCAGTTCAAATCTGACCAGGCTCGAGTTTGACTCAGCCTTCCATCCTTCTGAGGTCAATAAAATGAGCACCCAGATTGTTGCGGGCAATATGCTGACTCTGTAAACGGCTTAGAGAGGGTTGTAAAGCATTATGAAGCGGTATATAAGTGCTATTGCTAAGTGCTATTAATTTGCCCCTGAGCCTTGGCACAGCAATGCAAGTTCAGAGTCCAAATCTTGGAGTCTGTATTACATAGAACAGGGGCATTCAACTTGAATCGATGCAATATATATTTCAAGGTTTCATACAGCACATGAAATCATTACAAGTTGGGTCTGTGTTTTCTCAAAAAAGTTATCAAACTTATTAAAAAAGTACAGTATTTTCATCTGCTTTTTCTTTTTTTAATGCTCTCTTCTATTAAAACCAAAACCGCTTATTATTAAGTCACCAGAATTTCAGGAATGAGAATTTTTACACAACAGCCTAAGTGCGCTTACAATTAAGCAGCTTTTCAAATCTGGTGCTCTTAAAAATCTATTGAACTGCAAGCTCCATCATCCCAAACTCCATGACCATGTAAACTAAAAAGATGGGGATTGTAATTCAACACCTGAGGATGCTGCCAGGTCTGGGAAGGCCAATCTGGAGCAATAAAGAACCAAGCTTAGATTCATTTTCACAATCATTTACTGAGTGATGTTAGGTCATATTACCTCTTAAGCCATATCTCCAAAATCAATTAAAGCACTAGCCACACCTTTGTGTGTAGAAGCAAAACAACCCTAATATAACACTGATGTCTACATCAGGGGTTCCCAATGGCAACTTTAAGCCATGTGGTCTTCTAACTCCCAGAATTTCCCAGCTAGCCACGCTGAAGTCCACACATCTTAAAGTCGCCAAGATTGGGAACTCCTGGTCTACATCATCAATCCCTACATAGCCTGTTTTGTGTTGGTTGTGACTCAGTGCCCCCAAATTATCCACATTTGCAGGGGTGCATGTGGATGTGTTTTCTCTTCTAGCTTCTCTCTTCTCTGCCCAGAGCACATCCCAAGTAGAGGGAATCCATCCATGAGTTTGGTTATGGTGGCAGATGTTGGGCTGGATCTAACATCATGCTGCAATGCTTCAATGTTGGGACTTGGCCTAGACCAGGGGTCTGCAAAGTTGGCTCTTTTAAGACTGGTGGACTGGGGAATTCTGGGAGTTGAAGTCCACCAGTCTTAAAAGAGCCAACTTTGCAGACCCCTGGCCTAGACCTTTGTTTAGACTGGCTGGTGTCCCTCTCTCCCCATGTCCCATTTGGGAATCTTGCCCCTTAAAAGGCATGCAAAATTTAAAAATGTGGGAAAGTGACTTGCAATCATAAACAGGCGTTTACAAAAATTTTAATACAGAGCATCACCAAACAATTCTATTTAACAGAGATATTGTATATAATTAGACACACTTGGAGAAAAAAACAGCTCCAGAAGAGAGACTGTCAAACTGCAGAGTGACACTTTTCTTTTTCAGGGGGAAGTGAATGAGACTATATGTATATTAAGCAATTTCAACCAGCAAATAAATACTGTGGGGTAAGACACCCCTAACACCTCTGAGGGTGTGTGTTCTGTTAAGATACAGCCTGTTGTGCCTTAAAATAGTTTCTACTGTACTGCCTTAAATGGCTTCTACTGTACAGCTCAATGAAGTTGCCATGGTAACAGCTTCACAGTACTCCACAAGGGGACTCCCTCTGGTAAAGGTGAAAATTCAACATTAAAAATTACGTTTCTGGGGGCACAGGAAAAACAATTTTAACTAATTTAATTGCCACTGAAATCAGGGCTCAGGGAGAGGTTGCTCTTGCAGGCTTCACAGTACTCCAGAGTTTCCCTCTGGTAAGGGGAAAATCCAACATTAGAAATTACATTTGTTCCGGACATTTCCCCCCTATAAATAAATACCCGGCCAACGCTGGGTTATCTACTCATTATCTATAAAATATGCTCATCATTATTTTCAGGATATGGTTAGAAGACAAAGGTTGTCTGATACAATTGTCCTGAACTCTACAAAGAGTTCCACAAATTACTGTACACCTGTTTCCTAAATTGAACAGGAAAAAAGTTTTGCTGCTTCTCTTCTACCATGCTGGAAACCCAGAGAGAAATTGGTTTCAAAAATAGGTAGATCTAATATTGGGATGACGAACCTAGGGCATGCGTACCACAGGTGGCACATGGAACCATATTTGCCGGCACGGCAACTCTTGCCAGCCCTCAGCTCTGGATTTTCAGCCTTCCGGACAGCTGGGGGAGGTTATTTTTGCCTTCCCCAGGTTTCAGGAAAGCCTCCAGAGCCTAGAGAGGGCGAAAAACAGGTCCAACTGCCCACCAGAAGTTCAGAAATGAAGTTCTGGCTGGCCCATTGGGCCTGTTTTCAGCCTCCCAAGGCTCTAGAGGCTTTCCTAAAGCCTGGGGAGGGTGAAAAATGGCCCAATGGGCCAACCAGAAATTCATTTCTGAACTTCCAGTTGCCCCATTGGGCCTGTTTTCCACCCTCCCCAGGCACCGGAGGCTTTCCTAAAGATGGGGAGGGAAAACATGGCCACCCCCGGCCCCTCTGAGGACCATGGAAGGTTGTTTTCACCCTCCCCAGGCCTCTCCAGAGCCTGGGAAGGGCAAAAATCTTCCCTGCACAGGGATCGCTCTCTCATGCACGGTAGGTGGGTCACTTGTGCATGCGCAGTGGGTGGGTCGCTCATGCATGCGATAGCACACCCGCACGCCCGCACACACACAGTTTTAGCATACCTTTAAAAAAAAGGTTAGCCATCACTGGTCTAATAGGAAGCATAGCACTAACAGAGAGGACAAGGGCTGGAGAAGAAATAGCTGCAGTGGAGGCTGGCTAAGCCTAAAAGAGACAGAGCATGATTATCACTCTTTTCTCCATTTAGATAGGCATCAGAGCCGTGGTGGCGCAATGGTTAGAAGTGGTACTGCAGGCTAATTCTACTGACTGGTGATTGACATCAGTTCGGTAGTTCGAATCTCCCTAGGCTCAAGGTTGACTCAGCCTTCCATCCTTCCGAGGTGGATAAAATGAGGACCCAGTTTGTTGGAGGCAAGAGGCTGACTCTGTAAACCACTTAGAGAGGGCTGTAAAAGCACTGTGAAGAGGTACATAAGTCTAAGTGCTATTGCTATTGTTGCACAAACAGTATTGGAGACTGTGTATGCAACTCCTGTGGATTGCACCTTGTTTGATGCTACACAATTACAATTTAAAAATCTGTAAAAACTAATTTATGTTTGGGAGCCAGGTTTTCATGGGCTACTTCTCTCGACATGGGTTACTTTTAAATTTGAAAAATGACCAACTGGGTCATGGAAAAATGAAGTGGGAAAAATGGGGCGGCAGATAAACTAATTAAAAAAAAATCAGAATCTCAATTTGAAGAGTTGCACAACACCATTAATTGTCAGCCAAAATTGTGTAGCTCTACAATAAATTCAGATTGGCTTCATTTATTTTGTAATGTGCCCATCAGGTTGTTTTCTCACTGGCTATATGGAAGAAAGCATAGTAGAAAAGCCAGATGTGGAAACCATTCAGACAGTCTATATTACAGAGGTGTCAAACTGGCGGCTCATGGACTGGATGTGTCACATGCAGGCCACGCCCACCCCAGTTCTGCCAAGGGAAAAAAGTCACGCTATGTTACGATGGCAATGTGACACTGCAGGTTTGACACCCGTGGACTATAAGCAGGGGTGGTATTCACTTACCTTCCCTACCAGTTTGCAAATGTGAGCACATGCGCACTTCGCTCACACACACCACCTCTGAGCATGCATGCCCTTTGCACATGCACTTTTGGTGAAAAAAAAGGCCTAAATGGAATGCCATAGAACTGGGGCGGATGGGTGGGGCCACCCACGATTTCTGCTACTGGTTCGGGCAAACCGGTCCGAACTGGTAGAATACCACCTCTGACTGTAAGAACCAGCACTGTTGCACATCTGGGTAGTAACAGAGCAGGCAGAAGTCATAGATTTAATCAAGGACAGATAGGGACCTTCTATTTGGAGGCCCCCTTTTATGCTGCTATTAGTTTGAATGTTTACAAAGAAGGGTGGATGGTATGTGAAATCTGAAATAGGAAAATGACCAACTATTGTAGGGAGTAGAGTATGTTTATTTTAAATAAAAATATAAGACTGTTTCAATTATGGGCTGAGGTAAGATGAGGCTGCATCAGCGATGTTCCAGTGATCAAGGTAAATGAACAAAAGATCTTAACCTAACCAAATCTGGGTTGTTCTGGGTAGGAGAAAGAGTTTTTCCCATTGTACAGAATCCAATTCAGAAACTTCCTATGGAAGACATGATGAATGGTATTTGGAAACAAATTACAAGAGTTATACTAAACAAAATTACACCCGCATTGGATCATGCTGAAAGTGGCATAGTCAATGACCTGTTTATTTCTCAAAAGGTCAAGGCCTGAAAAAAGAGAAATCAGGTTCTTTGTAGTAATCCACACATTTCAGGATAAATGCCTCCCATGGAAATTACAGACACTTTAATATTCCAAAATCATACAGGGAGGAAATAAAGCAAATGGGCTAGACTCGGAACAGATGATGTGGCTTTTCATTAATGTGGTCAGGAATGCATCATTAGTAAGGGGAAGCAGAATGTTTTCAGATGGAAAATGGGATGATTTTTTTTTAAAGGCCTCTGTTCAAAGCAATTGAAAAGTCTTCCCAAGAAAGTGAAGGCACAGGAGAGAGCAGTTCCAGGAGGGAAGCCAAACTCACACATAGTCCTTTGATCAAGAGACTAAGTCAAAATCAAGTTGATAAACTGATATACTAAATATTTGTGAAGGCAAATTCTAGAAAAAGAAAATACAGGGCCTCTTTTTCTCTTGTTAAAGAAAAGCATTTTTCCCACCATGGGGGACCTCAAGATCTTTGAACTGCAAGTCATCCATCCCAGAAAATGCGATTGATGTTCACCTGAGGAAGGCTGGCTCCAATAGATCTGGAGAACACTGTGTTAAGAGGCACTGTAAGGTTTTCTTGGGAAAAAGTCCAGTTGCTTCCTGTATTCCATGCTTTTGGATCTCCCCCTACTGGGAAATCTACTGATCATCCAATAGGGGGCTCAAGTAAAGACATCAAACGTCTTCATACTTATATTTGTACTACTGCATTCTTTTTTAGAGATTCACCCACCAACCTATTAAAAAAAATTTCATACTATCTTAGATAGATACCCATTTAATGTATTTTATTCTCTTATGTACACTGAGAGCATATGCACCAAAGACAAATTCCTTGTGTGTCCAATCACACTTGACTAATAAAGAATTCTACATTCAAAATGACTATAAAGTTATTATTATTCTATTCTATTCTATTCTATTCTATTCTATTCTATTCTATTCTATTCTATTCTATTCCATTCCATTCCATTCCATTCATCACATAAACTGAGGATGCCTATTAAATAAAAAGACTTGAGAGAGTAAGGTTCAGTTTCTGGTGATTCCATGAATCCATGTACGTTTTCTAGAGAATATCATACAAAGTTTGTCATGACATCTTCCAGGATTTTTTTCCAGCGTGCCTTCATAGCCTAAATTTTCTGGTGGTGTCCTACCCAACTAGTGTCCAATCCTACTGAAGTTGCCTTTCTTTCAATCTACCTTATTTTAATAATAATAATAATAATAATAATAATAATAATAATAATAATAATAATAATAATAATAATAATAATGATGATGCTGATGATGCTGATAATAATAATAATAATAATAATAATAATAATAATAATAATAATAATAATTTATTAAATTTCTAAACCACCCCCTCTCCCCAACTAATCCACTGAAATAAATATCAGTGGGTTCGTTGGGGTTGCCTTAGAAATAGGATTTTTCCTTCCTACCTTCCTTAAGACCTTCCCGACAATTGTGATGAACTGAAACAAAATTTTGCTTGTATCCATCAGGTTGTTTTGACCAAATGTGCAACTTTGATCAAAAGCAAGAAATTTTTGTAGCCAATAGCATTCTGTTAGAAACAGCTAACATCTGCATTGCTCTTTATCACTCCAACAACTAGAAATTAGCCCAGGAAGAAACTTGCCAGAGTACTCATACTTGACATAAATATTTGTTCCTTTTGATCAGAGAAATTGAAACCTGGAACTTCCGGAAGACACCTGAAGGAGGTTTGTTTATTGGTTTCTGTTCATAGCAGGACTACGAATTCTCTTATGCTGCCCAGCAATCTTCTTCCAGCCTGATGCTGCAGATGTTTCATAGCAAGTTCTAAATTCCCTTACTAGCAGTAGGTGATTGGTGTTCAGCCCCACTCATGTGGAAAATAGCCAAGTTTGAGGAAAGTGTTCAAACAGAATTCTTCCATCATAAGAAATCAGAGATAATAGAACTCCGATCACAGTATTTTCACTTGGCTGTCAAAAAGATATGTACAGCTTTCTTCAATCAGTAGATAAAAAGGGATCTCGTAGTACATTTCTAGGTGATTTGTAAGAGTCAGTTTCGTGTGCGAGAGGAGTTCAATGTTATTAGTTCAATGACAATTCGAAGTCACAACAGTACTGAAAAAAGTTACGACTGTTTTTCATACTTAAGACCATCGCAACATCCCCATGGTCATGTGATCAAAATTCAGATGCTTGGCAACTGGCTCATATTTATGACGGCTATAGAGTCCCAGGGTCATGTGTGATCTTCTGACAAATAAAGTCAATGGGGAAGCCATTAACACTAGCTTAAGGATTACAGGGATTCACTTAACAACTGTGGCAAGAAAAGTCATAAAATGGCAGGGGTCTCACTTAACAAATGTCTCCCTTAGCAACAGAAACATTGGGTTCAATTGTGGTTGTAAGTCAAGGGCTAACTGTAGTGGTTAAGGTACCAAGCTAGAAACCAGGTGACCATGGATTTTAGTTCTACCTTTGGCATAAAGCAGTGGTGGGATTCGCACCACTTCAGGAGAACCGGTTGGTAACCCTCTGAGCACTTTGGTGAAATGGTTGTTGTAAGAAATCATTAGGGCAGAGGTTGTTAAATTGTTTGAATCCTACTACTGGCACAAAGCAAGCTGGATGACCTTGGGCCAGTCTCTCTCTCTCTCTCTCTCTCTCTCTCTCTCTCTCTCTCTCTCTCTCTCTCTCTCTCTCTCTCTCTCTCTCTCTCTCTCTCTCTCTCTCTCTCTCAGCCCTAGGAAGCAGGCAATCTTCCTAAGAAAATGGCAATTCCTGCAATTGCTAGGAGTCAATATTGACTTAAAAATACCCCCCCCCCCAAAAGGTGTTTTGTAAGAAATCAGCAAAAGTATCCGAAGATTGCTAAAAGGTCAACAGTTTAACAATTTTCTGGTTAATGTTAAAATCCTAGATAAACTCAGAGGCAGATGTATAGTTTTTCATGGAGATAAGAAAGTGTTTACCTTTGTTTTCTTACACCTGTTTGGCAGCGCAACATCCTAGAAAAATAAAAATTAAATTGTGCAAATCCAAACTCTGTCTTTCTCTGATCTCAATGAATCAGTATGGGCTGTAGGTACAGGTGGAAACATGAAGGGGATAGAAATTAGACATTTGACAGCAGGACAGTGAACGATCCATCTCACCTGTGAGAGTTACTTACTAGCAAGAGGGAAGTGGTGAAAAAGAGGTTGTCTAAGTAGTGTGGAAGTTCAAGCTAGGGCAAGCACTTGTGTCATGACAGTGGAAGATGAACCTTGAAAGAGTCAGATGAATGGAACTGGGGCAGGAAGACAGACAGACAGGAAGGAGGGAAAGTTAAGCTAGCAATTTGCTTTTATCGCCTTCTTTTGTACAGGTTTTGCACCACCGCTCCAGTGATGACGGTGGCAAAAGACAAGCTTTTTAAGAATGACGGCTGTTTCCAATCAAAGGGACAACATCAAAGTCTAGGCAGATTATGATCCCCAAAGTAACTAGCTGTGACCACTTGTTTGCCATTATACAAAGGGACACTCATCTATATGGCCACATAAATAGGCTGTACTTGAGAATGAAGAAGGCTGGCTGAGGGTAGTTTAAATGGTTTCTGATTTAGTTAAGATGTGGAAATAGAGTATGATTAAGATTCTTTGTGGTGGTTGTACTGAGGCCAACACTTTTTTTCTGAAAAAATCTACTGTAACCACACAGATTTGTATGTGGTGAAAAATAGTAGATGATATAAATCTAGCTACACTGTTCTTATCTTTTAGTATCAAGAGTCAGTTGAGTGTAGTGCTGAAGATGCTTGCCTAAAAAGCAGGAAACTGATTAGGCATGAAAGTTTCCAGGTGATTTTGGGCCTGTCACTCTTTCAACCTAATCCACCTGACTGGGAAAAACAGGAGGCTGAAGTATGAAGCATGTTTGGTACCTTGAGATTTTATTTTATTTTATTTATTTTATCTTATTTTTAATTTATTTTACACACACACACACACACACACACACACACACACACACACACACACACACACGATAATAGTGTGAGTATACAATAAAATAAAATAATAATTCCTTCACAAGTGTTATACAACAATTATCAACCCAATCAGTGTCATGCAGTGGGATCTGGGGTACACTGGTTGGTGAAAGTGAGAACTAAAGTCCAAGGCACCTTTCAGACACCAGGTTGAGAAGGCTATTATTAAATATGGCTGGCTTGGCTATTAATTATACAAGAGTCCCAATTCAGCCCTATGGGATTTGCTTTCATAATGTTTTGATTGATAAACAAATGTGTGACTCCAAAATGAGTCCAATATCCTCCTTTGGCAAATTAAGTTTGAGACTTAACCCAAAGAAACAGGAAACCCCATGCATTTGATTTTACTCAGAAGGAAGTGCTATTGGGATTCATTCTCGGTGGTTCTGAAGGTGTGGACCTCAACTCTATGCATTTTATTGCAGATAAAAGTGAAGCGCTGAATCCAATCACTAGTATTAAACCATGGATTTTATTGAATAAACTATAATTGACTGAATTCATGAACATGTGAAGTCACAAACAGTAATATAGAAAACCACAATCTTGGGTGCATGTCACATGTTAAACCAGGAGTAAATCAAGCATGTTAAACTAGGAACAAATCAAGCATGTTAAACCAGGAGCAAATCAAGCAAGACACACCTATTTCATGCAGCCAGCCTGTCATAGCCTTGTTTTAATTGGGTTTTTAGTATTGGTTTTAAATTACAGGACGAATTATTTAATATATTTTAATATGTATACTTTTTTGGTTTTCTGTTTTTACTGTGGCTGTTCACCGCCCTGAGAGGGAGAAGGGCGGTAAATAAATCAAATAAATAAAATGTTCCCATTTATCACCATGAACGACTCTATCCTCATAGGTGTACAGAGTCTCTATCTGTCAGCAAGTCTCACAGAGTTCCACAGGCCTTACTTTCAAGTAAGCTTTTTTGCATCAGGGTAACCTTCTGTCTCTAGATGAGGGCCAAGAAATACGAACTGCATTGAAGCCAGTTCGTCTGCTTCAGTTTCTCTATCCCCCCCTCCCCCGAAATACACCCGCAGCTGTAATGGTTTTTATTTTTATTTTTAAGAAGGCCGAGAACACAGAGACTCTGATAAAACTACGATTCCCAGGATTCCCAGGTCGGTAGGCTGTTTTTCCAAAGGTGATTTAGGCACGAAGCTGCAAGGGCTCAAGAGAAATGCCCTCTTCGTCAAGACCCCCCTCCCCCCTCCCAATTCGATCTCTTAAGTGGCCTTTAAGGGGTGGGATTATTTGGGGGAGATGCGGGCGTCGCGCTTCTTTTAAGAAGCCAGGCCCCCGAAGAGAGCCGTTTCTGTGGCCGGCTGCGCAGCGCTCCCTTGAGGAGCTGCTGCTTCTGCCGCGGCGGTCAGCGGGATCCCAGGGCCGGTGGTTGAGCCAGGCCACAGCGGCTCCTGCTCTCTCTCTCTCTCTCTCGGGGGGCCGAGGGCAAGGCTTCAGACCCAGGCGCTGCTGCAGGCTTGTCCTACAGCGCCTTCTCCTGGACAAGAGAGGGGACTCATACAGCAAAAGGCCGGCGGTGGGGAGTGTGTGTGTGGGGAGGATGAGGTCTCCTTGGTGTCGGGTCGCCCCGTTCTTGCAGGAGGAGGGGCGGGAGAAGAAATTGGCAAGTCTTGGCGGCGGCGGAAGCAATAATCAGGAGTCTGGGAAGACATTGCATTCCCGCCTAGGGCTTTCCTAACTCAAATCAGTTATTGCGGGGAACACTATTTATTTATTTATTTATTTATTTATTTATTTATTTATTTATTTATTTATTTATTTATTTATTTATTTATTTATTTATTTATTTATTTATTTATTTAGAGAGGTTTCCGGGCTGGGAAAGAATTAGGGCACCGCATGGTAGAGAGAAAGAGAGATTAGGGGCATTTTAGACACGAGCAATGGTTAGTGTGGCAGCGTTCGTGCCGTGCCCCATCCTCCCCTTGCATCGGAGTGGTAGATGAACGCTGCTGCCACCCACATTCCTGATTCTCGCCTGCCACCGCAGGCATTACAACGGCCCCCTTCCAAAAGCTAAGAAGGGCGCCCCCTTGAGCGTCACTGCGAAAGTGTCTCCGCAGGGCAGCGGCCTCCAACCTCAAGGGCATTTATTATTATTATTTTGCTGTTTTCGTTCAAAAAGTGCAAGATTGGACCAGGCTTCGCAACCGAAGAAGGGATGGCTCTTGACTCTTCTTCTCCTTCTCCTTTGGAATTGCCTCGCCCAGCAGAGGTCGAGAAGGAAACGCAGGGATGTGCTGCTTTGTTGCCTGGGCGGCATGGCCAAAACTGAGGGGAAAGCCTTGGCGTTTGCTTTAAGAGAAGGCAAAGGGGGAAGCCGAGGCACCGGGATGGAAGAGAAAGCAAATAAAAGGGCAAGAGAAATGGGGCCAGTCGGAATAATTGGTCCCTTTTCCAAGGCGCTTCTACTCGGTCTTCTCTCTTTTTTTGTGGAGCGAGTCCAGACATTGAATTCTGGCCTTGGCTAATCCTTTGTGCAGCACTTCCTAATCCAAACGTGCCTTTCATTTACAGAGCTCAAGGTAATACACAGCTCTCTGTGGTGCCTTTTCTTTTGTTCTCACAAGAACCCTGTATAGGGATTGCGGGACTAACTAAGGAAACGTAGGAATTGGCCCTTCACGACTGGTCAGAATTTGAATGTGGGTCTCCTGGTCTCGAACCACTGGTCAGGGCCAGGCACTCTTCCTTTGTTCAAGCGAAGGAAAAAATCTTGTCGCTTAGTCCAGGAGTCACCAACCTTTCGCACCTCAGGGACCACTAAATTCATAATTTTAAATCCCGTGGACTTTTAAAAACATAAAAAGTATTTGGTGCAATATAAAAAATGCAAATAATTTTTCAGCGGACACCAAAATAACCATTGGCTTGGTCAATTTCTGAGGCAGATTGGGATGGGCTTTTTTTTTTTTTTTACAGGGACTTCTATCAAAGATACCAAGGTGAAAGGTATCAAATTTCCTACAATAAGCCTTTCTCATTCCAGTGTATCTATTATTGGACCCAGTTTGGTACTTGTTCCCATTTCATTCTCATAAATGTTCCTAAACCCAGTGTAAACCTAGTCCTGTCTAGTTACAAGGTGGAGCTGTAATGATACACTCGCTTGTCATCCCCCCTTACAAATACTATATGAGAAAAGGGAACCAATGGTCTGCCACATTTGTTGAACTGCAATTCCCAGCATCCCCCATAATTGCCAGCGCTAGTAGGGGTTTGCTGAGAATTGTGGTTCAACAGCAAAGGGGCCACAGATTCCCCACCCCTGCTGGGCAATCCCTGCAGAGGGTCTGTATCTTGAATGCCACCCTTACAATTTCCTGGACTCCACTGGAAAGCTTTGAAATGTGGTGGGCATAACATTGTTAGAGATGATTATTTTGCCCCCTTACTAACTCAGCACTCCCTTGGGGAGGATTTATGTTAATTTGCTTCCTAGATGCCTTGACCATTCAAGAACCTTGCCTTGAACAGTTGGCTTCCTACATTGTGCTAAGCCAGGTGTTCGGCTTTGTGTGAGTTGTGTGAAAACAAAGCCACAATGATCAAGACATCCAAAGCCATAATGATCAAGACATCTAAACCAGGGTTTATGGTTTATTGTGATTTGGGAGCCAGAGGGCAATGTTCCCTCGAACAGCAATTAAAGCAAACTTCATCTAAGAGCAAGGTGTGAAACGATCCAAAAATGTGGACCACAACAGACAACTGACAAGCAACAAAGTGCTTCCAAAGGAAGGAAAGTCCCAGCATTAATTGCGAAGAACTGAGCCCAGTGCCCGATTTCCTCTCCTTAAAACCCATCCTGGTTTTCCTTCAATTCTGTCCCCCCACCACCACCAAGTTAGGAACACAAATGAACGTCCTCCCATTCACATTTGTTTTATTGTGGGTAGTTTGCCCCCTCGTGCTGCTTCCTCTTTAGAAGAGAATGGAAAGGGGGGAAAAATAGCCACCTCTCCTATCCCAATTACTGTATAAGTACCAATTCGAATATAACTCGTTAGGAAAGAAGCAGTTTTCACAATGCAAAGTGTTTTAATGTTCTCTTATTATCTCTGGGGTGGGTGTATTTTTCTATCTTGTACCCCATCGACCAAATGAAGCGTTTATGGCGACTCCTCCCCCCCTTCACTTCCTGTTTTTTAGCTCTAACACTCGCTGTAGCTGCATTCAGTGCCGCAATGCAGTAGAGCTGTAAATACCTTTAACAGCTGCCTGCCAACCAAGGAGTGAAATACTGTCTTTGTTCCGAATCTCTCTCTCTCTCTCTCCCCCCCCCCACTCTGCTCCACAATCCCAGCTCCAGGATCTCATAAAACAGCCCACCAGAAATACATTTCTCTCAGAAATCACACAAACACAAAGCAATTCAACAAGAAGCCATGAAACGAATGAATATGTGTGTGTGTATGTGTGAACACACACACACACTCATCTTGCAGGGTTATCATTAATATGCACACAACTAGTGGTTTAAGTGCTATTTTTGCCCTCTGTGTTTCTCATACAAAGCATCTGCAACCATAGGATCATCAAAAATGAGTGGTTTTATGCCATACAATACCCTTTGCACAAATCCTTGATATGGCTCTTCTCCCCATTTTTTATATATTAATTTTAGGCAGCTGGTTAAACTATCTTTTTCTATTTTTTGCTTGATTAGCAAGGCTTCACTTTCTTAATACGTGGGTGTTGTATATTTTCTTTGAAAAATGAACAGAGCTTGATAGCACTGGACCCTAAGAAATACATTTGTACAATTTTGGATATTTCTTAATAGAACTTAAAATCAGAAGAGGTCTGGTTAGCATTCTTTCCAACTAACAAATACCATATTTTTTGAGAAGAAGCAAGCCATCTCAAAGACATTTGCTAACTACTTTTTATTTTTAAAAAAGGGTGTGTGTGTGTGAATTGGCCAGAAACCAATGGAATTTCTTCCACTGGAGGGTCATGTCCAGAAGCAGGAATTTGAGCCAGAGTCTTGTCAATTTAGCCTATTAATTAGTTTGTATTATGTATCCTAATATAGTCTCTTTCCATCTCCTAAATTTAGATAGGAAAGAAGAATTTCTTTTATTTAAGTACTAATCTTTATTGGGTTATGATTGAGACAGATTTCCAGCTGAAAACCCCCACTGTGAAAAGGATGAGAACAATAAGATTTCAGGAATTGAATCCTAAATACCTCTAGCTAAGGTGTGTATTGTGTCATCAATGCAGCTGCACTAAGCTCAATTCTAATGGCTAGAGTTATGGGGGAGGAGAGATGCTGTATAGCAGAAGAAAAAGTGGGCGGACTTCTCTAATCACAGATGAATATTATTGTTTGTAATGCTTTGCCAATCTCAGATATAAATGGGAGCCATTACGATATGCAGTAATCCTGCAATCACTTTGCACTTTGGGCTAGAGTTTTTAATGATGTTTTATTCTTCCATCTGGAATGGTTGCTAATATTTAGAAAGTGGTCTTCAACAAAAGTAATTAAAAATATACATTCAACTAAATATGCATACCATTTTGATAATTCAAGAGGACAATATTAAACACTTTATATTTTTCAGCATCAACTGCAAAAAAGAGGATTATTCCTATCACTCTGGTTGGTTATTGAACCAATAAACATTTTATTACAGTATTTGTATATAAATTCAGAAATAATACAATTCTAGCAATTACATTATGCACATTTGTTTTTCAATGAGATAATAAATAACAGACTTGGGGGAACTGTATTAATTTTATTTAGGAATATATAGAAAAATAAAACATTTTTCCTTACCCAGGCAACAATGCAGAACCTATCGTACATTGCAAAGAATGAATTATTTAAAAAGTAAGAGACAATAACATAATTGGGCAAATGCAATATATTGTCTGCAATCTTACCTATATTTATTTAGCAAAAAGCCTTACTGAAATAGCTTACTTACACATATCAGGGATATAGCTGGGGAAAAAATCCATTCTGCTGTTATTATGAACACAACAGATCCTCCAATACATGCATATACACACCCACCCACCGTTCATTCATTAAGCCATAAACTCTATAGAATATTCGTAATGTCTGAATCCTAAATGTGTGTACATTTAGATGACCACAATGGATATATCATTCATACCTATGCCATTTTCCCCATTGCACTGAACCATTGAAATCTCTTTAGATTTTCAGTGCAGATCAGAATTGCAGGATAGGACAGTTTAATTGCTCTGCTGAAAATACATGCATTCAAGGGAGCAAGCAAAAAAAAAACCAAGAAAAAGCAGCAAGATCCCAGTTTTTAAAAGTGGCCAGGAATTCTCAGCATAGGAACACTGTCTGGAGAGAATCTTATGAAAGCCCCCCCCCCAACCCACCCCTCGCCCTGTACAAAAGCAACCAGAAATGTAACGCGAACCTGGGCTGTCGTGTTCTGCCTTGCGAGAGAAGGGAGGGTCGGGCTGTCGAGACATCTCGGCGCGGCTACTCCGATCGAAAAGAGCCGTTTAACTCAGTCGGTGGGATTCCCGCACCTAAGCTGCCAGAGGACCTCTCTGGCTGGCGCATGAAGCGCAATCGCCCTGCAGCAAAGCAAACCTGGGTGCAAGCCGCACCTCAGGTTTGCGCCTTCTTAGGGACCCGGATGAGACAGGGAGGGGAGGGGTGGGGAGGGGAGGGGAGGGAAGGAGAGCCACCTGTTGCTCATTAGGCGCTGGAATTCTACGATTAGTAGACCAAACATTAAGTGGGGGGGGGAGTGTTCTAAAATGGGGAAGAGGGGGTGTGGAAGAGAGGAAGCCGCAGGGGAGGGAATTCAAAGAGGCGCTCTCTCTCTCTCTCTCTCTCTCTCTCTCTCTCTCTCTCTCTCTCTCTCTCTCTCTCTCTCTCTCTCTCTCTCTTTCTTTTCTTTTCTTTTCTTTCTTTCTGGAATCGCTCTGGTTCTTTGTGTGTTTGCCCCCTGATAAGCTTTTTTTAAAATTATTATTATTTTATTTTGGAGCTTCTCCGAGGCTCAGCTCGCTTCACAAAGCCGCTTGCAGCCCCGTCGCGGAGAGGCTCAAGTAGGTCCGAAGGGCAGGGGAGCCTCCGTAGGGGGCAGGCAGGTGGCACAAAAGGCGCCGGCGGGGCAGTCCTCCCACCTCTCCCTCCCTTCCTCCCTGCTACCGTCCTACTACTACTACTAACTGCAGGGCGAAGGGTGGGTGCTTGTTCGATCGGGCTTTCCCCCCCTCCACTCCCCCCCCCTCCGCTCCTTCCACTTTCTTTTATGACTTCGGGAGTGGCGTCTCCAAAGCGCCGAAGGGGAAAGGGAAAGGGAAGCCCCCGCGGCGAGAGTCAGGCGTGAACACGAAAGGACTTCCTTACCCGATGGCTGCCAGGTCTGAGCGGCGAGGACTCCGGGGGCGTCCCTGTAATCCATTGCGAGACGCCTCCGGTTCGCGAGCAGTCAGTTATAACCTGAAAAGGCGGCAGGAGCCCGGCGGGCAGGCAGGCAGGTAGGGCGCGAAGGAAACGGAGCTTTTGTGGCCAAGCTGCCCCGCTGGCTATGCTCGCCGCCCGCCCGCCACCGCCGACGCTCCCCGCCCACCCGTCTTGCCCGCACTCCGCGCCTTGTCCAAGGGGTGGCAAAGGCGAGGAAAGCGGGCAGGCGGGCGGGCTGAAGGGGAGCGTCGGGGACGGCGGCTTGCAAAGCAACAACCACCACCACCACCACCAAAAAAGCCCTTCCTTGGTTCGGTCGGATCGGCGAGCCTAGCCAGCCGGAATGCGCCACACATCGGAGACAAAGGTTGGGAAAAGACGGGGGTTGAGGCGCTTGGAAAAGAGGATGCAGGGGTGAAATTCGCCAGGGAAATCAGGCGGAGGGGGGGAGAGGGGAGGGGGGAAAGAGGGCCCGGAGAGCCAGCAGCCCTCGCACATGACCAGGCGCAGCCAATGACGCGCCCAAGTCGGTCGTAAAAGCTCTTTACCGAGCTGTAAATTTTCTTCAAACAAAAAGGAATTTACTGCAATTCCTTGCGGATTTTTTTTTTTTTAGCTCAGGCCGCTGCAGCTGCCCCCCCCCCCCCATCTCCCACCCCCAGTAGAATACGTTTCCTCCTCTTTCCCTCCCTCTCTCTCCTGCTCCCGCCATGGCGCTTTCCTGCTCCCAGCTCCACCAGAACCGCGTCCGAGGCCTGAGAGAGCAGAGTGGCTGCTGACTGGGCCTGGATTGCGCAGTTCAGAAAGAGGGAGGGAAGCCAGAGGGGAGGTCTGTAGAGCCAAGCTTTTGCAGAGGAGTCTCCTTCTAGGCTGGATTTTCCCCAATCAGGCCCAGTTGGAAGCGGCGCGCATCCCTGGCTTGTGTGCCAAGCGAGGCAGTCTGTCTGTCTCCTTAGCCCTAGCCCTAACCCTTAACCTTCCCTTCCTGGCTAAGTGGCTCTGGCAGGCCTCTCAAGGTAGAAAGCCGAGCCCCTAACTTTTTCTTGTCCCGTTTTTCCAAATGTGGGAGTTCACATCAAAACATGGGTCGGTCTACTCTATCTATCTATCTATCTATCTATCTATCTATCTATCTATCTATCTATCTATCTATCTATCTATCTATCTATCTATCTATCTATCTTTCTTTCTTTCTTTCTTTCTTTCTTTCTTTCTTTCTTTCTTTCTTTCTTTCTTTCTTTCTTTCTTTCTTTCTTTCTTTCTTTCCTTTAATCTCTCAATTTGGAGTACAGTGTTGGAAATTGCTGTTCCGGGCAGGAGCAGGGGCCCTCCTTGAGAAAGGAGGTGCCTAAAACAACTTTCTTGGGGGGAACAAATAAAAATCACAGGCCCTCAAGACTCTCTTTCTGACTGCAGAAAATGGCTTTCTCCAGATAGGCCTTGTGGGGATCCAGTTATCCTGCAGCATGGAGAAGTGCAGAACTCCAAAGAAGTAAGAATGAATGCACCAAGAATTGCCAAAAAGAAAAAAGGAAAGGGAAACCACTGGCTTTGCAAAGCTCAGCTGAATCTGGATATATGACTCTGCCACAGTGACTTGTTCCTCTATTCTTTCTTAGGGAATTAGCCATTCAAAAATCCCTCCTCTTTTTTTAATCGCCTTTGCCTAAACCTTGTTGCATTGGGCACTGTTTATGTACAATGGAGTGAAATAAATTTTTAAGCAATTGTTGACTGCAATTGTTGACAAGCTGGTACATACATGATTCAATTCAAAAAGAAAAAAAACACCACCCCTAAAAACGAAATCTTAATTAGTTGTTGGAAATGACTATTTTTATGTGGACATAAAATAGGACTGAAGTCGAAAAGACTTTCTTCTAAGGAAGATGTTAAGGCTGGAGAAGGCAGCGAAAGAAACCATTATTTTCACTGCCCTAGATCCAGAAAAGCAAACAAGTGAAATTCGCTGTACTAAATGTTTTTACCTTTTGTTGTAAACCCATTAATCCTTTCTCTCTCCGTGTGTGAAGTTGTATGAAATAAACATTTATGGGTCATATTGTGGAATTGGTTTATGAAGAGGGCTGTAGAAGGCAAGAGGCCATTCTGGCAAATTCATGCCCACTTGGGTTTTGCTCTCAAATCAGTAACCCAAACAGATTTGGTTCCTATGTTTAAAATGCAATTGTGTCACCTTGAAGGACTATATAGTCTCTGCTTCCAAAATGGCTGCTGCCTTCAAAGAAAGGACACAAAGGGCGGTGTTGCTTTTGATGTCAATTTTTAGACTTGTCAAGAAGAGGAAGCTTTGGGAGTGATTTTTACTATAGAATGCTAAAGTAAAACGACACTTTACAGTTAGCAAAAGAACAGCAAAGAATGAGACTTTCCTCATTCAAAGCATCCTAGTTTAATTTTGAACTAGCTTTGCCTAAAAGTGAGGCACCCTCTTTGTTCAACTTGGGAAAAAATGGGTGTCTCCTCCAGTTAAGGTGCTGCCGGTTGTATGAAATCTCCAAAATCCAACACAGGCACACCAACCCCCCTCCCCCATTGATTCTCTAAATATTCCTGCTTGCATGCATATTATTTGCCTGGAAGTAAGTTTTCCCTAACCTTTCAGGACTTAACTTTCTGAGGAAACTGTACTTGTACAAAGCCTACGTTGCAACATTCAGCCAAGTCTTGCTGTTCTCCAGCAAGATATATTTCATCTCTATTTTATGATTATTATTTTTAGATTTAATATAGACATCCGCCATCCACTCCAGTGGACTCTGGGTGGCTTACAAAATACAATACTAATTTAGAACAATTACAAATATTTACTGCAGACTGTTCATTGTTTAATATGTACACTTAGAACAAATGCACTTTCTCCTTTGCCAGTTTTTTGGGCTGCTTCCCTAGACTTAATCTGTATAAGTTAAGAACAGAATGGCTAGCAAGGCGTTTTGCCGCATTTATGCAAATTCCTGCACCAAATCCTCTGCTTTGCAGTTTTTGCCGCAGACCCTTCACGTGGATGAGCTCCCAGCCTGCTACTGTAATGCTGAAAATATAGGGTGGGGGTGTGTTTCAGGCAGGGAGGAACCCCTTTGGATCCGAGAAAGAGCCTAGCTAGGCTAATGGTTCAGCAGATAGTCCATAGAGCAAAGACCTCTTATGTGTGCAACGTTCATTCAAGCCCAGACTAGGTTTTTTAAAAGAAAAAAGAACTATAGGGTTGGGGGGGGGGCTTCTATACACAAGTTACGAAAAGCAGCTCTTAAATGACAGAAATGGTGTGTGTGGGGGGGGGTTGAGACACAGGATGGTGACCCTCAGTTTCTAAGTTTTCAAAAAGCTCTGAAGTGTAGCATATCACAAAGGTTGCCAGAGATTGTTCTCTGTTTGCCTTTTAGCATTTTGGGGGACTTCTAATCTTTGGGGAAGGGAGGAAGAAGAGAAAAAGTGAAAGAGGAAGAAGACAGTGGCTTTTAAAAAATATATATCTTGGTTAGCTGGTGCAACAAGAACACGATTCCTATAGGCTAATTTGTTCATGGTTTCAAAAAGATGTAATCCTGATTCACTGTATGGAATTCTGCTTTCTATGTACCGGTCAGTTGTAAATCTACCCCTTTCAACTACCAATTTCTAGATACAGTGGATGAGACCTATATTCCCCACTGCCAGCTGGGGTTGATAGGTGCAGGAATTCCAAAGACAGGGCTGTGAATTGCTTGGGGAAGCACTATTCTAAACAATTATCTTGGAGCTGTGAAATGAAAACCCGTTCAGAGGACAGACTTCTGAACCACAATCAACCAGGGGCTTCTTGATGGAGAAAGCTCTTTGTTTAGCTTAGCTGCATCTCTAAGGTGGAAAAGCATCCTGTTTAAAATTGTCAAGAGAATACTAATGGTTTCTTCATCGGGCGATATGGAAAAAACTCAATTCCTCATTCAAGGCTAAAAGTGCTAGCTTGGACTACATAATACAATTTCATTGAAATACATGGAGCTTGATAGGATAAAAATTGCCATGTGAAAAGGTGCTGTTTTATATTTCTTTCTAGTATTGTGGGGAGGATGGATCTCCCCAAGGGTGAGTGAGGCGAATTATGCCGGAGAAAATAATGTAAAATAAAACGGTTGTGTACAAGTTTACAAACCAGAAAAAAACAGGGTAGGAGGCCAATCCCTCTCAGTAATTCGATTGTAAATTATTAATGGGGGGGGGGGGGGTTGTAAAAATAATAAAGGTGGGATACAAATAAATAAAAGTAACTACTCAATAAATGCACACAAGCAAACTCATTCCATTTTCTAAATGGAGGAGGAAAAGGAAATGAATTCACCGAGAGAGATTTAGGCAAATTCTGGAGAAATCTATGAATCTTCTACTCTACCTATTATCTACAAACATGACACACACACACACTGGCCACAGTATAGAGGAAAGTTCACTGAAGGTGCTTAAAGAGGCTCCTCTCTTTCTATGAGATATGGGGGCTGCTACAGACCTATGAGCTTAATTGTTACTAGCTGCAGTTTGCACCTTAGTTATGGCAGCAGTATGGTAGTTAAAAGCCTGAGCTGCAGAATCTGTTTGCCATCTTCAACACAAACCACCTCCAAATCATGACCCAGTTATTCCAAAATTCTTTAGACGGCTTTAGGTAAACTAGCCTCTCCCTTTCACACCGCAGTAACAAGGATCCCACCATGTTGGTCCCTCTGAGAAGGCTGCTGTAAGGCTTTCAGAGAGAAGGTCTGTAGGAATGTCCTTGCTGTTGCTAGGACCGCCTCCTCAACTTTCCTTTGTTTCTGATTCCGCAACCAGCCTTCTGAACATCTCCATATCTTCCTAGATATAGACCAGCATGCTTGGACTGCTATGTATAGGAAGAAAAGAAAAAAAGACACTGCACCAATCGATCCAAATGAAAGCGCCACTCCCAAAATGAAGATAATTCCAGCAGATCCAGCCTAGTAGCCAGAATGACTGAGAGCGGCATAGATAGATAGATAGATAGATAGATAGATAGATAGATAGATAGATAGATAGATAGATAGATAGATAGATAGATAGATAGATAGATAGACAGACAGACAGACAGACAGACAGACAGACAGACAGACAGACAGACAGACAGACACCCACACACAGATTTTTGGAAATACCCAAATTCAAGATAATCCCAGCAAATCTCCTAGTTAGGCAGAACGACTAAGAAAGGCAAGTGTTTATAAATAGAGAATAACAGACATTTGAAATTGAGTTATTAATATTAAAATTGAATAAGAATCATATTTCTAAGGAAGCTTCTATTTCACTCTGAACTGTAAAAACAACAACACATATGCGCATGCAAATTTGATAGCTTGTATGTGGATAGCACACTGGATGTGTAGCTAGACGTCCTTTTCCAGATAACCAAATCCAACATTTTGTCTTCAAGAAGATCCGGTGGAAACTTGTGGTGGTGGCGGCGGCGAGTGCCTGAGCACAAACTAGCCAACTTCATTTTAGCCAAGCGTATTGTTAGTAAAAGCAGCCCAGGGTCTGGCTCAGCGGCTCATGCAAATGCAAAACATGTTGTTCATTTAGTAAGCCATGGCTAACAACAACCAACCTTGAATAAGCCTGCGCTTAATCGTTACAAGGGCTTCTTTACTGGAGAGAAAGAAAAAGAAAGAAAGAAGCGTGTATTTAAATTTATATGCCCACATTCCTTCTCAATAATACGCGAGAATGCACAATACTCATTCTCAACAATATAGGCACGAGAATGCACAATGTCCATTCTCAACAATGGAGGTGAGAATATACATAATAGCCATTCCCAACGGCGGGACTCGTGCAGAAGCAACATTAGGTGTAAAAGAACGGTCTGGATAGCCAACGGTTTTTGGGAGAAGTCAGCCTTGGGTTTTTTGGCCTCTTGCACTCTCCCAAACCCGAGGAAATCGGCGCTCGCTTTGAAATCCCATGAAAATCAATCGGAAGCTGGCCGCGTATCCGGCAGGAATCTAGGAGGCTTTGCGTTGACCGTGGGGGCACCGCGGCCTGCCCGACGGACGCCTGGCGGCCTTAATACTTTGCTGCCTTCAACTGAGCACTAATCTAGTCGGCCTTTCCAGCGTGCAAGCACAGCGAAGCGCGTTTACCTGCAGCATGGCCGCCGCGTGAAACAAAACAAAACGGGCTTCGCCTTCCTCCCCGAAGCACGTTAAGGAAGGAGACTTCGATTTCCCGTCGCAGGCGCTGGGCTCACGGCTCGGGTCTCGGGTCAGGCTCAGCTTTCCCAGAGAGGAGGGCAAAGGAAGGCTGGAAAGGGGTCCCGGAACAAAGCGCTTTCGAGGTCCCTTCGGAGAAACGGGGCCCAAATGCCCTCCCCTCCCCGTAGCTTGCCCGCTGGCCTTGAGCTACTTTCTACCATAGATGAAAAAACGAAGGAAGAAGCCGGGTCATAAATAACACGTCGGATTTTTTTATTATTATTTTGATTATCG
This sequence comes from Rhabdophis nuchalis, assembly GCA_039707465.1. NCBI lineage: Eukaryota > Metazoa > Chordata > Lepidosauria > Squamata > Natricidae > Rhabdophis > Rhabdophis nuchalis. The sequence continues at coordinate 188,474,010 of CM077643.1, read as the reverse complement.
ATAATGGGAAAAAAAATCAGTGTTTAAAATTAAAATAGTTCATTACGTCCCTCATCGGGCCCACAAATTATTTCCTTTCTCAATTAACTTAGTTTAGGAAAGAAGGGGGGAAACTGAAGAATTTGAAAGAAGTGCACTTAGCTGGTTTGATTCTTAAAATATAATAAGAGAGGCCGGAAATTCCCTCCTTGGAGGAAAACATAAATCCCCAGTAAAAATCTGTAGGTAAAAAAAACTGCTACCCTTTTTAATATCAAAGGCCGTGGGGAAATTGGGGAGAAGGGGAGGAAGGAAAGAAGGAAGGAAGGACGGACAATAAAAAATGTAGAAAGTGCAGCAGCAATAGCCATATGGGAATCGAGCTAAGAAGGCGCCCAGTGCAGTAACAAAAGCCTAACTCCCATCTAGCCCAGAAATGTCAGAAGGTAGTTTCAAAGACAACAAAAGGTGCCTTGAGATTAGTCCCAATCATGGTGGACGTGGCAGAGACCAAGATAAGCACCTGGCCCCTCTATCCGTGGATGCCCCAAAGTCTTTGGCCAAGGTTCCCAGCAGCAGCAGCAGTAGCAGGAGGAGGAGGAGGAAGAGGAGGAGGAGGAGGAGGAGGAGGAGGAAGAATTTAATTTGCTTGTCCTTCGAGGTCTCTGTCGGCTTCTCTTTTGACCTCTCCTTCCTTCCCCTCCTGCCGAGTGGCAGGGAACTTGTCCTTGTTGTTCTCTTTTTTCCATTTCATTCTCCGGTTCTGGAACCAGATCTTGACCTGCCGCTCGGTCAGTCCTAGCGCGTGGGAGACCTCGATCCTCCTCTTCCTGGTCAGGTAGGGGTTAAACAGGAACTCCTTTTCCAGCTCCAAAGTCTGGAAGCGGCTGTAGGTTTGCCTCCCTCTCCGCCTCCCGGGAGCTGCTGTTGGAAACAAAAACCACAGCGTTTCTTTACAAAAGGAAAGAAGGGGGGGGGGGGGAATAAACCAGGAAACAAAACAACCAAAAGCAGCGGCTTGGCTCGCAGCCCCAGCGCTTTTTTAGCTTTCCTGCCCCAGAGAGTAAAGTTATGTTGACCAAATTATTTTCCAATGCACAAAGCATGAGCTCCAGCTATCTGTTGAAATCTCTTTCTCTGTTACAACTAACAAAGTGAATCAACTCGCCATAAATCCAAGTACTCGGAGTCTGCCCTATCCAAAGGCTGTTAACACTGGCATAAAATCTGAAATATGATCTGGTCTGTCCCTTGTTTCTTTCAAAATATCGGTTTAATGCCACAGTTCAAATCGTTTGTGGTTTGGACGTTTTAAAGAAATCCTAATATTGTCAGAAACAATTGCACGGAGTGTGTTGTTAACAAGGAACTATCGCTATAACAACAGCATTAATGTAACTGTAAAAGGAGAACGAAAGAAAGAAAAAGGGGATTGGTGGAAAAAACTGGCAGCTTGGTTTAAGAGAAAAAGAAAGGAGAGGGAAAACAGTAATAGAAAGAAAGAAAAAACAGAGAAAGGAGAGAAAGAGAGAGTGAGAGAGACAAGGAGACAGACAGAAAGGAAAGAAAGAAAAGAAAGAGAAAGAAAGAAAGAAAAGTGAGGGAAAAGAAAGAAAAAGAGAGAAAGGTGAAGGGAAGGGAAGGAAAGAAAGAAAAAGAGAAAGAAAGAAGAAAGAAAGAAAGAAAAAGAAAAAGGCAGGGAGAAAAGCGAGGGAAAGGAAAGAAAAAGAGAGAAAGATGAAGGAAAAAGAAGAGAAAGAAAGAAAGAAAGAAAGAAAAGGCAGGGAGAAAAGCGAGGGAAAGGAAAGAAAAAGAGAGAAAGGTGAAGGAAAGGATAGGAAAGAAAGAGGGAGAGAGGGAGAGGGAGAGAGGGAGAGGGAGAGAGAGAGAAAGAAAGAAAGAAAGAAAGAGAAAGAAAGAAAGAAAGAAAGAAAAGGCAGGGAGAAAAGCGAGGGAAAGGAAAGAAAAAGAGAGAAAGGTGAAGGAAAGGAAAGAAAGAGGGAGAGAGGGAGAGAGAGAGAGAAAGAAAGAAAGAAGAGCAGGGAGAAAAGCGAGGGAAAGGAAAGGAAGGGAAAGGAAGAAAGAAGTGAAGTTCACCGCCGCAGAGGAAGGGAAGGGGAAGGGAGAAAGGCAGGGAGTTTGGGTCCAACCTTGTGGTCTCATCCAGGGAAAAACAGGCGAAGGAGACGCGCTCTGATTTAAGGGCCTTGGTTCCTCGCCAATATTAGCACAGGACGATTTACAGTCGGGATACTGGAGCAGCTCGGCCTCTTGGTGTGTCGTAAAAATCGTCGGTCGCTGTAAGTTATCGTATCCGTAAAACTTGGCCGGCTCCGCTGAGCAAGGCAGGCCGGAGCAGGGGGCTTGCAAGGGAGGCGGGGGAGGCGGGTAAGGCGAGGGGCTCCCCCCGGCCAGGTGCGGCGGCGGCTGCGAGTGGGGAGGAGGAGGAGGAGGAGGAAGGGGAGCGTGGGGAGAAGGGTGGAAGTAGTCCGCGCCGCTGACGGCCGGGCCGGGCCCAGGAACCGTCGGCGCAGGGGGGTAGCCTGAGGCGGCGGCCGCGGCTGCAGCGGCGGCGGCGGCGGCCGCGCTGTTCCCGTAGAGCAGGGCGGCGGCGGCGGCGGCGGCGGGCGCAAAGTGACAGTCGTAGTAAGCGGGATTGATGGGCGGCTCGCCCCCTCCTGCTGCCGCCGCCGCCGCCGCCGCCTTGTACTTGGAGTACAGCGGATTGACAAAGTAGGAGCTCATCGGAGGGCGGGGGGCGAGCGGAGGCGCCGCCAGCCGCAGCAGCAGCAGCAGCGGGGCAAGGAGAGCAGCAGCAGCAAAAGCAGAGCACCCCGCCGCCGCCTCCACCGACCGAGGCCTGCGCAGCCGCCGCCCGGAGAACCCAGCTGTTGGGCCAGGCTTGCCCCCGGCGGGCTGCCTTGGCGGAGTGGAGCTGGCGGCGTGGAGCACAGCCGGGCCGCGATCGCTGGACGACTGACCTGCCTCACTGCTTTTACTATTTCCTATTAGGCACACACCAACCAGCCGTCCCGCCGCCACACACTCACTCGCTCGCTCGCTCGCTCCCTCGCAGGGGCCAGAGTTCAGGGCAAGGCAGGAGAGCGGCTTGGCTTGGCGCGCACAACCTCCGGAGGCCAAAACCAAGTCCCAAACTAAGTAGGGGGAGGGAGGGAGAGAGAGAGAGAGAGAGAGAGAGAGAGAGAGAACCGGATTCCCAGCCGCCTGCCTGCCCTCTTTCCTGAAGTAGTCCCCTCGATGCCCCTGGCAAGCAGCCTCTACTCTCTGCCCTCCCTGCACCCTGCCCGTTCTCCACAGTGGGCACAAAAAGCCCGAGGGGAGAGCGATCAAGGGCAGATAAAGCCCAGCGCTGGAGGGGCTGGAAGGGAAGGCAGAGCAGAGGACTACGGATCTCCCCCCCACGGCGGGGGGGGGGGGAGGAGGAGGAGGAGAAGCCATGGAGTGGAGAAGGCCCTTAGGACTTCTGGGGAGACAGGCAACCTTTGGGCCTGGCTACAGAAGGGGAGGGCTTGGGGTGAGGTGGTGGAGGTGGGGACGTCGCTCAGGATGTGCTGTCCTTGTGATCTGGACTAAGGTTATAACCCTTCTGCCAAGTCATTTCTTCCGGAAGCCAGACCTCTGAACATGTGCAAAGTGGTGGCCAGCCGAGATAGGGAAGAGGGCTTCTGATTCCAGACCCAACGGCTTTGACCAGCTTCCCAAAAAGACAAAGCATCGCCTGTTAGGGGAGGCCGATGCAATTCCCTGGCCCAGCGCTCTTGTCAGTACCACATTAGTCGCCCTTCCAACGTATTCCTCGGTTGGTCGGGCCTAGGCATCTCAACTGAATTGGGATGTTTGTGCTGTGCCGCCAGGTGGGTCGGAGGAGGAAAGCACAGGAGACCGAAACCAGCCAGAGTTGCGGGGGGGGGGGGAGGAGAGGAGAGGGAGGATGGCGGATGCAGCAGGAAGGCCCCCCGGCGAATGAGTTGCCCATTTCCCTTTGACGCAGTGCTGCAGCTCCCGGGTTCATAGGCCCTTAATGGCAATCATGCCCATGAATACCCTTTCCACAATTTCCCCATCGGGCGGGGGCGTCATTAGCCCAGCCAAGCAAGCGAACATCAGCCCGGCAAGGGGGCCACGGCAGAGGTGGGGGAAGGTTTCCCGTAGGAGAGGCGGCAGAAAGTCGGGGCAACAGCTGAATTCGGCTGTTCCACAAGGCCTGTAACCCCGTTCCCCCCTCTCAAAAGCTACCTTTCGAACGCAGTGCCGAGGATGGGGCGGTGGCGATGGGTTATCTTCGGCCAAAGTGTGTCTCTGGAGCCTGAATCGGACCGAGGGTCTTAGGGTAACGTCTTCGGCAGGCAGGCAGGCAGGCAAGGAGTGATGCGATTCTGGCGAGAGAAAGATCAGAGAAATCTTTCTAACCCCTCCTGTTCAGCCGAGCCTCCTTGAATTCCAAGCCCTGGCAATTCCCCAGCCAAACGCTGCACCCCGGTGAGAGCTCTCCCTCGGTGGGAAAGATGTGGTGGCCGGCCTGGCCAAGAAAACGGAACTTGCAGAAGGCATTTGTTTTAGGGTCGTCCAGGCCAGAGATTCAAATCCTTGATTTGGGAGTCTGGCAAGTGATAAGAGAAATTCTGCCCGAACGCACAGCCTGCACCGAGCAAGCCATAAAGTCAGAGCCCCCAGCCCGGCATGATCCTTAAAAGAGCTCCACCAATTTGTGTAGTCTTCTTTGGGGTGGGGGTGAAGTGGGGGAGGATCAGAGCCCTGTTAACACATACGGTAAATATGGTTTCTTTTGATTAGCCATTGTCATGGGCTGCGCTTTCGAATAAACGTCTCTTTTTAAGCTATGTGCCTGTATTTTTATTCTGAACTCTCATACAGCAAGGATATTAAAGGCGAGACTATTGGCAACACACCGCAATGGATTTTGGATTGTCTTCAGAGTTTTTCCCATTCTCTCTCTCACACACAGAAGGCCTTATCTTCCAGTCACCCTGTGTATTTCCAGGAATGTAAAAAGTCAAGCTGGGCTTCAGGGTCGTGGACACGTTTGAGCAGTTTTCTTAGCAGGAGACTGGAGTGGTTTAACCATCTGGCTGCTTCTGGGACTCCAAGCCTACCCTGCTGGGTCTCTCTTTGAGATTTCCTGATGGTGTTCCTTCCAAGTTGTGTCCCTGCTTAATTTGGCCTCATCCAAGTGCTGCCATCTGCTGAGACCTTTAACTGAACGTTGTAGTTTCTGCATTTGAAAGCAGGACCGAGGAACAAAAGATTATAAAACACCAGATTTTGCTTCCCCCACCTCTCTAATGACTAATTGGGTAGCGTGTTTTTTGCTTACCAATATAAATTTGTGGTTTTAATATTAATATGTAAGCCACTGTAAGTTGCCTCTGGGATTGAGGCAGTGTATAAGTTTAATTAATAAAAGGTCCCCAAGTGCAACTTGAAGCCCCTTGGGTGGCAAATCTGCAAGCTCTGTTTTGTTTCCATAAAATCAACATTAACCTCTTGATAAAAAAAAAAGTAAAATAAACACGCAATAAAGTATGCATTTTTATAGGTCTCACTTAATTTCCTAACTTGTGCTTTAAATACAAAAGAATGGCTTGAAAATCCATTTTTTTCATTGGCACTTATGCAATCTTTAATAATTAAGTTTAATTGATAAATTATCATAAGTACTTTGAAAGTGCTGAATTGCTTCTTTTACCCCATAATTAATTAAAGCATGCTAAATAACAGTGATGTTCACTTATGCTGATGGGAAAAAAAGTAGAATCCATGTTTTTTCTTCCTTTCTGTTTCCCCCCCAAACAGACTGTATATATATTTTTAAACAATTATTCTCTTGGACAAAGCTGGGAAATTATAAAAGAATAGAGCGATATCGCCCTCTAGTGGCAAAACAAAAAAAAAACCTAAACAGGCTTCCCAAATAAAATCCCTTCTTTATCTGTTTTTTATTTTTCCAACAAAGATTAGGAAATTAACTCTATTGTCTTTTAATCTCCATTAATAAGAAGAAAAACCATCCTACACTAGCTTTCCTTGTATGAATATTATTGACCTAATCCAAAATTTAAAGCAAAGTATGCATTATAGCAAAATTAGCAGTGAACTTTATAATCAGAACTGTAAGAGAAAGTATTATTGTATACATGCCTTATTTGACATTTTTAGAGATTGCAAAATAGAGACAGTGAATTTCAGTGTTGTCCTCTATTAGCATGCACATAGGGTATTTCATTACCAGCTCTTTTTCTTAACGAAATGCCTTATTTAAGAGGAAAATATAAAAATAATTTAAAGACACTGTGAAATCTGAACTAATTTGATGCAGTGTGAATTTTTCACATTTATTTTTATTTTCATGGTATATACTTTTCTTTTTAAACTTGCTTTTTAACTTATTTTAAATTTTAAAATCCTAACCCTCACCCTAACCTTCATTTCCCTGCCGATGCGTGATGTTTCGGTAATAATTCTTCGCTTCCACATCGTGCTAAAAATGGACTCCCAAGCACACGTGAGAACTGGCAACTTGGAAGGGATTTAAGATGCCCATTATTTCCAGCCAGAATCTGCCAGACTAGCTAGTGACATTTTGAAATCAATACACATGGACTTGGATTAACCCGGGGAAGTTTAGAATCAGTTTAGCTCAATTCCAAAGACTGAAACGAGCCTTTTCTTGCTCTGAATTGCTATGTCTGGTAAATCTGGGAGGGGGTCTAATTTTGTCACGTCTGTTAACCCGCTTTTAGCCCCCTCCCTATCTGTTTAAAAACAATTTCTGTTTTTCTAAACTGATCCTCCAATGGCAATCCCAACCCCAGAAATGTTCCAACATTGATATTTATGGTCCAACATTTTAAGACCTTACTTTGTTTAGCGTTTGTGTTTCACCCTTTTCCAAAATACCCCACAAACACCAAAATAATGATAGTCTCAAAGTACCATCCCATATCGTAAACTCATTAGGTCCAGACGTCTGCTCTTTTCAATGGTTTTATTATACTTTGGCTCTTCCTGTTTTCAAAAAGAATGATAGGCAGAGGACTGGCAATGAATGGAGCACCAATCCAGCACCTTTTCCTTGGGCCTTTATCCTTCGGCCTGCTGGGTGGGGAGAAGAGAAAAGGGAAGTGTGATACCATCTCCAGATCTAAGAAGACTCAAAGCCCTTGAGGCAGTTTCGCTGTGTTTAAATAGTTGTTCAGATACCTTAAAGGGTTCTTATTTATTTCTAGATTCTTAAATTTGGCTTGGAGCAATACTTCTGTCTTTAAAAAAAAAACATTTATGCCCCTGTGTTCGTTCGATCTATCTATCTATCTATCTATCTATCTATCTATCTATCTATCTATCTATCTATCTATCTATCTATCTATCATCTATCTATCTATCTATCTATCTATCTATCATCTATCTATCTATCTATCTATCTATCTATCTATCTATCTATCTATCTATCTATCATCTATCTATCTATCTCACTCCGTCCATCCATCCATCCATCCATCCAGCTTTTAAATCTAATTTCTTGAAGTCAATAGGACTTCACAGTCTTGTTAGTGCATTTGAGCAAGGTTTTTTGTAAACAAAAAACAAAAAAACATAGTCACAAGAAGTCACTTGAGTAAATGTTTGATTGATTGGCTAGGATTAAATAGGCATATTGGCACAACTGGCCAGGTAAGAGCATGATTTATCTTCTTTTTTTTTTCTGGCACAAGTTAAAAAATTTTTAAAAAAAGAAAAAAGTTCCAGGAGATATCATTTGGAGATACAGAATACCATAATTATAACTCATTTCTGCTTTAAAAAAAAAAAGAACTCAACCCCACAAAAAGAAATAAGTCCGGAAACCTTTGTACTGTATTTGTTTTAATTTTCTGAACAAGTGATATGTTTGTAAGATGCCAGCAAGGAAAATCCTATTGTTTCCTAGGTTGGTAATCTGTTGGGAGTGGAAGTAAATCCTTTGGTCACTGAAAAGACTTTTGAAGAATGGAGTTGGGTTTTTCTGTGCTGCCAGTCACTGTATTTAGACTAAAGAGGATCTGTTAGAAATGGCGAAGGCAAGGGGGGTGGGGGTGGGGGGTTGCAGGTAATTTTGGTGTTATAGAGAGTCAAGCTGTAAGATTGGGCCTTATGACACTATGTCACACTTAGATAATCTGTCTTCCTCTTCAAAAGCTGAAGATTTTACTTTCATGAGCTCAAATTTTATTCCAGAACCTAGGACATATGCAAGCAAGCAAACAAAAAGCAGGGAACAACAAAAAATTAATAATAGAAGATAACAAATTGTAAAATTCTTTATCACAAGGTATCAAGACCTGAACATCAAAATTGAAAGATTATGGCATAAACGGACTGTGGCTGTCCTAGTTGTTTTCAGCATGCTGGGTGCCTTCCCCCAAAATCTTGGAGGCACTTAGAAAATCTGTGCATATTGACATTTCCATCTGTCAATAGTAAAAAAACCACAATTTTGAGCCACATATATACTTTGCCAATATATTACAGACATCTTACGGCAGATCTCGATATGTGTAAAGGCCAACACTAGCTAAAGAACTGGCAGATGTGCTTCACATTGTTGTGAACAGATAATAATAATTCATTCTTAAATAGGATTACAAATCAAACAAAAATATAGACTGTGAGCCAAAGTGTTTTAGGCCTCCAAATATTAATAATGTTTCAAGTACCACTCTTAATATACCGCACAGAAGAAAGGAAGCTGTGTTTAAATAATAATAATAATAATAATAATAATAATAATAATAATAATAATAATAATAATAATAATAATAATAATAATAATAATAATAATAATAATAGCATCCTAGATGCCATACCAAAACATCTTGGGTGGCATTTAGAAAACTTCTCAGTCACAAACATTTCCATCTGTCAATTCCAAAAGGCCACTGCTTAGATCCACACATATACCAGGCTGATTACGATTACAATTATGACATCTTAGGTTCTTGGGAAGAACTCAATGAGAAGGAAGGCCAGCCTCATAACTGGCAGCTGTGATTTCACCTTTAAAAAAAAAAACCTATCTGGCTATTTAATCAGCCATAATAATATTAATCCCCCTGAATTTTAGAAAGGAAAAAAAAACCAGCTACCCTGTTTCGAATTGCCTATATTCTTAGAGACTACCTGAATAATTCTTAGGTTCTTGATTAAGACTTGAATTACTACGTTTTCCTCCACTCCTAGGCTGTGAATCCAACTGTAGGTTAGCCTCACATAAGAATCCCCATCCAGGCTCCCTCCTCCTCCTCCTCTCTGACATGAGTTTTGGAAAACAAAGTATACAGAACCCGGAGAGATGGGGGGGACGGGAGGACAAGTCAAGCTGTCTTTGAGGAAGTGCAGGCTTTGTGTGCTAATGCCTTTAAAAAAAGCTTGCTCGATCCTTGAGCTCCATCCTGAAGCTCCTTAACTTTGCTGTAAATCTGGGCAAGACCCTGGAAAGGAGAGCATTCTAAGTCACTTGTGCAAAGCACATCAAACAATAAACCCCCCTCCCATCTGAACAATATGCACACACTGTATCTCAAACCCAAGTGGAAGGGGAAAAGGGGAAAAAAACCCCAGCTTTTCGCAGAAGGCTTTCCCATTCACCCTTTTTCCTTCTAAAGTACCAAGAGCCACATTCGCTGATATCTTTCATTTAAAAAAAAATCGGATCTGATCTAAAGTTTGAATTAATGCACCTGAGAAAATAACCTGAAGAACAATGAATTGCTGCAGCGCTGTATGTACGTGTGTGATTGTGTGCATCATAATAATAATAATAATAATACGCTACAATATTTTTCACAAATACATGCCCCAAAGTCTTAAGTCTCCTTTATTCCCTTTTCCCTTTATTCATTTTTTTCATTTTCATCCTGCGGTTCTGGAACCAGATTTTAACCTGCCTCTCCGTGAGGTTTAAAATCCTCGCCACTTCATAGCGCCGCTCTCGGGTGAGGTACATATTAAAGAGGAATTCCTTTTCCAGTTCCAGAGTCTGGAATTTGGTGTAAGGGCAACGCTTTTTCCTGGTGGACCGAGCCTGAATCCAGTTCGCAGCCGGGTTATCTGGAAAAGGAGGGGAACAGGAGGAGAAGGGAAGAAAATAAGGGAGATGGGGGATTTGGGGAGGGGTTGAAGGGCAGGAGAGGAAGCGGGAGAAACGAGACACGAAGGCCGTTAAATTAATTTCAGAAGGATCACTGCGCTTTTGAGAGATGGACATAAAAGCCTGAAAGGCCCAGTCTGTTGGCTGGATGAGGGAGGGCGCCTTGATGATAGAAGGTGGTTATGAGGGTTCCCTTTTTATGGGTGTCGGTGGGTGCTTTGCTGGGATAGGAGTCTAGACGGTTTTATAGGTTTGTAAAACTACCCCTTTCGCACACTGGAGCCATACGGGTTGGGGCAATAAATCAGCTTGTGTGTGTTTGTGTGTGTGTGTGTGTGTGTGTGTGTGTCTTTTTCCCCTTCCTTCCTTCCTTCCTTCCTTCCTTCCTTCCTTCCTCTCTCTCTTTTCCTCCCTCCCCCTCCCTGTTTTTCTCTCTTTTCCTTCCTCCCTTTTCTCTCTCTTTTCCTTCCTCCCTTTTTTCTCTCTTTTCCTTCCTCCCTTTTTTCTCTTTTCCTCCCTCCCTTCCTCCCTTTTTATTTTCTCCTTTTAAAAACTTACTTGGGCCAAGCTGCTCCTCCTCTTTTTCCTCCTTCAGGTCGCTGAGCGGGCTGGGGTTAGGGCTGCCTCCGGAGGCTGGTTTGGCCGGGCTGAGGCTGGCGTTGCTGGCCGGGGAAGCGAGAGCTGGAGCACCCAACCCGGCAGTCGCCGCCGCCGCCGCCGCCTTTTCGCCGGCCGCTGCCAGAAAAGAGTCGCACGTGTAGTCGGGCCCGCGGTAACCGGCGGCGGCCGAGCAACTCTCCGTGCGCGGGGCTGGAGAACCGGAGGCGCAGGACGGGACGGAGGCGGCCGAAGCGAAGGCTCGGGGCTCAAGCGACGCGGAGGCGGCGGGCTCCGGCTTGCCGATCCCATAGAGGCGTCCGGGGGCTGCGGCGGGGTCTCGGTCGGAGAGGGCGGCGTGGCTGCCGCGAAAGGAAGCGTAGGGATCGAGCCAGGGAGGGACGTACCTGCCCCCCTCGCCCGAGCCTCCGAGGGGCGGCGGGGCCAGGTACGGAGGGTAGATGCCCGGCAGCGGGGCGGAGGGTTGAGCGGGCGGAGGACGGGCCGGCCAGGAGGAGAAGACGGACGGCTTGGGGGTGAAGCTGCACGGGGAGAACTCCGATCCCTCGGCCGCCACACCTGGAGGCAACCGCGGGGCGGCGAAGGGGGCACCTCCTGGGAGGAACCGGCCGGGGCCTCCGCCTGCTCTTCCTCCGTACCCTCCTTCCTCGGCGTCGGGGCCTATGAGCGAGTCCACGTAGTAGTTACGGAGGGTGCCGCCGCCCGACGACATTTTGGGGAGATTCCCTCCGTGGCACGGCATGAGAGGGGGGTGGAGGGAGGCGGCAGAGAGAGAGGGAGATCCAAAAAAAGAAAAAAAAGTGGGGGGAAAGGTTGACACTGTTAACTGGGGATTTTTTTCCCCGGTCCTGGGAAAAAATCCTGCGGGGATTTTGCAGCCTTCCCAGCCGCCACCATTGGTCCCTCCGCCCACGTGATCATATTTACCAATACTCGAAGTAAATCAATCCGCTACATTGGCGTTGGGAAAGGTGGCTGGTAGGAGGATTCCATAAAACACTCGCACACCCTCTTTCTCTCTCTCTCGTCGGCACTAAGGAGCCCAGCCCTCCCCAACTGGCCTTGTGTGCCGGGGGCGGGGTGGAGAGGGGAGTGGGCAAGAGAGCAGAAGAGCCGAATCCTTCCACGGCAGCCCTGCCTCTGCCCAGAGTCCGGCAGGGCGTGGCCCTCCCGCAGAGGGAGCAGCGCAAGTTGGCGGACTATTTCTTCGCCTTCTTGGGCTGGGAGGTTCTGAAGGGCGTTTTCCGCGCGCATCCGACGAGCGGGCGAGTGTTGGCCCGGCTGAGCTCGTCCCTCTCGCTACCAGGAACCCCTGAAAGATCGCCAGGAGGAGGAGCAGGGAAGGAAGGAGGGAAGGAAGGAGGGAGGGAGGGAGGAAAGAAAGGAAGGAAGGAGGGAGGGAAGGAGGAAAAAAGGAGGGAAGGAGGAAAGGAGGGAGGGAGGAAAGAAAGAAAGAAAAGAAGGCAGGAAGGACGGAGGGAGGGAGGGAGGGAAGCAAGGAAGGAAGGAAGGAAGGAAGGAAAGAAGGAAGGAAGGATGAATGGATGAATGGATCTCTGGCCCAGAGAAGCGACCGCCGAGGCAAGGCGCCTCGTGCAACTGCGCAGTGCAGGGCTCGCTTTGCCAGAGCGAAGCTTTGACACAAACCGAGTGAGAAACGCCGCTGCGCGGGAGAGCCCGAGTGAAATGGGAACCCCTGAATAAGTGGAAGAGGGAGGCAGGGAGGGGGGGGTGCCCCTGGTCTTGTTTGAAAACAGGTGGAAGTCGAGACCTCTCTCTCTGTTTCTCTCCCTTTTTCCCCGCGATGATTTTATGCTTTTCAATAAATCTTTTATGAGATGCATTTGATTACAGATTAATGTGCTCGTCGTCTAATAAAACGGGCTTATGGCACGGAGCCTCTCTCTCTCCCTCTCTCTTCCCCTTCCCTCTCTCCCTCTCTTCCTCCCTCTCCTTCTCTCTCTCTTTCTCGCTCTCTCCCTCCCTCTCCCTCCTTTTCCATCCGTTTCTCTCTCCTGCCCCCCCTCCGTTTCTCTCCCCCCCCCCCCCTGCGTTCAGGGCTAACATCAAGCTGAATGCCGGCGCTTCCCAGAGGCCTGAGCCACAAGGACTTCAAAGAAGCGGTAGTATAACTTCCAGGAGTTCGGGAAGAGAATAAACATGAATGAGTGCCCCTCGTGAATGGACCGACCTCGGCCTTGCTACGCCCAGCCCGCTGGAAGGCAGCAGCCGGGAAGAAAGAGGGGTGGGGGCGCCCCTGCCAACTTCCAGGAAGAAATGCTTAAAAAAGAAACGGAGCCTCCAGCCACCTCTATTCGCTTCCCACCCACCCACCCCCGACCCAATTAAACCAAGGAGTTTCAGCCGCCTTTTACCGCCTTTATGATGGACTGGTGGAGGCCAAGTTTCCTGCTGTAGGTTTTAGCACTGGAGGAACAATGGTCTCGCCGGTCTAGTAATTCAACTGCCTCCCCCCCTCTTTTTTTGTTTTTGCAAGCGCCCCCCTTTTTTTTCTTTTCAGAAAGGCTAAGCCTGGCTTTGCTTTGAACGAGGGGCAAGAGCCGAGCGAACCCAAAGTCTTGAGTCCATGAAACAAGCCGGAGGCTGCTGTCGGTCTCCCGAAAGGCGGAGAAAGACGAGGTGGAGCATTTCCCCTGTTCTATACATACACACCCCTCCTTTCGGAGATCCTTCGGCTTAGAAGGCGGCGTGTTGCGAGTTTGCAGCTCTATTCCTTTTAATTTCGAACGAGGCGAAAAGCCTTCTGTTTATTACGGCAAAACGCGCACGTTTCTAGTGGGGGGGGGTGCCCCTGCCTGCGTGCCTCTGCCTCTATGCACAGGCACGCACAACCAGCCAGCCACGCGTAAGGCTGAAGAAACATACCGATCCTAATTGGTATTAACGGTGTGGAATCCATTGGCCTCGGCTGGCGCGGAATTTATGTTCAAAATAAAGTGGGGCTCGGAGACGCCGTCGAAGAAGGCAACGCGTGGGGGGGGGGGGTTTCTTAAAAGCATAGATTTGTCCTCCAAGGATGTTAACCAATCCAAATTGCGTTATGTACAGCGAAGTGTCCGGATACCAAACTGACTGACACCTCAAACCAGCAATCTGTAAAGGGAAAACGTGCTGGATGGAGAGATACATTACATCAGCAGATAAACAAATACAAACGAATGGGTCAAGTGTTCTCAGATACATCCCTGGAAGTTAGTAAGACTCAAAACAGTTTCCTCAGGACGGAGCCCTTCGCCAGCTCAAGCTTTCTTCTAAAAAAATAAAATAAAATAAAAACCTTCCTTCGCGGACTCAGAGCAGCGAACCAAACGAATGTTCTTTTTCCGAGGGAAGTAATGCAGCGTTATCGGAAGGTCTCGGTTTAGGACGCAAGATGGGTGGACGGGCTGCCTGCTCTTTGAAGCTGAACGCGGATCCAAGCATTTGGACTTCCGTGGAGTCCTTGGTGTTCTCTGAGCTTGGTTGCCCTCTTATAGACAAACGTGACTTGGTAATGAAACGTCTGAGTGAAAACAGCCAAGCTCAGAGACCACCAAAGACCCCACCGGTTCAACCCTGAGTTACAAATATTCTCTTCTATGGTACCATTTGGGCTTCATTTGAGAACCACGTTCGCTTGCAAACTCCCACTGAAGGTCGTTTCTGCTTCAATCCTTCTTTGCCCCAAGCTCTCACACACACACCCTCTCCCTCCCTCCCTCTCTTTCTCTCTCTCTCTCTCTCTCCCCCCCCTCTCTTTCTCCTTTTCCTCATCCTTCTCCCTTCCTCCCTCTCTTCCAGCCTCTTTTTTTTGGTAGAAGTTAAAGTGACTGCTGGCAATATTTATTTTGCAGGAATGTGGGATGCAAAAAGTCCCGAGCTCCATTAGCTTGACGCGTGGTACAAGAGCAATCAAAACAGCCAAGATTGCAGGGAAATTGAAACAGATTTGCATTGATCCATGCCCACACAAATCCTGCGCGGACGGGGCAACTTTTGGAAGTGGAGAGGAAAGGGCTGGGTAAGATAGGCGGACAAAATTATTTCTCTGACTTTCTGAAGGCGATTGAATAATCCTCTTTGTAGTTTCCTCTGCCTAGTTAAACACACACACACACACACACACGGGGAGAGAGAGCAAATAAAGCACGATGTGTGGGAGGCTTCACTTAAGTTTTCCTTGCCTGCTAGATTGCCCATGGCCAATATTTACAAAATATCCTGTTTATCCTGCTCCAAAGATTGCCTGACTTTGGTTTGAGGTTTCGGCTGTGCTTGTTTTTAAAGCCACTGACCATGTAATTGTGGGAAGGAGGCTTGTGTCGGCCTTAAGTCAAAGATTTTGTCAATCCTGAAAGGTTCCCAGCCACATTGCAACCTGCGCTTAGCCATTGCATTTGATCTTACACTTAACAGTCCCCAGAAAAGAAAGAGGAGGAAGAGAAAGATGAAAATGGGAAGCAGTCAGTGGCCAGCAGCTTCCCTTTCCTGCGTGCTTGTCTTTTCCCAGGCCAGCAGGAAGGGATCCAGCCAACTCTTTGCTGCTTAGATTTTCTGGAAAGACGAATAGAACTCAATAACTTTACAGAATTTATTGCATTTTACATGCAAATAAGACATGCACAAAAAGGAGACATATTGCTTGAAAAGACCACGATTCCACGTATGCACCACGAGGAGAGAGAGAAAGATACGTCCATAGCTGTGGATGGAAGAGACTTTGACGTGGAGCACAAACCCAACACATGGAAGGATGGAGATGGAGATTTTACATCGTCAAATGTGCTTGCTTGTCCTTTCTTTCGCTCCCCAATTCCAGGAAGCACATTTAGTAATTTATTTTATTCAATTATTGTTAAACTGTTGAATATATTCCAAATGTTATGGCCCATGTAGTAACCCCCACATAAATACCCCTTGTTTAGTTAAAAACATAAAAAAAATACATTGTCGGAATTAGTCAACAGCTCTAATAAGTTAAGACCAAGTTATAAGGATCAATCAGAGTTTACCCTGCATTACGATGAAGAAAAACAAATAAACTATACATGTGAACCCAAGAAAGACAGAGAGAGAGAGAGAAACAGAGACAGAGAGAGACAGAAACACAGAGAGAGAGACCGAGAGAGAATCAGAGAGAAAGACATATCATAGGAACATACATGGACATTTCCACCACTAAAAATAATAACAAAAGGACACATTATATCAGAAATTTTAAAAATGGAACACGAAGGCATGTACCCTCCACTGCTACCCACCCACCCACCCACTCACCCGCCTGGGCCAGTCTTTCTTAATCATGGGGCAACCAATGGCAACAGCATGATGGCCAGCCCAGGTTGTGCAGTTTAAGAGAAGGTCAGATTAGCAGTCAGTTCTCGGATTCGGTTCTCCCTACTCATCTTCTTGAGTTTCATTCTGCGGTTTTGGAACCAGATCTTGACCTGTCTGTCAGTGAGGTTTACGCTCTTACTGATCTCTAGGCGGCGCTCTCGGGTGAGATACATATTGAACAAGAATTCTTTCTCTAATTCCAGTGTTTGGTGTTTAGTGTAAGGGCACCTCTTCTTTCTGCCACTCTTTGCCGTTAACCAATTGCTGGTTGGAGTATCAGACTTGGCTTCCTCTAGTGAAATCGAAGGGAGAAGGAAGTGGGAGGGGGAGGAAGACAAGACAAAACAAAACAGAAAAGAAAGGACCTCAGTCTCTTATACTATAGCCTTGGCCATGAACCCATTTCCATTGTGTCTGATAGAAAGGATGCCTTTTCCCCCTTGTGGGTATGAAACATTGCCAGCTAGGTGCCATCATTAATTCAGGAAGTAGTGTGGGTTTTTTTTTTAAACCAAAAACATTTTTTTCCACATTAGCTTTTTTAAAAATGCCAGCAATACACAATTTACCATGATAGGGACTATCTAGTTATATTCTTTGGGGCATATAGAATATATACTAGACTATAGAATACTTTATTTGGGCGACTACGATGAGGCACACAAGGAATTTGTCTCCTGTGCTGAAACTCTCAGGATACAAGCAAAGCAACAAAGTAGCCATCATCATCATCATCATAGCAGTGAGAGAGGTTAGCAAAGACAATAAGGATAATGATGATGATGATGATGATGATGATAATAATAATAATAATAATAATAATAATAATAATAATAATAATAATACCATACAACATGGGTAAATAGACATAGACAGTATTGGGAGAATAAGGTGTTCAGCAGAGTGATGGCATGAGAATATCTACACACCAGGATACATTTTGGTTCAACTACAACCCTTTCATAGGGACTGTTTCAATCCTGCCGCCTTGTCAACAATGCTACCTTAATGGGTGTGACTTTTACAATCAGCCCCATGTCCTGTAAAACACCGATTTTGACCAAATCAATAAGTAAAGACTTAGACTTAACCAAAAGATGGGACGGGAAGCCTAAGTTTAAAAACCTTCTGATCTGACTCATTTCGAAAGGGCCTCACCTATAACTCTCCTGCCATTGAATATTAAAGCAGGGATGTTTTAAACTCTCAGTTTAACGCCAAAGTTTGAACAATGAATACCAAACTGTATGTGTATTTCATTTTAAGAATTCGCCACACTCCATCCTCACATTAGATGCAGAATTTATCTTTGATTTGCGTGTAATGCCGGTCCTTGTCCTTTATGTCAAATGTACACACAATATCGTCAAATGCCCACCAGCGGCAGCAAAATTATTTGTGGGCGGGGGCTTATTCTCCCTCCACCCCTCCGGGGGATGAAATCTCCTGTGGTTCGCCACCCATTCCTTTTAAAGACTAACGAACGAAGCACATTTATTTTAAGGATTTCATAAAATCCTCTCCTCCAAACTATAATCAACCTTTGGAGATTTAAATTGGATCCAAATACTGGACATCCTAGTTTAGTGTTTCTTTTTTTTTTTTTTAAAGGTTGTTTCTAACTGCCTCCCTCTTTCAAACTTTTATCTGGTCCTGCGCCTCTGGGAGAGCAATGCTCTTATTTTGAAGTGCCTGCACCCCAGTTAGATTAATGAAAACCCACAGAGGAAAGCTTGGATCTTAGTGGGACTGGGGTGGAGGCTGGGGATGCTGGACAGACCCTCATTTCACAATTCTTGAAATGTCCTGTTTGGATGCCCAGCCCAACCAAGGGGCCAAAAGCAAGGTCCAGAGCCAGGAAGAAGAGAAGTAGGAGAGCGATGGGAAGGAGTCCCTAGCTGCTCCCGCTTTCCCTGGGCGTCTAACCACCTGGAGTAGCCAACCGAGGGGAAGAGGGGCGAGCGGGCGAGCGAGGACAGGACGGGACGGCGGAAGGGAGGGAGGGAGGGAGGGGAAGAGCGTCTTTCCTGCTGAGCAACGGTGGCAGCCTTTTCCTCGCATTTACGGACGTTCCCAACTTGGCAAACCAATACCGACCTTTGCTCTCTTTCCCTGGGCTCTCTGGGCTGGAGGCGGCGGCGGCGGCTTCGGCCAGGCAGCTCCGCTCGTCCGGCAGCGCGGACTTAGGCTCTGGACTTCCCACTTGGGGGGAGGCTTTGGCGGAGTTTTCCGGCTGGTGTTGGTGCTGGTGGCTGCCGCTACTGTGGCCGGGGGCGTTAGCGCTGGCGCTGGGGTTTTCATTCATTTTCTTCTCCATCGGCGCTTGCGAGGCGACCTGCGGTTTGGAAGCGCCGCGCGGGTTCAGCTGCAGCATGAGCGTGGAGCTGGCTTCGGGGCTGCCGTGGTACTCTTGGGCTTTCCCCCCGGCGTAGGTCTGGCTCAGCCTGAAATACCCTGGGACGGGGACCTCGGGGTTCTCAACGGGGCAGGAGTCAGAGACCAACCTCTGGTAGGAAGGCACGTCGGAAGAGGGGGCCAACTTGGACCTCTTGTCCGAGTACATGCAGCAGTTGGTCTCTTCCTTAATGTTGGCCGCGAAGGAACAAGTGGGCGCCTGCTGGGTAACAGGTTGCTCTACTCGGCACGGCCTGTTGGGTTCGGTCCAATTGTCTACCGGAGGGATGTAGGGATGGACGTTCATGCCCATGGCTTGATGATTGACTTCCCTCTTGGCCAGGGACGGGAGGAGTCCACAGGTTTGCATCCCGTAGGCGCCCAGGTCTGTGCTGGGCGGCATGTACATGCTGGCGCCGTTGGAATAAAAGCTATCGCTCCTGCAGGCGCTGATCAGGGAGTCCACTAGGAAGGTGTTGGCGGCAGGAGAGCTGTTGGGGAAGGACATTTTGGGGAGGACTGGGAAGGCGCGAGAGGGTCTCCTTTGTAGGCTGACATCTCTACGAAAACATTCCCGGTGTAATTGTGGATGCCTCCGCACGACCACATGACGGGCCAGCCAATGAGATGCCAAAACGGCCCGGGAGCCGCGACCTCCCCGCCGGTCACGTGCTCCCCGAGACACGCCGAGCTGCGGCGCAAAGGTGGACAACAGCGACACCTAGGATGCCCGCGAGGAAATGCACGCGCGCGCTCAGCCTGGCCCGCCGCAGCCCCCCCTTCCTCCTCCTCCTCCTCTTCCTCTCTTTCTCTCTCTCCCCCCCCCCACACCTCTCTCTGTGTCTGTACCCGCCCGCCCCCCGAACCCCCGCTTTAGGGATGCGTGTATTTGCAAAAACCAACCCCGCTGTTGATTTAAAACAAGGAGGTGCAATATTGGCTGTTTATAATTCCTCTCCCCCCCCCCCCCGTTCCTTTGAGTGAGTTGAGCCTGAATTTAAAGCAGTTTCTGATGTTGTTGTTTTTTTTGTTTGTTTGTTCCAAAAATGTAGAACATCTACTCCAGTTCTAAGACTGGATAAGCTTACACCGAAGGCAAAAGGAAGGTAGGGGAGAAGATGGCACCGAAACATGGAGGGAAAGAATGCAAAATGTAGAGCATTGGCCAACATCCTAGTGTGGAGTCTGTCTCCAACTCCACTATGGTCCACTCCCATAAACTGGCCTCTACTGGGCCCTCAGCAGCACTGACCTTAGACCAGACAGACTTTTGTCTTTCTCTTCAAAATTACTCTTTGTGTGTGTGGAGGGGGGAATCCCCAACCAGTAAGATCTCCCTGACAAAAGAAAGGCATGGAGGGTGAGTTGGGAACAGAGAGAATATCTGCGGGATGTTTGTTCTCCAGAAATGTCATTGTTTGGGAAGAATGCAGGGGTGGGAGACGCTTCCCTTTTATGGGTTTTCTGAAAGCATTGGCTTCTGACAAGATCCAAAAGGTAACAGAATTGATTAATACAGATTAAGAGGAATCAGAGCGATCAATACATTCCTCATCTACATGCAGTTGGTAATTTTCTTGCTTCTGAAGCTTTCTCAAGAGTTATTCCCTCTGTAGCCACACGCAAGAAAGACACTTTATTAACAAATCAATCTAGACTTTGTAAAGGATAAGATTGATAGTTCAGATTTAGCATAATAGTGTTCACGTTATGAATTATTGAAAATTATACTATTGATTTCCCTCTCCCCCCTAACCGAGAAGGTCAACTTTTGTTTTAATACAAATTGTCAGGTATAAAAGCCCTTAGCACGATAAGGGTTTATTCTGTTTTTTTGGTACCCCCCCTCCCGTTTTATTAGGTTAAAGAAAGGGATCACAAACTTTTCTTTCCATATACATATAAACAATATCATATTGACCAGTACAACAGAACCAAAAAAGCTATTTATGTTAAAATATACTTTACAGTAATGTTATATAATACTGAACTGCTTAAACACCAATGAACTCACTTAATACAAAAGCAAACAAAAACTATAGTTTTCTTGGCCTAACTTTATACATTTCAAAAACTGCAAGGATGTACAAACTGACCAAGGTAAAAATAGAACATTGCCTCTGCCTGTTTGAAAATTTAGAGGTGTTTGTCTTTAAATCTACTTTCTTCCAATCTAGTTTAGGGTAAAGCTTTGTCCTATCTCTCTGTATGAAATAAGGCACGACTGGGTTTCAATTAAAATTTAGAACATGCGTTTCTCCCTTCTCCAGCCCTCTCCCTTCCTTTCCAAAAGGTATCTGATGTGCACAGTCCAGCATCCCACATTCACCCTCCATTTTTAAAGGATAAATATTGTGCTGCTTCATGGAGATAATTTGCGGCCATCAGCTCGTCTTTGTTAATTGAATTGGTCTCCCTCTCTTTCTCCCCCTTTCTTTTCAAGCAAAACTTCAGCCAAACCAAACCTCAAACCTTTTCAAGGTCGATTCCTAGCCTCCTTGACAATCTATTGTTGACAAATTTCTCCTTCACCAGCCTACTATCTTCAAAATCATTTTCTAGCCTTGGGATGGGGGGGGGGGTTGGTTTTCTTCCTCTTCCTCTCTCTCTCTCTTTTAAAAAATACTTCCTTGGCCTTTTTCTGCACACCTCCCCCAACTTTAAAAAAAAAAGAAGAAAATTTCTCCCTGTGACAATGAGACAGACCTTTCAGAAGCTGATCGCAGCTGTTCAAATACAACATCAATGCCAGGTTAAAAGCGCCGGCGCCTTTTACAGCTTTTGTCTGCACAGGATCCATTGCGACCGAAGGCTTTTTAACCTTTCTATCCCCCACCCAACCACCGTCCAGGTTTTGCCAAACTCTCTCCCATCCTTGGGGGGCGACTCTGGGCCGTTTCCCGCCTGGGTGCGGGAAGGAGAACCCAGACAAGAAGGAGTCTAAAGCGGCCGCCTAGGGTGGCGGGCGAGCAGAATCCCGCTCGCTCACCTTCAGTTTTGAGATCATTATCAGAGCCATGGCTAAGCGTTTGGCCGGGCTGGGAAGCAGACAAAAGTGGAGGTCACGACGCTCTCTCTTTGGGGGGGCTGAGGGTTTTATGGGCTTCCCAGCCATTTTCCCTCGCCCTCCTCCCTCCCTTCTCCTCTGAAAACAAGAAGCCAGGCGGCCCGCCGAGTTTAAAGCAACCCAGTACCTCCTTTCCCCTTTTCCCTTCGCAGGCACTTTTAAAAGATTTTTGCCGTGAAATCTAATCAGGGATTTTAATTCCCATCAAACGGCCATTCCGGACTCCGCAGTCGTTTGAAGGAGGGCCCTAGCAGTAGACCACCGAGAGCATTGTCCGTGGTTTTACTTTTTGCTTTATTTTACCTATTCTATTTTATTGGCGTTTGTAGCCCAGTTGTCACGTTTAAAACAATAAGCCAGGACTCGCTCGCCTTTATACCCTGAGAGATTTTAAGGAGTTGGCTTGGCTTCGATTTTGCATTAAAAAAAAAAAAAAAGTTGGGGTGTCGGATATTACCGCCCTACAGTCTAACCTCCAATTATTTGAATTGGGGTGGTGCCCTCCTGCTCCTAAGGAAGCTTCGCCATGGCCAAAGGCTTCTTTTTAAAAAAACACAAAACCTGCTTTCAGCTGAGCAGGCAAAGTGGTGTGAACAGAAGAAATGGGTATATAAATCCAAACGTAACATTTGTGTAACGCTTCCAGAGGGCGAATAAACATCTCTCCAAGAAGCTGGTTCTTTAGACTCTGCGTGCTTAATGTCACTCGAGTTTTAAATCATATTAAGCCGGAATTGGAGTAATTAACACGAATAAATAAATCAATATTGTGCCATAAATGAGATATACAATCTGCATTACCGCAAAGGGTTTCCTGTTGACTGTTCCATATTTTTTCCTCCAAAAGAGTAAGAAGCCTTAGAAGCTCCGTTTATATGTCCGTGATTATTTGCAGCAAAATATGTGTTGACACGACTCTTTTCTGTCTGAATAAATAATCGAAGGTAAAAACTGGGGAGGGAGGGGATGTCGCTGCTTAACATTTTAATTTTAATCCTTCAAATTTAATGCCATGTGTTATATATACCTGGGTTTTCCCACTCAACCATCCGCCCCGAATTCTTGCTGGGTTTCCCCCCCCTCCTTTTATTCACCCTGATTATTAAAGAGGAGAAGGGGAGACTCCTATCAATCGAGAAACATTAAACTGTAAAAACGCAAAGCGGAACTTTTGATCATTAAATATCACGAAAAGGCTGGAATTTATCAGAGACAGACAGAATCGGGCTAAAGACGAACTGCTTCTTTTCGTTTCATTTTTTTTTTCCCTTGCAGGAGGAATTTATAAACCGAACTATTTGCTTACGTTTCTCCCTGGTGTGGAGCTGGGTGCATTAGAAGGCTTCCTTTTAATTAAGGCCCATAAACATACTGCCAAACAGCACCAAAGTGCCTCTCTCTTAATAATACGAAAATTAAATTATTTCATCTTCCCCGTCTATTCCACCATATGCAGTAAGCCAAATATTTATATGCAGTGAAGGGAAGAGATATTATTACAGTATTGTGCAAAGCCAAAATCCACAGACAAAAGTCTGGATCATATTTGGACAGCTCCCCCCAAGTCTTCACGATGTTTGTTACACAAATGATATATATTTTTTAATAGGCAGGAGGGGCATAGGATTCCCCCTTAGAGAAATTCATATTTTGCCTTTGTTTCACAGCGACTTGGGAAGCTCGGAGTTCCATATCAAACGCTGTAAGGTTTTTTTTCCTGAGTGGGGTGAGCTGGAAGGGGTCTGCCAAGATCGATTAGCTTATAGCTGGTTATATATAGTCTTTCGGTTCATCAAAAGCCCTGGAAAAAAAGCAGGACATAAAGCTATTTGAGTGGCTTGGTAAGTCTTATGCTTAAAATCTCGAGCCAGTGTAGTTTTTGGAGGGGCAGGAAAATAGTCATCATAATACACAGACAACAAAACAGGCACCAAAATTTCCACTGTCTGAGTTTAGAAACCATGGAGAGAAACCATGAAATAATACTCTAGCAAACGTAGCCAGAATCAGGATCGCTCGTCTTTTTAAAGTCCCCAAAAGGACAAAGCAAATATTACGAATATTTATCCAATTTAATAGCCAGAGGAGAGACAGACAGACACTTATATAACACAAAAACCCTTCAATCAATGTTACATTTGAAAAGCATAATAGAAACAGTAGAAGAAAGGGGAGAAGGAATCTCTAGTCACCTTCAGAGTGCTGGTTTACAGCACGTGGCTTCAACTGAAGAAGAAGGAGAGGCAACCAGGCGCTTTGACATTGTCTATTCTCAGAATATTATGCCGTTTTCTTTATGTTTGATTCAACCAGGTCACTAATCAGTTCCAAGACTTTCCATTTTTCACGAGTATTTTTCAGAAATTATTTCGTATTTTTATAAAATTCATTGTTTTAGGTAACCAGAATAACCATGGGTTTCCTTTTAAATAAAAATAAAAATAAATCTGGTAAACAAAGAATCCCGCATCTCTTTCTCAAATATTACTATCTGGTTTCTTAATTCTTTTCCTTTTTTTTTGGACTCTCATTTGTTAGGACTAGAGGGAGAAAGTGGGGGAAATGACATCCTTTGCTGTATACTTTATAAAAAGTGCATCTTTGAAGAAATTTAGGACTGAACAAATCACTCAGAGACAGATTTCTCTTTCTCTTGAGAAAAAAAAACAAATTATATCTTAGATATCTTTTGAAAAACTGTTGTGATTCTTCATCCTGCTATGAATGAAATTTAGATCTCTAGTAATTCATTTAAGAAAAGTTTTAACTTTTTTCTGGTAAATAATTCTTTTCTTTTTAACCAGTGAGGATACACTCACAAATGTCAGCCAACTATTTTCCCATTAATTAGGATTACATATTTTCCAAATTGTTCAATTTACCATCTCATTAAAAGACACTTTTGGACTCATCCCGTATTATCCCCTATCACAAACTGTATGTATACGCTCATACACACACCTAGATATAGTTGTGAATTTGTATTCTGTGGGTCATATTGTTAATGATGCAAAATCAATTTTAATTGAATACAGTTTGTTTGTATTATATTTGTGAGTTACCTCTGTAATAATTCTTGATTCTGCTGTGCTTTCTCAATTCTAGTTGCTTATACATGTTATTAGTGGCATTATTATTGTGGGGAAATACCAGAGTATCAGGACAAATATATATTCTGGAATATGAGTGCGCCCTCACGTGGAATCTACGTGCATAGCATATGGAGTGTTCTGTTTTTAATCCCTGCATTTTCTTCTTCTTTTTCTTCTGACCATTTTGTTCCTATTCTTTGTTAAAGAGGAATATAAGGATAAATATAAATATGTACAATATATTTAGAATTATTCCTTTAAATGCTTACAGTATTTATTTAAAAGGGAATGCAAATTCAACTCCCCTTTGTAAACATGGTTAGACATTGAATAGGGCTGATATATATTTTTCATCCTGTAAAGATAATTTTCTCTCAAGTATCTTAAGGCAACAATTCAGATTACTTGCATTTCCTGTGAAATATTATCTGCATGTCAAAGTATCAATTTTTGAAGTAATCAGTGTTCCATAGGAAACCAAGCATTCTTTCTCATTTATTTCAGAGGGTTTGAGTCAATTTGCTTGTTCTTTTCTTTTAAACAATGTTTCATAAGGCATGATTTACCTAGATAAAGAGCAATAATACTTTTGCAATTAATAACTTTACATAGAAAAAAACCCGTATAACAATAGCTTTAAAAGAAAATTGTTATTTAAATGGCAACTGAAAAAGGATTTTTATAATACACACACTGGTGAAATATCCTGCATGTTCTAGATAAATACAGAGGAGTGCTCTAAGGTTAGATTGATGGATCCGTTGATCTGAATTGGTACATGGTCCTTCTTTGTTATGCACCTATGAGGACATGCCAGTGTGGGACAGAAGAAGGAGAGGGGAAAACAGGAAGTGAGGAATGGGGTAGGAAGCCCAGAAGAGTAGGTGGTAGTTGAATATAAGAGGCAAAGCTTTGAGGCTTCTAATTATTCAGAAAGGTTAAAGGTGATGACCTTGACATCTTGGAAGTTCAAAGGCATATACTTAATTTTTCTGGTTTAAATTTAAAAAAAGTTAAATTATTCTCCCACTTCTTACATTCTCTTAGTTTAAGGCATACTTTGTACATTTCCTACTATTTTATTCCTCCAATCTGGCCTTTTAATGAACACAAAGAGAATGCAAACCGGTTCCTTTTCTTTTTCTTTTCTTTTCCCTTTTCTGTTTCTTTCTTTTTTTAAAAAAAAAAAGTCAAATTGTTTTCTCACTTGCCTCTTTTATTACACTTGTGGAAATCTCTTTCTTTTTCCCACCCAGCACAAGGTGTACAATACAGCCTAATTAAGCTGTTACAGACCCTGGATTTTTATGGTGTTGTCTAGACAGTTCAAGGTTTTGTAAACAGCTTAAACAGGCCACAACAACAAAGTGGAGAGAAGAACCTCTACCAAATTCCTTCAGGAAAGAGAGAGAGAGAGAGAGAGAAAAAATAAGGGTTAGCCATTTAGTACCAAAACAGACAGTTCCCCAATCCTTTTATTAGTTTGTCTTAATATGGAAGAATGCCTTTAAAAATTGCTCCCTTTAATGCAGTTCCTCCGACCCCCCATGAATAAGTTCAAGTTTTGGAGCTGGAAGTTTCTAAGAGTGGATTGCCTCTAAGACCACAGTTGAGTGTCTCCAAACCTACCAACACAGTGAAATTTCATCTCATGACTTTACAACTGATCAGGGTTTATTTTTATGAGCCCATTTAGGCTCCTGGGATAAAATACTTGCAATGTTTAGTGATAACAGTGAGAAATGGATTTTACGCATGTACGGCTAATTCAGCCCTCAGTGTGGAAAACATTCCCCCGTCTGGATTTTCCTGTCTTAAAATATACGATCCTGGGACTGGATGCACTGGGATTCAGTTTCATGTGGGCTCAGAAAGGACACAGCGGTGCTTCTTCAGCAATGGGTAATTTAGCACATGATAGAAGTGGAAAATACAGTTTCAGCTTTACTAGCAAATCATGGGGGGGGGGGGGCACAAAAGAAGAAGGCAGTGTCTCTGTGCCTTGATATGAAAACAGAGTTCCCAATCCTCTGTAACCAGCATGCGGTTATGGATCCAATGCACATCATCTCTTCTACCCATGATAAATGGTGCACATGGAGAAATGTATTCCTATCTCAAAGCCCAAAGGGGAAAGAAAAGAATAACTGAGGATGCTTAAAGGGTGCCTGATTTTAAAACTGTCAGAATCACACAAGGTCTCTGATTGCAGCCTCGAAAAGCCAGGGAGAAAATAAAATAAATGAACGTTGGGGGGTGATTTGAGGTTCCCCCCTTTTTGTTAAAGAAGTAAGACAACTGGAGTGTTGGGTTTACCCCAGTTGCTTCTAGGAGGGGTTTTGCTCTATCAATCCCATGAGATCACCAGGAGACAAAAAAAAAGAGCATAAACCAAAATAATGATAATTTTTTTTTAAAAAAAAGCTTCTTAGGGTGAATATCATGTTAAGCTCTAGGTTTTGTGTGCTCATAAGTCTGGTTGGATAATAAAGGGGAGCTCTGTCCTCCTCCCCACCCCCACTGTCTCCGCTTCTCCTCTCAAAATAAGGGGTTTCCTGTGAAATATTGCATACGGTCCCGGTTGAGTTTCTTTTCTTTCATCCTTCGGTTTTGGAACCAAATTTTGACTTGTCGATCTGTGAGACTCAACATTCTGGCCAACTGGAGTCTTTTCTCTTTGTTGATGTACACGTTGAAGAAAAACTCCCGTTCCAGGACTCTAATCTGGTACTTGGTATAAGGGCATCTCTTTTTCCGTGATCTCTGGGGGGTTGCTGAAAATGGTCAGAAAAAAGAAGGAAAGAGGAGGAATGGCGGTGACAGGAGTGACCTCAATCCCAAATCTTCGTGGACAGCTAGGCCGACTATTATTCCCTGGAAAACTGACTCCTTTCTCTCACCGCCACCCCCATCCAGAACTGCTGCCCCCCCACTCCAGATAACTTGGGCGAAGTGCCTTGGAAAGGAAAGAAGGAAAGGCAAAGGAGGGGAAAAATATCTTCCCAGGTTCCCACTCCTATTGTGTTGCTTTCTAAGGCTGACGTCCCGCTGAACTCAATGGGAATTGGTCCCAGGTGAGGAGGTTTGGGCTCCTGCTTTTTCTGAATGGAAAGCGATTTGGAGGGGGTGAAAGGAACGCCGTTTCTTAACTCTTTCCTCTCTTCAGAAGCCCCCTTTCACCCTATCGGACAGCCCCCCCCCCTGCTCTCCTTTGACTGACTTCCTTTGTTGGGTTGAGTGCTTTTAAGAGACCAGAAATGTCTTCGCACAGATCCTTCCTTCCAATCCCTTTCCAAGTTCTCCTCCAAAAAAAGAGAGAAAAGAATCGGAGCCCAACCAGGTTTTATGACCGGAGAAGATGTAAAGAGCGCTAGTTAAAGTGTTTATAAAATGGAACCTGGAAAAGTTGAGACTTGGGGGACTGATGGATTGTAGTCTGCCTCTTCTCTCTCTGTCTCTCTGTCTCTGTCTCTCCCTCCCTCTGTCTCTGTTTCTCTGTCTCACTCTCTCTCCCCCCCCCGTCTCTCTCTCTCTCTCTTCCTCCGTCTCTCTCTCTCTCTCTTTCTCTCTCTGTCTCTCCATCCACCTTTCTCGACCTGGGATCCCAGCTATTGAGCAAGGAGGAAGCCGAGGGCCGAGCCATCCCCCACCTTACCTGAACTCTGGCTTTTGGGAGTGCGGGCCTCCTCCTCCGAGGAATCCGCGTTGCCTTCGTTCCCCCCTTTCTTCTTGGGCCTGGGAAGGTGGGAGCTTGGGTCGCCAGCGTCCCTCGACTGTGGCGGCGGCTTGAGGTCCTTGTTGCTCTCCTTTCCTGCCTGGGTCGGGGAAGGGACGCAGCCGCGGGCCGCCTCGTAAAACTGGTCGAAGCCCTGCGGGAGAACGCCATTCCTGCCTACGGCGCCATAGAAAGGTGGGGGGTGGGTACCGCCAACCTGGTCACTTTTGAGGAAGGCGTCGCTCCTGTTGGCGGGCGGCGGCGGCGGCGGCAGGAAGTCCCGGCTGTGGAAGACCTCCTCGTAGTAACCCGGGCTGTAAGCGCTCCGGTAAGCCCACTTGCTGCTTCCACCTCCTCCAGCGTAGTCGCGGAAGGCGGCGGGCCCTTCGCCCACCGGTTGCACCTGGCCGGGCAAGGCGGAGGCGTAAGGCAAAGCCATTTGACAGGAAGGAGGCGGCTGGGAGAGAAACGGGGTCTTGCCGGAAAAATCGGAGGGGGAGATGTAATAGGCCGAGGGGAGGTAGACGGCGGGGGCCCCGTGGCCGCCGCAGTTGTCCAAGTTACTCATGGCTGCTTCTCCACCTCCTCCTCCTCCTCTGCCGCCGCTGGCCTCGGGGGGAGTGGAAGCAGGCGGAAGGAGCCGCCACGGAGCTGAGCTCTTCTTGGGATCTTCCGAAGCCCCATCTAGGTGCCCTCCAGGCTTTGGGCACGAGCCGCCCCGGAGAAAGGGGAAGCAATCCCGCCGCGGGCTGACGCGCAATTCATCTTGATTGATTCGAGGGCTAATTAGGTCACGTGACGGAGGCGATGGAGAAGCGTCCTTATAGCTACACCAGCCTCTCCCTCCTACACACACACACACACACACACACACACACACACACGGCCGGCTGCCTGGCTTCCTGCCCGCTCGCCTGGGCTGGAACGTCGCTCCAAGCGCTCTCTACGCCAAGACCCTGGCCTCGGCGGAGTCTCCAACGGCGTGCCGGCTCGCCCTAACCGGATCTTTTCTAGCCCCTCGAAGTGCTTTCCGTCTCCCTCCCCCCCCCCAAGCCCTTCCACCCCTCTCCTTCCGAAGCAGCAGCAGAAAGCGACCTATAAGTGATGGGGCCTGGGATCACCTGGGCTTGCCAGGAATACCCACAGATGCCCAGCCACGCTAAACTCTGCCATCTCTCACCCTCCTTTTCTCCTCTCTTTATGAACGCAAGCCAGGCAGCCAGAGAGCCTGTAAGGCCAAAAAGGTGCCTCCGAGGAATTCTTCCCCTCCCTTCCCTCCCTACTCCGCCAAACAGCCCCCTAATATCGGATTATGGCATCTGCATTAAAAGTGACAGGCTAGCTGGTTGCTAAGCGCTTTCTTTCTCCCCTCCCCTCCTCTGGTTTGCTTGCTCGCTGGCTCTGGCTCTTCCTCTGACAGCCTCGCTGGCAAAGCTTCTGGGAGAAGACCGAGTGGGGCTCTTCGCCCGCTACTCCACCGCTTTTCCCGCTTTTATTTTCGAAACGGATTTCCCTAAATCTCTCCGTCCGGCAGAAGGACCCCCTTCTCTAAGCCTTCTGTCCGATTATTCCCCCACTCACACCCCGAGGAACATGCGCGTCCCATGCCCCCTGGGGTAGCAGAAGCCGGAGAGGAAGGGGGGAGGGGAGGAGATGACACCCAAAATCTCTGCATGAGGTCCTAGTGGCCGGATACTGAGCTCCCTTCTGAGGGCTTCCGACCTTGCAGGCGAGGGGGTTCTGCATCAGACATTTTTAGGGTGGGTTACAAAAGAAGATTCCTTTTGGAGAGTCAAGGGGCTGTTCTAGATCCCGCTTTCGCCGGTCAAGGTCATTCGAAGGAGAAGGTGAGCAACTCTCCCCCTTCGGCTTTTCAATAGGGAATACAGGATCAACCTTTTGTTCCCGTTTCATCTCAGTTATTTGAAACAGCCCCTGCTTTTCCACCCTCTGGGTGCTCCTGTGGCACATTCGAAGGAAGGAAGGAAGGAAGGAAGGAAGGAAGGAAGGAAGGAAGGAGGAAGAGGAAGGCGGGAAGGAAGGAAAGAAGGAAGGGCAAGTCATGGAGAAAACCCCAGCAAGAAGAGGCACATTCCACAAGTCAGAATTCAAATGTTTCTAGAAGTCCCCTCTGCTTCACTTCCTTTCTTTTCCCCACCCAACCTAATTAAGCTGCCACCTTCAAGTTTAACTCCAGGAGGTTGCTTTGCCTTTCAAATGAAAATACACCTTTTTAAATAAGCCTCTTTTTAAAGACATCAAGCTGAAAAATAATTCCAAATGTATTTCTACATCTTCTCTCCACATTACATCTATTTAAACACATTTGATCATACTCGAGAAAGAAACTAGCTGTTTCTTTACCCACCTGGCTTGATTAGGCTGCCGTAGTCAAGTTTAACCCCAGGAAATTGTTTTGCCTTTCAAAACACATATTTTTTAAATGCATCAAACGGAAAAGTAATTCCAAATGCTATACCTTCTCTCCAAATTACATCTAACTAAACAAGTTACACCAGACTCTAGAACGCAAGCTAGCTGTGATGATTCTAGCAATAACAATCCAAAATATGTGGCACATTATCCATATTACAACCAAAAATCACTGCAGAAAGATAGTTAATGGATGACGTTTCTTTTGTTTAATATTAGCAGTATGGCGGACTAAGGAAAGAAGGAAAGAAGAAAGGGAAGGGAATTTGTAAATGGTAATAACGAAAGACCAAAACCAAATTATTCTGTAGACAACTGTATAAAATTCTATGCCAGAAATTATTTGCAAGCACGGCTAATCATAGCTGTTTTAAAATGTTTTATTTAAAAAGTATTTAAGCAGATAGGCACCGTGTATCTGTATGTGCGATTATATAACACATTCCTATATACAATTACAATACATATTATATAAACCACCTACCCAGAGTCTCCTGCGGCAAATAAATTTAATTATGATTACTGTTATTATGTTTCCACACACCTCCCAACAGATGCCAACAGAGCTGAGCCAACAAGTGTTTTCGGTATTGTGTACATAACGCATCTTAGTAACCCTATCAAATCAGTTGGAACACATAAATTTCGCAAGCATGTAATTAAAAAAACATTAGACTGTGCAGAAACGAACAGATTAACGTTGGCAATCAAACAGACCGAAGAATCAGAGTATGATAAGATATGGAGACGTTTTTATCACTGGATAGAAAATGAAGTAGACAAAAAGAAGCCGAAAATTGAATAATTTGGAAAAGAACGCAGAATTAGAGGAGAGGCGTGGAATTAAAAAGCAATTGAAATGTAAAGGTTAAAGGGAAGGTAAAAAATAGATTAAAAATAATGTAACTGTTAAATACGACGGCACAATGATTGTACCCAGATGGCACACTGTAAGGTTACTGATGTAAGAGTGGTGATGGAAAAATAAAATAAAAAAACTTTTCAAAAAAATAAACAAACATCGCAACCAGACCCACGATGCTTCTGGTTTTCGCAGGGGGGGGGGAGAGAAACCCGCCCCCCACTTCGCCTCTAGAAGAGAAGGCGAGGAGGAAAGACAACATGGCTGGCCAAATACCTTCCAGCAGAGCCAAATCAACGCCACTTTCCCCCTTTGGAAAAGGAGGGAGGGGGGAGCTATCCTGCGCCTCAAGGTCGTCCTTCAAGGCTTAGCCGTAGAGCACAGCCGCCTGCTCCCTAGGAAACCTCCACCTTGGGCGCCTCTTGGACCCAACCAACACCTGAGATTCCACCACCGCCGAGCATCTCCCGGCAACGACAACTCAAAGGGGCTCAGTCTCACCTCCCGCTTCCTCCAAGGCGCAGCATTTCGGGTTCTGCTTCTGCTGTCAGTGGACGCATCCTTCCACCCCCTCCTTCCCCAAACCGGCGCGGCGCAGCTAAAATGGCCCCTGCAGTCCAAAATCCGCCAACAGCGAAGGCTGGGGGTTTCTTTGGGGCTTAACAATCCTCATCTCCGGTCTAAAGCCATGAAAGAAAGAAAAAACCCTTGGCGGCGGTCCCAGCAGGACCTCTTTCTCGTTCGACCTTCCCCCTCCCTCACCCAAAAAACGCGGACGCCGACAGCTCAGCCCAAAGAAACCGACCCGAAGCTCAAAGCCAAGCCCGCCGAGAGACTTACGCTTCTGCAGCTGCAAGCGAACCAAGTCCCACCATTTCAAGTTCAAGGACGCGCGGGTACCATTTGGTCGCCAGAAAGAAAAAAGGAAAAGAAAAAAAGCAGGGCGGGCGCAAAAAGCTTTTCTCTTTCTCTCTCTCCCCACCCCCAGCCAGCATTCCCTTCCTTCCTTCCTTCCTTCCTTCCTTCCTTCCTTCCTTCCTTCCTTCCTTCCTTCCTTCCTTCCTTTTTTTCTTTCTTCTCTCTCTCTCTCTCTCTCTCTCTCTCGCTCGCTCGCTCGCTCGCTCTCTCGTTCCTTCCCTATCCCAAAAGCCGAGGAACCAACCGCAGGAGCGGGAGAGCTTCCCGGTGGCTCAGACCTCCGCAACGGGAAGAGGCAGCTGACTCGCTGCGGGATTCGGCATAAATACCATCCCTGCGGCTCCCTCCCTCTCCCCCCCCCCTTCCCCGCTCCTCATCCGCTGCAAAGGAGCGCCCGGATAGCATCGCTGCGGAGACGTTACCGTTTGCCGTCTTGGAAGCCTGCCGAGGTGAGGTGAGGCGAGCGGCCGCTCCGAAGAGCCTCCGGGGCCAATAGCGGGGACGAGTCGCCCAGCTGTCGAGGAAGGGTGCGCTGGCTCCCATCCCCGCGCTTCGCCTGGAGGAGAAGGAGAAGCCGCGGCATTGTCGGTGCCACCCAAGATAAGGCACTAACTTGACCTTAACTTTGTTATGGCGCCCCTGGTATCTGGCGAACGTGAACAGACACTGTCTGGCATCTCTCGTAAAAGCTTGACTGGAGAAACGATCCTGCGTCATTTCATTTATGGCCGCTCCAGGTCTGCGTCTCTCCTGCCTGTCAAACTTTGGTTATTTATGCGCTTTTCGGAAGCAACAAAAGCGCGCCCGCCGCCGCCGCCACCGCCGCCGCGGAAAGACAATCCCAGCAACCTGCCCTCCCTTCGCCTTATCAAAGTCTCGGGGACGGCACCCGCGGCCCCGGCTCAGCCTATCAGAGAGAAGGGCAGCTCCTTCCACGCCAGCCAGATACGGATTTGGGGGAAGAAGAGCGGTTTGCGCGCGCCTGGGTCGCCTGCCTGACAACCCAGCTTGGGCGTGTTTTGTTTTGTTTTTGCCTCGGGGTGCGCGCTCCGTGCGCCCTCCCTGTCGTCCCCCCCACGCACGCACGTACGCGCGGGCCTGCTTATAAATGTGCACACTAGCAGCAAATCCCAGAAATCCAACAGGCCACGCCACACCCGCGGGGGTTCATTCACTCAGACCCGACGGTTACAAACTGGACTCGAGTCCAAATTTATTTTTCTAAAAAAAAAACCTCGGAGAAGATAATTATTCCCTTTGCCCAATTAGGAAAAATCACCCGCAACATTATTGAAACGAAACAAAACTCTCTCACACACACACACAAGCTCTGGTCTGTGTAAGGGAAGGCTGTCATAAGACCTTTTCCTTGTGTGTGTGTGTGTGTGGGGAGGCCTCTGTGGTTTATAACGGACCTTTCATTAGAGTGAAGAATTGCAAGGGCTGTATTTGTGGTAACCGAGGAGAAATTGATTTAAAGTCGATGAAGAAGAACGAATCCCCATAGACGTGAATATCTGAGTTTTTATACAGAGGGATGTTTGCACGATCTATGGTCGTAATAAAGAAAAGAAAAATATGTATTGAAAATACCGAGAAACTGACTGTCCATTTATCTAACAACCAGCTATCTCGCGATCTCTAAATTAGCCCTAAATAATCTAGGATTATTATCTTTCACCTCGCACACCGAAATATGAATGTCAAATGTGCCTGGATGTGATACAGGGGGGGGGGGGGAAAGCATTTTATATCTTCGATAAATTAACATTGTATATGTATTTCACTGGCGTAATCGAAATAAATCTATAGACAAAGCACCATACTAGACAAAGCGTTGTTTCTGCTTCTTTCTTATTTTTAGTTAGTTTAAGGATAAATATCGGTAAGGATAAATATTGCAAAAAGACAATACCCATAAACACTAAATAAACAATATATTGCAGCAAGTGTATTTTTCTACAGCAATAACTTGTAGAAACTAACGAAAGGATTCATTGGTTTTATGGTGTACAGGCTAATATTAAAAAGTGCTTGGTTTTTAATGGCTTTAATGCATTACTAAAACATTGAGAGCTATTGCACCTTCGTAGCATAGCAGAAAATGTATTTACAAAATTCAGAGGAAACAAATATGAATCTTGGAATTCAACTATATGCAGATTTTGGAATCGGATTGTTTTTTGGGGGGGGGTGTTTTAAAAATCATTAAATATTTAGACTATTATAATAGTAATATGAAATTAAACACCACAGTATTGTGGTGTATTTAGAAGGTTGCAGTATTTTTAAGCATGGTTTGTAAATTATAACCATTATTAATTTACTTACGAGATTCACTTAGATTTTTAAAAAAAAGACTGCAAAAAAGAATTATATTTCAGAAAGGGTGACTACAACCACTATAGTCATTCTTTCTGAAATATAATTCTATCTAGGCAGTCTTTTTAAAAAAAATCTGTGAATCTCGTAAGTAAATGAATCTTGTAATTCCACATTAAATAAAATAATAGATGCCTTCACACACGTTCTCATTATAATTTACTGATTTAAATTCAAATACATCTCAGCACGGATGTGTCATTGTGTTAAATTAATATTTAATATATAGATTAATATAAATCATCTACTATTTCCTCCTTTTAGGTAGATTGCAGGGGTTTTTTTTTCTTACAGAAGGCGTTGGTAGAATTTTTTAAAATCACGAAAGTTCAGAATAGAAAAATTGTCTGAAGGGGAAGGAAAGGAGTGCAATCATAGCGCATAAAACCCCTTTGTTCTCTTTTGTGGGAGAAAGGAAAGAATTCATGCCCGATGCTTAATACTTAAAATAATCCCGCTCAGATGTTGTCGTTTGGAAAACGACGCAAGCCGATTTTTAGGATGACCCACCAAAGCCCACAGGATCCTTCTGACCTCTGCGCCTGGGAGCCCCCGGAGCCAACTGGAAGCTTCCAAACAGCAGCGACGGAATGAGGGTGGGAGGAGGGGATGGGAAGCCGGACTGGGGAGACCGAAGGGTTTGTTTTTTTGTTTTTTGGCCTGCCCGTTGTCTGTAGCTTGGGGACAAGGCCAAAGTCAAGCTAAGCCACGAAGGGACGGCCTGCGGGAAGGAAAGGCACAGCTCAAGGGCACAGCTCAAGGGCAGCGGATAGGGGAAGCGAAGGAAAACTTGGGAAAAACCAACAGCAGGCTTCGCCTCCTCGCATGACAAAGCGGTTTTGGCTTTGGCCAACAGGACCCGTGTGCGTGTGCGAGTGTGTGCGAGTGTGCGCGCGCGCGTGTGAGAGAATGAAGGACGCACTTTATAAAAGAAGCAAAGCGTGAAAGAAGGAAGAGTTTCGGAGCCTCTTTCTTCTAAATGAAGAAAAAATGAATTTGTCCTTGACAACGGCTGGAATACCGCTTTATGTCTAAGTATATTCACCCAGGTTGTATGGCTGCAGTCTTATTATTACCCTTCTCCTTTCCCAGGGATGTTTCTAGGGAATGAAGATAATTCCCCCCCCCCCGCGTCTTTCTCACCCACACATTCATCCCACCCAACAGAGATGGCATGTCTGGCGTTTCTTCTATTTCAAAGGGGCCAGGTTGGGGCTTAAGAGACCCGGGCGGATTCCGGGGGGACAGACAGGAACAGCGGAGGTTGCGAATCATCGACAGTAGGAGAAGGAAAACTCCGGAACAGACCCAGGGATGGCAAAGAGCTTCGGCCCCGCTCCGACGAATTTCCGATGCCCAGAGGAACAAAACGTTCTTAGAAATCCGGTGTTTCGACTCCGATTGCGGAGAAGGGCTTGCGCGGAGGAGTCAGCAAGCGAGGGGGCAGCGCTCGGATTCCAAAGACCGAACTGCTTCCCGAGAGAAGGAAGCTGGTTAGGCTTGGCAGAGGTTTGGCGGCCCGGGGGTTTCCCCAGGAAGCATAGGAAGAAAGGCAAGTAGGCTTCTAACGCCCGCCGCCCTCCTTCCTCTGCCAGAAAGGGGGAAAGGGCATTTGCTCTCCTTCTGAAGATGCTGTAGAGAAACTGAAAAGGGAAGGCGGGATGCCCTGGTGCTACCGGCTCGCCGGCCTCGGCGGCTCCTGGAAAAAGAAATAGCGGCAGGTTAAGCAGAAACTGGGAAGGGGTGATCACGTGACACCCCTGGAGGCCTCAGGTCACCCTTGTAAAGCCAGAGTAAAGCGCAATCGAACCAGGCAAACAGCGGAGGTGCTAAACCAAATACCCGGATTGCAAACAATCTGCGCAAATTTGAGGGGAGTGGTGGTGGTGCGATTGTTGCTTTTGCAAAATGCTTGGATTTTTTTTTTGAATGCCCACCAGGAGCAATGGCGGGTTAAGGCTCATTGGTGTCCTAAACACTGGCAAATCTTGGTGCCCCCCCCCCACATACTGTACAAATGAAGCCAAGCTTCTTTGTTGTTGTTGTTTTCTCATCTTTGCGGTGCCCCCTTTGGGCCTGGTGCCCTAAGAACGTGCTTAGTCTGGTTTAATGGTTAATACACCACTGACCAGGGAGATTGAGACATGGAAAACCAGAGCTTCGTCGCCTTCCGTAAAACAAACCGGGAGTCCCAAATTATTCTCCCCCACCCCCCACTGCCAGTCGGTTCCAGCCAACCCATCTCGCAGGCGTCTTTTCATCCTTCTGTCCGTTTCGCTTCTATTCAAGGCGGGGTGGAGGCGGGTGGCAAATCGGTGGAAGAAAAATCGGAGGCAAGGCCCGCATTTCTTTCCTTTTCTTCCTCATCCTTTCCTTCTGAGAAAGGCGAACGCGGCCAACCCGCGGAACTCAAACCAGTGCGTGATCTTGGATCCCTTCTAAATCCCCCCACCCCTGGAAAAGAGTAGGTGAGAGGGTAGGGAAAGGAAGAAGAGGGAAGAAGAGGGAGAGAGTGGTGGAGAGGAAGGGGAAGGAGAGAAGGGAAAGGAGAGAAGAAGGAAGGAGAGAAGTAGTAGGGTTGTTGTAAAGTAAGATGGGTGTATGAATGAAATGGTAGAAAAGCAATCTCGATTATAGTGTTAATCGTAGGGGGAAAATTGTTATAGATGTTAAGAGATAACACACATTAATAATTATCGTTATGAAATTGTATATTTGTGAATATATGTATGAGAAATAAAAATAAACTTAAACAAAGAAAAGAAAAGAAATCTTCCCATCCCGAATGGAACTCCAGAAATAGCGGTTCTGGGGACCGGTTGCTTGAAGCTCCAGAAGGAAGCTCCAGCGCGCAGCACCCCGGGTGAGAAGGGCTGCCAAGCTCCTAGTCCTGTTGGCGTGTTGCCGCCGCCGCTTCTACACCCTCCCTCCCGTTCTGGAACCAGAGCTTCACTCCCTGGTCGCCGAGACTGAGTCTGCGAGAGGTTTCTCTCCTTCGCTGTCGACTGCTGAACTCCTTGGGGAGAACTGGGGCCTTCCGGCTTGGCCTTCCGCCGCTTGGTGCAAGGCGCCGCTTCCTTTGCGCCCTTCCCCGCCCAACTTCCAAGGCAACCCTGCAACAGACAGAGCCAGGCTGGGTCGGGGTTTCCCAGAAGGAACCGTCTCCCAGCCTGCCGCCGGTGAGCTCAGGAGGCGAAAAAGCCGGATCTGAGCAACAGGAAGGGAGCAGGGAGGGACCGGAGGCCTCCGGATGAAAGCCGTTTATAGCCACGCCAAAGCCCTTTTCTCGGTGCTTAAGGCCCCCGGAGTACTAAAATGCGCTTCCTAATAGGGAGCATGGGGCGAGGATTCCCAACCCTTTCCTCAAAGAAGCACACGTCTCGAAATCGGGCGCTCCTAAAGGTTGGCTCGGGACATCGACGGGGTTGAAACCCGACCCGCCTGGAATCTGGCATCGGGGGCGGCGCTGGCGGGCTGGAAGTCAAAGCAAAGCAACATGTTAATGGCCTCGGGTGCCTTTGAACTTACCGTCGTGCAGGCAAGGTCGCCGGTCAGGCTGGGCAGTCTTGAGTGGTAGCGCCAGGTTCAAGTTGACGGCTTGCTGGAGACTTAACCGCAGAAGCCCGGAACGCGCAGGGCCGACCTCCCCAAAGAATCGCGGCTGGCCACCCCTACGGCTCCCTGGAGGGGGGAGGAATCTCCCGCCCACCGCTATCTCCTCGCCGTGGTTTTCAGCCAAAGCTTCGCAGCTCCTTTGTCGATTCGGGTTTAGCGCTCTTCGGTGAACGGCGAAGGCCTCGCTGGGATATCCGGGCGGGTTTTCCCGCTGCTTGCGGGGGAAACGGAGGTGCGGGAGAAGCTCAGCCGCTGAGCCGAAGTAAAGCGAACAAAACCTGAATAGCGTGGACGGGCCGGATCTGCACCAGAGGCCGCGAGCTCCCTTCCAAACCCTGGGATTCTGCGCACGAGGCAAGGCGGGGGGGGGGGGGGGGGGCGAGGAGGAGAAGGAGTCTGTATCCGAAGGCAAGGTCGAGAAGGGAGGCCGCACAGGTCTCCTGGTCGGGTGCTGCAATGGCCCCGCAAGAGAAGGACTTGAAGGCGGCCCCGATCCCTTAACATCCAAGAAGGGAGTCTAACGTCCCCAACCTTCTGGCCAACCCCTACTTCTGCCACCGCCGCCTGGCCCACCTGCAACGGCTCTTTTTGCAGAAGTTCTACAAGAAACATGGTGAGGGGCCACCGTGCCTTGAGGAGGAAGAGGAGGGGGACGATACTGGCCCAGAGAGAGAGGGGAAAGGGAGGGAAAGAGAAGGGACATTTCCAGCACAAGGGTAAACGGATGGGGGAGAAACGCCTCGGTGGGAAAGATGGGGCTGTAGACCCTCCTCTTTGCCCCTCCCCGCCGCCCTGGTCTGGTTTCAGGAGTCGCCTTGCAACAAAACCAAAGAGTTTCCTGTCTTTGCCCTCAATTAAGCCCCGTTCTATTTCGGAGAACACCGTGGCTTCTCGTGGAACTCTTCCAAAGTTAGTAAGGGCTCTGTCCACAAGATCCCTTCCTCCAGACCCCTTTTCTGCCCCGGTTGGGCCAATACGTGCGCCAACGGCACACGGGCCCTCCAAGAGGTAGAGAACGGCGGCCGCCTGGGTTCACTTAGAATTCTAACTTGGCAGCAACATATCTAGGCAAGCCTGCTCTCCGCTTATTGCAAAACGCAAACGGCTTGTGCTTTTGTGAGTGTGCAAAGGAATTGCAACCGGAAGGCGAGTTTCTAGCGGTTTTTGCGGGAGATTTACTGATAGCCCGGCGAAATCGAAACGTAGGCAAATCGGAAAACTGCTTGTAAACCCCACTCGCCAAAGATCCTTCCATCTGTGGATATCATTGCTGACTATAATTGCAGCTTAGTAATACAAATTGTTCTGCGATAAGGGAGATCCCTCGCCATTGACAACGCTAAGCCACCCAGAGATCGCTTGATATAAATTTATATATATAAATTTGCAGTATGCTTCCTCCCTTAATTGGGGCTTATCAGGGTGTTGTGACACATGCATATATATATTTAAAAAAATAGAACATCGCTTTATACTTACGCTGAAATACCCAGACCAATTTCTCAGGGCGGAAACTTCACTGTTCCTTTTATTATGAAACCGACATCAGAAGGATGAAGTCTTAAAGGTTCCCGACGATTTAGAACTGCACCCCCCCCCCGCCTTTTTTCTTCCCAGGATGTCCATTAACACGGCACGCGATGCTGTTGAATATTATTTCTCTCGATGGGTGCATGTATTCTTTCCAATGAGTTGTAAGTACTTTGTGTATGCATTCCTTTAAAAATCGCTGGGTGTCGCTTAGAATGGAAAATAGCCATCTTGCTAAGAACACCCGCCGGCCCCAGACTTCCCTAATCGTTTCTCTGGGACACTAAACTTTAGTGCCCAGACTGTGTTTCTGCCAATCACTACACGAAGAGTCCTGGGACTTTTACCCTGAGCCGAGAGGTTGCAGGAGAGAACGTGCGGCGTCCTTTTCGTTTGAAAAACGAATTAAGCCAAGCTATTAATAGAGGGGAATGGAAAATCTCCTTCACCCCATTCCCGACTCTTCCCAAAATTAAGGGTAGAAATATACTGCGGATTTCTTCAGCGGGGAGACTAGAAGGAGCGGGGGTGGGGATTAAGAGAGTCTCCATTTCCCCCTATTTTTCGCTCCCTTTCTTCTCTACTCCTAAGAAAATTGACGGGAATTATTGTCTAACCCGCCTTGGAAGGTTTGAAGTAGGCAATCTCGGTTGAAGAAGGAACAGTTCCCAACTGATTTTTTACCCTCAAACAAGGATTTTAAAGATCATAGGCAGGAAAGGCGGGCCTAAGCAGATAACGAACGCGGGCCGAAGTATTTATTGTTGGGGGAAATGCCTCGAATGCTTTCTGAAATGTTCACAGCCGCCTTGGGCAATTTCTCTCTCCAAAGGCGACCAGATGCTAAACCGATAGAAAAGAACTATCCTCGGTCGAGACTCACCGGAAAATGTTCCGCAAATAGGACCGAATCGGGCCAGGCCTTGGTACTTGGTGGTCAAAACTGCAGACAGGAGACAGGGAAGGGCTCAGCCTCCCACCTAGCCTCTGTTGCGCCCATCAACCCTAGTCCATCCGTCAGGCTGATGGAAGCGGGTTCCACCGACTGCCAGTACAGCAGCAAATGCGGGGTCATATTATCATATGTGGTACACATGTACAAAAGTGAAAAAATACTGGACAAGAATTCCAATGTGGTTGGAGAAGATGATGCAGCAACACATTGACTTAAAACCTGAATTGCTCTTGTTGGGTATCTCACCAGGGAAATATAGTAAAGAAAATGTATATTTGATTATTCATGTAATAACTGCAGCTAGAATTGTATTTGCACAAAATTGGAAAGCTGAAGAAATCCCTAAAGATGAACATGTGATTAAGAAAATATTAGACTGTGCAGAAATGAGTAGATTAACACTAGCAATTAAGTGAAAGGAAGGATCTGATTATTATAATATATGGGGGTTATTTTATCATTGGTTAGAAAATGAATATGGATAAAAAGGATAAAACGAAACAATTCAGGAAGAGAAATGTTACAACAGGAGATATGCTAAGCTGTAATGTTAAAGTAATGCATATAAAGAGTTTGTTGGCTAAGGTATAACTATTATGACACACACACACAAATTGTACTCAGATGACACACTGATAAAAGGAATAATGAAATGTTTGTTTTAAAACAAAAAAAACCTTTTACAAAAAAAAATACGTTACAACAAATCGTCCACGTTTTGGCTGGTCGGCCCGGGGATTCTGCGTCAGAGCAGCGGTGGCCTGTTTTGTTTTGTTTTCCTCCGCTGCCTTCCGCCGTTCGCTGGGGTGCCTTTCTTCAGAAATGAGGCAGCTTTCCAGAGGGGCCTTTGAGAAAACCCTAACGCTAAATCTACGGCTTCCTTCTGAGCCTCAGAAGTTCTGCTGTGGCTTTTGTTCCGCCCCCTCCGTGAACAACGAGGCGCCGACCCTGTGCTCCAGCTGGCCCAAGTTCGGAGTCTAAGGCGATGTGTCATCAGCCCTCTGCTAAACTGAGATCCTCCTAGTGAACCTAGCTTTAAAACCCCGCTTTTCCTCCTTTTGTTGTTGTTTGTCGAGAGCCCATGGACAATGTTCCTCCAGGCCTTCCTGTCCTCTACCATCCTCTGGAGTCCTTTTAAGCTCACGCCTACTGCTTTGGTCACTCCATCCAGCCACCTCATTCTCTGTCCTCCCATTCTTCTTTTGCCCTCAGTCTTTCTCAGCATGAGGCTCTTCTCCAGTGAGTCTTTCCTCCTTATTAGGCGGCCAGAGTATTTGAGTTTTATCTTCAGGATCTGTCCTAAAGAGCAGTCAGGATTGATCTCCTCTAGGACTGACTGGTTTGATCACCTTGCAATCCAAGGGACTCTCAGGAATCTTCTTCAGCATCATAGTTTCAAACTCTCCAGTTTTGACTCCCTTTAATATCTCCAGTTTTGAATTTCCTTCTCTGAATACGGACATTTCTCATTAAAAACTTCACCGGAAAAACTGCGAATCTTCAGTGACTTACGAGTTGGGTACTAGCTAGTTAGGGATCTAAACAGGAAGATTCACACTATCAGGAGTGTGTGTGTGTGTGTGTGTGTGTTACGTCAAAGAAGTCAGGGGTTGGCTCCGGATAAGCAAAGATCCCTAGTGCAGCGATGGCCGCCACGATAGTGGGATGGACATAGAAAAACAGGCGGAGCGTGTATGGTACCATTTTCTTGGCCACCTCGACTTTATTTTTTTTTTAGGACATCCGCACGGCAGCTTCCTTCTTAGGTTTCTTAGCAGCA
Source organism: Rhabdophis nuchalis (assembly GCA_039707465.1). Taxonomy (NCBI): domain Eukaryota; kingdom Metazoa; phylum Chordata; class Lepidosauria; order Squamata; family Natricidae; genus Rhabdophis; species Rhabdophis nuchalis. The sequence goes on along the minus strand of CM077643.1, from coordinate 188,431,165 downwards.
TGGAAGCGGTATGAACTTCCCTGCTGAACAAAGGAAGGGGGAGAGAGGGATCAGAAGGACGAGCCTTACTGATGACAGCCTTCATAGACATTTCTTGCTGGGAAACATTTAGAACCCCCTCCCCCCGAAGTTTAAACTAGCCACAGCCCGCACACCCGCGTGCCCCAGTCTAACAATTATAACTTACAGCCAAGTCATCTCCTGTTCTCCCTTCGGGGACGGGAGCCTTGCAACACACGCAGATCCCTGGAACGGGAATCCGGAGGCATCTTGGCACGTGGGTACTTCACTCCATCTGCAGACTTTTGACATTAAAGCCCAATCAAATCATAATTCTTTCTTTCGATCCAAATGTATTTCTCTGGGTTGCTACGCCGGTGGGTGGGTGGGGGAGGGGAAATTGCCCAAAGAAAAACATTTGTAGGCGTCTTACTTACATTCACGAGAAATACCAGTGGGACAATGGGGAGGACTCCCCTTTGACACCAGTAGGACTTCAAAGTGCTTCAGTGAAGCTAATCCTTGCGTAGATAAAGATTCCCCTAGCACATATGTGCTAGTCGTTCCCGACTCTGGGGGGCAGTGCTCATCTTCGTTTCAAAGCTGAAGAGCCAGCGCTGTCCGAAGATGTCTCCATGGTCATGTGGCCAGCATGTCTAAATGCCAAGGCTGCTGTTACCTTCCCACCAAAGGTGGTTCCTATTTTTCTACTTGCATTTTACATGCATTTTTACACAAGTAACAGGCACGCACTAGGGATCTTTGCTTATCCGGAGCCAAAATATGGCTGACTCTTGAAGAGGACAGGGTGATTTCTCTCCTTCCTGCACCCCTAATTCCAATACAATTGGGGAGTTGGAAGAAATCGAAGAATAGTGAAAAACAAACGGTATCGTTTAGCATGGCAAACCACATTAGGATTGCCGCAAAAGAACTTAAAGGCCCAAACCCAGCCAGGGGGACTTACCTTTTACCAACGAGAAGCTCCGAGCAAGCCCGTAACAGGCCAGCACATTCAGATCCTTTTCCCCTGCAACAAGGATTTGAAAACGCGCTGTCAAATTTTTACTGATAATGGTTCTTCTGGCCGCCCCAATATCAAACAGAGCGCCTGCAGGAGAAGGAGAGATAACCAGGTAGGGGTCTGCAAAGTTGGCTCTTTTAAGGCGGGTGGACTTCAATTCCCAGAATTCCCCTGGGGAAGAGGAAGAGTCTTAAAAGAGCCAACTATCCAGACCCTTTTCTAAGGTGCTTTAAAAGAAAACCTGTGGAGGAAACAGGATGCGACCCTCCCGTATCTGCCAAGTTTTGCAGAGGAGCAATTGCATTTTAGAAGCGGCGATAGCAGCTCCCTACTTCCAATCGTTTATGAAATAAATCGCGGCCATTCTTTTTCATATCCTACAGCTGGGAATCTCAGCACGTGTGAAGGCGGCCAGTACCTGTGTCCCCCCCCCCCCCGAAAAGGTGGTTCCTCCCGCTTTCTGGTGGCCTTCCGAGTTAGGTGCAAAAGAGAAACCTTCTTTGTGGGTGTTTTCGGAGGGTAGGGGGCTCCCGCAGCCAGAAGGCCGTCCTTAGTCTGGCAGGGGTCTGCAAAGTTGGCTCTTTTAAGACTGGTGGACTTCAACTCCCAGAATTCCCCAGGCAGCCAGACTGGCTGGGGAATTCTGGGAGTTGAAGTCCACCAGTTTTAAAAGAGCCAACTCTGGGGGATAGAGGGAAGGGAGGGCAATTTTTTTTAAAAGAGTGTGACTTGCTTTCTAAGATGGTGGTTTTGTGGGTGCGCCTGTGTGTAAATGAATAAACCAAAAGTGGTCTTGGAGTTATTTTTTCTTCTTTCCTCCCAGTTCTCTTGTCTACTGTGCATATGCCGGTAAGCAGGTGCTTTTTAGGTGCGATAAATATGTACTGAGCGCTAAGGAATTGAGGCCTTTGAATGACGGTGCTGGAGAAAGACTCCTGCGAGTCCCTTGGACAGCAAGGCGATCAGTCCTAGAGGAGATCAACCCTGTCTGTTCCTTAGAAGGCCAGATCCTGAAGACAAAACTCAAATACTTTGGCCACCTAATGAGAAGGAAGGACTCCCTGGAGAAGAGCCTAATGCTGGGAAAGATTGAGGGCAAAAGAAGAGGAGGAGGACAGAGAATGAGGTGGCTGGATGGAGTCACCGAAGCAGTAGGCGTGAGCTTAAATGGACTCCAGAGGATGGTAGAGGACAGGAAGGCCTGGAGGAACGTTGTAGACACGACTTCGCGACACCTTCACGCTTCTGAACACGCCCCCCTCCCCGCGCTGCTGCTTCTCCTCTTTTAAGAAAAACTCTGGTGGCTGGTTCCTACGTAGCCATTCTCGGTGAATGCAGCGGCATGATTCATGCTCCAAAAACCATACACAAATAAATAAAGAAATTTTATATTATAGGGCTGAGCCACCTCGCATGGCTTGGCTAGAGGTTTGATCCTGAGCGGCTGTTTCCTTTCCAGCGATTTTTTCCCCCCGGCAGGCCTGCCAAGGAAGGCCAATTTCAGCTTTCCAGACAAAGAAGACATTCCTAACACGAAGCTCCCTTTCACGGGGTTGGCCGATTCTTTCAACTAGAGCAGAAAGGTTGATTCAAGAGCCCGTTTCTGGGAGGGAGGGAGGGAGATTTCTCCTCGATTCCAAGGGAGCTATACCGCGGTTTGTCCAGCAGATGGCACTATGGTTCCATTCATTGCTCCCACAGAACCTGGTCCTCTAACTAACCGCGACGTCGCCTTTGTCTTACTGACTCTGGGGGGGTTGCCCACAGTCATTGCGGGAAACGCGCCGCTTCGCAAGCCAATGGCTATTTTTAGGTGGTGGTAGTGGGGGAGAAGAAGGCCGTGAAGTGCTGCACAAAACGCGGGACTTCTCGAGATCACTTCGACCTTTGGATTTCAAAGCCTAGCAATTTGCGATTGAAAGAATCAAACAATGGGAGGAAAGATGGAGGGTGTGTGTGTGTATATGTGTGTGTGTGTTGCCTTAGCTCTTCCATGTGCTCTTCCGGCTGGCGCCCCCCGTTGGATTTTATGCCAGGAATTGGGGGTGGGGGTGGGGATAAGGCAGCCAAGGCAACTGGTGGAGCGACCTTCCCTTTCCTCCCTCAGCTTCAGCTGGGCCCAGGCTGGAGAGGGGCTGAGCTACCCGCGCAGCCGCCCTGCTCCTCTGGCTCTTCCCGCTTTCGTTCCTTTTTTCCGGAAAAGGGAAGGGGGGCGGCTGCGGGAGAGGCTGGCCTGCCCTTTGACACGCTTATCAGTTTCAAGTCCCTTCGCCCAAGAAATGATTTATTTCCTTCTTTCCTTCCTTTCTCTCTCTCTCTCCCTCTCTCTCCCTTCCTCTCTTCCTCCCCGTTCTCCCTTCTTTTTTTCTTCTATTTAGGTTTGCTCTTAGCTTGCTCTTTCTTGGGAACTTTTGCAACGATATCTGTCCTGGGCTCCTGTAATTCACAGTTTCAGTGAGTCTTTGGGGCCAAGGGCGCCCCTCCCTCCTCTGCAAGAGGAAAAGAGAGAGAGTGCGGGGACTATTCCGCAAAGTGAAAGTAAGACCCAGCGAAGCCTCCTTTTGCATAGCTGTGGCCAGAGCTAACCAAAGCGTGGAAGAAAGAAAGGGGGGGGAGGGGAGGAGAGGGGCTACAATCGGATGTGACTGTCTGTGTGTGTGTGAGAGAGAGAGAGACAGAGAGAGGTGCAGAGAGAGACAGAGACAGAGAGAGAGACAAACAGACTGTGTGTTCTGTGTTTAAAATAAAATTTAAAAAGCTGTTATGAGAAGTCACAGCTTTTGACTGTATAAAAACTATCATACTATAATATATTTCAAAAGGCTGCAAAGCCTGGATAGCGCGAGAAACAAAACCATAATTGTCCAGCTACTTACTTTCCCCAATATTTATCCACATTCTTACTGCTGGTATGGAGCTGATCCAAGCAAAATAAGACTTGAAAGGAAACTCCTAATGAATCTCAGCTGAATCCCAGAAATACATTGTTTTATTTTCTGTGATCGTAATATTTATTATATGCGCTAATAGGAATAGAAGAGAGGGATAATAAAACCCTATATTATAATCATTCTTTATTCATTCTTTGTTATGTTTTTAATCACTCTATTAAATCCTCTCTCTCTGGCTTTATTTGTACAGCTACCGTGGTGATTCTTGTTTTTATTCTTCAGGCTTCCCTATGGTCCCCGGAGGCTTTTGGGGAACCTAACCTTTTAACACCGTGTGTTTTTAAACCGAAGGAGAAATATTTTAATGTAGGGAAGAGCAGAGTTGAAGGGTGAAAAGGCAATCCTTGACCCATCAGGACAGATCGTTCCTCCACTTTCTAAAGATGAAGATTGGAAAGGAGAAAATATTGTCCAAACAACAACAGCCTCAGACAATCAGGGCCATCTTAACAGCATTATGACCCCCCCCCCCCGCAAAGCAGTGTACTGGAGCCCCTATGACAACTACTCACAGGAATAAAAATGTAAATGGTCGATAAAATTAAACATATATTTATCAGTGTTATCAGTGTTAATTTCTATTAATGCATGTTAGTGTTAATTAAAAAATGCATTATAATGTAATAAACACATTGCTGTATTTATATGATACGCTGAAGGGCTAACATACACAGAGTACTATGGGGCCCCTATGCTTGTGGGGCAAGTGCCCATTAGGCTCTGCGTTAAGACATCCCTGCAGTCAACATGCTGGAATCGTTGGTGGTGAAGCCACCATGTTGGGAACAAGGCCTTGAAACCCAAGGCTGGAGTCAGCTCAATGTTTATCCAAAGGAAAGGTAAAAACAGAATCTCTTCAGCACTCACTTCTTTCACCTGGCTTTAAATGTAAAGTGCTGGAGGAGCTGCCACCTCCTAGATCAGGGGTCTGCAAAGTTGGCTCTTTGAAGACTGGTGGACTTCAACTCCCAGAATTCCCCAGCCAGCTTTGCTGGCTGGGGAATTCTGGGAGTTGAAGTCCATCAGTCTTCAAAGAGCCAACTTTGCAGACCCCTGTCCTAGATTTACCTATGTAGGAGTTTTGAGCACCTGGGCAGAGATCATTTTTATTTATTTTTATCCTGCTGTCATATTTATAGATAACTCAAGGTGACAAACCTACCTAATACCTCTCCCTCTTCCTCTTTTACCCACAACAACACCCCTGCAAAGATGGGATGGACTGAGAAAGAGAGTCAATGTTTCGTTTTATTTATTATTAAATTTATATGCTGCTCATCTTGTCCAGAGTGACTAATACCATCTTCTTCGAAGGAAGCTCCATTGGAATACGATTTTTCCTTACTCTGAGCAAACCAGCTTCTCTGAGCAGGTGGAGGGTGTGAAATAATACAGCCATATTCGTATGAAAAGAGTGATTAGCTGAAAAATTTCAGCTTTTTTAAAAGATCAGAAGCAGGAGAATTATATACAGGAATGGGCAAAATGGATTGATTATATACAGAATAAATACCAGACTAGGAAGTATCATGTAGCTTTTAGGTAAGAACGTGTAGATTGACAAGGTGATAAGCAAGGGATGCAATGTGAACAGAGTAAATAATATATGGGTTGTTTGGAATTACTAGAGTTGTGTATAGTGGAAGTCAGGGGGGTGGGATGGAACGGGAGGTGGGGGAGGGTTAGGGTGGAGGGTGGGGAAATATATAAGTATAATTAGCTTAGAAGATGGGGTTAATGATATTGTTACTTTAAGAGAAACTTATATTATGTTGGGAGGAGGGGGGTACACTATCTGAATGAGAAACTTATATCAGGAAGGGAGGGAGGGGAGGGGGTACAGTATTTGTATGTGATTTATATTATATGTATGGGGGGGAAAGGGGGGAAACTTGTTTGTATAAAACTTTTTCAATTAAAAAAAAGAAAAGAGTAATTAGGATCAAGCCATTTTTTGACGTGTGGATTTTAGTAGTAGAGTCCATACTTGCAGCACTTGTGCCACAGCTGGGATTCATTTACCTTCCCTATCGGTTCGCAAAAGTGAGAGTGCTCATCTGTGCATGCACACCGCCTTCTCCTCATGTGCAATGCTCGCGCATTACGTCAGGATGAGTGGGAGGAGTCTCCCACAGCCACTGCTACCAGTTCACCCGAACCAGAGAGAACCGGCTGAATCCCATCTCTGCTTGCGCCCCTGCTTTGGTAGGTTAGGGCCAGCTGGAACCCAAAGGGTCAGGTTTTGGCTGCCCTGCATGTTTTCTTCTCTAGCAGGATCAGTGGGCTCATCTTCTAGGGCCCCGCCGAGTCTTGCTCTCTCACTGGTCTCATAGCAGTCACAAGATTTTCCGATAGGCATCTACCAACAGATCAAAGCCCTCCATTGAACTTGGCTAGTGAGATAGGTGATGCATACATTTAATAAACAAACAAACAAACAAGATAGAAAGAGCTTTTCCATTCCTTCCAGGAAAATGGGTTGCCACTGCCAGGCCAGAGTGTATGCTATGCCCCTCCAATTACGGATTTAAGAAGCTGTAAGCTGACAAATCTCTTATTAACTATTAACCATGCGGTGTGTGCAAGGACGCTGTCCTATTTTTTGTGTCTTCGAAGAAAGGCAGTTCCTTCTTCAGGCACCTTGAATCTGGGGTGAAGAACTTGCATTTCCATCTGCAACACAAGCTGTCACTCTCTCTATCTAACTAACTCAATAAAGGGCACGTTCGGAGAGGGTCTAGGACTGTTCTCCTCCTCCCCTTCTCCAGGTCCCCCCCCCCAGCCATTAACCTCTGCCATCTCCTTTCCGCTGTTAGGACCCTAGCTGTTCATGCCGGCCAATGGGACCCTCCCTCTTTAGTCCCACACCCTTCCTCATGGGCTTTTGGGAGAAACACTGTTCACCCTCGGCATTTGGGCTCAGGTGACAGTTCCCTGCCAGCCAATCAGTGGAGAAGATAGGCAAGTGAAATAAAACACCAACTCTTAAGGCCAGTTAAGTCAAGTCTCTTGTAGCTGTTTAGCATTTATTGCTTCTTTCACGAACACCCGTTTCACTTAGTAACAAAAGCTATTAGTGGCGTTCAACCTCCCCCACCCCCACCCCAGTGCCCAGAAGGGTGAATGAAGGCAACTGTGATTGTGATGAAGATAACAGGGCATACAATGTTTATATTAAAAATACACAATGATTTATACACATCTTTATATAGCTAAACATATAGGCACAATCGGCTTTTAAACTTTTGAAACTCCATGGCACTGGTTTAGAACGAATCTTCAGTGGGTTCCAGGGTTGGAAAAAGTTGTTGGGGCCACGTTCCCATTGAAGTACGCTCCATTACAGCAGGAGATTGGTCACAAATGGGGATAGAGGGCTTCATTGATTTAAGCCATGGTACCTCAATAAAAGAAACAGGAGTGGTCCGGTGGCTTAGAGGTGGAGCGCTTCACGATCAGAGGCTGGGAGTTCGATCCTAGGTGGAGGCAGATATTTCTCTCTCTGGACGCAATGAGAATATATCTGCTGAACAAAAACTCCGCATTTGCGACAGGAAAGGTATCGGGCCATTAAACAGTCTGCTAGCTCCATTCAGTTGTGCTAGCTCCATTCAGTTGCCCAGACTCCACCTCGCAAGGATTGTTAAAAGACGATGATCTCAATCACAGAAACAGGATCTCTTGTTTTATCCTGATCGTTATTAAATTGGGGTGGCGGAGCAGCGAAAGAATACAGGCGTCTAAGGGAATATGTCTGTGAATATCTCACGCAATCCTACCAGCTCCTTTTAGCATCTGAGTGTTCTTAGCTCGGTAGCCATTGAAAAGTGTGTGACTGCAGGCTCACTGCCCTTTGGGATGGGGAACAAGGGGGGAAAAAGACAGAAGAAACCCTAAGGAAGTCTAAGCAATGGAGAAAGACTAAGGGATTGAACCAGAGCGTTAAAAATTTGCATTAAACATCCAGAAGTTGCAAACACGGTCCAAAGCGCTTCCCCACAAATCTGCCCCTTAAGCACAAGGGAGACATTAAATATATTTCAAGTCTTTCCAAGAGTCCTTTTTTGGAACGGAGACGCTCCCGGCCGTCCCTCTCATAAGCCTCCTCGGATCAAGTGACGGTGTCCTTCAGTTTGGAGACGATTTTCTTGTCTTTGACTCGGCGGTTCTGGAACCAGATGGTGACCTGCCTTTCGGAGAGGTTGGTGGCTGCAGAAATCCGCCTCCGCTTGTCCTTGTTAATGAATTTGTTCAGGGCGTATTCGCTCTCCAGCTCCTTCAGCTGCAGCTTGGTGTAAGGCACCCGTTTCTTCCGCCCGCGCCGGTACACGCACAGGTCGGGCTGGTTTAGTGCAACTTCCCCTGCCGGAGAAGAAGGGCAACAAGTGAGCAGGAAAGAGAGCGTTTTCATTCTGCCAGAGCTCAGAGTGCCACACAAGGAAGAGTTAAAGCAGTGTTGCTCAACCTGGGCCACTTGAAGATGCCCGGACTTCAACTCCCAGAATTCCCCAGCCAGGGAATATGGGTGGATGATGGGAATGGTAGTCTGAGGTCTGAAGGGCTTCGGGTGAGAAAAGGCTGCGAAGGAAGGAAGGAAGGAAGGAGATAGAAGGAAGAAAGAGAGAGAGAGAAAAGAAAGTAAGGAAGGGAAGAAAGAAAGAAAGAAAGAAAGAGAGAGAGAGAGAGAGAGAGAGAAAGGAAGGGTGGGAAGAAAGAAAAAGAAAGAAAGAAAGAAGGAAGAAAGAAAGGAAGGAGAGAGAGATAGAAGGAAGAAAGAGAGAGAAAAGAAAGGAAGGAAGGGAAGAAAGAAAGAAAGAAAGAAAGAAAGAAAGAAATACAGAAAGAAATACAGAAAGAAATACAGAAACAGAGAAAGGAAGGGCGGGAAGAAAGAACAAGAAAGGAAGAAAGAAAAAAGAAAGAAGGAAGGAAGGAAGGGGAAGGAAGAAAAGAAGCGAATGCTGGCTGGGGAATTCTGGGAGTTGAAGTCCGGACATCTTCAAGTGGCCAAGGTTGAGCAACACCGACTTAGAGAGATGTTGGGCCGACTCTCCTTTTCTTCCTCTTGAAGGTCTCCGAACAGGCGTTCCCCCAATAAGGTGCCTGGCATAAGTCACAGCGTGCTCTGGGACAATTTCTGTGCAGCCCCCCCCCCCCGAATGTAACCGCAGATTCCCGAAGGCCCTCATCGACCTTTTCCACTTTTAAGAATCATTGGTCTCTCCCCCTCCACACACACACACACACACACACACACACACACACACTTCCTCCACACGTTCACAGCTGATTTGATCGGGAAAGAACAGCCGCAGAGACTGGGAGCATCCTCGCCTCCCCCTTCCCCACCCCAGGGATAACTCCAGGGGGATTAAGTTTAGCGTAACCCAAAGGCGCTTTTTCAAAAGGCAACTGAACTTTTTTTTCTCCTTCTCGAAGACTTTCGCTTCTCAGCCACCAAGTTTCTTCCTCTTGTTTTTTCTTTTTTCCTTCAAGAAAGCAACCACCATAAAGTCCAGTTGCCTTTTGAAGAAGCGTTTTTTGGGACAACCGTGACCTTGGATGACTGAGCATCTCCGTAGAAGGTTGGGGTAACTTCAGAGGATGTCAGTGCAGGATCGAGCCATGGCGCGCTAGTCCTCCTGCACATCTAAGTTTAAATAACTGCCCGAGCTGGAGCGGATATAGCTGGGGTGTGTGTCGGGGGTTTATTCAGTTCCTTCTTAGTTATTTACCCCCTGCATGCGATTATTTCGCTTGTATTCTTCTCTTCCTTCCTAGTACCTATCTCTTTCCACTTATGACTATAACCATAGTGCTTCTATCTTTAATATTCATATTGTTTTATTTGTTTCCTAGTATGATTTGATAGCTTATTAGTAACCTTGACTATCACTTATGATTCTTGATGAATGTATTTTTATTCCCCTGTGTACACTGAGAGCATGTGCCCCAAAGACAAATTCTTTGTGTTTCCAATCACACTTGGCCAATGAAGAATTCTATTCTGTTCTGTTCTAAAATTTAGGAGCGTTCTGACGCCACCGTCGTTAACGGGAACGAACCGAGGACTATATGGGACCAGGCAGGAGTCTCTGCTTTAGGCCTGGGCGAACATTTCCTCCAGGTCGAGGGAGCAGGGAGACTTTGCAGATTTCGGACAGGCAGCCATTGCTTCTGGGCCCTTCTGCGTTGAGCTCGATTGGGAACACGGCAGCGCCTGGTTTTAAAGTTCTACAGGAAAACTGAATAGTAAAAGGAACCCAACCCGAAGCTGGACGCGGCAGCCGAGGCACGATCCTTCCTTCCTTCCTTCCTTCCTTCCTTCCTTCCTTCCTTCTTTCCTTCCTTCCTTCTATCTATCTCTTCCTTCCTTCTTTCTTTCCTTCTTTTTCTTCCTTCCTTCTCTTCCTTCCTTTTTCTTTCTTCCCTCCCTCCCTTTCGTTTTCTTTCTTTCTTTCTTTCTTTCTTTCTTCTCTCTTTCCTTCCTTCCTTCTTTCTTCTATCTCTCTCTTCCTTCCTTCCTTCTTTCCTTCTTTTTCTTCCTTCCTTTTTTCTTCCCTCCCTCCCTTTCTTTCTTTCTTCTCTCTCTCTCTCCTTCCTTCTTTCTTTTTCTTTCTTCCTTCTCTTCCTTCTCTTCCTTCCTTCCTTCCTTCCTTCCTTCCTTCCTTCCTTCCCTCCCTCCCTCCTAGGCAGCCTTTTCTCACCCGAAGCCCTTTAGACCTCAGACTACCATTCCCACCATCCGCCCATAGTATCAGGAAGCTACCAGACCCCAAATGAAGGGCCGCGCTTTTCAAATCGGCGCCCAAGCCTGCAACCTACCGCCTGGTTTTGAAGGGCCCTGCCTTGACCTTTTACTGGGACCCCCAAGGCTTCTTCCCGGCTGCCTGGGCGCGCCTACCTGGGAAGGAAGACTTCCAGAAGTGGGAGCCCGGGGCCTGGTCCTTGGAGCAGTACACCTGTCCGTTCCAGCCGTTAGCCAAAGTCCAGGACTGGTAGCCCTCCATGGAGATGTAGGTCTCGTGCCGAGGTTCCCCCGAAGGGGCCGCCGGTCCAAAGCTAGAGACCACGTCCAGGTAGCCCGGGGGCACGTGCTGGTAAGGGCCGGCGGTGGTTGCATAGCTCTGGTAGAAGGAGACCTCCTTGGCCCGCGAGGAAGCGTCGCTGCCGACGCCCGAGGTCGTGGTGGCGCCCCCCAGGCCGGTCACGTCCATGTACTTCTCCACGGGGAAGGCGGTGTGCGGGGCTGCTTTCAGCGCGGCGTTCTGCTGGAGCCCCACGCCGTGCGCCATGCGGCAGCTGTAGTAACCGTGGCCAAAGGGGGGGTAACCTGGAGGGTAGCCCAGGGCGGCGGCGGCGGCGGCCGTTGTGGCCGAGGGTGCCGCCGCCGCCGCAATAGGAAGTCCGGCGGTGCAGTCCTTAGACGAGGATGGCGTCTCAGAGGAAGAAGATGGCGTGGAGCGCGCCACGGTCCCCGGACCCGAGCGCTCGTAGACGAAGCCCGATCTCGTCGAACCCGGTGGCGACGACCCGAAGATGGGAGGGGAGAGAAAGTTTCGACTCTGCGTGCAGCCCCCGCCGCCTGCCCCGGGCTCTCCGCGCAGCGCTTCCATCTCTCGGGCGCCCGACGCTCGCTCAGGCTTCCCGCGCGAAGCAGCCCCGCTCCAGCTGCCTCCGTCGCCGTCGCCGCTGCTGGTCCTTTTCCTCCCCGGCTTGGCCCTCAGGGGAAGGCCTACAGGCGCTCATGGCGTGCGAGTCGGACGGGACGCGGAGCGAACGAGCGGCAGAGCGGCGGCCTCCCTCTCCAAGCGCCCGGGATGGTTTATAAAAACCAAGGCCACACTGGGAGGGGGGAGCATCGCACCCGGCCGTCCAAGGAGCTACTCCGGGGCCTCATTGGCCAGGCGGCGCACGTGTCCCTATCTGTGGGGCGGGTGTGTGCTTGGTGGTGCTGGGGGAGTTGAGCCAGCGATCCCCGCTCTCCCCTCCCCTCCCTCTTCCAACTTCGTTTGGGACTTAAGTTCTCTCAAGGCAAGAAAAGTAGGGAAAGGAAAGGAAAGAGGAAAGAAGGAAAGGAAAGGAGGAGGGGGGAAAGGACAGGAAAAAGAGAAGGAAAAAGGAAGGGGGGGAAAGGAATGGAGGAGAGGGGGGAAAGGAAAGGAGAAAGGAAAGGAAAAAGGAAAGGAAAGGAAAGAAGGAGAGGGGGAAAAGGAAAGAAGAAAGGAAAGGAGAAAGGAAAGGAAAAGAAAGGAAAGGAGAGGTGAAAAAAGAAAGGAAAAAAAGAAAGGGAAGGGAAGGAAAAAGGAGAGGAGAAAAAAGGAAAGGAAAAGAAACAGGAGGTAATAAAAACGGAAACACGAAGAGGCATCCCTACACGTAGACATATTTACATATATGTACGTGCTCTCTCCCCCCTCCTCTCCCCTCCCCTCCCACACGGACCCTGCCTGGCCTCGCTTTTTCACAAAGCCTTGGGAGCGGCGTAAATTCCCAAGAGTTCACCCAGAGGAAGAGACGGGCCCAGAATCAACAGGCCTCCGGCTTTAGGCCCGCGTTCTCCAGCGGCTGCTCCTTCGCCTTCCCCGCCTCCCCTCTGCTGAGATCAACCTTTGGCCTTGGGCGGGGGGCAGGAGCAGGAGGTCTCCAGAATTGGACTGAAATGGGCAGGATGGTTTAGTTGATCTCCTGTTGGATTAAAAAAAAAAACGTGCTAAGAAACTGGGCATCGCAGGGCAGGAGCGGGGGAATGCTCTTGGCCATTGAATGCCACTTTCGCTCCCGGGAATTGTTTGGTGACTCTCGGAGCCTCCTGATCTCTGCTCCCCGACCCCCAACCCAGCCCCTGGGCAACCTGCCGAATAATTCTTACTTCCCAAGTACGGCGGCCTCGGCGATTCCTCTGAGTTGTCCTTTCTCCGATTCTCACGCATTTTCGTGCCCGGCTCACTCTCGAAGTACTTCGTTTACTTTTTGGAACTATTTCCCCTCCCCGTGTCGGATCGGTTTCCCTGATCGTTTTATATTCGACTGCTGGCAACCGCAGTAAGGATTAAGATCCCGAACAGGCACACGCGAGGCGAGAGAGAGGGGGGGGGGGGGGGAGGTGATTTTTGTATGCCCGTAATGTCACTGCCGGTTGGACTCCCTAAGACAGGGAGCCCAGCATAGACACCCCGGAACTCCTCCATCCGTTTCCAGAGGCCGAAAGAGCTGCAGTACACATGCCCTTTTCTCTACCCTCAGTAAAGTACAGTTCAGAAGAGCCCAGGCGTCTTTGTTTGGGAAAGAAACGTGGAAGTTTAAGAAGGCAGTCAAAGTCAGCGAGGACGCCGTTCCCTTCAGCCGTTGAAGTGACAATAAAATTTCCCAGCCACCCGAACTAAAAAAGAACGGGAATTTCATGCAATTTTACATGGAAGCGACTTCCTAACTAACTCTCATATTCTGGGGTTTTCTGGCCACACGAATAACTTCAGACAGCCAGGGGTTGATCTGCCCACTTAACTTCAGATATTCTTTCTGGCTTGGCCGGGATCTCCAACGTTGGGAAGGGAACTTTTCACGGAAGCCGCCAAAAACAAGGTTCTAGCACACATCCCGCAGCAGCCTTTGGCTAGCTAGCCGGTTTTCCCGGGCACGGCCAATTAAAATGGCCATCAAAATTGGGATTGCAAGGAATCGTAGTCCATTGTGTTCCGGAAGGCTCTAGCGTGGGGGTGAACGTTGAGCCTGAAGAATACTATAAATCTGGGGAAAGGAATTTTGTCTTATATGACAATGCACTTAATTGTTCACGTGTAGTAGTTGGACAGAGAAGAAAAGGAGGAAGGGACGGCAATGCCCGTGCAGCTAGGTTTTTCCCCCCAACATACTATCGGTTAAAGTGCCTTTCAAATCCCTTAGCATCTCTACAGTGGAAAAGGCTAAGGGGAACTACTCTTAACAAAGCAGGAGAATTAAATCTGTGATAAAGCTGGAAAGGCCGGTTTGATCCCAGCCAACAAATGAATTTTTGCTTTGCTCCGAATCCCAATCGCCGAACAAAGCAATCCGCTCCAAGCGACCCCGAGTACTCAGAAAAGCAACAAACAGCTTTCTGTTGGACAAAAACCCACCTTTGGGCTCATGTCCGTAGCCTTCCTAGTGATGCTGGGTGGCTTTGCAGAAGAAGGCAGCCAGAGGTTGGCAACCTACACAACCCCCCACACAGAAACCCACCATTGTTAGTCCCGAGTGCTTATTTTAACTTTCTACAAATTGCTCCTCTTAAAGCCAATGTAGCAAAACTAACTAAGACCCTACTTACTTGTAGTTTATGTTACATTTATTACACCATTATCGCACTTTCATCCCTGTGCTTTTATATTCCATACATCCTGTGCACGAACTGTATATTCAGTGACTTTAAAATTTTTATGTCCGTGTTTTCTGGCCTGGCGACTGTAATAAAGTTATTCGATTTAATCAAGATCTTTGCTTCCCCTCCTCTTTAAATCTTGCTCAGATTTGTTTGAGGACTTGTAAGGCAGAAAGTAATTAGGAAGTGTGTTTGTGTGTGTGTGTGTGTGTTGTGTATTGTAACTCAGCTGTATCCCACCTTTTCTGTTGTCCTTTATTATGCCGACTTCAGCTATATTCCTCATTTGGAAATAATATTGACCTAAAGTAAATCGCAGAACGGAAAGTAAGTCCCCAGCTTTGGGGACATTCGCGCTGAATCTTGCGAAGGCTGCATTTGTGTACTAGGATAAAAACATTCCTGGATCATCTCCTTCTTTGATGGCAAAAAGTCAGTGGGAAGGGTAAACTAAGTTAAGAGTTGCAGTCAAAGCTCTACTTATTTTTGGCAGTCATCCCCTGCAGTCCCTAACCGGGGAATAAATCCCTCTGAAATCAAACAAATGGGTTCCTAAATCCAAAGGTTGCACCCGATGCGCTCAGCAACCATCCATTGTGTAGGGAGCACCTCTTCTGTACTGAATTATATAAGCTTCAAAGGTTTGTGGTTTTTTTGGAGGGGCGGCTGAGAGGTGTAGAGAAATAAAACAAAAGAAATAGAAATGCACGTTCTCAGCACTGGCGAATCCAAATCACTGGCTAGCAAGGCCAGAGATCCACTCTAAGCCACTTTCTGCATTTGTGCCTCTGATTTTGAGGGAGCCTCCTCCAGTTGAGCGATGTTTTCTGGGCAGTATCACAAGCTGCCATTGTGGAATATGGGTGTTCACCCTGCCCTGTGAATTTCAACAAACAAGGGCAGGAGTAAGGGACATAAAACAAGGATTTGCCAAGCCCAACCTGCCCAACCAGCTTGCCCACTTTGAAAAAGCACCTTTTTGCTCCCAACTCCACCCCTTGTGGAACTTTTTCTTTTTTCAGTCTCCTTGGCACTGAGACAAAAAGACAAATGTCCTAACTTAATAGCCTCAAAAGGCCATTTCCAAAATCAATTAATTTTTAAACCTTTCCCAAGCCACTAATTCCCCCCCCCGCCCCCATTTCTTTTAACTGCATCTTAAGATGCAAAGACTAAGCTTCAAAGTATTGCCTTTATGCCAAGGTGTTTTCAAACAGTTGGAAGACTTGTATCATTTAGGGATACAAGAAAACTCTGACCAGGTTATAATTTCAATTGCCTATCTGGCATCGCTGACTTTTCTCTAGGAGAAACCTCTTCGTTTATTTTCAGTGTTTGGGCCCCAAATGTCCTATTGAATGAGATGGCTTGAAGATACTGAAGGTTTTTAAAATATTAGCAATAGCTGCACAAATACACAATCCTACTTATTTTGCTGAGTCCATATATTCTTTGACCACTCTCCTCCTTCCCCTTCCCCTCCTTCTCCTCTTCCTCCTTTTCTTTTCTCACCCTTCTTTCCTCCTCCTCCCCTCCCCTCCTCTTTCTCCCCCTTCTTTCTCTGGTTCATTTTCTTCTTCCTCTTCTTTCCCATTTTTTAAAGTTTAGAGCTTGTACTTCCTCACAGATAAGTTTCCAGGACTCCACTGTGATTTAGGTGGTAGATCTGGTAGTCAGACGGAATGGAAAGCAGGGCGCTGCTTCACTTCCTGAGCCACTAATGGGTCACTGTGTCAGTTAACTGTGTGCTAAAATACCTAGTAGCACTTGCAGAATGAGATATAGTGAGGTTCATTGCTCGTCCATTTGAAGTCATTCCACTGAGTTAAATCAGAGAGAACTTCATGAGATGCTGCGGTCAGGAGGGATGAGGGATCAGTTCCAGAATGAAACCTTGTCCAGGCAGAAAAGTCAATGTTCTTCACAAAATTTTTTACTCCCTTTCAAGATTCCCTCGGCTTAAACATGACAATTAATCCACTTATTAACTTCTATTAAATTCACAAGAGGAGTAAAAAAAAAAAAAGCTTAACTTAAACATTGTTGGAGTGGTCTAAATGCAAAGTCCTCATAGTCTATCCCCGAAAAGGCATTTTAACCACACCGTGTTTTATATTATTTTATTAAATAAAGTAATAAATAATAAAGTCATATTATAATAAATAAAGTAATAAAATAATAAAGTCCTTTGTTTGAGAATTGTTCTTGTGCTTATCCATCCAAATGAAGGATCCAAAGTTTACTTCTTTCAGCTTCTTTTACTGTGCTGGATTTTGATTCAGGTGATCTTCTGAAATTCTTCCCTGCAATAGAAGAAGTCTCGGTAAACAGCAGAGTAACCAGTATTTTGTAGGAGGTTACTTCCATAGAGATGTAATATTATAACCTTATCGGGACACCTCAAACATCATAATGCTAACAACGTTTACTGATTTAAGCCATGCATCAAAGCTTATCTAGTGAACTGGTATTTTAGATTTCATATTAGATGACTCCAAAGCCCTTCTGCTTCTGAATTTCCCATTGATCTGATTTTTTCTGATTGAACATTTTAATGGGACAAAATATTAAAAATCTGGAAGATTTTAAATGGTCTTTCCCAACTCTTTTATTAAAAGGCATACGTTTTTGTGGGCTGGCTAGACTCATGTAAGATTTAAACTAGGATGGCTGGAAGATAGGTAGGTGGGGATGAAGGGTGGGAAATTAGAGTCCATCTCTGGGTTGCAAGTATGAGAGATTAGATGGTACTACCTGGCTGCTATGGGTTTTTATTTCTGGTTTTATATTTCAATACTTGCATTGCTACGTGTTTTGTTTTAAGCCACGTAGAGTCATATACAGATGAGATAGGCAGATGTATAAATCAAATAAATAAACAGAAAATAAAAGTTAGGATGGCTATGCAGATGCAAGTGACATGGGAGATTACAAGTACCTTATCAGTTAAGAATGACAAAGAGTTAAAAACCCACTGTGTTCCTTGAGGCCCGAAGCAGCCCAACACTAAGAATGAGATCAGGCATGAAA
This sequence comes from Rhabdophis nuchalis, assembly GCA_039707465.1. Taxonomy (NCBI): domain Eukaryota; kingdom Metazoa; phylum Chordata; class Lepidosauria; order Squamata; family Natricidae; genus Rhabdophis; species Rhabdophis nuchalis. The sequence continues at coordinate 188,413,800 of CM077643.1, read as the reverse complement.
TCCAGCAGGTTCTGGAGAACCAGTAGTGGAAATTTTGAGTAGCAGAAAATTTGAGTAGTTTGGAGAACCAGCAAATACCACCTCTGGATGGCCCCAGAGTGGGGTGGGAATGGAGATTTTTGCAATATCCTTCCCTTGCCATGCCCACCAAGCCATGCCCACCGAACTGGTAGTAAAAACATTTGGATTTCACCACTGAATGAGATGCATGTGACTTCTACAATTTCTCCCTCGCTGGTGGGAGAGCCATCCATGCCTGCTCTAGTATCTAGAAATGCCCCTTTGAAGGCGGATGATTTCTACAGTGTCTAATCAACGCTCAATGCCCAGGCTTTACCACTAGGTGGCCCTACAGGTTTTCCTGTGGAAATCCAGGAGGCTGATAAATGCTAGGTTCACTTTTTTTTTTTTTTTTAATGGGCTAGGACTGTAGGAATCAAATACATAGATTCTGCCAGACTCAGACCTGGGATGGCGGTGAGAGATCTGAAGCCTTCGAATGTCTAACCTGAAATTATTCTAATTGCAGAGAGAGGGAGGGAGGGAGAGGAAGGGGGAGGGAGGGAGTTCTCAGAAAAATAAATCGACCTTCCAGTGAGTCAATATAACCATGTGGCCTTGCTCTTCTTTAGGAAATAGCAGGACAGGGGGGAAAAAAACAAACAAGCCAGAAATCTTAAAGTGGTGTGAATCCCTAAAGAAGGAAGCCAAGCACCAAAGGAAACAAGATCTTGAATTTCATCTCAATTCTGTGCAACTGTCTGGGGCATTTTCTTACAAGTGGCCTGTTTTTAAAAAAAAGGGGGGGTTGTTTTATGTTGAATTAGAGCCCATGTTGTTTGGACTTGGAAAGCCCCCCCTCCCCCCAATACACGAAGTGGGTCAGGAGAAAGAGGGAGAGAAGGAAAGGAGAGCTGGAGAAAATCATATGCTTATTGGGATGGCTCTGGTTGATGGTGACTGATTAAAATAATACTGTGTATATATGTATGTATGCAACTCTGCATACACAGTATTGTTTTCTCTAAGCAACTACAAAGTTAGATGGCCTTATTTGTTTACGACTATAAAGGAATTATATCAACACGTCCAAGGATTGAAATCAACTTTGATAGTGAATCCAAGTCACTCTGCCCCAACTTTCTGGAATTATTGCTTGCTGGCTTGGTTCCCTGTTTCAACACACTCCTTATAAAATGAAAACAAAAACAAACAAAGCCACCCAAAAAACCAGCAAAACTAATGCATGCTGTTATGGAAAAGGAAGAAAACGTTTCCAGAAAGATAGGATTGAATATAAGCATTCCCATGCCTTCTGGGTACCACTCATCAGTCAAAAGAAGAGTGAAATTTCCCCCCTCGCTAGCGGCTCTGTGTGTGTGTGTGTGTGTGTGTGTGAAAGAGAGACAGAGAGACAGAGAGAGAAAGACAAAGACAGACAGAGAGACATACAGAGAGGGAGAGAGAGAGGCAGACAGAGGAAGACGTAGACAGACAGAGAGACAGAGAGAGACAGAGAGCAAGGGAGAGAGAGGGAGAGAGCGAGAGTGAGCTCCCTAGGCCTCCTCCCAAACCAGAGAGCAACACGAGCGAGTTGACCCTCCTTTTGACCCTTCTTGTTCTGCCTGACACCCGCGGTGAAACCAAGTTCATCCCAATGTAACGTCTGGCACTCGAGGGTCTAGACAGATGTAAACACCGCCAGGACTTTAGGACGAGCTTCTTCAGAGAGCCCTAGAGAGAGGACGCCATTGTTTATTACCTGTCTTGGCATAAATGCTCCGCAGTTCACCTCAAGGAACCGGCCATAAAGCCGGGAAGCAAATGTTTGCTCAACCTTCTGCCTAGGAGCCCTTGGAGCTCCTAAAAGCCAGGGGAGATTTAGATCCGCTCGAGACACGCCTTCCCTCTCAGCGGAGGTGCCTAAGCCCGTCGCCAAGGAAAGTACAAACTGGGCAGCCACTTCGGGGGTGTCAGAAGGGACGGTCCCTTAGAAACTTTTTCCCCCTCGGGTGGGGGGGGGGGAAGCACCAATATTTGAAAAGAGAGTAGAAAACTGAACCTTCTATAATTCCTTTCACAACAAGACAGCCAGTTTGCCCACTAAGATGTCCTCTTGCGAAATGTGCGCTTCCCAGTGGCAAGCACATGTATGGTCTCCTGCTTGGGCAGGGGGCTGGACTAGATGACCTGCAAGGTCCTTTCCAACTCTGTTAATCTGTTAAAGTATGAGTGTCCCAAAGGTGGTGTTTTTTTTTCAGGAGGCAACTGGACTTTCTTGTTTTTTTCTTTGGAAAACACACACACACACACACACACACACGTCCAGTTGCCTCCTGTAAAAAGCACCTTTGGGACAACCCTGACCTGGATGACTGAGAATCTCTACAGGCAAGTTTGAATGTGTGTGCGTGTGCGCGCACGCCCACCTTTTACAACAGCGTAACTGTTTCTTAAACAAACAGTTCGGAGGAGCCTTCAAACCAAACTGGCTAGCCCAGGGGTCCCCAACCTTTGCAACTTTAAGTCTGAAGGACTTCAGCTCCCAGACTTCTCCAGGTGGCTGGAGAACTCTGGGAGCTGAAGTCCTTCAGACTTAAAGTTGCAAAGGTTGGGGACCCCTGAGCTAGATAATGTAAGATTTCAAATAAGAAGCTTCTAAGGATATAAAAAACAACAACAATATTTGTGGAAGGGGAGATAATTAATCAGAGGGCATTGAGACACTACCCAGCATCCACTTACAACGCGGCCCTATACTTGTTTCCTGAGAAATAAACCCTACTAAATTCTGATTCATGGAATGAAGGAAAAGGAAGAGCAAAAGAATCGCCAGAGCACCTAATACAACCCCCCCGCCCCCCATTCTTCGGTTGCTACGTTTTTCTAAAAAGAAGAAGAAGAAGAAGAAGAAGAAGAAGAAGAAGAAGAAGAAGAAGAAGAAGAAGAAGAAGAAGAAGAAGAAGAAGAAGAAGAAGAAGAAGAAGAAGAAGAAGAAGAAGAAGAAGAAGAAGAAGAAGAAGAAAAGCCGGGGGTAAGAAAAGCGGTCTTCTGAATTCTGATCTGGGATGAAACCGTTCCTATAAACGCGCGTCTCTATCTGCAAACGCTCAGAAGAGGCGGTCCAGGAAAGGCAGTGTAGTGGGGTTGGAAAAGAAAAAGGGAAACAGAAACTCCTGGCCGGTTTCAAAGCCTTCCGGAAAACAGAAGGGGGCGCCAAAGGCCAGCAAAAAAAAAGCGCCCACCTATAACAACCATCCCGCCCAACCCCCCCCAAAAATCCCTTAGCTATTTTGATTCAAGAGGTTGCCCGAGCTGCAAGCCTGGGCCGAAACTGACTCAGGTGGTCTCAGGCGCCGGATCTGCAAAGGGTTCCTATGTGATTGATACCTTTACTCCGATCGTTTGTGTCGAGGATGGGGGCGGGATGCGGGTTCATAGTTGCTGCTTGCAGGAATTCCCCCCCCCCTTTTTTTTTTAAACCAAAACTGCGTGGGTTTTGCGGGGGAGCTTGTCACGAGGCCTCGTGGGGACTCAGGAGGAGTTTAAAAAAAAAACACTAAACCCAAAAACAAATAAAGGCAACGCTCCGTTTCGCCGAATTGCCACGGATTCTAACCACCAGAATCGACTTCGATATCGGAAAATGGAAAAAAAATAAGCAGTTTAAGGTTGTTTCCTTAATCCGGGCTCGGAAGAGGATTTTGTCCACTAGCCGGTTCATTCTCCGTTAGCTGCGTGCGTGCCTGTCTTCTCCTGCATGTCTTCTGTGCTGGAGTGCATTAATCGCTAATCCCAGAGGAAGGATAGGGAAGCAGGAGGATAGGAACGCAGTTTTAATCCTATCAACTATTCACAACTCTACAGTGTTAGGGGAGCCCGTTTATGAAATGGCGTTTCAGACAAGCGGAGGAGCTTCTCTTTGCAGCTTGGTGCCCTTTCCCAGCCCTTCCGGTTTCAAACTCAGCGCCTGGGATTGCAACGAAGTTCCCACCGGGAAGAATTCGGGACGCCCCTTAATTAAAGGGGGAGTCGGATTTTAGGCCCACTCGCCCTTTGGGAACCTTAATGGTGAAACCTAAAGCCTTTTGGGGGGGCGGGGGGGGGGGAATCTGCAGGCTTGGATTCTGTCGAGCTACTTACGGTCTGCAGCAACGCGCTTGTTCTTATTAGTCTGCGGGGGATACTAAGATTGGGAGGAATGACCTAACTCAGTTCATTTTATTTTTATTTTTGGGGTTTGGAAAGGATTCTTCAAAAGAATTCGGGGACTTGGGGGGTCTCTTTACGCTTAAGTGAAGTTCGCCTCAGAACTCAGGCGCCACCTTTCCTCCAAAACCAGATGGTCTGTACCCAGATTCGCTGGCTATTATCCCACCTGAGTCAGGCACCCCGATTTTTTTTTTTACCTACTCCCTAGAAGGGAAAGGAAAGAAGGCCGAAGTGCGCCTTGGCGTCCGAAGCAGCGGCACTCGCACCCTACTAGTTTTAAGCCACACGCTGATCAACTCTCCAGTCGAAAGCCTTCTGGTGGGTGGTGGACAAATGCTCGCTTTAAGCCCGGGATTTGCCAAATAGATATATACCCCGTCTGAAATCATCAGCGGGACTTCAATCTCACGGGAAGGAAAACGCTGGGGAAAGGGGTTGGGGGTGTAGAAGGGTCGCGTGGTCAATCCGGGGCGCTCAGCATCCAGGAGAAGGTGCGAAACAGGCCTCCCTGGGTTGTCGCGGCAGGCCATGTCCATGTGGCCCCCTCCGAGGCGCGGCCCGGATACTAATGGCAAGAATATTAGTGGCGCTTAAGCGCACGTCCTGGGCGCCTCGAGAGTAATCGAAGTTCTCGCGTTTCCGATGCGAAGGCCGGCGGAGCGCAATTCACCCCCGCCCTTCTCTTTTTCTCTCTCTCTCCCTCCCTCTCTTTCTTTCTCCCTCTCTCTGTCTCTCTCTTTCTTTCTCTCTCTCTTTCTCTCCCTTTCTCTGTCTCTCTCTTGCTCTCTCTCTCTCTCTCCCTCCCTCCCTCCTCCCTCCCTCTCCCTCTTTCTCTGTCTCTCTTCTTTCTTTCTCTGTCTCTCTCTCAGTCTCTCTATCTCTCTCTTTCTCCTTCTCTTCCCTCTTTCTCTTCTTCTTCTCCTTCTCTCTCTCTGCCTCTCTCTCTTTCTCTCGCTCTCCCCCTCCCTCCCTCCCCCTCCTTCTCCATCCTCTTTCGGCGCCGGTTCTTAGGCGGAATTTGAGAGAGGAAGAGAGAGCACGTGTGAACCGGGAAAGAAACACAGATGAGCAAACTCTGGTTCAGGTAACTTGCCGTTTGGCTGGGGGGGGGGAGGGAGAGGGGGGAGGAAGGCGGGCGGCCCTGAAAAAGAGAGGAGGAGATCCCTAGGTGAGCCACATTCTTTGCTTGCACTGGGAACCTTTGAGACTTGGGAATCGAGGCCTTTACCAAAGACAAGAAATTGATATTTTAAGCAAGTAAATCCCGTTTCGATTGAGACGGGAGGAGAGACAGAAGAGAGATCTAGGCAGGGGATAAAGGAGAGAATGAACGAAAGCTTCCCTCCTTCCCTCCTTGCTACATTCAAACGAGCCCACACACTTGTCCGCCGATTTAAACCGTGTTTTGAAGGCGCCTTGCCCCCTCCCCTTTCTTCAGTGAAAGGATGTTGTGCCGAAGGCGAAGGAAACACTTTAAGCAGACTTCCGTCGTTAAAGGGGTGTGGATATAGACTCGTCCTCTGGCAGAAAAAAAAACTTTGGAAGGGGAAAAAAGGGTCTGTGGGCGCGCTAAGGAAATGTAGGGAAGCCACTGAGATGACGCTTAACGGAGCCCTTCCCCGGCTGGGGGTCGCGCCTGATGCGGCCGGTGTGATAGGTAAGCATTTGCCGAGAACGCCTGAAAGGCTGAAGAAGGGGCGGTTTCGTGGCCGGCGGCCAGGGCGAGTGAGTTTCTTCCAGGAAAACCCGTTTTTGTTTTTTTAAGGACGCCGGGGAAGAGGGTCAAAAGCCAGCAGGGAGATGGGTGGGGTGGGGGTGGGGACGCACAATCTCCGCCTCCCTCCTCCCTTGGGCAGGTTTGCTTCTCCCGGGCAAAACCCCCTTCTCTCAGGAACCACACAATCTGCTTCAGCTGTTTATCCGGCGTTGCTTTGAGGGGGGGGGGGGAACCGAAAAAGAAGCGGCGCCCCTTAGGAGCTTAAAAAAAGCGGGGCTCACATTCACGCGCGTACACACTCTCTCTCTCACTCTCTCTCTCTCTCGTGCACAAAAGCAAACGGGTGGGGGCTGGAATCAGGGCATAATGATTCACCTAAATGAAGGGGGAAATGTTGCTCAGTTCGTTTATTAATCAGGCTGCCAATTTCACCCCAGAGGCCAAATCTCAGCAACCCGTGTAGGATCAGATCCAGCATCGGACGAGGACTCCTCTCTGCCGCCTCCTCCTCCTTTTCCTCCTCCTCCTCCTCCTCCTCTTCCTCCTCCTCCTCCTCCTCTCCAGTCCTGGTCTTTCCGCCTCCCCTGTTGGATCTATTTGTCTGTTCTGAAGCCGCCTTCATTATCCGCTGACAGGATCTTGTATTTATTTGCTTATAAACCTGTTACAATAAATGATTATTCGACCAGCGTCATTCGTACCTTAATGACGAGCCCTCCTTTTCTGTGATGAATGACATTTCGGGGCTGGAAAGGATGTATAGGTCATTTTGACCAGTCATTCCCTTAGCGTTTACATCTCGCTTCCCTTCCTCTTCTTCGTTTGGTGCCTCCTTCAATATCTATCTATCTATCTATCTATATATTTAGAGATATTTTCCTGACCCTAAAGCGAACCGGCCCTTGTTGCAGTGAGCTGATTATTAGAAGGACCGACCGTGTATTTATACACACATCACACCTACAACCACGGACACTCAGGCGCCCACGCCTGCCTACACTCTCACGTACATTTTTTTTTCCATTGTGGGGGGGGAGGGAGCTGAGATGATGGAAAGAATAAGAAAAGAGATGATTTTGATGGAAAGGGGGCTGCACAGCCCCACGGCCGGCAAAAGGCTGGCGAACCTGACCGAGGCGGCTGGGAACGCGGTCCTGGAGGCCCTGGAAAACTCGCCCCACGGCGGCCGGCTCAGCCCGAGACTAACTTCCGCTTCTCTGCACAGCTCCATCGGGGACCTCCCGGCCGCCAAAGGCAAATTCGAGATCGACGCTTTATTCAGCCTTCAGCACCAGAACAGCGAAAGCGCCGTAGCGGCAGAGCTGCCTCCCGCCGAAAGCCGGAAGAAAATTAGCCATTACTCAGAAGTGGCTGGAGAGGTAGACATGAACAGCGACGTGGAGGTCGGATGCTCCGCGCTTCGCTCGCCGACCAGCCTGGCCTCCTCCCTGAAGGAAAGCAATAACAAAGGTAACTCTCTTCTCTCGTGCTCCCCATCCCACCCTTTTAGCGGGGCAAGGGTTGAGGGGTGGGGGGGGATGCAGGGGTATCTAAGCACAGCAGGATCGAACTCTTCTCCTATTTTCTTCTTTTGCTTATCCCCACTCCCCAGTTAGGGAAGGGCAGCCTGTAAAATACGAGGGTATTAATTTGGAGATCAATCGAAGGTGCAACTAACCCTCCAGGCACTCTTAAGGAATTTAAAGCAAAAGGTTATATAGAGTTGTGTGTGGTGGCACATACCCTCCGCACTAAGCGACTCTCGAGTGCCACTTATACTTTGGATTCTCTGGGTCGAAGTGTGTACGGCAGGAGTGAAAATGCATGTTTACTTCTTACACAGCATATCCCCACATCTGAGAATCTTTGGGCAGGCCGGATTTCTAGATGGCTGATCTAGAAATCCGAGTTTCAGATTCTATTTGCCGGCTATATTTAACAATCTCCCCCCCTATTTCGCAAGCGTAAACAATTGCTTTTTGCTGAATTTGGATGAAGTGTATTTAGAAAGGAGTGCCTATACTGAGCAACTTCGAGATCGCAATAAGATTTGGTTAGTATAATTGTGTATTCAGAGCGCAGCTAGCGGGGGTCCTTTAAGCAAATTATCGCCTGATTTTTTTTTAATTCTGGGCTTTCATTGGAAACGCAGCAATTTTTTTTAAAAAAAAGTTTGCTCTCTTCTATACTTACTTTTTTGGCTTCTCCATCCCTCCTGTGCGACTTACTCAACACGGTTGAGAATAATGCATTATAATGCCACAAACTCGTCCAATGACTTATTTCTAAAGCAGGGAAGAACGAACACATTCTGTCAGACCCAAGTTACACAGTTGGGTCTGACATCAGAGGCTGTGGGACTGTGGAATATTTTAGGAAACACATTTTAACAGGGCATTCGTTTGCAATCCGAATTGGGCAAGCCTTTCCATTTATCTCCCTTTTGTATGTCTCTGGAAAAAGTGAACGAAAAATTAAGGGGGGAAAAAAATCCCGAGCGATGGGCCCCAGAAAAACATTAGCTGTAGGAGTCTTACAAAAGGAGCCTCTAACTTTCCCCATCCAATATATATATTAGGCGGCTTGGAATCTTTTTTTTTATCAATAGATTGTTTTTGTTTTTAAAGGATGCTTAATTTTCTTGATGACTTCTCATCTAATTGCAAACAAATGATAAAAGGAGAAACTTTCTATTGATTCTATTCGCACCGGCAATTTGTCGTCCCGTCCCCCCCACAGTCAGCATTAATAATTGGGGGGGGGGGAGCGTAGATTTCAGGGGCTGAAATCCGACTGGCAGCGCGTCTCTGGGACAATAAGCAACGTCTTTCTTTTGTTACTTTTTTTTTTTTTTTTGGGTCTGGAAGGCTATTCGGAGAGCAGTTCGACTCCCAGCACCACCAGCTCGTCCTCAGGATCCACACTGAGCAACTTGCACAGCGGAAGCAGCCTGAGCACTTCCAGCTCCGGGGCCGACCAAGTGAGGAGGTACCGCACCGCTTTCACCCGGGAGCAAATCGCCCGGTTGGAAAAGGAATTCTACCGCGAGAACTATGTTTCCCGGCCTAGACGGTGTGAGCTGGCCGCCGCGCTCAACCTCCCCGAGACGACCATAAAGGTATTTGCCAAGGAAGAGGGACTCACGAGAGCCAGGCCGGGCCGAGCGGGGAGGGTTGCTGGTGGCTCAGGAGCCGATTTGAAGGTTTGGGTTGTCGCTTCCGTGCGTGTAGCTCCCCAGGCTGTAAATCTTCTTTCAGCGGGGCTTGCCCGAGACTGAGAAAAAAAAAGTCCTCTCCAGCGCTTGCCTTCCTCAAAAAGTAGGAAGGAATTCTGATCCATGTAAAAAGGAATCAGATAAATAAGAGGAAAGCCGATGGCTTTGCTATTTTAAGGAGCTCCGCCTTCCATGCGATAGATTTTCGTATTTTATTTTGTTCACCTTTGTTACTGCTTTTAATATTTGTAGCTACATACACAGGCGAAAAGAAAGAAAGCAAAAGAAGAGATAGAAGCAAAAACGGAGTGAATGAAATATCGATAACAAAAATAAAAGAAGCAGGAAAGGGATCGGATAATTAACCAAGTCACTCTAGAACTGAATATACGCATTTTGTTTTCCCCCACCTCCTCGTTGGTGTGTTTTTTTTACATTATTTTTCCCTATAAGGGTTTTCTCTGCCCTTCAAGAGAAAGAGGATGCTAAACTATGAGGCCTCTTGCAGATTGGCACTACAAATAAAAACAGATTTAAAAAAGAGAGAGCAGCATTAAATGGTCTTGTATCAAACGGGCCTTTGTGCTTTTAAACTTGGAGAACGGGAATCGTGCCTGCAGCCTAGCTGTTCAAGAAGGCGTTATGCGAATCGTTTCCTAACTAATAATTGCAAAGGGAGCTGAGATAAAATGACAGTGAAAAATATATTCCATTTTCTCATAAAGCATTCTCCAGCTCCAATCCCTTTAAAAAATATATATATTTTTTACAATTTCAGCGGAAACTTAGCAGTTTTCACCTTCTGAAAAATTGGCACTGGGTGATAATTTCAGTTCTGCATATGCTTACCTGTCATGGACAGAAACGAAGCTGAATTAAGCGTAATTAATTGGATTAGAGGTTAAAGGCCAGTTCAGAATAAAACAAAAGTAGAATTTCAGAGAATTTTAAAGGTGGATCCTTGAGAATATATGTATACCTTTTTTTAAAACAACAACAAAAAAGGCTGCTTTTTTGCCAAGCTCGGCTGGCAGTGATCGTTCAAATAAAATATAAAAAAGCTTTTTGCAAAGAGACGTTGGTGTACTTCTAACCTGAATTAGAACCAGAGAGGGCAGAATCTTACAGAAGGATTTCCAGTTTGTTTATTCAGGATTAAAATGCAGGCAGCTTCTTTTCCATTTTGGCAAGCGTTAGCTGAGGAAAACTGCTTTCACGAAGCTATTTTAACTAGAAGCGGAATTCCGCCTCAGCTAGAACGGAGGCGAATTGGTGGCAGTGGTTAAGATAGTGACCTAAAAACCAGGGGACTGTGAGTTCTAGTCCCGCCTTAGACATGAAAGCCGGCTGGGTGACCTTGGGCTAGTTACTCTTCTCTCAGCCCAGCCCACCTTGCAGGGTGGTTGTGGTGGAGAAAATAGGAGGAGGGAGGAGTATTTGGTATGTTCAGGCCTCCAGATGCTTATAAACCAGTGCTTCCCAACGTGGGGCTAAGGCCCACATGGGGGCAATTTGATTTTTAATACGGGCAATTTGAACCTTGTTTAAACCAAGTCAATGGCCTTTTAGGCGTCCTCCGCGTGGGTAGAGTTCACTTTTTGAGTAAGGTAAGAATTATATGTAGGGGGGGAGCACCAGAATTTAAGAGATGCTTAGGTGGTGCATGGCCCAAAAAAAAGGTTGGGAACCACTGTTATAAATGAATAACGGAGGGATAAAAAAAAATCCAATAAATGCTGAAATTAGAAGCGAGGACGGGAGGGAGCTGCGGGCTGTCGTTGCTCGGGTTATGCACGCGGCTCTCGCCTCTCCCACATTTCTGACTCACTCGGCGACTCCCCTTCCTCCTCCTGCCCAGGTATGGTTCCAGAACCGTCGGATGAAGGACAAGCGGCAGAGGCTGGCCATGTCTTGGCCCCACCCGGCGGACCCCAGCTTCTACACCTACATGATGACCCACGCGGCCGCCACGGGGAGCCTGCCTTACCCTTTCCACTCCCACGTGCCCCTCCACTACTACCCGCACGTCGGGGTGACGGCAGCGGCAGCGGCGGCGGCGGCAGCCTCCGGAGCGGCGGCTTCGCCCTTCGCCACCTCCATCCGCCCGCTGGACACTTTCCGAGCCCTCTCGCACCCTTACTCCCGGCCGGAGCTGCTGTGCAGCTTCAGGCACCCGGGCCTCTACCAGTCGCCGGCCGCCGCCGCCGCCGCGGGGCTCAATAGCAGCGCGGCGGCTTCGGCGGCGGCGGCGGCCGCTGCAGCTGCCGCCGCCGCCGCTGCCTCCTCGGCTCCTCCCACCGGCTCCGCCCCCTGCTCCTGTCTCAGCTGCCACAGCAGCCAATCGGCGGCGGCGGCGGCGGCGGCCGCCCTGGGCTCGCGCTCCTCCAGCTCGGATTTCCCTTGCAGCGGGGCCGGAGCCGCGGGGGCCGCTTCGCAGCGCTCGGAGAGCAGCTTCCTGCCTTACTCGGCGGCCGTGCTCAGCAAGACGGCCGTCCCTTCCCCGGACCAGCGGGAGGAAGCTCCCTTGACCAGATAACCAGCCAGCCTCTCTCTCTCCCCCCCCCCCCCCCAGCGGAGGGCGCTGATGGGCCCCGGGTGGCCCTGGGCTGGAACGGACCCTTTTTGGGGTCTCCAAGGTGGGAAGGGAAGGAAGCCCGTAGCCGAAGCTCTAAAAACCAGAAAGGTTTTTCCCCTCTTCTCTTCTTCTTCTTCCTACTGCTGTTCTTGTTAACGATTCTGTCTTAGGACAGCTCCGGTTAAATACGGAATCCCCCTCCCAAAAAAAGGAGAAAGAGCTGCTGATGCTGTTGCAAAAGTTTGAATGGATGGATGTTTGGGGCCCCTGTAGAGAAAAAAACTATAAGCCCTCCTCCCTCTTTCTCATGGAAGGGCTGTGTGTGTGTGTGTGTGTGTGTGTAGAAAAGGGGGAAAAAAGAAGTGGGGGAAAGCGATTCCTTGCAGACATTGACGGTACTTTCTTTTTAATCTTCGGGGAGCGATTGGCTCCGCTCCCCCTGCTGACGGCACTGGGAACTGTTTAACCGCGTTAAACTGCCTTTTGTTTTTGTTTGCTTCCCCCTTATTGTTTCCCTCTTCAAAACTTGGTTTTGGAGAGAGCTTCATATTTATACCCTGGTTCCTTCGTCTTTTCTCCCCCACCCCCTCCACCCTTTCTTTCGTCCTGAAGCAAAACACCAGCAGTATCAATTTTCTATAGAGGGGTTTGGTGGAAGGTGTGAAGCCAACACAATGGTTTGTTTTTGTGGGAAAGAAAGGGGAAATCCGATGCTTACTGGCCTTTTCTGATTTTCTTTTTCCACATTGAAGGCGGCTGTTGTAGTCTTGAGCGGGCCTCCAAAAAAACCGCTTCCCTAAAATAAAGCAAACGGGCCAGGGGGACCTTGAATGGGTTGGCTAAAAGAAAGGCAGAGTGGGACAAACAGAAGGGGTCGTTTAGAGGGGGAAACAGGAAACCCGGCGTCTCCTACTCTGCATTATCTGGAAAATACTTGAAACTTTCTTGGCATGCATCCTATCTTAAAACGGACCTTCTACACAACTTTTTTTTTTTAATGTTGAATTCTGCCCCTGTCCACCCCCACCCCACCCCTCAAAGGAGGGAAATAATATGCTTGCTTTATTTAAGCCACCCCTCCCACTTCCCTCCTCCTCCCGCGCTCTGGCTAACAGAGAGGCCCCAAATCCCCACAACTTTCCGTGAACTTGAGAGACGCATCAAAAAACCACCGGTGTTACTGCGGTGTCAATTTTGATGCTAATAATGTGCAGATTATGACGAAAATTGCCAATCATGTTCTCTGATGGACCCTCCTTTGAATGCAGAGTGGTGGGGGGAGTTCCCCGCACGGAGACCTGCTGTCAAGTACTAACAACCCGCTAAGGGAAGTCATTAGAAGAGACGGATAAGAGAGCCGGTACATAAAACATTGTTCCTGGTGCAAAGGCGGTAGGTTATTTAACGTTAGATCGGTTACCTTGGAAGTGATTTTTTATTTTTTATTTTTTGCACAAGAAAGCTACGGTTCTGATCATCTCAATTGCCAATTTTCATTTTGGGAACTTGGACGCCCTGGGTAGACTTTTCAGTTGATATTCCACCAATGTTGAAAGAGCCTCATTAAATCAAACTTGGATATTTCCATAATGCTCCTGGCAGAGTCACTTTACTCTTCACATAATGAGATTTTTTTTCCTGAAGAGTTGAAGCTCTCGCATAACTAGCTATTGCTTATTTAGGCCCCATGTGTAAGACGTGAGCACAGGCACGCAGCCCAGTCAATTCCTTCTAATTTTTTATATATAAAAAAATTGAAATTTGCCGGTTTCTAAGACACTGGACTTGTTGGGGGGGGGGGGTTCCTCTCCTTTTTTCTTTTCCCAGCCCCACATTTTGATAATGGACATTCAGGAAATTATTTTCCAGTCTGTACTGTTTTGTTCAGTGAACAAAAACTGTATTTTATTTTTATTATTTTTATTAGCGGGGGGGGGGGGGAGTCAAAATATAGCAAGAGATTGCTGGTATGAAGATA